>JAUDYJ010000005.1:96990537-99390537 GCA_030761175.1 Masticophis lateralis
GACCACCAAAATTTTCTCATGGACCACCGGTGGTCCACAGACCACTGGTTGGTGACTGCTGGATTAGAGGACCTCCAAAGTCCTTTCCAGCCTTCGGATTGTATGATTTTTTTGAATAGAATAGAATAGAATTTTTTATTGGCCAAGTGTGATTGGACACGCAAGGAATTTGTCTTGGTGCATACGCTCTCAGTGTACATAAAAAGAAAAGATACTTTTTGTGAGCTATCTGGACTTTTTTTGGCTGATCTTCCAGAAGGAGAAGATCTCCATTCTCCTTTTGTTTTCAAATCTTGCTAAAGGTCTGATAGTTGTCTTTGTGTCATTAGCTTATTTTAATAATGCTACTACTTATTGATCCTGCTACTAATTATGGTGGGTCGAACTCTATTCGTAACACTAATTCTGTAGAATTACAGCATTTAAAGCAGCCCAATGCAGCCTCTGTTCAGTGCAGAAAATCTACTGGGAAAGAATCTCTGATAGGTGGTCATTTTGGTCGCTACGTGAAGCTTTGCCTGGTTTATTTAATAAGCCACCATTGCCTGGAATCCCATCACATACTGAATCACAGCCAAAGAAAGCACAAGATGGTTTGAGCGTCTCTTTTCCCCCTCCAGCCAGGACATGACTTCTGTTTTTCTAACAATCCTTTCAACTCTCGTTGGAGGGATTCAGATCGCCCTCTGCATGACATATAGAAAAAAAATTGTGCGGGTGTATTGTATGATTTCATAATTTCAAGGACGCCACGTTGCACTGAGATGAGGGTCTAGCATCAGAAGCTAGTTGTGAAGCTCTTGAGATCTTGCCTGGAATACAAGCAGAAGAGGCACCAGTCTGTTGCAATGATGTTGTGTGTTAAAATGCACTGGATCGATGGCCCTGTGGGTACAAAGCTTGTTCTCCTTTTCAGAAAGGAGCCGGCTGTACAGAAATCATCCAGCTACTTGCTGATGATGTGTAACAACAGCAGATGGTGCTCTGTCTGTCCTGGTTTCTAGTTACGAAAGATTTCAGTGCCACATCCACAGAGCAAGACAAAAACCAGGCCATAAGAAGATAAACTACTGGAGCCCTTCAATCCCAACACTCTATTGCAGGGGTCTCCAACCTTGGCAACTTTAAGCCTGTCGGACTGGGGAATTCTGGGAGTTGAAGTCCGACAGGCTTAAAGTTGCCAAGGTTGGAGATCCCTGCCCTATTGAGCAGGACTCCACTGTAGGCTACATTGTTGGTGTCACTAAGCTCTCAGTACAAAGAAAGTCTTAAAAACTATGCCAAACAAGATGTGCTCATTAAGATTACAACCCAGGGGTGTAAAACTGGTTTCATTGAGGGCTGAATCAGCATTGTAGTTGACTTCCGTGGGCCAGCCGGGGAGGAGTGGCGGGAGAAGGTACAGACAGCAGATGGGACGAATGCCTCCTGCAATACTCTGCTGGCCAAAATGGGGTACGGGGACGCTGCGTGCAAAACCCCCGCCCCCCATTTTTGGCCTGGACAGCCTCCTGCAGCACTCTGCTGGCTAAAACAGGGTGTGGGGTGATGCATGCTGCCCCCCACACCCCATTTTTGCTAGCAGAGGCACCATTGGCCGGTCCTTTGCTATTTCTAGGCTGGCTCCACAAGCCAGATCTAAGCACCCCGTGGGCCAAATCAGAGTTTGACACCCCTGTTACAAACAGAGAGGGCGGGGTTGGTCGCTGGAAGGGAACATAAGTCCTTGATTGAGTTGGCATCTAGAGAGTTGGCATCTCAGTTGAGGAAACTTCCTGTATCTGTATGGACCTGATCAGGAAAAAACCCTCATTCAACATATTCTGTATTATATTAATATAACTTTTTAATTCAATCCTTGAAATTTAAATCTATAGAAACATACTGCCCCACCTTTTCATGTTTAGAAAATATTTCAACCGTCTATGAAGAGCACTTACCTGGCATCTGTTTGTTAATTTGTATATTTGTTAAGCGAATTTTACCCCATTTTATTGCAGTTGCTAAGTTAGTAGAACAGCTGTTAAGTGAATCTGGCTTTTCTGTTGACTTTCTTCATCCGAAGGTCGCAAAAAGTGATCACATGACTCTGGGACGCTGCAACCGTCATAAATATGAGCCAGTTGCCAAGCATCCAAATTTTGATCACCTGACCCTGAGGATGCCTCCAATGGTTGCAAGGGTGAAAAATGGTCATAAGTCAGTTTTTTCAGTGCCACTGTAACTTTGGAATGGTCAGTAAATGGACCGTTGTAAATCGAGGACTACCTATATCAGGGGTCTCGAACCTTGGCAACTTTAAGACTTGTGGACTTCAACTCCCAGAATTCCTCAACCAGCTGGCTGAGGAATTCTGGGAGTTGAAGTCCACAAGTCTTAAAGTTGCCAAGGTTGGAGACCCCAGGCCTATATAGATTTATTTCCATCTTTGGCATTCAGCAAAGAAAAATATATTTCAGAGTTCTTCATAAAATGCCCAGTCAGACTTATTTTTCTGTCAGAAATATTACATGGGGACAGGTAGGCTGTTCATAAATATAGGGACGAATAAATCTGGCTGAGAATGATTTGAGAGTCAGTTTGGCGCAGTTGCTAAAGGCACCTGGCTAGAAATCAGGAGATGGGGAGTTGCAGCACCTCTTAGGCATCAAGCCATCTGGGTAACTTTCGCCACACACTCTGAGCCCTAGGAAAGAGAAGGCAAAAGGCAAGCAGTGTCAGAAAGTGTCACTGAGAGAAGTGCATGGATTTGTCCATGTAGGCCAGAGGTGTCAAACTCAAGGCTCAGGGGTCAGATCCTGCCCACCGGGTGCTTAGACCTGGTTCGGGGTCCCACCCTGGAAACGGCAAAGGACCGGCTCGTGGTGCCTCTCCCAGGCCCCGTTTTCACTGGCAGAAGGCTGTTGCATCCAAAAATAGGGGTGCACGTACCCCCCAAGCTCTGTTTTCTCTGGCAGAAGGCTATCAAAACAAACTAAAAACAAAACAAAAGAAGAAATGTTTCCCCTTTTGCATTTGAGCATCCAAGAAGGGACAGGAAAGGAGAAAGGGAAAGAGGAAAGACAAAGAAAAAGAAAGAAAGATGGGAAGAGAGCAAGGAAGGAAGAATAAGGAAAGAGGGGAAGGAAGAGGAAAGGAAAAAGGAAGGAAGGAAGGAAGGAAGGAAGGAAGGAAGGAAGGAAGGAAGGAAGGAAGGGCAACAGCAATAGTCCTTAGACTTATATACCGCTTCACGTTGCTTTCCAGCCCTCTCTAAGCAGTTTACAGAGTCAACCTCTTGCCCCCAACAATCTGGGTCTGCTTTCTAAACACTGTGCACCATGGAAGGAAGGAAGGAAGGAAGGAAGGAAGGAAGGAAGGAAGGAAGGAAGGAAGGAAGGAAGGAAGGAAGAGTGGGCAACAGCAATAGCCCTTAAACTTATATACTGCTTCACAGTGCTTTCCAGCCCTCTCTAAGCAGTTTACAGAGTCAACTTCTTGCCCCCAACAATCTGGGTCTGCATTCTAAACACTGTGCACCATGGAAGGAAGGAAGGAAGGAAGGAAGGAAGGAAGGAAGGAAGGAAGGAAGGAAGGAAGGAAGGAAGGAAAAGGGGAAGGGGGAGGGAGGGAGGGAAGGAAGGAAGGAAGGAAGGAAGGAAGGAAGGAAGAGGGGAAGGGGAAGAAGGGGAAGGGAGGGAGGGAGGGAAGGAAGGAAGGAAGGAAGGAAGGAAGGAAGGAAGGAAGGAAGGAAGGAAGGAAGGAAGGAAGAGAGGGCAACAGCAATAGCCCTTAGACTTATATACCGCTTCACAGTGCTTTACAGCCCTCTCTAAGCAGTTTACAGAGTCAACCTCTTGCCCCCAACAATCTGGGTCTGCATTCTAAACACTGTGCACCATGGAAGGAAGAAAGGAGGGAGGGAGGGAGGGAGGGAGGGAGAGAGGGAGGGAAGGAAGGAAGGAAGGAAGGAAGGAAGGAAGGAAGGAAGGAAGGAAGGAGACTATAATGAGAGTGAGGGAAGGTCTGAGGGAAGTCCTGCTTAGCACAGGTGCTCCGATAGGAGTGATGTCGAGCTGGCCATGCCCACGCCTCCACCCCCAGGTCCAACACAACCCTTATGTGGCCCATAATGAAATCAAGTTTGACACCCCTGATGTAGACAATGATGGTGGTGATGATGATAATTATGATGATGATGGCTATTTGAAAACTGACTGGGCATTTACTTTGGTGAAAGAAAATAAACTTCACATTTCTGTGATTACATGTAGAACTTGGTATGTTCAGCAGTAAACTGTATTACATTCCACCAGGGTTAATATATAGCCCAGAACCTGTTTTCACTGAAATGGATTTTTTTTTTTTAACGGACCGACAGGTTCTCTAGTCCATCTCAAACTTTTGGAAGTTAATGTGTCTGCCATAAATTAATTCATGATGAAGCTTTGAGGGTTTCTCCAGGAAATATACAATGTCCCTCTTGTGCCGTTGGTTGTATAACCTACCTAATAGAATATGTATGAAAAGCAGAAGGTGGGTTGCCTGCATGTATTAGAAAGATTGGGTGACAGACTCGTTAAGATATTTAGCCTTGGTACAAAGTAATTATTCTTTTTCTTTTAAGATCCTCACATTAAAGTCTCTGGAAAAAGGGAGAATGTTAAAGAAGCTAAGGAAAAGATCATGTCTGTCTTGGATACAAAAGTAAGTTGAAAATTTAACTACTCATCTTTCGGCTAGAATTCTAGGTTGTAGGATACATACATACATACATTACTTGAGTGTTCACAAAAGTAGAGAAATGGTGATACTTCTAGCTCACAAGGGCAAATTTTCTTACTAGAAGTGATAAACAATTTGATATGGATTTTCCCATAGTCGGTTCCTTGAGATTTCAAAAATAAGCAATCATCTACCACCATCCACAATTCTGTGAGTAATCGTGATTTGTGTAAAACTCAAATCTAGCCAGTTCTCCCGTGTTGACACATTTCAAAGCAGTATCCAACCAGAGAGACATTTAATGAGGTACTAATACCACTCTATAAAGTCTTAATAAGGACACACTTAGAATACTGCATCCAGTTTTGATCACCACACTGTAAAAAAGATGTTGAGCCTGTAGAAAGAGTGCAGAGAAGAGCAAGCAAGATGATTAAGGGACTGGAGGCTAAACCATAGGATGAATGGTTACAGGAACTGGGCATGGCTTGTCTAGAGAAGAGAAGGACCAGGGGAGACATGATGATAGCAGTCTTCCAATATTTGAAGGGCTCACACAGAGAGAGGGAGTCAAGCTATTTTCCAAGGCTCCTGAAGACCAAATAAGGAATAATGGATGGAAACTGAACAAGGAGAGATTCAACCTGGAAAGAAGGAGAAATTTTCTGACAGTGAGAACAATCAACTCATGGAACAGAATTTGCCTTCAGAAGTTGTGGGAGCTTCATCCCTGGAAGCTTTCAAAAAGAGATTGGACTGCCATTTGTCAGAAATGGTGTAGGGTCTGCTGGAGATGGGGGTGGGGTTGGACTAGATAACCTACAAGGTCCCTTCCAACTCTGTAAATCTGTTAAAGATCTGTTAATGTAAGGAGTTTGATATATTTCTGGTAATTTACATGCTTTGCTACAACTATTCAGTGTTGTTTCCACCTACGTTTTGGGCACCAGATATAGTCAAGCATCCCGACCTGCTCATAAGAAGTAAAATATGTAGCCCAAATAAAAAAGTTTGCAGTCCAGACTGAACTTTTTGTCCCCCCCAAATTTTGTATCTAAACTTTGAAAAAGTCACCTATATTTGGGACAAAAATATTTTCACGGGTTGGTAGTTTGACTCTTGATTCTGTTTTCAGAAATACTGGGGCATCCAGTTAAACCCTCCTCTAATTACTCATCAGACACCAAAATGACCCAAAGCCCATATACTTGTGAACAGATTTTAGAAGAGCTTTCACCTGCTCACCTTCCCATCTCAGACTCTTTAAAAGCAAGGCCAAAAAAATTAATAATAATTACAGTTTTAATATAACAGTAAACTGAAAATCTTGCCGAGTTTGTATGCAAGATACCTTTTATAAACCAGCCTAAAAATGGTTGTTTTTTAAATGTGCATGATCTTAAGAGAACTGTTGGAAAGTGACAATGTTTTTGGGCCAGCCCCAGATGAATAAAGACTGGTGCACTAAAACATTTAAAAACACTTTTTTTTAAGGATAGAAAATGATTTTTGCAACTTGTTTTTGAATAATTTCTATGCTGGATGTGCATTGAAGTTTCATGAGGGATGAAAGTATGAATGATTCTGATGCTGACCAATCATTTCTAGACTGGATTTTTAAGGACAGGCTTTTTTTTTTTTTTTTTTAAAAGACTATTACTTTACAATTAAATATAGTCATTACTAAGGTTCACGGTGGTTCAGTGGCTAAGATGCTGAGGTCGATTGAAAGGTCAGCAGTTCAGTGGTTTGAATCCCTAGTGCCGTGTAATGGGGTGAGCTCCCGTTACTTGTCCCAGCTTCTGCCAACCTAGCAGTTTGAAAGCACGTAAAAAATGCAAGTAGAAAAATAGGGGCCACCTTTGGTGGGAAGGGAACAGCGTTCCATGCGCCTTGGCATTGAGTCATGCTGGCCACCTGACCACGGAGACGTCTTTGGACAGCGCTGGCTCTCTGGCTTTGAAACAGAGATGAGCACTGGCCCCTAGAGTCAGGAATGACTAGCATGTATGTGCGAGGGGAACCTTTACCTTTACCTATAATCATTACTATTTAAAAGCACATACTATCTATGAATTTAGTACCACAGAAATTTTTGCTTGCGCATTTGAGATAGAGAAGGAGTCCTCAACTCCCGGGCCCTGGGCCCATTACCAGGCCATAGCCCTGTTTCAAGCCAGGCCGCATGAGCAACGTAGTCCCACTTGTGCGAGCGGTGAGCAAGCGTGCATGTGAAGCTCCACCTGCGTGAGGAGAGGCCACTTGTGTTCCTACACAGAGGTCCATTTACATGAATGACGGGTGTGCATGCCAAGATGGAAAGGTTGTGGATGGCTGAGATAGAGAACATGGCCACAATGAAAATGTTCCTTTTAGTTTGTACAAAATCTTTCCATTTTTAGTTATTAAAAAAACCCTAACCTTTTCTAACTCAGGAAAGGTGATTTGAAATGGACCAGATGAAATCTCACCAGAGAAAATGGGTTTAGATTGGAAACCATGTCTGAATGTCAACAGCTTCATAAAGATGAAATGTATTCTCTCCCGGGAGAGTGAAATAAAAAATAACCTGATTTTGATTCCAGAGCAACCGAGTCACCCTGAAGATGGACGTATCTCACACTGAGCATTCTCACGTCATTGGCAAAGGAGGGAATAATATTAAAAAAGTGATGGAAGAAACAGGCTGCCACATCCATTTTCCAGATTCTAATCGAAACAACCAAGCGGAAAAAAGCAATCAAGTAGGTATTCTCTGAGCTTCTTTTGAACCCCGAGACATCCACCAAGTCTGATGAAAACGGAATTGTCTCCTAGGACTTTTTGTGGAAAAGCATTTAGCCCATGTCTCTTAGGAGCGTATCGCTTTCACACTTCGTTTCTTTTGCGTTTGGTGGAGGAGGAGGAGGAAGCAGAGCAAGAGGCAGTATATTGTACAGTAGTGGCCAAATTGTGAAAACCTTTTGGGAAAAGTGTATTTTTGAGGTTTGATGGCTAATAACACCACTTTTTTCCCCCCCGAGTTTCAAGATAATCCTATTCCACTGCTGGAATGGCCTGGGAATAGCCCAGACCTTCACCCAACTGAAAATCTATGGAGCCGACTGTAGAAACTTGTTAATCAGAAGTGACCCAGCAATAAAACCCAGTTAATAGAAACCATCATTCCATCTTGGTTTCATATTAGAACAGCTGCAGAATTAAAAGACTTGGTTCACTCCATGGGAAGACCTCGTAAGGCTGTAATTCATGCTAAAGGTTACCCAATTTAAGTATTAACTGACATAGTGATAATTTTTGTATATCTCATTTTTTCTATGGTATATTTTGGTATATCTTGTTTTATCCACGTATTTCACTTTTCTTCTTTATACTGTAACTGCTATTCCAATAGCAAATCCTTCATAAAAGTTATTCCATTACGTTCTTGATTAAATGATCTTTCCACTGATATATAATTTTATGGTAATACTGCAAAAAAAGGTGGTGTTATTAGCTAATTTTAGAAAATACACTTTTCCCAAAAGGTTTCCACAATTTTGGCCACTATTGTATACATGCAAAATTGCATCTTTTTCCTAAGAAAAGCTCTTTTCCAGAAAAAAAAGCATCTTTGGAGATTTTCTTATTGAAATTAAGCCTTGAGGAGCACTAGATGCTTATCCTGGGTGTATTTTTGTGCACTCATCTTTGTGCACTCAGATAAGTTGTCAATTTTGCATCACACTTGTCCTTTTAGCAGGACACAGCAATATACTTTTAAAAGGTTCTTGAAACCAAATTGTGTTTCTTTCATTGTGTGGTTTTGTCAAATCATTGACTTTATTTTGTCTTTGCTTCAACTCCCCTTGTCATTCTGTGCACAATAACTCTGTGAGCATCAGTAATAAATGTGTATTAAATGTGATTTGTTTTGGTTGCACAGCTTTTTCTCTCTCTGATGAACATAAGAAACACTTGTTTCCTGTAAATTTTTGCAGAGCAAATAATCTCAAAACTTGTTTTTAATTTCCATAACAGTTCTAACTGCTAGGACAAAGTTGAAGTGCTCAAGAGGCCACAACTTCTCAGGTGTGTGTAGGTAGGGTGTACCAACAAGACCCAGATATTCAGATGATTTTTGCTTCTGTGCCCAACTGAGATGTAGTAGGCTTAAGTCTTTTGTGAATGTGTCTGCCATCTTCTCTTCTTCTTTACTTCCTGCTCTGGGGTGACTTTGAGAGCAAGAAACTTGAATTCCAAGAGATCTCAGCAATGCATTGATATTCTGTCATGGATTCACTATTCTGCCTGCTCCTGCTATTATTAGAATTTAACTTTTGGTCCTTGCATTTTTACAGGTGTCTATCGCAGGGCAGCCAGCCGGAGTGGAATCTGCCAGAGTTAGAATACGGGTAATTATAAAATGCCAGCATGAGTGAATTTTTCTTTTAAACGTTGAGATTCCTCCAGATCCGTTATGTGTTCTGCAAAATTTGCAGCTCAGGGAATTTAGCCTACCTGGAGCTGTGTTGTGGCCCACCAGCGGCCAACGGATCTGGCAGCAGATTCAGACAGTGAGGAGAAACATGGGCCAGTCCTGGAATCTGGGGAAAGCTCTGCGTCAGAGGCAGAGAGGGGGTCAGGGCCGTTAGACAGTTGTCAGCTGCCTTCAGAGTCAGACATCAGTGGGACAGAAGAACAGCTGGAGCCTGTTCCCAGTGTGCGCATGCGCAGAACTGCCAGGAGAAGGGAACAGCTAAGGAACAAGGGTCGACTCAGGAGTAAAGCAATAGGTGAATGGTGAACGGCCCCTCCCATAGGGAATAAGGAGGAGCGGCTTTGTGCTGCTGGGGAGAACAAGCCTAGCAGAACAAGCTGTAATTTTACTTATTGTTTTCCAGTTGCATGTCAAGTGAAGTAGACCGTCAAGGCAGTGGTGAAATACAATTTTTTTTACTACCGGTTCTGTGGGTGTGGCTTGTTGGGTGTGGTATGGCTTGGTGGGCGTGGCAAGGAAAGGAGATTACAAAATCCCCATTCCCTCCCTGCTCCAGGGGAAGGATTTTGCAAAATCTCCATTCCCACCCCACTCTCGGGCTAGCCAGAGGTGGTGTTTGCCAGTTCTCCGAACTGCTCAAAATTTCCGCTACCAGACTCCAGAACTGATGGATTTCATCCCTGCGTTAAGGTCTGTTTGCACTTTCTGCACATAAGCCACAGCATAGAAGAACAAAGTATTTCTATAGGCACTTCTTGTCACTTCCCGTGTCTCTATAGACTAGAGTTCCCTTCACTCTTCAGGATTACTGCCCCTTAACACCATCTCAACAGGTCTTATCCCTGTAGAGCTTTCCATGTTGCTAAGAGTCCAGGTACGAGAATTAACATGTCAACCTATAAAACCTTAACCTCAGGTGTGTTTTTTCCCCTCCTATTCCCTCTCTCCTGATTTTACAATACTCTGTAGATGCAGGAAAGTTTACACACTCTTTGGTGTATAAACTTCGGTTTTTTATCAAAATATATTTTATTCTTCCTGCTTTTTCCATCTTTCCTTAAATCTACCATACTACAGACTGAGAATCAGTGTCACCCTTAGATCATTGACAGTCAAGCTGAAAGGGTTAAGCTAAGCTAAGTTAATCAAGTAAAAATAGCAAACGGGGAAAAACCTTTTACTCAAACTTCCTCAAAATAAGTTTCCCAGACCTAATCTACATATCAAAGGATAAGGTCTGTAAACACAAATAGAGTTAATTAAATTACCGTAGGTCTCCCAGCAAAACTTCATGTTCACAAGAATAAACATACCTACACACACACACACACACACACACACACACACACACACACACATCAGGACAAACTCCCCTATAAAATTCTGCTCTTGTATCCCATTTCATTGCAGCTGCCCTTAAAGTCAAACTCTTTGCTTTTAGGAATAAATATTTCTTCTTTCCTTACAGCTGTCCGGCTCTAATTTTTTTTGTCTTTTTTAAAAAAGTTTTTTATTTAATAAACATTAAAAACATTGGACACAGTGTGACCATCCTGGTCTTAACATACCCATATGTTGTTCCATAACAACAAATATAATTGCTATTTAATATACATTGCTACTTTGTTCTTATATACATATCCCTTGTCTTCATTTGCTATCTATTTACTATTTGTTTACTATTTACATTTATTAATACTATCCAGTATTAATTCTCCAAACCCTAAATCTGTTTTGTTCCAACTCCCTTTTTTCTTTCCAACCATTAATACACCTTATTCCAGATTTTATAGCATTCTGTCTCATTCTTTTTTTTTATTGGAAAAGTTTTACAAATACAAATTTTTCATTTCCCCCCACCCTCCAATTTACCCCCCTCCCCCCCTCCCCCCTCCCATCCCTTCCCTCCCTTGGCTTCCCTTATAAAAATTATTATTCTTATACAATCCACAAATATTAAAAAAAAAAGAAAAGGTGAAATCCAAATATAATACATATCACATTTCTCTCATCTAATCTACCCCCTATCAGTAGTAAAAAAATTTGTCTCATTCTTGTTTTTGAGCTCTAGTGTCAGCCTGTCCATTTCTGCACAAGTCAAAATCTTCCTTGTTATTTCTTCTTCCCGGGGGGGGGGGGGATTTCTTCCTTTTTCCAATATTGTGCATAAACCAACCTTGCTGCTGTTATCACACGAAGCATTAAGTATATTGATTCTTTGCTATAATTCCCTTTTATGATTCCTTCTTATGCAACTTTGGCTCGAATTGGAACCCCAAGTTATTCTTCTGACGGGTGGCAGCCCCATTGTCTGAAACAATGGGGCTGCCATCTAAGCCCCATCTAAGCAGAGCCTACAGTTTCAGCCCTCTGCCACTGCTCTCCTGATCTTCGGCCCTGGTAAGGCCAGGGAGAGATAGTTCTTCATCAGTCAAGGAGCCTGATAGCTCAGCAGACTAAAAGCACTGTGATTAACACCAGCTGTCTGCAATTACTGTAAGTTCGAATCTCACCAGGCTCATACAAAAGTATGAAGGCTATTGCTTAACGCATTGTAAGCCACCCTGAGAAGGGCGGCATATAAATCAAATTTTTAAAAAAAAGGAAAAACAGCATGCTAGTCATGACCGAAGCCAAAAACAGACGGAGGCAAGCCAAGAGGGAACCAGGTTGCCCATGGAGGAAGTTCAACTGAGATCCTTGGATTGGAAGGAGCAGGCTTTACTTCTTATACGCTATTAAAAATGAGGAATTCTACAAGCTTGCAAATACTTTCATTCTTTGGTTCCTCTGAGCTTGAATCGCTTGCTGAAAATCATTGGTTTTGGCTTCCTGCTTTCATCAGCCACTCTTAACTTTCTACAGTTTTGGGATTTCTCTGCAGCTCCCTTCCATGCATCATTGCTGCCTGGGCGCAAAGCCCGAGACTGCCACATTCATTAGGGCAATTCCTCTATATTTCTTCTGCTATTCTAGTGGTTCTGTTGGGTTTGTCCTCCTTCTCTTTTATATTGTATTTAAATATATTGTTCATTGGGGAGTGGGGGGGAGGACCACGGGGGATGCATTACGTGAAATGCAAAACTGAAATACTTCCCGGTTTTTCCTCTCTGCTCCATTCCTGAAAATCCACCAGCGCCAACGAGAAGCAGAATTGTTGTTTCTGAATCGGTAACAAAGACGTCCCACTTTTTAATAACAAGGGGCTCTCGATGCGATGGCTATGCAGAGCAGGGGTCTGTCCTGAAGCCACCCCCCCCCGCAACTCTATGCTCAAATAGGGAGCATATTAGCAGAGTAGATACGATGGGGTATATAACTGATTCAACCTGGAAATAAGGAGGCACTTTCTGACAATGAGAACAATCAGCCAATGGAACAGAAGTTGCCTTTGGAAGTGGTGGGAGCTTCATCACTTGAGACTTTCAAGAAAAGATTGGACTGCCCTCTGTCAAAAATGGGTCTCCTGCTTAGTCGTGTGTGTGTGTGTGTATGTGTGTGTGGACTCGATGACCTATAAGGTCCCTTCTAACTCTGTTAATCTGATTATTTGCTTGGATTTGTTTTGCTTGCTCTTCCAGGAACTGCTGCCCTTGGTGTTGATGTTTGAACTACCTATAGCTGGAATCCTTCAACCGATCCCCGATCCAAGTTCTCCCACGATTCAGCATCTATCGCAGACGTACAATATTTCAGTGTCCTTCAAGCAGCGTTCTCGGACATATGGCGCGACGGTCATGATCAGAGGCTCCCAGAATAACGCGAGTGCCCTGAAGGTGAATGGTGATTGTTCTGAGCTTAGTGGTTTTAGGCTGGGCGATGGGGTGCTTTTTCTCGAGGGCGTGGATAGTAAATGGGGCCTGCAGATGCTTCAGGCTTCTTCTGGGCCAAGAGGGAAGGAGAACATAGATCCCGAGAGCATAGTTCAAGCATAATATCAATTGCAATTGGAGACTGCAAGTAGAAACCAGAGTTTGCTGAAACCACATTCCTGTGTTCAGATTTCAAGGTGGCCCTTCTTACAACTAAATGGGCAAAAACATGCTATGTTTGCCCAAAGAGTTTGTGCCAACAGTTTTATCTTAAGCAAGGTTCTCTATGCTGCTGTGCATAGATGATGATGATGATATCCATTTTTTTAACATTCTGTTTGCTTCCACGCATAAACAAAGGATAGGATAGGATAGGATAGGATAGGATAGGATAGGATAGGATAGGATAGGATAGGATAGGATAGAATTCTTTATTGGCCAAGTGTGTTTGGACACACAAGGAATTTGTCGTGGTGCATAGGCTCTCAGTGTACATAAAGGAAAAGATATGTTCATCAAGAATCATAAGGTACAACTCTTAATGATAGTCATAGGGTACAAATAAGCAATTAGGAAACAACATTAATATAAATCGTAAGGATCTAAGCAACAAAGTTACAGTCAGACGTCATAAGTGGGAGGAGATGGGTGGTGGGAACGATGAAGAAGATTAATAGTAGTAATCTTTCCCTACTTGGGTATGATTAGCAGAGTTTGTTCTTATAGGATAATTTCCTACAAACATTAAGCCTACTGGAATGAGCAAAGCATTTTGTTTCAAATGTCTATGGAGATGTCTCCATCATCTGGGTCATGGCTGCCCCAAAGGTGCCTTTTCCGAAATGCAACTGGATTTTCTTGGGGTTCCCCTCCCCCCACCCTTTGAAATTGTTTCGCTTCTCATCCAGGAAGCTTCTTCAGAAGAAAATCCTTCTTGGATGAGAACCGAAATGATTTCAAAGGGAAAAAAAACTAATGGCAAGAAAATCCAGTTGCCTTTTGTTTCAAATAAGTTGAAGCACAAAACTTTGCCAAATGGAAAACTTCAAAGTTTCATGTCAGGAAGAAAAGTGCTTTCCACCCCTTTGAAGAGCACCAAGATACGAGCCCTGGTGGTTCAGTGGTTAGAATGCAGTATTGCAGGCTTCTACTCCTGCTTGCCGGCTGCCTGCAGTTTGGCAGTTCGAGTCTTACCGGCTCAAGGTTGACACAACCTTCCATCCTTCTGAGGTGGGTAAAATGAGGATCCAGATTATTGGGGGCAATAGGCTGACTCTGTAAACCACTTAGAGAGGGTTGTAAAGCACTATGAAGCAGTATATAAGTGCTATTCCTTTCCTTCCTTCCTTCCTTCCTTCCTTCCTCCCTCCCTCCCTCCCTCCCTCCCTCCCTCCCTCCATGAATCATTGTGACGCAGTGATTAGAATGCAGTATTGCAGGCTAATTCTGCCAACTGCCAGGGGTTCAATCCTGGCCAATTCAAGGTTGACTCAGCCTTCCATCCTTCTGAGGTGGGTAAAATGAGGATCCAGATTGTTGGGGGTAAATAAACTGACTCTGTAAACTGTTTAGAGAGGGTTACAAAGCACTATGAAGCGGTATAAAAGTGCTATTGCTGTAGCGAATATAAGTTTGTTTTGTTTTCTCTTCCTGGACAGGAAGGAACAGCTCTGCTCTTGGAGCACCTGGCCGGCAGTTTGGCTTCTGCGATCCCGGTGAGCACCCAGCTAGACATAGCAGCTCAGCACCATCTCTTTATGATGGGCCGAAATGGCAGCAACATCAAGCATATCATGCAGAGAACCGGTGCTCAGATCCATTTCCCCGATCCTAGTAATCCCCAGAAGAAATCCACAGTCTACCTCCAAGGCACAATCGAATCAGTCTGTCTTGCCAGACAATATCTCATGGTAAGTATCCTGAAGGACGGGGCAGCAGATGGTGGTAGGAACCTCTGCCACGCCTCGGTCACTAGCCCCTGAAGTTTGCAGTCACAAGTCACTTGACACTGACTTCCCTGCAGTCCTCGACTTATGACCACAGTTGAGCCCGAAATTTCTGTCGCTACATGAGACATTTCTTAAGTGAACTTTGCCTCATTTTGCAACCTTTTTTGCCACAATTGTTAAGTGAATTACCGCAGTTGCTGACGTGGTTGTTATGAGAATCGGGCTTCCTCATTGACTTTGCTTATCAGAAGGTTGCAAAAGGGATCACGCGACCCTGGGACACTGCCAACCGTCATAAATACGAGTCAGTTGCCAAGCATCTGAATTTTGATCACCTGACCATGGGAATGATGCAGCGGTCATAAGTCTGAAAAACGGTCATAAGCCCGTTTTTTCAATGCTGTTGTAACTTTGAAAGGTCACTAAACAAACTGTTCTAAGTCAACAATTATTATGTACCAATAATTGGGCAACCTCTTTTATGGAAAAAAAATTACCCAGAAAGTCTTGCTTGGCTGAAACTCTCTTACCCACATCACATTGGGGAATTGGAGTAGGAATTGGGCTCAAGAGTTCAAACCCAGGTTTGTCACCTCAGTGTGGAGTAGTTTTCAGCTATCCATACATATAGCCTGTTAGTGTTAAGACATAACATAGTTCCCATGGTTTAGGAAAGCATGATCATGCACAGTGGGGCAAAAAAGTATTTAGTCAGCCACCAAAATCAAATTCTTTCCAAATCAGACAATGTGATTGTCTGGATTTGTTTTCTCGTTTTGTCTCTCGTAGTTGAGGTCTACCTACGATGACAATTACAGGCCTCTCTCATCTTTTTAAGCAGGAGAACTTGCACAATTGGTGGCTGACTAAATACTTTTTTGCCCCACTGTAGGGGTCCCATTAAAGGAGCCCTTGAACCTGCTTCTCTTGGCTGGTTCGTAACTGGTGAGGCAGATATTTAAATCACCCATCTCAAGAATAGTTATTCAGTTAGCTGGTCTGATTTTCCAAAGCCAGCAGAAGGCAAGATAAGCAATGGAAGAGGAAGAGTCTGGACAGCCATTTTTCTGAAATGGTATGGGACAGTGTTGGCAAACCTTTTCGGCACCGAGTGCCGAAACGGGAGCGTGTGGGCGGGTGAGCGCCAAAAACCGGAAGAGCAGCTCCCTAGCATGCATGAGTATGCCAGGAAACTGAGCTTACAGTTTCCGGCATGCACATGCACGCCAGTCACCTGGTCTTCCGGTTTCTGGCACGCATGCACGCACAAAGACCAGTTGATCAGCGCCCATGTGTGCCCATGTGTGTACTGTTGTGGTTTCCGGTGCTCCCGCATGTGCAAAGACCAGCTGGCTGGCGCATATATGTGTGCTGGAACCCTGAAGAGCAATGGGTGATGGTTGGCGTGCACGGAGAAAATGACTCTGCATGCCACCTCCGGTATGCATGCCATAGGTTTACCATCAAGCGTATAGGATCTCCTACTTGGGGAGGAGCTTGGGCTACAAGGCCTCCAAGCTCTGTTATTCTGTTATTTGAAAATTCCTGGACACAAAAGTGAGGTCTGACTGAATCCAGTCCAGAATTTCCTAGAGTCTGAAGTTGCCTTGTGGGTTTTGGGAATTCAAGACTTGCAAAAATGATGTTGAACATTGAAATCCCACAATCCAAAGAGAGAGCACTAGATCGCATCACCTAAACTTGTGGCCTTTGCATGCCTTGGATAGTCACTAACACAGCCATTGTTTCTTTCAATGCAGCAAGGGAGCACACATTTTATGGGATGGTAAGGCCTGGTTCTCTTTATCTGTTCTGTAGCATTTTAATATTCAAACCTAGCACATGCTGTTCCACATTTAAGCTGTACCGAACTGGAGCATATCCGGAGGAATTCCTTGTAGAAAGAAAGATGCAAAGAAGAACATGAGCATCCACAGAAAGAGTTGGATTGAGACTAGAATACCTCCAAGGTGCCTTCCAACTCTCCTATTCGGTTAAAAGGTTAAGGCTAAAGGGCAAGGTAGAACACCCACTTTAAAAGTTTTGAACAATTCTCAGTTGAATCAGAATTGTTCTTGATTGGCCTAGAACTGAAATGGAAAGATACAAATTGCAAATTTATGGACAATATGGTTTTGATTGTTGAGAGATATAACATTTTTCATCTCATCAGTGGGCCGGATTCGCTGCATATTTTTGTTTTTATGTGTTTTGCGTGCATATTTCTGTTTCCAGTGCCAAATTGTCTTGTCTTTCTGGCTCTCTCATATTCATGATTGGATTTTTCCATGTCTTACAAGTTGACCGGACAGTCTACTGCATGCTCATAATAGGATTGCATGCAAATAATTAGCTCATAAAGATTTGTGTATGTGTGTATTATGTATGTACCTATTACCGAAAGGATCACAAGATTTATTCTCAATCGATCTGCATGACTTGTTTTCAAAGGGGCTCTTTAAAAGTTTTAGTTAGCCCTCCATTCCAAAACTAGTGGAACTCATCTAGGCAGAAGCTGAACTCCTACGTTCTTGGTTGTATGGTAGATCCTATCCTGATGTCACCAGTCATTGTGCGTCTCCCATATTCTTGAATTGCTGAGAATTCAAACAGTGAAACATCCTGAGAAATATATTATTATTATATTATATTATATTATTTATATACCGCCCTACTCCTGAAGGATTCAGGGCGGTGAACAGCCAAAAGATAAAATACATATAATACAAACATTAGAAAACCATTTAAAATACATTAAATATTTTGGCCCAGAAAACAGATTAAAACACCCCAATTTATAAGACAAATTTAAAATTTAAAAAGCAATTTAAAAGAGAAGTTAGGCCAGGCCAGCCTGCTGGAATAGGAATGTTTTGAGGGCACAGCAGAAAGTGCGCAGATCCGGGATCCTCCGTATCTCCGGGGGGAGCTTGTTCCAGATGGCAGGTGCCCCCACAGAGAAGGCTCTCCCCCTGGGGGCCGCCAGTCAACACTGTTTGACTGATGGCACCCTGAGAACCCCCTCTCTATGAGAGCATACTGGTCGGTGAGAGGCCGCAGGTGGTCTCATAGGTATCCCGGCCCTAAGCCATGGAGTGCTCTAAAGGTGGTAACCAAAACCTTGAAGCGCACCTGGAAGACCACCGGGTGCCAGTGCAGCTCGCACAGGAGGGGGGTCACATGGGAGCACCACGTCGCTCCCATAACCACCCACGCGGCCACATATTCTTGTCAGTATGGAAATGTCAAACAAGTGGCATTTCTAGACTCTGGAAATCTCTTGTTAGAAAGACCATGTGAGTAAAATGCAGGAGAATGGTGGGAATGGTGAACAGGAGATTGCTTTTCAACTGTGAGCTGCACAAAACACAAAGGGCTTCTTAAACTTTGTATTGGATTTTGCATTTCATCTTCCAGGGCTGCCTTCCTCTTGTGCTGATGTTTGATATGAAGGAAGAAATTGATGTAGAACCACATTTTATTACCCAGCTGATGGAGCAGCTAGATGTCTTCATCAGTATTAAACCAAAGCCAAAACAGACGAGTAAGGTGAGTAGAACGGACTCTAGTTTTTCTAGACAAAGCTATATTTAGTTTTTAACTATCCTGCTTGAAAATTAAGCCAGCCCCCTTCTGATCATCACAGGGGGCAGGATGGCTCAGCAGTTAAAGACGCTAAGTTTGTCAGGTGGAAAGCTGAAGAGCCCGGGCTCAAGACCGGAGCAATGTGCAAAGGGGCGAGTTCCCATCCTACCCCAGCTCCTGCCGACCTAGCAGTTCGATAGCATGCAAATGCAGGTAGATAAATAGGTACCACTTTGGTGGGAAAGTAGCACCTTTCTGGGCACCTCGGCGTATAGTCCTGCTCAGGGATGAAATCCAGCAGGTTCTAACAGGTTCTGGAGAACTGGTAGCGGAAATTTTGAGTAGTTCGGAGAACCAGCAAATATCACCTCTGGCTGGCCCATGAATGGGGTAGGAATGGAGATTTTACAATGTCCTTCCCCCAAGAGTGGAGGGAACGGAGATTTTGCAGTATCCTTCCCTTGCCACACCCACCAAGCCAAGCCCACAGAACCGGTAGAGAAAAAAAATTGGATTTGACCCCTGGTCCTGCTGGCTACAGGATCACAGAAATGTGTTCAGAGAATGGCTGGCTACCTTGACTAAGTAATGGAGATGAACAGTGCCCTCTTGTGTTGGACATGACTGAACGCAGGAAATCTTTACCTTTTTCTACCTTCTTGTCATTGTAATAATAGAGTTATTATAATGAGAATTCTATTTTAGACTGAGCTGTTACGAATCCAGCATTTGCTTAGTGTTTAGGCTGAACAAGAAAGGGGCGAGTGTACAGCCCTGTCTCACTTTTTTTCCACTCTGGAGCTAGCTCGTGTGCCTTGCGGGCTATGATTTGCTCTTTTTTTGTGTCGTTTTATATAAAGATAATGAGATACTCTATGATTCCAAGTTTCCTAAGGACCCTTGAGAGCTTAACATGATTGACACTTATCAAAGACTTTTCTATTGTCAGTGAAACACATATTGACTTATTTTGGGTATTGTTTGATTTTCTAAATAGGTCAGCACACATCAGCAATGTCTTGTTCCTTGGCCTTTCCTAAAACCATCTTGAACATCTGGCCTCTAATTTGTGTTGGATGATCCTAAACATTATTTCACTGTCATGTGAAATTAAGCACATTGTGTAATAATTTGCACACTGTTAAGTTTCCTTTCTTGGTGTCTGTGTTATTTAACAGAAAAAAGCGTATCTAGTTACCACAGTGTAATAGCTAATGTAAATTAAAAAAAGATATTTATTAATTAATAAATGATGTCTTTGAAATGACTTCATCAGATTATATTTTTAATATCAAGTTAATTCCTACAAAAGTACAAGAAAGTTTGTCTTCAGTGTTGGTCTGAAGCTTCCAAGAAAAATAAGGATGTAGCCAGTATCTCACTATTATGTAATTTTAAAGCTAAGAGAAACACAAGCAAGGAATAAAATCTGACCAGATGTTTTTTTCAGAGCTCTTCACAGCCTTGATCTTATTAGGCTGTTGCACACAAGAAGGGAAGACTCCTTTGACAACTTGACAAGATGCAGATAACAACCCAAGAGGCAGATTTAAATAAAGCAGCAATTGTTTTGCCACCAAGATGAATCAAACCAGTTCTTGTACTGTGTCAAAACATGCTTTTTCTTTGTCACAATGATTGTGGCGACTTGTTTGTGAAGGAAAATTGGCATAAAGTTAAATGTAAGGAGTCTCTGAACTCTAGAAAATGAGAAATCCAGTTTCTCTAGACTTGTATGTTGGGGGGGGGGGGGATGTTATGATCTGATATTTCTATTTGACTTGGAAAGCACTGGGATGTGATAAATTAGCAAACTCTCCATAATTTCCCACAAAGTTCTAAACAAGGCCAGGAATCTGAGATTAGAGTTTGGCTGCCTAAAGCAGAGATACAGTAACTACATCTATATCAATGATCAGATATTGTTGGGTGGTGTGATTCTAAACAAGGCTGAAATGTTGACTGGACCTTTACACAAAGCCTAAATTTATTTCATCTTCTGAAATATTACAGAACAGGGATATCGTTTCTGTGACTGTATATTGTAGCCAAGAATCCCAATCAAAATGCACCCTACCATTCCAGATTTATTTATTTATTTTTTGGTATAAATCAAAGTATGTAATTTAGGAACTACAATAACTCTCTTTCCGTTGCTACTAGGAGGAGCTTTTTTCAACAGAGGATTTGCAAACAAGACTGGTGACTCTTGCCGGTTGCTGGAATTGTTTGAATTGTCAGAAACTCATATCCCATGTTTTGTTTTTTGCAGTCTGTGATCGTGAAAAGTGTTGAGCGAAATGCCTTAAATATGTTCGAAGCACGAAAATGTCTCCTGGGTCTGGAAAGCAACGGCATTGCTGTAACAACAAATCCTTCCCCCATCTCTTGCCCAGTTGGCCTTCCTTGTCCTGGCTTGGACATCTTGACCTCAGCCGGCCTTGGACTAACTGGACTTGGTACAATGTACAACCTAATATTTTCAAACCTCTTCAGAATGAGTTTTCAAGGTTTAAGGAAAGGGTATCCAATCTTGGCTACTTTAAGACACGTGGACTTCAACACCCAGAGTTTATTTCATGGCTGGCTGGGGAATTCTGGGAGTTGAAGTCCACAGATCTTAAAGTGGCCAAGGTTGGACACCCCTTGTTTATGGATTTATTTTAAAAAGTAGGTGAACAATAGCTCCGACCTGTAAGAATATGTTGATATGTGCGTGTGTTTTCTTTCTGTATGTAAGAAAAGGCAATAATGGGAGGAAAACATCTGTTTAATTGATATAGGGAAATGGAAGAATTAGAAAAGAGCTTGGAAATGTGAAGTAGGGATTTGTGGAGGTAGAGAGGTTGTCAGCAGTGAAGGAAGAAGCATAGTCATAGATGTTAAGATGTAGTTGAGTTAGGTGTCCATGGTTGTGCATCTCATTGGTTGTGCATCTACACAGTGTAGGTATAAAATCTCTTTTACTTGTTTGTTTGTTTGTTTGATAGGTCTTTTGGGTCCAACCACTTTATCTGTCAACACATCCACACCTCCAAACTCTCTCCTAAATGCTCTCAATAGTTCGGTTAGTCCTTTGCAGAGTCCAAGTTCAAGCACACCAAGTTCAACTTTCTGGGCTTCCTCAGTCGCTAATACAAGCACTACAGGTTGGTATTTTGGGTTTAAATTGGAGACATTTTAAATAGAGCAATCTAGCATTCCCCCTAAGCATGCAGAACAGGTCATTAAAATGATGCCACTATTTCAAGAAGCCATCATTGTAAGATGGGATCATCTGGGTCCTTGGGACTTCCAGGTGGGCATAGAGGGTGCCTGTTCATTGCATTGTGGTTTGTGCTTCGCATCCAGAAGACCCTAGTTTAGTCCTTGGCATTCCAAGGACCTTGTGAAACAAAATCTGTCCTAGGGAGATAAAGCAACTTTAGGCTACTCAGATTCTATTCTATGTAATCTTGCTCTGCTGAATTGCAAATCAACTACAGCAGTGGTGAAATCCAGTAGCTTCTGACAGGTTCTGGTAGTGGAAATTTTGAGTAGTTCGGAGAACTAGCAAATACCACCTCTGGCTGGCCCCAGAGTGGGGTGGGAATGGAGATTTTGCAATATCATTCCCCTGGAGTGGGATGGGAATGGAGATTTTGCAGTATTCTTCCCCTGGAATGGGATGGGAATGGAGATTTTGCAGTTTCCTTCCCCTGCCATGACCACCAAACCACACCCACAGAACCAGTAGTAAAAAAAATTGGATTTCACCACTGAACTACAGTTAACCCTCGCCTTAGAACTACTCATTGGTGCTGAAAAAAGTGACTGGCCCTCACACTTACTCTCAATTTTATTGTATTCAAAAATTAAAATAGGAAATCCAAAAGAAAACATTCAACGGAGACCGAGCAAAACTAAGCAAAAACACTTTTTAAAAGGTGAATATTAAAATGTAAAAGAAACACACACATTATCCCCCCCCCTCCCCCAGCTGAACACAGGCAAAACTGTTGCAGCAATACTGACTTCCTCCTTTGCAAAGCAGGTCCAAAATGCATAAGCTTCTACATCTCTGCAAGCCAATTGACTTTCCACTTGCAACCATTGCCACGTCTCCCATAATCAGGTGATCAAAATTCAGGTGCTTGGTCCAACTGGCTTGTTTTTATGACAGTTGGAGCATCCCAAGGTCGCCCTTTGTGACCTTCCCAGCCAGTTTCACAAAATCGGTGGGAAAAGCTAGATTTGCTTAATGATTGAGGGATCCACTTAACCACAGCAAAAACGGTTGTAAAATCAGGTGTGACTCACATAATAGCTATCTCCGTTAGTGATAGAAATTCCCAATTGCAGTTGTAAGCTGAGGACTCTCTGTATCTGCTTAGGACTTTAGACATCTTCAATCTCAGCAGAAATGAGGCAGAAACTTCTGACATTTTCTTCCAGGTTTCTCTGCTATCCCTCATCTGATGATGCCACCTACTGCACAAGCCACGTTAACCAGTATCTTGTTGTCGGGAGTACCCAACTATAGTCAAAGCACACCGTCTCCCCCTCCCGGCTTAACTCCTGTTGATATCCATGTGAATGGCATGCAAGTGGAGAACAAGAAAAACCCAACCTCATCATTAAATGGTCATGTAAAGGTAAACCAATGACCTCATGCTATAACCCTAGCATATTTTATTTTTATTTATTTATTTGTCCAGCATATATATGATAACAGATAAAAGTATAAACATGGTTATGAATACATGAAATGGATACGAATAAAAAGGGACATTAGGACATTAGTTGGTGTGCTTATGAACGCCCCTTACAGACCTCTTAAGAATGGGGAGAGGTCAACAGTAGACAGTCTAAGGTTAAAGTTTTGGGGGTTTGGGGAAGAAACCACAGAGACAGGTATTGCATTCCAGGCATTGACCACTCTGTTGTTGAAGTCGTATTTTCTGCAATCGAGATTGGAGCAGTTTACCTTAAGTTTGTATCTATTGTGTGCTCGTGTATTGTTGTGGTTGAAGCTGAAGTAGTCATTGACAAGTAGGACATTGATGAGAGAGTAAATTCCAAATTATTGTGACTAAGCAAAATTTTCATTCTGTGTAAATAGCAATAGCACTTATATTTTTTTAATTTAATTTAATTTTTTTAAAATTTGATTTATATGCAGCCCTTCTCCGTAGACTCAGGGCGGCTTAAAATGCGTTAAGCAATAGCCTTCATACTTTTGTATATTTATACAAAGTCAGCTTATTGCCCCCACAAACTGGGTCCTCAATTTACCCACCTTAGAAAGGATGGAAGGCTGAGTCGACCTTGAGCCTGGCTAGGATTGAACTCGCAGTAATTGCAGGCAGCTGGATGTTAACTACTGCCTTAGTAGGAGGCATTAGCCTCCTACGCCACTCAGGCTCCTATACTGCTTCATATGTCCTTTTACAGCCATCTCTAAGCAGTTTACAGAGTCAGCATCTTGCCCCCAACAATCTGGGTTCTCATTTTACCAACCTTGAAAGTATGGAAGGTTGAGTCAACCTTGAGCCAATCAGGATTGAACTCCTGGCAGTGGGCAGAGTTAGCCTGCAGTACTGCATTCTAACCACGGTGCCACCACAGCTCAGATTATATCAACCTGGAAAAATAGAGTTTATTTTTAGTGAGCTTAAACACTAGAGCACTATACTCGGCAACCACACGACACTAGTTACTGCTACTTTTTCTAGGATGTTACTTTTTCAGTGGAATTTAACCAGGATAAGTTTTTGTTTAGAGGTTTTGCATATCATAAAGTATAACTTGGAAATTCTGGCTTCTGATGGTGTGAAAACGGTTATGCCATTTCATTATTGCAGCTGTCTTACAACATCATAGGAGGTTGTAGAAAATGGTTCCCAGCCATCATTAAAATTGGCATCCTGAAATTTCATCTTTCAACAGTGCCAAAGCTAATGCCAACACGATGGATAAAGAGTGGTTCAACGAAGCCTATAAGACCCATATCTAAAACCCTAAACATGGTTTTGAGTAGATGGTTTGACATTATGTAAACCTAGGAGAGCAGTCTTACTCAGAGGTAGCTAGGAGGCCAACTGATGTTGTGCTCAAAGCTTATCTAAATCAGGGGTCTCCAACTTTGGCAACTTTAAGACTTGTGGATTTCAACTCCTAGAGTTCCTCAGCCAGCTTTGCTGGCTGAGGAACTCTGAGAGTTGAAGTCCACAAGTCTTAAAGTTGCCAAAGTTGGAGACCCCTGATCTAAACACTCTCCTATTAAAGATTATTGTTCACATAATAATGGGAAAATAAGGGAGGGAAAGGGGAACAGAGAAAGGTATAGGGTAGAAGGGAAAAAGAAAAAGAAAAGCATTGACTTTGGATTCCTTTTGGTGCAGTAGAACAAAATAGTGACATGAAACCCCAGCTTTTTACTTTTTAAAAAAATCATTTTTCAAGATTCATTTCTGTTCATCTGTCCTTGTCTAAGATAGCAATGTAGACATGACTCGGTTGCCAGGTCAGTGGGTGAAATTCTCAATGGTTCCTATAAAACCCCCAGAGGCACAGTTGATGGGGGTGGGGGGTGGGTCATAGAAATCAAGTGAAAGCAGCCTGGATAGCTCAGCAGACTAAAGCATTGTAATTAAACACCAGCTGTTTGCAATTACTGTAAGTTCGAATCTCACCAGGCTCAAGGTCGACTCAGCCTTCTATCCTTTCCAAGGTAGGTAAATTGAGGATCCAGTTTGTGGGGGCAATAAGCTGACTTTGTATAAAATATACAAAAGTATGAAGGCTATTGCTTAACGCATTGTAAGCCGCCCTGAGTCTCCGGGCTCTGAAGACTTATCTCTTTCAACTTGCCAGACTTGCCTGATCCCTTCTATTTTTAAAAAAAATTTTAAAAAATTTTTTAGAACTTTTATCTGTTTTTTAAACTTTCAGCCGAATTTATATCTGTTTTAGTATGATTTTAACTTTTTTGTATTGGTTTTTAGTTGGCTGTTCACCGCCCTGAGTCCGTCAGGAGAAGGGTGGTATATAAATTTAAT
The DNA here is from genome assembly GCA_030761175.1 of Masticophis lateralis. Classification (NCBI taxonomy): domain Eukaryota; kingdom Metazoa; phylum Chordata; class Lepidosauria; order Squamata; family Colubridae; genus Masticophis; species Masticophis lateralis. The sequence continues at coordinate 97,016,108 of JAUDYJ010000005.1, forward strand.
TAATAAATAAATAAATAAATATCCTGGGTATCACCACAGACAGGTGAGGGAGTAAAATTATTAGATCACCTCATATATATTTTTTTGCATGGAAAAAGAGATATTAAGTATTTAAGGAAGGCAATAATGGACTTTCTTGTTCCAAAGCCTAAGATGATTAAACATACTGTTAAATATCCTGTTCCAGACCTCAACTATGAAGTATCCTGCATTCTCTGCCACAGCTCTTGGTGAAAACGTATTAAGTTCAAATCACAGCGAACCTTCTCGGACGATTGGTAGCCATAATGCCTCTGAACAAGTGACGGCCAAGACAAACTCTGGGGAAGGTATAACCAAAACTACCGCAGTGTGCATCATTTCCCCACCATAGGAGGACAGTGCGACCTCTTGGGCCAAAGGGGGGCATCTTAAGAAGGGTGGTGGAAAGACCAGCTGAGGATTTCTGTTCTAAAAATAAAAAATGTGCCGAAAACCATAAGGCAGGGAAGCCTGTGCAGGTTGATTAAAAGTTTGCTCAAGATCAAATGATCAAAACATTCCTAAAATATCTATTCCTGGACATGATCCAAAAGAACGTCTTGGTGGTTTGGTTCAGAATAACAAGCCATAATGGGCTATTACAAATATGATATTTGGGTTTTAAAATGCTTCATTCTTCAAGGGGGCTTTGTTCTAAACTAACTTCTCAAATGCAGAGAAGTGAGAAACTCAAGATTGGAGGAAATGAAGGAACAGGAGTTTTAAATTTCTTCTCCTCACAAAACAAAAATTTTGGGATTTTGAGATTCGTGTGAACAGCCTACAATGTTTTCCCTTTGAACTGGGCTGGAAACACTGTCCCAAAAGGGAAGTTATATACATTTTATTTTTGTTAATCCCATTTATAAACAAAAGAGGTAGCCTTTCATAGCAAAATTGTGGCCCGTCTCTTTCAATACTTGTCCAAATATACATGTGACTCAACACATGTTTTTAAAAAATATCTGATTCTTTGTCTGTTCCTGTGTTAATAAAGACTTGGTACTTCAGTCCTTAGGAAACTTCTGGATCCTAAGATATAAAGATGGCAATGAAATGACCCAGACCAGCTGAAAAAGAACCCCCAGCCCTTTTAGCCATAACTAGTCCTCTTTTAGTGAAGTGAAAAGTTTATGATGACTTTCTCCAAATTTTATATGTCCATTAAGAAGCCCTCTTAACTCGCACCATCAGCCTTGGGAGTCCTTCTTTCATGTGGGCTAATGGGTCACTCTTGGTTCTTTGTAGGTTGCAATGATGCTTTTGTAGAAGTGGGCATGCCCAGGAGTCCTTCACACTCCGCAAATGCCAACGAACTCAAGCAGATGATGAGCTCCTCTAAGCAATCCTGCACAAAGAGGCAGACGGTGGAATTACTGCAAGGCACCAAAAATTCTCATTTACAGTACGTAGTGCTTATAAAGATAAGGTTGTGCAAAGTGCGGAGATGTTTAATGTGTCTTCTGTGGGGTGGCTGTGTTAATAAAACACACACTAAACACACTCAAAATTGCATTACTTGTGCAGTATTAATATAATTATAATATATATAATTATAATATATATAATTTTATAGATGTGTTTTGTGTGTGTGTGTGTGTGTTTTCTTTCCTTTTCGTAGGCTTTATGTGTATTTCTCTTTAGCCAGGTTCTTCCTATGTATACCAAGATTTTTATGCAGCTCTAGTTCAGTGAAATCACAATCCACTCGTTTCTAGGCTTTTTTTCTGGCAGCCAGCAAACCAATGGGCAGCAAAGGGTTTGCTGGCTGCCAGAAAAAAAAGCCTAGAAACTAATGGATTGTGATTTCACTGAACTAGGGCTGCATAAAAATCTTGGTTTACGTAGGAAGAACCTGGCTAAAGAGAAATACATACATACATATACACACACATACATACATACAAACATACATACAATTATATTATAATTATAATATTATGATACCTGAGCAGTGGCTGAGATACTGAGCTTGTCGATCAAAAGGTCGGCAGTTCAGCGGTTCAAATCCCTAATGCTGTTGCGTAATGGGGTGAGCTCCCGTGACTTGTCCCAGCTTCTGCCAACCTAGCAGTTCGAAAGCACATAAAAAATGCAAGTAGAAAAATAGGGACCACCTTTGGTGGGAAGGTAACAGTTTTCTGTGCGCCTTTGACATTTAGTCATGTGGCCACATGATCACGGAGATGTCTTCGGACAGCGCTGGCTCTTCGGCTTTGAAATGGAGATGAGCACTGCCCCCTAGAGTCGGGAATGACTAGCACATATGTGTGAGGGGAACCTTTACTTTTACCTTTACCCTTTCATCAATCCTAACATTCCTAACATTGTAAATATGGTTTTTCCTAGGCTGTGAGAGTAATACTGGCAAAGAGCTACACATTGAGAGATCATCATTTTTTTATTTATCATCAATCTCTTAGCTGTTGCTCTTCTAGTCCCTCTGAGAAAATTAGTGACATATTTCAGTCAGGGATTAAGTTATTTGTAAGCATCCTTATTTTTCTTTCCAAATTCCTTCTGAGGTAGATCATGATTCATAGTGGAGAGTCTGTTTGGGAGAAAGTTAGATGTAAATGATTTCATTTTACTAACTCTGAGGGGGAATTACACAGAGAGTAACTGCATCCTCTTTTCCTCCTTGCTTATTGAATGGTGGGGACAGCCGGGATCCAGTAAAATGATTTACTCAGCAGCGTTCCCAGTCCTCTTCATATCCCAAGGCAGGAAAACGAGCAGACCAGACAAATAGAAGAGATTGTAGCTCTGGCTTCCAGGGCCCACTTCAAGCAATAAAATCAAAATGAGTTTCAGAGAGAATATCTTCCCTCTTTAGCTGTAACTGCAGCATTGACAGTCAACTGAAGGAGAGAAGCAGGTTGGAAGGCCCTGAATTTGCCCTTGAATTATGAAGAGATTCTGGAGAGAAGAGGGAGAATCCATAGCAGCATTTTTTGTCAACCTTGACAAAACATTGGATTTGCTGGCTGGGGAATTCTGGAAATTGAAATCCACATCTCTTCAGGTTGAGAGAACACTGTTCGACAGTGTTGGTTCTCAGAGAGGCTTCCCAGTGCATGGGGATCAAGCTGTGGAGAAGACAACTCTACCCTTAATCCTTTTTGTATTAAAAAAAGAAAGAAAGAAAAGATAACTTAAGTGGTATCCAAGATGGTGTTTAGCCCAGGAAATGAAGTTATCCATGATCTTTTAAACCTAGTTTAATGAAAGGAATAAGGAAAGGGGAGGGAGGGAGGGATGAAGCAGAGGGGAGGGGAAGGACAGGACAGGACATTAACAGTAACAGAGTTGGAAGGGACCTTGAGGTCATCTAGTCCAATCCCCTGCTCATGCCGGAGACCTGTACTAGGGATTTGAACTGCCAAACTGCCAACCTTTCTGATCAACAAGCTCAGTGTCTTAGCCACTGAGTCATCCTGTCAGGCTCAAATGCAAGTAACGGGCGCTCACCCCGTTATGCGGCACTAGGGATTCGAACCGCTGAACTGCTGACCTTTCGATCGACAAGCTCAGGGTCTTTAGCCACTGAGCCACCGCTTCTTCTTCTTCCAATCTTCTCTACAGCATTTATAAGCACCATTATAAATTTACCTCTTTCTCTAAAGTTCCACCATGACCCTCATCTTTCTATACTCTATCCCAGTGTTGGCGAGCCTTTTCGGCACCGAGTGCCGAAACAGGAGTGGTCACGCACACCCGTGTGCCCAAAAGGGGAAGAGCAACCACCCGGCATGCATGTGTGCACTGGAAAGATGATCTTCTGGTTTTTGGCGTGCCACCTGGTGTTCTGGTTTCTGACGTGCATGTGCGCGCGAAGACCAGCTGGCGCATCGGAAACCGGAAGAGTGTCAATGAAGTGCCCCCACCCAGCCCACCACCAAGATCAAGCCAGCACAGCTGCCCTGTCCCACCACTTCTGCCAAGGGTGCGCGGCACTTCACAGCTGGTGCACCTCTTACCCCACTGCCAGACAGACATTCATCCTGCACAGACTCAGCTCCTGCACAGCCCCACCGGAACCCAGAAAAGCAATGGGTAACGGCTCTGTCTGCTACTTCCAGAACATGTGCCATAGATTCTCCATCACGGATCTATTCTGTCTAATCATCCAAAGCATAACTCGTAAATTCCATCTCTGTCTTTTTTGTAGCGCGGGCGAGAGATTGCTGTCGGATTCTGAGCTGAGTGCTTCAGAGACCACGGTGGCTGATAAAAAGGCACCTGGAAGTGAAAGGGCAGCAGAGAGGGCGGCTGCAGCACAGCAGAACTCGGAAAGAGCACACCTGGGGCCCCAGTCAACGTATGTGGACATGCAGGTATTGACTCCTCCAAGGATGGGTTTCCACTCTCACTGTGCCTGAGCTTGTTTTCTTGTAGCTATTTCATAACGCAACTAGGTAACTTCATGAGCCCTGGTGGCGCAGTGGCTAGAATGCAGTACTGCAGGCAATTTCTGCTGACTGCTGGCTGCCTGCAATTTGGCAGTTCGAATCTCACCAGCTCAAGGTTGACTCAGCCTTCTATCCTTCCGAGGTGGGTAAAATGAGGACCCAGATTGTTTGGGGGCAATATACTGACTCTGTAAACCACGTAGAGAGGGACTGTAAAGCACTGTGAAGTGGTATATAAGTCTAAGAAGTGCTATTGCTGTCATTATGCTATTGCTCCCATGTGACTCCACTCCTGCGCGAGCTGCACTGGCTCCCAGTGGTCTGGGTGCGCTTCAAGGTTCTGGTTACTATCTTCAAAGCGCTCCATGGCTTAGGACCAGGGTATCTTCGGGACCGCCTACTGCCACCAATAGCCTCTCACCGACCAGTCTGTTCCCACAGAGAGGTGCTCCTCAGGGTGCCGTCAGCCAAACAGTGTCGACTGGCGGCCCCCAGGGGGAGAGCCTTCTCTGTGGGGGCACCGGCCATCTAGAACGAGCTCCCCCCTGAGATAAGGAGGATACAGGACCTACGTACCTTTTGCCGCGACCTAAAAACACTCCTATTTCATCAGGCTGGTCTGGCTTAAACCTCCCCTTTATAATGGGTTTTATACTGGGTTTTTAAATGTTTTATATAATTGGATTTTAATTTGCTTCAGCCAAATTATTTAATTTATTTTAAATTTTTTAACTTTTGTATGACAGTGTATTTTAATCGCTGTTCACTGCCCTGAGTCCCTTCGGGGAGTAGGGCGGTATACAAATCAGATAGATAGATAGATAGATAGATAGATAGATAGATAGATAGATAGATAGATAGATAGATAGATAGATAGATAGATAGATAGATAGATAGATAGATAAATAAAATTAGTATTGCATTAGAAGGGTGTGGGGTTTGATCTCTGTTTATAGACAGTTTTTTTTATTATTATTTATATGCCGCCCTTCTCCGGAGACTCAGACTCATACTTTTGTATATTTTATACAAAGTCAGCTTATTGCCCCCACAATCTGGGTCCTCATTTTACCTACCTTAGAAAGGATGGAAGGCTGAGTCAACCATGAGCCTGGTGAGAATTGAACTCACAGTAATTGCGGGCAGCTGCAAGCTAAATACTACCTTTACCAGTAGCAGTAGTCTGCTGCGCCACTCAGGCTCCTTATTGGTTTGTCTTGCCGGTGTTGTTGTGGTGGTCTTGGCAGTTCCTTGATTAGGCTGTTATTTCCTGTTTGATTGTTGGTCTGGTATTAATCCTGGTGTCAATCCCTGTTTATCTGGATGTTGATTGCTGAGAGTAAACCCCACTCTCTTCTAGCATTGAGGATGTTACCCATGCAAGAAATTGAGGATGTTATCTGCAAGAAAACAATCAAGTTTAGAGAGCACCAAGGAGTGCTCCCTTCTGTTGGTATAGCAGTCTCTGTGTTGCACTAATACAACCAGCATCAGAGATGTATGTGTTGCTCTTCTAGTTGTCATTCCCAATACACTGAAATGGATTGCTGATGCTCCCAGTTTTTTCTTCAGTGGACATTCCAGCCCTAATTAGCTGATTTTAAATGGGAGTTTTAAGTATATCAAAGGTTCATTGGACTGCTGGCACATTGTTGGGTGGTGCGAAGGGTTCCTCCGAGACAAAGTGATGGATCCTGGTCAAAACCTTTGTGGCTTGTGGAGCAGAGTGTAGGCATGACATTTAGCAAAGGCAGTGATTAAGTGGCCTTCTCTGGGTTTCATTTCTAGGCATTTGACTACGAACAGAAGAAGCTACTGGCAACCAAAGGTATGTGGGACAACGGTGACTTGAAGCATGTATCTGTAAGCAGGGTGATGAAGGAGGCTTTGCTTGCCCTCCCACTGCCATCCATTCCCTTCCGCCCTCGGTTTGGGCTCTGTCATTGTTCCAGTGGAGAAACTGTAGCTTAGACAACATATTTTGCAATCCAACTGGTCTTTGTTTCTTTTCTTCCCCTTGAAAGGCTCCTGGAGTTACATTTTCTGAGCAAACAGGGTCCCTTTTTATCTTCCTGGCTACGAGGCCCATTTTATAGGGCAGCGATCAGAACATTTGACCTCCCCTTTACAGGACTATTTAGAAAACAATAGAGTAGAGTAGAGAAAATAGAATAGAATGGAATAGGAATAGGAATAGGAATAGGAATAGGAATAGGAATAGGAATAGGAATAGGAATGGAATGGAATGGAATGGAATGGAATGGAATGGAATGGAATGGAATGGAATAGAATAGAATAGAATAGAATAGAATAGAATAGAATAGAATAGAATAGAATAGAATAGAATAGAATAGAATAGAATAGAATAGAATAGAATAGAATAGAATAGAATTACACTAATCAGCATACATTAACATGAAATTTTGTTGCATTCAGCTCTCAATTTTTTCCCCTTTTTCTATTTGCCTTTTTCACTCTTAATAAATAACAGAAAAACAGAGTTAGAAGGGACCTTGTAGAGGTTTTTTTTTATAAAAAAAACCAGAACCAGTAGTTAAAAATGCTTTTAAAAAGTAAAAAAAAAAAAAGAGGTTCTGTTGATCTCATGCCATAGCTGTGATCATTGGAACCTTTTTTTTACCTTTTTAAAATGTTTTTTACTACCGGTTCTGGAGAACCGGTAGTAAAAAATGCTTTAAAAAAGGTTCCCGAGCTTGCGTGCCACAGCTGATTCACCCCTCTCACTGTTCTACTTACCTTGCCAAGCCTCCTTTTGGTGTGTACTGTGTTTGTATGCACACAGCGTGCGTTTGGTGCACCGTTTCAGATTTCACCCCTGCACTCCACCATTTCTGACAGATGGCAGTTCAGCCTCTTCTGGAAAGCTTCCAGCGATGAAGCTCCCACAACTTCTGAAGGCAACTTCTGTTCCATGGGTTGATTGTTCTCACTGTCAGAAAACTACTCCTTATTTCCAGGTTGAATCTCTCCTTGGTCAGTTTCCATCCATTATTCCTTGTCTGCCTTTCAGGTGCCTTGGAAAACAGCTTGACCCCCTCCTCTCTGTGGCAGTCCCTCGAATATTGTGGCAGCACTCAAATAATCACGGCAGGGTCTAAGGCCCAGGTCTTAGGAGTTGTTTTTCTCATGTATTAAGCAGTGTATATCCTCGTTTCATGCCGCTTGGGAGTATTGAAAGCTTCATGCATCCTTATTCACCATCCACAAAGACAAACAAGGTTTCATGCCAACCGTGTTTCTCCATTCCATTGGCACATTCAGGATAGGTGCACATTCAGCATGTTGTATGCATTTTTGACTCGTTAAAAGGAAAGAGTCATGAAAGTCACAGAAAGATGAGGTGGGTATGCTGGAAAATGATGTGCCCTGGAGTGTGCCAATTATACAGTCCTTCAATACCCTCAACCGGTAGTGGCCTCATAGAAGCCTTGAAACATACATCTCAGTGTACGGATTTAATGGTTATGTAATTCAGCTGGCCCAAATGGCATCATTGCAATGATATCATGAACCATTTGATGCTATTCTGATGTCCTTGTGGTTTCGAACAGATGCCTTAAGTACCATCCTTAGGTTTTCTGCTTCCTTTCTCATCTTCAGCCATCAAACAAGAGTAGATGGCCTCCTTTATTGGGCATGCAGCAAGATGCAGGTTTTAAGTACTTGGTTTTTGAAAAGGGAATGAAGTTGTTTTTGGTCTAAATTCTAATTCTTCCATTTTTATAACACAAAGTTCAACCTATATTTATCCTGTTCTTGGCTAGCAAAATCCTTCCATCAAATATTTGCTTGATACTTTTCTCTTATGATTTTGGGCTTGGCCTCTACTTCTTGCTTGAAATTGAGATAAGAAATAAAACAATAAGAAAAGATCCTTGATTTCCTTTTTTTCAATGCAGCTGCTCCATCTTGCCACATTCTACATTTGAAAAGCTTTAAAGGTTTCTTCTATTTCTGAAGATTTCAGGTTTCTCTTTTCCGTCTTCTGAAACTTCAGAGTGACTCTTCTGGCTTTATAAAAACATTGCTCTATATTCGCCTCCAAACTTACCTTCGTGTAATTGGAATTAATGTACTTTTGTGTGAGTGAATAAGTATGCAACGTGTACACATATAGAAATATGTATATGCTTCTCAAGGCCTCACATATTAGTATAACCTTCTCATGCTGTGTGCTCAGAAATATAAACTGAAATATGAAGTGACCCTAGCAAGTTTAAAATATTTGGAAAGTGGTAAAAGCAGAGAGTGGAAGATTTTCTGCATCCGATCATCCACTGCCTAAAGAATTTTGACTGTTTTTTATGAGTGGGGGCAAAAAGATACTGATGCTTATAAATATGCTTCCTGCCCCCTTAAAGCTATGCTAAAAAAGCCTGTTGTTACGGAAGTGAGGACGCCCACCAACACCTGGAGTGGGCTGGGCTTCTCCAAATCGATGCCGGCTGAAACAATTAAGGAACTGAGAAGGGCCAACCACGTAGCCTACAAACCATCCATGTCGACAACTTATGAGGTATGCAGAACTGCAGAGTGTGCTAGGCATGAAAAAGGAAGAACTTGGAGCTTTGAGCAGGTTGTGTCTGAGGTTTGCTGCTCGGACTTCCAAGGCCCCTCTGACCTTTGTGTGACTCCTCTAGGCCTTCATGAAACTGTGGATTCTGTGTTAACATTTTTTTTTCCTGCATGTGGGAGACAATCTTAATTCATTGTATTTTGTTTATTCCATAAATATCTCCGTTTCATGTTATCATGAATGTCAGAGTGTGCACAGGGTGACTAATAGTTTGAGACAACCCAGGAGCAAAATACAGCACATAAGAGGTTTTTCAAACAGTGGTTTATCTACAAGATATATATATATATGTATGTATGTATGTATGTATGTATGTATGTATGTATGTATGTAGGTCTTTGGTTATTCGGGTCTTCTCCCGCGTAGAATTGCTCCTGGAAGCACGAAGCCGAGAACACCAGCCTGAAGATGACAAATGAGACTTCGTCGAAACGTCGCCAAGATACTACCAATTCTACGTGGGAGAAGACCCGAATAACCAAAGACCTACATACAAACACCCGCGAAAACCTCAGAAAACATATGTGTGTGTGTGTGTGTGCGCGCTAAGCAAAGACAGGCAATCAATCAGTCTTCTTCAACTCTACACAGAGAACTACAATGCAGATACACGAGGAGAGAGAGAGAGACGCCCTCTAATGGCCTCCCTTATATAGACAGCTTCTTAAAGGGCAATAACCCTCAGTCTTAAAGGGGCTGGTCAGCTTTAAATCTTCATTACCCTGACACTTCTAGCCATTTTTCTCTTTCTCCTTAGCTGTGTATTAGTGGACACATACACACATACACACACACACATAGTTTGTGTATGTGTGTGTGTGTACTGTATCTGAGTCACTTGGCTGTAGCCCCAGGATCAAACCACAGCCTGAGTTCTCTGCTCTGTAAGCTATTTTTTTCAGAGATTGAGGCATCCGTTGTTTTTCTTACACTTGAAACATGTGGGAAAAATCATTTTTAAAAAACAAAAACGATCTATTCCTTTGTTTTTCCTGCTTTGCGTTGGGTTCTTTTCAGAAACATCCACAGTCTTAGAAACACTGGTTTAAAAAAAATGACCAGTCTGAATTGGGACAACCTCCTAGGAGGACACAGTGTGCCACAGATGACAAGTTAAAATTAATTTGCTTTGATAATGCAAATTAAGTGTTGCCAATATAATTCTTTATGGGTGTATTACCTTTTCCTAAAGTACTTAAGACTTCTCTTGACAAGAATATTTTTTAAAACAAAATATTGCTCAGTAATTTAAGCTAACGGGTTGCACCATTGGCACCATGTCCTTGAGTATAAAGCCAAGTTGACAGTATCCCAACATGTCCTAGTCATACCTCTTCCTGCTGGTTTCCTTTCAGGGTTCCTCTATGTCTCTCTCCCGATCAAACAGCCGGGAACACCTGGGAAATGGGAGCGATTCCGATAACTGGAGAGATCACAACGGCATTAGCTCAACTGCTCCGGGCGACTACGTCTCTTCCATCGGAAGTCCTAAACGGAAACAGAAATCAAGTAAGAGTTTACCCTGTTGGTTAGGTCAGAGAATAAAAGTTAGCTCCAATTAGCTTGGTTTAGACCAGGGGTCTCCAACCTTGGCAACTTTAAGTCTGGAGGACTTCAACTCCCAGAGTTCCCCAACCAGCTGGTTGGGGAACTCTGGGAGTTGAAATCCTCCAGACTTAAAGTTGCCAAGGTTGGAGAGCCCTGGTTTAGACAAACCAAGCTCAGTTAGTTGCATCAAGCTATAATTATCAATGATAGGCTATTAGAATATAATAGAGCAAGTGACTGTCCAGTCCTTTCTTAAAAACCTCCAATGATGGAGCACTCACAACTTCTTTTTTATATACTTTTTAAACATTTTTTAATATAATAATTCCATCTTCAATTAAACCATGTGTTGTCCAGGTACAAATATCGTTGTAAAACGATAATCAAGATTTACGACAATATTCATTACAGTAACATTAATTCTAGAATATTAAAATGAGAATATTAAACATAATAATCATAATACTAGCTTCTCTCTCTTCACGTATCTTCTTTATTTCACTAAAACTATTTCTTTTGTTTCCCTGTTTCTCAGTTCCATTTTTATTATCTAACCACAACTCTCACCCATTCTGGAGGCAAGCTGTTAATTGTCCTCACTGTTAGGAAGTGAGGACAATTAACTCCTTAATTCCAGGTTGCTTCTCTCCTTGATTGGCTTCCATCCACTGTTTCTTGTCCTGCCCTCTGGTGCTTTGGATTTAGATTTAGATTTATTAAATTTATATACCGCCCTACTCCCGAAGGACTCAGGGCGGTGAACAGCCAACAATAAAAATACATGTATACAAAATTTAAAAGCCCAAATAAAATCAAATTAAATAAATTTAGCCCAGACAGAATTAAAACACCCCACACAATTTAAAACAGATTAAAATTTAACGCTGAAAGAAGAAGAGAGGTTAGGCCAGGCCCGCCTGGTGAAATAAAAAGGTCTTAAGAGCGCGGCGGAAGGTGCGCAGATCCGGGATCCTCCGTATCTCTGGGGGGAGCTCGTTCCAGATAGTAGGTGCCCCCACAAAGAAAGCTCTCCCCCTGGGGGCCACCAGTCGACACTGTTTAGCTGACGGCACCGAGAGGAGCCCCTCTTTATGAGAGCGTACCGGCCGGTGGGAGGCTATTGGTGGTAGTAGGCGGTCCTGCAAGTACCCAGGTCCTAAGCCATGGAGCGCTTTGAAGGTGGTAACCAAAACCTTGAAGTGCACCCAGAAGACCACCGGGAGCCAGTGCAGCTCACACAGGAGAGGTGTCACATGGGAACGCCATGTCGCTCCCATCACCACCCGCGCGGCCGCACTCTGCACCAGTTGGAGCCTCCGGGTGCTCCTCAAGGGGAGCCCCATGTAGAGAGCGTTATAGTAGTCCAGACGGGAAGTGACGAGGGCGTGAAATAAATTGACCTCCTCCTCTTTGTGGCAGCCTCTTAAATACAAGAATACTGCTATCATGTCGCCCCTAATTCTGCCAAATTCTATTAGAAACATTAGAGAGTTGGTTACAATAATGGCTTCCCTCTGTGATGACTTTGTTTCTTCTTCTCTATGTCCAAATGTCACAGTATAGTTTTATTCTCCCAGGCCACATCACAAGAGATAGAATTGGCCGGGGTGCCCCAAAGCAGTGACCCACACATTTGAGATGGCATGCAATTTTTGCCTTACTCTGACCAATACTTCTTGTGTTCTATTTCCATGAAAACAAAGCTTGGTAATTCAACATCAGGCAGAGATTCAGTTGAAGGGTCCTTGGTGCTCTCTGAGCTTGCTTATTTATTTATTTATTTATTTTTGGCAGATGTTTCATTACCCTAACTAGGATGTTACCTAGTTAGCAGTGGCGGGATTCAATTTTTTTTACTATCGGTTCTGTTGGTGGGCGTGGCATGGCCTGATGGGCGTGGCAGGGGAAGGATTCTGTAAAATCTCCATTCCCACCTACTCCAGGGGAAGGTTACTGCAGAATCCCCATTTCCTCCTAATCAGCTGGAACTCGGGAGGCAGAGAATAGATGGGGGCGGGGTCAGTCAGAGGTGGTACTACCAGTTCTCCACACTACTCAAAATTTCCGCTACTGGTTCTCCAGAACTGTACAGGTCAGAATCTGCTGAAACCCACCTCTGCTAGTTAGATAATGAACATCTACAAGAAAAAACAAGCAAGCTAGAGAACACCAAGGAGCCCTCATTTCAACCCTGAGTTATAAATATTCTCCTTTAGAGATTCAGTTCAGTATTTTTTGGCAGTTTACAAGCACCAGAACGTTAGGCTCCTTGGCCTAAAGCAAACTGAACCTAACTAGGAGCTTATTTTCTCTTGAACGTCTAGGTGAGCATTATCTCAGCAGTAGCAACTACATGGATTGCATCTCCTCCCTGATTGGAAGTAACGGCTGTAACCTGAACAGTCTGTTTAAGGGATCTGACCTACCTGAGTTATTCAGCAAACTGGGCCTGGGTAAATACACAGACATATTTCAGCAACAAGAGGTCAGTGTTTGTGAAAAGCTTGGTAATGGTGATGGTTCTTTGTAGGCTAAATTGATTGCTTTGCTCCCCTCTGTTGTGCTTTTATTGATAATCAAGACCATAGATTCATTCCTTGGCTGTAGGAATAGCTAGCTTCAGGCCTCAGTGTTTTTGAAGTGCTATGTTCAGAGAACCAGTTCTGCAGTCTCAAACCAATTTCCATTTTTTTGCAATCATACCTTAAAAACTAGCTCTCTGAAGGGAATGGGAGTCTGATTTGGATATTATCAACAAACCCATCACTGGGAAATACTAATCAGAGCAGGACCTCAAGTGACCTTGATGGTGTGAAGACCAACCCACCCAGAGCTAGCTTGTGATAAGATGGGCAGTCAATAAATTAAATCAATAAATAAAAGCAAATATATAAGACTGGTGGCCATCAAAAATGATCAGAATGGGATACCTCAATGGGATGGGAGAAAAAGTATGGAATTTCCTGTGAATCTTCACACTGTGTTAATTCACTCAGTTGTACTCACTGATAGAGAGGTAGTTGAAACATTCTATGCCTATGCAAACATACATGCAGACATGTGAGGCACAAGTATGTGCTTGTATATATTGATTCCTGCTTCTGAGTGTTTGCACACAAACACACACGCCAGAATAAAAATTAATATGACTTTGTTATATGTTTTTCATCTGATGCGATTTCCTTGACTTTTAAATAACCCTGTTCCAAAGAGAAATGCAATTATCTAATATTTTGCAATACCAACATAACAATCACATTAATTTTCTGTGTTACAATAGTTCATGAGCCTTGGGACACACGGACAACTAATCTGTGGGCATAAAGGAATACCAATAATGGCTCAGTAATTTTAAAATTTGTTCAGAAACTGCCACAAATAGCTAAAAGGGATTGTCTTTCAGAAAATAATGTATACTAATTCACTGGCAACCACTCAGAAAAGATCCAGATATTTTCAATTTATATAAACTAATTTTAGAACACAGTAACATCTTTTGAATTGTTCTGGCAGCCAATTTTTATGACTCACCAAACGAAATTTGAAGGAATTCTATGCCACGAAGAATTCCAAAGTGATTCATCGGGTTGAGCGCCTAAATCCTTCTCTAGTATTTATTTAGGCTGTCAAAATAATACGTTGCATTTGTTATAAAAATGTTGCTCCTTTGATTTTAACGTGCTTTGGATGTTGTTAATAGGCCTAATTACCAGCAACTGAAATAATGGTTTTGCTTCTTTCCTGTGTTACCAATTTGTGCACAAAATATATTCCACAGAATGTTCTCCCACAAAAGTCCTCTGCCCTTTTGGTGGAAGAGCATCTTAAAGTGTGGTGTTTTTTGTGGTTTGTCCTAGATTGATCTTCAGACGTTCCTCACTCTAACAGATCAGGATCTGAAAGAGCTTGGAATTACCACTTTTGGTGCACGAAGGAAAATGCTTCTGGCAATCTCAGGTACAGGAAAATCCTATCTTATGCAGTTTGTAAGAATTCTCTTTCCCCTTCTTTTCCTTGACGGGATTATTCTCATACACAGAATGCGGAATGTCTCCTTTTCAGAAACTATACCCCTGTCATGTTCATGTTCTTGTCCATCAGGGGTGAGTTCTACTTACCTTTATTAACGGTTTGCATCACGCCCGCATGCTCAGATCATCTATGATGACGTCCGGGCCAGTGGGTGGAGCCTCCCGCCAGTTTTACTACCGGTTCTTGTGAACTGGTCTGAACCAGGGGCCACCCACCACTGTTGTCCACCCTTATCCTGCCAGTCTTAATCTCTCTGTTCCTGTAAGTCGACTCGTGTATCTTTCAATGGGAGATCCATTGATTTCCCTGGATTGGTGAAGTTAGGAATTCGATTAGGTTTCGCCTACCATAAGATTGTAACAAACAGCTTCCTGGTGTTTGGTTTTTACCTTGATGTTAACATCCATGATGGTTTATAGTTAGGGATATTCAAAACCCCATAAGGGAGCCCCTGTCTTTATAGGTGCCCCTGGTAGAGAGCCAAGTAGGTATATCTCATGTGGTGGCTGCCTGCTCTGAAATCAACAGCTTGATTTCAGCCTCTTTCATTTTCAACCTGTAGTTAACCAAAACAATTCTCAATAGACCAGTGACAGATCTATTGCCTTTTCTGACCCAAATCTATCCTAAATTATTTTATATCTTGTGGGGGTATTGTGATAGAATCTCCAGCTAGAGAGGAGGGAGGTGTTAAGAATGGATCAAGTTTGGAGTCTTTGCATTGTAGAAAGTGGCACAGGTCTGAGCTCCCTCAGAATCCCTGAAGCCTTATGTGACCATTCCTTTCAGTCACTCTTGTGAGATTCTTGCAACACCGGTGCCTAGCAATAAAGCTTCTGCTTGAGACTATTCACAAGTGGTTCTGTCATTGAGAACCACAGAGAATCTGGCTGGGTGAGCCATGGTGACAAAGTGGTTAAGAATGCAATATTGCAGGCTGTATATGCCCACTGCCAGGAGTTCAATCCCGACCAGTTCAAGGTTGACTCAGCCTTCTGTCCTTTCGAGGTCAGTAAAATGAGGATCCCAGATTGTTGAGGGCAATAAAGCTGATATTGTAAATTGCTCAGAGAGTACTGTAAGGCATTACGAAGTTATATATATTAAGTCTAAGTACCATTGCTATTGCTTGCACCTGACATATTGCATTTGATTGGACTTAGTTTCCCTGGACTATGAAATAGTAAAAATGTCACTTGCTAGATTGCATCTGGTGTCCAGATTTTGAAGGGAAGCTTCTCTTCTCTCTCCTTTCCACTCCCCTTCTCAGAACTGAACAAAAACCGAAGAAAACTCTTTGACCCTTCCAACGTTCGAGCCTCGTTTCTGGAAGGTGGCGCTAGTGGCCGGCTGTCTCATCAATACCATTCGGACATTGCCAGCGTAAGCGGCCGTTGGTAGCAGGAACAGAAGGCTTTCACAGTTGACTGCACAACTCCATGGACACGCACAATCCTGTGGACCATCACACCACCCTCTGCACTTGGGAGTTTAGGTACCAAGGACCAAAGTCTTCTTTTTTTGCACAACTTCCTGTGCCGAAAAAAAGAGAGAAAGAACACTCACCTGTCTTTCCACACACCAAATGTGGATTACGCTTTATTCTTGTAGATTGGACAGAATTTGCAATAATATTGGGGGTTTAGTATTTTATGACTTATTATAACTATATTGTATGCACTGAATGATTTTTTTTTACTTTTTTGAATGGAGAGTGATGGGCAGGGATGCCGGGGTAGGGGGGTCATTGCTTATGGTTTTTATCAAGGAAATTTCTGGTACTGCTTAATAATTAATAGAGGTCTTTCTGCACTTTATGTGTTCGGATTGCTTTTCCTGTGGAAATTTTTATTACTTTCCTCTTAATTTCCACGGGAAAAAAGATTTACGGTAGTGGCGCTAACCAATGTTTGCCAGGTGCATTCCCACTCCAGGTGAAACGGCTCCCCCCAACCCCCCATAAATGGTACTAAGAAGTTGAAATATAGAGGATGATGGTTTTCTTTAGCCAACTGTAGGGAATTTTCCCGTAAGCAGTTCCATGAAGAGGAGTCTCCAACTTCCTTTGGAAGGAAGTCTTGAGAAATATTTGCAACTGAGTTTGCACACTGCAAACCAAGCAGTGAGAGACCACAACAGTGTGTGTTGCCATCGCTAATACTAGTTAGCTGCTGCCTTCAATGCTAAACCTGATTTTAATGATTATCTCAAACCAAGGACTATTTTTAGTATAAACTGCCACTAAAGGACACTTTATTTATAGCAAACATCTTATTTTTAGAACCTGTACACTTAGAGTGCATAAGAAATTAAACTGATCTACTAAAGAGTTTATGGTAGAGACTGGGAAGCGGGATATGAAGCCGATCTCCAGGCCCTTTGTTCATTTGACAGAGCATAAATTTCATTTGACAAGACAGCACTCTTGTCTCTATTCCCTAAGGGACGTTGCTGATGTGATTCTCCATGCACCCATTTAAGAGCTTGTCAGGTTGTGACATCTGCCTCCTTGAGTTACATCCATGATTGTCTGCCACAAAGGTTTTGAGTTGGGCTACTTCCAAAACTCTGTATTTGAGCAAAGAGTTTGTATGATGTCTCGGTAGGGCAAACAGTTGTGTTCTTATCTTGTAAACAGGTCTACAAATCCAATTATATTCTCTGTCAAATGATTTGGTATAAATATATGAAGAATGAAATGAAGTGCCTCTCAGTGATGCAAAATGATGTTTCTGAACGTGAATTTATCAATAGAAGAAAAACATCATTCCCATTGCATATATTGTGAATTACTTGTACTGTAATTTTTCCTTTTTTTAATTTATGTACAGTGTACAAACCCTTTAGGGTGGAGGCAAACCACTCTTCTGAAAGGCATTAACAATTACCATGGTGGTTTTTATATAGATATAGATATATATATATATGCAACATAGAGGAGAAGAAGAATTTTGACACTTTTTGTGGGTATATATTTCATTTCCGTCATGAAGGAGACACCAACACAAAAGGGAAGATTAGAAAGCTGAGAGCTTAATTAAAATTAGGAAATAATAATCAGCTATACATTAGAATTCATTTTAATCACAATCTATGACATCTCAACAACCTCTCACTCCTGCTGAAATAGCTGCTGATATTTCTCTGATTTTTTGGAAAAAAACAGGGCCGGATGAGCACAGCGAGTGCGTTTTCTCAATCCGGAGTTGTGCATTATTCAGGAAACAAATGTTATTTTTCTTTTGAAACACAGTCTGTCCGTCAATTTGTACAAAATGGAGGTCCTGATATTTTCAAAGAACGCTACATGTTTTATCGTGGCTGCTCCCTTCGGTGGGAGACTCCGCGTTGTGTTGTGAAGCACAGCCCTTGGGTCAGAAGTTCAGGACCTCAGGAGGTGAAGCATTTCACCCTACATGGAAAACCAACCTTGTTTAATCTGTGCCAGAGTGATTCAGTTGAGTCTTTTGGTTTACATTGAGACCTAATCCACAATATATCCCACTGGAGATTTTTTTTCTCTCTCTCGTGGATTTTGTGTCATGATTTTTTTCCCCCCAGTTTGAACTCAAATGGCCGAATGCTTCGATAGTGACACCCGTGGAAGACGCATTTAAGCTGAAGTGGTCTATACTGAAGCGAAGAATGTCTGAGATATAAAAGTAATAAGAGGCCCACCCTTCCACAGACACCCCCCTGCACCCCCACATACCACACTGGGAAAGCAAAACTTTGCTCCTCATTTGGATTCCACGAGAGGAAAAAAAAATGGCAAGGCAACATTCAGTATTGTCAGTATTGTATTAATGCACAAAGAATACCGAAGCATTCGTTTTAAAATATTGTGCCTTTATAGCGACCAGTTATCTGTAAATATAGAGCAGATACAGATTGTATTTGGGGAGGGATGGGATCCTTTTTAGTGATTTTTTTTAAAAAGGCAAATAAATAAATAAACTATGGAATTAAACATTTACAAATGGAGAATTTCAAACTAATCAAATGTTACGTGAAAGAATAAATTTATATAACCCTTGTTACTTTGCTGGTTAAATGAAGTCTGGTTTTATTTCTTAAACGTGCTACTAGTTAACATTTTGTTCTTAACCGGAATGATTGCTCTAAACTAAAGACTACAGAAGTGAAGTGGCTCACTTTATATATATATATATATATATAAGGTATGCATTCTGTGAACCATTATCATGTCAATATTTTTCTGTTGCCATAGTGGCGTGGAGTCCTTGGGTGCAGTTCCTTCTCTTTTATGCATGCCGTCTAATGCTACCAAAACAACTGGAAATACAATGACACCACCACCACCACCCCAAATTTCCAAATGCAGACATAGGGATTGCATATGTCAGCATTCCGGAACAACCCAACTCCAGTGAAAAACTCTGAGACAGGCATCATTTCAAATCTTCCATTTATTAGACTAGGTATACTGGCACATCTTGGAAAACCCGAATTTCAGAGTTCTGGGTTTTCCCTCAGTAAATCAAAATCCCAAATCCATCCCCTGCACCTATCGGTCCATCACATGGCCCAATCACCATCCGTTCCAACTCGAGCCACCACTACAACCCCTCCTCCTCCAGAGGCAGGAGCATCATGACCTTGACTGAAAAGAAGAATGTTATTATGTCTAACTACAATCTCTCTACTAAATCCCCCCTCCTACTTTCCCAAGCGCAAGATGGTGGCAGCGTGGAAGTTTCTGGTGTTAAAATGGCTTCCAAAGCTGACAGCATAGCTCAATGCTGCTTCTTTCCTTCCCCAAAAACACCTTCCTTCGGAATGTGGCCTTGCCAGGGTGATAATTTGAGACTTCTCTTTAATGTGATTTCGGTACTATAAATTAAGGTGACCTCTTTGCGCGCATTAGTTGGGGAGCCTGTGTTGGCAGTGATGTATGCCTCTAATTAGTTGTGCTGGAATTGAGACATGGACTAAATGGATGACGGGTATTAAAGCTTTGACTCCATTAAGCTATGCAGTTGTGGTACAAAGTTCTTGAGAAGAGGGGAAATTAGATCTCCATTTTCCCATCCCAGGAATTAAGACCCAAGTGCTGTTAGTGTCTATGGCAGAAAGTTGGAATACTAATAAAAACAATGAATAGAATATCTGAATTAGAATTAGAGAAAGATAATTTAGAGGTTAAAGGTTTGCTAAAAGCTAAAATTTAATTTCAAACTTAGATTTGAAGTCTTTTCAAAGATTGCCAGTTGATTTATTTTCATCAATGTTACCAATGACTTTTGAGGCCCTGTCAAAAAGTGATAGAATTGTCATTCCTGGTAAGATTTAAAACATAGAAATAAGCAGCATGAAAATGCAAAAATCAAATAAACATGCAAAAAAAAAATGAATTTCTGCAGAGATGAAGGGATGCTGTGCAGTAAGTAGCAACTGATCCAACTGGAATGATTATTTTTCAAACAGCTGCTCAAAGAAGGACTGTTTGGAGTTGCATCTGAAGAAAGAAGGATCTCCCCCAGAATGCCAAAAGACATCAGGGCAAAACTTGGGTCATTGAAGATGAAAAGAAAGCCAGGGCAGAGACAAAAAAAAAATCAATGGGACCAGATCAATTTAGTTTTAGCTGGAAATCACTTAAATACAGCCACATTCTATGCATTTACTAAAAAAAAATTCCCTTTTCTACAACTTGTAAAATTACTACTTTATGGTGCTCTGTAGTGGGACACAGCCTAAGGCTTGAAGCATCTCAAGTGGCCTCTTTTGCTTTCCAATGCAAACCTTATACATGCAGAATTCAAAATACATTTGAGCTTTCCTTCCTTCCTTCTCTCCCTCTCCTTTTTTTCTCCCTCCCTCCATTCCCCTCTCCTTCCTCTCCTTCCTTCCTCCATCCCTCCTTCTAATTCCCCTCTTTTTCTCTCCTTCCTTCCTTCCTTCTTTCCCCTATCTTTTTCTTTCCTTCCTTCCTTCTTTCATTTTTTTTATTTCTTACTTCTATTCTTTCAGAGAAATAAGGGTTGAATTTGATTCTTCTGAGAAGGTGAGCCAAGCTGCATCTGGTGATGCTTTACATAAGGGGCACTAGCCTCGTTACCAGGGAGACTATCCACTATCTTATCCAGAATTCAGGAACTATTTCTTTTCATCTCAATTCCCCAATCTCTTGGTTGCATAAATAGTATTCCAAGAGCTCCATCCTGAGGTGGAGAAGGGTCAAAACCAAGGAGGAAAAACGTTGAAATTATCTGTCATCTGCCTGTAAGTAGGGTCTAAGCTTTGTGACTCTTGAAATCTTTTTCACGAACTTGGCGTCTGGAGTTCCTTCACATATCTCTGAAAAATATGTGCAATGCACATTGTGCATCTCCAAGTCACCCAAGTGACAAGAAAGCTGATTTCTGGAGCCGTGCGACAATTGCAGCATTTTTACAGCTGAAATGGAGAAGTCACTTTGGGGCATCTGGTAGACATAAATCCAAGAATCCAGAAACCGAGGGTTGAATCACAGTCGTCTTCTATGAAAATTGGCTGCAGATTTTCCAGTTTTTGTTTAATCACTTCTTCATCATATCCTGTCTCCGACCTTTGAATATTAAAAGCCCAAACAGTGTTTGGAACCACACGCAACTCTCTGGACTTCAGACTTATATAAACACAAGTGATGAACGTGGAGAATTTCCAGATCTTGAAAGCAAATCAAAAGGAATGCTTCATGCTGTGTCTGTGTATATGTGTGTGTATGTGCACACGCACTCAAAGCACACAAAGGAGCAAACACACATCTAGACCTATTCAGGGCTTAATGAAGAAAAATTATCTGCACTCCTCTCCCAAATTTTAACTTACCGCTTCACCATTGTGAGAAAGGGACATAATGTTAAATATTTTCACATGGAGGAGGGATGTCAAACTCAAGGCCTGGTGGCCAGATCTGGGTGCTTAGATCTGGCCAATGGGGCCACCCTAGAAATAGCAAAGGACCAGCCCTCAGTGCCTCTGCCAGTGAAAATGTGGCCCTCCAGAGCTCCATTTTTGCTGGCAGAGGGTTGCAGGAGGCCATCCCAGCCAAAAACGGAGCTCAGGAGCCCATTTTCTCTGACAGAGCGCTCGGGCTACAGGCGCCCCCGACACAAGTGATGTCAAGCTGGCCACACCCACCCCAGCCCCAATGGTGAAATTCAAATTTTTTTACTACCTGTTCTGTGGGCGTGGCTTGGTGGGCGTGGCAGGGAAGGATACTGCAAAATCCCCATTTGCCAGTTCTCCGAACTCCTCAAAATTTCCGCTACCGGTTCTCCAGAACCTGTCAGAACCTGCTGGATTTCACCCCCGCCCAGACCCCGAGGTCAAACACAATCCTGATGCAGCCCTCAATGAAATCCAGTTTTGACACCCCTGATGTGGAGAATTCATACATGGAAAAGGCTGGTGACTCTAAAAGGTACCATCCTTAGGAACTTTAACATATGTTAAATGTTTTCTTTCTGTTTCATTTCTGCTACTTGCATCATTATATGTTAGCTATAAACATTGCAAGTTACCTTTTTAAATATAATTTTTACTCAAACTTTTAACAAGAAGATGGAAGCTAAAATTAATGTAAAGTGAGCAAGAAAAACTTTTTTTAAAAACGAAGTGCAAGAAAAGGAAAAAAATGTTGAATAAACATTGAATAAATGTTGAATAAAAATAGAAAAGAAAGGGAGAAAAAAGAGATTTATCCGATGTTATTTATTTGGTGGTCAGATGATATAAATCTGACAAATAAATTAATTTCAGTAGATGAGAAAATATATCTCCAAACCAGTCGGGAATTATTTGCAAGAAAGAGATAGGTTTTGGAATGGCCTTCAGAGTTCCCTGGCCTGAAAAATCACAAAACATTTCTGAGCCAGAACGAAAGGGGTGAAATCCAAATGCAAAAATTTTAAACTGTTGGCTGCCTTCAGGAAACATTTGGATGTTGTTATTTCTGCCAAAGGGGGTGATGCGAAGTACAGGATTGATTGAAAGGTGATCAGTTTTTGGCACCTCCATATAACTGCCTTCCTGCTTTGGATCTGCAAACAATTGCTCAAAAATATGAGGAATGCTTTCAAATGTGCAGAAGGACACTGTGTTTTATTTTGTACACAACATTGTGTTGTATTTTGTATAGAGCTTATGTCAGCTTCTTTTGTAAAAAGAAGCCTATTCTTCAAAGCACCTGAAAGCAGAACAAGAAGCAATGGATGGAAACTAATCAAGGAGAGAAACAACCTAGAAATAAGGGGAAATTTCCTGACAGGTAGAACAATTAAGCAGTGGAACAGCTAGCCTACCTTGGCTAGGGATGCCTAAATTTTGCACATGACCATGTACCAATATGGAATTTTAGGGGGCCATATCCTAAAAATGTAGATAAGAGTCTAGGCTAGTGATGGCTAACCTTTTTGCCGTCACGTATCAAAAGCAGGGCAAGTGCAGGAGGGTCGTTTGCGCGCCTGCCCACACCCATATTTCAATGCACCCCATGCCCCACCCCCAAGCATGCATGCACAACACTCCCCCTCCCCCGCCTGACCCATTTTGGGCCTAGCAGGCCTCCCTGAAGCCTCCAGAGGTCAGAAACAGCCTGTTTCCAGACTTCCGGAAGGCCTGTTTTTTACCGTCCCCAGGCTCCAGAAGCTTTCTTGGAGCCTGGGGAGGGCGAAAGCAGCCTCCCCCACCACCCCAGAGGCCTTCCGGAAGCCAAAAGCAGCCCATTTCCCAACTTCTGGTGGGCCTGTTTTTCATCCTCTCCAAGGTCCAGAGGCTTTCTTGGAGCCTGGAGAGGGCGAAAATGGTCTCCCCCCACCCTCCTGGAGGCTGAATACACCCTCCCAGAGCCTCCATATGAGCCCTGTATTCACCTGGCATCAAAAACGGGCCACATAGAGACTCCTGGGAGGGGAGGGGTGGCGCGGGAGGCGCCAGCCAAAAATCAGCTGGGCAACGCACGCATGTGCCCTGGAGCTGAGTTTGGGCCACGGCTTGTGTGCCCACAGATATGGCTCCGCGTGGCATAGGTTTGCCAACACAGGTCTAGGCTTTATCTGGCATTTGTGGGGTGATTTCTGATGGGGGTTTGTAAAAGTTTAGAATGCAGGCACTTCTCTTGTATAAAATCAAACTGACATATGTGCAAGCTAAGTAGTGTTATTTGCCTTGTGGCTGAGTCGCACTTGCGCTGGTCTCTTTCTCATACTTGTCTTCTTGAATTTCAATCCATATTAATAGGACATGATGTGAAACCTAAGGCTCTGTTGTATGCTTAATATGTTACTTATTCGGTCCTCAGTTGACATGGATCAGTTGCTGTTCATCCTGGCCAGACAGGTGTGAGTCCAACTTCATTATATTGACATTCTGGCCAACTGCCTTTTGTTTATGGAACCGTAATGAAAGGACATTCAAAGCATCCGCCTGCCCTGCCCTATCTGTGTAATATCATAAGGTCCATGTGTTCCTGTCCATTTAGCAATAATCAGGACTACGATTGTACAGTGTAAGCAATTAAGGTGAGTATTTGTACTCCATACCTTGAACTATTTGCCATCAGCTTCCTTGACTGTGGAGATTCTCAATCATTCACAAAAAGGAAACTGGACTTTCCTGGTAAGATAGAAGTGATTTCAGCTCTTGGATTTGGAGTTCCATGTTCTCTTTCAAAAAAAAGAAAGAAAGAAAAAAATCTGTTTTATTCTTTCATTGAGAAGCTGGAGCTCTGCTTTCTGCAGGATGTTTTCTGCAGGGGTGAGCTGCTTGGGGTTCACAGGGGTTCGGGAGAACCTCTAGCTGAGATTCTGTGCAGTTTGGAGAACCAACAAATCCCACTCCTGGCTGGCCCCGCCCATCCCTCCCGTCCCCTCGCTGGAGTCCCCACACAGCCCATTTTGGATGCAGGTAAATGCAGGGCACACATGGAGGCTTGGGGAGGGTGAAAAACAGGCTTACCAGAATTTCGGGAAGGCCCATATCCAGCCTCCAGAGGGCCTCTAGAGCCTGGGGAGGTTGTTTTCGCCCTCCCGGAGGCTTGAGGAAAGCCTCCGGAGCCCGGGGAGGGCAAAATTGCCTCCCACCATAGTGCAGGAGATTGACTAGGCCACGCCCACCATGGCCACGCCCACCCAGTAACCGGTCAGAAACCCCTTGCTAAACCTTTTGAAGCCCACCCCTGGTTTTCTGTCCTGTGTCCTTTAATTCTG
The DNA here is from genome assembly GCA_030761175.1 of Masticophis lateralis. Taxonomy (NCBI): domain Eukaryota; kingdom Metazoa; phylum Chordata; class Lepidosauria; order Squamata; family Colubridae; genus Masticophis; species Masticophis lateralis. Next base: position 97,040,932 of record JAUDYJ010000005.1, read on the forward strand.
AACTTAGACGCAGACTATTGGGGATGAGCCTGAGCTGTCTGCATCACAAGTTGAAGCTCAGATGGTTCCTGTAGTCTGCATGTTTTCTGGAAATCTGTTCATACTTCCGCCTCATTCAAAGGGTGTTCATCCCAAAGCACATGGCTCAATGTCTGTGGAGATTCTCAGGCATCCAGGTTAATGGTTGTCCCAAAGATGCTTTTTCAGGAGGCAACTGGACTTACCAAGAAAGTCCAGTTGCCTTTTGAAAAGCACCTGTGGGACATCAGCTTGTTTGTACATTTATTAGTTTGCTTAAAATATTTTCCTACCTTGCCTTTGTTTTGAATTTCTTATAGTGTTTAATCTGGCAGTGCTTTCCTACCTTGTGGTCTGTTAAATTAAAAGTAAAGGTTCCCCTCACACATATGTGCTAGCCATTCCCAACTCTAGGGGGCAGTGCTCATCTCTGTTTCAAAGCCGAAAAGCCAGCACTGTCCAAAGACGTCTCTGTGGTCATGTGACCATCATGACTAAATGCCAAAGGCGCACGGAACGCTGTTACCTTCCCACCAAAGGTGGTCCCTATTTTTCTACTTGCATTTTTTACGTGCTTTCAAACTGCTAGGTCGGCAGAAGCTGGGACAACAAATGGAAGCTCACTCCGTTACGCGGCACTAGGATTTGAACCACTGAACTGCCAACCTTTCAATCAACAAGCTCAGCATTTTAGCCTCTGAGCCACCATGTCCCACACTGTTGAATTAGGGGGACACAAATTTGTCAGGTTGATTGCTGGAAATTCCTGGGGATCACAGAACAGATTAGCTAATAATCTGCCAGAGTGATATGGACATCTGAACGGTTGTATAAGCAATATCATGTCTGAAGAAAGTGATGCTTTTCAAAGAGGACAATATTTTCTGGACAGCATCTTGGGTAGAAATAGAGCATTGGGATGTGGTGGAGAATATCTTGTATCACCTTGGACTGATTTCCTATTATTAAGTTAATAAATGGATATACCAAACACACACACACCTCATTTTTCATTGGAGGACTTCATTGGAAGAGACACAAGGCTCACACTCAGCATATTTGTTTGGAATGTAATTTCCCTCAATCATCGTTCAAAAGAGTTTCACAATTGCACGCTGGCACTTCTTAGTAGAAAACTTTGCCAATTTGCTTCCCACTCAGGCTCCATCCCACAGATAGCGTGGCTTCTTGAATCCTGGGAAGTTAATGCTCTGCAGGAAAAAAAAAACAATACAACTCAGAACATCTGAAACTACTATCGTGCACTACGATGACTCGTAATTGATCAACTTTGAATCATGGTTAATTTCCCTTCCTCCCTCTTTCAGAGAGGCTTAAACACTAGAGGAAGCTTTAAACTCTGCATAATTGTCCTCTGGACCTGGAAAGCGCCAAGGGAGATGACAGAGGAAAGATTGTGTTGTTGTGTTCATTCCTTGCCCAGGGAATGAAGTTGTGGAAACAATGATCTTCTCTTTCTCCTCCACCACCAGCACTGGGAAATCTTCAGCTGAATCTTTTGGAGGTAGAATGCTTCCAGCAATGAAAAGATCCTTTTAGTAACATTGCAGATCCCTTTCCTAAAAGCTCTCCTTGGTTTAAAGAATCTGCCCTTTGTCTAGACTTTCTGAGTCCCATAAAAACAGTAACTTAAAAGTGTTTTTTACCTTTATAGTGATAAATAAATAATTATATTTCATAGGATCCCACAGAAAAGAATGGCAGGATGGAAAATATCTGCTGTCTTGAATAGCAGGCCTTTTTGGTGAGGTACCTGGTTCTTAGGCAAGAATGGCTAAGGAAGTGTAAAAAACACACCCACACCCACAGAGAGAGAGAAAGAGAGAGAAGGAAAGAGAGAGGGTGGAAAAGAGGGAGAGGGGGGGATGCATCAAAAATCAGGATTCATAGATCAATCACAATAAATTTTATTAAATATGGCTTTTTTTTCCAGAAAAAATGTTTGTGTACTTAGGAACGTTCAAAGATCATGCATCAAAGGCATAAGGAAATATTTAGAAGAAAATGGCACCGTTTTAACATTTACTGCAATTCATGTAATAAATGGTCTATGGGGCCTGGTTTTGGGGCGCACCCAGTGATGGATTCAGCTGGTTCGGGCCGGTTCAGGCGAAACCAATAGTTAAATTGCTGGCTGGCTCCGCCCCTTCCCGCACCGTCCCTTCCAGGAGTCCTCACGCGCCCCATTTTGGCTTCCAGGTCAATTGCAGGGAGGCCTCCTAGGCCCAAACTCCTAGGCCCAAAGCCCCTCCCTCAGCCCATTTTTGCTCCCAGGGGGTTGCATTTTTGCTCCCAGGGGGTTGCAAAAGGGGGTGCACCATGCCCACCATGGTGACCCCACCCAGCCGATCATTAGGGCAGAGAACCGGTTGTTAAATTATTTAAATCCCATCACTCGGCACACCTTATAGATATAAAACACAGTTTATAATGTTTTTGTTAAAAAATGCTTTAAGCCAAGGAGGATAACTGTACAATATATGAAGGTCTTATAAAAGAAGTACACAACCATCTGCATTTATAGGTATTTCCATTAATTGTACAAATTGTTCCTCTATGATTGAGCCAATACTTCTTAGCCAAGTCGACCATGATAAAATAAATCCCTCCTCTAAATTTTACATTTCCAGCAAGAAGTATTTCTTAAGTGCTATTTTGCTTGGCTGTGGGCTAGTGACAAAGAGAGGCTGTGATAGCTCCCTCCACTCCTGGTTCGGAAAGTTAGACAACAGGTCCCAAAAGCTGAATGACAATTTCTCCGCTACTTCTCAGCCAATGAAAATACAGAGGTAACAATACAATTTATTACTGTAGTCTTAGACCAGAACAAATCACCATAGCTGAAAATATATTTTCATGGGCCTTTCATGACTGGTGATGGTAATGGACTTATTTTGTTTTCCTCATTTATACTTAAATAATAATGTATACTGTATATTATAACTTACCCAATTCCCCTTTTATTGGAAATGTCCTTTTCCAATATTTATTGCATGTAAAATCATAATGTCCTCTTCTGTACTGTGCTAGGAGATTTCTGGTGAGTTGGAAGCTATCAAGGATTAACATCTGAGGTCACTCTTAAAAAGATTTTGATTATTTTTTAGAAATGGTGTAGTCACCCTAGGACTCTCGGGAGGACATTATTGAATTCCTGCCTGTGGGGCAGCCAAGAAAGAAAAGAAGAAGTTGGTAAGGAAAAAGCAGAATGGAGAAGCAAGCCAAGACAATGACGGGGGAAGAACTTGGCTCCAGAACTTGAAGTTTCCAGAGCAACCAGTACAATCCCAGGGTTGCAGGAGAGATTCCTCTTCTGATTAAAACTGACCTACTTTGGAACTTTTTTGTCATGCTAGCAAAAAAAAAAAAAAAAAAAAGTTCAAAGAGCTAAAATAAGTCTCAATATTTTGGTTCAATGGCAGAGTATCTGTTCCAAAAAAAGGACCAAACCAAGGAATTTTCAAAATTATCCTCAGTGTGGCAGTTAATCTTAAAAAGATCACAGGTACTTCTCGATTTATGACCACAATGACACCAAAATTTATGTTGCAAAGTGAAACAGTGGTAAAGGGCATCCCTCATTCAGCATACCCCATATAATATTAATATAACTTTTTAATCCAGTCCTTAAAATTAAGTCTATAGAAACATATTGCCCCACCTTTTGGTTTTTAGAAAATATTTCAACCATCTATGAAGAGCTCTTACCTGGCATCTATTCTGTAGCATCAGGAATACAGGTGGTCCTGGACATATGACCACAATTGAGCCCAAAATTTCTGTTGCTAAGCGAGATATTTGTTAAGTGAATTTTGCCCCATTTTACAATCTTTCTTGTCACAATTGTTAAGTGTATCACTCTAGTTGTTAACTTAGTAAACCGGTTGTTAAGTGAATTAGACTTCCCCATTGATTTTGCTTGTCAGAAGGCCGCATGACCTTGGAATGCTGCAACTGTCACAAATATGAATCAATTGCCAAGTGTCTGAATTTTTATGGCTGCAATGGTCATAAGTGTGAACAACGGTCATAAGTCGCTTTTTTTAGTGCTGTTGTAACTTGGTCACTAAATGAACTGTTGTAAGTTGAGGACCACCTGTGTTGTAATTTTAACTTGTACACCATGAAGGTAGAAAAGGAAGTTATGGAATTATTTCCTTCTCTGCACTTTTGCCACCAACAAATCTCAATACTCTGGGTAATAATTTTGTGCTCTTCAGCCCAGTTCAGACCACGATGAAGGTTGAATAAAACAAGGATGAGGCTGTCCCTGGAGGGATCTAGAAGGGGAAGGAGGGCTTGTCACCCAGGGCTTGATTTATGAACCAGAGAATGGATGGCAATGACGTTTTATGAGTATTTAAACAGCATCGCTGCAGAAACCAAGTGCAGAGTGTTGAGATTTTGTGAAAGCAATTTTACCATTTGGTTGCCGTTTTTCAGCTTATACTTTGAATGTACTATATCAGTGATGGCTAACCTTTTTGCTGTCGTTTGCCAAAAGTGGGGGGAGCACAGGGGATTTGCGCATGTCCGTACCCACACCCATAATTCAATGCGCCCCACACATGCGCATGTGACCCTCCCCCTGCGCACCCCCCGCTTTTGGCACGTGATGGCATGGTGGGCCCAATAGGCCCGTTTTTCACCCTCCCCAGGCTCCAGAGGCTGTCTTGGAGCCTGGGGAGGGTAAAAATGACTTCCCCGCCATTTCCTGACTTCCGGTGGACCTGGAAATCCCGTTTTTTTGCCCTCCCCAGGCTCCAGAGGCTTTCTAGGAACTTGAGGAGGGTGAAAACTATCTTCCCCACCTCCGGAGGCCCTCCTGAGTGCTGGAGTCAGCTCGTTTCCTGACTTCAAGTGGGCCCGAAATAGTCATTATATGATTATTATTCTTTTGCTTATAGTTTGTTTCTATGTTCCAAGCCATCAAAAGTGGGCAATCTTGTAAAGCTTTAAAATAAGATAACCTTCTATATCTATACCTTGCTGGGTTAATGGGTCTATTGCAGTGGTGGGATTCAAGTAATTTAACAACCGGTTCTCTGCCCTAATGATTTCTTCCAACAACCAGTTTGCCAAACTGCTCAGAAAGTTAACAACCGGTTCTCCCGAAGTGGTGCGAACTGGCTGAATCCCACCACTGGTCTATTGGTGATAAAAACTCATTCTCATCTATAGATCTGAAACAATTCAGAGATCATCTGAATATCTGCAGAGAAAATAAGCCATGTTGGCCAATAGCTGATCTATCTATTGGCGGGAAACTCCCATTGATTGCTAAAAGGCAGTAAAGAGGTAAGACTTGAAGAGTTTAATAAAGAAAAGAGTCTTTTCTTTCTTTAAAAAAAGTTTTATTATTTTAAAACACAAATAGTATTATTTTAAAACACAAATAATATCTTGTCTTATTTAGACACAGCGGTATTTATAAATAGTTGATGGAAGATGATCTCACAGCAATCCTCCGATAATTAAATTAAACTTTTTTTTAAAAAAAATAATATCAATATAGTATTATCTCATCATCATCATCATTTTAGCTGCAGGATAAAAGCCTCTTCCGCAGGTTTCCAACCCATACAGCGCTGAGCTCTTATCTATGTATTATCTATGTTTTCTAAAATATTAATGTTGCTTATGTCCAAAAGTTTGCTTTGTTGCCTTCTACCATATTCACCTGAATTTTTTTGCAGCAATGGAAGTGGTAATAATCATCTTTGACTCTGTTTTTGATTATAATTTAATGTAAATTTTAAACCCTTCATCCACATATTTTCCCATTGTTCAATGATTACATTGTATCCAAAATTCCTTGCCCAAAGAATCATACAATGTTTTACATGTTCATTTTCCAAATTCAATTTCAATAATATTTTATAGATCTTGGCAATAATATGTTCATCATTTCTACATAATGAAATTTCCAACTTGTTTTTAACAAAGTCAAACCCATAGCACTTTTTATCCGGTTTAAATCTTTCTTTCAGTTGTTGATAAGTAAACCTATGGCAAACATAACCTTCTGATTCAAGTTCTTCCCTCGGCTTTAATATGGGATCACCAGAGTTGAAAGATAAAAAATTACCATACATCAACCAGTTTGGCTTTGCCACCATTTCTTTTCTAAAGAAAGCTTCCTGGGGTGACACCCAAAGAGGCAACTTCGTAGAGAGCCTTATTTTATATTTATTCCAAACTCTTAGTATGAAATGTCTAACAACATGATTATTAAATTCAATATTAACTTTACTTTTATCATACCATAAGTAGTCGTGGCCATCTAGTGGTGGGATTCAGCCGGTTCGGGCTTGTTCAGGGGAACCGGTAGTTAAATTGCTGGCTTGCCCTGCCCTTTCCCACCACGCCCCTTCCAGGAGTCCCCAGGGTCCCCATTTTGGCTCCCAGGTAAGTGCAGGGAGGCCTACTAGGCCCAAAACGGGCCGCAGGGTAGTGGCATGCCCCCCCGCAGCCCATTTTCACTCCCAGGAGGGTTCAGGGAGACCTCCTAGGGCAAAAAAGGGGGAGGGGGCAGCATGTGTCCCCCCACAGCCCATTTTTGTTCCCATCGGGTGCAGGAGGCTGAGTGCTGCCCATCACACCCCCTGGCCATACCCACCATGACCACGCCCACCCAGCCAGTCATTAGGGCAGAGAACCAGTTGTTAAATTATTTGAATCCCACCATTGGTGCCATCCAATCCTTAATTCATGGCACCTCTTATTCTGGAGGCTCACCCATTCTTTTCACCAGGTCAGACAGCCCGTGTCAAAATGCAATTTCCTATCTGGTAGACCCAAACCCCCTCTTTCCCTAGGATCTTGCAGTAGCTTATATCTAATTCTTCATTTTTTCCCTCTCCATATGAGCATAGAAATATCCTTCTGCCATCGTTTAAATGGATTGTCAGTTGTAAATATTGGTAACGTCTGAAATAAAAAAAGCATCTTTGGTAAAATATTTATCTTAATTACAGAATTTTTACCCAACTGATAATAAGTGCAACTTATCCCGTCTTTGTAAGTCCTGTTTCATATCCCTCCAAAGAAGGACGTAGTTATTTTGAAAGAGTTTTATACTTGTATTTGTCAACATAACCCCTAAGTCAGTGATGGCTAACCTTTTTGCCATGGTGTGCCAAAAGTGGGGGGAGCTCAGGGGGTTTGCATGCGTGCATGCCCACACCCATAATTCAATGCACCCTGCCCCCCCCCCGCACATATGTGTATGTCACACACACACACCCCGCGCTCCACTGCTTTTGGCATAGTGGGCCTGGTAGGCCTGTTAGGGTGTGTGTAAAAAGTATTTGTTGCTTGTGCAACGAGCAGAGTAGAAACACACAGGGAAGGAGATAAACGTACAGCTCGTGTGAGAAAAATACTTTATATACAAGATAAGACGCAGTCTCGGTGTAGGTAAAACAGTCCAAGGTCATAAACAGTAATATCAGTCCAGTAGGAATCCTCCCTTACCAAAGCAAACAGACTTTAGTAACTCTTGGTATACAGTACCATATAACGATCCAGTCAAACACCAATCAGCAGGAAGATGCAGGAAGCAACAATCAGGAACAAGAAGAACAAGAGGAAAGAAGGCTTCTCTGCACTGCTTATTTATACACTGTAGCCTAATTACAGGGTTCAGCAAATCCTGATTACTTGGCTCAGTTGTTTCTTAAAGAAATAGATATATTGCCTGACCAACAGTTAGGAGTAAGCTCAGGCTGAACCTAACAAGGCCAACTGTTTTTTGCCCTCCCCAGGCTCCAGAGGCTTTTTAGGGGCCTGGGAAGGGTGAAAACTGCCTTCCCCACCCCCTGAAGGCCCTCAGGAGGCTGGAAACAGCCCATTTCCTGACTTCTGTTGGGCCCAGAAGGACCGAAAATCAGGTGGCTGGTGCAGGCATTCATGCTGGAGCTGAGCTAGGGCAACACTTGCGTGCCCACAGATATGGCTCCGCGTGCCACCTGTGGCACACGTGCCAAAGGTTCGCCATCACAGCCCTAAGTATTTCACCTTTTTCTCAACCCTAAAACCCAACTTTTTGTTCACTATCCTGAGAGAGACATATTCTTGATCAGCACTGTTTTCGGCTGGTTTATTTTGAAACCTGCCAAAGCCCCAAATTCATTCAATTTCCTCATCAAATATTCTCGATTGTTTTTTGGGGTCCTGTAAAAATATAACCAGATCGTCAGCAAATGCCCTCAATTTATAAACTTCTTTCTTAATATTTATACCCATTGGAGATTTTCAAGAAGAGATGGGACTGGCATTTGTCCAAAATGGTGTAGTCAGGGGTGGGCTTCAAAATTTTTTTAACAAGGGTTTCTCTGCTTGGTGGCTGGATGGGTGGGTGGATGGTGGGTGTGGCCTAGCCGGCCTCCTGCACCATGGTAGGGGGAGGGCGTTTTTGCCCTCCCTGGGCTCCGGAGGCTTTTCTTGAGCCTTCAGGAAGGTGAAAATGGCCTCCCCAGGCCCTCTGGAGGCTGGAAACGGGCCTGTTTCCGGCCTTCCCAGTAGAACCGTTTTTCACCCTCCCTGAGCCTCCACACGCACCCTCCACTTACCTGCATCCAAAATGGGCCACGTGGGGACTTTTGAGAGGGGAGGGGTGGGGTGGGCAGGGCCAGCTGGAGTGGGATTTGGGTGTTCTCTGAACTGCACAGAATCTTAGCTAAAGGTTCTCCCAAACCCCTGCAAACCGCCAGCAGCCCACCCCTGGGTGTAGTGTCTCCGGCTTGAGCAGGGGGCCGGAACAGAAGACCTCCAATGTCCTTTCCATCTCTGTTATCCTATTCTGTTCTGTTCTGTAGCACTTTTCACTTCTCTTACAAAGTTTCCTCACCACAGTGTCTACGTCTACACCTAAATGGCTGTCATCATTATTTATCTCTGTAGATGTGCGCAGACTTTATGTCCCCTTGATGGGATCCACACAAGATCTCAGGGTGTCAGGAATTATGGCAATTATAATCCTAGCTATTTTGGAAGCCATTCACCAAAGCAGCTGCTGTATCTGGGAAAACCCAGGGCTGTAATAATGAAGAGAAGGGCTTAGACATTCCTTGAGCATGGCTCTCTGTCTTTCTCTTTCTGTCAGCAGGAATGGCTGCCTTATCTTTGGCTTCTCAAGAAAACAGCCAGAGGCTTAATTTTAATTGCTGGGAGATTTTTAAGCCTTGTTGTTTGGTACTCAGAATGTGTTGAGCTTCTTTCTGATTTATGATGAGCTTAGCTGGAAACTGTCCAGGAGAAGAAAATCTTCTTTCTCAGGAGGCTTCTGGGTAGGGTTACAAGATTTTCCTACACTTAAGATAAAACATGCAACTTTAGCTATCTGTATTAGAGATCCTTGATATTCCAGCCAATCTGACAAATAGCTCCCCCGCTTTTTGTTTTGTTTTGTTTTGTTTTGTTTAGATGATAAATCTGATAACAATCTGTTTAGGAGCAGCACTCATAATGAGGAGAGCACCTTCTACTCTTTGATGGTAAAACCACCAATGCAGTGATGGGTTTTGTTATGTCCTTATAAGGACATCCGCCTGGGATTGGCTGAGGATCCTTCGGCGGGAGTTTTGAATCCCTGTCAGTGGGCGGTGCGTCTGCCGGAGTGTATATAAGGAGAGCTCCGGCAGCGCACAAGCTGTTCAGTTCTTGTTATTAAACCTGTTAATTGAACCCTGCTGGTCACTTCTTCTTTCCTGCGCCGATCTAACACTGGCGACGAAGGTCTAGAGAAGAACCTCCGCGTGGCACGATCGCCATAACGAGCTGAAGTCACTCGACGCGGTCTGAGAAATGGCAACGCCGCAAGCGCCGTTCGCCTCGCTGGCTCCCTTCAACCCCAGCCGGGAGAAGTGGAGTTCGTATATGATACGTTTCCGCCAATTCCTCCAGGGAAACGGCTACAACAACCTAGACGACGAGAGGAAGAGGGCTCTCTTCCTCGCTCACTGCGGCTCCGACGTTCTGGAACTCGCCGTCAACCTCGTCGCACCCAGGGACATTGAAGTCATGTCCTGGGTGGATCTGCAGACTGCCCTGCAAGACCACTATGCACCAACGGGCACCCCCATATCGAACCGCTTTACCTTCCGCCAACGTAATCAGAAGGAAGGCGAATCGCTTAAAGACTTTGTGGCGGCATTGCGTCAAATCGCTGCGAACTGCGAATTTGAGAACGTTGACAATGCCTTACGCGACGGGATCGTCTTCGGGATGAGAGATGCCAACCTCCAAAAGAAGTTCCTGAGCAGAAAAAGACTGTCCCTGAAGGACGTTCTTGAGGAGGCTACGGCTGCTGAAACATCCGAGACCGCCGCTGCTGCCATGCTCCAGTCCCGAGGGATCCATAAGATCAGCAAACCGTCATCTGAATCGTCCGAGGACTCTGCCACACCAACCGATTCAGAGGGAGAGTCGACCGTTTTGAAAGTTTCCCGCCCACCTAGGCGGGAAATTCAAAAAGATGGCCGCCGCGCCGCTCAGTGCGGCAGTTGCAAGGGACACCATCCCCGCCAATCCTGTCGCTGGCGGGATGCCACCTGCAGACGCTGTCTGAAGAGGGGGCACATCGCGGAGGCATGCAGAGCCTCTGATCCGGCTCCTGAATCGATCAAGCCCCAGAATCCAGAAAGTCGTCGCGACTCCCAGAGGTCATCCAAACGGTCCTCAATCCAGCAAAATCGCGACGACCGCAACAGTTATCATGGCGGCGCTGTGAACCAGACAACGATCGCCCTCACCAGCACCAACAGTGCCACAAAATTCCACGTGACACTGTTGGCAGAAGGCTTGCCGTGCACGATGGAAGTCGACTCAGGCTCCGTCTATTCGATCATCGACTGGCACCAGGTCAAGAGACTGAAACCGAATCTCTCCAAGCGCCAACTTGAACCTCTGCACTCCAAGCTGGTGGACTTCGGCGGCAACCCCATCGGCGTCATCGGGAGAACCAACCTCCGGATCGCCTTCAAGCAGTTCCAGGGCCAGCTTCCCATAACCGTCGTGGAGCATAGCCGCCCGACCCTGCTGGGCGTGGAGTGGTTCCAGCCGCTGGGGCTTTCTATTGGAGGCATCCACCAGATTAGCTCAGGTGAACTCGACTCACTCATCGGAGAGTTCCAAGAAGTCTTCGATGGTAAGTTAGGGACCTTTTCAGGGAAACCCATCTCCTTTAATCTGGACAAGGGGGTAACCCCAATTCGGCTCAAGCCCCGCCGGGTTCCATTTGCCTTGCGGGCTAAAGTAGACGCTCAGCTAGATAAGCTGATTGCCCAAGGTATCCTGGAACCCATCGATCATGCTTCATGGGAAACTCCCATTGTGACTCCCATGAAGCAGGATGGATCTGTGCGCATCTGCGCCGACTACAAAGTGACCATCAATAAGGCGTTGCCGCAGAGCGCATACCCCGTGCCAGTAGTGCAGCATTTGCTGCACTCACTCGGCAAGGGCAAAATTTTTGCAAAACTGGACCTGGCCCAGGCTTACCAGCAACTGCCAGTAGATCAGGAAACGGCGGAGGCACAGACTATTGTCACCCATAGAGGCGCGTTTAAGTGTAACCGTCTCCAGTTTGGAGTCAGTGCAGCCCCAGGCATTTTCCAATCCATGATGGAACGCCTTCTCCAAGGCGTTCCAGGGGTGGTGCCTTATTTCGATGATGTACTGATCTCTGGGGACTCAAAGGCTCAACTCCTGGACCGGCTGAGGCTAGTTCTCCAGCGTTTCAGGGAGAAGGGCTTGAGAGTCCGGAGGGACAAGTGCATCATTGGGGTACAGGAAGTCGAGTTCCTGGGCTATCTGATAGATAGTTCTGGCATCCACCCCACCAAATCAAAAGTTAAAGCTATCCATGAAGCTCCCAGCCCCAAAAACAAAGCGGAGCTTCAGGCTTTCCTTGGATTGCTTAACTTCTACGCTATTTTCCTCCAGCAGAAAGCCACTGTTGCTGAGCCGCTCCATCGCTTGCTGGCGAAGGCGGTTTCCTGGAGGTGGGGACGTGAGGAAGAGTCTGCATTCAGAGCCGTTAAGCAACTTCTGACCTCTGACAGTGTGCTCATTCAATACAATGAGACACTGCCCCTCAGACTGACCTGTGACGCTTCCCCGTACGGAGTTGGCGCTGTGCTCAGCCACGAACTGCCTACCGGTCGTGAAGCCCCCATCGCATTTTTCTCAAAGACTATGTCTAGTGCTGAGCGCAACTACAGCCAACTGGACAAAGAGGCGTTGGCTATTGTTGCAGGGGTGAAGCGCTTCCACGAATACCTGTATGGACGGCAATTCACCATTGTCACCGATCACAAGCCTCTCCTCGGCCTACTAGCAGGGGACAAGCAGACCCCAGCATTCATGTCCCCCCGGATGACGCGCTGGTCCATATTCCTCGCCGGCTACTCCTACAGCCTCGTCCACCAGCCTGGTAAAGCCATCGCAAACGCCGACGCGTTGAGCAGGTGCCCATCCGCCGAATCCGTGGAAGACCCGGCCCCCACGCTCGAGCTGCTGCATATTGACAACGACAGCAACTGTCCCGTGACATCTGCCGACGTAGCGACGCACACGCGAGCTGACCCCATCCTCCGGCAAGTCCACTCCTGGGTCCTGAGAGGCTGGCCGACTCGAATTGACAGCGACGACTTCAGCCCGTTCAGCCGCAAGCAAGGGGAGCTGTCCACCATGCGCGGCTGTTTACTATGGGGAGATAGGGTGCTGATTCCCAGCACTCTGCAACGAAGGACTCTTGCTGCGCTGCACAAAGGACACCCGGGCATAGTCCGGATGAAAGCCCTGGCACGGAGCTACGTCTGGTGGCCGTCACTGGACAAAGACATTGAACATTGGGTCGCCAGGTGTAGCCCGTGCCAAGAAGTCAGAGCCGCCCCGCCTCAATCTGACCCGATGCCCTGGGAGACTCCGAGCTCCCCCTGGTCGCGCATTCACATAGACTTTGCTGGCCCCATTCATGGGCACCACCTCCTCATCGTGGTTGATGCCTACTCCAAGTGGTTGGAAGTCGTCCCCATGGCATCCACCACAACAGAAGCTACCATCCGTGCCCTCCGGCGCCTCTTCGCGACCCATGGACTCCCAGACGTGTTGGTCTCAGACAACGGGCCCCAACTTACGTCCGTGCCCATGGAAGCTTTCCTGGCTGGCTTGGGCATCCGCCATGCCCTCTCTGCCCCTTACAGACCGGCCGGAAATGGGCAGGCTGAACGGATGGTGCGGCTCACGAAGGAGTCACTCGCCAAGATGGGCCCGGGTGACTGGCAGGAGCGCATTGACACTTTTCTGCTTACCCAGCATATCACGCCTCACTCTGCCACCCGAAAATGCCCCGCCGAACTTTTAATGGGCAGGAGACTCCGGTCACCCCTGGACAGACTGCACCCACAATACTCCTCTGAGGTGCCCGCATCCGCCAGTCGCCAACTTCGCCAGTTTTCCGTCGGTGATGCCGTCTTCGCTCTTAATTTCCACAGCTCGCCTAAATGGCTTAAAGCTACAGTACACAGCACAACCGGTCCCAAATCCTACCGCGTTGAGCTGGACGATGGACAGATCGTGAGACGTCATCTCGACCAGCTCCGCAAAAGGTGGAGGGAAGTGAGCGAAAACCACCCTGACGAAGTAGGCCTAAACCACCCCGGCGCAGTAGGCCTAAACCACCCCGACGAGGTAGGCCTAAACCACCCCGGCGCAGTAGGCCTAAACCACCCCGGCACAGTAGGCCTAAACCACCCCGACGAGGTAGGCCTAAACCATCCCGGTGCAGTAGGCCTAAACCACCCCGACGAGGTAGGCCTAAACCACCCCGCCGCAGTAGGCCTAAACCACCCCGACGAGGCAGGCCAAAACCACCCTGGCGAAGTAGGCCTAAACCTCCCAGACGAGGGAGACCGGCGACCCAAGGGAAGAACAAACACCCCGGCACCTAGCCTAATACCAGATCCGGCAAGGCAAGTAGACCGGGGACAACCCAGCAGGGGAAGCCAACGTCAACCCTGCGAAGTGGGCAACCGGCAGCCCAGAGATGGGGACCTCCAGCCAACATTCCAGGAGGCCCTACAACAACCCGCCAACCGCGCAGAAAACCAACCCTGCAAGGAAGGCCTCCAACACCCCGGCAGGGTAGGCCAACGCCAACCCGACCAGGTCGAGCAGCCCAGCGGCCAGAGGGAACATTCGGCACCACCACCAGACCAACCGCGCAGAGAGGGCCTACACCACCCCTGCAAGGTAGGCCTACGCCACCCCGACCGAGCCGACCAGTCACCTTTTCCGTCCGCCTGCCGCCCCGGGAGTAAGCCGGACTCGACCGGAGAACCCGGGGGCTCAACCCAACCACCACCGCCGGACCCGCACCCTGACCCAGACCGGCGCGACCCCAGCCCAGAGGGGACCCGAGGGAGACCCAGGGACCTACCGTGGCTCAGGAGTTCCGGACCGGTCAAGAGCAGGGATCCACACCGGCGGCTCCACGATCCGTGCAGGAACGAGGCAGACCAGCATCGCCCGCAGGCGGAGTTCCGTGACCCGGCCGGAGGTTCGGACACAGTGCCCGCGTCCTCGACGGCCAGATCCAGCCCGGCACCGGGGAAGAAGCCCCGAGCAGAGCAGACACCCTCCGTCCGGGAGAGTGTCCATCTTGACTGTGAACTGCGCAGGTCTACGCGGGCACGTCGACGTCCTGTTTATCTTAGTGACTATTTCCCTGATCGACTGACTAAGAACTAGGGGGGAGGAGTGTTATGTCCTTATAAGGACATCCGCCTGGGATTGGCTGAGGATCCTTCGGCGGGAGTTTTGAATCCCTGTCAGTGGGCGGTGCGTCTGCCGGAGTGTATATAAGGAGAGCTCCGGCAGCGCACAAGCTGTTCAGTTCTTGTTATTAAACCTGTTAATTGAACCCTGCTGGTCACTTCTTCTTTCCTGCGCCGATCTAACAGGTTTCACAAATTCTTACTCCCGCATGCACGCAAACTCGCTTCTCAAACGCACCTTCCACTCATGCACCCAGCCTTCTGCGCGAGCAAAGCTCTGCATATGCGCCCAGCCTCAAAAACGTGGCTAAATAGGATGGCATTATGCCAGGGTGGGTGAGGCCGGCTCATCTGCAGTCACCGCTACCAGTTCGCATGAATCGGTACGAACCAGCTGAATACCACCTCTGCACCAAGGTTTGTGGACATAGAGGAGATAGCAGCTGGCCTTTCATCTGGTCAGCATGGTTATCTTGGATTCATTTCCTTTCTTGGTACAAGTTCATTTTTCCCTTTCAGGCCTGGCCCTACTCCATCACCCCAAACTCAAGGCTGTCCCGAATGCCTTGGCTCCCTTGTTCCCTATTTTGGCCAAAGCCCCACTCAACTGATGAGCATTAGCCCAACTGGGAGACCAATTACTGCTCTCAATTTCCCCAAATTCAGCATACACGTTCCAAAACGCTATTTATTAAGTCTGGCACGAAAATCAGAGATGGTTGGCATTAATGATTGTGGGGAGAGGAAATTATTATGCATCTTCTTCATAGGAGGTGGGGTTCACCTGCCCCAATTTTGGAAGGAAACATCCCCTCCTTTGCTCTGCTGATGCTTGGGCACATGTTCTGATGGGATTTTTCATTGCTGTGCATATCTGACATTTATTTTGTGCCCCCCCCCTTAATGCACTGCTCTGCTCCGATCTCTGTGTGGGTTCTGAATCTTGGATGGCGTTCCAGCCACAGATTGCCAGCAATTGAGTTTGGAATCAGACAGAGACACAAACACAATTCCGTTGAGTCTTAATTCCTTGAATATATCACTGTGCAAAAGCCAGATTTTCCTCCTATCCAGATGAATGTCTTCACATGTCAATTGGAAGTAAAATGTAATCTTATAACCACTTTCTAAATTGTTAGTCTGCTTTCTGTCATTCTTCAGTATTTCCAGGACTGGAGAAAGAAAATTTTTCCAAACTCTTTAAGCAATGCTGGTCCTGCAGAAAGATACTGTGATGTTGGTGCAAAGAAGCAAAAACAATTTTAAGTCGCCTCAATAAAAATACTGAGCAATATCCAAAGAATACTTAGGAAATATGATTCCAAATGACAGAAAGTTGGCATTCTTATTCTTTTTTGCCACCACAGTTGTAAAAAGAGCTGCTTATATCCCCATGAAAAGACACTGTAAAAATCGTACCTGAGTGCAAGTCTGTTTTGTTTTTTCAAAAGTCAACAAAGACACAAATCTGCTAAACAGAAATGAGAGTTTGAATTGTGCAGTATTAATTAATACCCATCAAATACTTTCAAGTATTGACAGTACTTCATGGGAGTAGACCAAAATTATATATGGTAAGCATCACAGCATACGTTAATGCCAGCTGTTGAAATTCCTACACAGAGGTAGGATGAATGCAATTTAAGATGAAGAGCCAAAAAGGCATTCTAATTTATAAATTTGGAAAGTCCCTGCCTTTTTTGAATTTCATTCTGCAGACCTCCGGATATCATTACTTAGTCCGTTCTGGGAAGAACAATTAATCAATGCAACAACTTGCCTCCAGTAGTTGTGAATGCTCCAACACTGGAAGTTTTTAAGAAGAGATTGGATAACCATTTGTCTGAAGGGTTTCCTGCCTAAGCAGGGGGTCGGATTAGATGACCTCCAAGGTCCCTTCCAACTCTGTTATACTATTGTCTAAGACTTGTTTGTGTTTTAGTTTTCTGTTACTGTGAATTGTTTTGAGCAGGATGCAAAACCTCCAAAAATGAAATTGTGAAATGAAATCTCAGTCTTGGGAATGAAACCTAGAGGGGAAAGTATCTGGTGGCAGAGGGCAATAAGAGTGGAAGTCAATGCTGAGAAGAGCTCTTGTTTGTAGAAAACGTCAGCTGTTACCAACTCATCGGCCTGATTTTTAGATCAACGCCAAACCAGTTTACCCATCATTCTCCCATCTGGACCCTGAAACCTATCCAGCCTGGATAGGAATATTTATGGATAACTGAAACTGCCATCTTCTAGGCTAGCTAATAACATGCCCGATTACACACAGCTGGACTTTGTTAAGAAGACTGTGAACATTTTCAAACTGGCAGCGCAACCAAATTATGCAAAAGAGATAGATTTTTATTTTGGAAGGTGAGGATTTGGGAGCAATATTTTACAGCATCATCTACTGTTGATAAAAGCAACAACAATAATAATTTTATTTGGATACCCATCTCCACTGCCTTTAATGAAAATGCATATGAAATCCTTAGCAATCTCATTCTTGTCTGCTCTCTCTTCCATAATTCTATGCATTTTACTACAAGGACAGACCAAAAAAATGCAATTTTCCTGGCACCATCCTTGAAAGTTTGGGACTATGTACATTTTTAATTTTAATTTTTTTTTACTTTTAACATTTTAAGTGCGCCAACCAATTGTGAAACGTTTCAGTTATTTATTGTTGCCACTGGCAGGATTTAAAGCAATTTGAAACGGAGCCACATCTGGTCTATTTTTTTTTTCCCCTTTAGGAGGAATGGACAGGAAACAGAGTCAGGCTTTGCCAAATGGAAAATGATAAAAACACAGTAATGATATGTTGCAATATAATGCAGAAGAATTCCTTCCTCTCAGGGTATCTTTCCCACTGAATGCTTTCCAGCATAATTTATATTTTGCTCTGCTTTCGGCCTTTTCTGGGGAAAAGCAGTCCTCGGTTTTCATATTTCAACATCTTGGAAGACCAGCAATAAAATAAAATAAAATAAAATAAAGGCCAACATTTGTTTATACACCAAACGAGAATATTTGAAGGGGAGAGGAAGTCACTTACTGTCTCCACTAAAAACACAACAATGTTCTTGGGAGTTTGTTTTTCCTTGAAGATGTTTCGCTTCTCATCTGAACTGAAGAAACTTCTTGGGTGAGAAGCACAATGATGTCAAGGCAGAACAAAGCCCACTGGCCTTTTTTTTTTTTGAAAAAGCACCTTTGGGTAGGGGTGAAATGCTACTGGTTCGCTCCAGTTCAGATGAACCTGTAGTGATAAAAACTACCAGTTTGGGTGTACCGGTAGTAAAGAAAAGGCTAGCAGTTCAGTTGAACCAGTAATTTAAAAAAGCTACCGGTTCTCCTGAACTGGTATTTCCAACGATCAGCTGTGCCGCACGGTTTAGTTTAGCTAGAAAGCAGGATTTCCTGCTTTCTAGCGAAACTAAACCGCGCGGCACAGCTGATCCCCACCTTGCTACCGGTTCTCCTGAACTGGTATTTCCAACGATCAGCTGTGCCGCACGGTTTAGTTTAGCTAGAAAGCAGGATTTCCTGCTTTCTAGCGAAGCTAAACCGCGTGGCACAGCTGATCCCCCCCTTGCTATTCTACTTACCTTCCCAAGTCTCCTTTTTCGTGTACTGCACATGTGCATGCGTCTGGCATGCATTTGGCACGCAGCGCACATGCACGGCCAGCGAATCGGTAGCAAACCAGTTCAGATTTCACCACCGCCTTTGGGACAGCAGCATTCTTTGCATCTTTGTGCAGAGGCTTTGCTTGAGCCACTCAGCCAAAGGGGAACTATCAGGATCACTGCTTGTCTTCACTCCATCTCACCCCCCCTCCCCAATTTCTGGTCATGACCATATCTGCGTTTCAAGGCAAGGGAAGAAAATTAACAGCCCCTTCTGAGGATAGACATGGCCTGGAAAGTGGTTGACAGCCCACATTGCATTTGTGTAGAGAAATGCTTTGGTGTAGAATGACCCCCATGGAGTCACCCAATTTAGTATGTACTCAAGAGCTCCTGTAGTCAGGAGCCTTTGCTCAGTTACCCCCCCCCCCCAAAAGAAGACTCTGCCTCCCAGCCAGGACTGCATCATCATCATCATGCAAACTGTCATGGCTGCCATCCTGCTAAGCTACACAAGTTGACAGCCTT
Source organism: Masticophis lateralis (assembly GCA_030761175.1). Taxonomy (NCBI): domain Eukaryota; kingdom Metazoa; phylum Chordata; class Lepidosauria; order Squamata; family Colubridae; genus Masticophis; species Masticophis lateralis. The sequence continues at coordinate 97,059,902 of JAUDYJ010000005.1, forward strand.
GAGACCTTCCAACAGAGTGTGGCAGACAGGGCACAGACAGGGCACAGACCTGTCATAGCTCCAGAAGCAAAAACTGGATGTGGAAGCCCTTCCCACTTATACTGTGGCAGCAAGTATGAATTCATTCATTTACTAAACATTTAAATGGTGTTTTTGTTTGCTTTGAGAAAGGGAAGAAGGAATTGGTTACAGAAAACGGAAGCTGCTGTGTTAGTAGATCTTGAGATTCAAAGGAGAGACGCAATGTGCTTTTGGCTTTGAGAGAAACCAGCCTCACTCCACAGCTGACATCCATGTTGTTGTAGGAGGCCTCCTGGACATCTTTAGACTTTCTTGTTATTTCTGGATGATGCTGAAGGTGGGGGCTCAGGGAGCGCAAGAATGTGGTGGTGAACTTCAAACAGGAAGCAAATGATGTACTGAAAAGTCACACTTTAATTGTATAAATATGAAATAACATGAGCGCAGCAAAGGAATGGCTCCTGCGTCCAAGAGAAATACAACAGCAGGATCGAGCTTTGGAAAGTCCCAAAATTTTAGAGCTTTGAGGAAGTGCTTGAAAATGTAGTCTCGGAATTAGGTTTGTGTCAACCATCCCAACCTGGTCAGTTAGAAAAGACTGACTCCTGGCCCACAATTAGCCAAAAGTATACTTTACTAAAGCCAAGGTCGTTACAGAAGAGGCAAAGCTGGATCTGAGATTTTTGCACACAAAAAATACAATTAACTTTCTCTTGTACTTGGCCAGCTCCCTGCTCTCCTGGTTATCAGCCAATCTCCAATCAGGTATTAACAAATTGTTTGGGAAATGGTCCCTGTCTTCACACGTTCCCTGCTCTGCATCTCTTTCTTTTGGTGTGACCTTCAGATGGCTGTGGTGCTTCTCACGAGGTGCTGCTTGGTTTCGATTCCTCCGAATTCCCTCCAAGGGTTGGATTCAGCCAGTTCAGACTGTTTCGGGCGAACCGGATGATAATTTTACATCTAGTTCGCTGAACTGGTAGTTGCAAGGAGTGGCTGGCCCCGCCCACTCTGCCTCTCCCCTCCCAGGAGTCTCCATGCAGCCTGTTTTGGATGTGAGGTAAGTGCAGGGCCTGCGTGGAAGCTTTGGGAGGGTGAAAAATGGGTCTACCGGAAGTACTTGAAGTCCAAAAATGGACCCCTTCCTGCCTCTGGAGGGCCTCTGGAGCCCGGGGAGGCAGTTTTCGCTCTCCCAGAGACTCAAGGAAAGCCTCTGGAGCCTGGGGAGAGTGAAAATGCCCCCTGCCCCGCCGTGGTGCAGGAGGCTGTGTAGGCCACACCTTCATGGCCACACCCACCCACCAAACAGGTAGAGAACCAGTTGCTAAAATTTTTCAATCCCACTCCTGGCTCCCTCCCTACACCCTCTTCCTCCCCCTCCTGCTGCTCCCTCCCCCATTGGGTGCCATATAAATTTAATACCCAGAATTGCCCAAAAAGGCTTACAGATCAGTGGTGGGATTCAAAATATTTTACTACCAGTTCTATGGGCATGGCTTGCTGGACGTGGCGTGGCATGGCTGGGTGGGCGTGGCAGAGGAAGGATACTGTAAAATCTCCATTCCTTCCCCAATCCAGGGGAAGGTTACTGCAAAATCCCCATTTCCTCCCGATCAGCTGGGACTCAGGAGGCAGAGAATAGATGGGGGCGGGACCAGTCAGAGGTGGTATTTGCCGGTTCTCCGAACTACTCAAAATTTCCACTACCAGTTCTCCGGAACTGGTCAGAACCTGCTGAAACCCACCTCTGTTACAGATCCTAAAAGGATAAAATAGAAAAAGTGTTAAACTTTTAAAACTATGCAAATTAAAAAAACATAAATTTATTCTCTTTTTTCTTACCCCATACCTCTTTATTGCCAGCCTCTAGAGCAGGGCTATCAAACTCGATTTCATTGAGGGCAGCATCAGGGTTGTATTTGACCTTGAGGGGGCGTAGCTAGCTAATCACTCATGTCAGGGGCGCCTGTGGTGGCCTGAGCACTCTGCCAGCAAAAACAGGCTCCCGAGCTTCAATTCCAGCTGCGACGGTCTCCTGCAACCCTCTGCCAGCAAAAACGGAGCCTGGGAGGGCCACACGTGAGCCTCTTGAGCTCCATTTTTGCTGGCAGAAGCACCGTGGGCCAGTCCTTCACTCCTTCCAGGGCGGCCCAGAGTGCCAGATCTAAGCACCCCGTGGGCAAGATCTGGCTCGCGGGCCTTGAATTTGACACCCTTGCTCTAGAGCAAGGCAGAAGGAAGGAGGAGGGAGGGACGGAGGGAGGGAGGAGGAGGCAGCAATGACAAGCCATTTCCGTGTTGCTGCCAGATAGATTGTGTGAATATGTCAGCCTGCACTTGAAGGGTGAAGTGTTAATCTGATAAATAAGAAACCTACCAGCTAGCTAACCAACCAACTTTTTAAAATTCTGTTTAGTAAAACATTGGCACAATTAACAGCATAGCCTTATCTGAATTTTGGGAAGTATAGAATTAATGGCTTGAGCTGAGATTGTAATCACTACATTATGGCAGGGCACATAATGAGCTAATTAGAAAATGAAAGAAAATGAAAGTGGCATGATAAATTGGAACAGCTCAGCTTTTAGGCTGAGTCTGTGGTGGCACAAACAGGATTCTCTTCCACCACTTTCTGGTTTAAGATACCATAAACTGCAAACCGTGATCAAATGATTAGCAAGGAATCCCTGAGCCCCCAGGCAAAACCCATGACCTCTCCAATAGCCTGCTAGCTATTCCATATTTCCCCACTTCTTTACTGTTTTGTTTTGCAGTTCTCAGCAGACAAAAAAATCCCCAAACAAGCGGAGATTAAAGAATCAGCTGTGAACCAACCGAGTTATATGTAGCATGATGGACACCCTTCTTCAGCCTTTGTTTTTATTCAGCCAGAATTGTAGCTGGGACTGTTTGCTAAAAAGAGAGAAACTCGAGTTTGAATTATTTGGCAGATGCCACTGAGGAAATATGACTCAAGATAAGCTTAAGAGGAAAAGTGATTTTAATGGGAAAGTTGGATTTAATTAAACATCATTTTTGCATAATATTTTGAATGTTCTTCTGTGGTGTGATGGTTGACTCAGAAAGGCTCCTTTTCTGATGTCAGCAATTCCCTCTTTTTCAAAATATACAGTGCTGACAAATGTTTTCTCAGCCCTTTTCATAGCAAACACTTTTTTAAAAAAATTAGATTTATATGCCGCCCTTCTCCGGAGACTCAGGGCGGCTGACAATGCGTTAAGCAATAGCCTTCATACTTTTATATATTTATACGAAGTCAGCTTATTGCCCCCACAAACTGGGTCCTCAATTTACCTACCTTAGAAAGGATGGAAGGCTGAGTCCACCTTGAGCCTGGTGAGATTCGAACTTCCAGTAATTGCAGACAGCTGGTGTTTAATTACAATGCTTTAGTCTGCTGAGCTATCCAGGCTGAGAAGCGTGTAGCAAAAAGAAAGCAATCAATAGAAGAGGATATCTGCAGCTCAGGGTTGAACTATGGGGTCCTTGGTGCTCTCTGAGCTGGATTGCTTTCTTACAGACATTTCACGACCCATCTAAATTACATCATCAGTGCAGCATAATAAAACATCTGCAAGAATGTTTGAAGAACCAAGCTAAGAGGGTACCAAGAAAGATTTTGATTCTCAATGTCAGAAATTGCTAGCCACATATGCTAGTCCTTGCTATGGGTTAGCGAAATTTGCCAATGTCTTGGTTTGTTTAATGTGGAAAGAAAGATAAGTACATAATATTTTGCCAGTCTTCTTTTGTAGAAAAATCTCCTTCAGGGCAGATTTTCACCATGCTAGAGAATATTCTGTGGCTTTGAACTGGAGTCGTGGGCTGTAAATACAAACATCAAATACTTCTAGCCATCAATTTTTAAGAAGAACTTTACTATAGGTTACCATAACATTCTACTTCATGGATTTCTGCCTTGTCATGGCGAAGGGGCATGCGTAGCTCAACGAAGCTATGATAATCAATCCTGGCTGTTCTTCAGAAGGCCAGATCCTGAAGATGAAACTCAAATACTTTGGCCACCTAATGAGAAGGAAGGACTCACCGGAGGAGAGCCTAATGCTGGGAACGATTGAGGGCAAAAGAAGAAGGGGAAGACAGAGAACGAGGTGGCTGGATGGAGTCACTGAAGCAGTTGGCATGAGCTTAAATGGACTCCAGAGGATGGTAGAGAACAGGAAGGCCTGGAGGAACTTTGTCCATGGGGTTGCGATGAGTCAGACATGACTTGCAACAAACAACAACAACACCGTAACATTGAAACGCCACAAGCATGTGTAAATAAAAACAATGATTAGAATTCAGCAGTCAGTTCAAACTTGGTGATAGTCTTCCTGATTTGGTGGAACAACAAAAATGCAAGTAAATTTACTGAAATGGTGAGATCCCTTCACTCTCTGATTTTCCTGGACAACATTGTGTATAAATACGAGCTGAACCCAATAATTTTCAATAGCAACGTCTTAATTTTTCCATGGTATAGTTCATCAATGTAGTATCATCAGAAGTTGAAAGATCCTCCTCACAGTCCCTAAGATTTGGGGTGAGATGTGATCATAAGACTTTTCTAATAACTGAAGGCCAAATGTATAAATTGGTCCCAAGAGATCAAAGGAGCTCATTCTTCATATGACAGTTGAATGATCTGAGCTATAGTTGTTCCAGTTGTGATGCAATGCAAATGCCATTCAGAAAATGTGGCCATTTGGAAGCAACCCTTGTAAATGGAGACGTGGTCTTAGTGTCTGAGAAGAAGTTTTGACAAAACTCTCATTGTGTTTTTGAGGCACATCTTTTCAGGCAGAAAATGTGCCTCCAAAATCTCTCTGCGTGTCTTGGAAGGATGGCAGATATCTCTTAAGGCTTTTATTCTGAAGTCTTGTTTGGTGAAGCAGAATTCCTTTACAAAACGTGTTTCTGCTAACATGAGTGTAGAATGGCCAAAAAATGCTTAAAAACAGGAGTGTCTGATCTTGCAAGAGAGGCTGTTTGTGTCTAAAATTATCACTATTAATGAAGAGAGGAGAATCAACCCCTTTGCTTTGCAAAAAAAAAAAAAGCTTCAAAATAGGAATAGTGCCTAAAATACAGTAATTCTTCTTAACATTGTTTTGTTTCCTTGTAGACATTTGTGACAAGAATCTGAAGAGTGCAAAACCAACAAGGGAATCTTAGCTGCTGGCAAGGATTCTGATTCTTCAATCCCCCACTAGATGGCAGGCTGTCCTTAAAATCCAAGAGTGGACAGCAGGCTTCTGTGGTCAAGCTGAGATTTGGGCATTGCTGGTCCTGTCAGCTATCTGCAAAAGGTCTGTCACAATGACTCGAGATGCTTTTTGACATTGTTCTTGAGAAATGTCATGAGTCGTTTACAAAAATCAGGGCACTGCAGAGTTTCTCCGATAGATTTTGTTTGGAAGAATTTTTTACAGTCCTTTTTAAAAGGCTCAAAAGCTGGTGTTTTTTTTCCCCCTTGCAGGTATTTTCCTTTTCAAAAATGCTACATGTCTTCAGCAATCTTCATGGGTTTTGACAATTTGCAAAGGCTACTGTGGTTTCTTTTAGAGTAAGAATTCAGTCCCGAGAATACAACTGAATTTACATTAAACACACAGCGGTCAGTGCATTCCTCTATGCCAGGGGTGTCAAACTCGATTTCATTGAGGGCCGCATCAGAATTGTGTTTGACCTCAGGGGGGCTGGCGTGGGTGTGGTCAGCTTGACATGACTCGTGTCGGGGGCGTGTGTGGCGGCCCAAGTGCTCTGCCAGTGAAACGGGCTCCCGAGCTCCATTTTCAGCTGAGACAGCCACCTGCCACCCTCCCAAGGTCTGTTTTTGCTGGCAGAGGCAACCAGCAGAACCTTTGCTATTTCTAGGGCAGTCCTGCAGACCAGATCTAAGCACCCAGTAGGCCAGATCTGGCCCCCGGGCCTTGAGTTTGGGTTGCCATCATTAATTCTGTTTCATCTAGCACACTGAGTAAATGTAGTCATTGCGCACTTGTTAACTGTAGTTTATAGCTTAGCATGATGTGTAAATCCAGGCAACTCAAAAGAACCGTGAATGAATGCACCCTTTGTTTCTTGAAGAGTTGGAGTATAAATCTCATCCAGTAAAGCATTCAAGACAAAACTGTAATACCCAATCTAAAATCCAGGAAAGTGCCAAAAATCAGACACAATTGAATGAATAGCATCATGGGCTTTGACCAGCATCTTGGATTTTTGCAGCCCACATTTTCTAATGGCAGTGATTCGCAGTGGGTACCCTGCTGGCTGGTGAAAGCACGATCATTTCCTACCAGCCGAAGGACTGATGGACATCACTTGAACTGAACTTTGGGGAAAGATTCTGTATCATTTTCACCCTGAACATTGGTCTCCAGTTTCCTTTTGCCTAATCGCTTTTCGAAAATCTGTATATTGAAAAAAAAATATCAAAGAGAACAATCAAAGTTGCCAGCTGAAGTTCTGGCCTTCCCATTTGCCAGAAACAGCATTTTCTTTTTCAGTTAAACATGGGAAAAAGGAGGAGGAAGAGGAGGAGGGGGAGGCAGAGTAGCCACAACCTGTGTTGTGCGTATCTCTCTCTCTCTGTCTCACACTCCCTGCATCTCCCACCATCTGCTTGTCTCCGCCTTGTTGCTAAGCAATTGCTTCCCTCATCCCGCCACACACCGACTCCGAGAAGGATTGAGGAAATTGGAATGTGTCAGCCATGTTGTTGTTGCCATCTTCTCAGGAGGCCTCTCGCCAGAGAGGAGAAGCCGTAGGAACCCTCAAATTAATCTCTGCGCAAAATCGCTGACGAAAACTGCCGAAAAGCTATTGAGCTCCTCACACAGAATTCCAAAGGGGAAGCAATATTTCCTTGCTGTGTCAAAAAAACCAGCAAGTGTATTTGTATTCCGGCTGCGTCAAACACTTCACACATCGTATTCATACTAGCTTATGTGAAAATAGATGCTCTTTCTCTTTAGGCCTGTTAAGTTTGACAGGGTTTTTTTTCTTTACCGGATCCTGCAGACACAGCATTAATTCTTTTCGACAGCTCCAATATTTTCTTTAATATAAGAATCCTGACTTATAGCTCATCAAATTAAGCCCTGTGGCATGGGCTTCTCCATTCCTTTTCAGTAGTGTTAGGTAGGCAGTCAAAACGTATACATTGGAAATTCTTGGGGAGACATCATAATTCTATGGAGAAAGACTTTGGTTTGATGGTTTGTAGACCTTATTCATTTAATATCTTGCCCTACTTGTATCTGTGAACAAACTGACACATGCCTTGCTCAACTGTAAAGAGGGGCTGACTAAGATCCAAATGAAATGGACATCAGAGAGCCAATCTTCTCTGGGATCAAGGTCTGAGTCAAACCTAAACCCTGAAAATTCTTTGAATCAGTTTCTTCACAAATATAAGCTGTCAACCGGTCAACCAAATGTCTATTCTTAGGTGCAAAGAAGACTTTTTATGACAGGAGTCTCTAACCTTGGCAACTTTACAATTTGCGGACTTCAACTCCCAGAATTCCTGCGCTGGCTGAGGAATTCTGGGAGTTGAAGTCCACAAGTTGTAAAGTTGCCAAGGTTGGAGACCTCTGTTTTATGGGACACATGCGAAGTTAAGCTTCACATTTGTTCACACAACCCTCTGAACCCTAAACGTGAGTTCATAAAACATTACTGTTATGTTGGCTAGTTCATTGCAGTCTCTCCATTGGTGGATTGGTAGAAAAGTTCCTGATTCAACAGAAACTGGACAGAAATTCAAACTTTGTATTGGCTGATTTTCTTGGCCATACCTGTTTTTACTGCTTTATTATTTCCAGTGCTTCCTGGATCTTACTTGCCTCTAGGTCAGGAGTCTTCATACTTGACAGCTTTAAGACTTGTGGATTTCAACTCCCAGAATTCTCCAAGTTGACGAATTCTGGGAGTTGAAGTCCACAAGTCTTAAAGCTGCCAAGTTTGAAGACCTCTGCTCTAGGTGATATTTCTTGATCAGATATTGTTTGGTCCTCATCATTGTTATTACGTGCTGCGACATGAAAAGTCAACATAAAAAGTCACCTGACATAATTATTCAGTTCATGGAACGACACCTTGATTCTCACTTTTAACTTTCAGTCGTCGTAATTTCTGGATGTGTAATTTGCATAGCTAATTAAAGCCACTTCAATTCTTCATCCTTTCTGATGCATCCTTTCAGCCCCTATGACTCCTTTCTCTTGCCTTTCTGACGTTCTTGGCTAATGTTTTTTTAATCATTGAGCTACAATGATTTACTGAGTCAATTAACTTTGGGGCCAGCTTCTCCTTTTCTTTTTACATCTAGTTTTCAAACCACAACGCAGCCTCCATACAGCGTTCATCATTAAACTTTACGGTGCTAAGAGCTTTTGAGAGCAGAGTTCAAACCCTGCCCTATTATCCATAGCAAGGAAGTGACAATGGAAAGACTGCATGCCTGCTAATTCCATCTTATGGAACCAGCCATGGCCTATTTTCCATATACATTTCCAAATGTATTTTTTTTTTAATTCTGTAATTTATTTTGTGTTTCTCCTAGGACTGTAATGGCAAACCTATGGCAGATGTGCCACAGTTGGCACGCGGAGCCATATCGGTGGGCACATGAGCTCAGCTGATTTTCGGGCCTTCTGGGCCCACTGGAAGCAGAGAAACAGGCTGTGTCTGGCCTCTGGAGGGCCTGGGTGGGTGGGGAAGGCCTGTTTTTCGGTTTTCCCAGGCTCCAGAGCCTTTCTAGAGCCTGGGAAGAGCAAAAAATGGGCCTTCTGATCCTACCAGAAGTCAGCAAACAGGCTGTTTCCGGCCTCTGGAGAGCCTCCGGAGAGGTGGGGAAGGCTGTTTTCACTCTCCCCAAGCTCCTAGAAAGCCTCTGGAGCCTGGGGAGGGCAAAAAAACAGGCCTACCAAGCCCACTGTGCCATCATGTGCCAAAAGCGGAGGGAGCGCAGGGGGTTGTTCGTACATGTGCGGGGCACATAGAATTATGGGTGTGTGCGCGCACCCCCCCCCCATTTCCACTGCTTTTGGCACATGATGGCAAAAATGTTAGCCATCACTGTCCTAGGATATTTATGACCCAGTTTGGCTGCTTCTTCAGATGTCACATGGAAGCTGAACATCCCCCAGAGCAGAGACTGAGTGCATATACGGTATATGCAAATTTTGCAAAGACATTCCTGAATTCCATAAATCAAGGCATCTGATCCTGCCATGATCTGGTCAGCTTGGTACTATGAGATCTTCCTTCCACTTTCTGCTGGTGATACTTAATGGGTTCTTCTGGAAGCAAATGCTTTGGTGTTTCATGGGGTGCAGGAAGTCCCACTTAATTTTCTGAATCTCTTCAGAATGAACTGATAGCACCATCGAATTGTGGTTGTGCCTGGTTGGATCTATGGTGCAGTTGACCTGATTTGCTGGCAAAAGGTACTATGGTCAGTGTATGATATCTCTGAAAAGTTGTGGTAGATGTCATCCAACAACTAGGTTCTTCGTCCAATTCAATGGACCAAAGAAAAAAGAGTGAGTAGCAGCACTAGGTTTTTCGGGATGCTTTACTTAAGAGCTTTGCAACACTTAAGAGTGTTACAATTACTCTGATCATTCTTGGTTCCAAATCCTACTTAATTAGCATTTTCAGCTACTACACCGATCACATATACTGATGGATTTCCAAAAACCATCTTAAATAAATCCCTGGTCTTCTCATCTTCCCATTCAGAGCTACTTTGCCATTGCAGTATGTGTTCAGTCGATTATATTTGCGTTTCCCTGCTGATGGATGGTGATTGTCTTGTATGTTTTCCTCTAGACTATCTGCATCCCTTAACTGTGCTCACTGGACTCCTTTCTCCCTCTCCTCCTTCAGAGCTGTATTTCATAAGTTTGGATCTTGTTTTGTAGAATTCCCTCATCCTGTAAATCTCCAAGCTTTAAATTCATCCGTTTCCTCCACAGGTTTTCTCATACTCAAATGTTCTTGGATTATCCAATCCCTTATTAATGAGCCTTGATATCTCCAAACTCAAACTTGGTTATTTGCATTTTTAAATAGCTGTAATATCCTTCGGTGCCTTCCCCATTGCTGGATTCCAGGGGGGTAAACAATCTAACCTTCCATTATAACCAAATAATACTGTCCTGGAGAAATGCTTCCACATAATATGTACTTATTTCTCTAATCAACCATAAAACACTTTCATTTTCACACATTTCCTTTCTTTTTTATTGCAATTACACCTCAGGATTCAAATGTGCCTCTTGTGTGCAGGTGAATTTTGGAGTTTTAGGATCCTCATCCTGCTTTATTTTGCTACTCCTAACATTTCAGACTTGTCAAAGAAGATTTCACAGAAACAGGTGGATTCTTCACATGTAGTCTTTTATTTATATATATAAATGGAGGAGCAGATGAAGTTCCTTTGAGTGCTGTTAGGGCCCAAAAAACAGGCGAAGCAAGGCAAAAATGTCAGCAGGGATCATAGCACCAGGATAAAAATGAAATGAAATGGATGGATTTGATTATTCGATTTAAACGCTAATTAGTGCAGTGAATATCTTCAGATGTTTCATATCTCTCTCCTGCCACTTTCAAAATGAGAAACCAATTGTGGGATCTCAGGGGTCACCTTCTGTCCAGTCCCTAAAAGGTCAACTTTCTTTTCTATACACCAAAGTTGGAACACATGCATTTTAGTGACCATTCCTAATTTTATTCATCTTAAGCTGACACGAAAATCAAGACAGTGATCTATCTGTAGGATGCTAATAGCAATGGCACTTACTTATATACCGCTTCATACTGCTTTGCAGCCCTTTCCAAAGCAGTTTACAGTATCAGGTTATTGCCTCCAGAGGCAATAACCAATCTGGGTCCTCAATGCAATCTCAGTTCTCTCCGTTTATAAATTGTGCATATAAATGTGTATATTGTTGTTGTTGTTAGTTGTGAAGTTGTGTCCGACTCATCGCGACCCCATGGACAACATTCCTCCAGGCCTTCCTGTCCTCTACCATCCTCTGGAGTCCATTTAAGCTCATGCTGACTACTTCAGTGACTCCATCCAGCCACCTCCTTCTCTGCCATCCCCTTCTTCTTTTGCCCTCAATCTTTCCCAGCATTAGGCTCTTCTCCAGCGAGTCCTTCCTTCTCATTAGGTGGCCAAAGGATTTGAGTTTCATCTTCAGGATCTGGCCTTCTAAAGAGCAGTCAGGGCTGATCTCCTCTAGGACTGATCGGTTTCATCGCCTTGCAGCCCAAGAGACTTGCAGGAGTCTTCTCCAGCACCAGAGTTCAAATATAATTCTGTCTTATTTGGGATCAACCCATTCAAAATGGGGATGCTAAGAAAAGCCTTTTTTTAAAAAAAAAAATCATGTCATAAAGCTGGTAAAATTATCTGATGCCGAAGTAAATTATCAGTTTGGCTACAGATCAGTTTACACATTGCTGCACATACTTGTTTTAGTCTGCCCAAAGCTTTGGACTTGTCTAAGAGCTGCATCTCAACTACATCTGAGGAAGTTAAATGCTCAAAATTGAGGCCTTCCCACCTAGTCTGACACTCATTCAAATCTCCTCACCTGTGCTGGTGCCAAAATTTTTCGGAAGAACGTTGTATTATTGTGAAACGTGTTGTCCTCTTCGCAAAGTTTGATTTTGAAAGAACGCCTCAGCATTCTAGGTTAGCTACCTCTCTCTGTAGGATATAGGTAGAGCAATGAAGATGTCAAAAACCCATTTAGATAGTAAGCATATTTTTTTCTACTCCAGATCTAGGTTGTTCCTGAAAAATTAATGCATTTTTGCACTGGTGAACATATCCCAAAGAAACAAGTTTTCATTTGTGTCTGAAATCAAATACCTCCCAGTGCCATTTAGTAATGCTGAAAAACCTTCGCTCTTTTCTCTTGAATTAAATCAGAAAATATACACAGCTGCCTACTGAATAGACACGTTCAAACTTCAGCTGCTCCATATGGATGGTGATGGATGGTACGGGGAAGTTCATCCAGAAAGGCCACATTAGTAGCCAGCCACATCCAGAAAAGTTTTCTTTTTCCTTGATGTGTCATTCTGGATGAAGTCAGAAGAAACAAGTTATGGAAATTTATTCACAAAATACAAGAAGCTTGGTAAGTATTGATCTTGGTTAGTTAAAAATGATTTATTTCAGCCAGCAGATTAAAAGCTTGGTATGAGAGCAATGAAAGGGACACGGTGGCTCAGGAGCTAAGACGCTGAGCTTGTTGATCGAAAGGTCAGCAGATCAGCGGTTCGAGTCCCTAGTGCTCCGTAACAGGGTGAGCTCCCGTTACTTGTCCCAACTTCTGCTAACCTAGCAGTTCGAAAGCACATAAAAAATGCAAGTAGAAAAATAGGGACCACCTTTGTTGGGAAGGTAAAAGCGTTCCATGCGCCTTTGGCATTTAGTCATGCCAACCACATGATCACAGAGACGTCTTCAGACAGCACTGGCTCTTTAACCCTTGCTAGGTTAAAATTCCTAGATAGCCACAGCATTTGGAAATGGATTCAGGTTTAAGAATATAGTATAATCCCAGCCAGAACATTTCTCTCCAGCTGTGATTGGATTTTTAACAGCATTTGGATCTGAGTTTTTATTGTAACCCATCAAAAAACAAATGGACATCCTCCCTCCCCCAGTTTTCCTCCAACTAAATAGGTTCCACCAGTTTGATTAAATTAGGGAGAAAAGTCACCTCTCCAAATTGATTGCAGACATATTAACATCTTTAAGGATTAAACTTCAGCTAGAAGGAGAATTGCAAACTCACCCAAGAGGGTTTCTGTTTCCTCTTGTGAGGAAGTGGTAGTCGTGGAGTTCATCTTCCAGGAATCCAAGAGCTTCTTAATCCTCTCTGAAGCATTTCCTTCTGAGGTGTCCCAGACAAGACTTTCATTGTGCAAATGCCCAGCCTCGGCCACCGAATGTCGGGGTGGGGTGGGGTTATTTCTTGACACGTGGAAACCTCCTGTGATTTTCTATTATCATTCCTATCATTTGTTGCTGAAAAGAAAACCAGTTGAATAAGAAAATACAGAATAATTCTCCATCCGGAAACCCTTTTGCAAAAGGAAAAGAGCCCCATGGATATCTCGTAACTAAAACATTTATTATGAGGAGGCCTCCAGAGAGCAGGAAGTGCTGGCTTATGGGCTGAAAACCTCTTTGCCCCAGAATGACAGCCATGCCTCCAGAAACCCTCCCTGACTCTAAGCCCCTTGCTCAGTGAGGGCCTCTAAAATTGCTGGGTGAACCTGCAGTGAAATTAAAAACAGAGTAACGACCCACCTCCTGCCCACATTTCCTTTCCTTTCCTTTTTTGAAGGCTCAACGGTTTGCTTATTAATCTACCCTGGCAAAGGCTTTGTTGTTTGGCTGAGCTCAGGGGAAGTCACAAGGAGCCCATTCATTGCATGATGGTAGACATGGAAGCAGCTTTTACAGATTCATCTGTACTGCTGTGTATGATTACTGGGTCGGTGCAGTCAATTCACTCCATCAGGGTTGCTGGGCTGGAATCTCGGCTGTTGTTGTTGATTTGGAGCAGCAGAAACAAGACAGAGACAGAGACAGAGAGAGAGACACACACACATGCAGACACACAGAGAGAGATAGAGACAGAGAGAGACACACACACAAAGAGAGAGACAGAGACAGAAAGACAGAGACAGAGAGCGAGACACAAAGAGAGAGAGAGAGACAGAGAGACATGCACACAGAGAGAGACAGAGACAGACACACAGAGAGAGACAGAGACAGAGAGAGAGAGAGACAGTGAGACACGCACACACAGAGAGACAGAGACAGAGAGACACACAGAGAGAAAGACAGAGAGAGAGACAAAGAAAGAGAACAAGGGAGAACAAGAGTACACAGGGACAGGAAGCAGAATACTTGATGGCTTAGTGCCTTCCAAGGACAGCAACTCAACCAAAGGGCAAAAGGAAGCAAACAGAACATGGAATTCATGTGGCAGGTGTGCAAAAGCATCTACAAGAGAGTTCAAAGAAGTCAAGCTGGCTTGAGTGTGACTGGAGCTTATGATGCAAGGCTTTGAGTGTCTGGTTGTGGTGGCCACCATCTTCGTGTCCCTTGCAGATACCATACAGGATTGTGATTGGACATGCCCCACTCTGGGAGGTTTTGACATTCAAATGGCAACATTTTGGAGATAAGCTCAAGAAGCTGATTGGAGGAAAAGGCTTAGAACAGGGGTCCCCAACCTCCGCTCCATGGCATGCCAGAAACCAGGCTGCACAAACAAGCAAAGCCCCATCCATGGGATGTACAGTAAGCAGCACATGGAACCACGTCCCCTCCAGTCTGTGGGAAAAATTCCTCTCCGCAGAACCAGTCCCTGGTGCCCAAAAAGTTGGGAACTGCTGCCTTAGAAGCAGTGGTGGGTTTCAAAACTTTTTACTACTGGTTCTGTGGGCGTGTCTTAGTGGACGTGGCAGGGGAAGGATACTGTAAAATCTCCATTCCCCCCCCCCCCAATCCAGGGGAAGGTTACTGCAAAAATCCCCATTATCTCACAATCAGCTGGGACTTGGGAGGCAGAGAATAGATGGGGCGGGGCCAGTCAGAATTTTTACTGCCGGTTCTCCAATCTACTCAAAATTTCTGCTACCGGTTCTCCAGAACTGGTCAGAACATGCTGAAACCCACCTCTGCCCAGAAGGTCAGATGTCCTGGCTGAGATGAATTAAGGTAAGAAGAGCCATTGGACAGGTTTGTTCTGCCATAAGCAACCTTCAACCTTCATGTAACACATTCCTCTCCCACGTTTAACATATATTATGAAGGTTTAGGTCATAAATGAAGAATAGCTTATTAGTATCAATGAAGTTGTCTGGATGTCAACCCTGATCTGGAGAGGTCAATGTTAGAGCCCAACAGGGGCTACAAATGCTACTTCTGGAGGGGACTGTAAGAGGCCAAGGATCTGGGGCTGAGGCAGGGGTGAAATGTAAAATTTGTTACTACCGGTTCTGTGGGTGTGGCTTGGTGGTGGTGGGTGTAATGTGACTGGGGGGGGCGTGGCCAACTTAAAAAAAAAACTTTTCAAAACATTTTTTCTAATGCTTTGAAAAGCCTCTGCTGATCAGGCAACTCAGCTGGGATCAGAGATTTTTCAAAGCATTTTTTTTACCACCTCTTCGGCCAAGAGGTTGCAGAAAAAAATGCTTTGAAAAGCCTCTGACTATCCCAGCTGAGCCGCACAATCATCAGAGGCTTTTTTTTTTTACTTTTAAAAGCATTTTTTCGTCAGAAGAGGTTGTAGAAAAAATGCTTTTAAAAGTAAAAAAAAAAAAGCCTCTGATGATTGTGTGGCTTAGCTGGGCATGGTGGGGGGTGGGGGGACACAGGGATTTTTGCTACCGATTCTCCGAACTACCCACCACCATTGCTATGGATCGGGCGATCTGATCCGAACCGGGACCATTTCACCCTTGGGCTGAAGGTGCAAATCTTGGGATTTGGAAATGTTCTTTGATTCGTTTACTTTTCATGAAGAGAGGCAGGCCATGATTAAAGTTGAGTTCCTGCTTCTTTGCCCAACCTAACTACACCTATAGAGAAAAAGGAACACCTTGAATTGGCGGAGTGAAAATTTTACCCATAAGAATCACAATGATGGCCAAACACTCCACTTGCCGAATGAATAAGTGCCCCATATAATAGAAAATATGAGCAAAGAAAAAGAGGTATTTCTTCTCTATAACACCCAGGGCATTAAACAAATTCAACCCATTACGTTTTTTTTTCAGAATTGTGTTTTTAAAAGCAATTCATCAAGTGCCTGTTTTCTGATTTGAAGTTAGCTCTCTGATCTGCGTTGTTCTTTCCACCTCTGTGGCTTCTGAGATTTCAGAAAGATTCCCTACTCTTTATAACATACATCTCATTTATAGGAGCCATGCATTTGGTTTAAAAAAGTCCTCGGAAAACTGCCTTCCATGTTCAGTGCTGCATTCTTACCTTTAGGCATTTCTCTTTCTGATTTTAAAGTGCCCCCTGATTCTGAATAAAAATAAAAGGTGAATGACTTTGACATATTTGGGGGATGGCTGTGATATATGAGAATGTAATGCTAGAATGCAGAAAAAATTGATGGCAAGGATGGGTTTGGTCAAATCCACTCGGGAAAGGACTGTATTCCCTTCTGCTCTATTTCCAGTTTGTGTGATCCATAAAGATTCAGAGTTTGGTCAACGTGGATCTTCCAACAGTTATAAAAATAAATTGCCAAGCTTAATGGTTTCCATGGTGAAAGTCTGAAAAGAGCCGCTGTAGAGACCTACCATGTTATAAAAATAAACACAAGGCACATCTCGAACATGTTCTCCATGGTTCAGGCAGAAGTGGGTGTTGTATCACAATTCCAAAGATCCGCAAATGTGTGGTGCAGAAAAGAAGGAAGGGGAGGAGAAGGAAAACGAGAAGGCGAAGAGGAAGAAAAAGGAGGAAGAGGAAGAGGTATTTGTCTCTCTTGTCCAACTCTAATTCCAGAATTCTGGGTGGGAAGTTATGCGAATCAAAGTCGTATTGAACTGAACTTATAAAAGAGTAATATTTCTCATTGTGTATCATAATAGCTGGGTAATTTAATTGTCATGGGTTCTGATGGCCAATTGGAACACTATGAAATTACATGTGAGGTTAAAACCCTTTTATCTTTAACATTTTTGTTTTTATTTCCATAATCATTCTAATAATGGCAAGCTCTGTGGGAAGTACCGGCTACCAGCACTGCACCACTTCCTGATTACAAGAGGTAATGGAATAGTGAAAGAGAGATAATTGGGAGATAAGGCCCAATATTTCCTAGGGAACATCATTTCTGCTGCACTCCCAAACAGCTGCTTCACCTGCCCCAATCAGGTGAGGTTTCCAGGAACAAACCCAAGTGACTCCCTCTGCAAACATTACTGCATTCTTCTATTATTATTATTATTATTGGTTAATCTTCAGTGAGATTCACAGCCTTTGAGGCTGGTTAATAGCTCAGCAGCTCGAGTCCTAACCAAGGACCTAGGAACTGTTAAGGTATCATCGGAGGATGTAAGCTGTTCTGAGTAAGGTTGTTTTTTGTAGAGTCAAAATGTTCAAGTCTGGTAAATTAAGAATTTCTAAATAGCAGGGTAGCCCATTGGGTATTGCTCTAAGGGCTCCAATTACAGTCAAGACAACACACAATTTCTTTTTCCACAGTCGCTCAACTTCAATTTGCAAGTCCCGGTACTTTGTGATTTTTTCTTGCTGTTTATCTTCAATCCGTGCATCACCAGGTATTGCAATGTCAATGAACCATACTTTTTTCTTTTCAACTATTGTTACGTCAGGTGTGTTGTGGACCAAATGCCTGTCATTCTGAATCCTAAAGTCCCACAAGATCTTGAGTTTCTCATTCTCTAAAACTTTCTCAACCTGATGTTCCAGTGGTTGTTGTTGTTGTTGTTGTTATTCATCACACAGCCAGATGTTCAGGCTGGATTTGGCATTTTTTGTCTACCTATTGAGTCCTTTTCAAGGACCTGGGATAGGCAGATGTTGTTATTCCATGCTGTTAAAGGTATCGTTGCAGGAGATGAACTATTCTGTTTGCAATTGACTGATAGTGAATGTGTCAAAATCGATGGTGTTCAAATGGAGCTGCAGATATGTGGGCATTGCCTCCAAGGTGCCTATCACTATTGGTATGACCACATTTCCCCAAAAATAGGACCTACCCCCAAAATAAGCCCTAGCCAGATTTTCGCATTTGCGCCTAATATAAGCCCTACCACAAAAATAAGCCTCAGCACAGGGGGCAGTGCAGTGGTGGGTTCCTCCCGGTGGTAGTAAAACTGGTGGGAGGCTCAGCTCACTGACCCCGATGTCACCAGGAAGCTTCTGCGCGTTACTCATTGTGAACTGGTAGTAAAGGTAAGTACAACCCACCCTGGGGCAGTGAGCATGTGCAGGCCAATGGTGTCTGTCTGTGTTGTCGCTACGCTCCCTGGGCCTGTATTATCGGCAGGAGAGGACTTCGAAAGTGAGGAAGAGGAGTTGGCAAGGCCTCCCTCTCCAGGACCTTCCTCTCTGGCAATACCTTCAATGTCCTCCAAAGGCCAGGAGATAGGCCCGGGGCCAAGCACTTCCATGCAGCTGCAGGTGGACAGTGTTTTTTTTTTTTAAATTTGATTTATATGCCGCCCTTCTCCGGAGACTCAGGGCGGCTTACAATGCGTTAAGCAATAGCCTTCATACTTTTGTATATTTATACAAAGTCAGCTTATTGCCCCCACAAACTGGGTCCTCAATTTACCCACCTTAGAAAGGATGGAAGGCTGAGTCGACCTTGAGTCTGGCTAGGGTTGAACTCAGAGAAATTACAGGCAGCTGGTGTTAATTGCTGCCTTTAGTAGGAGGCATTAGCCCCCTACGCTACACAGGCATTAGCCCCCTATGCTACATATCCTCAGTAATGAGGATGATGAGTCTTGGCTGGACTCTCGACAGCATCGCAGAGATAAGCGCGTGCAGCAGAGGAAGAGGCGTGCCAGGGATCAGGCTGAGTCACTGGACCACACCCCACAGGGTATAAAAGGGGGTGTGGTGAAGCTCTGTGACAAGCAAAAACTGATATTGAACAAACCTCTTTGCATTGCTGGACTTTTTGACTATTCTCTTATCTGTTCTGTGTTGGCTTTGAAGTTCCGGACAAAGGGAAACCCCGCCCTTCGTAAGTAAAATCTCTTGGCAGCCAGCCATTGGGTTGCTGCCAATTCTGCTATCAGAGAAACTTGTGTCGGCTGGTTTATTTCACTATTGACTGTCTGTGTGTGTCTGTGTGTATGAGACGGGGACAGAACAGGCAGCAGCCGCAGCCTGTGCAACACAGGTGAGTTGAGTACATGTGCAAATAGCAGGCAGAAGCAGAAAGGGGAGGAGGCAGGCGATCCGGACATGCCACACGGGGCTGTGGGAAAGCTGAGCGGTGGTGGGCTGGAGTGGCGGGTGGTTGCGGAAGGCTCATCTTCACATTCAGCTTGCCTGCAGCCCATCCAATGCATCAGGATCACCTGTTCCACATGTCGGGATCGCCTGCTTTCTGCTCTGCATGTTGGGATGGCCAGCTTTCCACTCTTGGGGCCCTACAGTACGCTGACCAAGGGACCGGCATGCTGCAGCTCCTGTCAGTCTCCTCATGCTTGCTGGCTATTGCGTGTGCACTGGGGGACAGGACACCCAACCAGACTGATCACCCTGAAATTGTGTTTCCCTGAAAATAAGCCCTACTGCTTATTTTGGGGCCCAAAAGAAAATAAGATTTTTTAAAAAAATTGATTTATATGCCGCCCTTCTCCGGAGACTCAGGGCGGTTTACAATGCATCAAGCAATAGCCTTCATACTTTTGTATATTTTACAAAGTCAGCTTATTGCTCCCACAAACTGGGTCCTCAATTTACCTACTTTAGAAAGGATGGAAGGCTGAGTCAACCTTGAGCCTGGTGAGATTCGAACTTACAGTAATTGCAGACAGCTGGAGTTAATCACAATGCTTTTAGTCTGCTGAGCTACCAGGCTCTTCATAAAATTGGGTCTTATTTTCAGGGAAACACAGAAGCTTTGCTCTTTGGCCACAGTTCTATTTTTATATGAAGGCCTTTGTATTTTATTATTTTCCCTAGTTCTTCCTCTTTGATTCTGCTGTCTTCAGAGATAAATAAGAATACGGATAACATCTTGATGGGGCCCTTCTCAATTCTGGCAGTACCACTGGATATGCGCTTTCTTAATTTTGAGATTAAAGCAAAACTCACTTCCAATGCAATTTGGGAAACTCTGGGATTCAAGGGACTTACTTCTCACAGCCTGCTATATTATGATGGGATTTGCTGGTTTTAGCTTTAGAGTTTATGCACCTCAGATACTACGGTTTGCAAAACGTGAGGCATGACTTGGTCTGCTGAGCCAAATTTAGGCTACTGTCCTTTTTGTTCAATATACTGCTGTTAAACAAACCAGAACTTGAGTATATTGCATGTGAAAAACGAGTTTCAGAAGATGTCAGAAGGGCACTTCTTTTCTTGATTTGTTCCTTTAAAAGACTGGAATTCCCTCCCTGTCTGCAACCTGACCAAGGAGAGATTCAACCTGGAAATGGGGAGAAACTTTCTGACAATGAGAACAGTCAACCAGCGGAACAGAAGTTGCCTTCGGAAGTTGTGGGAGCTTCATCACTGGAAGCTTTCAAGAAGAGACTGGACTGCCATTTGTCAGAAGTGGTGTAGGGTCTCCTGCTTGGGCAGGGGGTTGGACTAGATGACCTGCAATGTCCCTTCCAACTCTGTCTGCCTGCCTGCCTGCCTGCCTATCTATCTATCTATCTATCTATCTATCTATCTATCTATCTATCTATCTATCTATCTATCTATCTATCTATTATCTATCTATCATCAATCTAATCTAATCTAATCTAATTTAATCTAATCAAATCTAATCTATCTATCTACCCACCTACCTACCTATCATCTGTCTGTCTGTCTAAACTCTACTTTTGTGGAGCAGCATCAAGATTTTCTTAGTTGATCTTGGACACTTAAGAGGGTTAGCTGCTAGTTTGAGGGGTTTGTGGCCTTAAGAATTGCAGGGCTCTTATCTATAATGAAAAATAAAACAAACAAACAAAAAATATCGGAAAAAACAAACTTTTCCCCCATCCAAAAGGCTACCAGGAGGACTGTGTAGAAGTGACATCACCAGGATTTGACCTCTCCTCAAGGGATCTGGACCTCAACCCTTAAACATTATTGGGATCCCCCTCCCAATTTATTTGATTTCTCAGGAGACTTTTTGTTTCAGGCCTCAAGGTGAACAAAGAGCTGAGTGTTTGGCAAACTCTTCCCCAGGCTGTTGCCATTAAGGGTAAATTCTGCAAAAGGGCACCTTGGTGGGATTTCTGCAGTGGTGAAATCCAAATTTTTTTCCTACCGGTTCTGTGGGCATGGCTTGGTGGGTGTGGCAGGGGAAGGATACTTCAAAATCCCCATTCCTACCCCACTCTGGGGCCAGCCAGAAGTGGTATTTGCCAGTTCTCTGAACTACTCAAAATTTCCTCTATTGGTTCTCCAGAACCTGTCAGAACCTGCTGCATTTCACTCCTGGATTTCTGCCTTCTCCATCTGGGAAAGTCAAAGGGGGCAGAATGATTGATTTATTGAAAATAAAGACTCCTTTTGAATCTGCAAGGTGGGTTTCCTTTGGCTGAGTAGACTTTAGCCTTTGCCCTGTCGCAGATCAACCCAACACATACAGGCTTGCTCAGGGACATGTGTGCATAGCATTGTATCATTTCCGTTTTAATTCCATCAGGTCAATTTAGCCCTGATTACAATTCACAGATGGAAAAGAACAACGGTCACATTATTTTTAGCCTCTGGGTATTGCAAGCCACCACAAAGGGTTGCCCATCCAAGCAAATTATGTGCCTTATGTTACATGATCCTGAGGGATTCCTCCCTTGGAAACTGTTCAGGAGATAAAATGCCAGTTTATTCTTCTCTGCTCTACAGATGGAAACACTGAGCAACGGCTGTTTGTTTGTTTAGTAAAACGAGCGGGTTACCTTCCACAGGCTGAAACTCCCAATGAGCTTCACCACAATGATGTCATCACCGAGCTTTAAAGAAGAAACTGGGGTTTGTTCATCTGGCAAGACTCAGCAACTACCTCTGTCGATTGTTTACCTTGCATGGTCTGCAAAACGGAGGCTCGGCTCAGACTGGTGGTCTCCTTCGAAGATGCTGAGCCAATTTGCCAAATTTTCAAAGGCCTGGGAGTCCTGCTGAAATCTGGTGCTGGTGCTCATTTTTAATGGTCAATTGTTATTATTGAGTCACGTGGCGCAGTGGTTAGAGTGCAGTACTGCAGTTTACTTCTGCTGACTTGCCAGTTGCCAGCAGTTTGGCAGTTTGAATCTATCCAGGCTCAAGGTGGACTCAGCCTTCCATCCTTCCCAAGTGAGTAAAATGAGGACCCAGATCGTTGGGGGCAATAGGCTGACTCTGTAAACCACTTAGAGAGGGCTGTAAAAGCACCGTGAAGTGATATATAAGTGTAAGTGCTATTGCTATTAATATTTCTTGGAAATTTTGTGACTGTATGCTAGGGTTTTAAAATTTTTCTTTAAATTTATCTCCAAAGATAAAATGCAAAACAGAAAAAAAAATCAACTACAAACAAAACATTTAAACAACATGTAAAGTATGTGTGCATAAAAACAACTCACAAATATATTATTAACATTAACATTAAACAGAAAATGTCCACCCTGGTTGAATGCTGAAAAAAACCTCTCAAATATCTGATGTATTCTCCCCGCTTACATAAGAGTCTACAAATAGTTATAAACTGTCCCATCTAGATTTACTAAAAATGCTATGTTACATAAAAAGATTGGAAATCTATTGTCTATCAATCAGGACAAGCCACTATCTATCCACTATAGAAAGAAACAATTAATGACTAACCCCAAGTACAAGACTAATCTTCAACTCTTTGTATACTGGGGTTTAAAAGAATGCAGGAAACTGTTAATTCTAAAACTCGGATAAAGGAGAATCAAAGATTTTGTTCAGAAGGCCATTTGCTATTAAATCCAGAGTAGCTCCAGCAAGTTCTTGTCACCCCAGCAGAGATACAAGAAATGAAACTTGGAGAGGGTGTGAAATGCAAAATGCAGGATTATGCAGGAAATAGAGTTTTTCTTCAAATCAAGGCTTCTAATTTTCTTTCTGAGAATTGTGATTCCTCTTCCTCCAAAATGGCAAAATTCCAGAGTTCTCAGAGTCCCCAACCATTCTAATATTTCTTTCACTGGGAAAATAATAAATAAAATTAAAGGTTATTTCTCGGAGGTGCAGTACAGGACTTTCCCTATCCTAACCTTCTAATTCCCAAAACACACTCCAGGCTGTTCTTGGGTTGGCTATCTTTAATACTGTTGGGGAAATGATGAAGAATTTGAAAGGTAAAGGTAAAAATTCCCCTTGCACATATGTGCTAGTCGTTCCTGACTCTAGGGGGCGATGCTCATCTCCGTTTCAAAGCTGAAGAGCCAGCGCTGTCCGAAGACGTCTCCGTGGTCATCTGGCCAGCATGACTAAACGCCAAAGGCGCACAGAATGCTGTTAACTTCCCACCAAAGCTGGTCCCTCTTTTTCTACTTGCATTTTTTATGTGCTTTTGAACTGCTAGGTTAGCAGAAGTTGGGACAGGTAACAGGAGCTCACCCCATTACATGGCACTAGGGACTCAAACCACTGAACAGCTGACCTTTCGATCGACAAGCTCAGTGTCTTAGCCACTGAGCCACTGCATCCCTATGAAGAATTTTGGGAGACCTTTATCTCATACTTTCCTTAACATTATGTATTACATTTCAGGAGCTGATGGAGCAAATGGGTGAATTCAGTTTTTTTCTTCTGAACCTTTGTGCTTGTTCACTTTGAAGCTGTCTTGTTTTCTCATTTGTAAATGCTCTCGAAGTAAGCTCCCTGGAGGTGTGTAAAGTGCAAAATAGAAAAGCTTTTACAGAACAGAATATGCTGGGAAGAGCAATCTAAGTAATTTGTCCGCTTAAAACTGCAGTCTCAAGCAAACCAATAAGATAAAGGGAATGCTACTATTATATAATCTAAGTCTGGTATCAAAGGACAGTTCTGTGAAACCAATTCTGTGATATAAGATTCCAGACTTTAGCTCAGAGTTCTTCAAACTTGGCAGCTTTAAGACTTGTGGACTTCAACTCCCAGAATTCTCCAGCCAGCATAGTTGAAGTCCACAAGTCTTAAAGCTGCCAAGTTTGAAGAACTCTGCTTTAGCTCAACGGCTGGTGCAACTTCACACTCCGTTCTGGCAGTAAATCCCTGCTTTTTAAGTGCTGATGTCCTTCCTCAGGACTCGGTTAGAGATGATTCCCAGATAAACTTTGGCTACTTTCCAAACCACTTTGCAGACAAGGATCAGCTCCCTCTTTTTCCACTTTTCTGAGTCAACAGAACGCAAACAACTGTCATTCATCTCCTGGTTTAAGGACAAAGGAACTGATGGGTTCTAAGTTAGCCTCAGGCAGAGTCAAGGAGAGGTTTCCTGTGAGCCAAGTCTAATTTACCATGACTTCACCAGCGCAACTGTGTTTCTCGTCATTGGACGCAACCCTCTGTTGGAAGAAAGGTTCAGTTCCAAGTGGGGAGAAAGACACTGGAAACATGGAGACTGCTTGGAAAGATGGTTTTTAATGGTGGACAGGATCACATGCCTTGAAGATCTTGGGTGAAGAAAAAAAGGGAAGAGATGCTGAGAGTGCCTGGGTTTTATGCCCTCTCTGGCCTTTTGAATTTGAGCTTGTATTCTGATTGGTTGTCAGACTCCCATGGGGCCATGCAGGGGCAATTCTGTAGGCTGAGTTTTTGAATCCCAAGTTTGGTTGACTCTTGCTGGGCAATTCTTACTATGGCTCTGCCTGAAGGAGGTAGATCTTTGTTATGTAGAATAGACTGCCCAGGCCTTAATAGCCTATTGACAAAGATCGGGGTAGGAGCTGCGTTTCTGCCTCCTGTTTAGGGGAAATATTCTGCTCTTTTAATGTTTCCTAAAATATCTCGTTTTCCTAGGAGAGGGGTAGTTGCTAACTTCCTACACCTTGTGATCTCTATCAAAACACTAACTGGACCCTAATCTTCTTAGTTTTTGGCAACAGGCAACCTTGATGGGATGGTGCTTCCCAGTGGTGGGTTCCACTTACCTTTGCTACCAGTTTGGAGCACGCATGTGGTGCTTCTGTGAGTGCGCAGAGCACCCGTGATGACGTCCAGGCGGGTGGGTGGAACCTCCCGCTGCCGCCACTACTAGTTTGCCTGAACTGGGGCAAACTGGTAGAAACCCACCGCTGCTGCTTCCACTTTCAATGGAATCTGAAGACAGCATCCTACTCATCCTACTTATGTCAGGACCGCTTCTTTATGGAAGTACAGATTTAGGGTGTTTCAAGGTTTGGTTACTTCAGCAGGTAATTTTTGAGGAGTGATAGAAGCTGTAGAGAGACAGCTTAGCTTTCTACAAAAAAACCAGGGCGTGTAAGACTAGATGTTTTCTATTATGAAGGACATAGTATGACAACGTCTACATAGAGGCTCACCACATTTTTCAGTTTGCCTCTTTCAAGGGCCACCTTTTTCCTCTTTAACTAGGTTGAAGAGTGTTTTTTGTTGGAAATCTTCATTAAATTATGGATGGCCCATTACTTAACTCTCCTTACCTCCCGCATTTAGAGCAAGGCTGCCCTTCAATCTTTGGATTATATCCAGGGCCAAGTAATGTGCATCTCCAGTGAGAATTTCAGAAGCTTCCTTGCCTCTGGACTGGAAGAGGGTGGGGGAGTTTTCAGAGCAGTGTTTTTCCCCATTGTGATGAAATGACTGCAGCATCTCTCTTTGTTTTCAAGTGTTTCAGACTCTGGTGATAAATTTAGCCTCCTTTGAACCAATCTCAGTCTTCTCCAGACTGATAGTGACAGTTTTTGCCTCCCGTGTCCTTAGGAGAATCCCTGGCTGTCAGTTCAGTCTTAGATTACCAAACAGCTAACGAACTGCAAATTGTTTCTTGAATGGGATACATCCTTGCAGACAGAGCATCCCAAGAGAACGGTGTGTATCAATAAGCAACCTTCAATCTCGCCAATATGCTGTTTTTGTTTGCTTCGTTTTGCATTTTTAACATTTCTGGTACTGCAGCCAAGTTTCAGAATTCAAAACAACAATGGGAAAACATCAAAGGTCTTCTGTTAGCAGCTTTTCATCAATGACCTTCAGAAGTTCTTCATTTTCATTCCCATGAGTTTTGAACCTGTTGTCTTTGGACAAAGATGTGCCAGCACTGAAGGAAGAAAAAGGAATTTCAGTAATGCTGGTAAAGTTGCTGCAATTCAGACTCAGTCGCTGAATCTGAGCCTGAAAAAGCACAACACTTTGTTTGGACTTTCTCTGACCTTAGCAGATGCTGGTCCTACCAAAAGTTGGTCTGAGAAGCTTTCCTACCCAGGATGCAAAGTGATGACAAAAACTCCCATGACATTTCAGCAGAACAGGGCAACGGATAAGGCAGTGTGGTCCCCAAACTTGGTAGCTTTAAGACTTGTGGACTTTAACTCCCAGAATTCTTCAGCCAGCATAACATCTACAAGTCTTAAAGCTGTCAAGTTTGAAGACCTTTGGGATAAAGGGAAAACAAAACAAAACATTTTTATTCTATACCGAGCCTGTGTAGCGTAGGGGGCTAATGCCTCCTACTAAAGGCAGCAATTAACACCAGCTGCCTGTAATTTCTGTGAGTTCAATCCTAGCCAGGCTCAAGGTCGACTCAGCCTTCCATCCTTTCTAAGGTGGGTAAATTGAGGACCCAGTTTGTGGGGGCAATAAGCTGACTTTGTATAAATATACAAAAGTATGAAGGCTATTGCTTAACGCATTGTAAGCTGCCCTGAGTCTCCGGAGAAGGGCGGCATATAAATCAAATTAAATATATATATATATGGGTAGTCTTGGCTTAGAGACAGTGGGTTTGTTTAATGACCATGGGTTTGTTTAATAGCTAAAATGAATTGCTTATCAATTGCAGGGGTTCACTAAACATCCATTGCAAAAACAGGGTCACAAAACTGGATCCGTCACTTGGGTGAGCTGCATTGTCATGACTTATGACCATAACAGGCAGGCTCCATTACAGTTGTAAGTTGAAGACCACCTGTAATTAAAAGAAAGACTGAGAGAACATTCTAAGGGTCTTTGCATGCTAAGAATGACTCCAGCTAAACTGCATTGACTTAATGGATTTACATGCTTAGATCATGCGGTCATTTGGTATAATGGATTCAGAAGATTTTGATGTCAGGGAGCGCTCACCTATATGTCTATGGAGATTCTCAATCATCCAGGTCATAGTTGTCCCAAAGGTGCTTTTTCAAAAGGCAACTGGATTTTCTTGGAGTTTCTTTGAAGATGTTTTGCTTTTAATCCAAGAACTGAGCTGAAAAAGCTTCTTGAATGAGAAGCAAACGTCTTCAAAAGAAAAACAAGAAAGTCAATTGCCTCTTGAAAAAGCTCCTTTGGGATACTCACCTATATGATGTAGGAAGTTTGCGCCCACCCCTTTCCTAGAAGAATGAAATATTTTAGGAAATATTAAAAAGACAGAATATTATGTTTCCCTGTATGAGAAATGGAGAAGCATGTTTTAAAGACAAAGCAGCTCCCACCTTCCTGCCTCCCCCCTTTTTGTCAATGGGCTAAAGGCAGAAACTCGATCTTTGTCAATGGACCATCATCTGCAACACAATAGGACCCATCTAGGACAGAAACTCACCATATGGCACTTGGGAAGATTACATCAGCCAGCAAGGGTAGCTAAAACCCCCACCCCCTGAGAGTCTGACAACCAATTAGGATACTCTTTCTGGGCTCCAGGAAGTTCAAAAGCCAGAGGGAGCATAAACTTGGGGACTCGCTGCATCTCGGCCCTTTTCTGTTCAGGAACTCAAACCATGTGATCCTGTCCACCATTAAACTATCTTTCCAAGCAGTCTCCATGCTTCCAGTGTCTTTTTCCCCACTTGGAGCTGAACTCAGAAGGATATTTCTTCTAACAATGATTATCTGCTTTCCAAAGTGGCAAAATACATAATAAATATAGATATTTAACAGAGCTAATAATGCCACCCCCTGCCCTTCGGTAACTACAAATCTCTCTAAAACAGGAGCGCATATTGGAGAGCAAGTATCACATGGTTCATTGTTTTTCTTCTTAAGGGTTAGAAGTATAGACATGTCCACCTGATGCAGCTATCATACTTAGCCTTTGTAGACTACCATATTTTTTGGAGTATAAGACATACTTTTTCCCCCCTAAAAGAGGGTGAAAATGTTGGTGTGTCTTATACACCAAATACACCCATTTTGGGCCTCCTGAAGCCCCACCCCGCGCGTCCCATTTTTGCAAAAAATGGGCCCGTTTTTTGCATAAACGGGGTGTGCAGAGGCTTTGGGAGGCCTGCAGGTAGTCCTGTGGGCTGGGGAGGGCAAAAATGCCCCCATTTTTGTGAAAAACGGACCCATTTTTCACATGAACAGGTGCACAGAAGCTTTAGGAGGCCTGCAGAGTGATCCTGGGGGCCGGCCAGTGCAAAAACTTCTTTTTTCTTGCTTACTTCTTCAAAATCTTGGTGCGTCTTATATACCGGTGTTTCTTTTAGTCCGAAAAATATGGTATATTTCATGCCTTCCAGCAACAAGATCTCGGTACTATTTGCCTTTGTATGGTGGACCAATTTTGCAGATGGCTGACTTCGAGTCCCCGGATTGAATAGGCCAGTGATGGCGAACCTTTGGCCCGTGTGCTGGAATTGGCATGCTCAGCCATTTCTCTGGGCACGCAATGGTCGCCCGTTGCTCTTCCGGGTTCCAGCGTGCTGGCCAGCTGGTCTTCATGCACTCAGGAGTGCCAAAAACCAGAAGACCAGGTGGCTGATGCACATACATGTGTTGGAAAGCAGAAGATCATCTTCCCAGTGTGTGCATGAGCAGTGGGCAGCTGCTCTTCCAATTTCTGGCATTCCCGCACATGCACTCAGTGTCAAGGACTATTTGATGCCTGGACTACTGCAATGCTCTCTACATGGGGCTCCCCTTGGGGTGCACCCGGAGGCTCCAACTGGTCCAGAATGTGGCCGCGCGGGGAATTATGGGAGCGACGTGGCACTCCCATGTGACACCTCTCCTGCGCGGGCTGCACTGGCTCCCGGTGGTCTTCCGGGTGCGCTTCAAGGTGCTGGTGACCACCTTTAAAGCACTCCATGGCTTAGGACCTGGGTATTTGCGGGACCACCTTCTGCCGCCAATAGCCTCCCACTGGCCAGTACGCTCGCACAGAGACGGCCTCCTCCGGGTGCCGTCGGCCAGACAGTGCCGGCTGGCGACCCCCAGGGGGAGAGCCTTCTCTGTGGCGGCGCCCGCCCTCTGGAATGACCTACCCCCGGAGATACGCAGGATAACAGACCTCCGGACCTTTCGTCGGGCCCTTAAAACCCATTTGTTCCATCTGGCTGGGCTGGCTTGATCCCATCCTCTGTTTTAAATTGAAACTGATTTTAAATTGGATTGTTTTAATTGTCGACCGAAAATATTTGATATTTTTAATTGCTTTTAATTTTTGTATACCATGTTTTTATTCTGGCTGTTCACCGCCCTGAGTCCGCAAGGAGAAGGGCGGTTTATAAATTTAAATAAATAAATAAATAAATAAATATGTTCGCCAACACTGGAATAGGTCCTTAGACTAAAGCTAAAGGGAAGACTTCCGGGTGTGCAGTAAAACACCGCCCTGATTTATGCATCTATACTCAACTCCAGTGATGGGTTCCTCATATGCCTACCACCAGTTTGCCCTGTGTGCGCATGTTTTCTGAATACCACCTCTGTGTAACTCCCAATAATTCAGTGCAATTTACCATTGTGGAGTGGTACATAGCACCAGATTATTTTGCTCGCTTTGTGCCTCAGGTGTTCTCCATCCGAGCGAA
This sequence comes from Masticophis lateralis, assembly GCA_030761175.1. Lineage (NCBI taxonomy): Eukaryota > Metazoa > Chordata > Lepidosauria > Squamata > Colubridae > Masticophis > Masticophis lateralis. The sequence goes on from JAUDYJ010000005.1 coordinate 97,089,629, forward strand.
GTCTTGAAGAGCCAACCATGTGAGGAGGCACAACCCCAGACCAAAGGAAACAAGCTGAGCACAGCCAGGGTGAAGGGGCAAAGGGGTCTCTGGTCTCTGGGGTCTTCTTGTCATAAGGCCAAGAAGAGTCCGAAAGAATTCAAATTCTAATTGGTAGTGACTCTGGGAGAAGGAAACAATGCCATATAATATTTATAAGAAAAAGCAAATTGAATCAAACAACAGGTGTCTTTAAACTCGTTGTTGCTCTGTTGTTGCTATAATTATCTTTGTCCCACCCCGCTCCTCCCCTTCAGTTACAGATACAGATATACATATCTGTTTCTCTGTATATGTCAGTTATTACTAGATATTTGGGACGCAGTGGCCAGGGCTGGGTTCTAAATTATTTTACTACTGGTTCTGTGGGTGTAGCTTATTTTGTGGGCGTGGCTTGGTGGGGGGTAATGTGACTGGGTGGGCGTGACCAACTTTTTTTTTTTTACTTCTAAAAGCATTTTTTTTCTACAACCTTAAGAGGTTGGAGAAAAAAAATGCTTTTAGAAGCCTCTAACGATCAGGCAACTCAGCTGGGATCACCAGAGGCTTTTAAAGGCATTTTTTTTCTACAACCTCTTTGGCTGAAGAGGTTGTAGAAAAAAATGCTTTTAAAAGCCTCTGAGATCCCAGCTGAGCCACACGATCATCAGAGGCTTTTTTTTTTTTTTTACTTTTAAAAGCATTTTTTCGGCCGAAGAGGTTGTAGAAAAAATGCTTTTAAAAGTTAAAAAAAAAGCCTCTGATGAGGTAGGTGGGGTAAGCAAATGGCGACTGGGCCAGGGACTGGTTTAGGGGCGTGGCCAGCCAATGTTATTACGGGTTTTCCAAACTACTACAAATTTTTACTACTGGTTCTTGTGAACTGGTGCGAACTGGGAGCAACCCACCACTGGCAGTGGCTCAGTGGCTAAGACACTGAGCTTGTTGATTGAAAGCTTGGCAGTTCAGCTGTTCGAATCCCTAGTGCCACGTAACAGAGTGAGCTCCTGTTACTTGTCCCAGCTTCTGCCAACCTAGCTCAGGGATCTGCAACCTTAAATACTCAAAGAGCCATTTGGATCCATTTCCCACAGAAAAGAAAACACTGGGAGCCACAAAACCTGGGTGGGCATGGCCAACTCGATGTCACTCACTTCCACCAGTCACATGACTCCCCCCCCAGCCACGCCTACCCAGCCGGTCATTAGGGCAGAGAACCAGTTGTTAAAAAACACTGTGAACCACAAAATTCTTTTGACATCTCTCTCTCCTTCCCTCCCTCCCCTTCTCTATCTATCCCCCCTCTCTGTATCTCCCTGTCACCATCACCCTTACTTTCTCAGGCCAGGCGAGGAGTAACTGGGAGAGGAGAGCGAGGGGTGAGCCTAACCAGTGGTGGGATCACCTGACAGGGAGCCACAACAGAGGGCCCAAAGAGCCGGATGTGGCTCCAGAGCCACAGGTTGCTGACCCCTGACCTAGCAGTTCGGAAGTAGAAAAATAGGGACCACCTTTGATGGGAAGGTAACAGTGTTCCATGCACCTTCGGTGTTGAGTCATGTGGGCCACATGACTCAACACCGCTGTCTTTGGACAGCACTGGCTCTTCGGCTTTGAAATGGTGATGAGCACTGCCCCCTACAGTCAGGAATGACTAGCACATATGTGTGAGGGGAACCTTTACCTTTCTAGATATTTACACAAGCATTTGTCAAGCTGCCTATCCCCAGAGTAAAGGCAGCTCTGAAAAAGTCCTTAGCAGATGGCTCCTGTCTAAATCTGAAATTGAAATGTATGTTTTTTCCAGGTTAGTATCATCATCTGGCACCAAGGTAGAAAAGTTTCCCCTCCTTTCAATCATTTTTAGGCAATGCAGGGGACGTGGTGGTTTCTCACTGGGGCTCTAAGGCTTTTTAAAATTATTTAATTTAATTTAATTTAATTTAATTTAATTTAATTTAATTTAATTTAATTTAATTTAATTTAATTTAATTTAATTTAATTTAATTTAATTTAATTTAATTTAATTTAATTTAATTTAATTTAATTTAATTTAATTTAATTTAATTAATTTAATTTAAATGCCGCCCCTCTCCGAAGACTCAGGGTGGCTCACAATACATTTTAAAAAATCATTATAAAAAGAAAACATTTAAAAATTAAAAACATTAAAAACATTAAAAACTCATTCACGCCATTCATGGCCGGATCTCGCCAGATCACAAGAGCGAGATCAACGGCCCCAGGCCTGCCGGAAGAGCCAGGTCTTCACTGCTTTTCGGAAGACCAATAGGGTGGAGATGGTCTGGACCTCAGGAGGTAACTGGTTCCAGAGAGCTGGGTCAGCCACAGAGAAGGCCCTCCCCCGTGGGACAGCCAGCCGGCATTATTTAGCTGATGGGACCTGGAGGAGACCAACTCTGTGGGATCTTACCGGTCGCTGGGAGCTATGAGGTAGAAGGCGGTCTCGAACTTACCCTGGCCCTGAGCCGTGTAGTGCTTTAAAGGTAATAACCAACACCATGAATTGTGACCGGAGACCAATAGGGAGCCAGTGCAGCTCGCAGAGAATTGGTGTAATGTGGGTGTATCTAGGTGCACCCACGACAGCTTGCACAGCTGCGTTCTGGACCAACAGTAGTGTCCGAACACTTTTTAAGAGTAGCTCCATGTAGACCGTGTTGCAATAATCTAACCATGGGGTGACAAGGGCATGAGTGACTGTGAGGAGAGCCTCCTGATCCAAGTAGGGTCACAATTGGTGCATCAGGCGAACCTGTGCAAAGATCCCCCTAGCCACAGCTGTCAGATGTTGCTCTAATCTTAGCTGTGAGTCTAGGAGGACACCCAGATTGCAAACCCGTTTTGAAGGGGACAAATTCTCCCCCCCCCCCCGAACCAAGGATGGACAATCAAAATAGTCTTTAGGAGGCAATACCCACAGCCACTCGGTCTTGTCTGAGTTAAGTCTGAGCCTGTTGACTCCCAACCAGACCCTCACAGCCTCCAGATACTGGCACATCACATCCGCCGCATCACTGAATTGACACGGGGTAGAGATATACAGCTGGGTATCATCCGTGTATTGCTGATACCTCACCCCGTGTCATCAGATGATCTCACCCAGCGGCTTCATGTAGATGTTAAATAGGAGGGGAGAAAGGACCGAGCCCTGAGGCACCCCGCAAACGAGGGGCCAAGGGGTCGACCTCTGTACTCCTACCAACACCGACTGTGACCGACCAGAGAAATAGGAGGAGAACCACCGTAACATAATGCCTCCCACTCCCAGCTCCCTTAGTCGTCCCAGAAGGATACCATGGTCAATGATATCGAAAGCCGCTGAGAGGTCAAGTGGCACCAAGATGGAGAAATGACCCCCATCTCGGGCTCGCCAGAGATCATCCATCAGCGTGACCAAAGCAGTTTCCGTGCTGTAGCCAGGCCTGAAGCCAGACTGAAAAGAGTCTAGATAATCCGTTTCCTCCAATGACTGCAGGAGCTGAAGTGCCACCACTTTCTCTACAATCTTTCCCACAAAGGGTAGGTTGGAGACTGGATGAAAGTTTTTAATTCTGCTGGATCCAGGGAAGGCTTCTTGAGGAAGGGCCTTACAACCGCTTCCTTTAATGGTTGCGGGAAGGCCCTGTCCCACATTGCTGTGACTAGGATGAACCTTTCATAACTAGTGTGGGTCGCCCCACCCCCCACCAGAAGAATGAAATATTTTGGGAAATATTAAAAAAGGCAGGATAATTTTTTTTCTTTTTTTTTGGTGAAGTGAAAAAAAAATCTTAAGTGAGGCAGAAACCAGCCCCAGTTTCCCTTCCCCAAGCAGAAACTGAGGAGGCCAGCTTTTAGAAATGCAGATTTGGTAATCCATTCAGAAAGACTGGGTCAGGCAGAAACTCCAGACAAGAAACAAACAAAAGGTTGACAAAATTAGCTCAGACAGGATTTGCATTTCCTCTTTTGCCGAGAGAGCCAGCCATGATCCCATAGAAATCTGACAATAGCCAATAGAATATTAAAGGACATTTTCTTGCACAGGAACAGGAAGCTCAAAATTAAAGCCCAAAAGAAGGTATAAAAACCCACCCACTCTCAAGTCCATTTTGTCAGCTGCCCAGAATCACATGTAGTTGGTTGTTCTGCTTCATCAATGAAGAGACCCTTTCTTTCCAATCAGCCTCCAGCCTCCGTTTTATCTCCAGCGCCTTTCTCCCAGCTTGGAACTGGACTTGGATATTTCTTCCAACACTAGGATCTTGGTTTCTGCATCCTGACCATTAACAGTGACATCCTCCAAGGCCGATCCAGGTGCACGAAGGAGCCCCCAAATTGGTGGGAGAGCTAACACTGGAAGACAATTGTCAATGCCTGGAATGCACTACCTGACTCTGTGGTTTCTTCCCCAAACCCCCAAAACTTTAACCTTAGACTGTCTACTGTTGACCTCACCCCATTCCTAAGAGGTCTGTAAGGGGTGTGCATAAGCACACCAGCATGCCTACCATCCCTATCCTGTTTTCTTTTATTCATGTATTTATAATTATGTTTACACTTGTATCTGTCATGAAATACATGTTTGATAAAATAAATAAATAAATAAAAATATAAATAAATAAATAAACAAATAAATAAAATAACTAAATATAAATATAAACAAATAAATAAAAATAAATAAAATAAAATAAATTCACCAATGAAGCCTGCATGCCTTGCAATTTCTAATTTAAATTACATTTTTTCTCTCTTTTTTGAAATAACCAGTTGCTTTGGACAGCTAATAAACCAAGAAAGTTTCAATCTTAGTCACCTTATTTTTTCTTCTATCTCTATCTCTATCTCTATCTCTATCTCTATCTCTATCTCTATCTCTATCTCTATCTCTATCTCTATCTCTATCTATCTATCTATCTATCTATCTATCTATCTATCATCTATCTATCTATCATCTATCTAAATAAATAAATAAAAATGAGACTTAGGAAGCTAAGATTTCACAAAAGTCCAATGCACGCTTCATCCCATGTATCCCTCTAGTCTAGGCCCATGGAGGCAATTTTAGAAACCAAAATTAAACAGCTACTGTTTGTTGCAAAAGGGCGTCCATGTAGATCAACTGGTCCGTCATTCCCCCACAGATCTCTTCCACCCCGTCAGGCAGAATCACTGCACAGAACAGCTTACATACAAACAGCAAGCTCATTTTTCAAGTGATATGGTACAGTGAAAGTGATGCTGTCCAGGATGAGTAATGAGAAGACATGGGGGGGGGGGAATGGGAAGTGGGGAAGTCTAAGACAGACAAAGCAGGCAAAAGATAGAAGAAAGAAACTGATGTGACCCCAAACTAGTTCAACAAAGTCTGGGCCTATTTAATGGGCACTGAATACAGAAGTTCCGCCATTAGAGAAATCAGAAAAGTGGGGAATGGAATGGAGTATCTTAGCACAGGTCTCAAAGTTGCCAAGGCTGGAGACCCCTGCCCTAGTATGAGCCTAGTCGACATATAAAAACCTATCCCAGGGATTCATGTCAAGGAGGAGTTGTTGCTTTTTAATGAAGTGTGTTTTGCAGATACTAAAGCCATTGAAACACTCATCTTACAGAAGTCCATACTGTATCTATGTTTCCTGAGTTGTCACTGTATGCCTCTTCCTTCCTGCCATCTACCCCGTTTCCCCGAAAATAAGACATCCCCTAATAATAAACCCAATCTGACATTTATTTATTTATTTATTTATTTATTTATTTATTTATTTATTTATTATTTTTTATTAGTTTGATTTATATGCCGCCCTTCTCCGGAGACTCAGGGCGGCTTACAATGCGTTAAGCAATACGCTTTTGAGCGTATGCACTAAAATTAAGCCTCCCCTCGAAAATAAGCCCTCTCCGAAAATATTTAAATGCAGAGCTGGAAATCAGGTAAGATGGCAAGGGGAGGCCCATCTTGGTCCATGTGCCCCAAAATAATAAGACCTCCCCAAAAATAAAGCCAAGCACTTATTTCAGGCTTCAAATATATATATGTTTTCTGAGGTTTTCGCGGGTGTTTGTATGTAGGTCTTTGGTTATTCGGGTCTTCTCCTGCGTAGAATTGGAAGTGTCTTGGCGACGTTTCGATGAAGTCTCATTCGTCATCTTCAGGCTGGTGTTCTCGGCTAAATGCTCCTGGAAGCACGAAGCCGAGAACACCAGCCTGAAGATGACGAATGAGACTTCATCGAAACGTCGCCAAGATACTTCCAATATATATATATATATATATATATATATATATATATATATATATATATATATGTATGTATGTATGTATGTATGTATGTATGTATGTATGTATGTATGTATGTATGTATATACAGGGTCTTATTCTCAGGGAAACACTGTAATATTTTATAAAAACCCTGGAAGTATCCAAAGCGGATGTTCTGTTTAACTCCAGATGGCTGCAATAGCGCTGGGACCTGTGCTCTAGCCATCCATAATATGCTAATAGACCCTGTTAGGTTGCTTCTCCCAACCTGAATGATCTTTTTGCTTAGCAACAAAATAAATAGCAAGCATTTCTCTAAATAGATTTAATGAAAAGTTGGACAGGTGTTTCTTCACCAAACATGCAGCATCAAGGGGAATTCCTCCTAATTCTTTTCAAAAAAGTCTGATTTCTTTGAAATGGCTGCTACAAACGCAGCGGCAACTAGAGGAACATCAAAGAAGGAAAAACGAATCAAGGATTCATATATGAATATTCATTCAACTCAATGGTTGAAAGAAAGTATCTTTATACTCTGGTTTCTCTTCAGATCAGGTAAATCTTTCATCTCCTGAGCCTTTCTAGGCTCCAGCAAGCTAACAAGAAGATGAATTCATTGCCATTCTACTCAAAATTTCCAATCAACAATTTTGGCAGCGAGGAGCTGAGTTTAGTAAGTTAAAGTTAAGTTCCTCTTGGTATCTCCATAGCAGCTATTGAGCATTTCAGTCCAACCAGCAAGTCATCAAGTAAAATTGAGCAAAATATAGAGACATGGTTCTGCTTTTGAGACTCTTAGGTTTCTGGGCCTGCCAAGACAGAGGAGAAGATTGGAGAGTAACTGGATCTTATTTTAGAGGAAACGTGCTGGTTTCAGAACTGCTACGATGGAATTGCTACCCAAAAAGATTGTAGTTCTGTAGAACAAAGGCACATGGTATCACAATCTTCTTGATTCCATCGAGGGTAGTTTAGATCTTAAGATCTTATCGTGAAGATTGGGAGGTGATATCAATGCATGACTTCCTGAACTTTTGACAGAGGGATTTCCAGCTTTTAGAACATGCAATGTGCAGAACTGATTCAAACAGGGTATCTTTGCACAGATAGATCTTTCTTAACAAGTTCAAACAGATTTTTTCCCCCAGAAATATGTTTATTCAAGCAAGTGCTTGCAGATTTAAACATTGACTTCATTTCTTTTCTCATCTGAAGAAGACCTTTATCTAACATTTATACTTCCTCTATAGCTTTGACGCCGTGTATTTTTATGCATCAGAAATCTGGATGACATTGACTCTGACTTAGCTTCAACTCAGCTCCATATTCTCTCTCTAGATTTCCTTCCCAGAAGAGTCAAGCTTTTCAGTGTTTGCATAGCTTCATCAATGGCTTCTTCTCTTTGAAGTGGGTCATGAGGTTCCTGCATCACACAGTCATGGTTTGCTTCACTGTGGTTCATCTCAGCCCCCAAGCCACAAGCCATGGCTGGATTCATGATTCATGATTAAGTCAAAACCAAACAAATGACACGGTGTGCCATTTTTGAACTGGAGCTTTGTCTTTTTCTGTCACAGAGGTGCAGCTATTTCAAATGCACACGGGCACCTTTAGTGAGTAGCATGATGGATCAATGGGCTTTCAAGATTCTTAGCACTTTTTTGTTGTAGCTGTGACAAAGGGTGGGGAGGTACAAAGGGTGCCAAGACACAGTTTCAAGGGGGAAAATGTAGTTTCTAGTACATGTGGGTGCCCGCATAGCACCTGCTGGGAGGGCCCTTGGTCTACTGTATCTTTTCTGGGAGATTTTAAGAAGAAAACATGTTTCCTTTGGTGCTACCTACATGTTCTTACTTGCTCCAGGTCATGTTTTGCCCTTCTTCTCTAGATCATTGCATAGCTACTGTACTATTTATTATTCATAGTTCAAAGAATAGTCAAGCCTTACTCCAGATGACTTCATGCAGATATCTGTGGAGGATGGGAGGATGGCAAGAAAGCTGAAAGGGTTTGTTGTGGCTACTTTCCAGAATCCTTGTTTAACTTTGTTGAGCTTTTGGAGATCAGACAAGCTTTAGTGGAACTACCCCTTAACCAGGAACCTCAGCAGCAAAACATGTGAAATCCCATGCTTGTAACTTTAGTAAGTTATAGTAAAACTCAGAGAATTCCCAGAAAAAAGAGCAGCTTTTTGAGAGAGGGAGGATCGAGTGTCAATTAGATAAAAGTTCCCCTCCCACATGCGTGCTAGTCGTTTTGGACTCTAGGGGGCAGTGCTCATCTCCGTTTCAAAGCCAAAGAGCCAGCGCTGTCCAAAGACATCTCCATGGTCATGTGGCCGGCATGACTCAATGCCAAAGGCACATGGAATAATGTTACCTGCCCACCAAAGGTAGTCCCTATTTTTCTACTTGCATTTTTTACGTGCTTTTGAACTGCTAGGTTGGTAGAATCTGGGACAAGTAACGGGAGCTCACCCTGTTACACAGCGCTAGGGATTCGAACTGCTGAGCTGCCAACCTTTCGATCAACAAGCTCAGTGTCTTAGCTACTGAGCCACCATGTCCCTCAGGTGTGAATTATTTATGTTTAAAAACAGCTGCACCTCCTTAAAAGAAAATATTTAAGAGAGAAACATTAGAGAGAAACACCAAACGGATTTAGCCACTTGTTCTTCCACCTTGTTTTCTAGGAGCTCTAAAAAAAAGCAGAGCTTTCTCTATTGCGGGCATCCTCCGAGGAATGTTCTTCACCATAGAATTCGAGTTACCTTTGGGGTCCTTCTGAAAAAGCTCACCTCTTCGTCAGCTCATCTGGATGGGAAATCTAAAGGGATTCCACTGGTGGAAAGACTTTGTCCCTGTGATCCCAGAGAAAGTCCCTGCTCTTTTTATAGGGATATTTGAACAATAATTAATAGGTATCCTGGCCATTCTGACACCATTTATCTTCAGTGGTTGCTTAAAGACGAACAGCTCGTAGTCACAGCACAGCATAGCTAGATTCTGCACAGCAGCACTAAAAGGACAAATGATAGCATGGGCAAGAAACATTGGACATAACATACAGCTAGAAGAATGGGAAAGGGTATGGGAAACCAATTATAGCATGACGAAATCAGTAGCGTATAAGGAGAATCAATATAAAATGTAGTATAGATGGTATCTGGTCCCTTCGAGGTTAGCGAAGATGTACCAAACCTAAATCCAATGTGTTGGAAATGCAAACAAGCTCAGGGCACATTCTTTCATGTCTGGTGGCTTTGCCTAAAAATCAAGAAATACTGGAAGAAAATAAAAACTTGTATATCAGAAATAACAGCAGAAGAAATAGAATTAGAACCAGAAATTTTTTTATTAGGTATGATTAAAGAAAACATTAGAAAAGAAATAAAATACCTAACATTACATATAATTACGGCGGCCAGATTGGCATTAGCACAATTTTGGAAAACAGATCGAGTGCCAACAGATCAGCAAGTAATTCAAAAAATCTACACGTGCAGAAATTGATAAATTAACACTGAAACTAAAAGACAAAGAAGACTCAAAAATTTTTAAGGTATGGAATGGATGGTATGAGTGGATAAATTAAAAGAAAAGAGGGTAAAGGTAAAATTCAGTAAGAAACTGAAAGCAACAAATAGGCACCGACATTAAGATAACAGAAGTAATAACTCACTGTCTATATACATGTATATAAAGATCTATACATATTTAGTTTGTATGTTGTGATTTGTATTGTCTTATGTAATTTTATGGTTGTGAATACTTTGTACAGTTTTTATTTTTTAATTTCAATAAAGTTTGTTTTTAAAATAAAAAAAGGATGATGAAGAGTTTTATATTTATTCGCTATCTTGGCTTATTTGTAAAAATAATAAAGGTGAGATACAAACAAACAGGTCCTCAATCTTTAAATGCTTTAACCTTGATTAATGAGTAAATAACTAATAATGGTTTCAGATTTTGTATGGATATGTATTTGTTTGTATATGTATATAATATGTGTGGTAACTTAGTGTCTTAGCTTGTTTTGTAAAAGGAAAAAAAAATCGATGAGTTTCTTGCGCTTCCAAAACAACTTAAGAACCAAATTGTTAAATCTGAGAAAAAAAGGCCGAGAGTCTCTGTTCTCACATATCTGCAAAATGAAGCTACCATTCCGGCATTATTAGTAGGGCCTAATTGCTTAACTTCCCCCCATCCCTGAGTTAAGGAACATTAACTTAGCAAATTTTGTTAGAACTAAAGCAAAATTATTTGAAGCCGCAGAAGCAAGAAGTTAATATTAAAAGTGCCTCCCAGCAATGAAACAAGCCAAGTACTTCGATTTCTTAGCTGGTATCCATCTGGGAGGCATCGAAAGCACGAAACGTACTAGACTGTTTATTTAGCAAAAGTGAGAATAAATTTCTCTGGAAGTAAAGATAAGGGGAGATATAGTTTTTGTCAAAGGTATTTCATGAATTAATGAAATTCTTTCTGGAAAGGGACGATGGATGTGTGGGACACAAGCTTGGTGAAAGATCAGCTCGGAGCTGGGAGTCAAGGCAAATAACAGTCAGAGAAAACATTACTGGATGGAGAAGACAATGAGTTCAATCATATCGTTATGAATCCTCCTGATTAGTTTGAATGAAGTTGAAATTTTTTAAATGCTCCAGATGCTACAAATGCACTAGTATGTTGTGGCCCCGTCCTCTGAACCTATCCCATTGGAGGAAGGAAGCTCTGAGCAGGAGGAAGAGGAGCCAGCCAGATCTCCCAGCCCCCCCCCCCCTGGCACCGTCTCAGGTGCCAGCTGAAAGAGAGCCAAGCAGTGGGGAAACAGGTGTCTCAGATGAGAGTGAGGGAGAGACGTCATTCCTGGATGCACGCCAAAGAAGGCGAGAGAAACGATTACTGCAGCTGCGGAGACGTATGAGGGAGTAGACCTGAGTCACGGGACTGGAGTCACAGGATCAATGAGTCACTGGACCACACTCAGAGCCTATATAAGCCAGGAGGGTGGGTCCTGATTTCTGTGATGAACAAATTATACTATATTGGTTAGGCATTGGAGTTTACAAGCTGAAGCTGATCAGAGACTTTGCTGAATATTTGTGGTGCTTTTCTTTCTGTATACTATTAAAGTCCTTGGCAGACGGTGTGCATATCGCTGCCAAGTTTGAGATAAGAACTGTGGAGTGTGCCAAGTGCTTCCTTAACCCTCGACTGGCTGTGTTTTTGTGGGTCTCTGAAGGGGGGGACAGATCATAGTATTCCTTACTAGTGGTAGACAATTTTGAAGCAACCTTGTCCCTCATCCCTACACATCAGGTAACATCCATTGCCAAGCACACCTAACTTCGTCTCTTCATTCAATCTGCAAAACTCGTAGCCTAAACATCTGGTCTAATTTTGGGATTTTGTTGCTTCTTCCCTATCTCCAACATCTTGCTAAAAGAAGAATTTTTGGAAAACTCTTTCCATTTGGAATGATTCTAAGCATATGGTTTCTGAAGTTAGACATGGTCAAGCTTTAGTAGCATTTGGAGGAAAACCACGATCATGGGCTCTCTGGAAAAGACTGGGAATTTAAAAACTATGTGACAAACCTACATGAAGTAGAAAGAAGAGTTGGGCGGAATTCTTCCCATAGTTTTGTGTCCCATAAATAGGTACCCAGAGGGAGATTCTGTCCCAGCCTCCAAACCCTTGACCGAATGGCAAAGAACGTTACAGACCATAGAAGTACCACATTTTTCAGAGTATAAGATGCTCCAGACTATAAGACGCACCTACCTTTTTTGATGAGGAAAACAAGAAAAAGAAATCTGCCTCTGCCTCCCAGCAATTTTGCCTCGCTGCAGCAAACAGCAAACAGCCTGCTTTACTTTCATTTTCATTTTCAGCATAGCTTGATTAGCACAAGAAAAAAAAGATCTGCTCCTAGCAATTTACCTGCTTGCAAAAAGCAGCAGAGGCCCTGCACAAAACAGCTGAGAGTTGGGAGGCCAGCAAACAATCAACTTGTGCTAATTAGGCTGTTCTGAAGCTGAAGCGAGCTGTTTCTTCTTGCTGCAAGGAGGTAAACTGCTGGGAGGCAGAGCCAAAGGGTGGGGGCCAGTGAGTGGGCGGGGCTACATTCGTTGTATAAGACGCACCCAAATTTTCACCCCCTTTTAGGGGGGGAAAGGTGCGTCTTATACGCCGAAAAATATGGTAACTCATGAAAATTCACACACAGGTTAATTTCAGCTAGGTTGATCATAAATTGTGTTGTCTCCTTGGGAGTGGAGAGCTATCTGTTCTTGCTTAGTTCGAGTCACTAGATGGATCAGTTTACCCAAATATAGGAACTTGGAAGGGGAGGAAAAAGCCCCTTTCTTCTCACTTTCAGTCATTATGTAAACAACACGTGCCCTGGTGTCATTTCAGCTAGCTTTAGGGAAAAAAAGAATATGACAGCATCTCTTTCCAGTTCAAGGATTTGTAGAGTTCTCATGTCAGAAAGCAGCATTTTTGGCTGGAGTATTTTGTATTACCTGGTGTCATTCATGATGCGTCGGAGGCTTGGGGTTTGGAAGATTGACTCAGTTTCAGATAAACCCTTGAATGCAACCCCCCACCATTGAAAAAAAAAGATAAAGTGAAGGTCTCTAGTTTTGTTTTCCATCAGGATTGCTTCTTATTTAAATGCCCTGCTGGAAAGAATTCTCTTGTAAAAAATTAAAGCTAGGTGGAGCAGGAAATCACGAAAGAGATTCTCGTATGGTCACCTGCCCTTTGTGCTTATACCTGCCCTGTCTGATGCTCCCGAGTTTGAAAAGAATGAAACTATGGTAGCTTTAAATGGTTCCCTACTGTCATTGATCGATTATGGGCCTTCAAGTCCTTTTCAAATCCCAGCCATCACAAAGGTAGATTTTGTCCATCTACCTGGCCTTTCAGGTCTTCTACTGGTGTACCAATGGGGGAATTCAATTTTTTTTACTACTGGTTCTATGGGCGTGGCTTGGTGGGCATGGCAGGGGAAGGATACTGCAAAATCTCCATTTCCACCCCACTCCTGGAGAGAAGGATCTTGCAAAATCTCCATTCCCTCCCCTCTCCTGGGGGAAGGACATTGCAAAATCTCCATTCTCACCCCACTCCAGGGGGAGGACATTGCAAAATCTCCATTCCCACCCCACTCGAGGGGAAGAATATTGCAAAATCTCCATTCCCACCCCATTCCAGGGGAAGAATATTGCAAAATCTCCATTCCCACCCCACTCTGGGACCAGCCAGAGGTGGTATTTGCCGGTTCTCTGAACTACTCAAAATTTCCCATACCGGTTCTCCAGAACCTGTAAGAATCTGCTGAATTTCACCCTGTGGTGTACCCATCACTACTGTAGCTAAGTGCCCCACCTTGTCTGAAGTGAACCAGCTCAACATGTGATGTGATTGAAATCAGAGGCTATCATAACTGGCTAGTAATGATGCCCCTACACTGGGCAGGCTCTTACCTCTGTCTCTGAAGCTTCAAGAGAAGAGAACACGTATGTGTGTGAGAGAGAGAGTGTGTGTGTGTGTGTGTTTGTAAAGGAGTTATATTGTTTTGGGGTCTGCAACAGTTCAGGATAGTCATTCTTGCCTTCGGTTTTCCATGCTTCATATCAGCTGAAGTGAACACACCCCTAAACTGCTTTCAAGCGAATTCCAAGGAAGATTTTGATGTTACAGAAATACACTGACACTCACAATGTTAGTGTGCTTAGTGGCTGTTGAGACTGCCGGTACATAAGTGGCAGCATCAATAGGAGAGGAATTGTTGATCCCCAACAAGAGATCTTAGTTCTCTTCTAGTGCACATTGTAATCCGATTTTTTGCATTTCTAAATCTAGATCAGGAGATAAATATTTTTATTTCATGGAAAAACAGTTCCTCCACCATTGCTTTGGGTAAATAATTGGAGAACAATTAGGAGAACAATTTTCCATGACACATGGCCTACCCAATTTTTGATTAATTTTGTTTTATTTCACCCCAAATAACACTTGTAAACTCACGTTCTTACCAGAATTCTCCCAGAATCTTGAATTGACATGAAATGACTTCTAATAGATTGAGTTGACACCAAAGGAAATCTGTAGGCTTGAGTTTACTGGAGAATGACCACTGGAACCTAGAGTTAACTTTAGAATGACTCCAGATGTTTAACACACATAACACCTGGAAACTAGTTTTCATGACAGAATCAGTCCGGAAGCTTGACTTGACATAAAATTAGCATTACGGGTGTCAGAGCAACAAGCAGCCCCATTTATCTTGATTGGGGTAATTGCCCTCAATTAGAAGTGGAATCGTGGCATTCTCCTTGTGTATACTTTGAAAAATAAACCAAAATACATTTTCTAATTAAACTCATATTTATTGTAAAGAAAATAAAACATCTCATTAATCTAAATTAGTTACATTTTGGCAAAGATCCCCAGCCTGACCTCTCTGGCTAGAGAACAAAGAAAAGTTTTTGAGAAGAAGAGAAAGGAATGTAGACATGCGCAGTAGATCAGAGATAAGAACTTGGCAAGCAACGGTAAGTCTGAAAGTTCAGAAATAAAAGCTCTGCTGGTAAATACAAAAACGCAGTGACAAGGGGTATGGGTTGACCCCCAATTTCTCCCTGGAAGTTTCAGTTGACCTAGATTCCTTGGTGGCCTGCTGCCAGTTCAGACCAGTTCAGGCAAAACAGTAGTTCTGATCAGTGGCTGGCCCGACCCACCTGCCCTGGTGCTATCACTTCCTATATAATCACTGGTTTTTTGATACTACATGCATGCACAAAAGGCGTGTGTGAGAGCAAAGCGAGAGCACGCGTGCGCTTGGTCATATTTTTGGTTCCAGGCGAACCAGTTGTTACAACTGGCAGCAGCCCACCGCTGCCCAGAATGATCTCTAAATGTTTGGGTTGACCCCCAAATGAACCCTGAGGCTTGATTTGATCCCTGAATGACCCCTGAAGACTTGAGTTGGCTACCAAAAATCACACAATTTGGCCCCAAATAACCCTTGAAAGCTGGTGTTCAGGCCAGGATCGCTACAGAAACTTGAGTTGACCTGAAATGACCTCAAGAGGCTTGGGCTGACTTCCCAAATGAACCCCTGAGGCTCGATTTGACCCATGAATGACCTCTGGAGGCATGTGTTGGCCATCAAAATGCCCTAGAAGTTGACCCCAAATAACCCTTGGAAGCTGGGGTTCAGGCCAGAATCACTCCAAAAGCTTGAGTTGACCTAAAATGACTTCTAGAGCTTTGAATGACCCTTGAATGAACCCTGGATGCTTGCTTTGACCCCAGCATAACCCCTGGAGGTTTGAGGTAGCCACCAAAAACTCCTAGAAATTGTCCCAAATGACCCTTGGAAGCTGGTGTTCAGAACAGGATCACTCCAGAAATATGAGTTGACCTGAAATGACCTCTAGGGATTTGGGTTGATCCCTGAATGAACCCCAGAGGCTTGATTTGGCCACCAAGAAGCCCTAGAAGTGGACCCCAAATAATCCTTGGAAGCTGTTGTTCAGACCAGGGTCATTTCAGAAGGTTGAATTGACCAGAAATGTCCCCTAGAAGTTGACCCCAAATAACTATTGGAAGCTAGTGCTCATACTAGAATCGTCCTAAAAGATTAATTGACCTGAAATGGCCTCTAGAAGCTTGAATTGACTCCAAATGAACCCTGAAAGTTGATTTGATCCCAGAATGACCCATTGAAGCTTCAGTTGGCCACAAATGACCCCTAGAAGTTGGCCCCAAATAACCTTTGGAATCTAGCCTTTGGATGTAGCACCTAGTAATTTCTGTGCAGAGTGTTAGCCTTCCTGTCCTCCTCTGGAAGGAATCAAATAACATAAATTTAACATAGTAACATAAATTATAAATATAAATGTATATATAAAATAAATTATTTTATATTATATTTATAACATAATTTTTATAACTGTTTATCCAATTGGGT
This sequence comes from Masticophis lateralis, assembly GCA_030761175.1. NCBI lineage: Eukaryota > Metazoa > Chordata > Lepidosauria > Squamata > Colubridae > Masticophis > Masticophis lateralis. Next base: position 97,105,896 of record JAUDYJ010000005.1, read on the forward strand.
CCTTAGACAGGAGACCCAGTTTCCTGGCATTTTGTCATTATCCCAGATACCCACCTGTTCCACAGCTTCATTATTTAGGAGGCTTTGCCTACGATTGATTGCACTTCCTCTCTCATTCTTGGACCAATTCCATTTTCATATTGGTTCAATTATGAATGTCTCCCTCCTGAACAGCCACAGATGTTCATCCATAAGATTTCTAATCATTTAGGAAACCAGATGTGGAAAAGGGGCCACAATAGCACCAGAAAGATGGGGGCCTGTATCCAATGGTCAAAGATTACTTAAGGGAAGGCAGGTATGCCTAACTAGCTGGAATTGGCATTTTGAGTGTGGGAGGTGGATTTTCTGTAGTCCTAAATGCAAACTCTCTCCAGGAAAGGCCAGGTTCATGGTAGCAGATCTCCATTTGCTTCTCATAATCAGAATTACAGGGAAAATAATCCGTTTTTCAAAAATGAGAGATTTACTCATCAGTAAGGGACGTGGGCTATAACAAGAGCAAGAGTATTTGGGGGGGGGGGTTTCCTAATTGGAGGTATCCCAACTTATTCCTAAAAGGAAGGATGCTGATTTCAAGGGAACTATGGGGGTGTCCACAGGGCATGACCCAAAAACATCAAGATGATGATGATGATGACCAAAACTCCATCTGTTTTTATGGGGATTGTACACATTGTAGCATCATCTTAACTGTTTGGATCAGGGGTCTCCAACTTTGGCAACTTTAAGACTTGTGGACTCCAACTCCCAGAGTTCCTCAGCCAGCAAAGCTTGTGGTTTGGATCACATCCTGCAGACATGGAGACCCAGGGGATTCTTACCAGATGAGAGTAGAACCATCTGCAGAAGGTTCACTATAGAAACATCTATCCCAATGTTATCATGCATACCATTATCCTTGTTCACAGCGGAGCCTCAAACTTGAGCCTGTCCTCAACAGTCAATGCTCAGGTCAATTCTCTCCTCAGCTCCTGCCCACAGCAATTTCTCTGAGTAGGGGGTAAAGGTTCTACTGGCTTGGCTACTATCGTCCTGTCTTCCTTAGCTGTTCTGCCTCTTACCCAAGCCCTGGGGCAAAGGGCCTGTCAGCCCTAGAGGCCATCTTTAACTTTGGGTCTTCAGGGCTGCCACACTCAGTGGATGGGCCTGCTGTGAGAAACGGGACGGGGGTTGGATGGAGACAGGGTGAGATGTATAGCCATAACCATAACCATAGCCATAACAACATTCTTTTCCCACCGACCAGCTCGTTCTCACAGGGAGGGACTACTCAGGGTACCATCAGTCAAATTGTGCCGACTGGCGACTCCCAGGGGGAGGGCCTTCTCTGTAAGGGCTCCAACCCTTTGGAATGAACTGCCCCCTGATATACGAAACATCCCTAATCTCTGTGCTTTCCGCTGTGCCCTCAAGACCCTGATGTTCAATCAGGCGGGGCTAAACATGTTAACTGGGAATGATTAAAATATTATCTAATTCTGGGTTTTATTTAATTTGGGCTAAACTATGTTATAATTTTAATTATCAATTTTGTGATGTTTATGTATCTTTTATTTTTTCTTGACTGTACACCGCCTTGAATCCTGCGGGAGAAAGGCGGTATAGAAATATAATAAATAAATAAATAAATAAATAAATAAATAAATAAATAAATAAATAAACAAACAAACAAACAAACAACATTCTTTTCCCTGGGAGACAAGGACATTCAGACTGCACCTGGAGCGGCGTGACTGGGAAACACCTCCAGTTGGAACAGTAACCTGATGTGATGGACATGTGGGTGCAGGGCAGTAGTGGATTTCAACTTCTGTGCATGTGACACTTCTACACATGTGCAGAAGCATCTGGGCAGGTGGGCGGAGCCTCCCACTGCCACTACCAGTTCGCCTGATCCGGAGTGAACTGGTAGCAACCCACCACTGGTGCAGGGGAAGGGACTTAGACTTTACTTTGGGTGGGGAAAACCCGGGGGCTTTCAGATTCTCAGATGTGCCAATATGATATCTCTAATAAACTGGAACTTTGAAGAAAATGCCTGCCTTGGAGTTTTACTTCTTTCGGGGGTGTTCCTTGGAACCCTGACAGGACCACTGTGTAAGAGGGGTGTGACATGTGACAGCATCTTCCTCCCAAGCTCATTGCCGTGAAACTCATGATGGGGTGGAGCAGCTGAAGAAGATGCTTTTGCTTTCTTCACATCTTTTCAGTCCTGACCCTCTGGTTGCCATGGTGACTAAACACACCGCTCTCCTTGCCAAAAAACATAAACAAAAAAGGGAAGAAAGAGCCTGAACATAAAATAATTGGACATAAAATAATTCCCTTTAGTTTAATTTGTAATGAAAAGAACAACATGTCTGAATAGAAGCGGTTAGTTAGTACAACAACACAACTTGTTTGTCTTCAAGTCTAGCACTTACTAGGAAGATTTCTTATTTTCACCCGGCTGAAATAAATGTCATTCTTTTAACATCTTTAATTATTGTGCCCTCCCGACATACAAAATAGGGACCGTATAATAGATGGCTTTGAAGTCCATGTGCAGAGAGCTTAATTTATATCACCAAAGGAGCACGCTTGAATGCCTGTGAGTTCTCCTGTAAATGTTAAATGTCCAAGGTGTGTTTTTAAAAGTGAATGTTATCTGTTTACACCACCTACTTGTTTTTATAGGGAACCTAAAGAGTATTGTTGCTTAGGAGGTTCGAATAATAGAGTTTGGTTTTGCAAAAAGGAGCAAATTGCGTTTGATGCTTTGCTCAAAACTCCTTCTTGGAGGCAGGATTATAAATGTTGCATAAAGTGTCAATATCTTTCTTATTGGCATTTCTTAATGAGTTCAGCAAAGCGTGCACCATTGCAAAGCCAGTCAATTTGTGTTATCAGGTTGAATTTTCTGCCTCGGAAAATTCACTGCCCTTTGCACTGCTGGCTTAATGTGTCTGCCCTGTTAGGGGGGGCTCAGAAGAAAGATCCACAGTTGTCTGTTGAAATGCCAAAGGCCTCACGAGCCCAAGCCTCTTTCTTTCAGTAAGAGTAACAGCAGGGGTGAAATCCAGCAGTTCTGACATGTTCTGGAGAACCAGTAGCGGAAATTTTGAGTAGTTCAGAGATTTTGCAGTATCCTTCCCCTGCCATGCCCACCAAGCCACGCCCAGCATGCCACACCACACCCACCAAGCCACGCCCAAGAACCGGTAGATAAAAAGCTTGGATTTCACCACTGAGTAACATTACAGAGTTGGAAAGGACCTTGGAGGTCATCTAGTCCTGTCCCCTGCTTTCGCAGAAGACCTATACTTATTTCTGAAAAATGACTATCCAGTGTCTTTGTAAAAAGCCTCCAGTGATGGGATACTCACAACTTCTGAAAGCAATTTGTTAACAACCGGTTTATCCAGGACAGAATTATTTCCTGAACCCTTTCTGTTATTGGTTGGTGATGAAGGTTTTGGATCTTGCATCAAGCAGATGTTTCATTCCAGGATTTAACAGATGAACAGAGTTGGAAGGGATCTTGTAGGTCATCTAGTCCAACCCCTCACCAAAGCAGGAGATCCTACACCATTTCTGACAAATGGCAGTCCAATCTCTTCTTGAAAGCCTCCAGTGATGAAGCTCCCACAACTTCTGAAAGCAAGCTGTTCCATTGGTTGATTGTTTTCGTCAGAAAGTTCCTCTTCATTTCTAGGTTGACTCTCTCCTTCTCCCTCCCTCTCTCTCTTTCCATCCATTATTCCTTGTCTGGCCTTCAGGTGCTTTGGAAAATAGCTTGACCCCCTCCTCTCTGTGGCAATATTCCTCAAATATTGGAACACTGCTATCATGTCTCCCCTGGTCCTTCTCTTCACTAGACTAGCCATGCCCAGTTCCTGCAACCATTCACTGTATATTTTAGCCTCCAGGCCCCTAATCATCCTGGTTGCTCTTCTCTGCACTTTTTCTAGAGTCTCAACATCTTTTTTCTAGTGCGGTGACCAAAACTAGAGCCGAGGTGGCACAGTGGTTAGAGTGCTGTACTGCAAGTACTTCAGCTACTTCAGCTGACTGCTAGTTCAGCAGATCAAATCTCACCGGCTCAAGCCTTCCATCCTTTGGAGGTGGGTAAAATGAGGACCCAGATTGTTGGGGGCAATACTGTCGATTGTTGTAAGCCACCCAGAGTCCTCAGAAAGTGGGCGGCATAGAAATATGATTAATAATAAATAATAATAATAATAAAACTGGATGCTGGATTCTAGGTGTGGTCTTACTAAGGCTTTATAGAGTAGTATTAGTATCTCCATTGATCTTGACTGAATCACCGTGTTAATGCAATTTAGGATTGCATTGGCTTTTTTGGCTGCCACTGCACACTGCCATCCAGTTCAAACTTGCCCATTCCTGATACCTACCAAATACTTTGGACTTTTGCTTCCACAGGCCCATGCATGCCCCTGGCCATGCTGAAGTTGGGCGCAGGATTGTCTCTCTTGGGCTTTTCCGACCAAGAGTGACTCTTCCAAGACAGAGGACGTGCTCCTCTCCAACTTCTTCATAGAATAGAATAGAATAGAATAGAATAGAATAGAATAGAATAGAATAGAATAGAATAGAATAGAATAGAATAGAATAGAATAGAATAGAATAGAATAGAATAGAATAGAATAGAATTCTTCATTGGCCAAGTGTGATTGGACACACAAGGAATTTGTTTTTGGTGCATATTCTCTCAGTGTACATAAAAGAAAAGATACGTTCATCAAGAATCATAAGGTACAACACTTAGTGATAGTCATAAGGTACAAATAAGCAATCAGGAAACAATATCAATATAAATCATCTTTCATCTTTCCCCATACGACCCGCTTTCAGCCTGGAGGGATGAACTGTAGCAGCTCTTTGAGACTAGCAACAGGGATCTTTCTTTCCTTGGAAACTGCCCTGATTGGTTCCAGCCCTTGTGTGGTAGCTCAGAAAGCCTCCCTAGCTTCTTTCTGAGATCCTAGTTGGGCAGGAGATATTTTTTTAAAAAAATTTCTCTTTTGTCTTCAGGATAGACTTCAAAAAAAAAAAAAAAAAAACCCTTGCACACAGCAAAAGTGTGTTTACATGATAAAGGAAATTGCAAGGCATTTTCCCCCACTTCATGATGGATGATTCAGAGGCTTGTCATCAATCCTTGTTTATCCAGAGAGCAAATCCCAAGAAGCCCACGTCTTTTGGCTCCCTTATTTCAAACGACTGAATGCTTGCAGTGAATTCTCTTCCTTTGCCACCTCTGTGCAACCAAGATAAAAGCCAGAGTGTTGCTTACACAGACAGATTAAAAAAAGAGAAAGAGTTATAAAGGAACTGCTTGGCCTTCACTTCAACAACAACCCAAAAAAAATGCTTTTTTTTTTATTTCCTAAACTTTGACAGATTATTTAAACAAAAATCACCCAAGGATAGCAATATAAAAATAAGGTAGATGATAACTGCCAGTGAAACGTAAGTAACAAAGTAACTGAAAAAAATATAGATAATAAATTTTCTGGAATTATTTCTCATAAAATATTAGTGGTTAGTTCAAATTTTATGTTTAAAGTATGCGCCAATTCACCTCTGGAACTGGGCAGCCCCACCACTATCCCAGTGGTGGGTTTCAAATTTTTTTACTATCGGTTCTGTGGGCATGGCTTGATGGGCGTGGCATAGATTGGTGGGCGTGGCTTGGTGGGCATATCAGAGGAAGGATACTGGAAAATCCCCATTCCCTCCTGATCAGCTGGGACTCGGGAGGTAGAGAATAGATGGTGGTGGGGCCAGTCAGAGGTGGTATTTACCAGTTCTCTGAACTACTCAAAATTTCCGCTACTGGTTCTCCAGAACTGGTCAGAACCTGCTGAAACCCACCTCTGCACTATCCCCTCCAGCTGTATTTCTAGCTCGATTGAAAAGTATTTATAATGGTTTTAAGGTCTGCCTCTTCATTTAAAAGGCTGTGGCCCTGCGAGCATTTTTACATCACCCTGCTGCAGCCTCATCTCAAAATGAGATCATTTCCTAAGTGGTTGAAATGCGATGATATATTGGGAGCTTTGCAATTCCTCCTGGTGGCAACGGCATGAATGGACGATAAATCTGAACAAGGTCTAACATCATAGGGTGATCCAAGCCAATGGATTTCTTTCTTGCACTCTTATTTGTCACCTGGAAGGAATCCTGCTTGGCTCCTGCTGATCTCAGCGCTTCAAGGTAAGCAGCAATCATCCTCATCACCCTCTTCTAACGACCCCATAATCCCTTTTCAGGATGGAGTCTGGGCAATTGAATGGAGCTGAGTGTTTACTGGCCGGATGCCCTTCCTGCCACCAATGCGGAATTATATTCAGCAAATATATTCTCAATGTGCCCAGAGACAGAAATATCTGCCTCTACCTAGGATCGAACTCACAGTCACCTGATTGTGAGGCGAGAGCTCCACCTTTAGGCCACCGCACCACTCTCAAGATCAGCGGCAACGATGGCAATTGATTGTAAATGCCTTTATTCCGTGGGTTTCTTCCTCCATCTGGCCACTGAAAAGCACCCAGCACATTCTAATGCTCTGATGTAGATTCGTCTCTCCGAGAAGCTGGCAGGAAATGTCTGGTTTCAAAGAAGACATCTAAACAGACACCAGATGGTGGATCATGTCTACTGGGTCCAAGGCTGTCCAGATTGTGTCCTGCAATGTGCCATTTGTTATTCACCTAGTCCCTCTGGAGCAGCCCACTCACTAAAGGAAATGTTTGATTTGGGGTGAGATAGCATTGGCAGACACCTCGCACTCTGCCAAGTAAAAGAGAGCGTGTTTTCCTTTTGGTGGGAAAAATAAAGGCATTCCAGTTCTTTTTCTTAAAAAGGAGGCAGAATGGGATGGAGCTGCCAGCCATTCATACGGCTTGAAAGCCAGAGCCAAATCCTGCCATGCAAACCGTTCCTCAGCCCTCATGAAATCTGTGGAGATTGTGTTAGAGGGACTTGGAAAGACTCATCCCATCTTTGAGGATTTTCCAAGGAAAGAGAATGTTGAAGCCTGAATCTTCTAAAACGCTTTATGGCAGTGATCGCTAACTTTCTTCTTGTTGTGTGTCCACAGCGTGCGTGCATGCCAGCACCCATAATGCAATGTGGCCCCCCACGCATGTGCATGCAACCCCCCACGCTTCCCACACATGTGTGTGCAAGCCTCTCACCCCCCATTTTTGTCCAAGCAGCATTCTGGGCCCAAAAACAGGCCGTGGAGGGGGGCACACTTCCACCCCCTGCTTTGGGTTTAGCAGGCCTCCCTTCCTGGGTCCAGAAATGGGCCGGGGGGGGCATGCCCCGCCCCTGTGCATGGGCGCAGACCCCCCCATGCATGCGCACACATCTCCCACATGCGCCCTGCCCCCTGCATATCCAAAAATCAGCTGGCCAGTGGGAGGCTGCACACTCACATGTGCAGTGAAGCTGAGCTGGTGTGACCGCAGAGAGGTTTCTGCCTGCCAGCTGTGGCATGAGTTCATAGGTTTGCCATGGGGCTTTATGGGGTTTCATAGCAGTGATAGGGATTTCTTTTCTTTTTTTTAATCAACAGGACATCATCATCCTTACGTTAGACAATGTGCACTGAAATATATATGGAGTTTAAAAAATCAGTCTCGACACAATTCTAAGAGTGCCCCTTAGTTCTTTCCAGTGTCAGGCCTGGAAGTCATCTTTGGCATTCGGACTTCAGGCCTGCCACATTTACTTTTGTGGGAAATAGGGGGAATTGTATGGAGCATGGGTGATATATAGTCATAATAACATTCCTTTCTCTGAGAGTCAAGGACATCCGGGCCTGCACCTGGAGTGGCGTGACTGGGAGGCACCTCCAGTTGGGACGGTGCTTTGATTGGACCATGTGATGGACTTGTGGATGCTGGTCAGGGACCTGGACTTTCTTTTGGGTGGGGAAAACCTGGATGCTTTCAGATTTGGGTTTTCCCAGACGTGCCAATATGACATCTCTAATAAAATGGAACTTCAAGCCTCGGAGTCTTCTTTCGTTGGGAGTGTTACTTGGAACCCTGACATCCAGGCTGAAAACTGTGCATTTATTCCTATTCTTTATCACCTATCTTTGACCCTTTGTCAATCCATGAGAACACCTGTCCTCTTCTCCACTAACAGTTTGGTTTGCTTGTGGTCTTTTGGTGAGGATTCGTAAGAGCCTGAGTGTTAGAGATTGAAACTCCAAACCCTCCGTGTTTTCTTCTGCCTTGATCATCATCTAACCTAACACTCTTCCAGTTTATAGATTCTAATTCAGCTAATCCTGCCTAGCCATGCCTCTGAATTGTTAGATGCCATCTTATTACCAGATGCTGCTCATGGGAAGAACATTGCTTTCCATAAAGTACCAGATGCATTCCTGAGCATCTCCAGTCCCAAAGATTAAGGATCGACAAATTGTATCTCTAAGAATCTGGAGGCTGATACCAAGAGGGGCATAGAATTTGGGTTCGTACATTAAACTTTGGGTTTGAGCTAGTAACTCAATGTATAAATGCAAGAAGTGGTCCTTGCAAAACACAGGTCATAGTTCTCTGTAAACCAGCCAATTAGTTTCTTCAATAAACTGCAGGTTGCAAAATAATGGTGCAAATTTCCAGATAACCATCAGAGGGCAACAAAGAGAGCTTTGTTGCCCATCGAATTGCCTTCTCCCCAACCCCCCCTCCAGATCTTACACCTGTGCATGTTGTATATAGTTAGCGAAACCAAACCTGGTACAATGGATCTTGCTAGGAAGAACAACTTCTAATAGATACCATTTTGATATGTTGGAATGCAACTTCCAGAATTTCTGGCCAGTTCAGGCATTGCTGATAATGGCACCAAGTTGCAGACCAAGACTGGAGTTATACTAATGAAAAGGACATTGTTCCATCTCCTTCTTCAAGGAATCTTCAAGGAATTTCTGTTGGAAGTATAACTTCTGTTGCACTGACCGTCAGTGTCACACCACCTACTGACCACAAAGGACAGCAGGATATGGAAAGTTGGGGATGTCTGTCCTCTTGATCTAGGAGATTGTTAATACCAGAGACTTCCTTTCTGCCTTTGTTTCACAAGCAGTCTTACTTACTCTCTGACTCTTCTGATTGATGGGATAGGAAGAAGGCTTTGGTAGTATTTTCTGTAAAAAAGAAAAAGAAAAAAGAAAAGAAAATTCATTCTGCTCTATCCTTGTTCAAGTTACAGTAGATTCCCACTCTCCAGGAATACGCCAACCATTTCTTCTGACAATTCATTTGGAAGTTTCCCCTCTCCTTTTCTGGTTAATTGAGATCTTCATTTTGCACCTAAATACCCAACCAAACTGTGTTATGATTATTCATGAAAGCAAGGAATGTTTGAATTTAAGAGATCTCCATCATATAGCTACTTTTTGGTAAAAGACAGGGAAGGGGAGGGAAGAGGAGAGGAGAGGAGAAGAAGAGGAGAGGAGAGGGGAGGGGAGGGGAGGGGAAAGGAGAAGAGAAGAGAAGAGTCCAATTAGTTTTTTAAAGTTTACATATATTCTCTTGTATCTGAACAACAACAAATATGACATTAAACTGTCATTTAAAAGTCAGTATGTGACTGTAAAATAAGTAAATGCAAATCTTTTAGGAAGACAAATATTGACATAGGCATCAAGCAGTTTACATCTCCGAGAACCAATTTGGTGTTGTCATCAATATGCCAGCATAGAAACTAGGTGACTCTGAGTTCTAGTCCCACTTTAGGCTTAAAGATCCGTCTGGTGCACCAGTTGCATTCCTACTTGGACGGCGATGCCCTACGCACAGTTACTCATGTGCTAGTCACCTCATGTATTGACTACTGTAACACTCTCTACATGGGGTTGCCCTTGAGGACCACTTGAAGGCTTCAGCTGGTACAAAATGCAGCCGCGTGGGTTGTGATGGGAGGATCCCGATACTCCCATGTTACACCCCTCCTGCGCAACTTGCATTGGTTGCCGGTCACCCTCCGGGTGAGATTCAAGGTGCTGGTGATGACCTATAAAGCCCTACCTGGCTTAGGCCCAGGATATTTGGCGGACCACCTGCAGCCAGCAATGACATCCCATCGCCTGGTCTGCGCCCATAGAGAGGGCCTACTTAGGGTGCTGTTGCCTAGATAGTGCCAGCTGGCGGCCCCCAGGGGTAGAGCCTTCTCTGTGGGTGTGCCCACCCTCTGGAATCGACTCCCCTTGGAGCTCCGGTTGGCTCCTGAGCTTTGCACCTTCCGCCGTGAATTAAAAACTTGGTTATTCCAGTTCACCAACCTGGACTGAGGGGGTTTTTAGGGTTTTAAATTTTAATGGGTCTGATCAGATTTTAACTTTGTATTATGGCTTTGTGAATTTTACTATTGTGAGCCGCCCTGAGTCCATTGGACATAGGGCGGCATATCAGCCAAATAAAATAAAATAAAATAAATAAATAAAAGTTAGGTGGGTGACTTTGGATCAGTCCCGCTCTCTCAACCCAGCCTGCCTCACAGGATTGTTGTTGTGGGGAAAATAGGAGGGTGGAGGAGTATTAGGTATGTTCGCTACCTTGAGTTACTTATAAAAGGTAATAAAGGTGGGAATTTAAAAAAATCTAATAATCTAACAATAATATTTAAATAAAAAATATCAGAGAAGTGCCCACAAGGTATGATAAAACAAAAATCAAGATGGTGGCCACAATAGGGTGATTGAAGGTCCAGGCAGAGATTCTTCTCTGATCACATGGGAAGGTAGACAACAATTTATAGTCATCTTGTCATCATCCAGATTTCTGCAGTCCAGATCTGAGAATTTTAGGTAAGAGAAAGGGCTTTCCTTTTAATGAATGCCAAAAGGTATCAAAGGTTTTCAGACAACAGCCTTGTGAAAATCCAAGGCAGAACTCACAGAACTGCTTTCCAGGCCAACGTGCGTGAAATTTCATTCCAACTAGGCTTCCAGAAGTAAAATTCCTAATGAATCTCTGACCTTTCTTATTCTATTGATTTAAGTCCTGCTTGGTCTTACAGTGAATAATATTTGATGGTATGCTGGGGCAATAAAACTGTAACAGCTTGGAGAAATTTAATAGGAAAGCAGCTGCATTCTTTTACAGCGAACTCAATAAACCTGTGCAAAAATATTATTGCAAACTTTGGCTTTCCAGTTGATTATTAGTGGACCTCAGTGTGCTTTGTAATATGGCACAGATTGCGCCCTTGGTATTTATTGGTGTTTAATGGCAAGAAATCACTCTCCAGCTTTTAGAATGTCCTAGCCATCAAGCTGGAAGATAAGTGACTGGGAGGTGGCTCACTGAAGTTTCAATTAGAACAGAGAATAAGAGATCAGCCAACTGGAAATTTAACTGGAGGCCATTACAAATAAGAGAGGCCATCGCAGATGGTCTGCAGAACCTTTTAAACACTCTGCAGGGCTCATTACTGAATATATTTGACCCCTCCTTCCTTATCATGCAATTTGGAGGACCTTTTCATCCTCCAAAAAACGTGGGCTCTTCCGCCTGTTTATTCCTTTTGCAACAGGGGATTGCAAAATATTTTGTGGAATCTGATGCAGGATTTGCAACTTTTCTGCTTGCTTCCGAAATCAAAATGGCTCTGTGATAATGGATGGATGGATGGATGGATGGATGGATGGATGGATGGATGGATGGATAATAGATGGATGATGGGTGGATGGACAGACAGATATGAGAGAATCCGTATTTGTCATTTCAGGACAGACAGATATGAGAGGGAATTCATTTCAGGATGAGAATCTCTTGGAAAAGGCACTCCGGAACCTTTCAGCTGCCTTCCAAAGCACAGAGAGCTCCTTGTGTAGAGATCGATTGGCTTGAAATATCCTGACTGCCAACCTCCTTCATGCTGCTTCTTGTAATCATGAAAGAACGAGCGAAGATGCTTGTGGAAGTCAGCAGTTGTAAATGCAATCCCTGCAGCTGAACAGCTTGAATAGAAAGTCCCATGATTTTGCGGGGACAAACAATTGCTTGGGACAATATTATCAAGATTGATGCAGTTTCTCTTATTGCTGGTTCTCCCCCTTTCAGAATGGCAAGAATTTTTTTTTTTTTTTTGATTATGTGGGAAGCAACCAATGGCCAAACCTCTAACCAGTTTTCAAATAGCAATTTAACCAGAGTAAAGGGTGGGTAGGTGGGAATTAATTGATTTAACAAATGTTAATTGTTAATTTATCCAATGTTGTGAGAGCTATAAAAAGACAGTGATATGGATTTAAGTGCTGGTTCTCTATTAAAGAACATGCAATATAGACTTCCTTCCCCAAGATTAAATATGTTGAAATAGATCCTCCAATGAAAGACAATTAAGGAAGCCTCTGAAAAAGACATTTCAAGGCAAAACTGAATATTTGGAAACCCTCATTTCACAGAGTTTAGCAGATGCTTAACCTTGCTTACTGAGGTTCACAGGGCTTAAGGAAAACATAAGAGTTCCACCCTCTATTGATTTGATTAAGACCAACATCATCCTAGCAAGCTATGCAGCGTGAAGCTACATAAAAGTGCAGCTTTAATATTATGTTGCAGATTTTCTTTTCCTTTCTCTGAGAATGGAGTCTCTGAGATTCACAGATGACTGTGAGAGAAAACGATACTAGAGTTTTATTTATATCTCGACATCATGGGAAACTTATTTCCTGCACCACTGAATATGTGGCAAGGTGCTCTTTGCTGTTACACGTGAGGAATTACAAAATTCCACTTGGAACTTTTCTGAAGGCAAGGTCACTTAATTTAATACACATGTTTTAAATCTCTTTCAACAAACACAGGTCAATGACACTGAAAGTCAGAATTCTTCTCTGGTCTCTTGAAATTAATAAGAATATGAAGACGAGGAGAGAGAGGTGAAAAGTGCATTGTTGGTTACTCAACCTCAGAAACATACCGTATTTTTCGGAGTATTAAGATGCACCTCCCCCCCTAAAAGGGGGTGAAAATTTAGGTGTGTCTTATACACTGAATGTAGCCCTGCCCACATACTGGCCCCCACCCTTTGGCCTCTGCCTCCCAGCAATTTACCTCCTTGCAGCAAGCAGCAAGAAGAAACAGCTCCTTTCAGCTTCAGCACAGCCTAATTAGCACAAGTCTGTTGGATTGGCCTCCTGACTCTCCTCCGTTTTGCATGGTCCTCTGCTGCTTGGTGCAAGGAGATAAATTGCTGGGAGCAGATCTTTTTTTTTTCTTCTTGTGCTAATCAAGCTATGCTGAAAATGAAAATGAAAGTAAAGCAGGCTATTTGCAGTTTGCTGCAAGGAGGCAAAATTGCTGGGAGGCAGAAGCAGATTTCTTTTTCTTGTTTTCCTCACCAAAAAAGGTAGGTGCGTCTTATAGTCCGGAGCGTCTTATACCTTTAACAGTTGGTCTACATTTCAGTTGGTTTAGGTGTTTATCTGAAGCTTCTTCATGGGATCCTCCAAATATATCTCACAAGGTCATCACACAGTATGATTTTGGAGTTGTACACATGGAGGTCTGTAAATTTGACTGACAGGCTCACGCTTGTAGTCAGATTAGCATCAAGTTGAACAAGCCACAATGACAGAATGCCAACCCATAGATTATATTTTACAAACCACAGTGGTTGGGGCCATACTAAGTCAAACCCAATCCAACCACATTTCATTATAGCTTAACAACTGAATATGTAAATCAGGCCATTGATGTGAGTTTCTTACTTAGCACTGGGCATAAGAGTGCATTTTTAGCAGTTTGAACAGAAAAAAGAAATGAGAAGAGTTGTTGTTTGTGAAGCAGAGGTAAAAAGAGCTTCACCACTTGAACTTCTCCTTTGTATGGATCTAGTGGTCCTAAGATCTAATAGACAATGTTCCCCAAAAGAAAAACTTGGAAGGATGAAACTTCTTTCTCATTTTTGGAATTGCATGTCACCCAAGGTCTAATATTTTTGAGCTGAAGATCTATGAACACATTGCTATATTTTCTACAGCTGATTTCATTATCCTTTGGCTAAAGAGAAATGCAGTCCATGCTATCAGTGTGAAATGCTATCTTCTCGATCAAGCTACCTACAATCTAAAGAGAAAGGACCATGGTTAAGTGCCCAAGTGGAGACTCATCAGGCAAACTTCAAGTTCAATCCTTGAAATCTCTGGATATGGCCAAGAAAAACCCTAGGGCAGAGGTCTTCAAACTTGGCAGCTTTAAGACTTGTGGACTTCAACTCCCAGAATTCTTCAGCTGGCTGAAGAATTCTAGGAGTTGAAGTCCACAAATCTTAAAGCTGCCAAGTTTGAAGATTTCTGCCCTAGGGGCTCATCAGTATAGAGGCAATGTTCAAGGAATAGGTAGCCGTCAACTTACAATAGTTCCTTTAGTGACTGTTCAAAGTCACAATACCAGTGAAAAAAAGTGACTTATGACTATTTTTCACGCTTATGACCATTACAGCATCCCAATGATCACATGATCAAAATTCAGACCGTTGGTAACTGACTCATATTTATTATGATGGTTAAACTGTCCCGGGATCAGTTTTTGTGACCTTCGGATGAGCAAAATCAACAGGTAAATCAGATTCACTTAACAACTGTGTTACTAACTTAACCATGGCAATGGGTCACTTAACAGCTGCGGCAAGAAAAGTCATAAAATGGGGCAAAACTCTCTTAACAAATGCCTCACTTAGCAACATACATTTTGGACTCAATTATGATCGTAAGTCAAGGACCTGTAACATCATTCTAAGCTTCTGTTTGACTGTATCTCCTGCAAAGCATCGATTGAACAAGGATACATGCAGAGGCCTCCTATCCAAGGTTGGATAAATCTGGCAGTGTGAAAAAGGATATGGCTCATATTTAGACGATTAAGGTGGGATGCTCTTCCCCAAAAATGCTGGGATGGCACCTCGGAATTCCCAGCTATGACAGACTGGGCATGATTTTGAAACATCTTCACAGGGTGAAAAGGAAAGAAAAAAGCCCAGATGCCATGAGGGCCATTGTTTGGGTAGAACTCGCTCTTCCAGTATCACAAAAATCTTCATGACTTGTCTGCTTCTTTCCAATTTTGTTGGGAATCAGAAGTTTTTAATTCTGTAAGCAACCTTGAGTCTAGAAAAGACGCTCTTGGAGCCATTTTAAATAAATGAAATTTGGCACCTAAAAAGTCTTGGTACAAATCTGTGCTACTATTTTGAGAGAGCTGGCAAGACTTCATATCTCCCTACAGTTCAGTGGCTCATGTAGAATGAATTGGATACACCAAGACCCAGTGCTTGCAGTAATTCAGCGTTGTAGTCATGGGAACTGTGGAAAAAAAGTAGCCGAGCACTGAGATTTCAGACCATTTTTAGTTCTCTGCCTTTTGCTTTGGGAAATCAACTGAGACATTACAGATCTGCAGACTTTAGGTTTGCCTGATAAATGACATGATTCTTACAAATGTGTTTCCTTCGGTTTCTCTTTGCAATCTGTGCAGTCTATTTGAGTTCACTGCAGGTACCTTCTCCTACGTTTGTGTCTCAGGTTCTCAGCATGTTATCTGAACATTATAAATCATGATTACAACTCACACAGCCCACCCACAGCCACACTATGTGTGACTTCTGCCATCACCGTGTCAAAAACCTAACTGGGTTCAACCTAAAAAGAAATAGGACACAATTCCAGAGGACACAAATGAAACCAAACTTAACACTCAGAGTTCTGCAAATATAACTCACACATCAGGTGGATTTGTGTGCCTGTGTGTGTGTTGTCTTGAAGTTTAAGTCAATAAAATAAACTATGTAAGAATAACCTTATTAAGTCATTCCAACGATATACATAAGTGGGAATGTCAAAGATGAATCCAGGTACCGTAGGAGAACAATGTCATCTGGTCATGGGTCATTCCATGAGCTGGAAGTTGGAACGGCCAGCTCTTGCATTACAGGAAGTTGTTGGGATGTTCCTACTTCTGCCAACCAGTTGCATGATGAGAAGAACAAAAGAGAGAAAAAAAGCCTTGGAGCAATAAGAACCCCCTCAACAGCTGAAGGTCAAGTGAGAAAAGTCAGGGTTTGTTGGGCAAACTTCACCATACAGACACAGACCATGAAGAAGAACAATTTTAGTGCTCTTTTGGCGCAAGTGAGATAGTAGTAGTATCCGAGAGACAACGGTGATCGCTGCCCTCATTGTTCTGCTTGATCTCCTCACCAGCCATAGAATCTGTCAGCAAGAATTACTCTGCTGTGATTCTGCCTTTGCTGCAGACACTGGAACAAGCCTCTGCTTGGGAAGTCAGCTAGTGCAGACACGGTCTCAATTTTTTCCCCAGGACAGAGGTAATTAGAAGTGCCTGCCCCGACTTGACAGTCTGAGGGTATTTCAGATAGAATACAACAGAGTACAATTCAACAGAGGCCAAGACCAGGCTGGTGGCAAGTTACGGGTGTAGCAAGCGAGGGAAGGCTGAACTGAAGGAGTGGTGCACTGGGCTAGAAGTAAGACTGTGGTGTTGAGAGCCGTGTTTTACTCTGACGTGCATTGTTTATTGATTGATTGATTGAATTTCTATACCGCCCTTCTCCCGAAGGACTCAGGGCAGTGAACAGAATAGGATTTCATATACATATACATATACATGTACATACACACACACACACACACACACACACACACACACACACAGATATATATACATATATAAATGTAGGTCTTTGGTTATTCGGGTCTTCTCCCCGGTAAAATTGGAAGTATCTTGGCGACGTTTCGACGAAGTCTCATTCGTCATCTTCAGGCTGGTGTTCTCGGCTTCGTGAATAACCAAAGACCTACATACAAACACCCGCGAAAACCTCAGAATATATATATAAACAGTAAGTAATAAACAGTAAGTAATAAATTGAGTCAACTTAGTGTATCTGCTAAGACCTTGGCATAGAATTTAGATGTTTATGCTAGCCCTGCTTGTTGAAACAGAAAGGTCTTCAGGGCACGTTGGAAAGTGCAAAGATCTGGGATTATTCATATTCCAGGGGGTATTTTGTTCCAAAGAGTAGGTGCCCCCACAGAGAAGGCTCTCTCCCTTGGAACTACTAGACGACATTGTTTTAATGATGGTACTATGAGTAGGCCTACTCTGTGAGAGCGTATTGGTTGGTGGGAGGTTATCAGTTGCAGCAAGTGGTCTCATAAGTACTCAGGTCCTAAGCCATGGAGCACTTTAAAGGTAAGAACCAACACCTTGAAGCGCACTCGGAAGGCCACCGGAAGCCAGTGCAGCTCGCGTAGAAGAGGTATTACATGCGAGCACCATGTTGCTCCCATAATTACTTGTGCGGCCGCATTCTGGACCAGTTGGAGTTTCCGGGTGCACTTCAAGGGGAGCCCCATGTAGAGAGCATTGCAGTAGTCAAGTCGGGAAATGACGAGGGCTTGAGTGACTATATTGAGTGATTGTACTAAGCAGAGTCCCCGCAGACAACAATAAAATATTATACAGAGGACAATCAATTTAATAATCATTATTTGACCCCAGTACTACCATCACTGAACTCCACTGAACCCTCAGACAATTCATACTTCACACTTAAGCTGTAAAACGTGCCTTTGTTCGACTAATACAGCTGTCCCTCCAGTAAAACCAAATACAAGCCATTGTACGAAAAGACACTGAACCTTTTTCTTTCCCCTTCCATCAACCGGCAGATGGGGATCAAATGTCCTTAAAACAGAAAACAAACATACGCAACCTTTATTCGTGACCAGGCTAATTAAACATTTATTTTACTAATTAAAATGCTCCAAGGCCGACCAAGTCCTTTGTGCTAGAGGGAAAAATATATATATATGAAAATGGCAACTAATTAATGGCGAGGAAAAACTATTACAAAAGAAAAAGAAAGAACAAAGGAAATATCATTTTGCCCCTCTCTGTATCCAGACCCAAAAGTGGTGGTTGCAGACAGACCCCCTCCCTTGCCCAACCAATGCCACTATTTTCTTGCACTCCAAATTAATCGACGTGATAAAATATGCAGCACTATTTAGCATGCCATTTCTAGTGGTAAGCAAATAAATTGGGAGCATTTGCCAGGATAATCCTTTAACTTCGTTCAAGGTCACCGAAAAAGCTGACACCAAGGTCTCCTTTAATTATGAAGTAGTTCCATGTAACCTTATTCAAAAATATTTCCATGACCTTTTCTTGGTGCAAAGGATCATTTTATTTAGAATAATCTCTGTTTGGCACGTGCATATTGAAACTGCGGCAAGTTAATTCTTTTCATAGTGGGTGGCTTCTTCTAAGGAACCCACATTTCAACCCTGAGCTACAAATATTGTCCTTTATTGGCCTTCTTCTACCCTTAAAGCAAAACAGGACCTTCAGTTGAAGGCAATTCCTTCTGGTCATCTCCTATGTCTTCACTGGGATTTTCACTCCTAAAAGTTGTCATCCTATACTCTACTTTAATTTTGCAATAGTGGGGAATATCTGTAGCTCAGGTGTAGGATGACGTTGAAGGTTCGTTCTCTAAGCTTGTGGGTTGGTTTCCAAATGTTTTGTTACCAGGCTAGGTAACATCTTCAAGTGGAATTTAGGGGATGTCAATGTCAGTGTTCTTCTGTTTATAAGGGCTTCAAGTGTGGGTCTATCAAGTGAGGGTCTTGTGATGGGTCAGCTATTAGTCATCAGTGAGTCTTGTGATGGGTCTTGTGATAAGGAAATTACATCAGGTCATTGGGAGATTACATTTTACCTTGGGAGATGAAGTGCTGGTTGCGGGGACTTGTGTAGGTTGGTTGAGGGTCGGTGCCATCTCTGCTTGGCTATGCAGTTGACTTGGATTCTGAGGAGTTCGTGGGCTGGTTGTAGATCAATGTGTTTGTTGATGGAATTGCTTGTGGTGTGCCTGGCTTTGATGAACTCATGAGCATCGCGGGTGGTAACGTGACTAATGATTTTTGTGTTGCTCCAATCGAATTGGTGCTGTTTGGTGTCAGTATGTGTAGAGTTTAAGGATTTGGGATCAGTGTTCATGGATCCCGGCTTTTAATTGCCATGATGTTTGTCCCACGTAGATTCGGTTGCAATGGTTACAGTTGATTTTGTAGATTCTTTCATCCTTCTGTATTATGTTTTTGGTTTTGGATAATTCCTGGCAGAGTGTGCCTGTGGATTTGTGAGCTACTGTTACTCCTAAGGGGTGGAGGATTCTTTAACATTTGTTGATGTTGTCTTTTTGCAGTTGACTTTGTGTTCCATTGTGATAGTGAATCAATACACTGAAATTATTTTTATAGCTAAAACAGGACTGTATGGATACTTTGGATGTTGTCAACCACACACACAGACACAGAGACAACAAGCAACTTGTCTATATCACATTCTCCTAAGGTGAATCTTAAAATGTCTTTGTGGCATGGCAGTCGAAGATAGTGTTGCTGGGAAGATACAAACCGGGTGGCCCATTTCTACCAACTGGGATGAAAGGAGACCAAGGCTTCATGGAATGGTGGTTTACATTTGGGAAAAACAACAGTTGTTGAGTCTCTCTTGATTTAGGCTCCAGGCTTGCTGATTTTATGGACGCATCAATGCAGTTTTCCTGGGAATGGTTGGGACTGCCAGACTTTCTTGCAGGTTATTGTTTTAGGGCTCAATCTAGTCTTAAGGTTGGTCTTCCACTCAAGTATTATCCAACCAAGTCCACAACTCTAGATGAGGTCAGAACAGCCTTTGGAAGCAATGAGAAACTGTTTACTCACAAGTAACACAACCCCCTTTTTATTTAAGTCAAGGCAGGAACTGTCTTTGTTCACGTTGGATAAACAAAACCAAAAGTAATTAGCCACAAATGGAAGTCTTTCCCCCTTTTTAAATCAGGGCAAGAGCAGCCTCTATTCACATGAGGACTCAAGATAAAAAGTCTTTTCAATGATTAGCCAAGCAGAAACAGTCCCTGTGCACATCGGCTGAGGCAACTTCACTCCCTATTATTTCCCAGCAGGGAGATTCCATTGGCACCTCAAATACACAGCAATTAGTCCTGAGAAACCTGGTTCTGGCAAAGGAATCCAACATGATTGATGTACACTGGAAAACAAACAGTTGTCTGTGACAACTGGTCACTCCCAAACCCCTACTATTTATTTCCCAGCCAGGAAGAGTTAGCTAGCATCTACATCTTCTTTTCCCTGAGTTCAGGCTTATTGCTTTCCGTTGCCTCCTCTCCTCTCCTCTCCTCTCCTCTCCTCTCCTCTCCTCTCCTCTCCTCTCCTCTCCTCTCCTCTCGGCATACACACATCTGGTATGGGCCCCATCTGTTCCTCCCTCTCACTCAGCTCAGGACCCTAAGGCAGCTGCCTCTCCACCTAGGAGTGGACAGAAGGCCCTGGCTCTGCATCTGCCTCTGGTCCTGCTTCCTCATCAGAGTCTTTCAAAGGGTCCAAAGCCAGCTCAGGCTTCCCCTCAACCTCCTCCTCGTCTGACTCTACTGCTAGCTCTGCTGGCAGCCGATGGGCCACAACAAACCCACAGAGCCTTAGACTAACCACAGAGGAGGAGGAGGAGGAAAAGGAGCACAGAATGAAAAATACAGAAAATCAGAGTTGCAAGGAGCAGTTTGTAGAGGTTTCCTGCGAGCGGCTTCCACTGAGGATTGCAGACAGCCTGAATCCAGGAGAAATGAATTCTTATCTCTATAGTCACTTGTAAATTTTTTAGGGCCATTAGCCCTTATCTTCCTAAGCACTTGCACTTCGTTGCTCTCTGTCCCACATTTCATCTGGAAATTAACAGGCACATAGAGAGCCTGGCGATTGGATCCTTGATCATCTAGGAACCACAGGAAAAGCTCGTGCATCTTATACTGTGCTTGCCATTATTGTCATTAAGAATTGGCTTGAGCATCATAGATCCAGAAACATCTGTTGCTTGCAGTTCCTGGCAACTGAAGAGCTATAGATGACCATTCCTTTATTGCACAAGAAAATTGCCAGGGGCATCTTCAGGATGGAATAGAACAATGTGAGGATGGCAACCACGAAGGTGCAGTCAAAGTTCTGCCTACTGTTTTGCATGATTTCTGGGTAAAGCCTTGATTGCACCCAAATGGAAGTCATCTTACCTTTTTTGAGGGCATACCTGGATCTGTTGATTGGTTTGCACCTGAATCCTACAAATTTGCTCCCATCTCTTGGAGGCATGGTGAGTTCTTGCCTTACTCTCCTGCTAAAACATAATTGTTTGTGTTGAGTTTCAATGCGCCACATGTCTTTCACGAAGTAGAAATTCACATTAAAGGAAAAGGTAACAAGAAAGGAATGAGGCAGGGAACCCACCTAAAATCAAACCCTGCCCGTGCTGACAGAGAGAAAAGGAGAAGCGGGGAAGGAAGGGAGGTTGTGAACATGACAGAAGAGAAATTCAGTTACTTTTATGGCCTTCACATCAGCTTTGCACAAATGAAATAAGATATTGCAACCCTGCAGGCGTTCAGCCTTTTCAGCCTTGTGACTCAGCATTAATCCTAATCTGCAGCACAGATTTCATGTTCATTGATACCAATAAGTGTCTTTTCCTATCTCCCTTCTGAGGTTTCTCCCCCAAAAACCTCCAAATCACACAAGGCTGATGGCAAGGGAGGGAGGGAGGAAAAAGGAAGAAAGGAAAGAGGAAGGGGAGAAAAGAAGGAAGGCAGGAAGGGAGGGAGGATGGAGGGAGGGAGGAGAAGAAGGAAGGAAGGAAAGAGCGAGGGAGGGGAGAAAAGAAGGGAGGGAGGGAGGGAGGGAGGGAGGGAGGGAGGAAGGAAGGAAGGAAGGAAGGAAGGAAGGAAGGAAGGAAGGAAGGAAGGAAGGAAGGAAGGAAGGATCTGATGCTATGTTTCCAAGGTTGGGAACCAGCACAGGCATGAGACTTCATTTGTCTGGTTGGGGAATATGGGAACTGAAATCCAACACAACTGGCCAAGCCCAAATTCAACAGAATTGGGTTCTGTGCTTCTTAATTTTTAAACTTCTTGCACCCTTTCTGTACTTTGCAGAAGAATGCCTAGTCTGAAAAGGAACAGTAGGTTGGACATCTGC
The DNA here is from genome assembly GCA_030761175.1 of Masticophis lateralis. Taxonomy (NCBI): domain Eukaryota; kingdom Metazoa; phylum Chordata; class Lepidosauria; order Squamata; family Colubridae; genus Masticophis; species Masticophis lateralis. The sequence continues at coordinate 97,128,007 of JAUDYJ010000005.1, forward strand.
TGTTCTTCTAGAACCCATTCAATAGTGACTCACTTTAGCGGCAACGAACGTGCTTGTTCCATACCAATTTAGCTGTTCTCCAGGATGTTGTTCACTTGTGTGCATTCTACATGCATCCACACTAGACTTCATCCTACCATGGTCACCTGGAAACCATGATGGAGATAGACACCATCTCTGCTTTGGATATGAGGTTTATCTCAAGATGTTGGCCAAACATTCTCCTCCTGCCAAAGAAAAGGAAATCCTATCTTATTGCGCATATTTTTTTTCCTTCAAAGAGCAAAAAGCTGCTTTGAGACACGGTGGTGCCGGACGGACAGATCTCCTGCTTCTTTCCTTGGATTTTGAGGCTGACTAGATCTTTTAGTTGCAGCTCTTAGGGACCTAAGTTCTGGAAAATGGAAGAATGATGCTGAGTCCTGAAGGATGGACCTTCTGCATCTCACACTAATAAAAGTTTTGGATAGCAAAATCTCCAAAGCCACAAGATGAAGACCGAATCCAGAGAGTCAGGATTAGTGTAAAAAATTGGGGAAATGAGACTGTTATGGAAATTTGTATAATTGAAAGTCATTCCGTAGGCAAGTACCCTATTTTTAAAACATGATAGCTGGGGTTTTTTAAGGTGATTGGTTTATTTATTTATTTTTAGGAGATTGCAGAGAATGATCTCGGGCTCCCCCAACCAAACGCTTCAGCTGGAAAAAGAGGCCGCAAGCTTGAACGTTGCTCTCATTGGGCAGCCAGCAAGTTATACAACAACAACCATTTTCTGTTCTCACGTTTGTTGTTTTTTAAAGCAATGCAACCTACTGGTGCGTTCTCCCCCCCAACTCAGCTGCACCACTGACAGCAAATGAATGTGTGTGTGGGGGGGGGGGGGATTGAGTCTGAATACCTTATGTAACCCATTTAGAGAACTTGGGTGTTTGTATCTTTGTCTGCATTTCTGGGACCTATTTAGCAGCCAAGGCTGGCTGAAACCCAAACTGACTTTGAAATCCGGGACTCGTTGATATTCTGTTGCAAGAAAGCTGAATAAAGGCTTCCTTGTCCTGAAGATTTCAGTAGACAGTTGCGTTTGTATCTCAGGCAAAGCAAAGTTTTAATATGTATGCGCTCGACTGATTTAAATGGAGTGTCTCTCCTCTCTTTAAATAAGAGTTTGCTCTAATTCTTTCTTAATTTAGTGAAACAAATTCCCTAAACTCTTTTCTAAACAAAAGAGAGGATGAACAAAATTATTCTTTTATCTAAAAGTTGCTCTACATGCTTTAGCAAGAATAAAATATTGAGACTTAAGTTGCCAAGATTTTGGGATCCAATACAATGGTTTTATTCTCTCCCAAGTAGGTCAAAAGTATAAATGAATAGACATATCACTTTTCAAGTAAACATTTTCCAGGACATGACAAGTCAAAATCAGTAGTTGACCAAGGTTATCGCCAACACACTCCTTAGCAACCTTACAGAGCTCAGTAAAACTTCTTCCCTTCCTCTTTTTTCAAAAAGAATTTATGGACTTTTTTAAAAATTTAATTTATATGCCGCCCTTCTCCAGAGACTCAGGGTGGTTTACAATGCATTAAGCAATAGCCTTCATACTTTTGTATATATCTGCTTAGTAGGGCTTTCGGGCCCCCCCAAGCGGTGTTCTTTTTTATACAAAGTCAGTGTCAAAGCTTTCGATTTCATCCTCGATCCTTATTGCCCCCATAATCGGGGTCCTCATTTTACCTATCTCAAAAGGATGGAAGGCTGAGGATGGAAGGCTGAGTCAACCTTGAGCCTGGTGAGATTCAAACTTGCAGTAATTGCAGGCAGCTGGTGTCACTTTAACACCACTTAAGCTGCTGCTTAAGCTGCTGCGCCACCAAGTTCCTAGAACTGGAACAATCATGCATCTAAAGTACAATAAACAAGGCAGCAACATGCTACGTCATACATTATCCCTATTTCCCCCCAGTTTTGCATATGATTCTTCTAAATCCTAAGCATTCTCTGGATCCTGGTGGAGCAAACATTTGGGCTACTGTCTCCCTAAATAATATCGCTTTGATGCAAGACTTCTGAGAGGGGCAGAAAAGTAAGAATATTTCTGGTGACCTGACTTCTTCCTGTTCTCCAAAGCTTTGTTCTGTTGAAATTTGTTGAAACATCAGAGCACATCAATTCTCCTTGGGACAGAAGTGTTTGGAGATGACTGAGCCTGCTGATATAACAATGGCAACTGCAAAACAGAATAACAGTTGGAAGTCTTTCAGTACAGGAGTCTCCAACCTCGGCAACTTTAAGACTTGTGGACTTCAACTCCCAAGTTTGCTGGCTGAGGAATTCTGGGAGTTGAAGTCCACAAGTCTTAAAGTTGCCAAGGTTGGAGACCCCTATTATAGTCCAACCTGCAACCTCCACACAAATGGTTGTCCAGTCTCCCTTAAAAAACTCCAGAGAAGGAGTATTCACAATTTCCAGAGGCAAACTATTCCACTGATTAATTGTTCTCACTGTCAGGGAATTCCTCCTTAGTTCTCTCCATGATTAGTTTCCATCTGTTGCTTCTTGTCCTGCCTTCAGGTGCTTTGGAGAATAGCTTGACCCCCTCTTCTTTGTGGCAGCTCCTTAGAGAATAGAATAGAATAGAATAGAATAGAATAGAATAGAATAGAATAGAATAGAATAGAATAGAATAGAATAGAATAGAATAACAGAGTTGGAAGGGACCTTGGAGGTCTTCTAGTCCAACCCCCTGCTTAGGCAGGAAACCCTACATCACTTCAGACAAATGGTTATAGAACATCTTCTTAAAAACTTCCAGTGTTGGAGCATACACAACTTCTGGAGGCAAATTGTTCCACTGGATAATTGTTCTCACTGTCAGGAAATGTCTCCTTAGTTCTAGGTTGCTTTTCTCCTTGATTAGTTTCCACCCATTGCTTCTTGTCCTGCCTTCAGGTGCTTTGGAGAATAGCTTGACTCCCTCTTCTTTGTGGCAGCCCCTGAGATATTGGAAGACTGCTATCATGTCTCCCCTAGTCCTTCTTTTCATCAAACTAGACATACCCAGTTCCTGCAACCGTTCTTCATGTTTTAGCCTCCATTAGAACACTGCTATCATGTCACTCTTCATTGCTTTACTCTGGTGAGATTCTTTCTGTAGGCAAACAACAATAAAGAAACTACTCAGAAGTAACTCCACGTGTTGTTCTTGGTTTTTGGGTCCTGACAGTAGCAGTTCAGATGGTGCCTTTGAGGAAGAAATCAAGAGGCAAAAAAAAGAGAGAGGGTTTTGGAGACCTCTCCCTTCCTCATAAGGGACCCCCAATCTTTTTTTAGAGAATCGCAAATATACTCAAGCTGTCCAACGTCAGATTGGTCTCTTGTGCTGGGCTCATACGGTGGTCAGTCCTAAACATCTATTTTTGGACTGGATGTTTCAGCCTTTCTGCACTGTCTTGGGAGCCTTCTTCCTGGAGAACTTTTACTTAATTCCTTTTTTTAATTATTCCAATAGGTACTTTTTCTACAAGTAGGTCAGATGGGTAGCTCATTGAGTCTTCAGGGCAAATCATCCTTACCCTGTGCAAATTCAATGTTTTCAGAGCTGACAGGAAGTTGGCTTTGCTGATTATAGAAAATGTACAGCTAGGATTCTGTGGTGGACCTCAACGCATCTTAGATGGCTTCTAGTACATTGGGAAGGGAATCAAGATGTCTTTGCCACTGCAATTCACTCAGGTGCTGCTTTGGCTCCCCATCAGATATCCCAAATGTCTACCGGCTAGACAGGCAGGGGATGGTGATATTTGTAATCCCTATCTGAAGATTTCTAGTGTATTTCTACGTTAATGTAGAAACTGCAGCATAAAGCAAATAGGACCCATGGACTCTTCCCTACTGGCCAGGGATGATGGAGAAAAGAGCTTATTTGGACCAGCTGGTGTTTCTTTATTGATTTATTGCAGAAGTCTTCAAACTTGGCAGCTTTAAGACGTGTAGACTTCAACTCCCAGAATTCTCCAGCCAGGATAGCTGGCTGGAGAGTTCTGGAGGCTGAAGTCCACACGTCTTAAAGCTGCCAAGTTTGAAGACCTCTGATTTATTGCTTGTTTTACCAGGCTTACATCCTGTTCCACTTGAATACTGGCTCCTATAGTACCATACATGTGCACAGATTCAGTTAAAACAATAGAAACGACAGCCTGCCAACAAAATCATAAAACATTAGCAAAAACCACGATGATGTATTCTACTTCTGTGGTTCAATGTGTGCAGTGGCACAAGATCTGCTGAGTTCTCATGCCCAAAAAAAGTGAACAAAAAGCCCTTTAAGCTCAAATCAGAGTAACGAAAGGAGCATCGTAGCTGCAAGATGATCCACTAATGAATTGCAGCCTTCCCCGATACTTGGCGCCATTGCTAAGGACTTGGCAACCAGAGCAGGCACTGAAGGAAAAGGGCACAAAGAGAGATTGGAAGGCAGTGTTTATGCCATCCGTTCTCTTTGTGAGGAGCAAAGTTATTCTCTGAGGGAGAAGCCACAGGTTGCCAAAATGATGCTGTCCACACTCAAGGAGAAAGAGTTGAAGACTTGGGGAAGAACTTCGTCACTTGCAAAAGTCGGGAGAGAAAACACTGTGAAAACCAAGCAACAGCAAGGAGGGAACCTCGGACAGGCAGGTGAGGTCTGAAGACGGAGGGCTGATTTGTTGGGGTGGAAAAATAGAGAGCTTGAGGTGGATAGGAATGGAATGGAATACTTGGAGAAAACCTGATATGGTGGGCTGTGGATGGCTCCCCGTGGCCATTTCATAGCAAGCTCTGCTGTTGTCCTGCAGGTTGCATCATTTGGATTGGTCAAGAAAGAAATTAAGGATAGGACCAAGGAAAGTTTTTAGAATGTCTCTTCCAAATCTTGATGCCTTGTTTTATTTCTTCTATATAAGTACAGTCATTTGTGACAGAAGTAACAAATAAATAAATACGTCCTGATATAAATCTTTCCTTCCTTCCTTCCTTCCTTCCTTCCTTCCTTCCTTCCTTCCTTCCTTCCTTCCTTCCTTCCTTCCTTCCTCTTTTTGGGCACTGAATGTGGATGGAATTGGGTAAATATAATTTCCAGTTTTGGAACGTATCCTAGGGATCTTTACCCTTGCAAAAATGCAAAAATGGCTATTTCATAAGGCTGAACATTTACACCTTAACTGGTTTCTAAGTGGCCATAGCCAGGGGAAAAGAAAAAAGCAAAGAAGAGTTTCAAGGGGGGGGGAAAACACTTCAGAATAAAGGAGAATTGTTGGAGGAAGAATTATAGAAAAACAAAGAAGGCAAATGACAATATGGGGGGTAGAAAAATATGGGGTAGAATCCAGTAGAAAAATATCAGGAAATATTAAAAACCAGGGAAATTAACATCTTCTCAATGAAGGCCACCAATCCTGTGTTGTATGTATCTGGGCCTCACCAAGCAAAATGAAATCAATTTTCTTTCATCTGGTGGTTCTCATCGGTAGCAATCTTATTTTAATTGTTATAGCTTAATTTTTAGGTTTATAAACCTTGTGTTTGATTTGTTAAGTTTGTCTGTAAGTGTGCTAGCCTTTGGCCACATGACAATTTGATTTGCGTCTTTGAGCCATATTCTCAAGTGCAATGAACTATAAAACAAAAAGACCTTATTAGACCAGGCTGAGGTTCTGGGAGTGGGTATGGCTTTAGAGCAGGGGTCTCCAACCTTGGCAACTTTTAAGACATGTGGACTTCAACTCCCAGAGTTCCTCAGCCAGCTTTGGGAATTGAAGTCCACAAGTCTTTAAGTTGCCAAGGTTGGAGACCCCTGGTATAAAGTCTCTTGCTGTGAATGTTCTCTGAATCCCAGTTCATCCATTGTTCAAGCTGCTTCCTGAAAGAAAGGGGAAATGTGGTTTCTATGGGATGAGTGAGTTCTTTTTAAGTGCTCATGTTACTTCTGAAGAAGCAGAGATTGTTCCCATTATTGCAACCTTCAAGCTATTCTCCCCATCTGGCACTTGTCTGGTTTTCTTACCTGTTCCTCTGCAGACCAGAAGGAAAGTCATGGGGTGGGGGGAGGTCTTCCTCCAGAAACTTCCTTCAGTATACAAAGTGCAGTTCTAGAGTTTTGACCTGCTTTTTCCCATTACCTTCCGGCTCTTCTCTCTGGGCAAAGGTTTACCTATTTATTCTTTATTCTTGGTTTTATATTGCCTTGGGAAGCCCCTTTTATGGTGTGAAATGCTGCCGTCTAGATGCAGTCTCTGATAAGTAGGTCCCTTATGGTGAAATAAAGACATGTTGCATAGTTTGGATCAGAAGAATAATGAAGATAGTCAATCAAGACATGAGTTTCCTTTGACATCTTAAAGATTAACCAATGTGGGATGGCCATGGAAAAGACTAGTAGAGAGAAGATGGGTAAGGATGTTTACCTTGAAGGGTGGAAGAGTAATAGGCAGAGCACTGTGGCTGATAGACTCAGATCTGTCTTCTTCTTCTCACCCCAATTCTTTCATCTTCCTCAGTGGGTTACAAAATGCTTTGACCACACATTCATGGTTTCTGCCTAAGAAAATAAAACTGGGCAAGAGAGGTTATTTTCGGGGTTCTCTGCCTAGCAGACTTCGCTGAGAAATTTTAGCTGATTTGCCTTCCTTTTTCTCATCTTTCCTTGCCAGGAATTGCAAATGACTGTCTAGCCTAGGACTACAATTATACATCATTATTATTATTATTATTATTATTATTATTATTATTATTATTATTATTATTATTATTATTATTATTATTATAGCAGGGAGCAAACTGCTTTTTAAGATACATCATATTCATTTCTCAGAAGCCTGGTTCAAAGAAAGGTTGCAGAAAGGTTCAAAAACCAAATATATCATCTTGAATCAAAGCACACACACAGGCTTTAAATTGGTCTCAGGATATGAGGAAGTTTTAGTGGAAGGGGTTGAACTTGACAACATTTAGATGAGAGATAAATAGAAAGATAGAGATATAGATGGATAGATAGAGCGGGGGGGGGAGAGAAAGAGAGACTGTAAATAGATAACAATAGCAATAGCACTCAGACTTGTATACCGCACCACAGTGCTTCACAGCTAAAAAATTTTTTTTAAAAAAAATTGATTTATATGCCGCCCTTCTCCGGAGACTCAGGGCAGCTTACAATGCGTTAAGCAATAGCCTTCATACTTTTGTATATTTATACAAAGTCAGCTTATTTCCCCCACAAACTGGGTCCTCAATTTACCTACCTTAGAAAGGATGGAAGGCTGAGTCGAGCCTGGCTAGGACTGAACTCGCAGTAATTGCAGACAGCTGGAGTTAATTACAATGCACTAGTCTGCTAAGATATCCAGGCTCCTAAATGTAAATGGCTTACATATTGACCCCGACAATCTGGCCCCTCATTTTACTGACCTGGAAACAGTGGTGGGTGGCCCCCAGTTTGCACTGGTTCTATAGAACCAGTAGTAAAACCGGCGGGAGGCTCCACCCACCAACCCCGACGTCATCAGAACACTTCTGTGCATGAGCGAAGAGAGCGCGGGTGCGCGCGGCCCCATTGCAAACCAGTAGTAAAGGTAGGTAGAACCCACCCCTGCCTGGAAAGGATGGAAGGCTGAGTCAACCTTGAGCCTGCTGCGCCATCATGGAGATGAGGGGAGAGAATCAAAGGGCTGGAAGGAATCTTGGAGGTCTTGTAGTCCAACTCCCTGTTTAAGGAAGAAGAACTTATAGCATCCTGGACAGTTGAGGGATAGAGCACCCACAACTCTGGGAGACCAACTACTCCATTGATTAATGGTTGTTTTGGGAAATTCCTCCTTAGTTGCAGGCTGGATCTCTCATGAACAAGAGTCAGACAATTGGAGGGGGAGGAAGCTGTAGGGGTGGGATTCAGCTAGTTCAGACCGGTTCAGGAGAACCAGATGCTAATTTTAATTCTCCACACGGCTTGTTTTGGATGTCAGGTAAGTGCAGCACCTGCATGGAGCCTCTGGGAGGGTGAAAAATGGCCCTCCCATAAGTTCTGTAAGTCCAGAAACAGCCTCCAGAGCCCAGGGGAGACTGTTTTCGCCCACCGGAGGCTCGAGGAAAGCCTCAGGAGCTTGGGGAGGGTGAAAATGCTCCCCCCCCCAACCGTGGTGCAGTAGGCTGAGTAGGCCATGCCCACCCAGCAACCAGGCAGAGAAACCATTGCTAAAATTTTTGAATCCCACCCCTGGGGAGTTGTGACTGTAACATAGTAGCATTCATCAAACCTCTACTTGTATGGGCTAGTAATCATATTGCACCAACTGCTGCAGATTCATTGATTCTTGCTCTCTGAATCATCATCCTTTGAATTGTTGATGATGGAGCACTAACCAAGCCTGCCTTCTCCCATCAGAGCTACACCCTGCTAGAAACTAGGTGTAGCACCACCTCTCTTACAGAATCGGCAAATCTCTTTTACAAATGTGGCTGTGCATTGTATTTTGTAAACATCCATGCTATAAGTGAACATATCAATATTAATGACTTTCTGAGCAAAGAGAAATAAATGATTAACTATCTGGAATTCATTTTGCACCTCATTAGTTTTTCCAAATCCTTTCATTTGTGGGTTTGCATTTTCAAAGCAAGATTGTTTTATTATAATTAACGTATTTATGATCTTTCCATATTACCTTGGTAAATGTCTACACAATAGAATTAAGGCACTGATTACTTTTTACAACTGTTACTTTGATTTCATATAAATTAGAGTTATCATATCTGGGATGGAGAAATCCTAGCAATCGGTAGGTGGCAGCAAAGATATCCAGAAAGCTGCATGTTTATATAGATTTTTGCAACCTGGATCTAATTTTGTGTAGAAAAATTATCTAATTTTGTCCACATTGGTGGAAATTAAAATCACTTTCCTTTGGACTGGATCATGCCTGGATTGGATAGATAACAATTGGATCCTCCCCCTTTTTTTAGTGATCACCTGCAGTTTTTGTTGACATGCAAAAAGGGAACATTTAACTATAGAGAACAGTTATGAAAGACTCTAGAATCCAGTTCTAAAGAGTTTTCCCCTTCTTGGGAAAAAGTGCTAATGTTGCTTTGACACATTCAGGGAAAAACACCCTGGTTGTGTAGTTGTTTGGTGTAATATGGCAGACACCATGGCTCGTATCTCGCATCTGCTAGACTGAGGATTGCATCTGTTCCCTTTGCAAGCATGCAAGTTGTCCTTTAAAAGTTTAAAATAACACTTTCATGGATAACCAGAGCTGCTAATTAATGGAAGCTTAAAAAAAAAAAGAGTCATTTTTAACTGATTATTTAATCCAGCAGAAAATGTTGATCTAGGCAATATTTTGAGATTATTTAATGGAGTTATGGTTAAATGACAATAAATCCTTCACTCTGCAGGGAAATCTTGTTAAATTCTGTATCCAGAAATCTATGCATAAATTGCTTTCAGCGATGAATTGTCTGTAATTGTCCCATCCCATTTCTAGAGATTTCCCAACATTTTTGAGGGTCTCTCCAAGGAAAAGATCAGTAGTGGGGCATACCAACATGAGCAGTAAAACCCAGGACATTCACTAGATGGTAGCAAAGAAGCATTGAAAACTCCAATTCCAAATCTGGAGTTTTTTCTTTCTTTTAAAGAGCTTTTGATGAATGAGATGTGAGGTGAAATCCATCCATGCTGTTGAGAAAGGAGCTACCTTTGAATCTAATTCAATATTTTAGTATTGCTTTATGTATTTGGAAGCTGTGGAAACATCTAATGATGTTGGGCAGGTCATAGAATTTTATCAGTCTTGGCCCTACTCAGTCCTCAGATGGAGGGTGGCTTGGGAACATCAGAACTAGAGTAGAAGCGAGGAAAGAAGAGATACTTCTGGAACTTTCCCAAGAGAAGGGCAATCACCAGCAGTCACGACTGACCATGTGGATCCATACATTGTTTCAAACACTCTGGAGAACATGCACCTATGCAATATGTGCTCACTCCAACACGCGTTTGGGTTCACACATTTACTAAACTGGGCTTTGTTGGGCAACACACAATGCATGGATTCACACACTCAGAAAGAAACCATAGAGTGGTTTAGTGAAACCTGTGAATCACGGCATAACCTTCTGTTTGTCTGAAGGAAGGACTTTCTAACCTCAACCAAGCTAGAAACCAGGAGACAGTGAGTTCTAGTTCCGCCTTAGACATGAAAGCTGGCTGGGTGACTTTGGGTGAATCACCAGGAGATGGTGAGTTCTAGTCAGTGGTGGGATTCAAATTTTTCTACTACTGGTTCTGTGGGCGTGGCTTGGTGGGCATAGCTTGGTGGGGTGGCCCCTTGCTGTGAGTGACATTGAGTTGGCCATGCCCACTCAGTCACATGACCTCACCAAACCATGCCCACCAAGCCACACCCACAGAACTGGCACAAAAGGCAGCTCCTGTGACATGTCCCTTTATGGTCTGGGTGGGCGGGCGGGGGTGAGCGGCAACTGGGCAGAGGAAGCGGGGCCAGCCAGAGGTGATATTTGCCAGTTTGGCAAACCAGTTAAAATTTCCGCTACCAGTTCAACCAAACCGGCTGAATACCATCTCTGGTTCTAATTCCACGTTGACTTGAAAGCCGGCTGGGTGACTTTGGGCCAGTCCCTCTTCTCTCCCCAACCCACCTCACAGGGTTGTTATTGGGAGGAGAAGAGGAGGAGGAAGGGGCATTAATTATGTACACTGCCTTGAGTTACTTATAAAAATAATAAAGGAGGGACAAAAACAGTCTTTAAAAATGTAGTAGTTCAGCTTTCATTCTGCATACCAGATTCAAATTTCAAGACGCGTGGTTGTTTACTTCCTGTTTTTATGGACTTCAGATTTCCTTTTTTTTCTTAGACTTGTGAAAGAAGATTTTGGCACATGTGAAATATGGGGATAAATTTAATATTGTGTTAATTGTATCACTTCTCCTCACTTTCACTCATTGCTCCAGTTGCCTGCACACACCGGGGGAATTCTTATCAGTCTGAAACAGCACCGATACTATCTGAGCTGCTATATTAACTCTTTCCTAATTTAGATTACAAAGCATACAGTCAAATGTTTCATCTAATCTGATCTGGAATAAACAAACACAAATGTTTCTTATGTTGTGAGTGCGGTTACTAACCAGTGTGAATTCTAAGTTTTCAGATTATATGGAGGCCCTTTTCTCCACAAGTGAAGATTCCTAAGGAATCTAATGCTAAGGCTAAGGAAATTTGGAATCAGTGCTCAGAAAGTTTTAATGTTGTGAGCAGTAGATTCAGCCTGTTTGGGCTGGTTCACATAGGTTCGGGCGAACCTGTAGTTAAATTGCTGGCTGGCCCTGCACCTCCCCACCCTGCTCCTTCCAGGAGTCCCCACGTGCCCCATTTTGGCTCCCAGGTAAGTGCAGGGAGGTCTCCTAGGCCCAAAATGGGGCGTGGGGATGCGGCACACCCCCTGTGGCCTGTTTTTGCTCCCAGGAGGCTTCAGGGATGTTTCCTAGGCCCAAAACAGGGTGCAAGGGGGCAGACCATCCCCCCACAACCCATTTTTGCCCCCAGGGGGGTGCAGGAGGCCAAGTGCTACCTGTCACATCCTCTGGCCAAGCCCACCATGGTGACACCCACCCAGCCGGTCATTAGGGAAGAGAACCAGTTGTTAAATTATTTGAATCCCACCACTGGTTGTGAGTACTACTTTTATATTTGATTTTGGTCTTACAAATAATTTCATTTTATCCATCTTAGTAGTTTTTATATTGGCCGAATGCTAAAAAGCACAGGGCCTGGTTGCTTTAACCACTACACCCTAATTCTGTCCAATGAGATTTTTTCCAGGTGAATTTTTTTTTTTGTCCTCCCCTCAGAAGAAGGAAGGAGCTATCTTGCCATTTGGGGAGGCCGAACCAGATATGGCTTCTGATCACATAGGAAGCAAAATGAATGATCAACTGATCCTGATGATCAACTGACCACAGTGGGACAACCCACCACTGTTTCCAGGTCAATAAAATGAGGAGCCAGATTGTTGGGGTCAATATGTAAGCCATTGTGCCAGCTACTTTGGCTGGGAGGGTAAACCTTTGTGCCAACAGTCCTTGTGTCCATTGCAAGAGAAGGTGGGGTCCCTGTAAGTGGAAAAAGTTTGTTGCTGCAGCCAAATGTAAATGGTACTTGTCATTGAGGAGCCCCTTTGACTCTTCAGATTAATTCATTTTCTGTACAGAAGTGAAGCCACAGCTACTAACGATGCTCTAGTAGACATAGTAAAAAGAGTTGTGGTGGTGCGGTTGTTAGAGTTCAGTATTGCTGTCAACTGCTAGCAGTTCAATTCACACCAACACAAGATTGACTCAGCCTTCCATCCTTCCAAAGGTCAGTAAAATGAGGACTCAGATTGTTGGAGTCAATATGTAAACCATTTAGAGAGGGCTGTAAAGCATTACGATATGAGCCAGCAGTGGGCAGCGGCAGTCAAAAAAGCCAATGCAATCCTAAATTGCATTAACAGAAGGATACAATCAAGATCAGATGAGGTACTAATATCATTCTATAAAGCCTTAGGAAGACCACACCTAGAATCCAGTATCCAGTTTTGGTCACCACACTATAAAAAAGAGGTTGAGAAAGAGTGCAGAGGAGAGTAATCAAGATGATCAGGGGACTGGAGGCTAAAACATACAATGAACAGCTGCAGGAAGTCTAGTGAAGAGAAGGACCAGGGGAGACAAGATAGCAGTGTTCCAATATTTGAGGGGCTGCCATAGAGAGGAGGGGGTCATTTTCCAAGGCACCCGAAGGCCAGACAAGCAATAATGGATGGAAACTGAACAAGGAGACATTTAAACTGGAAAAAAGGAGAAATTTTCTGACAGTGAGAACTATCAACCCATGGAACAGAACTTGCCTTCAGAAGTTGTAGGAGCTTCATCACTGAAAGCTTTCAAGAAGAGATTGGACTAGATGATCTACAAGGTCCCTTCCAACTCTGTTAATCTGTTAAATCCTGAGATGAAACATCTGCTTGATGCAAGATCCCAAACCTTCATCATCACCAACCAACAACAGAAAGGGTTCAGGAAATAGCTCTGTCCTGGATAAAAGGATGGTGGGAGACTCATCCATGATGTCTTGTGTCACCATTTTGAGATAGACAAGTCAGAAATGGTGTAGAGTTTCGTCTTGGGCAGGGGGTTGGACTAGATGATCTACAAGGTCTCTTCCAACTCTGTTAATCTAATTAGTGGTATATAAGTCTAAGTGCTATTGCTATTTTCCATCTCCAGATCCAAGTGGCCTTGAAATTCTTTTCCAGGTTGGTCACTTCCTCCTCCTCCTCCTCCTCCTCCTCCCTTCCCCATCTCTTTTCCTTCTCCTCCTCTTTTCTTTTTCTTGATAGATGGTGTGATACATTGAGAAGGCAAATAAAAACCATATTAAACCATCCAAAACTTGTCCCTCTGTACGTAATGAAAGCCTCCAAGAGATCCTTGGCACTCCCACCCTTTCTATTTTCATCCCTGTCCTAGAGGCAAATGGAAAGGGCACCAAGGTCACTCGACAGTTCCTGTATCACAGCTGAGCAGTCCCTGCCTCGCACAAGGCATTGGCACAGCTTGATTAGAGCTTGAACTATCCTGTCTTCTGGATGGCTCAGAATCCATCCCTCTTCCAAGCATTTCCCCAGTCATAACAGCTCGGTGTAATACGTTGACAGCAGCATCTCAATCAAGCTATTTTTAGCAGGGCAATATTCCTACCAAGCTGCTTCATATTAGTCAGATGTAAATACGACCCTTCTGTTCATCCTATACTACCTAATATAAATGTCTTTAAACCATTATATTCCTCCCAGAGTAATGCTTTTGTTCCTTAAACACTTGCCGTAGTCATTAATTTGGGGCGGTTTTTTTTTTTTTAAGAAGCGCTCTTCTTTCAATTGTGCACTTATGTTTTCTTGACTAATTGCTTATTTCACAGTTGTCACCTTTATTTTATCAAGCCTTTCATCCAGTTTCAAAATAGTTGCCATTCAGAGCTATTATCTGTTCCCTTTCTTTCTACTGGCAATATAAAATCTCCTGCAAGCCTAATCACACCAATAGATTTTACGGATGCCTTCCTCTTGGTGGTTCTTTTTAATGCCAATTCTGGTTCCATTTTGCCATAGAATGTCAGGCAAAAAGAGTTAACAGAGGGACACACTTCTCAGAGCCCACTTCTCACCCAACAAGTGCTCTGCCCTTTGCAATCTCTTTGTGCATCTTTATATGTATTGTAATCATCTCTGATAATGGATTTGTGTTGGATTTTGCCGAAGACTCTCACATGCAATCCGTGAAACAGTAGACTTTCTAGTAACATTTTTTTTCTTTTTTTAATTTGATTTATATGCCGCCCTTCTCAGGAGATTCAGGGCGGCTTACAATGCATTAAGCAATAGCCTTCATACTTTTGTATATTTTACAAAGTCAGCTTATTGCTCCCAGAAACTGGGTCCTCATTTCACCTACCTTAGAAAGGATGGAAGGCTGAGTCAACCTGAAGCCTGGTGAGATTCGAACTTACTAATTGTAGATTAGTAACTTCAACCTTCAGCAGACCAGGACTTCTGTATTATTTGCAGTTTGCAGTTAGAATAGAATTCTTTATTGGCCAAGTGTGATTGGACACTCAAGGAATTTGTCTTTGGTGTATATGTGCTCAATGTACATAAGGAGAATAAAATACATTCATCAAAAATAAAAAGATATAACAGTGATAATCAAGGTTACTAATATGCTAACAAATTGTACTAGGAAACAAAAAATAATATCAGTGAAAGATACAAGCAACATGATTATAGTAATAAGTGGGAAGAGATAGATACTAGTAAGGAAGAGAAGAATAATAGTAATACAGTCTTAGTAAATTATTTGACAGTGTTGTGGGAATTAGTTGTTAAGCAGAGTGATGGCATTCGGGGAAAAACTGTCTTTGTGTCTAGTTGTTCTGGTGTGCGGTGCTCTACAGCATCATTCTGAGGGTAGAAGTTGAAACAATTTGTGTCCAGGATGTGAGGAGTTTGTAGGGAGACAATGGATAGTCCCTTCTTGTGTTCATAGAGATTCAGCTGTAACAACATAAAGGAGTTTTCAGATTTTTTCAGAAAGTAGCAACTTGGATGAATCCCACTGTTGGAAACCCAAATTGGAGCTTTCAGCGTCTACAAGTTTAATTCATAGATAGTCAGTATAAGCCACATAAGCCTCATGACAACATTTGTGTGAAGACATCAGAACATTCAAAGCATCCTTGTTAACTTGACCATTTTCCAAGCATCAGCACTAAGTGATCATAGCCAAAAGCAGGTTTTCTTTCTTCCTACGGAATGGACCAGCACAGGAAATATGACTCTGACATTCCTGTCTGCAACTGTACTGGATATAAAGTCTAGTGGAAAAGTTTATTGGAAATGTGAACATGACCAGAATAACCACCAGATGGATTTATAACTGGCTGTCACACCGTTCTCAATGAGTTGTCCTTAATGGTACTACATCTACATGGAGGGAAGTAAGCAATGGGGTACCACAAGGTTCCATCTTAGGCCCAGTACTCTTCAATATCTTCATAAATGACTTAGATGAGGGAATAGAAGGGGAATGCATCAAATAGGAGCCTGGATAGCTCTGCAGACTAAAAAGCATTGTGATGAACACCAGCTGTCTGCAATTACTGTAAGTTCGAATCTCACCAGGCTCAAGGTTGACTCAGCCTTCCATCCTTTCTAAGGTAGGTAAATTGAGGACCCAGTTTGTGGGAGCAATAAGCTGACTTTGTATAAAATATACAAAAGTATGAAGGCTATTGCTTAACGCATTGTAAGCCGCCCTGAGTCTCCGGAGAAGGGCAGCATATAAATCAAATTTTTTAAAAAATGTGCAGATGGCACTAAGCTAGGAAGAATAGCCAACACCCCAAAAGACAAGCTCAGAATCCAAAAAGATCTTGACAGACTTCAACAATGGACTCTATCCAACAACATGAAATTTAATGTGGAGAAAAGCAAGGTTTACACCTGGGTAGGAAAAACCAAAGGTACAAGTACAGATTAGATGAAACCTGGCTCAAAAACAGTAACTGTGAGAGGGATATTGGGGTCCTAGTGGATAATCACTTAAAAATGAACCGACAGTGTGCGATAGCAGCCAAAAAAGCTAATACAATCCTAAATTGTATAAACAGAGGCATAGAATCAAAATCACATGAAGTATTAGTACCATTATATAAATCCTTAGTAAGGCCACACCTGGAATGCTGAATCCAGTTTTGGGCACCACATTACAAAAAAGATGTTGAGACGTTGGAAAAAGTGCAAAGAAGAGCAACTAAGATGATTAAAGGCCTGGAGACAAAAACATATCAAGAATGGCTGCAGGAATTGGGTATGGCCAATCTAGAGAAAAGAAGGATTAGGGCTGACGTGATAGCAGTATTCCAGTATTTGAAGGGCTGCCACAAAGAAGAGGGGTCAATTTATTCTCCAAAGCACCAGTAGGCAGGACAAGAAACAGTGGATGGAAACTAGTTAAGGAGAGAAGAACTAAGGAGAAATTTCCTAACAGTGAGGTCAATTAGCCAGTAGAACAGTTGCCTTCAGAAGTTGTAGATGCTTCATCACTGGAGATTTTTAAGAAGAGACCGGACAACCAGTCTTGGCCTCCTGCTTAAGCAGGGGATTGGACTAAAAGGTCCTTCCAGATCTATTCTGATTGCTTGATAACCATGAATAGATCAAGAGGGATCTCTTACAGCAGGCCTTATCAGCTGTAATGTTGTATGACTTGCAAATATAAAACCAAGCATTGCTGTCCTGTTGTTAATAGTAACCTGTTGAGTCCTGAAACTTGAAAATATGGCTTAGCTTGGCTTGGTAGATCTCAAGAATTGGGTAGACCTGGACTGCCATTCTCTACTTAGCAATCTAATATAATAAATCCCACCTCTTGAAAACATAGCAACTGTATTTCAGCATAACAAGTCCATAGATCTGGCATCTCGAATGCTTGGAAAATACAGTCCTGCAACTATGAAGACAAGGAATTAAAGATGCTATGGGTTAAGTCCTATTAAAATCCTTGGGATTTACATATCCAAAACTGATCAGTCATCTGTGAAGACCTCGGGATTTTAATTAGCCCAGATTGTTAGCAAATGAAAGAGAGACTGCAGATACAGAATTACACAGATTTCTTCCTTCTAATTTCTGTCCATTGGAAGTCATAACATTAAACAGTTTTAGAGAGTACTCACACGAAAGAGTATTCAATTTTGTATTCGGGTTTTATAAATTACAAATTATGACCGAATGTTTTTGATTATTGCTTTGGTGTAACATAATTGCTCAGGACTCTTGAATGACATTCCATATTTCTGTTTCCCTCTGAAATTACTGGTACTGCTAGCATCCATTGACAAAACCAACACACTTATTTTATCTCGCCTGAACACGGGATTAGCCCAGTTTTCCAATCCTGCCATGCATCCTGGAAAATAGCATGACCTCTGGTGAACTCTGGGCTCCCTGGGCCTTTGAAAACAAACAAACCAAAACAATAGGAATTTTCCCCTCAATTTTCTCATCTTATTGACCTCAGAAATACAATGAAGAAAGCATCTAAGAGAAGGATTATCTTGAAGCTAAAAAAATACTGGCCCTAATATTAATTTTTTTAAAAAATCTGTTTTTATGTTGGAACTTTATTGCATTGGGCCAAATAAAATACCTGCAAGCTTTTTAATGGCTTGAGTACTTGTTTAATAACACTTGATGGCTGGTGACTAATAATTGTAGACTATGACTGTACACCTGACCAGCATTGGAAGGAAAAAGCATGTGGTGGTTATATTATATAATTACCTAATATTATGATTAATTAATACGTCGATTAGAATAAAAAGGGAGGCACGAACTACATTCCTCTGTGCAGATTTATACTATAGAAATCAGTTCGGCTTTAAAGGCCAGCAATGTTGGTCTACTTGTTTCTGCTTGACCATTTACAAATATGTTCATCTGATTGGCATCCACTAATCCAGAGAGATGCATTTTAGAATCAGCCATCTTTAATCTGTATGTATTGTTTTTTAATCAACATACCACAAATGTGTAAGAAAAGCAAAATGACCTATCAAAATCAACACTATCCTTCAAAACTTGGTCCAGAAGACTGAGGTCATTTAATTAGGTCCTCCCTCAGATAATTTTATGGGTAGTTCCAAGACAAAACTGGAAAACAAGACAAGGAGCAATGGATGGAAACTAATTAAGGAGAGAAGCAACCTGGAACTAAGGAGAAATTTCTTGATACTGAAAACAATCAACCATGGAACAGCTGGCCTCCAGAAATAGTAGGTCCTCCAACCCTGAGGCTTTTAAGAAAAGACTAGACAGTCATTTGTCTGCATTGATGTAGAATCTCTGATTGAGCACGAGGTTGGACTAGGTGGCTTCCAATTCTGTTACTCGGTTATTCTGTTTTAGCTAGGACTCTCTCTTCCTTCAAGGAAGTCCACCTCATAGTTGATATATTTCCAGCATCAAGGAGACACGACCACCATCTTAGATTTTACCATTTAGCTTTTGAATTACGATAATTGTTAGGCTTTCCCTGGCATTTCTTCCTTGTAATAATGTTTCTGTTCACTGCCTTTTCCTTTATTCAGTTAATTTCATGTAATATTACAAGAGTTAAAAACAGCAACTGACAAATTATTTATTTATTTACTTACTTACTTATTTATTTATTTATTTACAAATATTTATATGCCGCCCTTCTCCCAAAGGACTCAGGGTGGTGAACACAAGTTAAAAATGTACAATAACCAATTAAAACAGGGACAAATAAATAATAAAACCCAAGAATCAGAATCAGCCCATTTGTTCAAACAGCCAAGTCTTTAGGCCTCGACGGAAGGAGCGGAGATCAGGGGCCATCCGGAGCCTGGTGGGTAACTCATTCTAGAGGGCAGGAGCGCCCACAGAGAACGCTCTACTCCTGGGTGTCGCCAACTGACATTGCCTTGTCAACGGTACCCTGAGGAGGGCAGCCCTGTGTGAGCGGACAGGATGGTGGAAGGCGGGTAGGAGATGATCCTGCATATACCCCGGACCTAAGTCATGTGCCTGGACCAAATAATGTGCAAGATCAAATGATCAACTTAGAAAACAAGATTTACAAAACACCACACTAGTTCCACTCCTAAGGGAAGAATTGCTAGTGAAAGATGCCAAATATGTCTATTGGAAATTAATTGCTCTTTGCTAGAAAATGGATCAAAACCAATTCATTTTGGTGGTGTCTACAATTCAGCTGGTGGTTAGCACAACTGAGCTCTCATCAGTATTTAAACCAGGAACCTAAGGTGAAAATGCTCCATATTGTTGTCATCCACAAATCCATAGAGCTGCATTTTGGAATCAGTCATCTTTGATCTGCATGTATTGATTTTTAATTGGGAGAAGACTAAAATATTGTCAGGATCGTGGATGAATATCTATTTATGTTTTTAGTGGTCGCTCTTTATTTGTGCACTTTTGTCCTTGTAATTACTCCAAGAATTCTATGACCGCTTTTCTTCAATGCAAGCCATAAAAAGCTTTCAAACCAGAGATGCATTGTCCACAAAAGAATATAAGAATCCACACAACCTTTCCTTGCAAATGTATTCTGCTGCTTGCACACTCCTGTTTTGTAATGCAATATATTAAGATATGCAAATTCCAATCAAATCTATACTCATATGATTTGCATAGTAATGCATCTGTCACGATTGTTTATGTTTATGTTCTTGAGTATGTTCTTAATTTTTTTGTGTGGGATTTTCTTTGTTTTATTCTTCCTTAGCTTTCCCATCATCACTGTCTTTGACATTTCTTCAGATTCATGGATTCATTTGTGCTTGTAAGCTTTATAGATAATCATCTGACATCTTATTTCTCTGGTTTTCAGTTCTGGATTTGATGCATTTTCCATGAAGATTCATCCAGGCAGTTCTGAAAACATTGATGTGTGGAGCTTGTCCAAACAACCCTTGAGTATCACTCTTTCTTCCTGACAGTCATTTCTGTGGGCATTGGAACTGTTAGGAAGATACCAGATTAACATCATTCGATCCCTGGGAATCCTGGGGTCATTCTTTTGGCTTCCTGGATATGTTTTATGGGAAATTACAGGAAAGACCTTATATATTATACTATACCTGAATTTTTTCCGGTAGAAAATATCAGAGAGTAACTTGAAAACTCACCAGTAGAATATCTGATTCTATTAGAAAAGTCACCACTCAATAACTTGATTCAATTATTGACTGGTTGATTTTGGAAACTAAGGGGTGTGAAGGAGGGTTTTGCTAGTTGTATAGTACCCCGTTTTCCCAAAAATAAGACCCAACTGAAAAATAAGCCCTAGCATGATTTTGCAGGATGTTCGTAATATAAGCCCTACCCCCAAAATAAACCCCAGTTATGATCATTAACAGACAGAGGTGTTTAGTACTGTATTTCCCCCAAAATAAGACCTAACCAGAAAATAAGCCATAATGCATCTTTTGGAGCAAAAATTAATATAAAACCCGACCTTATTTTGGGGAAAACACAGTCCTTCCTTTGCTAGTTTTTGAATGGGGATGCTAACCTGAGAATCCCAAGCTATAGGTGAAACTGGGAGATGGGGGGGGGGGAGGAGGAGGAGGAGGAGGAGGAGGAGGAGGAGGAGGAGGAGGAGGAGGAATGGAAGAGACAAACCATTTTCTCAGCTTTTGAAGAAAACTACATGGATGAAATATATTAGGAATCCATCCAAACAGGAGGACATCTTTATTCTTATCTTTACATCCACATACATATTTACCTGGGTATAAATCCCATTGAATTCTCTTGTAATCTCTTCTTCTTTAACTGATCTGTATAGGATTACACCATAAATTGATTCCGTATGTTAATAATATATGATATACAATAATATTAATAAAGGAGAATATTTATAGCTCAGGATTGAAATGAGAGGTCCTTGGTTTCAAGATCAGCAAGAAACATTGCAGAAAGGCCTGCAAAAAAAAACACAACCAAATTCAGAGAGCACTAAGAACCCGTAATTTCAAATCTATGTTCTGAGCAAGAAAACCTATCTGCTTTGTTATGTTTTTACACATCTTACAATGACTTGTCCTTCAAGGACAGACACCAAAGTCCTGCAAATATCTGTTCAGTACAAAATCCTATTAAACTAAAGGATTATTTTAGCTACAGTTAAGTTGGAAATAAGCCCATTTGAACTTAGCAGGCCTTACTTCTGTGAGGTGTGGAGCTCTACCTGACTTTATTAGATGACCAATTAATACCAGCATGGCCTCTCATGGTCAATTGAGATAAATAAAAATGCATCTATGTGGAGAAAAAATAGACCATGTCTGTGTCATAGGAAAGATGAAGCTGCAAGGAATTAGGTCTACTCTTTTAGGTCCATTGTTTTAAATATAGGAGGAGAGTGATGCTTGTGGAAAGCAAAACATTAAAATAGGTTATCTTACTTCAAGAGCGAAATTACAGATGATTAGATAGATGATAGCTAGATAGACAGACAGACAGACAGACAGACAGACAGTGGTTAGTTGGTTGGTTGGTTGGTTGGTTAGTAGGTAGGTAGGTAGATAGGATGGATAGATAGATAGTGTCAGGTTTCGAAGTCGTCTCAAATAAATTGCATTTCAAACAAAGTCTTTGATGAAAAAAAAACCTCTTATTTATTAAGCACGAACATTCTAACTCCGACTCATCGCAGCCAACTCTGTCTTCCTCAGCCAAAACCCCCCTTTTCCTCTCCCCACTCCTCTGCACCCATTGGCCATCTTCCCAGTCACTCTGCCCCTAATCTACTGCTCCCACTCAAAGGAATTTCCCCCCTCCCATCCCATCTCCTAGGTGATATTCTCTCCAGGGAAAATAAATAGGTGAAGAGTCAAATGTCCCTTTCCAGATGCCTCCGCTTCTAGATAGATAGATAGATAGATAGATAGATAGATAGATAGATAGATAGATAGATAGATAGATGATAGTTAGATGACAGACAGACAAACAGACAGACAGACAGACAGATGAATGGATGATAGCTGGATAGCTAGATATCTAGACAGACAGACAGACAGATGCCTTCCTAGAGGATGCAAAAGAAAGCTATGTTTCTGTAGCAACAGCTTGGCTTGGCTGATCTAAAAGATAACCTGAGAAGGTAGATAAGTGGATTATAAATATTTCGGAAATACTATTTAGCTGATGTATTTTTAAGATATGACAAATTATATTTTCTGAAATGGAGAACTTTGTTCAAAAAAAGTTATTATAACATTAAAATTCAGGATATGGGGCTGGATTCCTACTTCCTTGTTTCTTTAATGATTTTAGCAAACAATACAAACTCAGATTCAATTCAGAATTAACACACTCTTCTTTCAGTCTGTATAGATGCTTGTGGGGTACTAACTCAAGATTCTAAAACAAGATGAGATGATATATTATGATATGTATATTAGAACATATAATATATAGTATGTGTTCTAACGTCTTGCCTTTAGAAGTTGTGGGCGCTGGAAGCTTTTAAGAAGAGACTGGACAGCTGCTTATCTGAAACAGTTTAGGGTCTCCTGAGTGAGCCAAGGGCTGGACTAGAAGACCTCCAAGGTCCCTTCCAACTCTATTATTCAGTATTCTAAGAAAATTAACTGGGTGAATGAATGTATAGTGTACAAGGTTAAAATGCTGGCCAGTCATTGGGTAGAGCCAGCCTACTACAGAAAACAGTGGTGGAAAATCTCAAGGAGGGGCTGAAGGGGGCATGATTTACTAACTTCCTGGACTGATGCCTCCAGCTTCCTAAAGATAGTTATAAGGTAGGCCACCAGCCAAGTTGAACCTCTCAACTTCCCAGTGGGACAATTGTGGAATTCTGAGCTGCCCCCAAGTAATGAACTCACTCTTCCCACGAGCTGAAAGGAAGACGAAGAAGAATCTTCATCCTGCAGTTGGTGTCCCTAGTTTTTCTTACCGTTTGCCCAGACTTTGGATTTCAGGCCCAGCTCCACTTTCACTGAGAAAGGCAGGAGATAGGCTGGGGATAATGAATTTGAGAGTCCAAAGACCGGGGCAATCTCTTGAAATGCGCAGGGTCTCCGCGGGCGAGCTCAGCACCGATCCAAAACATGAAAGCGGATCCGGACTGAAAGGGTTTGGAAGGACGCTTGGGTGGGTAGGGGGAGGGCAGCAAAAATTAGGCCTGGAGGGAGCCTCTACCTGCCTTTCAGCGGTCGGTAGGATCGCCACAGCCCAAAATGGCAGCGTTCCTGCGGCCGTGGGTCAAGCCTTACGTAACCAACGGGGGGCGAGAGGAGGAGGGCTTCAGGGACTCAACAGGGCCTTGCACGGCCGGTGGAGGGGTGTGGGAGCAGGCGCTGGTCTGCATCTAGAGCTGCGGTGGCGTCGCAGACGCTGCTAAAGGCGAGCTCCTTCCTGCGGAGCGAGGTGAGCAGCATCGGTGCCTTCCTCCTTCTCCTCCTCCTCCTGCTCCTCCCTTCCCGCGCCAGCGCAAGGGCTCGCCAGCCCGTCGCTCCTCCCGTCCTCTAATCCCCGCCCGCTGCCAGCCAGCCAGCCCCGGGGAGGGACGGCGGGAGGGAGCGCGCGCGCCTCTGCTGCACCGCGCAGTTCCCAGCCAGTCGGGGCAGAGGCAGGAGCGAAGCCAGGCTGTCGCAGAGGGCGCCCTCTCCCACCCTCCTGGCCCCCCGCTGCCCGCCCGCAGCTCCGAGGGAGGGGGCGAGACCCGCGCCCGTGGCCAGCCAGTCCAGCCCAGCCCAGGAAGGCGACGAGTCGGGAGGATGGAGGTGCCTCGCCTGGACCATCCCCGGAGCAGCCCGGCCAGCCCCTGCGAGGATGTCCTCAAGAACCTCAGCCTGGAGGCGATTCAGCTCTGCGACCGGGACGGTGAGTTGGCGCTTCTCTCGGGCCTTGCGGTGAGGGACGGTGCCAAGACCCCCACTTCCCCGGCCTTCTGCGCCGCCGGCTATGGACCACCGCCGCCCCCTTCTCGGTGCAGCCCGTCCTTGCAATTTGCTGCTAACAAAAGGATTTTTTTAAGAGGGAGGGGCGGGCTCAGCTGGCGAGGGAGCGTGTGTCTGCCTGGAGAGGAAGAGATCGCCGCGGCCAGGTTGCCTCTGCCTCGCAGAGCCCGGCTTTGCTGCTGCGGCTTCCAGGGGCCGCAAGGAGGGGAGGCGGCTGCTCGCTCGCGCGGACCCTTTTGGACCCTATACGAGAGTCCCGGTTGCGCGCAGGCCGCGGGGGCAGAACTGGGCCCGTCCGGGGAGCTCCTGGCGATGCTCCCTTTGGGAGAAGCCGAAGCCCCCACCGCGGACCCACCGCGGATCATCCCCTTTGCAGTGCCTTGAATGGTGAGGTGGATGTGTGCCTGGGAGGAGGTGATTCCCGGGGAGAGAAGGCGAAAGGAAAGGCGGCTCTTTTCCAGCCCCAAACCTGTTGCGGATCCGCCCGATGCGCGGCGCGGCTCCGGTGATGATCCGGCCTCTCCGAACTGGGTGGTGACCGACCGAGGCGGGCGGAGATGCCGAGCGGGGAGAGGTGGCAGCTCGACGTGGACAGCGAAAAATGAGAAGCGGGCGGCTGAGAGGCTTCAGCACCTTGGACAGGGTTCGGCTCCACTGGCCTCCATTGAGGGAAGACCCGCCAGATGTGGCGCTTCGGTCCGCTGCTCAGCCCTTTGTTCTGTACCCGCCCAGTTCCAGATGTTCGCATCCTGGGAAGCTGAGTGGCTTTTGCAAGGAGGGTATGATCTGCTATGGCAGATCAGTCGTCCCTTATTAATGAACCAGAAAGTTAACCATGCTTAGCAAATGAAGTTTAGCTTTCACGTGTGTCAGGGTCAAGCCAGCAAGCCTAGAAGGCTGTCCAGGTATCAGTTTTGTATTACTGAAGCCTCTGTGCCCAAGGCTTGCAGTGATTATGACACTTATTAGTTCTCTGTGTTTATGTATTAGTGCACACAAGACCCAACCCGTGTTCAAAATTTAATAATTTAGAGGATTATCTTCCAGAGTGCGGTTCATTTTTTATTTTTATTTTTTGGGCTAATCTGCTTTCCTTCTCCTTTCTTTTTTTAATGTACTTATCAAATGGTTTTAGCGATCTCCTGAACATGGGGAAATTTAATGTGAAATGTCTGATCTCTAAATACTTAGCCTATTTTGAAATGTATGCTTGAAATAGCTCCTGGGTTTTCAGAGCTGCAGATGAAGTCAGGCAACAAAGAAGGCTGGCCACAGCCAGCAGTTTTAGAGGGAGTATCACGTACTTCACCATTCAAAGGTTGGGCATTTATGCAGTTTTTGAGTTTAAACAGCCTTTTAAGATTTTGTACAACAGTCCACCATTACAGGGTGGATTTAATGGGATAATTACAAAGTATTTTAGATTGCCCCTGCAATTACTTTAAAATCTTGGCTGAAGAAAGCTTTCTAGATCAGAGTGGGCAATGACATGGCAGTCACACTTCGTTTCCATTACGATAATATTGGCCATGCAATATCTTTTCCTAAATTTGATCTGATTATTCTGTTTCCCTCAAATGCCAATTTAATGTGAGTGTGGGTGTGGGTGTGAGAGAGAGAAGTGTGGTTTTTTTTTCATTGCTGTTGTAGTCAAGTCAATTTTGAGATGCCACATGTTGAAGGCACATTGTGCAACTTTCTTTGTCTCATTCAAAGTGGTGTGAAGTTCATTGGAGTAGGCTGCTGATTGGCACAGCATAGAATCTGGTTTATCAAGCCCAACCACCTAATAACAGTCTTATTGGTGTGTTCCCTCTTCTTGGATGAAAAGAAAAGGACAAAAAAGACAGACAGATAGATATCAGAGGGAATGTGGCATGCTTTCTCTTGGATAGGTCCAGCTAATGCCTGGAAGGATTAATCCCTGTGATGTTTCAAGAGCTTTTCCCACATCAAGGGGGATGGTGCACTTCCTTGAGAAATGTCACTTCAAGGCTTTTCAGTGAAAGTGGAAAGAAGAAAAGAACATGCATTCATATGCTTTATGTGGACCATTTATTAGTAGAGTTGGACAGTCCTTGAAACATATTTTAGTGTCCAACAAGTGTCATTGAGGAGTCACAAATGCCTCTATGGGGGAAGCGCAGAACTGCAACAAATTCACTCTTTGGCAGGAAGACATATCTTCATTTGCCCACAATCCTTAGTGCAATGTAAATAGCACTTGTTTTTAAATAAGGGGTGCCTTTTGTCAAGGATGCTCTAGTAGAAAGAGTATTCCTGAGGTTCTGGCCTCTGTGGAAAGTTGATTGAAATGGATCATTGTTTCACAACAGCCTTTTGAAGGAGGATGTGAGTTTGATTGTTAAAATCTATATTCCTTAAAAATCCCCTGGGTGTTCAGCTCCTCTCAAACTGACAAACGCTTTAATTCCACTTTTTTTTTTCAGTTTATGCAAGCCTCAACTAATACCAACAAAGTCTCTATTTGGTTTGATTTTCAAGGATCTTTCACGCAAGAGAACGTGCAGGTTTTCAAATTAACCTTTGTTTTAATTTGCACAAGATAAATCTAACCAGGCAGTGTAATCTTACTTATGGATATGGATACACTGGAAAATGTGAGCATTATATAGAAATAGAATTATTTGTATCTAGAAATAGGATGAACAATCAATATTTCATTTATAGATATTCTACAGTTTTGTGGTATGGCTCATTCTAGAATTTTTTTTTCACTTGAAGTGGAAAGTTGCTGGTCTTAGTGATCAAGAGATGCTGGGATCATTTCTGGAAAAAATTATTTCCCATTCCTTGCTCCTTTAGGGAGATGCCAGTTACAACTTCCATTAGAAACAGAGTAATATTTTCAATCCCAGGACACAACAATCTTGTTTATGGAAAGAAATTTCACATGGACTGTTTTTTTGCTCACAAAAACTTCATTGTGGTGTTGTTTTTTTAGGCAAGACTCTAGAAAAGTGAAAGAGAAGTTGAAGCATAACTATTCCATCTGTCTTATATCTTCCTCCTTCATGCTCTTCTTGTTACAATCAGCTGCCACTATCCTGCTTATTTTGCTGAATCCAGTCTAAAATGCTTTATTCCATTCAACTACTCCTTCTTCTAATTCAAAGATATCTGTGGCCTGCACTTTAGGTGTCTTCTTTATTCTTTAGGTGTTTATTCGCATCAGTCTTTCTAGCTACACGGAAATTGGAAATGTCTAGACAGTTTTGAACTATTCCCATTTATTTGGTTCTTTCACAGTCTAAACATTTCCTCTTTTTTTGAGATACACCCACATCTCTGAATGCTCATTTCTGAGTACAAGTATGTGGATCTTCTTTGTAAGTTCATTTCACAGTCAGAGGGGCAATATATCATTTTTATGTTGGGAAAATGTGCATTGCAAAGTAATTTCCCGTATTGAAAATGAAATGCAAACATTTTAGTAGAGTAGCATCAGCCACTTATATTTAAATGATCATTGAGAGGATACCCAACTTAGCCTTATCCTGAAGGTGCAGAAACATTTAGTTATAGAATTCTGTTTTTGCTTCTGATCATAAACACCCCTTTGGGTCTTCTTTTCTTTAAATTCATAATAAATTCATGTCTAGGCACCTCCAGGTATGATTATCATACTATTTGTGCAGCACAGCTTTGTGAACATACAGTATCTATATAAAACTGGGTTGAACGAAATCTCCTAGAATTATCAATTGGCTCTTATATGATTTGTACATGAAATTATTTTTCTTATGTAGCAACCATGGAAGTGTGGCTCTTAATTACCTATTCATTTCAGTGGCATATGTTTTAATTGCTTTTTAATTTATACCTCCCTTTCTCATCAACAAATAATATTCGCAAGAATACTCCAATGTGGATTTCATCTTCCAAACTTTCCATTTGTGATTGTAATGGGTTCCTCATGGACTAGCTCCTGACAAGCAGCTTTCTATTTCTCTCCTTTTCATTTGGTGCCCAGTTTTGTCTAAGTTTTTTTCCCCTTAATTGCTTAGCAACCATTCACCTCGCCTTCAGAAAAAAAAACCTATTTGTATAAAATACAAATATTATCCTTCTCTGTCCATATTTTTAGCCTATAACCTTTTAACTGAATGAACCAGATGCTTCAATAAAACATTTTCAAAACTTGATCTATTTTCTCACTGTGAGAAATTGTGTATTTGTCTGCATAAGTCTCCCATTTGGCACTGGATGCTATTCCTAATTGACATTTGCTCTTCCATTCATCTTTTTTGCATCTGTTTTCTCTTCTGGCTTCCTAGATTTCTTGGCTTTGAAAAGAGCAACCTATGCTGGGTCTTTAGACACCAAGGCCTGGGTGATGATGGCCTGGGTGCAAGAGCCCTTGGGGGCCTTGCTTTATGCTGATGAAAACTGTCTAACTCTTTGGCCAAGTTCCTTTCTTTTCTTGAAGCAACTCCACTTTCTCCAAATGGGCAAAGAGGCACAGAGGCAGCCCAACACACCATTAGGTGCATGGTGTATGAAAGAGAGCTTGGCCTCTATGATGCACATGGGCACCACTGTTTCTGCATTATAGTATTTGTTTCAGCAGGGCAATGTGCAAGTAGCAGTGAAGGGTGGGAATACACAGCTGTGTGGACCATGTAAACTAAACTAGCCTGCTGTCTTCAGGTCAGTGCAGGATCCTCCTTCCAAGTCGGTCCCCTTCCAGATCATCACCCTCCCTCTTCATCTTGCCTTCATCTTGGCTCAGGCAGTAAGATCTCTTGGGTAAGCCTTTCAAACATCTGGTAGAGGAGATCACTAGGAAACTTGGCTCAAAACAACTGGGTTGCCAAGAAAGATCCACTGCAAAGCAGCCACCTTTGTTCTTCACTTTTCCCACATATCTCTCTAAACTGCCTTTTGAGTCTTGAATGCCTGTCCATCCCTCCGTCTCATATCCTCAACTCTCCTTTTTAACATTCTGGGTTTGTTGTGTTCCTATCCCATTAATTCTCCTTTGCTTTTTGTATCCAGTGCATTTCTTCTTCTTCTTGGCATGCTCATTTAAATTCTACTACCTCCTCTGATTTCATTAACACCATGGGAAAGTATCTTAGTAGCATGGTTGCAGGAGAGTATACTATTCCCATTCATCTGTGTCCACCAGCTTCTGATCAGTGAAATGCAGATTCATGTAACATTTCATATTTTTTAGACTTGGCAAGTGGCGACACTTAACTGACCTGGGCTGATCTATGCAAAGTTGGGCCTAGTTAATATTGGGATGGGGATTGTGTGGATTTCCATGACTCTTAACTAGTTTGGGAGATCAAATCTGCAGTATTAAATATCTTCCATGTCATTGCCAAGAAAACAGCATGGTTACAGTCATCAAGATTCACACTTAAGTTGAGGGTTTCTTTACCATCAACACCTGGAAGAAAAACAATGAACTGCTAGAGTAGCATCAGCCACTTATATTTAAATGATTATGTCATAGCTTTATTTTCTCTGCCAGGGAGATTGGTCACTCAGCAAATCCAGTGCCAGTTAAGCACACTGTTTTCTTCCATACATTTTTTTTAAATTTGAAAACTAGCTTGGATTTTGTATAGTTTTGACATTTGTCAGCCCATTTGAAAAATGTGTGATACAGGATGGAGGGCATATATTCATATGCAACAAAAATTCAAGTACAATTAAATAAGAACAAGAACAATTAATAGACAATCATCAACGTGCCTCAAAATACAGAATTCCTACCATCCTGGACCCCATTATCCCATTGGGTTCATCTGTGGTTAGATGGGAGGATAGCATCTCTGAAAGCCAGTCATGTTTATGAGATGCAAAATCCATAATCTTTCTATTTGACTTTGAGCTACTAACCCATTCTCACTTCAATCTACCCAAAAATTAGAATAAAACATCTTAATACTCTCATGTATACAAAAGTGAACTTCTAGGAGCAATGCTGAGCTACAAAGATGATAGACAAGATTAGGGCAGGGTTATCTTGAGCAGCAGGATAAGGGAGAAAGTCTTAGTGGAATTGAACAGGGTCTTGGGTAGTTTTCATGTTGAGAACCAGGGGGATTTTTAGACAAGAAGTTTTTGCTTTCTCGAGTTGGTTACAATTGTTGATCAAAGCTATGAACAATGAAAAATTATCCAAGGATTTTCTTCATATCTTTTTCACTTGATTGTCAGAAGTCTTCTTTTTGACTAGAGTGGCTATTTCTGTAGTCATTTCACAGTAGGACCATTATCATTTTAATGGTGTCTATGAAATATTCCTTCATGTTGGGGCAATTGTTTTAAATAATGATACAAGGTAGCCATAAATGTTAGCTCTTCTTTGGAACCACTATTTCAATCTTGCATAGTTTCTCCATAGATAGGAGCTTGGAATACTTTGTGTAGATAAATTTAACAATTTTTTGTATTCATACAGTGCCTTAAAATGTTCAGATGACATGTGATTTGTAAATCTTCTACCATAATCAATAGGATGCTGTGTTAGTTGGTAAAGTACTTGTTTAACCAACTTTATAGAGTTGGTAGCAAATGAATTGTTGATGAGCTCCAGTTCAGGTAACCAATGTCATCAGCTTCCTCTGCCAACAGTCTGAATTCCATGGCACCTGGAGGTTAATTACTCAAGGAAGAAGTTTCTGTTTTTGGTAGTCTTGTAGCACCTACAATAGTGATAGAGCACATAAGCACACTGGTTTCTTGCGTGGATGGGTACTCAGGTGAAAGGAGGGACAATATTTCACAGATCATTTGGTTATAAGGTTGCATGCAACTGAAATGAAAAGATGCAATCTCCTTCAAGTCAAACGCTTCTCTTGTAGGTTCATGAACACATCCATATAGAGTTCTTGACCATAATACAGCTTTTGTCATCTTCTGAGATATTCTTTTCACTTCTTTGTGTAATCTAAAGGCCTAGCATCACATATTCTGAAAGTAAATGGCTGTTCTGCTGGGCTGTTTTGTTATTGTTATTGTTGTTGTTTGTTTTTGCATGATGACAATGCTGTGTAAAAATTGCAATAGACGTAGGTAGGTAGAAGGTAGGTAGGTAGGTAAGTAGGTAGGTAGGTAGATAGATAGACAGACAGGCAGGCAGACAGACAGACAGACAGACAGACAGACAGACAGATAGATAGATAGATAGATATGGATGGAAGGGAAGGGAAGGGAAGGGAAGGGAAGGGAAGGAAAGGAAAGGAAAGGAAAGGAAAGGAAAGGAAAGGAAAGGAAAGGAAAGGAAAGGAAAGGAAAGGAAAGGAAAGGAAAGGAAAGGAAAGGAAGAAGTTTACTCCATGAGCTTTGAAGCAATGTACTTTGTCACATCTCTTGACTGACCTTGAAATAATAACTTTTCACTTGTTAACTGGCACGTTGCTAGCTGAATCAATTTCATTGTGGTGTTTGTAGCTGAATCATTAATCAATGTTAGTTTTATTGTTATCACAAAGTGTTCCTGTCTCTCTTCACGCTTGAATGCAAGTACTATTTTGCATAGATGGTTTTGGAAATAATAATTGCATTTCAAAAAAAAAGTGCTAAAGGCTTCAGTGAACCTTGGCAAAGTTACTCCAAGCTTGGGGAAAATGTATTTGCTGGAACACTCTAAAATGACCTACTTTAGCTACTTTGTGTATCAAATGTCTAAAGAAATGACAAAGTGCATTACCAAAACTCAACAGCCCTTCCTAACGCTTGCCCTTTGATTGATCTCAGGGCTGCAGCTTTTTCCAGCCTTCCATGAGAGAGAAATCTGGGTTTTAAAAGCTGTTAAGTTCTACGATCTTTTGGTAGGTTTTTTTTTTTTTTTTTTGGACTGCTATGAAGAAGAAGAATCTCAAAACGCCCTTCAGCACTGAAAAAAGTGGGAGTTTTCTAACACAGCCATTTACTTGTGCCAAATCTATATTAAGAAAATACTTAACTGAAGGACTGTGCTAAATATGGTGTTCCATCTAAAGGGTTCATTACTATGCGCATCATATTGTGATATATTTTCAGCTAATATTGATGTGTGTGCAAATTAAAGTACTACTTTCTCTTGCAACATCTGGGCAACAGGACGCTCCCCAGATATTTTTGGACTGCAGCAACTCCCATTATTTCTCACTATTAATTGTGCTGAGGAGGAGGACTGGGGGCAGTTCTGCAGCATTTGGTGAGCCCCACAATGTATTTGCCTGGTTGCAAAAACAGACATCAAGTAATAGTATATTTTTCTTATTGAGAAAAGCATTGACAACTGAGATGTAGGAATGGACGTGGCAAAACATTCAGATGCTTTTGCCATGACTGTTCACCTGACTTTTAAATCCACATGGAGCTGAATTCTTTATCAAATGCAACCATTTATTTTGCTTTCTCTACTATTGCAGCCTTCCTCTGCCTTAAACTCAATCTAAACCTCTGAATATTTGTAGTCGGAAGGTGACCTATTTCAGTTCAACCCATTGATTCAGCTCAAATTCAAATTTGAACCAGATTGATTCAGTGGTTTAATTCTCAAACCCGCTAATTAGGTCACATTGACTAAGCTGTCTAGAACAAGTAAAAAAAAAAAGTGTTGAGTATGTGGAAAAGTTAGTTCATAGAGACTTGACTGGAAAAAAATTGAATCAAATCTCTGAATCAATGTCTTACATCCCCATAATTATTAGGCATCTGATCCCATCTTGTTATATTTATTTCTTTAACAGCAACAGTAAAAAAGGTGCACAATTTTTGAAAACCTGAGATATCATCCACCTTTTAAAGAGTGAAATGTCCCTTTTGATGATGGCACATCTGTCCTTCATTTTTCATAGCAGATGAAAGTCCAAAGACCAGTAGTAGTTCAGCCTCTGGTGCAAAATAAAACCACAGACCTACAGTGGCATTCATCTCATCCTCATATCCTTCTTAGTTGGCTTTATGAAATCCATGTACAGCCACAGTCCAAATGAAGTCTAAGCAGTTTCTGGAGCCAGATTGTCCCGGGGGACTACAAAGACAAGTCCATGTCATCTCTTTGCCAAGATTTTCAGAGATAGTTTGCCCTTGCCTTCATTTTAGGGTTGGAGAGGAAGACTCTCCCAAAGGAAGGATTAGAATTTGGGTTTTTCTACTCTGAGTCCAGCATCCTAATCACTAGGCTAAGCAAGCTTTCTTCTATGCAATTTACAATGTATGTCATACAACAGAACACTAATAATGCAATGATATAAAATCTATACAACATATGATGCCTGTTTGGGGGATCCCAAGCAGATATTCCCCTACCTATCTGGATGAGATAGGCAGATCTGATTAGAAAAAGGCAGTCTCTGGGATAGTCAGTCTCTGAGTCATTAAGGGTTTTAAAGGTAGCAACAGCATTTCAAACCACACTCAGAAATAACCTGGCAACCAAAGCTGCTGCCACAGTAACAGGGCAGCATTGAAGCTGACCAGTGAGGATGCAGGATGCTGACTGGTCTCCAGGTGGACCTCAAGGGAAGTCCTAGCTACAACAGATTACAAAAACCTTAATCAGAGATGACAGGGATGAAAGTGCCTGCCCTGTTTGCATCCTGCTCTAACGAGAGCTGCCTCTGATGCACAAATGAAGCTGAGCAGAGGACCTCCTGGCCAGAGCCCCCCCCCCTCCCCCTTGCTCTTCCAGCAAGAGATGTCCCAGATGGTGAACCTGCTGGGTCTGGAGAATACGACTCCATGGAAAATCAAAGGAAGCCATTCCGTCTTGCTTGAGTTCAGTCCAAGCTTGTTTCTCCCCATCCTGAGGAATATCCTCAAATTAAATTGCAAGGCCCAGAATAACACTTGTGCCTGGAATCATAACATTGACCTTCCAGACTCAGCCATGGTGACCTTGTAATGGCTTCTCATAAAAGATTCATAATGAAATCAAATACTTTCTTCTAAAATGGATTCCTTAGACAATATTACACTGCCCAAAATTAAATCTTACATCAGTTTAACTCCTGCAATGCATTTGATGAAATAAGCTGTTGTCCTATCATATTTTTTTTTATATAGTTGGAAAAGCTGTTACCAGACTTCTCTTGATTTTTGCCTAAAGATAAAGGTTCCCCTTGCACATATGTGCTAGTCGTTCCCAACTCTAGGGGGCAGTGCTCAGCTCCGTTTCAAAGCCGAAGAGCCAGCGCTGTCCGAAGAAGTCTCTATGGTCATGTGGCCAGCATGACTCAACGCCAAAGGTGCACGGAACGCTGTTACCTTCCCACCAAAGGTGGTCCCTATTTTTCTACTTGCATTTTTTACGGGCTTTCGAACTGCTAGGTTGGCAGAAGCTGGGACAAGTAATGGGAGCTCATCCCGTTACGCGACACTAGAGATTCAAACCGCTGAACAACCGACCTTTCTATCGACAAGCTCAGCATCTTAGCCAATTTTGCTTACCATAGCCTAAAATGGCTCTACTCCTAAAATACATTTGAAGTAATTTCCAAGTTTGTTCAGGGACTGTCAAGTATAGAATGAAAATTATGCCTTTCATTTCACAAAAATCTATCTAAATTTACAGCTGTTGGAAAGCGGGGAATGAAATCATACTATGTCAAAGTGTAACTCTGTACAGGTGCTCTCTCAAATCATGTTGCTTGTTCTAGGAACCGTTCATACCTTCAAATATTCAAAATATATAAATGTAACTATTTCTTCAAGATGAGTCTTCCAGCTCAAGAGACAAAATGCCATCCCTGCCCTGATCTTGCAGATGCTTTAGTTCAGTGTATTATTTCACTAATTTAGATTTTCTTGACTTTCATTCCCTAAGGAATGATTATTTGTAGCTCTGCCCAAAAATGGTTTGTTCTGTTGCAAAAATCTAGTTATAAACATTGGTCGTTTGGATCAGTGGTGGGATTCAAAAATTTTTACTGCCAGTTCTGTGGTGGGCGTGGTATGGCTTGGTGGGTGTGGCTTGGTGGGTGTGGCAGGGAAAGGATACTGTAAAGTCCCCATTCCCTCTCCACTCCAGGGGAAGGATACTGCAAAATCCCCATTTCCTCCCGATCAGCTGGGACTCGGGAGG
The DNA here is from genome assembly GCA_030761175.1 of Masticophis lateralis. Taxonomy (NCBI): domain Eukaryota; kingdom Metazoa; phylum Chordata; class Lepidosauria; order Squamata; family Colubridae; genus Masticophis; species Masticophis lateralis. The sequence goes on from JAUDYJ010000005.1 coordinate 97,163,195, forward strand.
CAGAGAATAGATGGGGGTAGGGCTAGTCAGAGGTGGTATTTACTGGTTCTCCGAACTACTCAAAGTTTCTGTTACTGGTTCTCTAGAATTGGTCAGAACCTGCTGAATGCCACCTCTGTTTGGACCCAGTTGCAACCAAATGCTGGAAGGAGAAATATTAGTTGTAAGCAGATTGATCTGCATCATTGCCATAATTACAACAGGTACACATCTCCCTGGGTGGAGGTATCTTGCTTTGGCCAGCATTTGGATGCAAGTTTTTTCCACCAATAAAAGAGAATATTTGTAGTCAGGGTTGAAATGTAAGATCCTGAGCTTAGTGGTTTTCTTGCAGGAATTTCTTGACCCAGCTAGGCAACATCATCAGTGCTAAGCTCAGGTTTCTGCATTATTGCAAGCTCAAGATGAGAAATGGTGAAGATATGCTCACTCTATGCATTCTCCTTTCTCACACGTTTAGAAGTCCATCTTATAGGCATTTCCTGCTGTACCAGCCTAGAATAGAATTGTGCCAACAATCCTCCTTGCTATGTTCTGAAAAGGATCTTCGTAGGAGGGAGAGATTATTGGATATAAAGCAGGGATGAAATCCAGCAGGTTCTGACAGGTTCTGGAGAACCAGTAGCGGAAATTCTGGGCAGTTCGGAGAACCGGCAAATACCATCTCTGGCTGGCCCCAGAGTGGGGTGGGAATGGAGATTTTGCAGTACCCTTCCCCTGCCACTCCCACCAAGCCATGCCCACAGAACCGGTATTTTAAAAAATGGGATTTCACCACTGGTATAAAGTCACCTCATGTTCCCTCTTTAAAGGTACTGTAAGTTTTCCTTTACTTGCCATTTCCCAAGTTTCATTCTTTAAAAAAAACCCTGAAGTCATTTTTCTCCATTTAAATCTCAGCAGATGTCTCTTACATAGTTTCATCCCATTTTTAAAACGTAATCTTGAGAAAGTGTGTATTAGGCCTGCTTGCCAAGTTGAAGCTACTAGGGACAGTAGCCAACCACTTTCCAGAAAGGAATCAAACAATCAAATTCATCATTTTTATTCTTTCTACAACAACTTAGAGGAGTGTTTTAAAACCAGCCAACATTTTATGTGCAAATATATAAATTCAGCTATCCTGTTTTCTATTTTTCTGGACCCTATGCTCTTAAAACTATGTTTATAATATCAAGGATTATGGCCTTTGCTGGTTCATGAATCACACTCAGATATAATGTCAGTTCCAGTTCACCTTAATGTATCAACATTGAGCTGTGTAAAGCATGGTATATGGTTTCTGGAACCATGGTCCATAATGGAAACTCAGCCAACCTTAGTTTTATTAAACCAAAGTTGTGGGAATCCAGAAGTTCTCATTGGGGCCTAGCTCAACTGTTGTGTATATGTGAAATTGTCCTCAAATTTCTCCTTGGCCTAAACAGAGTTACTCATTAAATCAGAAAGCAGATTACAACATTGATTTGCAATGTTTGCATAACATTGGGCTTATTTTTAAGTATAAGATCCAGACTGGTATAGTAGTTAGGGTCTTTCTTTTCAATCCATAAGGAGGAAAAAAGTATGGAATGAATAGACTTCCCTTTTTACTACTACTACTACTACTACTACTACTACTACTATTACTACTACTCATTCCTCTTTCCTTTCCTCTCCATCTTGTCCTCCTCCTCCTCCTGTTTGGTTTTCTGATGTTTTGGACATTAAACAGAATTCCTACGAGGAATTCTAAAACTTTTCTCCCCTAAATCAGTATGAAATGCAGATTGCTTAATGATGCATGCTTCTGCTATGCATTCAGGGTAGGACACCTGGCCAATAAATAGAGTGATGTTTTGATTGAGCAAAGAGTTGAATGACAGTGTTGGCAACGGATACGTTGTTTGGGCTTGATGGTATGGGCAAAATTTGGCCTCAAGATGCTTTTGATTTGCTTCCAGCATTGCAAGCTTTCCTGCCCCAAAATTCCCACTAAATTCTCATTTTAGTTTTAACATTTTTGGGAAGGTTCTGGGAAAGCCTGTTAGATGTCTCCCAGATGGGACACTTGTTTCCTCTTCCATTTTTGCCTGCAGCATTCTCATTCTCCAAGCACTCCAAAAAACAAAACAAAAACAAAGTTCTCACCTCCCTTAAGAACTATGAATTTCATGGCTGAGGAAACTAATGGGAAGTAAGATACGATCCACGCCGGCATTTAAAACTCTGCAGGTCCATTAAGCGCCCATCCCTTTTCCAGCAGAAGTTCCTCTGAAGAATGACCTTGTCTGTCCATATTACGCCACTCTCGTCAAGAAGAATTATCTAACTTGGAGGGTCATTTGAGGTGATGGTTTGTAGTCCAGGTCCTTGGCTGTTAAAATTTACACCCTGCAGTCTAGGCAGAATTTTGAAATACTAATGAGAGTTCAAAAGCCAGACCCTGGTCCTTCAAGTTGTTTTGGTCTGGCCTGCCTTTTTTTCTGGCCTTCAACTGTTTTAATTATTTTAACCTTTTTTATGGATTGGGTAAACTGTCCAGAGTCTTCTGGAATAGATGCCCATGTTATTATACATATATATATATATATATGTAAAGATTCTCCTTGCACATATGGGCTAGTCATTCCCGACTGTAAGAGGTGATACTCATCTCCGTTTCAAAGCCGAAGAGCCAGCGCTGTCCGAAGACGTCTCCATGGTCATGTGGTCGGCATGACTCAACGCCAAAGGCGCATGGAATACTGTTACCTTCCCACCAAAGATGGTCCCTATTTTTCTACTTTCATTTTTTACGTGCTTTCGAACTGCTGGGTTGGCAGAAGCTGATACAAGGAACGGGAGCTCACCCTGTTATGCGGCACTAGGGATTCGAACCACTGAACTGTCGACCTTTTGATCGACAAGCTCAGCATCTTAGCCACTGAGCCACTGTGGGGGGGATCCCCTCCCTCCCTCCCTCTATGTATGTATGTATGTATGTATATATGTATGTATATATATATGTTTTATACATATAAACTCTATATCTATGAGTAGAGATACAACAATAATCATGATGATAATCATAATATACATATCGATATTAATCACATAGTAATAGTATAATTAGCTCATCCATGTTAAAAAAAATCAATGCATAATTAATTATCCTTTTAATCTTTTTAGTTTCTAATCTCTGTTTCTCTTAGTTAGCCATCGGTAAAACAAGTCCCATGTTAAGAAATAGTCTGTTTCTTTCTTTTCTTTTCTTTTAAGTTTTAATCTATCCATCTCAGCACATTCTAATATTTTTTTAATAACACTTTCCTCTGCTGGGACTCTTCATTTTTCCACTGTTGTGCAAACACAATTCTTGCTGCAGTTAACACATGTAAAATTAAATATGTATTCCCTTTATTATACTGTTCTGGTAAGATACCCAACAAAAATATTTCTGGTTTCAAATCTATGTGTTGCTTTGTCATTTTTTCTAGCCATGTATGTATTTTAGTCCAGTATTTTTTTGCCTTTGGGCATATTCACCACGTATGATAATATGAACCTGGTATCTGATTACATTTCCAACATTTAGTTGACAAATTTTCAAACATCTTTGCTAATCTCGCTGGTGGCATTTTACCCTTTTTTATGGATTGGGTAAACTGTCCAGAGTCTTCTGGAATAGATGCTCAAGTTAACTGAATATATTAAATTACATTATTGAAAGCTAAAGCAAAAAGCAGAAATATCACTTGATGTTGCTTCTTGCTGATACAATCCACTCAAGACAGCGGGTTGGGATTAGCAATATATAGATTGGTGTACTTGCAATCCATTTTACTGCGTTCTGCATGTGTTCCTACTGCCATGAATCCATTAGAAGCAATAAACTCCAATCTACTCCCAGCAAGATCTGTGGTGAAAGTCCTTTACATCCCTAATAAGAATTTAATGTTTGGATGTTCTCTTGCAGTCTCCTTCTCCTTTCAAAGCTTTTTACATATTCAAAAGTAACCTGGTGGGTGAGTTGGCTAACCTAGATTCTTCATCCTGGATGTAAAGTTATAGTAACAATAACAGAGCTGGAAGGGACCTTGGAGGCTTTCTAGTCCAACCCCCTGCTTAGCAGGAAACACTATACCATTTCAGACAAATGGCTGACCAATCTCTTCTTAAAAACCTCCAGTGATGGAACTTGAGGATGATTTTAACTCAGAAAATATGACTAGAAAATTGGAGGGAGGGTGGGTGGTGGGTGGTGAAAGAGAAGTCCTACACCTAGGCAAGAAAAACCAAAAGTACACATATAGACTGCATGAAAGCAGGCTTAATGGCAGTGACTGTGAGAGGGATCTTGGAGTCTTAGTGGACAACCAATTAAATATGAGCCAAAAGTGTGTGGCAGCAGCCAAAAAAGCCAATGCAATCCCAAATTGCATTAACAGAGGGATACAATCAAGATCAAGTGAGATACTAATACCACTCTACAAAGCCTTAGTAAGGCCACACCTAGAGTACTGCATCCAGTTTTGGTCACCACACTATAAAAAAAGATGTTGAGACTCTAGAAAAAGTGCAGAGAAGAGCAACCAGGATGATTAGGGGACTGGAGGCTAAAACATACATCATCAACAACATGGTTGCAGGAACTGGGCATGGCTAGTCTAGTGAAGAAAAGGACCATGGGAGACAGGATAGCAGTGTTCTAATATTTGAGGGGCTGCCCCAGAGAGGAGGAAGGGGTTCAAGCTATTTTCCAAAACCCCTGAATGCCAGTCAAGGAATAATGGATGGAAAATGAACAAGAAGAGATTCAACCTAAAAATAAGGAGAAATTTTCTGACACTGAGAACAATCAACCCATGGAACAGAAGTTTTATTTATTTATTTTATTTTGTTCAACTTGTATGCTGCCTTTCTCCAAAGACTCAAGTTGCCTTTAGAAGTTGTGGGAGCTTCATTACTTGAGACTTTCAAGAAAACACTGGGCTCCAAAGGTGCTTTTTTTCGAAAGTCCATATTCTGGACAGAATGGACAACTGGTTCGAAAGAAGGATCAAAGAGACCATCTCCATTAAGACTGAGCAGCTGTCTCTCAACAGAGGGAGTGTGAATACGACCCCGCCTGTCTCCTGTTTACAACACGGTCCTTTCAGCAGTTCCAAGAATGTTCCACATTTGGATTCTGATTCAGATGATCCTGAGGAACCCAAGAAAGAAACCCAAGTGGCCTCAATGGCTTTCAGAAAGAGTGCAAATGACCAGAGGACCGCAAGGAATATAATTCCATCGTCTACCATTCAGTCAGAACTGAAGAAGCTTCTTGGATGAGAAGCGAAATGTCTTCAAAGAAAAACAAAGAAAGTCCAATTGCCTTTTGTAAAAACCACCTTTGGGATAACTATGACCTGGATGACTGAGGATCTCCATGGGCATTTAGTGAAAATAGAACTTGAATTTCCGTATCTCCTTGTACTCACTGTATACACTGAATACACTGTACACTGTATACACTGTACTGTATTCATTCATGAATAAAACCAGCATTTGAGAAAATAATAGATATTTTAGCCCTTACAGTATAATGTGCCACATTTTTGGCAGCTACAAACTGTCCCTATCATTAATACTAACTTGATTTATTTTGCTTTCCTCAATGACTTCCTTCCCCTCTTTAAGAGTCCCTCCTTCTCTGCTAGGGATATTAGATGGCAGAGTTTAAGGAAGTGGAAACTTACTTGGAGAACCTATTTTGTCACTCTCTTCTTTTGCACATGGGAAGTGTGCATGGGAGCAGAAGCTGCTGCTCCTTTGCTGAGAACTCTACATGGGGCTCCCCTTGAAGAGCACTCGGAGGCTCCAACTGGTCCAGAATGCGGCCGCGCGGGTGATTATGGGAGCGACACGGTGCACCAATGTAACACCTCTCCTGCACGAGCTGCACTGGCTCCCAGTGGTCTTCTGGGTGTGATTCAAGGTGTTGGTGACCATCTTTAAAGCGCTCCATAGCTTAGGACCTGGGTACTTACGAGATCGCCTTCTGCCACTGATAGCCTCCCACTGACCAACACGCTCCCACAAAGAGGGACTCCTCAGGGTGCCGTCAGTCAAACAATGTTGACTGGTGACCCCCAGGGGGAGAGCCTTCTCTGTGGAGGCACCCGCCCTCTGGAATGAACTGCCCCCGGGGATAGGTATGATTCCTGACCTGCGTACCTTTCGCTGTGCCCTTAAGACTCTACTATTCCAACAGGCTGGGCTGGCTAAATAAAGAATTTTAAATGGGTGTTTTAATCTTTGAGCTTTTAATTTGGGCCAAATTATCTAATATGTTTTAAATTGTTTTTAAATTTTGTGTTATATGTTGTTTTATTGTGGCTACACACCGCCCTGAGTCCTTCAGGAGAAGGGCGGTATAAAAATTTAAATAATAATAAAAATTTAAATAATAAATAAATAGAACCTGAAGTAACAACTGCAGGGCCTGGGGAAATAATTCCTTTCCCTGGGATGCATTTGTCCTCCCCCTCCCCCCACACATACACTTTTCAACAAAAGTCCACAGGGCCGATGAGCAGTCACAAGCTCATAAGTAGAACCCAGGAATGTGAAATCACCAACGGGTCAAATATTATTACTTCAAGGTTGCATATTTTTAATGCATTAACATTTTGACACAAGGGAAGTGGAAGGGCATCATAACAGATCAAGGGCTTTAAAATATTGTTAAGAAATTATTTTTATTACTTTTTAGAATGCTATTTCACCTGCAGTGAGTGACTATGGTCTTCTCCCTGGCGTCTTTGCAATGAAGTAGGCTAGTTTTCTTTTTAGGGATGGTATTTTTATTTGAAGATCCTGAAGTTATAGAACAGGGGTGTCGAAACTCGATTTCACAGAGGGCCACATCAGGATTGTGTTTGACCTTGGGGGCCTGGGGTGGGTGTGGCCAGCTTGACGTCCCTCGTGTCAGGGTGCCTGTGGTGGCCCAAGCACTCTGCCAGTGAAAACAGGGTCCTGAGCTCCATTTTTGGTTGCGATGGCCTCCTGCAACCCTCTGTCCGCAGACACCCCCCACAAGCCAGTCCTTTGCTATTTCCAGGATGACCCTGTGGACCAGATCTAAGCACCCCATGGTCCTGATCTGGCCCCCAGGCCTTGAGTTTGACACCGCTGTTATGCCAGATCCTGTCCTAGTCTGCTGTGAATTTAGAAGGTTAATCAAAGGTCCAGACAATCAAGGGACAGAAGGTTAATCAAGGGACAGAATTGTGTCCATATATTTTGCCAGTAGAGACTTTAGGAAATTTATAGGAATTTATAGGAAAATTAGCAACAATTTATCTTTGCAGTAAACACTTATAGACACTTTACTTTTATTTCATTTTTTATTCATTTATTTTGTCAAGCATATATAAGATAACAGGTAAAAATATAAACATAATTTGAATACATGAAAAAAGTAAGTAAAAAGGAATATTAGTAGGCACGCTGATGCACTTATGCATGCCCCTTTCTAAGCATCTTCCCCAAATTCATGTACCTATTAACGTGAATTGCCCTGAAACCTATTTTTAAATGTAAAATTAGACCCTACTTTAATTGCAAACAATCTTACAATTTGCTTTTCTTCCCCAATTCCCCCAGCATAAATGTTTCTTTTACATGTAACTCCAGCTCTTTGCGTGCAACTTTCAGGAATATTCTCGGTGTATGTTCCCTTCCCATCAATTTCATGGCAAAATTCTTTTACTTCCGTGTACACATCAACCTTATGTAATACAGACCGAAAGGATATGGTACAGAAAGCTTCTAGAAAAACTAGTCTTCTATTTGGTCTTCAGTCCCAGATCTCAGACACCCTTCAATTTATGAAAATAAATATTGTTGTCACACCACAACCAGTGATCCCTGGAATTCAAGTAGGTGCAAGCTCAAGAGATCCAATGTTGTCCTGCTGAGCTTAGTTGACTTTTAGATGGGTTTTAGATGGGTTGACCTCTGAGTGTAGGATTTGACTTGAGGATTTCTGTTTCCTGTGGGTATGCCACTTATAAATTGCTGGGATAAACAGTTAAAACATAGCTGCATGCATCTACATTTGGCTGCTAAACATTGAAGGAAAATCCAGTCAGAAGTAGACTGGTGGGTAGATAACACATGTGATGTTATTCATGTTTGATCTATTTGACATTGCATTCATTTGTTCATCAAATTAATATAGCCACTCATTTGGCCAAAAATGATTCAAAATTAGTCAATGCTAACTTTTCTTAATTACTATCGACCATCACCTTTTAAAGCAGAGGTGTCCAACCTTGCCACTTGTGGACTTCAGCTCCCAGAATTCCCCATCACTGGGATTGAATTCTGGGGTTGAAGTCCTCATGTCTTAAAGAGACCGAAGCTGGCCACACCTTCTTTAAAGTTTCCATGTAGATGTGTCATAACAAGGGATGAAATCCAGCAGGTTCTGACGAACCGGTACTGAAAATTTTGAGTAGTTTGGAGAACCGGCAAATGCCACCTCTGGCTGGCCCCAGGAGTGGGGTGGAAATGGAGATTTTGTAATATCCTTCCCCCAGGAGTGGAGAGGGAATGGGGATTTTATTTATGCAATTTATATGCCACCCTATCTCCAAGGACTCAGGGCGGCTCACAACGATAAAATGCACAATCCCTCATTAAAAACAATGGGAATTAAAATTCTAAATTAAAACAGTTAAAATTGATTTTAAAAATCCCTGTTAGTCCAAACTGTGGGACAACCAGGTCTTCAAATCGCGGCGGAACGAGCGAAGGCCAGGAGCCATCCGGCGCTCCAAAGGAAGTTGGTTCCAGAGGGTGGGTGTGCCAGAGAAGCTCTCCCTCTGGGGGTCGCCAGCCGACACTGTCTGGCCGACGGAATCTGAGGAGGCCCTGTCTGTGGGAACGCACCGGGTGATTGGGAATTGTCGCTGGCTGCAGGGGGTCCGACATGGCAGTATCCTTTCCCCTGCCATGCCTTCCAAGCCACACCCACCAAGCCACACCATGCCCACTAAGCCACGCTTACAGAACCGGTAGTAAAAAAAATTGAATTTCACCACTGGTTATAACATCCACATCATTTATTCCCAAGAGGTTCTTGAGGAAACATCTGGGCAAAAGAGGGGGTTGGGTATGTATTCAGAAAAGCCTTAAAGTTGTTTACAGTTCCAGCTGGAATTGAGGGATGTGTAAGATAATGTGGCTTGCAAGGCAGAAAAATGAGTTAAAAATGGGCCATGGTTGCCAGATTCCAAAGGTTGTGCTTTGTGCAATTAAAATTTTGTGAGGCTTTGACTGTTTGTTCTGCAAGGCAAGGCGGTAATGAAGAGTAGGAGTTTGATAGCACAACACGAAACTAACATTGTGTTTGACAACTGTGATCCCTTTTAGTCACTGCTCATATGGATAATAATTTAATTATACAATTAGCCATTTGTGAATCAAGGCCCTGAGAGGAGAGGGGTGGAGGTGGGGAACAGAGAAGCAATTGCTTTCTCCAAAGAAGGGGGTGACTCAAACATTGGCATCTTCAGGACTGTGGAATGGATTGTGTAGGCCTGTTGCTCCTCTGAGACTGAAGCCTTTGGGTTAATCTTTTGAGGGCTGCCTGGAAGTCCCACACCTTGTGATGGAAAGGTAGAAAGGCCAAAAAGAAAGAAAAAAGGGGCGGGGGCGCAGAAAAAGGCTGCACTTCTCCAGCTCTCCAAACCGGTCTTCAAATATTATCCATGGGAAGGAATTAGTTCAGCCCAGCTTGAGAGATTGTCTGCTTGGGAAACAGAGAAGGATTTTGCAAAAGATAATGTTTTCTTTCTTTCTTTCTTTCTTTCTTTCTTTCTTTCTTTCTTTCTTTCTTTCTTTCTTTCTTTCGGCAGTAAAACCATCAATGTTATAAATGCTGCCTCTGGGGGAAAAAAACAGCATCAGGTCCCATTTTAGGCATTCTGTTTTCTTTTTAGTTGCTAAAATGGCCATTTGTATGAATCAAATCAGATTTGTGGGTGTGATAAGCAAAGAAATGGCTCATTAAACCAAGGAAGAAGAAGGCAGACATCAAAAGTACCAGACCATGAAAAACACAGAGCTTTCATTAAGAGGAAAAAAATAGAGAGGGAGAGAAATGTTTTTCTTACATTGGATAAATATATTCCTTTAGTCTATTGTGTCAGTTGGGAAGCCAGCCTTAAGATCATAAATATTAGTTAAAGATAAACAAGGCAAGTTTAGTGTTTAAGGAAATTAATTTCAGTATAGAACAATTAAAATCAGTTGCCCTGATGATTATATATTAGTCTTTGGGATTTGAATGCCATGTCCACTAAAAGGAGCTCATGTAGGCTAGAATTCATGCTCACTAGTCCTCAACTTACAACCATTTTTAGGGACTATTCAAAGTTACTACAGTGCTGAAAAAAGTGGCTTGTGTGACTTTTCACACTTATGACCATTACCGCATCTCCTTTCAAGTATTTTCTTATTAGTTTATCAAAATATAAACTACAGAAATACCAAGAAAAATGAAAATAATGGGAAAATATGGGAGGAAAAAGGGAAGAGGAAAAAGTGTAAAGGGGAAAAGAAACAAAAGAAAAGCATTGACTTCCAGCTCCTTTTGACACAGTAGAATAAGGTAATATCATACAATCAAAACTTTTTACTTTTACATAATAATATATACTAGCCATTTCTATTATAAGATGACCGTTACAGCATCTCCACGGACTTGACCGTAAGTCTCCCACTGAAGTTTAGCAATCTTCTTACCCCACCATCGCTATTATCACTTCCAGAGACAATTTGAGGCACCTCCACTGCTTAAACCTATGTTACAACCAGTGGCCCAGAATGAGTAGCTCCCTCCCCCTCTCTCTCCCTCCCTCCCTCCCCCTCTCCCTGTCTCACTCTCTCTCCCTCTCTTCCTCCCTTTCCCTCCCCCCTCTTTCCCTCTCATTGTCTCCCTCCCTCTTCCCCACTCTCTCTCCCTCCCTCCCTCCCCAAGCCATCCACACCTTTCAGCGGACCAGATGTAGAGAGAGGAAGGAGGCATAGATTTATTCATGTGTTTCGTGGGTGTTAAAAGGAAGATGTGGGTAGCAAACTTTTTTTTTTTTTTGGCAATAAAATAGCGGCAGGTCCTGGATCCCACATTTACAACAGCCATGTTGGCTTTTCTGATCCCCCTGATGACCCCCTTGGCTTATTGCCTTAAAAATACAATATTTAATTTCCATTGAAAAGAGCGTTCAGTTTACAGACCACCCTAAAGTGACAGTAAAGCAGACAATTGCAGTTAAAGCAAGAAAATATAAGTCAAAGGGAGGGGGGGTAGTCAGACGCTTTTACACATTCAACACTATTTGTGTCTGTTTTATTCTCCTCCTGTTTGTAAGATTTATTTTCTGCTTTAAAAGTAAGGCTGTACATTTCCATTTTGTTTTGACCTGTCCCGAGGCACAACTCCAGGCAGGAACATTGGAAGTCACAGAAGCTTGAATAGAGCCATCTCCAGTCTCTTTCCTTAGACAAGTGATCCAGGTGATCATTTTGAAGTAAGAGACACGGTGGCTCAGTGGCTAAGATGCTGAGCTTGTCAATCGAAAGGTCGGCAGTCCAGTGGTTCGAATCCATAGCACCGCGTAATGGGGTGAGCTCCCGACTAGCACATATGTGCGAGGGGAACCTTTACCTTTACCTTTGAAGTAGATGCTGCCTTTCTTTCGGTTTTTCTTTTTTAACTTGATAATGGATCTTGTCCCACGATATAGAACTTCTTTTGTGTTAGGTATGTCTGAGATCCAAAGCTCAGGTTTTTAAGTGATTAAGCCATGTTTTAGTTAAGGCTCGAGATATTTTAAACCTTTTGATTTCAGGGGAAAAGATGTAAGCAACAAATCCTGGTTAGTTAAGAAAGATCCCGAAGATTCAACTCTGGCTGGATTGTGGCTTTTTGTGAAGCAGCTCCCAATTCTTGTACCAAGGATTTTGGGAAACTGTCTGATTGTTCCAGCCTTGCAGTAGAACAAAGTCTGCTTCGAGTGAAGCTCCAGGCCTAGTGGCTTCAGTGCCATCTTCAAGTTGCATTCTTGGCTTTTCCATTGGTCTTCATCTAGAATGTTCTTTAGAATTTCTCATCTAGCCTGGGGTTTCCTGACAGTTTCTCCTCCAAGTATTAACCAGGTGTGGCCCTGCTTAGCTGTTCAGATCATTCAAGGTGAGCTAATAAGGGCTGCTACCCAGCAGAGTTCTGGTCTGATAGAGTGGCACTACAATAATGTATTTGCCATCATTGTTGCTGCTTTCGAGAAGAATCCAGGGTGGTGTGTCTGAGCTGACCCAGACTTAGCAGAAGTAAGAAACAGAATCCTTGTCACAAAAAAACTCCTCTTTATTTACCTCTTGTGAATTAATTGTATTCACCCACTGAAAGTCCAGGCAAGAACCCTGCAAAGGGTTAACTGCAGTAACAGACCTTAACACTTCCTTGATAATTGCCGGGCCATGAGCTCCCAACCGAAAGGCTGCAAATTAAGTTCTGAGAAGGAGTCTTTGTTGCACGAAACACTATGAGCAAAATCTCCAGAAATATGAACTGTTGTCTCCTACAACAACCACTCTCCCTTTCCTTTTATTTATTCCCCAGCCAGGATGGGGCCAATCCATGTCCATGTTTGCTTTGCTTCCCAAATTGACTCCTTGTCCTCCATTGTTCTCCTCTCCTAACTGCTCTGCGCATATGTGCATCTGGAACAGGCCCCAGTTGTTCTTCCTCCTCACTCATATCCGCCTCCAAAGGCAGCTGCCTCTCCAGTAGCTGGGAAATTTCAGACAGCCCTGGCTCTATCTCTGCATCTGACACAGAGCATCCATCAGAGCTTTCCCCATACTCCAGAACTGGCCCAAGTTCCTCCCCAACCTCCTCATCATCCGAGGCTGCCACCAGCTCCACTGGTAACTCATGGACCACAACAGTGCCTGAGCTGGCCTGGGCTTTTTAAAAAATTCCTCCCACATTTCCTGAAGCCTCCTCACCTGAAAAAAAGTGGGGCGGTTGTCCAACCCTTCTGAAAAAATTCTGGGACTTGGTGAAGAAATTCAGGTAGAATGGAGAACTGCTTTCTCCAAGGTCCAGTCAAGAGATTCCGTGACCACATTCCATAACTGAATTCCAGCCATGATTATTCTTATCAAACACTGATATTCCTGCTTGTAAGAATTCAAGAACCTTTGAAGTAGCTATATTTGAAACCTGCAATTAATTTTTGTGCTCATTTTTCCCAGGTTGACAATTAGTAGGTTGAAGTTAAATTAGCAAAGGAGTTATTTTTTGAATAATAAATGTTCTATCTGTCTTTAATTACTTCATAATTCTCTCCGGGTAGCTTTAAAAATCACAGTGGCTCAGCTCTGCTTTTTCTCGACTATTTTTGAACTGGCCTGTTAAGTCTTAACCAAAGTTGAAAGGTGCTTGGAAAAAGGACTTTTGGGACAACAGGAGAAATTCAACCCTGCTCTGAGATCCAGGAAAGATGGCAGCATTTTGAATGTTAGCTGGGACATTGTTTTATTGGATGGATGAGCCAAGCTTCACCACTGGAAAAGCATCACTCTCACAACTACACTCACATCACCTGCCCATTTTGACTCGGCCACTGCCCTTCCCTGTCATAATCGGCCCCAAGATGCTCTGCTATGGGGCATGGAGCAGCGATAATGCCCAGCTCCAGTTACTAACCTACCCAATGGCCAGAGCTACTGTGTTTCCCCCAAAATAAGACCCTGTCTTATTTTTTTTGAACCCTGAAATAAGCACTTGGCCTTATTGCCATGCACTCAAAGGCCTGATTGGGCTTATTATCAGGGGATGTCTTATTTTGGAGAAATCTGGGAAAGTTACTTGGTCCAGTTCAATAGTTGTCTCTTCTTTTCCTTGGCTAAATGAATTCCAGCTGTGAGACAGCACACAATTAATATATTGCAGCCTCTCCTTGAAAACCCCAAATATGCAACTAAGTTGTTTGTTAAGGGGGCATGCATAGCTCCACCTCCCAATCTCTGTTGGTGGATTTTTGGGGGGTTTTGCAACTCTTTTATTGACCAACTGAGTCTTGGGTCTTTACCCCATCTCTCTATTCTCTCTCATTCCCCCGAGCAATGCATGCGAAACCACGCTCTCCAGTTGTGCTTCTGCTAACCAGGGCTATGTTTTATCCACACCTCTGCAGGGAATAAATCACAAGATAGTGGGATTGCCGAGATGGAAGAACTTCCAGTTCCTCACAACATCAAGATTAGCAACATCACTTGCGATTCTTTCAAGATTTCATGGGACATGGACTCCAAGTCGAAGGAACGTATCACCCACTATTTCATTGACCTAAATAAGAAAGAAAACAAGAATTCCAACAAATTTAAGCACAAGGTAGGTCTTCCATTCCTATTGGAGGAAGGAGCTGCATGAAGTACTGAGCAACACAGAGTTCTGATTTCTCTATTCAAATCCTCATATCTCTACTCGTAGTATTAGGAAGGGAAAAATCATTATAAATTGCTGACACAAAAAGGGTTTTCCCAAAGAAAGGGAACCCCAAGTGTAGGCTTCTACCTCAGACTTAAATTTTTCTAACATCCTTGCAGTGGTTTGGTACCTCTGTTTAATCCAGACCATTAAATGTTATAATTCATCAGGGGCTTAATAGGCATTTGATTTAGTTGTCTTTCCTGCAAAGTTGGGGGAAATTAACAATGAACATGTGTGGTAAGTCATGTTGGATTTTCCTTTAGGATTTTTACAGTAGTACTCAATTACACATTTATCACAGAGGAAACACCATTAAAATTATGGGAGATTAATTCAGGGTTATATATACAGCAGTCACTTGATCTTTTCTATATAATCTTTGAGATGAATACTTGCATGAAATGTGTTTTAAAATATTCATTTTCACATGCATGTCTCCTACCCTGTTTCCCAAAATAAGTCATCCCCTGATAATAAGCCCAATCAGGCTTTTGAGTGCATGGCAATGAGGCCAAGTGCTTTTTTCAGGGTTCAAAAAATATAAGACCGGGTCTTATTTTCAGGGAAACACAGTAATACATACTGTGTATACTTCCAGTATTAAATGCCAGTTGCTTTCCTAATATGATGCATTTATGTTTATGAAATCTAGATGGATTTGGTTTTGTTTCATGAGATGCTGAGCCAGTACTCAAACTATAGGTGACACTGGGATAGTGCTAATTGACCAATGGGAAAAATAAATGCATTATTATTTGTGGGGTTTGGAATAGCATGCAGGAGACACACATCAAAATAACTTTAACAGGCATTAGCTTGGCATGAATTGAGCTGAAGGTCCCAGAAACAGTGGGAAGTTCAATTTTTGTATGAATCTTCAGCTCAATTCACGTCAATCTATTTTGATTAGGACTCTATAGTTAGGTACATGTCACCAAGTCAACAGTATGAACAGTAAGAGTATGGACAAAGGATGGTCATCATGAATTGTTTTTAGTAAACAGACAAACTGGTTTTGAAACTTTCTTAGATATTATCCATTTCAAATGTCTCAGCAATTCCAAGATTTACAAAAATTACCATATTTTTCAGAGTATAAGACGCTCCGGAGTATAAGATGCACATTAGTTTTTGGGGAGGAAAACAAGAAAAAAAAATCTGCCTCTACCTACCAGCATCCATTGCTATTCATCTGGCTAGCATCATGAACAGCTGATTGGCGATTGGATCGGCCTCCTGGAATACTGCCAATCAGCTGTTCCAGGCTGCAGGGATCACCACAGCCCATTGCTGCCTCCGTGCATTGTGTTTTTGGCCTCAACACACCCCATTTTTGGCCTCCGTGCATCACATTTTCAGCCGGTTCCAGGCAGCGGGGATTGATGGTGATCCCCGCTGCCTGGAACCAGCTGAAAATGTGATGCACAGAGGCCAAAAACAGGGAGTGCAGAGGCCAGAAATGTGACACATGGAGGCCGAAAAAGCAATGTGTGGAGGCAGTGATAGGCGGCAATGTGTTGTGGCAATCCCCGCAGCCTGGAACAGGTCTAAAACGAGGCATGCGGAGGCCGAAAACGTGATGCGTGGGGGCCAAAAATGGCTGAAGGGTGGGGGCCAGTGGATCGGCAGGGCTTCGCCAACATTCAGTGTTTAAGACGCACCACAATTTTCACCCACTTTTGGGGGGGGGGGGAGTGCGTCTTATGCTCCAAAAATATGATCATTATAAAGAGAAAGAGAATGGAAAAGCAGTTTGAACCATTGTCTTCTGGAGATTACATTTGTTTTTTTGTAAGTAATCACTGCAATAGTAAAATAGCTTCTCTCCTTCCCTGTTATCAAGCCGTTGTTGTTTAATCGGTCAAGTACGTCACTCAGTTACTGAATCTTATTCAGTCTGGATAATTTTACATACTGCATAGCTTTGTGCTACAGACAGAGGAAAAGGTGCTATTTAGAAAGAAAGTAAATACCAAAATGTCAAGTGTTTGCCCTCTGAAGTACTTTGAAAAAATAAAATATGCATTTAAAGGACAAATAAACATTTCACAGCTAATAATCCTGACCCAGAAGATGTGAGAAGGCTAAATCAGTGGCTGTTATAAAAACAGCAAAAATTATTTAGCCCAACTAAAGTTGCCTTAACACATGTGCTCCCAAAGTTATTAGTCTTTCCTTTTCTCACTCCAATTATGATAGGAATCTGTTAAGTCAACAACAGAGTTCCAGGTGCAAATCTGAACCTCCAGAGTCTTGGATGCCTGGGTTTATGTCAGTCTAGCATCACAAGCCTAAACGTAATTTATTTATTTATATACACAACAATGTGAAGTCACCATTGCTGGTTTTTATAAGCATCACGTCCTTCCCAAGAACCTGGAATGTTGCACTGTATCAGGGTTAGTACAGTAGTGGCCAAAATTGTGGAAATCTTTTGAGAAAAGTGTATTTTCTAAAACTAGCTAATAACACCACTTTTTTTGGATTAGTAGTACCATAAAATTATATATCAATGGAAAGATAATTTAATCAAGAATGTAATGCAATAATTTTTATGAAGGATTTGCTATTAGAATAGCAGTTACAGTATAAAGAAGAAAAGTGAAACATTAGAAAAAAACAAGATATACAAAAATTATCACTAGAGAAAAAATGAGATATGCAAAAATTATCGCCATGTCAGTTAATACTTAGTTGGGTCACCTTTAGCATGAATGACAGCCTTACAACGTCTTCCCATGGAGCAAACCAAATCTTTTAGTTCTGCAGCTGTTATCATGTGAAACCAAGATTGAATGAAGGCTTCTATTAACTGGATTTTATTGCTAGGTGGCTTCTGACTAACCAGTTTCTTTAGTCGGCTCCATAGATTTTCAATTGTGTTAAGGTCTGGGCTATTTCCAGGCCATTCCAGCAGTGGAATAGGATTATCTTGAAATGAAGAAGAAGAAGGAGAAGGAGGAGGAGGAGGAGGAGGAGGAGAAGGAGAAGGAGAAGGAGAAGGAGAAGGAGAAGGAGAAGGAGAAGGAGAAGAAGAAGAAGAAGAAGAAGAAGAAGAAGAAGAAGAAGAAGAAGAAGAAGAAGAAGAAGAAGAAGAAGACCTTTTGCCACTGACAGACAGAAATTGTATAAATGCACAGGTTTTCTAAGTCCAAGATTTTTTGACATTTTGGTTTTTTGGAGAATTGTGGTTTATGCCACAATTTTTCCACTTCGATTTTCAGATCTTGATACTTTGTGATCTTCTCCAATTCTTTGCTTCCTATCTCCTGATATTGACATATCAATTAACCACACTTCCTTCAGTTCAACGACAGTTATATCTGGTGCGTTGTGCACCAAAACTTTATCGGTCTACATTTAGAAATCCCTCAATATTTTAACTTGTTCATTTTTCAACTACTTTTTTAATTTGTATGTTCTCACCAATATTTTGGTCATTGGCCTATGACAATTTTTACAGATGTTCCAATGAAGTATTTTGGCATCATGGTGCCATCGTGGTGTTTTCATTCTCATTGTTATTAATGTATGTAGAGGCCACAATACAAAAATAAATGCAGATCTTCATTTAAAAGGGACATTTAGAAGGTACTCTGCTCCTGAACAGATCAATCTTATACAAGTAGTCTCCAACTTACAACAGTTCGCTTAGTGACCATTCGAATTTACAACTCCACTGAAAAAAGTTACTTATGACCATTTTTCACACGGATGAGCATTGCAGCATCCCCATGGTCATGTGATTTCCATTCAGGTGCTTGAAAACTGACGCAAATTTATGACAGTTGCAGTGTCCTAGGATCATGTGCAGAGGTGGAATTCAGCCGATTTGGGCGAACTGATAGCACCGATGATCAGTTGGCTCCACCTCCCCCCATCCCCGCTCTATCCTGTCCTTTATTTCCTGCTTTGTAGCTCATCTCAATCGTCTGGCACAGCTGATCCCCCCCCCCACCGCTGTTCTACTTACTGTTGCTGACTTGGAGGGTAAGCAGCTGAGTGTCTAAATGCTCCATTTTCAGCACTGCACACAAGGCACACACACAAAGTGTGCACTCACCAAACCAGTTGTTAAACCGGCAGCATTCCACCACTGGTCATGTGATCACCGTCTGACAAGCAAAGTCAGGGGGGACATCAGATTCATTTAACAACAGTATTACTAATTTAACAGCAGCAATGATTCACTTAACAAATGTGGCAGGAAAAGTCACTTAACAAATTTCTCAGCAGCATAAATTTTGGGTTCAATTGTGGTTGTAAGGTGAAGACTATCTGTATTCCTTTTGGACAGAAGAAAGAAAAATCTCTTTTTTAGGAGGAATTCTACAGCACTAGGATATGACAATAGAGTTGTTTCTTTGGCTGGTAATGGTCTTTTGTTCCTGAAAAGATCCAAAGGGCATGGATAGTTGATCTCTGGGACTAAACCTGCCCCATCACTGCTTTGAACTGGGCGGGCAAGCAAATGAGCAACTGGTGCTATTACTTCTGTTGCACGCCCAAGCATGTTCTCACTTCCCCCCTGCCCATCAAAAGTGAAAATTGCACTTGCACTGAAGTGTGATGGAATGTGAGAGATTATGGGAAGAAAAGGATGGGCTAATAGACATAAACCGTCAAGAGACAGTTGGTAGCTCAGCTCACGAATGGCAACCCAGCCCAGGTGGAAAGAAGCATTTCAGATCATCCAGAGACTCCACCATAATTAACTCATGGTAACTAAGGATGAAAAAAACCATCCTGCAGTTTACTTTAAACTAAGAGAGTAATTTAATTTACTCTAAACTAATATTAAATTCCTTGTGTGTCCAATCACACTTGACCAAGAAAGAAGTCTATTCTATTGAAGATTCCTTTTAGGAATCGGTGTAGTTCTTCCTTCTATGACATCTGCCTGGGTCTGAGCACAAAACCGAAAAAATCATTTGCAATTTTCTCCTCTTCTGATTTCCTGCCACCTTCAGGGCTCTCCCTGACAAGGAGAATCCCTCCTTAATTATCTCCAATGCCAATAGCAGCTTTCCTGTCAATGAGTGGCCTCCAGTCCAAGTGAGTCATTCTGCTCCTGATGAACTTTATGAACTTCATTAATGATCTTCTGCTTCTGAAGCATTTACTAGGTCCCAGAATATCTACCAGCTGTTCTGACCTAGGCTTCCCAAGAGCCTGAAGCTGACTCCTCATCCCGATAAAACCTCTTTTATTTAGGTTAAAGGGAAATTCCTCTCCAGCAAACAGTCTTTCATGAGATTTCACAACTACAGACCTTTATCAGGCTTGGAGAGTTGCCAGGCCGATATCTTCCAAACGCCAGGCTCTAGCAGCAATTCCTTGGCAAGAATTCAGGAACAGATCTTCATCCTCATGAATTGAACCGATTGCCTCCTGCAAACTCCCCTCCCCTTTTGCTCCTCTTTATTCCCTATGGGAGGGACCATTCACCATCCACCTGTGCCTTTACTCCCGAGTCGGCCTTGTTCCTTAGTTGTTTCCTTCTCCTGTCAGCTCTGCACATGCGCACATCAGGAACAGGCTCCTGCTGTTCTTCTGCCTCACTGATATCCAACTCCGAAGGCAGCTGATAACTGTCAGATGGCCCTGGCCTCTTCTCTGCCTCCGACACAGAGCCCTCCTCAGAGCCTTCCCCAGACTCCAGGATTGGCCCATGTTCCTCCCCAACCTCCTCACTGTCTGAGTCTGCCACCAGCTCTGCTGGCCAGTGGTGGGCCATAACACCAGCCTTCCCCGCCCTGCTGAAATGTTGGGCTTCAACTCTCAAAAACCCCAGTCAATTTGACCCTTTGTAAGATCCGTTTTCCCTTCACAGTTTAGCCTGAAATTCTGAACTTGGCTGCCCGAGAATATGTCTCCTTTGATGACATTCATACATAACTTTAATATATCGGAGGTATAATATATTACACCCACATCATGGTCTTTTTCTTCCCAACCCCATTTCGCTCCCTCTTCTAGCATGATTACCTACTTAGTGAATGTTTCTTATTAGTAGCTACTTATGATCACTTCTGTTTAGAGAATTGGATATTCAGATGAAAAGGAGTTATATCTATGAATATCATTGAGTCTGAATGAGGATGATATTTCGGTAATTACAAGATAAGGAGGTAGAAACTCAAAGGTTGACCTGCTCTGCTGAAGAGGCTAAATCTTGCCCTTCTGAGGAAGAGTTTGTTGCTGTCTCGTTTTGCTTCCAATTAGACCAGCAAAACAAACCAGGAAGGCTCACTGAATCCTGATCTGTATAACCTTACTCACAAGACAGGCTCTGTCATTTGTAGCTGTTTTAGTAAATGGCTATTCCTGTTTATTTTAATTATTCTTGTATTTCTCACGTATAATTTATTTATGCAATATTATTCTAACCGGATAAGAAGAGAAACTCAAAAAGGATGGCTTTTTTTCTGTTAGGGGAACATATTGTTTCAGATTATCTTTTATTCTTATTCTTCATTTATGATACTCTTTATTTATGATACACCATTAGAGGGGAAAGTAACAGTGGTTGTATATTTTATTAATTGCAGTATTTCCTGTATAATATTTTATTGATTGTATTAGGTTTTCGCTTCTAGATAATGTTTTAAGACTGGTGTGGGCTCACTTTTCCACTGATATGTTATCCTGTATTTACCCTGATTTTCCTTAATCTGTTTAGGATTACCAGCCTCTTGGCCTGCCATAAATAGCTTCCAAGGAGCTTTCTTTGTAATGGATGGTAAATGGCACACATGAAAGAACCATCTTACAATATGAATAGCTTTAGAAATCTGGTCAAATATAAGAAACACCCTGATAATCTCCTTTCACGGAAGCCCACCAACCAAATAGTAAACCAGTAATGCTTAAGAAATCTTAGTTGGAAGATAAACTCCTTGCCTATGAAATGTGTAATTGCTATAATACTTGCAACCTTATTCCATCTCTACTGTCTATTTAGACATCTTTCTCAAGAAAAAAGTAACAATACCTCTAGTTTATTTAGGAGGAGTCTATCTGGGCTGCAATAATTCAAATTGCCAGAAGATGGCAACACATCAGGATTAGACTTTGCAATATTACCTTGCTGCCATCTAGTGGACTTCTAGATGTTTGCTAATGCCATTCAGTCAATGCAATACCAGCCTGGCAAATAATTCTGCTTCCCCTACAACCATTATGTTATGTTTGTTAGTGGGACTAATGTAAGAGAAGCATTCAGGAAATACCAACTTCCTTCCTTCCTTCCTTCCTTCCTTCCTTCCTTCCTTCCTTCCTTCCTTCCTTCCTTCCTTCCTTCCTTCCTTCCTCATGGCCTATCCCCTGAATAATTATCTTCTATTAGTCAACTAACAAGAGAAAATAACATTTCAAAACCTTTGAATTCTAGTAAGAAGCTAACCTCATGCACAACCCCCAATCCCAGGTATCTGGAGGAAGGCATGTTGAATATCACACGCATCATAATATCACTGTGGAGATAATACAAAGTATATAATTTGACATGCATTGTGTAATTTGCATTGTTTGTGTGGTGGCGTCCTAGCACAGCTGTTCCTCATAAGAATGGAGAACACCAAGCTGGGGAGATGCGGCTCAAGAGTTGGGAGGCTCACTTATCTTCTGGTACTCTTTCTATCTTCTTACTTTTTCCTCCATTTCCCTCCCCAACTAGGATGTGCCTACAAAATTAGTGGCAAAAGCTGTCCCCCTGCCTATGACTGTCCGTGGCCACTGGTTCCTGAGCCCACGGACCGAATACACAGTTGCTGTGCAGACGGCTTCCAAGCAGGTGGATGGAGACTATACAGTTTCAGAATGGAGTGAGATTATTGAATTCTGTACGGCAGGTGAGTCCTCTGCTTCTGAGAACCAGCCTATGGCCAAGAAGCAGCTTGTCAGAAGCAAATAGCAGTTAAAAGAAGCAGAAGTGGCTGGGTGCCAGAGTGGCCACTTTGGGACAGGGAACTGAGTACTGAGAAGGTCAGGAGAATCCCCTGGGAGTTGGGTGCTTCAGAAGATTGTGAGGAAAGTAGGAAAATCGGAGGTAAAGGAAGAAGGGGCACTTGAATGTTGCAAAGGTGAATAGAAAAATAAGTGACCAAGATGAAAAAATTGCATTCAGGGGGTTGGCTGATCCATAGAGAAGGAATGAGGATAGAACCACAAAATGGACAGATGAAGGAAGAGTGAAGGACACAAAAGGAAGACCAAGAAAGTCACACTTGGACAGAGCTGATGAAAATACAGAATAAAATAGTGGGAAGGGACCTTGGAGTCCAATCCCCTGCTCAAGCGGGAGATCTGTACCATTTCAGACAAATGGATATCCAAACGAGAGGGGGGGGGGGAGAGAGAGAGATGAGAAATTGAGAACAAAAGGTGGGGTATGAATCAAAGTATGGGCATGATAGAAGCGAGGCAGTTTCCAAGAAGAGGACGATACGGAGAAAAATACTAAATAATGTTGCTATTATTAATGTTACCTTTTCTTTTTTCCTTTCCTCTTTTATTTCCTTTCCCTACTGTGTCTTACGCTCCTTCTGAACTTGACATCATGTTGCTTACCCTGAAAGAGAATAACCAATGGTGAAATAGGGATGCACGTATGGATAGTTGTCTGTTGCTAGTTTTGGGGTCCCAGTTGATAATAGCACCACCAATCATCCATTTGGAAGCACCGGTGTATTGTCCTCACTAAGAAAAATATTTTGTATTCACAGATTATTCCAAGGTTCATTTAACACAACTTTTGGAAAAGGCAGAAGTGATTGCAGGCCGTATGCTCAAATTTTCAGTCTTTTATCGGAATCAACACAAAGAATACTTTGACTACATCAGGTAAGTAAAGGCAAAAAGAGCCAGCTTTTCAGAGATGCCTGATTGCATGTCGAGGAGCTAAGAGCAAGGTTTTTCCCACTGATAAGTGACAAGGAAGTGCTCAACACCTCAGTTTTAGGAGCAACCTGCTTCTTAATTAGCAACCATTCCCTGTAAGCATTATCGTTGATAAGTGAATAGCAGGTTGTACTCTTCAGTACATTTAGTTCCAATATTCTTGAAATCTAAAAAAAGCAAAGCAGTTTTACCAGATATAGCTTTAAAAACAAGAAAGCCAAGTAGTTATAATATAGAAGTCTGATGTTCAGGAAAAATTAACGATGACATCTAATCTTGGAGTAGCTTCATTGCTGGCCTAGGATTAGCTCATCTGGCACTGGGGGTCGCTGTGCTGCCATCCAAAAAGGGATTTCTCTGCTACCCCTCCTTGTGGTCCAAAGTGGTTTGTCTCAACTTTTAATGATGTTCATCTCAGCCCTCTTGAGATGTAAAATCCCCAATCTTGGTTCTGAGAAATTAAAAAAACACAGAAGATGAACCTCATCTAAAGTTTTCTTCACTTCAATGCATGGAAAGCATAGACGAAGACAAAGTAGAACTAGAACTCATCTTATGATATTAAACTTTGCCCTAATGGAATGCTTTTTTTTTGTGGACAAACATCTTACCATGGATGTAGCACAATCTGTAGCAATTTGACCAAATCCAGTGACTCTTAGGAAGGGGACAGAAGTAGATTTACTGCAATATACTGTATTTTTCAGAGAATAAAATGCACTCCCCCCCCCCCAAAAGAGGATGAAAATTTGGGTGCATCTTATACACCGAATATAGCCCTGCCCACCCGGCGGCCCACACCATTAGGCCTCTACCTCCTGACAATTTGCCTCCCTGCAGCAAACAGCCTGTTTCAGCTTCAGCACAGCCTGATTAGTACAAGCAACTGATTGTCAGTTGAATCGGCCTCCCAACCATCAGCTGTTTCAGGCTGCAGGGATTGTCATTGCCTATTGCCGGCTCTGTGCACCCCATTTTCGGCCTTTGTTGTATGCTGTAAGAAGGCAAATTGCTGGGAGGCAGATTTTTTTTTCTTGTGCTAATCAGCCTGTGCTGAAAATGAAAATGAAACAGGCTGTTTGTTGTTTGCTGCAAGGAGGCAAATTTCTAGGAGGCAGTGGCAGAGACAGATTTTTCTTGTTTTCCTCCTCAAAAAAGGTAGGTGCGTCTTATAGTCCGGAACGTCTTACATTCCGAAAAATATAGTTGATTGTTGCAACTTTTTAATTGTACTTTCTGTTCTAAAAATAAGAGGAGCCTCCCCTGAGCTGCATTTGGTCTTCCATTCAATATCACACACTGCCTAAATTAGAGACCCTCTCCAATAAGATACACAGCTCCCTGATAAAAAGCAGATTTGGTCTCTGCCAGCATCGGTATTGTCCAGTTTCTCTGCATACATGCAAACAGGATGAGGGTTGACCCGGGGGGGGCTGCACGGTCCCCAGACTCTAATGCCACCATAGAACTGACATGTTCTCCATCCTTTACTTCTAGAGAGCAGCATGGAAGCATCCTGCAACCCTCCGTGAAGGATAACAGTGGCAGCCACGGGTCTCCCATCAGCGGGAAGCTGGAGGGGATCTTTTTTAGCTGCCACACCGAATTCAACACTGGAAAGCCCCCCCAAGATTCGCCTTACGGAAGATACAGGTTCGATATCGCAGCCGAGAAACTTTTCAACCCAAACACAAATTTGTACTTCGGGGACTTCTACTGCATGTACACGGCCTATCACTATGTCATTCTCGTCCTTGCCCCCGTCGGCTCTCTGGGGGACGAATTCTGCAAGCAGCGCCTGCCTCAGCTGAACTTGCAGGATAACAAATTCCTGACCTGCACCGAAGAAGAAGACGGGGTCATGGTGTACCACCATGCACAGGATGTCATCTTGGAAGTGATTTACACTGACCCGGTCAGTCTCTCCCTCGGCACAGTGGCAGAAATCACCGGCCACCAACTCATGAGTTTGTCCACTGCCAATGCCAAGAAAGATCCAAGCTGCAAGACATGTAACATCAGTGTGGGACGCTAATTTCCATCTCCACCCTCCTTAGGACCCTCCTCCGTTGCCTACGCCCTCTCTCCACCCTCCACCTCAGACGCATGACGAATGCCCTCCTTCCCAGAAGCAAGCCCCTGTGTCCCAGATCTTCAGCAGTTCCTCTCTCTGAGCAGAACTACATGTTCCAGCCATGCTGGGACGGCCTCCCTAAACGGCATCCAGTGAAATATCTTTCTCCCTTTCTGCCCTACAGCATTGAAGCCGAGCATGCTGGCCGTTGTACCCACAGCTTATGTGCTTTCCCTGTTCCGATTGGATGCTGCTGGTGGGGACACGGGATGGGATGGCCTCCCTGTGCCAGTCAGTGGGTCCCTGTGTCATGGGGGAGAAAGGAAAGGAGCTCCACATGGAGACAGTATTATCTGCAGCCGTCCTGTGTAGCATGTAGTTCTGCCCTTAGCATTTCCCACGTTCCTTCCCTCCTGATCCGCCACTGCTTCCAACTGTTCAAAATCTTGAGGGTATTTTAGTTTTCTTTTCTTTTCTTTTTTCCCCTAGCAACCATTTATACATCTAGGTGCTGCAATTGGTGTTAATTTGTCCCTCCTCTCTCCATACTGCCAAATGTAACAAATCTATATAAACAAGCTTGAGTAAAATAAAATTTCCTGGCTTCTAAATGGTGTTTAAATATGCATTCATTTTAACCTACTGAACAACTTAACTGGAATATTTCTAAACAGCATGAACAGGTATAATGGCAGCATGATTAACTCTCACAAGCCTAGGAAAAAAAAACAAATGTCAGCACTTCCAATGTGTCGTTTGACAGTGTTATTTATGTTATTTATATGAGCTAACAAACAAACGGAAGACCTGTGTTTCATCATAATAGAAAAATATTTTATTTGTACTGTTGTATAAAATATTATACAATCATATAGAATATATAGATGGCATTTTAATAGCAACTGTACACATGTCATGACAGCATTTTCCCTTATCAAAGATGTAGTTTGTAAACTTCAAATACTTGTGTATCTGTTCCTGTTGCTCTGACATGAGTTTTAATTAAAACAGATTTATGAAGGAGACCACTCTGGCTCAGTTATAAATGATGCAGCCAACAACACCAAAACACCAATTGCCATAGAAACAAACAAACATACAAACAAACAAAAAAATCCACTTAGTTTAGTCATGGGACACGGACCTTTCCCAAATCATTAAAATCCCCCCTCTTTTTTTCTTTTCTTTTCTTTTTTAAATCATGCTTCAACTTTTACATATATTGACCTACAGACAAGGTTGGTGGATAATGGAATTCATCAGATGCCTTCCTTTATGACACTATAGCCGAAAGAGAGTAGACCCTGTCCACCTTTTGCATGAAGCTCTGGTTCTTGGGGGTATCTCCCCGGGCTTCCTCGTCATTTCTGATGTTGTGAAATCACCACCCTTCACACATGAACATCTCAGCTGGTCCTGTCCTCGCCCACCTTTCTCTGCTTGTGGGAATCCTCCTTCATCTGTGCACCGGAAGGACAAGAACAAGGGCTCTGCCTCTCCTTTTCATGCAATTATTACAAAAAGACGAAGGCTAAAGACGGTACGTGCCTCTTCCTGGAGTCTTCTTTGAATCTGGTTTCCATTAAACCTGTGTTTCTTGAGAAGTCTCCTGATTGTCCACCTCTGACTCAGTCATGCTCCATATAGAAGTGATCTTTTTTAAGCTGCGAGAATAACTCGCTTATAAAGTCTATTCCTTTTTAATCTCAAGATGGCAGAAACCAGCCACGTATATATTCTAGCCTACAGCAAACCAAGTTAGAAAACAGTAATCCAACCATCCGCCATTCATAACCATGACACTTAGATTAAATATCTGCATACATCATAATGCAATAAACTATTATCACTATAACAGAGTACCTTGGCAATCATCACATGTGAAATATTAAGATCCTACAAAGTGCATGCTTTCAAACAAGCTTTGGTAATCATAAAAAGCAACATTTTATAGTATTGTGCTACAGAAAAGTGCTACACAAATAAAGATTAGAATGGACCACCAAGTAGCTTGTTTCATTTTGGTTACTATCAACCAAGCCCTGGAGGTTTCCCTTGAAGAGGATGGGGTAGTTTACAATTCCTTTCCCTGAAATGTATTTCCTGTTTAAGGGTTCGCCCCCATAAATGCCTAATCTTCCTTCTTAAAAACTGTGCCAAACTGTGCCAAAAATCACTACTTTATTTCTGCACTAAATTTATACTAAACACACCTTTTTAGCCCACAACCTTTTCCTAATTAATTTGCATCCTTCTGAATTCACCCCTTGTTTTTTTGTGGTGCATGGAAAGGTCAAAACAGAAATGCTACAGGAATTAAAATGAGAGAAGTGTTTGGTCTTATCCCTGTTAATCTGATTAAACTGTCTTGGGCCGAGAGTGATCAGAAAGGACCAAGTTGATACGTTCTTCATTTTTGTCACACGGGAGCCTCACAAAACCTTGCCACTCTTCAACGCACTTTTAACTCCTTTCATAAAACCTTTCCTACTTTTTCAGTATCTGTAGTAGGTTCCTTACCATAGGGGGAAAGTCAATCGTTTGGTGAATGAATATTCTTTTCCCTTCCAGAGATAGGAAATAGGAAAACTGCTGTGTGGACTGCATTTATTTTTTTAGCTTCTTAATGCATAAGTACATTATTCTCAAAAGGGATGGCACACAACTCTGAAGCACTTATCTTTTCTATTCCTAAAATAAACAAACTCTAGATATTGGTGTCTATCAAGCAGAGTTCCACCAAATCACCTCTCATTTTAACATTTACTTCGGGAATAGTATACAGCTGAAAAATTATCTGTATTGTTTTGCTACTTTGTCCAGTGACTCTGGAGGTGACCAGTGGCCACTTCATCCTGTTGGCTGTGGCCGAAGATCCATGTGTTTCTCTTGAGCTCATGAGCAAAAGCAAGCATCACAACATTAATCAGAAAACACAAACAAACCCAACCGGGTGAGAGAGAAGCGTGGAGAAATAAGGTCCAAAATTACAACGAAGGGTAATGAAAATGAGAACAACCATGTTAAATTATCTTTCCACTGAGTGGGGAAAGCCAACAACAGACATAAACACACTGCAGGATTTAGGCTTTGTAGCCACTCAAAAGATTTGACTGATTAGGAGCATACGGCTTGAGGGGGTGAATTTCTCCTGCTGTTGCTTTCAGCCACATTATAATCTGAAGTACTGAAAAACTGACAATATCCGTGTCACAAACCGTCCCAAGAAGTAGGGAGCTTCCAACAGTAAGATAGTCAATGTTGTTGCATCTTAAAATCTGTTTTCTTGCAAAGCAACCTCTACATCAGAGGTCTTCAAACTTGGCAGCTTAAGACTTGTGGCCTTCAACTCCCATGTTGAAGCTCCCAGCTATGCTGTCTGGAGAATTCTGGGAGTTGAAGGCCACAAATCTTAAAGTTGTCAAGTTTGAAGACCTCTGTTCTACATCAAAGCATATTTACCTACTAAACCAATTCCAACCATCGCTGGTGAGAGATTTGTTCTAGAAGATGCAAGATTTTCTAATTTAAAAGAATATTAAAATGATGGGATATTCGCACTTTGGTTCTGCTCTTACAAAGCATTCGCGCCTTCAGCATTTCTCCATATATGAGCTTCCTCAAAGAATTCCTCGCCCAAAGATGGGGAGTTCTGGGAACTGAACATATCTGGGATAGAGAGGAGAATCATTTAGTGAAGACTGCATATATGACTTTATCGTGTATGCCTTTAGTTCACATTGTTTTCTAGTTGATTATAATTAGTTACGGGTACGAGGTCCAACTTTAAGGCATGGGTCTAAATTTCCAAAGATACTCTATTTAAGTTCTTGAAAGTCTCAAGCTTAATGCGACCCATCATCAAGATGCAAGGGCTGGGAAGATGGTGATAGACAAGTTTCACAAGCAAACTTCACCTGAAACTTTGGGTTCATATCTAAAATAGTCCCACTAACATGCTTAATACAGCAGTTAACTCCCCCCCCCCCGCTTTTACCCTTCCATATCTGGATGACCTTCTCCTAAACTAACATCAAAGGAGAGCCCTGAGCTATTAAAAAGCAGCCAATAACTTAATGATTCCCAATTATAAAGGGAGTGACATCCATGCCAACATGCACCATGCCATGCATGGGGATACAGCTGGGGATTTCTACACCTTTCAAACTTGCAGGAATTGTTTTAAAAGTCCCACCAACCCTTCTCCCACCAACCTTCCTCCTTGAATTGAGCCCTGGCACTTGGAACAGGACATGGTCACAGAGTTGACCTTGGAGACAGAAGGGATGGGTGGAAAAACAGTGTGTTAAGCCTGGGAAACAGACTGATTCTTCTCTATTTCACTAGAGTATATGTCAGTGATGGCTAACCTTTTTGTAGTCGCGTGCCAAAAGTAGGGGAACACAAGGGGGTTGTACGTGAGTGTGCCCACACCCATAATTAAATGCCCCCCTGCACCACGCTCCTTATGCATGCATGCACGACCCCTCCGCACTCCCCCCCCCCTTTTGGCACACAATGGCAAAAAGGTTACCGTTGGGCCTGGTGACCCATTTTTCACCCTTCCCAGGCTCCAGAGGCTTTCTTGGAGCCTGGGGAGGGCAAAAATAACCTTTCCCACCCCCCAGAGGCCAGAAACAGTCAGTTTCCCAACTTCTGGTGTGCCCAAAAGGCCCAAAAATCAGCTGGCTGGTGTGCATGTGCATGCTACAGCTGAACTAGGACAATGCTCACATGCCCACAGATATGGCTCCATGTGTCATCTGTGCCATAGGTTCAGTCAAAATTATGTCTCTCTCTCTCTCTCTCAACAAAGGATGGATCCAGTCAGACTTGAAGTCTGCCTCCTGGGCACGTGGCTGGCAGGTATGATCCCTCCCTTGCTTCACTTCCATCTCTAGGAGGAGAAACTGAGCTCTCTACATGGGATTCCCTTCCCCACGGTGATGTCTTGGGACTTCTGGAATCATCTTCCAGTTGTTCCTTTCCTGCAGTCAAATTTCAGTGCCAGAAGGATAGAAGACAACTTGCATGCAGAAGGATAGGGAAAAGATAACATGGGAGGAGAAGAGGGGAAGTCCATATTCCATCTACTCCAAGCAGGATCTTCAAACCACAGGTGAGAATCCACAATATAATCCTTCATACGGCATTAGATCCCCTCTGGACATTTGTAGAGCAGATGGGGCTGTGGAATTTGGTTCCCACAAGCTTCCCACAGGCAGTTTAAACCCAAAGGAGCACGGGTCCTTCTTGGTTTTATGGGACAGATGGGGAGGAATGGTTTTTCCCAAATCCTGGCTCTGGGATGGAAGAGAATTAGTCAGCACACCTACATGCACACTTAAACTCACACACAAATGCAAATGTATCTTTAGACACCACCCCCACCCCCCAAGTGATCGTGGAGGCTGGATAAACTACACTTCTAGTATTTTTGTTTCAGCTTCTATTCTAAAGCTTGGACCAATTTTATAAAGTCAGAAAGCCATGTTGAAGTGTCCAAGAGAGAAACTGGCCCACTTTTCACCTCGTTTTCCCTATAACTCCATGTTTGTACACACTTAGTAGACATCACCATGCAAACAAAAGACAACTCCATCACTCAGTCAAAAGTAGTTGTACACTTTGCGCAAAATCAGGAAACTAGGCTAATCTTGTTAGCTGCCTGCAGAGTCAATAGTTCAGAAGACAACCTGTTCCTTCAGTACGAAAGAGTACAAAAACCTATCCAGCTATTTTCCAAAGGAAGCCCATTCCTGTCTGAATCAAACATTCCCGTTCTCAGTGCTTCTCCACCACTTCCACAACCTGGACTGAACATTCTACGTGTCTTTGCAGCATCCAGAACCTTCCCCAGAGTACTTGAGTGGCAGAGCAGAACAGGGCTGCTTTGGGAAGGAGACATCTCTTGAACATCAATTGACCCAAGGTTTAAGTAAAATGTAAGACTCTGCAAGGCAGGGAAAATGTGTAAAGATGACTTTCTAATTGCTGGACTTCTCAATACATCCCATCAAAAAGCATTATGTCCTAATCCAAAAAGCATTATGTCCAGTGGTAAAAACACAGAACGCAGATATGCTGATGTCCATAACAGAGAGAGAAATTGCAATAGAAACACTTCAGCTGGATAAACACAAAACTGATCCAGCTTTGGCAGCAACCTCTCACCCTAAATTCTCTCTACAGCAAGCTGAAATCTGCAAACAACTGCATTTTCCAAAAATTTCCTTCAATGTGCACAGAACAACAGTTCACCCACCCTTTTAAAAATTATTGCATAATTTAGTCCTGGGGACTGAGAACTGGTCTCGTAGCCCAAATGCTCCCTACTGGCCCTTGAATATTTTTGTAAGAATTATTGTGAGGATTTCACTAAGCATTGCTCATGTCTTTGCATCAAAAGCACCAAATGCTGCCTTCTTATTTACCAAAAAGAGAAAGGAAGATGGACAAAGATGAAGATTCTCAACAGCCGAACTCTGTACTTTAGCACCATGTATTCTGATTTGCAATTGCAATTTGGGTGACTAACCCATGTTACATAATTCATGACATCCTGATGAGTAGGACATCATGACAGCTTCCATCAGATGTCGATGCTTGGTGTTGTTCCTTGTATGGAATTATAGCATTCTTGCCCAAAAGTGATGAGAGGCAGGCAGTGGGTGATACCCAAGATTCCTGAATTGGCCCTTTCACAAGATTACTGAATCTTGGAAAAACCTCCCTGATCCCATACAAATCTCATGAGATTGCAATGCCAGACGGGCAAAAAATCTCACAAGAGACTTGTCATTTTGTGGTTCTTGGTTAGATTGCTGGAATATCTCAGGCATAGGGGAGATTGTGCAATTAATTTTGAAGGGTTAATTGAACTGGGATTTATATAATTATGAGATTTTGCCCTTCCAGAATTCATAATTTTGCACATACTCACAAAGCCCAGCTGTGTACACACACACATGGGCTTCCCTGTGGGAAGCGCAGATCGAAGAAACGGCTCATCTTGCTTACTCCTTTGCCCTTCCAGTGTTGTGAGCATAGTTGTTCAAACGATGGTGGCCAGATTGTTTGGATATCAGGCCACCTTCTTGAAATTGCATAGGGCTGCTGCTTCCTTTAGCTCAGCAGCAGGCAAATATCCAGATGAAAACAGACTCTGGAATTAGGAGAGAATTCCCAGGAAAGAGCCTGTCCTCCTCCATCTAGTCACTCCTTCCTTGTGCAGTCCCATGCCTGCTCCACCACCTTTCTGCTGTGCTCACCTGAGCATTATCACCTTAAGGAAGCGCAAGAGCAAATCACTGGGCAGAAAGAGCCAGCCATTCTCTTTCCTTACATCAGGAAGTTTTACTGGCTTCAGATGGTTTTGGAGATATCGTGTTTGCTGATGAGAACCTCCAGGAGGCGGAGTTTGGCCTTGATGTGCTTGTACTCCAAATATTCCTCCGACATAGAGATCCGATCTTCCTTCTGGGGATTCCTGCAAATCAACAAAATGGGCATTCAGACCTCAGCAAGAAAGCATCCAGGATTCATAACGTCCTTCTGACCAGAACGTCATTACTTTATTACTTTAGTCAGAGGAGTCGAGAGAGGGCAGGGGAGTGGGAAAATCCAAATGAGAGCCAAGGAAATATCTGCCACCTCTCCAGACACAGGAGAATTAGATGTTTATTTGCAAAAGTTAGTCCCAAGAGATTAAAGGGCAATAGATATTCTGTGGGGCACAGACAGTTCCACTTTCTCTTCTGGGGCTTTCTGAGATCTTTTCTTTCTCCTGAATGGCAGCAAGTATACATTGTTAATAAAGACTGCAAATCCTCACCAGGGCTGGGTTGAGGGGTTAGCTGGACCCCAGTGGTGGGATTCAAATAATTTAACAACCGGTTCTCTGTCCTAATGACCGGCTGGGTGGGCGTGACCACGGTAGGCATGGCCAAGGGGTGTGACAGGCAGCACTCGGCCTCCTGAACCCCCCGGGAGCAAAAACGGGCTGCGGGGTGGAGGGGATATGCGCTGCCCTCCCCCGTGCCCCATTTTGGGCCTAGGCCTCCCTGTATTTACCTGGGAGCCAAAATGGGGTGCATGGGGACTCCTGTAAGGGGAGGGGCAGAGAAAGGCCAGCCAACAATTTAACTACCAGTTTATTTATTTATTTATTGAATTTCTATACTGCCCTTCTCCCAAAGGACTCAGGGCGGTGAACAGATTAAGATTTCATATACATATAATATATATATATTCAGGGCACGTCGGAAAGTGCGAAGATCTGGGATTATTTGTATTCCAGGGGGTATTTTGTTCCAAAGCGTAGGTGCCCCCACAGAGAAGGCTCTCTCCCTTGGAACTAGTAGATGACATTCACATGAACCGGACCAAACCGGCTGAATCCCACCACTGGGGACAATTCCTGGCCAAGCCTCTATTTCCTGCTGTCCCCAGGGGAAAAAAATATCAGGGAAGGGAGAAACAAGAAATGGGAGCCATCATTGCACCAATAATATCCTCAAAACTCACAATACTTGTGAATTTCTCCCCCACCAGAGATGATGGTGGGAAAATAAGTTACGTCTCTTAAGAACTGATGGTATACATGGTGCACAAAGTGAAAATGATTTCTTTGGGAGTAAGTAAACAGAGTCGCCCACGCTTTGCAAAAGAGCTACCTCTTCTAGGTATCAATGGCATGCACCTACTGTACTTGATATGATCCTCTCTAGGTATTCTATTTGGCGAGGGGGTCCTTTCTTAGTGGCGCCCCCAATTTCCAAAGCCCATTGGTCAAGCATACAAGAGGGCCTTCTCCTGAGTCTACTCTCTTGCATGTTGCTTATTGCTGCAAAGTTAAGAAGGAGTCAAGATTGTCTCTTCTATTAGATCTTTTGAGTTGGTGGTTGATGATGTTATATTATTTATGTATTTCAACCATTTTCTATTATTTTTTCTACCTGAGGACCAGTGGTGGGTTGCTCCCGGTTCGGTCCGATTCTATAAAACTGGTAGTAAAACTGGTGGGAGGCTCCGCCCACCCACCACAACGTCATCATGGGTGATCTGAGCATGCGCACACGCTCCCGTTACAAACCATAAATGTAAGTGGAACCCATCCCTGCTGAGGACCCTGGAGGTCAAAACGTAGGGTAGTACTTGAAACAAATGAGTATCCCCAAAGCTATTTTCATCTAGCTTCTTTTCAGAAGATTGCCAAAGTTGTAAGTGACATGCAAATAATCCTGCAGAAAGACAATCTCCAAAGGTGTGTTGTGACTTCAGTGCTCTCCTAGTAGTTGCTCATGTGCTCTGAGGACAAAAATGTTACCATTTCCAGGAACACCAGGTGTCTAGACTGAAAGTACCTCTCTGTAAGAATCATTCTTCCTATTTCACGTATTTGGGGATGGATACATTCTGCCATTATACTGTTTAGAAATCAAAATGTTTGGAATCGACAGGTGCACCCTACCTCTGTTTCAACAAAGAAAACATGAATACTTTTCTCAGTTATCACAAGCCTGGAAAATACCCTGTTTCCCCCAAAATAAGACATCTCCTGATAATAAGCCCAATCGGGCTTTTGAGCGCATGGCAATAAGGCCAAGCGCTTATTTCAGGGTTCAAAAAAAATATAAGACAGGATCTTATTTTGGGGAAAATACGGTACTAACAAGCCAATGCAGTGATTCTTCCAACTCATTAAAACTTCCTGGGGTGAATCATTATTTGGGGGGAGGTTTACAATGGCTTAAATCAGGATCTGCCCATCCATGGTGTTAAGTTATGGTGGGAGCCTAACACGTTGTCCAGGAAATATATGTATTATATGACTTTAAGTTTTACTGCTGAATCATTGTAATGCTGAGTCATGCTGTAATTTGATAATCATTAGTTGTAAACGTATTTAAGTAAGGAACTAGGATGTAGTCAGTTGATGATATGCTACCATTGTGTGAGGAGTTGCTATCATTGTTGCTATCATCGTGGGTGGATCTGCTACCATCGTGGTTTGTGAACCAGAGTGAACTTGTTATTCTAACTAACTACCGTTTGTGTGGTAAGAAGCTTTTTGTATCACTGGACTGATTTAACTGGCAAAGACTTGGACTGTTTAAAAGACTATGAGACTGTTTTTTCACTATAAAGTAAACTTTTGATAAACCAATTTGCACATCTCTTATTCATTGCTCTCAGCAACGTTTCTCTGTGCAGTATACTCTGCTGGTTGGTAACACAACAACAATATCCTTAACACATGGGGTTGAGATTTGACATGCACACGACTGTCTCACCTTCCTGTTTGTCTAAAGAACTCTTCCTCAAATTCCCGTAATACTTTCCTTATCCTTTTCTTGTCGGCTCTAGTTTCTCTGAGATGTTCCAGAAGCACAGGCCTACAAAAGAAGACCTGGAATTTTAAGATCTGAAGGATTGGAAAAGTCCTAAGGTGATAGTCAGTTGAGCAAA
Organism: Masticophis lateralis; assembly: GCA_030761175.1. NCBI lineage: Eukaryota > Metazoa > Chordata > Lepidosauria > Squamata > Colubridae > Masticophis > Masticophis lateralis. Next base: position 97,199,152 of record JAUDYJ010000005.1, read on the forward strand.
TCAGGGTCCCAAATAAGCATGCAGCATGACAGGCTGTACCTTGGAGAGACTCTCCTTGAGATGGATGCACCCAACTGCTTATCAGAAAATGTCGCCTACCTAGTTCCTAGTGAGTTCCAAACCATATAATAAAACAAGTATTGTATTTATGATTACTTGGCAGTAGGAGAAGATGAATTTACACCAATTGTGCAGATTTGCATTCTGCCCTAAGGATCACTTTGAACACAATTGCCAAAGCAAATGATGGCACTTCTTTTCACTACTCTTTCCTATGAGCACTTAATAAGCTTGATTGATTAAAATAGAATAGAATAGAATAAAATAAAGAATAGAATAGAATAGAATAGAATAGAATAGAATAGAATAGAATAGAATAGAATAGAATAGAATAGAATAGAATAGAATAGAATAGAATAGAATAGAATAGAATAGAATAATAAAATAAAATAAAAAATAAAAAAATAAAAAAAATAAAATCCGTGATACTAACAGGTGCATCATCATGTCAACAAGGGGGAAGTTGGCACTCACATGGTGGCCTCATGTAAATTGGACATCGAGACAGTTGGCTGCTTCGTGACACTCCTTCCATCCTGAGGTGAAACAAAGGCGGGTTCATTCTCCTCATCCGAGTGACCCATCTGTGCCTCAGGAGGCCAATGGAGAGACCCGGTGGAGCTACTCTGAGGAGGTTCTTCATCAGAATCTTCCTCCTCCTGCTTGGAACAGGGAACAAGAGTTATCAGGGTCCCTCCCTCCCCACCCATCCTTCAAATGAAGAAGACCAGAACATTAATTCCAGAGGACAAAAGTTATATGAATAAACAGACTGGCCTGGTTTGTATTTAAGTATTAGAAATTGATTGGCCAAGGCTTTCCTTGCGTTAGAAGCTACAGACATTTATTCAAGGTCTTAGTCCTCATTATTAGAAGTGTAAATAAACCACACTTTAGCACAGTGTTAGACTCTGTGACTTACTTGAAGTCCCAAAGATGCTTTATGGACATTTTTGGTTTTTTCCTTGAAAATGTTATGCTTCTCACCCAAGAAGCTTCTTCAGTTCTGACTGTCTTTAATGGAATTCTTTCAGAAGAAAGAATAACTGAACCGTGGTCTTTTTCTGTGCAAGTAACCTCAATTATATCTAAACCCTGGTGATCAGCAACAGCATGCAGTTTCCATAACTGTAAGAATTTGACAGAGATTACTTTGATACTACAAACCAGTAATCCCAATCCAGCCCTATTTGAAAGTATGTCCACATAAGTCCCCTGGGTTTTATTTCCTGAAGAATAAATGTAATGACAAGACCCTTATGCATAAAACAAAAGCTAATGCGCAACTTGAAGAGAACCTACAAGAAACATATCTGGTGTGATGCATTTCTTCACACAATCCTCGTGAGACTTACAATAGTTGTAATCAAAGAGGGCGTTGATAGAAGCTGCTTTATAATTCTGTATCTTTCATAAAGAGGCTTCATCAAACTCCTGTCTTGCTGGTTAACCTAGAAAGAAAAAAGTAAGGAGCACCAGGTTGGTTTTGAAGAAACATCTGAAATTTCTTCTTAAAAGTCACAATCCATCTCTATGGGGATTTTTAAATTCCAACATGAGGAATGTGAGACACAAAATACAGTGACACTTTCTGTGCTGATGGGATATCATTTGTCCTAATTTTAATGTTGTTCTACACTTTGGTAAAATAAACAGTTTATCAGAACTGACTCTATATGTCCCTTGCACGCTATGGGGTTTTTTTTCCTCCAAGAATTTAAAAAGATAAGACATATGTTTGTGATTTATAGTACCTTGTGTTAGAGAAACACCACTTCCAATCAGAAGTTGGACTGATGCTCCACCATTCCTTACCACAAACTGGCACACTGTAATTCACATTCTCTGCTTAGTCTGCCTCTGGCAAAATTTTATATAACCAAATGTCGGTCAAACAACATTAAGACTGGCAGATCTTGGTCATTCCAGTCAAATCCCTTGCTGTCTCTCTGCAATCTTAGGACATGATTCAGTACCACTTCAACATTTCAGGGAAGAATCAAAGAAGTGCTACAAGGGTGGAGCCTCCAGTAAGATGAATTATAGATTGATGCCAGCTTGATTTAGTTCATGGCAGCTCTTCAAAACTGTTGGAAGGGGTTTCAAGAAAAGTCCTCCTCTCTCGTAGAAATGTTATATTCAGAGCACTAACTGGGCTGTTCTAGGCAGAAAAAATGGAATTGAGGCGAGCAGGCAGTTCTCTGCCTCAAAGGGTTAAAACTGAATGGTTCACAAGACATGTAATCATAAACTGGTTATGCACAAAATCTTGCACATCTCTGAATGTTCAGCTCAGTTCTTAAAGATGCATCACAGATTTTAGAACATATTTTGCAGGGAAATACACAAACATTAAGAGAAAATTCAGTAAAGGTATATTTAAATATTCAGGTGCATGTTTGCATTTGAAAACATTTGTATATTAATGTAGAAATGGATACATACACCAAAGGGACACAGACTCAAAGCAGACTGGCATATCCTTCTTGGCTATCAGCCCTCAACTATAATCCATCTTCAGTGGAGAACATACAAAACATGCATTGAGGGTTGTCACACTAAGACACACAAGCCCAAGTATTGATAAAGAAACAAGCTGTGCTAGAGAACCCATAAAAGGTCAAAATGGTATTGCAGAAGAACTTAGTCAATAAGCTCAGATCCAGTAGACAAGAAATAGATAAGAAGAGGAGATAAGATGGTTTAATAAAGGAGGGGAAAAACCATGTAAGCCTTTGGCCTGTAGGTGAGATGCAGTCCAGAGAAACCTTTAGTGTAGTTTGCAATGGGGGAAAAACTATGTCAAATTGACCTTCCCTCCTCTCTCCGATTGCTTTTCCATGTTTGCTAATTGCATAACACTTTGGATGTCAGCTCCAAAAGGTGCTTCAAGGCACAGGAGACCCTAAAGCAACATCTCAACGCCCTTCTTGTTTGCTGAGTGGGAAGAGAAGCATCTTTCTAGACCAGCAACTATATGAGGACTTAGGTATGAATGGAAGGACGTGGATGGAAGGAAAGGATGGGAATTGTGGTGATGAATGTTTGTGAAACAGTTCTCTATGGTGAAAAAGAGAAACCGTCAAAGCAAGGCGAGGCAAGCCAACCCGTGTTTCAGACTGGGTTGTTCCATCTCTTCACATCAGGTGGCAGTTTCTACTTGACCTTTGCTGACCTTGAAAGATAAGGTGAAACCTGTTTAGGACTTGGATGGAGACTACCCAGAAAATCCCAGAAAGTGGCAGTGGCTAAGCATTTAGATATTACATTCAACGAAAGCTCAGGCTGGCGTTAATTTGTAGAATTCATTAATTAACTTAAGTGTTTTCTAGCCCTTTCATCTGACCTATCAGTGGGTGTGTTGGTACCTCTGATTAGTGTGATGGGATATATCAACTGCACAAACTAGTTGGGGAAAAAATGTACCAATATCCAGTGGTCCTGTACTTGTGAAACACAATCTTCAAGAATGTGATGAGATTGAGCAGAATGGACCATTCAATAAAACACTCTTGTGTTTTGGGACCAAGGAAGGGGGGCTTCCCTGTTGCTGTGCCCCCCATTCCCCTCAAGATCCAGATGGCTCTCATGAATTTCAGAAAGTGTCCCACAGACATCTGGAGCTGGGTAGCTTCTAAATTGTGAGAGAGAGATAAAGGAAATAGTTAAATGAGAATGGAGGGAGGATAGATAGATGATCGACAGATGATAGAGATGATAGAGAGATGATAGAGAGAAGATAGAGACAGATATGATAGAGCTAGACATAGTTCAGGAACCTATGGAACATGACATGGTGGAAGGCTGCTTGAAGTACTGGACCTAATTCAAACTGACCTTGGCGTGTGAGCTGGGGAAGTTCAGAAGCCACCTCCTGCTAAAAATTCTTCGTAATGGCTAACCTGAAGCTGACCTCTCTTTCTAAGAAATACTTACAGGCCGTCCATGAATACTTTCAAAATACAGTAGGCTTTTCTGGAGACTGAGTTTTTCCAAAGCCATTTGCTTTTTTGTCATAGCCTAATTAAAAAAGAATGATTTATAGAAAAATTAACAATCGAGTGTTATCTGCTGGAGGGAAATCGGTGCACAAAATAATATGAATGAACTCGTGTGGTTTTTAAAAGCCACAGGGAACATTTTTTTTTACCGCAGAATTTGAATGATGCTTGACTGCTTTAAAACCGGCTGACTCAAGGTAAGTAGGACCAACCACTAGGCCCCTACCTGTGAAATGCATCTCACTCATCGGCGTTTTTTCACAGCTGGCAGTGAGCTCTGAATTTTGCTTCTATAAGCTTCATTTTCTCCTTGGATCAGACTGGATATTTTTTGCAAGAACCCTTTAGATTCATGGAATTGGGCAGATTTAGAAGTGCACAGGTGCCAATTACCTTTGTCCTTTGGGTTTGTCACAGAACCCCAAAAATTGATCTCAACCAGGCATGTCAAACTTGCAGCCTGCGGGCCAGATGCGCCACACTGCTGGCCATGCCCACCCCTATTTTAGCAAAGCGGGGAAAAGTTGCAATACATCATGTGACGATGCGTCATTGTGAGTTTGACACCCTGATCTAAACTGAAAGTAATTTTAATTGCCTACAAGGTTACATTTGAAGATTCACATTTATGCTTCTAATGTGGTTTTTGAATTGACTACACCAGTGGCCCCCAACCTTTTGGGTACCAGGGACTGGTTCTGTAGAGAAAGGTTTTTCTATGGACCAGAGGGGTGATGCTTTTCTGTGCTGCCTGCATCCCATAGATGGGGCTCCGTTCTTTTTGAAGCCTGGTTTCTGGCATGCCGCAAACCAGTGCCTCTCCATGGACCAGGGGATGGGGACCTCTGGACTACACAAAGAAGTAAAGGAAGGTTGGGGGTGACTTAGACCAGAGTTCCCCAACCTTTCCGGCCTTGTGGACTGGCAAGGGGAAGAGGTGATGGTTCCGTGTGAGTGGCTGGCATTGCTTCTGCAATTGGACTGTGTGTACACATGCTTGCCTGTTGCTCGCACAAGTGGGGGTGCTTGCACATGCTTGTCTGCCACTTCAGCGGCCTGGTTCCAAACAGCTTACAGCCTGGCAGTGGGGACCCCCATCCTAGACAACTAGCTCAGTTAATGGGTTGAGGATGAAGACTTTTGCTCACTTTTTGAGTTCCAATGTCCTCACCCGTTCCAGATTACAGGCATGACTCTGATGTGAAAAGTACCACAAGAGAGGCCAGTACATTTTTTTTTTAATTTATATGCCGCCCTTCTCCCGAGACTCAGGGTGGCTTACAATGCGTTAAGCAATAGCCTTCATACTTTTGTATATACCTGCTTAGTAGGACTTTCGGGCCCCCCCAAGCGATGTTCTTTTTTATACAAAGTCAGCTTATTGCCCCCACAATCTGGGTCCTCATTTTACCTACCTTAGAAAGGATGGAAGGCTGAGTCAACCTTGAGCCCGGTGAGATTTGAATTTGCAGTAATTGCAGGCAGCTGGTGTCACTTTAACACCACTTTAAGCTGCTGTGCCACCAAGGCTCTTCCTGTCACATGTTAGGTAGTATCATGCCACAAATGACATATTCATCTCTTTACGCAGAGCATACAACATCATTTTGAATTCATCATGGCTTCTACGAGAAACCAGAGTTTCTACCTAAACCTCAGAATCTCCAGATACAGGCTTTGGACACCAAACAGGCTACAGGATGATAATTTAAAACCCCTTGTGTTGATGTAGTAAAACGTCACAACTGCCACATTTGTACCGGGTGATAATAATACACATCCGTACCCTAGTGCCAAAGACCACTAATATACAGTTTTCTACACAAATGTTTGTATCTCTTTGGTTTTTCGCTCTTGTGGGGTTCATGCACACACACACAGGGTCTGCAAGTCAGTGTGGAAGGAAGCTCATGAAGGTGATGGGACATGACAGAAGCCATCAGGCACATGCCAAGCAAGTCAGCAGGTAAACTAGGTTTGCCAGTTTAGCAGACCTAGATGTTATGCCAGAAATGGGTACCTTGATGTTCTCAGGGAGCCCGAGCTGCTGTCGCTTCTCTTTCAGTTGCTTCTTCACCACTTCCATGGTTTCCTCCACCGAAGGACCGGTGGGAGAATCAGCTGGATCCAGCTTCCCAGCTTCTCTTTCTGGCTGAAAGCTCCTTTGGCTTCTTTTGATGTGGAAGCTCTGTTCTTCTGACATTTTGAGTTTCAGCTCTGTGAGAGGAAAGTCCACACAATACCTCAACTGAGCAAATGCCTGCAGCCTACAGCTTCTCAGTTCATAAAAGGGGGATCGCATGACCCCGGGATACTGTGACCGTCATAAACATGAGTCAGTTGCCAAGCGGCTGGATTTGATCACGTGACCATGGGGATGCTGCAAGGGTTGTGACTCGTGAGTGCGAAAAAAATGGTCACCTTTTTTCAGTGAGGCTGCAACTTTGAAAGGTCACTAAATAAAGTTTTGTAAGTCGAGAACTATCTGTAATATCCTGTGGTTTGGGGGTTTTTTGGAGTTTTTTTACAAAATTTTGGTGTGGCACAAACAAAAGGGAAGTACAGATCAAAACTAGAGAAGGCAAGGAAGTAAATTATTCCTGCCTGAAGGCTATTTCAGTGCCCTTCCCCCACCCCTCCTTCTCTCAGTGGCCTCGGCAGGGTAGAGCCAATTTAGCAACTCAGCTTCCAGATTTGCTCATTAATTCTCTTCCTTGCACTTTATCTGTTTTGCATAGGTCTTGATAATCGAATGGAAGCGGTAATCGTATGGATCAGATTACTCAGCTCTTTAAAATTTAAAAAGATGTCATTAAAAAGTCACACTGCGTGTCTTCCAGTGCACAGTTTCTTGAGGAACATATTTGATCTCTGACATCCTCCAATGCATGCTATCACAAAAATGTCTATGAAGCCTATCATCTGATGCAGTGGCGGGATTCAAAAATTTTTACTACCGGTTCTGTGGGCATGGCTTGGTGGCCATGGCGTGGCATGGCTTGATGGGTGTGGCTCTGTGGGCATGGCAAGGGAAGGGTACTGTAAAATTTCCATTCCCACCCCACTCCAGGGGAAGGTTATAGCAAAATCCCAAGTTCCCCCCAATCAGCTGGGACTCAGGAGGCAGAGAATAGTTGGGGGCGGGACCAGTCAGAGGTGGTATTTACTGGATCTCTGAACTACTCAAAATTTCCGCTACTGGTTCTCCAGAACTAGTCAGATCCTGCTGAATACCACCTCTGGTCTGGTGGAATTCTGACACTTGGGACATATTGAATAGAGAAATAATAGTGTCTAAAACTGGTTTGGTATCTTAAGATCGAGCTTGGCATTATAGGATTGATGGATGAGAGGTATCCACATAATGAATCTGTTAGCTCTTCAATAGCTCCGTCAGTGAAGAGCTGGGTGATCCAGGAAGGGGCTGAGATTTAAGGTTTCTGGAAAAACCAACACTGCTGGGTTTGTATCTTCAAGAAAGTGTGAGTATAAGGGGGACTTCATTCTAGTCTATAGGAAAGTCTGTGGGTCAGGGAGAAAATATAGCATTTTCCAGGGATCCTTTAGAAAGAATTAAGGTTTGAGTGCACTTGAGGTTCTCTGTTGTGGTCCGTCGGTGGCCAGCAGAGCTGGCAGCAAAGTCAGACAATGAGGAAGTTAGGGAGGAACATGGGCCAGTCCTGGAGTCTGGGGAAGGCTCAGACAAGGGCTCTGAGTCAGAGGCAGAGAGGTGGCCAAGGCCATCTGGGAGTTATTTGGTGCCTCCAGAGCCTCTGGAGTCTGACATCAGTGAGGCAGAACAGAGGGAGCTCAAATGCCTTTCTGCCCTGTTAGAGTTGAACTGGCTTCTTCCAATATGAGGGATGGGGTAGAGAACGCAAGTGCCCCAGGATATGATTCTGTCCTTTTTTCCCTATCCGTTAGGTTGAATAGCAAACACTGTAGCTACTGTGAGAAACTGGCTAGACACAGTGACGGTGTGTACCTTTTAGCTGTTTACGACTTTTGGCCAGGTCATTCATCCATTTCATTACTTCGGGATTTGATATTTTGTCAGCATGGGAAGGCTGCACAGAAAAGGGAAGAAAAAGGCAACTATCAGAAAGTGGATTGTAATGTTACTCTCATCAACACCAATACTGAAATCACACGTATCCCTGCCAAGGTACAGTTTGGTATTATTTGTCTAGAGCTGTCTAGATTCTCAACCTTTTCTTCACTCCCTTTAAATACCTTTTGAGGCCACAGATCATGGCCATGGACACACACACCCTTGAAGACTTAACTCAAGATTTAAATCGTAACATTACTTCAAGCCTTAGTGGACCCCTTGTGATGACATTGTGGTACCCTAGGAGTCTGCGGACCATAGGTTGAGACCTTCTATAGTCTAGGGATGCCAGATCAACTTTCCAGGTAACATTGGAGGGTGATCTAGATCAGATCACAACTGGACTGACCAGTCTTCTGAACCTAAGAACCATCTGGTCATGGTTCATCCCTTCATTAAGGGATGAAAAAAGGCTGGATGAAGCGTTATTTCTTTGCCAAGGGCTAGAGCCATCTGCAAGACCTATCAAGGGGGCCTGACTTGCTGATGGTGGGATCAAGGAGAAACATGTTTTCCTCTCTCTGTCATGCCTCTTCTCTTTCCTTCCTTCCTTCCTTCCTTCCTTCCTTCCTTCCTTCCTTCCTTCCTTCCTTCCTTCCTTCCCTTTCCTGTCACTTGCATTTATTGCCTTGCCCAAGTCCTTATTCCATCTCAGACAAATGGTTGTCCAATCTTTTCTTGAAAACCTCCAAGAAGCTACAGGTCATCCTCAACTTATAACCTGGCATGGTTTTATCTTGTTCACAGCCAGGAGGGAGACCACTCTCAATAGCCTTTAGCAGTATCAGTGCTAAAGTATTTTTCTTCCTTGTTTAAATATACCACACTATAAACATAAGTATGAACTTACATTCTTTTCCCTCCCAAACCCTGTTCAAAAACATTTAGTCTGACTTTACCAGATGGGTCGATACAGTTAAGATGTACTTTCCCCTTTGGTCCTGTGTAATGACTGAAAACTAATTACTGGGGTTTTTGCTGGTCTCCATAGTAAGAAGTTAATCTGTTATTTCCTAATTTTGCTGATAGTTGGTTGTTGCTGAGTGCTTTGTTTGCTGTGGTAAGATATGCAAATAACCCAGTCTTAGGCATTTATGACATCACTGCTTAGCTAACTAAGCCTTCGTGAGGTCACATGTTTAGTATAAGGTTACTCATAGCCTCTCTCTGGTCTCCCAGAGCTGACACACAAGCATGAATCCTATCTCCTACAGTAGGTACTCAGATAATCCAAAATTTCTTTGCTTTAGCACTTGGGAACATCAAGAATGACGGAGACCACCCTCCACCCCCTGGGACTCACCAAGCCCAGATTTTCTCCCTCTCGTTGCATTTAGAGGCAGCCTATCAGTCCTTCACAATCTCTGTGAGGGATCTGGCTGCTCCTTTCAGCTCCTTACCCGGTAATTCTTCTCCTCCTCAAACTTCTCTTCATATTTCCTGATTCTCCTCTTCAGGCTTTGCAGGTGCTTTGTGAGTTGTACCATGGTCTGGGGCACTTTACTGTCCTCACAGCTGCCTCTGGAAGAACTTCTTGGCCTGGGACATTCAAAATTATGAAAATGAGTTTCATGAAACTCATTGATTTTATGAAAATTATGAAAATTAGAGTACCATTTCTACCAAATAAGGGCTCCAGCTACCCCGGAGCGCTATGATGATATGGGGAGATGGAAAATAAGGAGGAAGAGAGAAGAAGAGATCAGGGGAGAATTACAGAGGTGGAAACCTGTCCTGTCCCTGTTGCATTAAGAACGACATAATCTCCAGAAGCCAGCAAGTGATTTTATAGCAGGACCAAATAAATACAATCACCTAAGAAAGAATTACACTGCAGCTAAAGCCATAATTATGGCAGTCAGCTGAGGAACAGCCACCCCGGACACAGGTTGGGCAGCTTATGTGAAGTGCTCAAAAGCTCCTCCATCATCCATCCACAGGTTCTGGAGTTGTCAAATGTACTGTGTGATTATCAGCAGACACTTCCTTTGGGCTGGTAATTCTGCTCAAAATGCTGGAACACGGATGCCTTGGCCTGAAACTGGCCCTGCTAATGATTTTCTTCTGAAGGGAACAGACCCAGAGAAAATCCTGGAGGTAGGAACCTCACCAAAGTTCTCACAAGTCTCACTGAGGGCATTTAAGAGGCTTCAGGGTTTTTTTACACAGGCCTCATCTTGGATTAGCAAGACTGGGGAGATGCACATTCTAAACCTATTATCCTATTTTGCACCTCCTTTATTGCATATCATTGCATATTCTTGTTTTATTGTCCTTTGGCAGTTATTGATTTTGCACATGGCTAAAAGTCTCCTCAGTAAAACAATTAATAAATTCACAAATAAAAGTGTAAATATTTGGCATATCGTTGATTATTAATTTTAAATAAACAGTTCTTCTGTAATGTATGATTTCTGTCCCCACACATCTCACAAATGAAAATAAGAAAACCTTCCTGATGCCCTCTTTTTCATTATCGGAGACCTCCTTGTCTGAAACTTGTAGTTCTCTGTTGTCCTTTTTCACTCTCTGCTGGGTTGCCCTCCAGTGATTTAAAATAGGAGCCACGATGCTAACTTGCCTTATAAGGTTATGGTAAGGACTGTCTCTAAATCAACCACACTGAAGGAGTGTTTACAGTGGAACAGCTTATTAGTTTTACTATTATTAAAAATCTGGAGGCAATTTGCTTTCTTGAGTAAACAAATTCGTAACTGTTGACTTTTAGCTGATAAAAAAAGTTTTTGAAGCGACCAAATAAGGTCCCAAGCAGTCACTTTGAGGCAGCAGGATCCCTCTGGCAAAACTCAGTGTAGCTTGAATGCTGCATCTCATCAAGATTTGCAGCTATGGGAGAAAAGGCTGCGGCCCTTCACCAAATCTGGGGCACCTCCATCGATGCCAATTTCCCAGGAAGAAGGGAGCTTCTGCTTGCCTCAAAGCTGTGCTTCCAGAAGAAGACAGTTTTGTCCTTGAAGGAAAACAAGGTTGTTTGCACTTGGAAAATGGAAAAGGTTGGTGCAGCTTACATCATGAAGAGCTGAGCACTTGGTGGAGAAGGAGCCGATTCAGGGTCTAAGTTAAACCTCTGGCTTTGGCTGAAAATAGAGCAGCGAGGAGACAATAGAGGATAATCTCCATCCGTGATGTGATGCAGCAACCTGCAAGTCCCTAAAGCATCTTGGTCTTCGGGTCCATTGTCAGCCTCCGTCTGGCCCTCTCGGTATCCCTGAGCAGGCTCTGCAAGGTCAAGAATCAAGAGGTTTCTCAGGGCAAATTCAATATCAGCCCATATTAAAGCAGAACTCAAGTGCCACCCCAAGAAGGAAACACTTCCACAACAGACTAGAATAAAAATGTCCCCCCGCCTGAAGATTAGATCAGCTAAGGAGAGTAATTGATACCAGTGACAAATCATAATTGACACAACCCTGGGAATCAACCTGCAAATTTAGAACACATCTTAGCTTATTCAATTCTTGCTGCCAAATATGCAGCCAGGCTAAATGCTCAAAGAAGGTTTTGCCATATTCTAGTTTTCGCAAATGGAAGGTACCATCTGGGACGAAAAGCAATAAATAAACAATAACAATGAGGGGTTTTTTTTTTATTTACACTATTATCCAAAGCAGCAGCAGATGGTATTTACTGGCTTTACATATTTTTAGGCTTAATTGTTCTCTCCTTTCTACTAATTTGTGTTGCATACAAAGATACCCAATAGCCATTGTTATTATTTATTATTTACTATTATTATATTATTTGAATTTCTTTCCCTTCCTTCCTTTCCCATTTTTATTACTATTGCATCTTGTGTTGTTTACACACACACACACACACACACACACACACATATACAAATAGAGGGAAGATTGTAAAGACAGACCCATTTCTTCTGAGCCAATCAAAATATCAAATACATAATTATGAATTATAAGACAAGTGAAGCCTGTAACCATTTAACCAAAATGTATAAAGCATGCAAAATGAATTGTTGATGATATAAAATTTGTATGCGAAAATAATTTATTGAACCAAATAGCTAAGATTTATGAAAGAAGTAGCGCTATTAATAAGTCTGATTAAAGAAATTCGAAATACTTAACATTCCGGCAAGTGTAACAATGCATCTGACTTTGCTTTCATTCCCATGATTTCTGAATAGACAGCTTCTATCATTTATGATCATGGATCAATCAACTCTGCACAATTCACATATAAGGTCGGTTTAAATTAAAAAGTAAGTCAAGTTCCTTTCTTTTACATAGATATTTTCCAGTACTTAGATGCCAAGGGAAAAACATCCTGCTAGCAAATGGCAATCCTTAAAAATTCTGTCCAGACTTTTGTTAATGCTCTTTTAAAGATATGAAGAATTGAATGATAGGTCTTTGGTACAGAAGCATGGCACTCAATTCCTGGCATAATTTAATTAAGCTTTGAAAGATAACTTTGTATGCAAGAGATACATTGAAAATCAGCCCAGAAGTGATAATATGTTTACAAGAAACCGTGATGTGTCCGTAAGGTTGACTTAGTCTTCCATCCTTCTGAGGTGGGTAAAATGAGGAGCCAGATTGTTGAGGGCAAGAGGCTGTAAACCACTTAGAGAGGGCTGTAAAGCACTGTCAAGTGGTATATAAGTCTAAGTGCCAAGTGCTATTGCTAAAGGCCCAGATGCAAGGCTTACAGCTACATGAGAAGTTCTCCCCTGCCCATCAATGCCCTCAGCACTGTCTTTAGTAGGAAAGGTAAAAGAACAATCTTCAGAATCACCTAGATAGGGATGCCCAACCATTCAGTGGGAATTAGTATGTTTTTCCAAACCCTTTTCAATAAAGCACTGGGTCCCCATATCCAGTGTCCAGCTTACCTTTTGGCTTTTTATTGTTGTTACTATTATTACTTCATCTGGCCTCAAAACTGAGCTATGATTTGGAGAGCCTTAAATATTTCCCTTCCCAGAATTTTTTCTTAGCTGATAAGCCCACTAAACAGGAGATAGAGAAGGGCTAATGACAGCAACAGGAGTAGAAATGTTATGTTAGGCCAATGCTTACCTTGAACATGTGGGATAAAATAGGATCTCCCGAATACAAAGGAAAACAAAGGATTTGAGTGTATTAATCTTTCTATGGAAGGTTGATTTAAGAAACATATGTGGTTTCTGGTTTGGCATCGTGGCGAGACAATCAGGGAAATAGCGGGCTCTGATGAGTGCCGCGAAAACCCCGGCTGCCGAACCACTGCCGATGGGTCTTCAGATCAGAACCATCCTGCAGGGACAGGGAAGAAAGAGGGATGCCTGGGACAACCAAGAGGAACAGGCAAGTTCCTCGGAGGTCAGAGGTCCCTCTGTGAGTTGGCAGCAGGCGGCAGCCATGGCAGCTGCCATGAAGCTGGGACAACCGGGCTAAGAGATGTGCAGGAGGAAAGTGGATTGAAATGGAGTTCTTTGAAGCCTGGTAAGTGACAACCATCCTAGGCTTGCAACAACGCTTAGAGCAATATTTTTAACCATAAGACCCCCTAGCCATAAAACAGCAGCTGTACAATAAAGGGGCAATAGAAAGTTTAAAATGTAACTTTAAAGGGACAAAGACCCAGTGAATAGCTAATTTTTGAACAGAACCAATTGGAAAAATTAAATTTTGAGACATGGTGAAAAGACTAGACAGAGTTTTAAAATCTGAGCTGGACCTTTAAAAAGAAGACGACTTGATATTTTTAAAATTAAAAGAAGAAGAGTAATCAAGTTGGACTGTTATATAATTGAAACAAAATGGATACTTGCATGACTAATGGAAATTGTGGATTGTAGAGACACCTTCTGGTTCAAAAAGGTGTAACTTGTTTTTTGTTATGGAAAATCATGAACTCTACAGATAATAGCTGTGGGATTTTGCGGAGGAGGGTTTTTTTTTCTTGTCTGCAGGCAGTTTAACTTTGGTGAAAAGAAAGGGAAACTATAACAGAACTCTCATAATTGGAATAATAACAACTTAAAAAACTAGTGCAGGAATAACAGAAAGATTTGGCGCAGGAATCAGGGAAGGAAGAACTTGATACATTTTATCTGGAATAAAAGTAAGAAAAAGAATAAAAATGATACATGGAGGACAAAATTTGAAGACTTTGAAAATGAAATGAAATATAAGCTAGCAGGCGAGAACATGAAGAAATAAGGTATACACGCCTGGAAAAAGGAAAAGAAGATTAAAACAAATGTGATTAAAAATAGAAAAACAATATATAGGTGGATAGTAATAATAAAAAAGAGGTTCTTATAAAGAATATGTTATAGATATATAAAATTCAAATACTGATGGAAATTAGAATATAAGAGAAATAAGTTATGTTAAAAGAGATTCATAAATGCATACAAAATGTTTGAAGTAAGAACTATGTCTCAATGTTAAATTGTCATAAAAAGGTATTGATAATTTGATTAACTGGAATAAGTAATGTATAGATGGATGGTAACAACAAAAAGACGATTATGCTGGGATTAACAAATTAAGATGATTATGCTGGGATTAGCAGCAAAAATAAAAATGATTATGCTGGGATTAACAATAAAAATAAAATGATTATGCTGGGATTAACAGTAAAATTGAGATGATTAAAATTAAGATTATGCTGGGATTAACGGCAAAAAACAAAAATGATTATGCTGGGTATGACAGCAAAAACAACGAAGATTATGCTGGGATTAACAGCAAAAACAAAGATGATTATGCTGGGATTAACAGTAAAAATAAAATGCTTAAACTGAGATTAACAGCCAAAAAATAATAATGATTATGCTGAATATGGCAGCAAAAACAAGGAGGAACAGGCTGGGATTAATAGTAAAATGAAATGATTATGCTGGGTTGAATAGTAAAAATAAAGAGGAATATGCTGGGATTAACAGTAAAAAATGATTAAAATGAAGGTGATATGTTGGGATAAACAGCAATGAAGATGATTTATATGGGGAGCAACAGTTAAAATATTGTTTAAAAGTTTATAAAAATTGTAATGATATATATTTTTAAAATACATTCATCTAAGCAAAAAAGAAAAAGAAAAATGAAATGATATTTGGTTAGGACTTAAAGATTTAACTAACAGGTTTTTGGGATAACGGCATTGTAAATAGACAGAAGTTAGGGAAATAAATGAATAAAATATTAAATTGTGTTAATTGAAAATTAAGATTTGTTTGTAATTTCTACCAATTTATGACTGGATCAATGCTTCATTTTGAAAATATATATTTTATGTTTATGTTTAAAAAAATTTTTTTTAAAAAAGAAACATGTGCACCTCATGTATGTATTTATGTATGCATATGTATATATGTTTATTTATCTGTTTAATTAAAATAAATTAATTTTTGTTATGATGGAATTGAGCTTTTACAATATATATTTTTTCCTAAAGCCACCAGTATTTATATGACTCAAATAAAATTAGTTACTATTTTCCCCTTATTATGCCCTAAACTAGGAGGGTTAAACTTGATTTCATTGAGGGCCACATAAAGGTTGTGTTTGATCTCCTGAGGCCAGGGTGGGCGTGGCCAGGGTAGGTGTGGCCAGCTTCGCGTCATTCTCCTGTGTTGGCCTGAGCACTCTGCTAGCGAAAACAGGCTCCCGAGCTCCATTTTCAGCTGTGACAGGCTCCTGAAACCCAGCGGTGAAATCCACTTACCTTCATTACCGGTTCGGGTGCTCTCCTGCCTAGCAGCATGCGCATATTCTACGCACGTACACCTCTTCTGCACATGCGCAGAACCTTCTGCACATGTGCAGGTGGTTAAAAAACAGGACGTAATGACGTCCTGGCAGGTGACTGGAGCCTCCCGTCGCAGGGGTTACCGGTTCGGCGAGCCAGGTATAACCAGGGGGATTTCACGGCTGCTGCAACCTTCTGCCAGGGAAAATGGAACTCAGGAAAGCCAAGGGCAGCCCTTCTGAGCTGTTTTTGCTGGTAGAGGCATCACAGGCCGGTCCTTTGCTGTTTGCAGGGTTTGACACCCCTGCCCAGGGGTGAAATCCAGCAGGTTCTGACAAGTTCTGGAGAACTAGTAGCGGAAATTTTGAGCAGAGACCTGGCAAATGACACCTCTGGCTGGCCCCAGAGTGGGGTGGGAATGGAGATTTTGCAGTATCCTTCCTCTGCCATGCCCACCAAGCCACGCCCACAGAACTGGTAGTAAAAAAAAATGGATTTCACCACTGCCCGTGCCCCTGAACTGTGATAAATCTTATGTTCTCAAATAATGCCTGAACTCAGTCGCTTTTGGCAGATTCACCAATACACAGCATCACATTCAAAGGTCTTCAGGGCTCTTTAAGGATGAAAACCCGAAGGCATGCATTAACTGAACAGTTTCTTACCACCGCCACAATCTCTGTCAATGTGCATGCTGGTTGAGGCAAATGAAGAGGCTGGTTCCTCTGAAGCCACCAGCTGAGGACCGTCTTCCTGATTTAGCAAAAATGCAGAAGAGAGGTCAGTTGCAGAACTGCAGGACAGGGTTCATTTCTTTTTGCCCCGGTAGAGATATTCCATTTTTGGAAGGGCTAAGACTGTGACGGCGAACCTATGGCACGCATGCCACAGGTGGCACGCGGAGCCATATTGGTGGGCCCGTGACCGTTGCCCTAACTCAGCTCCAGCACGCATGTGCTCGCTGGCCAGTTGATTTTGGGCCTTCTGAGCCTACTGGAAGTCAGGAAATGGGCAGTTTCCAGCCTATGGAGGGCCATGGAGGGGATGGGAAAGGCCGTCTTTGCCATCCCCAGGCTCCAAGAAAGCCTCTGGAGCCTGGGGAGGGCGAAAAACAGGACTTCCGGGCCCACTAGTAACCTTTTTGCCGTTACGTTCCAAAAATGGGAATAGCACAAACATGGGGGGGGGGGGGTGTCATTGAATTATGGGCGTGGGCATGCATGCCTGCGATCCTCCTGCATGACCCTCCACTTTTGACACGCGACGACAAAACGGTTAGCCATCACTGGGCTAAGACATGGTTTTCCTTTCCCTTCAAGCTGCAGAACAAAACAAAACAAACAGTTTGTCATCCCTTTCTATAGGCAAGTCCAAGAAAGCAAAGATAGTTTTACCTGCTTGTGTTCTCTCTGGATATCCTATCCCAGGTTTCACACAGAACATATTAATCCAATATGCTTCTGTACAAAAATCTTGCCTTTTTCATCTATCAAGTGAGTGTGAAGACCCATGGAGATGACTTTGAGGGAGCCATCCAGAAGCCATTAGGATTACCTCATAGACCTGACCGCAGGGTTGTTAGGACAGGGGTAGGTTCTACTTACCTTTACTACTGGTTTGCATCATGCCCCCCTGCGCATGCTTTTCTGTGCACGCGCAGGTCACCTATGATGATGTCCGGCCAGTGGGTGGAGCCTCCTGCCGGTTTTACTACCGATTCTTGCAAACCAGTCTGAACCAGGGGCAACTCACCACTGTCTTAGGAGGCCCTGCATGAGGGCCTACATGTTTATCATCCCTCTAAAACAGAGGTCTTCAAACTTGGCAGCTTTAAGACTTGTGGACTTGAAGTCCACAAGTCTTAAAGCTGCCAAGTTTGGGGACCCCTGCTCCAAAAGAAGTCCAGGTATTAAGGAATTCAACATAGACTGAGTGAACAGTGTTGTCCACAAAAAGTGCAGTCTCATGATCTAGTCCAAATTGGAGGACATCATTGGTCATTCCACAAAGAAAAGGTTAGCTCCTATGAATCCCAGGAAAATAAGGAGTACAGTAAAAGAATGGAAATAGGCATCAGTTCTCCATTTGAGAGAAAATACATTCCTTTATTAGATTCATTTCCTGCATCTGTCTGATCCATAATTCACCTCTGACACCCACTATGGCTGTGATGGCGAACCTATGGCATGCATGTCACAGGTGGCACAAGGAGCCATATTGGTGGGCACGCAAGCTGAGCTCTGGTGTGCATGCATGCACCAGCCAGCTGATTTTCAGGTCTTCTGGAACCACCAGAAGTCGGGAAACACGTTGTTTCTGGCCTTTGGAGGGTCTCAGGGGGGTGAGGAAGGCCCGTTTTTCACTCTCCCCAGGCTCCAGAGGCTTTCTAGGAGCCTGGGGAGGGTGAAAATGGCCTTCCCCACCCCTCTGGAGGCCGGAAATGGCTTGTTTTCCGACTTCCGGTTCCACCTGAAGTCCAGTGGCCCACCATACCATAGCATGCCAAAAGCGGGGGGAGCAGGGGGGTGTCGCATGCACATGCACAGGGGGAGGGGCACATAGAATTATGGGTGTGGGCACATGTGCATGCAACCCCCCTATGCTCCCCCCGCTTTTGGCATTCGATGGCAAAAAGGTTAGCCATTACTGCACTATGGATTATGGGGAGAAAGCAGCCAATAGAATATGTGATTAGAAAGAAGGCTCCTGGCTTTAGCAACATTAATACAGTCAAATTCCAGTTTTTGAAAATTTATCACCTTTGAGTATTTTTACTACCTGGTAAAAAATGAGAGCATTGAAATAATGACAACAGCAGCAATAACAACAATAACAATATTGTCTCCATTTTAAGATGAATTTGGCTGTTACCTAATCAAACGCTTAGAATTTAGATCAATCAAACTAGAATTCTCTCAGGTTTTAATCTGTTTCATGACTATCATACATATGACAAATGATGCCTTTTCAAAAGGGGAAGAAAGATTTATTGAACAAAAGCCTTGAAAACTTGATGATTCCCCTTGATAAATATTTATTTGATGTCTGAAGTTCTCTAACAATACTAAGAAGAGCCCCATTAAATAGTATCATTATATAATTTCTCTTTGAAATAAATGAATAGTGATCAACAAAGCACCAAAATGAAACCACCATCATAAGTAATCACTTACAAAAACCTCTCAAAATACAACACAAGGAAGGCAGTCAGGAGGAGAAAAAGAAAGTAGCATTTCTGGTTATATGAAGCTCATGTATCAAAGGCTGAGCTTCCTCATTCAACTTTTCAGAATAAAAAGCACAACAGGGTTGGAAGGAGCTTGGAGGTCTTCTACTCAGGGGCTGCCACAAAGAAGAGGGAGTCAAGCTATCCTTCAAAGGACCTGAGGGCAGGACAAGAAGTGGAAATGGGTGGAAATGAATCCAGAAGAGAAGCAACCTAGAACTAAGGAGGAATTTCTTGTCAGTTAGAACAATGAATCAGTGGAACAACTTGCCTCCAGAAGTTGCAAATGCTCCAACACTGGAAGTTTTTAAGAAGAGATTGGATAACCATTTGTCTGAATTGGTCTAGGGTTTCCTGCCTCAGCAGGGGTTGGACTAGATGACCTCCAAGGTCCCTTCCAACTCTGTTATCCTATCCTATCCTATCCTATCCTATCCTATCCCATATTTCTATCCTATCCTATCCCATATTTCTATTCTATCCTATCCTATCCTATCCTATCCTATCCTATCCTATCCTATCCTATTCCAAACCTCCTGCTGAAGCAAGAGACCCTACACCATTTCAACAAATTGCTGTCCAATCTCTTCTTAAAAACTTCCAATGTTGGCACACTCAAAACTTCTAAAGGCAAGCCATTCCACCAATTAATTGTTCTAGCTGTCAAGAAATTTCTCCTTATTTCTAGGTTGGTGCTCTCCTTTATTAGTTCCCATCCATTGCTTCTTGTTCTGCCTCCAGGTGCTTTGGAAAATACCTTGACTCCCCTCTTCTTCATGGCAGCCCCTTAGATATTGAACTGCAGTCATGTCATCCTTATTGTTCCTTCATTTCATTAAACTAGACATACCCAATTCCTGCAACCATTTTTTATGTTTTAGCCTCAGTCCCCTAGTCACTCAACTAAAGCAGGCATTCTAAATTGCAATAACACAAGCACTTACCAAGGATTAATTTCTGCTGTTTTCAAACCACTGATGCTTAAGACTACACATTTGCTTAGATGCACACACACTGATCCGAAGGTCAGGGGCCCTCACACAGAGTCAGTGCAAATTCTCTTGTAGCCTTCCTGTTTAAGACCTTTAGTTGTATGATTCAACACCATTAGACAGGTCCCTAACTGGATGCACTGGACAATGTCCCAATTCTCTTCAACTTGTGTGGAGTCACTCCTCCCAGCAGTCTCTGGTGCTATGCAAATGCAACCAGTGACTCAGTTGGCTCCAGCCTCTGATGCTATGCAAATGGATAACTTGATCCACAGGATGAAGTCCCAGTTCTCTTCAACTTGTGTTGAGACACTCCTCCCAGCAAACTCTGGGGCTATGCAAATACAATGCAAATGCAACCAGTCATTTCTACCTTAGTGCTGGATCCATTTCTAATGCTGCATCATTTTATCTATGATGGAAATTGAGGAAGAGCTTCGCTAAAACAAACAGTCACTAAATACTGTTGCCTAACTTTTCCAATTTCCTCAAAAGTATTTCTACTTTCCTCAACCAAAATAAAGAACTACCTAATTGGGTGTGGACACCAGAGGTGGCAATATGTTTTATATAATGTGATTATATCCTCCAACACAATTTTTACATAACTTCAATTAGTGTGATGCAGTTTTAAGGGGGTGTAGCATCTTGTGCTACTTTTAGAGTCAATTCTGAATTATTTGTTAGAATAGATTTAAAAGGATGTTGTATCACAAGGAGTCCCATCCTGGCTCAAACACCCACCCTCTTCAATAAGGAGAAAATGAGTGTGACATGTGGATTATAATAAATCTGAAGAAAGGGATTTTTAACTGCAGAAGATTCTGGAGCTCTCAAGGGAAATCATCAAAATCTTATTCACAGGCCAAATGGTCTTTGTGTGTCTTTATTCCATAGTTCTACCTAATCAAGCATACAAAGTCCTCCCAGTTAGATACAATCAGTCTAAGATTTTCAGAGTTTCTTTTAAGAAAAATATCAAAAGCTTCTGTAGGAGAGACCAGGCTGAGCCTGAAGGAGGGGTCAAATGCATCATTAGTCTTGAGTTCCTTTGCACCCACAAAAGACCTAAATCCAACTCAGTTAACTCCATTAACTCTTATCTACCGCTAATTTGCCTTGACCGTTAATAATTCAGATTCTTGCAGAAAGCTAGCCTAAAATAAACTTGTACTCATTTTGGACCTACTCTTGACTCCCAAGTTCTTGCACCGCTTCCACTTTTTAAGGCAAGAGACATGGGTTTGATTATTGATGCCCACTTCAAAATTTCAGTCACTTAAGAACCATTTCACCTACTTGTTTATAAACCTACTTGGGTGTTTTCATGTGGTTGTCCACAATTTAAACGAAGTCTACAAAACAAGCGCATGCAAATAACCTCACAGTTCATGCAAAATGCAGAACTATTTTGTTTTCCTTGGCACAGTCCTAAGGTTACCGTAGGACATTCTGTGGATTTTCTTCTCAAGCCCTAAGTTCAAGAATAATATTTGAGGCGTCATGGGGAAGACTTTGGAGAGGAACAAAGAAGGAAGGTTTGTCTAAAGGGAACATTCAATCTGCAGCCCTCTTGATCTAAATTCATTCGTCTTTGCTGTCCTGAAATAGCAAATTTTATCACAATAGAATTTTTATTATGCATGTTTCCCACAGAACCCTGTAGATATGTTTTTATAAGCTTAGTGAGGATGCTATTCTATGCCCAAATTCAAATCAACAATACAGAGTCATTTATTGTCTCCACTAAGATGCTTCCTCAACGATCTTCAGTTGGTTCTTATTTATTTATTTATTTATCTATTTCATGTGTTTATATGCTGCCCTTCTCCCGAAGGACTCAGGGCGGCGAACACAAGTTAAGAAACATGCACAATAAAATTGCACTTTAAATCAAATAACTAATTAATGATAAATAATAAACCCAGAATCAGAGTCAGCCTATTTGCTATTTATTCTTCCCTATTCAATCAAGCCAGGAAAAAAAATCTCTACAATTCTTTCTTGGAAAACCATTTTCCATATTTATCTTGCTGTTCTACCTGCCAGAAAAGCTAATACTCATCTCTTTCAGTTTTGCACATCCTTTCACCTTTCTCCGAAATTCACAAAACACTTCTTAGGCATCCCGTAATATCTTAGAGACTGAAAACGTTTTGGAGTCTTCAAAAGCATTTCAATATTCAGAACAGAATCAAAATCTAATGATGGCCATGCTAGAAACTCATGAATTATACAGCTTAGTCAAACACATGATTTATAAAATACACACCCCAGAAAAGGGGCCATCAATTTGGCACGTAGAGATGGTCAAGCCACAATATGAATTTGCCCAATTGCGCAAAAGTCTACCTTTCTCGGACTTTTATGACAGCATTTGCATTCATCAATGTCTTATATTTATCTAAACTAAAGCTATATTTCCAATATTTTTGATTCAATTCAACCTGAAGAAAAAGGTTTTGCTTATTTTTCTATTAGTTTTGCAGATTCCTTTATTATTCCACATGAGACATGTGTAACAAACCAGCATTCTGAGTTATGGATCTTTGATTTGCCCAGTTTTAGCTCTTTTAACTAGAGGGGAAACTCCATAAAATTTGGGTTTAAGGTCTTTGTGTGCTTCCTACCAGTATTTACTTAATTTCTTCTACAAATGCTTTTATATCACTTTAGCCACCAAAAAAAAAATTGAGCAGTTTAGAAAAGTATTATATAATAAATTACACAGTACATACAGTCAGTGCTGGGGTGCTGTCAGTTTGGACCAGCTCAAATGAATCAGTAGTTGTGATCTGCGGGTGGGCCAGCCCAGCCACCCACCCCAGCGCTCTGCTGTCCTATTTAGCTGAGTTTTTTAAGCTGTGTGCATGGGTGCAAGCCACATGAGCGAGCAAAGCACATGGATGAAAGGCTTTGTGCGTGCATGCACTCACATTTCCGGTGTTGGGCGAACCGGTTGTTAATTCATGTGCCCACCACTGCATACAGTATGCCATTAACAAATAATATCATAAAAATCATAAAACCCTAATAAGTATAGCAACGCGACTGTACCACATACATGAGTGGTATGCATAGCTGGCTGGGGAATTCTGGGAGTTGAAGTCCACACATCTTAAAGTGGCTGAGAAACACTGACCAACATCATCATCCTCTGCGTCCCCCTGCCTTTGACAGAATCCCAGCCCAGCAAGATCATTACTTGATGCCTGAAGAGAGCACCCTGTTCCATTCCTCTTATTAGCCTAAAGAAGATGCTGATACCATTTTAAGCCAAGCAATTTGGGGCTTCTGATGGACTTACCTCAGTGAGCCTTTGCAGGTGTTCAGCGGCATCGTTTGGTGAAATGAATGCACTTTGATCTGTCCTGCAAAATGGGAAGGGGAGAAAGAGAGAATCACAAACCCTTCAGCCAACCAGCATAACTGGAGTGAAACTCCATTAAATGAACCTATATCTGGATTTTTGCTTAGTTTTTTAAAAACAGACATAGGAGACAGAGAGATCCACTCAAAAAAAATCTGAGTGTTGGGCGATAGAAAATGAAAGTCATTTCCTAAACCTCTTTAATGCATTTACAGTCCTTAAAAGTTTATAGACATGTATTCACTGTAATTATTCCTTATGTTATTAATCTAATCTTAATAAAGCTCCTACTCTGTAGTAATGTCATATATGAATGGAAGATTGAGGGAGGGAGATGTTTCCCTTGATTAAAAGCAGTACGCCAATACTTTCCAAAACAAATGCAAGGTTTGCAGACATCAATGTTTCAGTGAGCACCAAATAAAAACTAAAAATTGCATTTTGGATTAGACACCTCCACCAGCTCAAATTTGACCATCTGATCTGCTTTAATCCTCATTATCTATCATGAATCATATCCGGCTTGCTTCCGTCAGTATGGGGAAGAAAAACCTTGGATTAATTAAAGGGAAGCAACCTTTAACAGGGTAGGAAATGCTGATGTGGAATTGCACATTTCTTTTTTCTTAAGGGCCTGTAATTCTCACGTGATCACCCCACTCAGCCACATTTTATCCTCTCTAGCAAAGATTGGAGTCACTACAATGCCCAGAGCATGTCTGGTAGGCTAGTTTTCGAATAGCCATAGCCCACATGCTGGCTGGGAATTTTGGGAGCTGAAGTCCATGCATCTTCAAGTTACCAAGTATGAAAAACACTGGCATATAACTGTCTGAGGTAGAATAAGCAAATCCCCTTCTAAGCTTCTAGTTTAGAAATTTCAACATCTGCACACCTTTGGAAAGTCTGTGTCTCTTTTCATATTTAGCTAATATTTCTGACTTACTGTAACACACCACAGCCCAGACTGTCTATTCCAATAGAAATCAAGATTTCCACCCTCTTCTTCGCTGACATAGCATTATGCCTGCCCGCTATTTTCAAAAAAGATTCATTTTTCCCCTTTTCATTCAGAGTTTTTGATATATATTTTTCTCTCAAGCACACAGTATCTCAGGCTCCAATTGTAACAGAGAAGTCCATGGAACAGGAGTCCATGTTTCTTTTCCAGATTTCATATTTTTGTGTGGAAACCTACCAAGAACTTAATACACTATCTATCTATCATCTATCTATCTATCTATCTATCTATCTATCTATCTATCTATCTATCTATCTATCTATCTATCTATCATCTATCTATCTATCTATCTATCTATCATCTATCTATCTATGTATCTACCTATCATCTCTCACTTATCTATCTATCTATCTATCTATCTATCTATCTATCTATCTATCTATCTATCTATCTATCTACCTACCTACCTACCTACTAACTTGTCCCCAGAAGCCACCCAGACTCATTTATGGAAAAAGGAATACCTGGGTTGAAACTTGAGAGCTGTTTCCTGGTATCTGAGTGTTACATTCTCAGCATATTCAGTAGCTGATGTCGCTGTTTTCTTCTGACACTCTGAGAGCCAAGACCCTGCATTTCCCATCTCCTATTCAAAGAGGGAGGAGCAAAATGAAACTATATTCGGGTAATTGGGAGCCAGACTGATGTTGACCATCTATTTTAGGAGGGCGGGGGGAAATGAAATGGGGAGGGGGAGGAAAAGAAAGAAGACGAAGAGGGAAGTCAAAAATTCATCTTCTGCTGACTATCTATACAGATAGTCCTCGACTTACAATAATTCATTTAGTGACTGTTCAAAGCTGTAACGGCACTGAAAAAAGTGACTTATGACCGGTTTTCACCCAAACATTGCATGGTCACATGGTCAAAATTCAGATCCTTGGCAACTGACTCATATTTATGATGGTTGCAGTGTCCTTGGGTCACGCAACCACTTTTTGTGAACAGGAAAGATAATGGGAAAACCAGATTCACTGAAAAACAGTGTTACTAATTTAACAATTACAGCAAGAAAAATTGTAAAATGGGGCAAAATTCGCTTAGCAGCCATCTTGCTTAGCAACAGACATTTTGGGCTCAATTGCGGTCGTAAATCGAGGACTACCTGTACAAATATGAAGATGACAACGTGGTGATAGGGTGTGTGGGACCCTGTCAGTGCACTCTTGCATACAACACGAGAGCTCTTTTTGTTCCTCACCAAGTTCCTCAGAACCTTTGCAGACATTAGGTAGAAGATTGTTTCTCCAAATTTGCTCAGGTCTTTTTTGAAGCCATCCGCATTATCCATCAAATCAATCAAAAAATCTGACAAGATCCTGTCGTTTGGCATTCAGCACTGGAAATAGTTTGTTTTTCCCCCTCCTCTGGCTAACTTAAGATATTTCGGTTTGCCTTGCCTACACACTTGCAACTATCTCTTCGCAGCCATATGGGTGTCACTTTTTTTTTTTTTTTGACATGAAGCCTGAGACTTTGAAGAAAGTACTATATGCTTCTCCTGATATTAAATTCTGGGTTTTTTCTACGTTTTTTCCCCCTCAGAATGCTGTGCTTTAGAAAGAAGCACTCTTTGCTCGATCTACCTCAAACAGGGTTGTTAAACTCTATTTCATTGAGGTCCGCATCAGGGTTGTGATTGACCTGGGGGGGGCAGGGGGCATGGCTGGGTTGATGTCACTCATGTCAAGGGGGCACCTGTGGTGGCCCGAGCCCTCTGCCAGTGAAAACAGGATCCTGAGCTCCATTTTTGGCCACAATGGCCTCTTGCAGCCCTCTGCCAGCGAAAATGGAGCTCTGTTTTCACGGGCAGAGGGCTGCAGGAAGCCGTCACGGCCAAAAATGGAGTCTGGGAGGGCTGTGTGTGGCCCTACCGAGCTCGGTTTTCACTGGCAGAGGCATTGTGCACCAGTCCTTCACTGTTTTCAGGTTAGCCCCGTGGGTCACATCTAAGCACCCCACAGGCCAGATTCCGCCTGCAGGCCTTGAGTTTGACACCCCTGACCTAGAACATCTTAACATCAATTTTAGTGTCAAGGTTGAATTGGAAGAAGTCAAATCCTGCCAGTACACAAGAGATTGTATTACACACCAAAGGAGGAAAATTCCCGGTTCCTGACTTCTATAGGGCTGCTTCTGACGATAGCATAAGTTTCAGAGAGATACTGATGGGAGAACAACTGCTGGAAAGGTCAGCTCAGACTGTAACAGTTGGAAATGGCATTTTGTGTTGCACAGTAGGAAAGGCTAAGAAAGATTAGCTGTCATCAGTCTCTCTCCTTCACTTGGCTAATGAAAGACAACAAGCTCCTTGAATCACAACAGCACCCATTCAGCTTTAAGAAGCAAGAGAGGTTTGAAAACTGTGTATGGCCACACCAAGAGCAACTTAAAAAAACCACAAACAAGCTTGGTATGGAAAGAAACCAGCATCTCATGGCACCTTTTTTGCCAAATTGGTTTTCTCAGATACGTCTCACAACTAGCCTTACTAAGAAACTATACATACACACACATACACAATCAGAATCTCTGCTCAGGATCTTCCACCCAAGAGAAAAACTGCTTCTTACCCACAGAAGAAAAGAGACTAAAATGTCCACCCACATACAAGTCAATGTTTAACCTGTCCAGGCCCAAAATGTCTGCAAAGGTCTTGTAGTATTAATGGATTTTTATTTTATTTTTATTTTTTAAAATATTTTTATTGTACATTTTCCTTCATTTTACATGGCAATTTCAATTTTGCAACAATGATATGTTGATTGCATCAGCACTTTTTAAACATACATTATGTTATACATCCTAGTTACGAGCATTTTTCTCTTGTTCAAACAAAACAGTCCATCGGAAAAAGAATAAAAACTTGATATTGACTTGGATTTTTTTTAAAAAATGTCCCATCTCATCCCATTTTTTTTTAAATTTGATTTATATGCCGCCCTTCTCTGAAGACTCAGGGCAGCTTACAATGCATTAAGCAATAGCCGTCATACTTTTGTATATTTTATACAAAGTCAGCTTATTGCCCCCACAAACTAGGTCCTCAATTTACCTGCCTTAGAAAGGATGGAAGGCTGAGTCAACCTTGAGCCTGGCGAGATTCAAACATGCAGTAATTGCAGGTTTAATTACAATGCTTAGTCTGCAGAGGTATCCAGGCTCCTCTTCGAACCTTCCAATTGATCTGGAATGTTTGAAGATTACACTGTCTTTATTTTCAGGGTTTGTTTCAGGCTTTTCAGCAGTGTTTACTATACAATGCCCCCTCTCCCACCCACCCCATGCTGGAGGACACCAGCCAATCTTAGAAATAAAAATAAAATCCGGAGGCTTTTCTTTTATTACTGATAAAATTACAACAAATACCTGTAGCCAATTACCTGATTTTCTTCACGGGTTTTCCCATTGTCTGTTTTTGGAATGGATGTAGGCTTTCTGGATTTTAAGTTCCCCATGCCAACCCTTAGAGTGCCATCGCAGGGGGTCTGCGTGTCTTGAAACACTGCCTGACTTTCCTCTAAGACTACAGATTTGTCTGGGTAGTTTTCCTTGTTTTCATCTCTGGGGGAATAAAAAAAAAATCAATAAAAGCACATCTTAAAAAGCACTCTAAAGAATTTTAAGCCAGTAAAACAGGGAGCAAAATGGTAGTGCTCAAAGCAACACATCGATCACCCAGCTTATCTGAAAAATACAAATTTCCCTTTTCGTTTCTCCTAAACAGACCTTCCCATCAAAATCACCAAGCCAACAATAAAGTTTCTTTATATGCCATTATTTTTTACACAGAGGGTAAGAAAGCCACCCCCTAATCCCAGGCTTGTAGAATTAACTACTATAGCCAACTGATTCAAGTTTGCCAGATAAAAAAAATTCCCCAGAGTCTGCTGTTGCATGTATGTGGTTTTGGAAAACAGTACAATTTCAGGCTGGGCTCCAGGCTGATGATCATCCATCCAATAGCACTATAGCACTTTGTTTTATAAACCGCCCCATGGTGCTTTACAGTGCTCTCTGAGCGGTTTACAGAGTCAGCCTATTGCCCCCAACAATTTGGTCCCTCATTTTACCAACCTTGGAAGGACAGAAGGCTGACTCAACCTTGAGCTGGTCAGGATCGAACTCCAAGCTGTGGGTAGAGTTAGCCTGCAATACTGCATTTTAACCACTATACCATTACGGCTCCACAACTCCATGCCTTGGGAATGTCATCCCATTCCTAACCTCAGTTGTCAGGTTAATTTCCCTTTGGACAAAATTTCAATTCATTTTGTGTTGGGAAATTGCCGATGAGATTGTGTGTGAGAGAGAGGGGGGGGGAGTGTTTATGGAACAGAATTGTTCATGGCTGCATCAAGTTCACAATTCTAGCTATATTTACCAAAAAAAAGGGTTATGACATTGTTGGCCCCAAGATGTAGACCAGCCCAAAGAAATATACTTCATATTAAGACTAAAACTACTCCCTTTTTACCACCCTGTAATCCCTTAATTCAAGATAAGAGTCGGGGCGACTGGATAGAGCTGAGCTTTTACTGGCCAGATGCCTTGCCTGATGCCATGCAGAGTTCACAATAGATATTTTTCTTTGTCTCCTGAGAGAGAAATATCTGCCTAGGACTGAACCCTCAATCTTCTGAGTGAGAGGCAAGCGTCTTCACAACTAGGCCACTCAATTTGAAGACTAAAATGACCTTTATTAAAATTGGCTTGATTAACAGAATCTTAGAAGTCTGATTACGGTTTATGTCTTCCTTCTTTATATTCCCAAATTGGAATTATGGAGGTGTTTGAGATATTTTCACATTCTTTTCACATCTTTCTTCCTTATTTGGACTTAGAATGCTTTCTTCTTTATTGTTTTGGTAACAGATCTCCCCTTTTAGAAATTGTAGAGAATAATCGTAGCTCGGGTTGTAGATTTATGCAATGGTGTGTCCTCCGAGCTTGCTGCTTGGCTCCCAGACGTTTTGTTACCAAACTTCAATGGGCTCAAAGATGTTACCTAGTTTGGTAACCAAACATCCAGGAGCCAGCAGCAACCTCGGAGGATGCACCTCTGCATAGATCTGCCCTTTCTCAATCCTCTAGAGCAGAGATCTTCAAACTTGGCAGCTTTAAGACTTGTGGACTTCAACTCCCAGAATTCTCCAGCCAGCATAGCATAGAATTCTGGGAGTTGAAGTCCACAAGTCTTAAAGCTGCCAAATTTGAAGACCTCTGCTCTAGAGCCATGGTGGCGCAGTGGTTAGAATGCAGTACAGCAGGCTAACTCTCTGCTCACTGCCAGAAGTTCAATCCTTACCAGCTCAAGGATGACTCAGCTGTCCATCTTTTTGAGGTCAGTAAAATGAGGATCAAAATTGTACGGGGCAACAGGCTGAAACTGTAAACTGCTTAGAGAGGACAGTACAGTACTGTGAAGCGGTATATAAGTCTAAGTGCTATTGTTCTTACTCTATACTCCAACAGGACAACTAGATGTTAACAAAGAATTAGAAAAGCATTTCTTTGCTGCCACCTGGAAGTCATCTACCTCCTTACCTCCACTAACTTCAGAATTGACACAACTGCCTTCAAAGATTCCTGAGGAAGTTTGGTCTATTGAACTTAGTCCCTACCAAGCCATCACCTACTGTATACTGGTTTGCATAAATGTGTTGTGTAAACTCAGCTTGACCCAAACCAAAATAGATAGTCTTGTGTACACTTCACCAATAATATGTTTTTCCCCCCAGTAAATCATAGGCATGTCTTAGCTCTGAATATGTGAATGGTGCTCATCTCAACCTTCTTCAACCCAGCTGTCTTCCTCAAATCTCCTGGTTGATAGCCCTTCATGGTCCAGCTGTAGAGGCTGTGAGAGCTGTAGCCCACCAGGCTGCAGTGGACTATGTCATCCAGCCTTCCCTAATAATTAAATCTGCTGTAGTACAGTGTAACCAATAATCAATCCTCATTTTTAAAATCATCATATGTAAGAACGTGACCCTCGTTCTTTCTCTAAAATCACTTAATAAAAAGGATATGGCCAGAATTTTTTTTATCTCTCTCTCTCTCTACTCCACATATTACACACTCAGTCACTCTGCTTTATTTATCCTTGAAATTTGATATCATTCCTGTTAATTTACATGGCTGCATCCTCTCAGGCAATCTGCCTCAGTTGTTGTATTAGATACCACTTAGCAATAGCCCTTAGACTTATATACCGCTTTATAGTGATTTACAGCCCTCTCTAAGTGACTTAAAGAGTCAGCATATTGCCCCCAACAATCTAGGTCCTCATTTTACTGACCTCGGAAGGATGAATCATCCGGTCAGAACTGAACTCCTGGCTGTGGGCAGAGTTAGCCTGCAATACTGCATTCTAACCACTGCGCTGAGGGTTCTTACAATACAGAAATTGTGATGAGCTAGACACTTGTTCAATTGAAAGGGAGCAACTATGGTACTGTGATGAATCCCTCAGCTTACTGGAATCATGATTTTCTCTTTTAAAAAACAAGCGTCTTAAACCTTTATTTCCTGACCTTATAGAGCCGTGATGGAAAATTTATGGCACATGAGCCAGAAGTGGCATGCAGAGCCATCTCTCCAGGCATGTGAGCTGACACCCATTGCTCTTCCGGTTTCCGGCCTTCATGCGCAAAGACCGGCTGGCCGGTGCACATGTGCACTCCAGAAACTGGAATATCATCTTCCTGGCGCGCATAGGATGGATGGTCTTCCGGTTTCCGGCACTCACACACACACGCACTCCTGTTTCAGCATTCCGTGCCGGAGAGGTTGGCCAACATTGTTATAGAGCAACTGCCTGGGTTCTCACAATCTCACAGCCAGCTAATCACATGCCCAAACTATTCCTAAATATTTGTGTTGGCAGCAAAGTAATATTGGAAAGGTTACTACAATTCAGGCTTGCAAATACTCTGGCACAATTGGACAGGAGGAAGCCTCAGCAGGCGGAATATCATTTACTGTAGCTGCGTGACTCTGGAGAGTAAAATAGGTCACCAGTAACCAGAGCAAACTGTCTACTGTCCTTGAAGACATTTTCAATAAGTTCTCCCCATCTGCTCCTCAGCCCTACCGCATGGAAAGGCTTATCAAATGGATAACTCGATCAGTGAGTAGGAAGTGATTCTCATCATGCCAACTGCACCATCAGCCATCCAGATTTAAGCAACACATAAACGGGAAGCCAATGCTGCAGCAGGCATGGCGTTACCTGTCCTATACTGACTATTTTGAGACTTTATAATATCATTGACAAGAAGTGGACTTAAATGCCCAATCCTTGTCCAATGCAATATGTATTATCATATGCCATCAATACTCCACTGCATTCTGAATAGAAAAACAGAACAGAACATTCCAACAGAGTTGGAAGGAACCTTGGAGGTCTTCTAGTCCAACCCCCTGTCCAAGCAAGAGACCCTATACCATCCCAGACAAGAGGCTGACCAGTCTCTTCTTAAAAGCCTGCAGCAATGGAGTACCCAAAGCCTCTGGGGGCAAGTCATTCCACTGGTTGATTGTTCTCACTGTCAGAACATGTCAATCCCACCCAGGCATGTCACTACCTAAACCACTTTGCCACTTCTGAGAATTCCTATGGGGCTTCTCCTTGAAAATTTCTGGGGATGTTCTTAATTGCCAAAAGCATCAGAAGTCTGCTTTAGTCTGCCGAGCCTGGATAGCTCAGCAGACTAAAGCCTGTTATTAATAATTGCTGCCTGCAATTATTGTAAATTCAATCTCACCAGGCTCAAGGTTGACTCAGGCTTCCATCCTTTCTAAGGTAGGTAAATTGAGGACCCAGTTTGTGGGAGCAATAAGCTGACTTTGTATAAATTATATACAAAAGTATGAAGGCTATTGCTTAACGCATTGTAAGCCTCCCTGAGTCTCCGGAGAAGGGCGGCATATAAATCTTTTTTTTTAAAAAAAAAGTTTGGGTTTAGCTTTTATTAGAGCTTGTATGGTTAATCTCAGCTATATTTATACTTATTTTCTTCAAAATTCCATTGCACCTTTTAATGCCCACAACATCCTGTTTTACTTTTTGAAGTTATTCTCATTCTGACCATTCCTTTACTTATGCCCACATTTATTTTCTTTTCACAGTTACAGGGGGTCTTGAGGTGGGCAGAAAACTAATATCTGGCTATGTGTGAACTTTTTCTTAACTATTTATGGATTTTAACTCAGAAGGCTATTCTGAGCTATAATATTTTTAGATCTTGATCTCAATGCAAAAAGAACTTCCTTTTTTTGTCTCTATCCCCTCCTCTTCTGGTTTCTGGAGTTTAAAATGTTTCCCAGAGTCCTCAGTCTTCAAGGAGAATATTTGTTCTCAAGTGTTCCACTTCTTATACTTCAGGAGTGTATCACACACCCATGGTGGAACTCTGAGCACAGTTTAGTCCATTGTCTGTCCTCACCTTCTTCTGTGTGGAAAGGTTAATTCCTGTGATTCAATCTAGGGTAGAACTTCATGGACCCATTAAAAGTGGGTTTGCACCCCTGAAATTTCCAAGCATCTGTCAGGCCAGGAATCCCAGCCTCTATCTCTTCTAACTCTGTTGTAAAAGATGTTGCTATATTAGTTTCCCAACCCAGTCAACTATTTTTATTTTATGTACAGCCTCTTGGCAAAGTCAAAGTATGTTTAGTCTTGATCAAAGAGTTGAAGATTCTATTTTGGTCAAAGTAAATTGGAAATGCATTATGCATCTGTCTGTCCCACTTCAGTAACAAGTCCCTCTGGGTTGGGATGGTGAAATATATCAACCTGCATTATACAGAAGTTCACAAGCTGCTATAAAAGCAGACATCTTGTAGTTCCTACCTGTTTAACTGGGCTTCCCATGAAAGTCTCAAAAATGGGCTTGTTAACTATGTATCTTTAGGCTCAAAATAGCTATGTCCTAGAGACCACTTTGATCCCACAGCAAATCTGATTTTTTCCCCTTCATTTAATAACTAAAACATCAGGGATAAAAACTTCCTGAATGCTGTTCTTGATATGTCCCAGATTCCAGAAGTGTTTAAATTTTAACATAATAGAAACCAGGAGTGAAATGCTCCCAGTTTGGACCAGATCACCTCATCTGGTAGCGATGGTGGCAGGTGGCTCGGAGAAATGGTAGCAAAAATCCCTATCCCTGCCCCCCCCCCCACACACACACCCCAGCCCACATGCCCAGGGGTAGCTGCACGATCATCAGAGACTTTTTTTTTTACTTTTAAAAGAACTTTTTCTACAACCTCTTTGGCCGAAAAAATGCTTTTAGAAGTAAAAAAAAAGCCTCTGACTATCGTGCGGCTCAGCTGGGATCATCAGAGGCTTTTAAAAGCATTTTTTCTATAACCTCTCCAGCCGAAGAGGCTGTAGAAAAAACTGCTTTTAAAAGCCTCTGACAATCTCAGCTGAGTTGCCTGATCGTCAGAGGCTTTTAAAAAAAGTTGGCCATGCCCACCCAGTCACATTACCCACCACCACCACCAAGCCACGCCCATAGAACCAGTAGTAACAAATTTTACATTTCACCACTGATAGAAACTATGAATTAGACCTTGGCCAACAATTCAGTTTTCAGGTTTTCACAAATTGTTATGCCGTGCCAAGAGATGGACTCTTCTCTTCTCTTACATCCTTCTTAGGAAAATGAATCATAAGCCTTTCTACTATCCTCACTTTTGCTCAGCAGTTCATTGGCTTTCTGGATCCTAGATAAAGTTGTGAGCTTACCACTTCCATTCACCACCCTGCATTTTGGCTTAGAAATAAAAACGAATCATTAAAAAGACTGTTGCCTAACTTTTCCAATTTCCTCAAAAGTATTTCCACTTTCCTCAACCAAAATAAAGAACTACCTAATTGGGTATGGACACCAGAGGTGGCAAAATGTTTTATATAATGTGATTATATCCCCCAACACAATTTTTATATTTCAATTGGTGTGATGACGTTTTAAGGAGGTGTAGCATTTTGTGCTACTTTCAGAGTCAATTCTGAACTATTTGTTAGAATAGATTTAAAAGGATGTTGTATCACGAGGAGTCCCATCCCCCCTCTTCAATATGGAGAAAATGAGTGTGACATGTGGATTATAATAAATCTGAAGAAAGGGATTTTTAACTGCAGAAGATTCTGGAGCTCTCAAGGGAAATCATCAAAATCTTATTCACAGGCCAAACGGCCTTTGTGTGCCTTTATTCCATAGTTCTACCTAATCAAGCATAGAAAGTCCTCAGAGTTAGGATGCAATTAGTCTTAAGAGTCTCAGAGTTTCTTTCAAGGAAAAATTAAAAGCTTCTGTAGGAGAGACCAGCGTGAGCCTGAAGGAGGGGTCAAATGCATCATTAGTCTTGAGTTCCATTGCACCCACAACAGACCTAAATCCAGCTCACCTTGGAATATGGGGTGGGTGTGGTTTTCCTGATCTAAGATGTTTTATCTAAGGCCATAGTGCT
The DNA here is from genome assembly GCA_030761175.1 of Masticophis lateralis. NCBI lineage: Eukaryota > Metazoa > Chordata > Lepidosauria > Squamata > Colubridae > Masticophis > Masticophis lateralis. Next base: position 97,234,140 of record JAUDYJ010000005.1, read on the forward strand.
GTGCTGTTCCAACATTAACAAACACACACACACACACACACACACCAAAACCAAGATTTCTATATTTGGGTCACTTGAAAATTCAACATTCCCATATTGGGGTCAGCAGCATCTTTGACCAAGGCAGGAAGATAGGAACAAGACGTTTCAAAGGAAACGATTAAAGCTTTCCAACTTCCCCCACAACAAATTCAAAATGAATTTTAAAAGAAAAGGGGAAGGCTGACAAGAGTCCAAGTCCAAAGCTTGTGCAGAAAAACCTCTTGAATTTATTCCTTCTTTCTCAGAAGGAAAAATTTGGGCAGGCAGATAAAGAGAAAGGCAACTGAGAGAGCATCACCCAAGGAGCCAAGATGGGGATGAGGCATTAACCAACTGAGGATTGACGGTGCCTGTGAGAGGCTGCCACTAAATCTGGATGTTGAATTCAGTAATCAGAGTTGATACCTTAGGCTTCGTTTCCTTCTTTTCTTTTCTTTTTTTCACAATCACCTGCCTTGCCCTGCTTCCTGAGAACATCAACACGGGGGCTTCTTGGGATTTCTGGAAAGTGGCTTTCACACCAGCTCCATATTCAGAAAGGAGGATTATTAATTGCTTCCTTTCCACATCAATTTTCCTAATTTGACCCTGCGGTGGAAAAACATGGCAGAAGACCAGGAAGATCTCTAAGCTTGGAGATGGGAGGTCTGGGCAGCAATCCAGGCCAAGCCTTGCACTGCCCTTTGCGGTCTTCCTGTCCTGCCCCAATCCCTCCCTTGTGCCTGACCAGAGCCACATGGCCCCATTTATTTATTTATTTATTTATTTGTTCGATTTATATATGCCACCCTTCTCCGGAGACTCGGGGCAGCTTACAATGCATTAAGCAATGTTCTTAGGGATAGACTGCCTCTGAACACAGAGGTTCTATTGGGGTACAGGCAGGGCTTGTGAGCTGCAGGTGGGTCAGGGGTAATTTGACTGATGAGATCCCCCCCCCCCCGTTTTCCAGATTCCTCTATACAGATGCTGAGCAATGAAAAGTCGCTCACGGCAGCCCGTTTGATCTCTAGGAAACCATCTTTTCTTTTCTTTTCTTTTTTCTTTTTTCTTTTTTCTTTTTTCCTTTTTTCCTTTTTTCTTTGCTCATCTAGTTCCAAAAACGACCAAACGCGTTTCCTCCTCAACACACACGAACACACACACACACACCCGCCCCAGGCGAGGTGCCTCCTTCGGCTGAAGCCCCCTTCCTCTTTTCCGAGCTCTTGGACAGATTGATAGACAGAGCCCCGCACTTCGGCTGCGGAGGGACCCTGGACAGCAGCCATTGATTCCAGCAGACCCGGGTTCTTCTCTGGTCAGGAAACCAAACCTTAAGGGAGCCGTCCCGAGTTGCGCCGGCCAACCTCCCTCCCAATTAATCGCTTCTCCCTCCACTGCCTCCCCAGAGCTCCCCCGGTCCCGCGCCAAAGCCAGAGCCCCCTCCTCCAGCTCCGCTCCCGGTGGCCGAGCCCCGAGCCCTCCGCAGCCCAGGCCGGCTCCCTCTATCCCGGGCGATTTTCCAGCTCTCGCGCCCTGCCCACCAGGCTCCCTGCCGACCGAGCAGGCCGCTCTTTCCACCACCACCACCGTCCCCCGAGCGCCCCCGCCTCGCCCGGCCGCGGCACTTACTCGGGCAGCGCAGGGCTGCCGAAGCTCTGGGGCTGGACGCTGAAGCAGAAGCAGGAGAACATGGGCGCGGGCTCAGCGCGGACGGCCGCCGCCGCCGCCGCTGCCTCCCCGGCTCCGTCTCCGCGCCGGCAGCCCAGCCAGAGGCATGGCCGGCCCCGGCAAAGCGAGGCTTTCACGCGGCGCTCGGCCAGCTCGCCCACCGGCGGCCCGGTCCTCGGCCGGCTCTGCACATGCTCCGCGTCCTCCCAGCCGCTGGGGGGGCGCCAGGCGAGTCTCCCGCCGCCCCGGCCGGCCTCTTCCGCCCAGTCGCCGCGGCGGAGAGGGCGCCCGCCAACGCCGCCCGCCTCGGGCATCTGGCGGGGGCCGGGTCTTGCCCGACCTCCGGGAGATGCGGGCGGCTCCTGCCTTGGGCTCCGGCGGGGAAGGCGGAGGATGGAGACGGCACTGCGCCAGCAAGGAGGGCCGCGCCCCGCCCGCCCGCCCGAGCTCCGGCAGCAGCTACAAAGGGAGGGGCGGGGAAGGCGGAGGCGCCGGTGATGCCCCCAGGGACGAACGGCACGCTTGGCACACACACACACACACACACACAGCAAATGGGCCCCAGCCCTCCCAGCGCCGCAAGGGAAGGCAACGCCGCGGTTGGCACCGCTGAAGCGCCCCCGGAGTCGGGAAATGGCAGAAAGGCGGCTGGGCACCAGCAGCAAACCCCGTGTGCCAGGCAGGCTCCTTCGGGAGGGCGGCAGCCAGAGCTGTTTCCAGGCTGGCTCAGCCAGCTGCTCTCCTTTGCGGGCCTTTGGGTCCTCCGGAAGAGCGGCGTCTCCTCCGAAGAGCCTCCAATGGGACCTTAGGGTGAGCAGGTGCCCGCCGGAGCTCCGAGACTGCGATGCCCAGGCCGCCTTGAACGGCCTCCAAAGCCCCGAGCCGAGGCCGCCCGCTGTCCGCCACCAAGGTGCTGAAGGCGGGGAATGGAAAAACCAAAGTGAATCCGTCCAGTCAGGACGGATTTAGGCCACTTCTGAAGTGAGGACATGTCGTCTTCCAAATGGTTACTAGGACACCTTCATGCCAGAGTTACTGGGAAGGTGAGGGGTGAACCCCATGGACGCAGAATTGATGTTGCGGACTCTGAAACACAGGGCTGAGGCTGCAAGATGCTGCCAATCGTTTCTCTGGAAAGAATCTGCCAAAACTTAATTTGTGTCTCCTGAAAGAAACAAGGAAAAGAGGAAAGATAATAAAACCCTGTATGTTTGAATGATTGATTCTCATGAGTTGGACAATTCAAAGGTTTTCTAGGCTATTTATTTAGCATAGGGCACTTGTTAGCCAGGGGTGCTGATTTCCTCTGTAACAGGAATTTTTTTCAGGTGGTGTTATCTTTACCTGTGGGATGCCTGAATGCCAGTAGCCAATCAGGGGAGGTTCCTTTCTTGTCCCTTCCATGGTTTATTCATTCACGGGAATCGAACCGCCAAGCTACGGACCTCAGCAGTGCGCAGGCCCAGCATCTTACCACATGAGCCACTACAACCCCTTTTTCCAGGCTGGTTTGTCCTGATAAATTGGATCACAAGTCCCTCTGAGCAACGCAGAAGCGGTGTTGCAGTTCTCCAGCTTGGAAAGGGCCTGAAAAGATTGGTGAAGCTCTCAGGCCAACCCAATTCACAGGGTTGTTGTGGGGAAGGTAAGAGGAGGAAGGTGTGTTAAATATATTCACTGTCTTTCTTATAAAAAAATAATAAAGTCATGACACAAATAAATCAAACCAAGGTCTGCAGAGCCTAAGCCACTGTGCTGAGAACAGTTTTTACTTTCAACCCAATGCATTTGTTTCCTTTTTAACCTCCTCTCTTCTTCCTTCTTCTGAGAACAGCTGTCTTTGTTCTGAGGGAGGTAGGAAAGGTGTCTACGGCTCTCAGGGCAGCTAGCTTGGAGTGCCATCAGTGGGGCGTACGGAAACAATAAGGCTTTGGCAACTGTTAGAGGGGCAACTGCCCTAGGGCAAGGAGGCCATGCAATGGAGAAGGATGTTCTTTGCATCAAAAGCCTATTTCCAGTTCTGGAGTCTCCAACCTTGACAACTTTAAGATTGTGGACTTCAGCTCCCAGCCAACTGGCTGGGAGTTTATTTATTTATTTATTTATTTATTAAATTTCTATACCGCCCTTCTCCTTCCGGACTCAGGGCGGTGAACAGCCAATTTAAAACCAATACAAATACAAAAAGTTAAAACATACTAAAACCAATATGAATTTAGGCTGAAATGTAAAACCGAATAAAACTCTAAAACTCTAAAAAATTTAAAATAGTTTAAAAATAGGAGGGATCAGGCAAGTCCGGCAAGTTGGAAGAGATGAGTCTTCAGAGCCCGACGAAAAGTCCGGAGGTCAGCGATTGTCCTCAGATCTGGAGGGAGATCGTTCCAGAGGGTGGGAGCTACCACAGAGAAGGCTCTCCCCCTGGGGGTCGCCAGCCGGCACTGTCTGGCTGACGGCACCCTGAGGAGGCCCTCTCTGTGGGAGCGAACCGGCCGGTGGGAGGCAATAGGTGGCAGAAGGCGGTCCCGTAAGTACCCTGGTCCTAAGCCATGGAGCGCTTTAAAGGTGATTACCAACACCTTGAAACGCACCCGGAAGTCAACCGGCAACCAATGCAGCTCACGCATGAGAGGTGTCACATGGGAGCGCCCTGTCGCTCCCATAATCCCCCGCGCGGCCGCATTCTGTACCAGCTGAAGCCTCCGGATGCATCCCAAGGGGAGCCCCATGTAGAGAGCATTACAGTAGTCCAAGCGAGACGTGACGAGCGCCTGAGTGACTGTGCGTAGGGAGTCCCGATCTAGAAAGGGCCGCAACTGGCGTATCAGGCGAACCTGATAAAAAGCTCCCCTGGCCACAGCTGTCGTATGCTCCTCTAAAGACAGCCGTGGGTCCAGGAGGACGCCCAAGTTGCGCACCCTTTCCGTGGGGGCCAATGATTCGCCCCCAATAACCAACGATGGAGTCAGTTGGCTATATCGGGACGCCGGCAGCCACAGCCACTCGGTCTTGGAGGGGTTGAGTCGAAGCCTGTTTCTCCCCATCCAGACCCGCACAGCTTCAAGGCACTGGGACATCACTTCCACGGCATCGTTGGGGTGGTCTGGGGTGGAGATGTACAGCTGAGTATCATCAGCGTACTGATGGAATTCCACCCCAAAACCACGGATGATCTCACCCAACGGCTTTACATAAATGTTGAACAGAAGGGGCGAGAGGACCGACCCTTGTGGCACCCCACACACTAGGCGCCTCGGGGTCGACCGCTGCCCCCCTGTCAACACCGATTGCGACCGGTCGGAGAGGTAGGAGGAGAACCACCGCAGAACGGTGCCCCCCACCCCCAATCCCTCCAACCGGCGCAACATGATACCATGGTCGATGGTATCAAAAGCCGCTGAGAGGTCTAACAGCACCAGGATAGAGGAGTACCCCCTACCCCGGGCCCTCCAGAGATCATCCACCAACGCGACCAATGCCGTTTCGGTGCTGTAACCAGACCTGAAGCCGGACTGGAGCGGGTCTAAATAGACAGCTTCATCCAGGTACCGGGGGAGCTGTCGCGCCACCACACTCTCAACAACCTTCGCTAAGAAGGGAAGGTTGGAGACAGGACGATAATTTGCCAAAACAGCTGGGTCCAGGGAGGGCTTCTTGAGGAGGGGCCTCACCACTGCCTCCTTCAAAGCGGCTGGTAGGGCACCCTCACTCAAAGAAGCATTTATAATCTCCTGGAGCCAGCCTCGTGTAACCTCCCGGGAGGCCAGCACCAACCAGGAGGGACACGGGTCCAATAAACATGTGGTGGCGTTCAGTCTTCCCAGGATCCTGTCCACGTCCTCGGGAGCCACAGGATCGAACTCAGCCCAGATAACACTCTCAAGACTGGGCTCAGTCACCTCGCCCGAACTAACCCAGTCAGTGGCCAGCTCATCCCGAATCTGAGTTATTTTATCATCCAGATATTGAACAAAATCCTCAGCACGTCCCTGCAAGGGATCCTCCCGCGCTCCCAGATGAAGGAGGGAGCGGGTCACCCTGAACAGGGCGGCTGGGCGATTATCTGATGATGCGATAAGAGCGGCAAAATAGTTAGATTTCGCCGCTTTTATTGCCACTAAGTAAGTCTTAATATGAGCTCTTACTAGTGTCAAGTCAGATTCAGAGCGACTGGCCCTCCAACCGCTCTCTAGGCGTCTTTTCCGGCGCTTCATCTCCCTCAGCTCCTCGGTAAACCAAGGAGATAAGTGAGTTCGGCGCCGGGTCAGAGGCCGCAAAGGCGCGACTCGGTCCAAGGCCCCACCAGCTGCCCTATCCCAAGCAGCCACCAGGTCCTCAGCCGAGTCGCGTGTCAGTGTCTCAGGAAATGGCCCAAGCTCCGTCTGGAACCTATCAGGATCCATCAGGCGCCTGGGGCGGAACCACCTAGTTGGTTCCGCCTCCCTGCAGTGGGGTGCAGCGGTCAGAAAGTCGAGTCGAAGGAGCGAGTGGTCAGTCCATGACAAGGGTTCCACACCTATATCCCCAATATCATGACCACTCAACCACTGACCAGAGACAAAAACTAAGTCCAGGGTGTGTCCACCAATGTGGGTCGGGCCCTGAATTACCTGGGTCAGGTCCATGGCCGTCATGGAAGCCATGAACTCCCGAGCCATCTCAGATGTTTCACCGATAGATGGCAGGTTGAAATCCCCCATAACTATAAGCTTGGGGGTACCAACCGCCACCTCGGCTATAACATTGAGAAGCTCGGGCAGGGTCGTTGCCACGTGGCAGGGAGCCAGGTACGTGACTAACAGACCCATCTGCCCACCGGGACCCCATCTCACAAAGGTGGACTCACACCCGGCTGTCTGAGGTACAGTGGCCTCCCTCGGACCCAGACCTTCCTTAATAATGACCGCTACTCCCCCACCCCTGCCCTGGGCTCTCGGCTGGTGGAATGCAAGGAAACCCGGTGGGCACATCTCCACGAGGGGAACCCCCCTCTCGTGGCCCAACCAGGTCTCGGTGATACCAGCCAGGTCCGCACCCCCCTCTTGAAGAAGGTCACATATGAGAGGGGCTTTATTTACAACGGACCTCGCATTGCATAACAGCAGCCGGAGCCCCGGGTCCTGAGACTCTGGACAACCCGGGGAACAGGAATAGCTCTGGGGACCGGGGCAAACAATCGCTCGAAGGCAGCGAGTGCGTGCCCCCACCACACGATATGGTCCCCTGCTCTCGCCATATCTGCCCCTCCCACATAGCGTATTTATCACACGACCCTCAGCAGAAGGCTCAGTAAGAGCCCTCTTACCTCCAGAAACTAGACCCCCAATGGCATCCGAGACTACCTGGCCTGTCCCTTCCCCCCCTAAGTTTTCCCCCAAACCCACACCCTCCCCCACCCCAGAACCCCCTAAAACACCAGTTAAAAAAGTCCTTAAAAAACCCCTCAGTCCCCGTTTTTTAACATGCCACCTCTCGGGGTCCCAAAACCCGTCATTAAGGTAGGCCCTCGATAACGTGGAGGGCCAAACCCGCGAGAGGGGGGCATCTCGCAGGGCAAGAAGCGAAGACCTAGGGAACATCCAACAAATAGCAGACAAGAGAATGGGGGGCATGGCATAGGTCCATCATCATAGATCAGAAATGTCCTGAAGCAGGACCAGGTCAATCAGGAGAGATGCCGCTACCCTCTCACGGTAGCGGCTAGGAGTCTCTACATTCTGTCCGGCTGAGGGGATGTCCGGGCCACCTTCTCACGGTGGTCCAACCAACGGCAGGAGCGTTAGAAAGTCCCAGTCCAAGGCCACTCTCTCACCGCGGCCTGGCAAATTCCTCCTGTCGGTATGGCAACCCCCTCAGGGTAGGTGACAAAGAATCGGCTCCATAAGTCCTCCCATGAGCTGGCCTGTTCCAGTAGCCAGCCAGCGGAATGATGGAGTCGTGGTGAAAAAAGAAGCCAAAGTTTCAAATACCGCTCCAGAGAATAACGGGCCGATAGCAGAAAAAGTGGACAAAGTTCGAGGGCCAGCAAAGACAAGTGGGAAGGGGGGGGGAGTAGGTCCATAGGCCCGATAACAAATTGGGAGTTTGGTCATTAGATCAAACTCCAAACCACCTCCAGGCCGCCTCCACGCCGAGTTGAAGTCCACAAGTCTTAAAGTTGCCCAGCCAACTCTTTGCTGGCTGAGGAAGTTCCCCAGCCAACTCTTTGCTGGCTGAGGAATTCTGGGAATTGAAGTCCACAAGTCTTAAGTTGCCAAGGTTGGAGACCCCTGCTCTAGTTTGCCACTCCTTTCCTCCTCTCTTTCTCCTGTAGAATATGTAATCTCATTGGGGGACAGATGTAAACACGGGCATCAGTCTTGGCTGCTGCTTGGGAGCCTTCTTGGAGTCATTGCCATTTCGTCTGCAGCAGAACTGGGCCTGGCCTTGTCCAGAACCACCAAGTGGGCAGCAGACTTACCCCCGAGGAGCTGCCATGAAGGAGGATCAAGCAGCTGCTCTGCTCCAGTTGTCTATCTCTTCACTGCTCTGTGGTGCAGTGCTTTTCTGAGAGCAGGATGAACCCACAAGGCCATTTCCCACCCACCCATCCACCCCCCACGCACACATACACAACATGCCAATTTCATAGAAAATAAAGAACTGGCTTGGTTTCCTTTGGCAGATGTGCTAAGCTAACCTGAAGGGTTGTGATGTCATTGTAATCCATGACTTCCCATTGGTGGGAAGTCATGGATCAAGTCAAAACACTGACAGCAACAAAAACAAGAGGCTGCAAACTGATATGAATGGCAGTGAAACAGAAGTGGGATTTGTTCGTCCGTAGCTCACAGGTCCCTTTGTTCCCAGGGGTTCATTATATTTGTACCACCTGGTTGAAACACCCACACACTTTTCTAAGAAACGTATTTTCTCTAACGCCAATGAGGACTTCCATCTTTAGCAAAAAAGACATTTGTAATCAGAGGGAATTAAATATTTGCTCAGCTTGTAATGAAAAGCAGCTTCCTTGGTGAGGGAAGCACAGGGATCATTCCTTTTTCCCCCCCAAGTTTTTTATTTTTTTATTTTTTATAAAAATGTCAAATCAATGCATGAGCAGTGTGGCACCTAGGCACCATACATTCCAATACAAACAAAACTGATCAGATTAAACATTATTATTATATTCAGATGATTTATGTAATTCCCATAACATTACACATCTATATTAGGTTATAGTCTATCATTATTCAATTATTCCACCTATTTCTCATTATTACTTTCATTTTATCAAGTGAAAATGTAATACATTAATATTCCCTTTATTTCTATCACTTATTCTAGCTTTTAATCATATCACCTGCCTACAAGAGAAGAGAAAAAAAGGAATAGAGAGAGGGAGTGAGGGAAAGACAATTCAAAACAGCCACTGAGAAGAAGAATCATCCATCCATCATCTCTTGCCTACTTACTAGTTGCTATGCTTTACAAGAAAGAAGGGGAAAAGAAAAAGCAAGTCAAAAATGACAATATCATTCATTCCTGTTGAGTCTTGGGGATTGGCTGTTGAACTCGAAAGTCAAGGTGACCCTTTGCGTGCACTTGATTTTCTTCAGAATTTGAAGCTACATCTGGTGATCCCAACCTCTGCTTCTTCCGGGGGTGTCAAGAAATGTCTTCAATCCCAGAATTCTGAGTACACTTTTTTTTAATGAGAATTTACCTTAAGTGAAGAGGAAAAGAAGAGTTGGGGGAGGGGCAGCAAATAATAGTAATGATGATGGGCAAGGGGGAAATGATCTTTTATGGAGACACAAATAGTCCTTGTCATGGAAAGATGAAAAAAGGGTGGATGGGATGCTCAAAAGCATTTCATCCAAAGAAACTTCCTGAGGACAGTTCCGTGGGAGCTAAAATAGCTCTCTTTTGGATCAGTTCTAAATTTATAAACTTTATTAACAAATAATAAAAACATGCACAAAACATATATAACAAAGCACAACAACAACATCAAAACTACATTATACATTAAAACATTATATATATATATTCAATCATTTGAAGCGTCTGTTTCGTAGTGGTATATCTATTTACATAATTTTACATATTCCCATAGATCTTAACTCACTGGTTCATTTTTACCTCTTTAGCCTCTTCTCTCTTCAGCTTACTAAGACATCCTTTTATATTCTAAGTATTACCATCACTTTCTAAATTTCTCTGTAAGTGATTATCGCCCATGAGTGAGTAGTTACATTCGCAACTATACTTCTACTCTAACTGTTTTCTAATTATGTTTCTTCCCTAGCAACCCTGAGCCAATGATACTATTTATTCCAAACTTTATAAAATTCAGTGTCTTCTTTTTCCTTTAGTTCTTTTGTCAACCTATCCATTTCCGCACATTGTGTTATCTTATCTTTTATCTCTTCTTCCAATGGAATTTTTTCCGATTTCCAATTGCTAGCATATGTTATCCGTGCCGCCGTTAGAATATGTATTAGCAGATATTTTATTTCTTTGGGGTAAGATTTGGTAAAAATTCCTAATAGAAAAGTTTCAGGTTTTTTATCAATTTGTAGTTTGATCATTTGTTCTAACCATTTCTTAATGTTGGACCAGAATTTCTTAGCTGCCAGGCACGTCCACCAAAGGTGACAAAATGTGCCTTGTGGATTCTTACATTTCTAACACGCTGAGCTGATTTTCGGATTTATTTTGGCCAGCCTTGTTGGCGGCATATGCCACCTGTAGAACATCTTTAGCTGGTTTTCCTTGCATGCCACCACCAGGGTTGTTTTTGTGTTCATTTGCCAGATCAGTTCTGGTAGCTTTAAGGCCTAGGGAGGTCATCTGCTTGGCCACTGCCATGACTGGGGCTCAGTGCTCAGTCCTTACAGTAGGTTTGGAGAACCATCTCTTATACCTGACCATGGCTATGTTCAGCCGGGTAAGAGGTGCCCACAGAAGACCTGTTGGGGAGTGTTGTGGTCCGCTGGCGGCCTGCGGAGCTGGCAGCTGAGTCGGACAATGAGGAGGCTGGAGAGGAACATGGGCCAGTCCTGGAGTCTGGGGAAGTCTTGAACGAGGGTTCTGTGTCAGAGGCAGAGATGGGGCCGGGGCCATCTGGGAGTTATGTGCTGCCTCCAGAACCTCCAGAGTTGGACATCAGCAAGGCAGAGGAGCAGGGGGAGCCTGTTCCCAGTGCGCACATGCCAGAAGGCAAGAACAGTTGAAACAAAAGGGACGACTCGGGAGTAGAGCTTGGAGGTGATTGGCCCCTCCCATAAGACATAAAGGAGGAGCAAAGGCACATGAGCCTTTGTAGGTAGCAATTTTGTTCATGCTGGTTGGTTTAAATTCTGAAGTTCCGTTTTGACTCTGTGCTCCATATGGCCTTACAAAGCTAATTGCCAATTAGGTCTTTGGCAGTGTGTCAAGGGAGATAAAAGTGGGTGCTTATCAGCCTTATCCCAAAGGGACTGTGGCAGACTTCTGTCGGACTCTTTACCAACTCATTGTGACTCATTACGGGCTGTGAATGAACAATAATTCGCAGCCCTTGAAATAAAAGAGGGTTTTTGGGACTAATTGTGTGCTTTTTACTGTCTCAGGAAGCCTAGGTCAGAACAGGGAGGGGGATTCTGCCTCCTCCACCTTCACTGCCTCTTCCTTAAAATTGAGAAGGGGTCCCTGAATCCAGGCATTCAGAAGTGGCTGCTGCAGATTTGTGTGCAGAAAGGAATCAGGAAGAGGGTTGCAGAGATATTCCTCTTGAAACGCCTGAGCTTTTCTCAGCGAGGTGTGAAGGAGAAGCATGTCCTCTGCCTGGAAAAAAAAAATGAAAGTGAGAAGAGAATCCCATTTAGAAACCACCACCAGCCTCACACATACACTCCCCCAATCGCTGAGGTGCGTTATGAAACAAAGCCACTGCCTGGAAAAAGGCAGGTGTGAAGGTGCAAAGCTGCCCTTAGCATCCTCCAGGTTCCTTATCACCTCTGACGTTTTAATTTATTTTAGATTCTCTTCAATGAATCCATGTGCAAACAGGAAGACATTCCCTGCTGCGAAGGGAAGCACCAGCTCCAAGCAGTTATATTTCCATCAGATTCCTGGGGAAATTCTTACATAAGGAAATGCGGCATAGCAGCAGCAGCTTCATGCTTGGCTTGGAAGGCTGCCCGGTGACTGGAAAAAAGAGAGAGAGGAAAAGGGAGAACTGTGCAGGCAGAGAGGCAACCTCAGTAGTTCCCCTCCCACTAAACGGGCTGTGATTCCCCCCACCATCATGGCAAATAGTTTGCAAGGGTGTTCCTGAGACCGTTTCCCCAAATTCCAAGTGTGCTCTCATCCAAATCCCAGCCCTGAAGTATTAAAGAAACCAGATGACCGTATGACCACTATTATTTATCCATTCCATCAAAGATGAAGCATTTTGTTTGTCTTCTTCTGGACTATTTTAAATAGAAAACAGAACAATATTCTATTGTACAATCAATATTTCTCTAAGTTGCTCCCCAATCAAATCAAATAATAAAAATTGCTGCATTTATTTGTCAGAAAGTTGAAAGTTTGGATTTTCTTAACTGAATTTTCAACTGGGCTTGCAGATTTCACCCAGCTAAGAAATTGAAACTTTCAGTGTTCTTAAGATATACTCAAGATACAGAGGGGGGCGGGGAGAGAGAGAGAGAGAGACAGAGAGAGAGATGATAGATGAGAGAGATAGGGATGAGATAGATGAGATAGATAGACAGACAGACAGACAAACAGACATGATAGATGATAGATGATAGATAGATAGATAGATAGATAGATAGATAGATAGATAGATAGATAGATAGATTGACAGACAGACGATAGGTGATAGAGAGAGAGAGAGAGAGATGATAGATGAGAGAGATGAGAGAGATATGAGAGAAATGATAAAGATAGATAGAGATGATAGAGATAGATGATAGAGATAGATAGATAGATGATAGATAGATAGATAGATAGATAGATAGATAGATAGATAGATAGATTGACAGACAGACGATAGGTGATAGAGAGAGAGAGAGATGATAGATGAGAGAGATGAGAGAGATATGAGAGAGATGATAAAGATAGATAGAGATGATAGAGATAGATGATAGAGATAGATAGATATAGATAGATGATAGATAGATAGATAGATAGATAGATAGATAGATAGATAGATAGATAGATAGATAGATAGATATGAGAGAGAGAGAGAGAGACAGAGACAGAGACAGAGACAGAGAGAGAGATTAAGATAAATTTAAGTATATTTTAAGACCCCTAGAACAGAAACTCAGCCAACTCTTTGAGATTTGGGCAGATTTTATCCATTCTAAAAGATCTCCTGTAGCCGCAATGGAAGGGACTGCTGACTGATTAGGCTCTAAAACCCCATAAAATGCTTTCTCCATACATTTACCCATCTCTTTATTCCGATTGTCATCTCATCCACTGAATTCCCATTTTTGACATTCATTTCTTAGAATGAGGAGAAGCTGCTTCTGCTTGCTGGATAGTGGAAAAAAACCTTGGAGATGTGAGCAACTTAATAAATCAAGGTGTGGGGGTGTCTCAGGAAGTATGCCAGGAGAAAAATTATGTTTCATTCAAAACTTGTGACTCAGAAGCATAGAGAAACATGAACATTGGAACAGCCTGAGCAAAGGCAGCTCTCTAAAAATACCCAACAATTCATTTCTCTCCCCATCTTCTGATGCTTTGCCACCAGCAGCCTTCTTAAGTCCCTTCATATATTTTCCTGAGGCACATCTGCCCTGCCTGTTTTCAGTTCACACCTAAGGATGGCCAGATCTGTTGGATTAATAGGCTGAGCCAGAAGCTCCTGTGCTTCTAAGGTAATTTCATGCCTCATTTGTGCCAGGCAGGATTGACCTGCTTTATTTCTGCCTTGACTGCAGAAGATTTGCTCTAGAATCGTGCAAAATATGATCTTTCCAGCCACTGAAGCTCTCCAGAGCTGCTCAGGTGAGAGGACCTTGCTGAAGGAATGTGTGTGATTCAACCCCAGTGTGGAATGGAGAAATAACTGGACTTTGTTTCTGTCAGAGTATATTCATGAACTGGAATAGGGCATAGTGACAGGTCAGCCAATGAGGGCTGTTTGGTAACTGAAACATAGTATTTGTTGTATGGGGCCATAAGAGACAGTTTGGAGCCTGGGAATGGCTTAACTCTTCTGTATATAAGCTTGAGGGCACTAGCTTCTCTCCCCTCCATTTTGCCTTCTCCATTTTGTGCTTCCATTTTGTGTTGTTTTTGTACTTGCTGTTTCTCTTGCTATTACTCTTCTCTATAATGTGGAAAAACCTACAAGGGTATTGTATGCCTTATATGTTGTGTAACAGATTTAACAGATTAACAGGAGACCCTATACCATTTCTAACAAATGGCAGTCCAGTCTCTTTTTGAAAGCTTCCAGTGGTGAAGCTCTGAAGGCAACTTCTGTTCCATGGGTTGTTTGTTCTCACTGTCAGAAAATTCCTCCTTATTTCCAGGTGAATCTCTCCTTGGTCAGTTTCCATCCATTATTCCTTGTCTGCCCTTCAGGTGCCTTGGAAAACAGCTTGACCCCCTTCCTCCTCTCTGTGGCAGCCCCTCAAATATTGAAAGACTGCTATCCTGTCTCCCCCAGTCCTTCTCTTCACTAGACTAGCCATGCCCAGTTCCTGCAACCGTTCATTGTATGTTTTAGCCTCCAGTCCCCTAATCATCCTGGTTGGTCTTCTCTGCACTTTTTCTAGAGTCTCAACATCTTTTTTATAGTGCGGTGACCACAACTGGATGCAGTACTCTAGGTGAGGTCTTACTAGGGCTTTATAGAATGATATTAGTACCTCACTTGATCTTGATTGACTCCCTCTGTTAATGCAATTTAGGATTGCATTGGCTTTTTTAGCTGCCAAGGCACACTTCTGGCTCATATTTAGCTGATTGTCCGGTAAGACTCCAAGATCCCTCTCACAGTTACTGCTATTAAGCCTGCTTTCACGCAGTCTATATGTGTGCTTTTGGTTTTTCTTGCCTAAGACTTTACTTTTCTCTACATTGAATTGAACATGTATATAAAGACATTTTTGAATCCTGCTCAATAGTCTGCCTGTGTGTGCTGCAACAAACTCTGACAGTTTCTGCTTGAAGACATTTCACTTCTCATTCAAAAAGCTTCTTCAGTTCTGACTGACTGGTGGAGGAGGGGGGATTGATATTCCTTGCAGACATCTGGTCAGAGAGTCATTGGGGGTTTATCTGTGTCCTCGGGGTCACCTGAGTCGTGCAAATGGGTGTGGAGCCTTCTTCAACATCTTCAAGGAAAAACAAAGTCCAGCGGCCTTTTGAAAATGCACCTTTGGGACAACCATGTCCTGGATGGCTGAGAATCTCCACAGAACGGAGAAGTCGTTGGGAGGCAGCCTCTTGAAACACGACATGAAGATTTAGCATGATGTAGATATGAAGAAAATAAGAGGAGCTACCGAGGGCAAGATGTGCATTGTAGTGACATTGCACAAAAGATGCAATTGCCGTAATGTGCAGTGCAAACACAATCACACCAGACTAGTCCAAAACAAAATAAGTGACATTCATAATATATGAAGCTGGCCAGAAGAAAAGTGTCTGGAGCGAAGAAACCACTGTTGCTTATGCAGCATCTTCACTCAGACAGGAAACTTTTTTTAAAAAAGAATTTTTATTTTTTTAAAAACAAAACAAAACAAAACAGAATATAAAAACCATTATCATTCCATACAATCAAAGACAGTGTAACAGTTGGTGGTATTTTTTGTGCTCCTCCTTTCTTCAATTTGTCACTAAGCATTTTAACTTATTTTCAAAAAGTTTCAACATCATTTATATCATAATTATTTCCAATTCTTATTCTCTATCCATTGATAAAATAAATCCCATATCAAATAATATTGTCTATCTTCCTGTTCTCTTAGTTCAAATGTCAATTTGCTCATTTCAGCACAATCCATCATTTTCTTAATAATTTCCTCATCGTTAGGTAACTTTTCTCCTTTCCAGTTTTTAGCAAATACAATTCTGGCTGCTGTCAAGAGATTTACAATTAAATATTGCACTTCTTTATTATATATATCTCTGGTACGATCCCTAATAAAAATATCTCTGGTTTAAAATCAATATGTCTCTTTATCATTTTTTCCAACTACGTGTGTATCTTAGTCCAATATCTCCTTGCTTGTACGCATGTCCACCACATGTGGTAGTAGGATCCTGGGGTCTGATGACATTTCCAACATTTATTTATTAATCGAATTTCTATTCTATTCTATTCTATTCTGGAACATTCTGGCTATCCTCGACAGGGGTAGATGCCACCTGTAAAACATCTTATACAAATTCTCCTTATATGCTGTAGACATTGTCATTTTATAATTATATAACCACAATTTTTGCCATTTCTGTAATTCAATACCATAACCAAAATTCTTCCTCCATGCTATCATTGATTCTTTAACTTGTTCTTCTTCCAGTTTTACCTCTAATAAATAGCCATATAGCTTTTTAATTACATGATCATCAGAACCCATTAAAATCTTATCTAAATTAGTTAAACCATTATAAAAACCTCCTTATTTGAGATCTTCTCGATATGCCATCCCAACAACAAATCATGTCCCTCCAAATTTAACAATCTAGTGTTTTCTAATAATATCCATTCTTTAATCCACATTAAACTAGCTGCTTGGTAATAAAGTCCAAAGTTAGGTAAGCCAAAACCACCCGTCATTTTAGCATCTTGTAACAACTTCATTTTTATTCTTGTCTTTTTCCCCTGCCAAATGTATTTCAATATCATTTTATTTAAATCTATAAAAAAATCCTTGTCCAGCTTTATCGGAATTGTTTGGAATAAATATAAAATTCTGGGCAAAATGTTCATCTTAATGGTTGCAATTCTCCCAATTAGAGATAATTGCAAATTTCCCCATTTTTCCAAATCTTGTCCTATCTGTCACTTAACCTTAATATAGTTATCTTCTTTGAAAGAGCTACACCTTGCCGTTCCTGCTTTTAATCCAGTCCAGTTATCCAAGACAAAAATAAGACAAATAGGCAATTTCAAGTCTTTTAAAATAAATTTGGGAAAAATAAAATCAATCCAAATTAGGTTCACCGCCTCTCTTCATTTACTATCCATCACAATCCCATACATCAATAAGGGTGATCCTAGTAGAAAAAAAAGTGAAAGTTTCTCACCGCTCTGTTCACTATTATTCCGATCTTCCTTCCTGAAGTTACCACAGCCTCTGCAGCCTAATGGCTGCTGCTCCGCTTTTGGAAAAAGGGCTTTCCTGGCTCAACCAGGGACTTAGCGATGTCCCTGGGAGCCTCAGGAAGTGCCCTCCACTAACACAGTCAAAACGAGACTGTGTGGTCCATTTTGGACCGTCCAGCAGTGGAGTTTCTCAGCGGGGTTTCAGGAGCCATAAAAACCTGCGCATCTCAGACAGGAAACTTTTTATACTTCTTGTCTGGGAATAGATGAGAGATGGATTGATGAATGGGTCCAGACTAGAAGAACCCTCTTCATTCCCTAAGAGAGACCCCAAATTAAAATTCTGACATTCACTACGACCACTGTAGAAAGAGCCAAAGGCTGGAGTTCTGTTGTTTCTGACTGTCATGGCAATATTTGAGGGGCTGCCACAAAGAAGAGGGGGTCAAATTATTCTCCAAAGCATCAGAAGGCAAGACAAGAAACAATGGATGGAAACTAATCAAGGAGAGAAGCAACCTAGAATTAAGGAGAAATTTCCTGCCAGTGAGAACAATTAACCAGTGGAACAGCTTGCCTCTAGAAATCATGGGTTCACTGGAGGTTTTTAAGAAGAATACCTGTTTGAAATAGTATAGAGTCTCCTACTTGAGACTAGAAGATCTCCAAGATCCCTTCCGACTCTATTCTATTTGGAATTCTATTCATTCAGGAATAGGATACAGTTTCTGGTCGAGGGTATGCTTACCAGCAAAGATTATTTTCCCTGCAGAGTGCATAAAAAATAATTGCACTTACTGTATATAGCTACTGTAAATCCCTTTCAAATTGTAGGTGGCAAGTTTTAATGAAATCAGGTCAAAACAAACCGTAAATACAAGATCTGTGGTAGAACTGAATGGCCAACTTGCAGATCAGAGGCAGTGGCCCTACTTGGATCATTCTCCCCAGGTTCAGCAACCAAACCTCTGAATTTCAATTTGGAAATTGAATTTGCACTTTGGAAAGGAGGTAGGTTGGATGATTCAAAGGAAGATGGAGACATTTTAGAGCAGGGATCTCCAACCTTGGCAACTTGAAGCCTGGAAGACTTCAACTTCAGCTGGCTGGGAAATTCTGGGACTTGAAGTCCGCCAGGCTTAAAGTTGCCAAGGTTGGAAACCCCTGCTTTAGAGGGGTCTAAATGTCGCAGGTCTTCTTCTGTGGCCTTCAAATGTTGCCCATACTTTCAGCAATAAATTTCAGCTGATGACCTTCTCCAAGTCATGCAGTGTTTCTACCTCTAATTTAATATAATACAGCTTTAACTTTAAGTAGAATTCTACCCTCTGCAAGAGAAAGGTGGAAGGGGAGGAAAGGCAAAATAACTCCCAACCTCTGATACATATACTGTATTATCTGCATGAATAAGACGTAGACACCAAATTATGTAAAGGCTGTATGCGATGCCCAGAAGAGCAATAAACAGTTGCCGTGATCATCAATTATTTACCACATAAAAGCATGATGTTCTACCAGGCAAAGCTCGCTCATATTTCTTTAAGCAAAAATGCATTTTGGAGCCAGCTAGTGTCACGTTTAACTCTACAGCTCCCGACTAACTTTCACAAGACCATCTCATCCACCAAGATGGAGCCATTGCCCAAGTTCTGTGGTGCCAGAACTAGGTTTCCAGCAGGTGCCCAGATAGGCACCTGCTGGATGGGGGATGGTCCTGCTGGATGGGGGATGGCACCTGCTGGATGGGGGATGGGGGACCACATAGGGATGGTCCTAGAGAGGCTGACTGGATTACAGACATCTGTTGGGAAGGCACAGTTTAGTGACATAATCTGTTCTGGATTTATTTGAGGGATAAACACCTACATATCCATGGACATACATGACCATCTCACTGTTCCATGTCAGGGAAAGCACCGTTAGAAATGGTGAGTTCAGGTAGCAATCATTTCCCTGATGGTCTGCCCTCTGCCTGATTGGAATGTGTGGAGTTGGCAATCACAGTATCCTGGGTGGAGGGGCAGGGAGAGGGTTAGGCTGCAGTTTGGAGAAGTTTGATAGGTGGATTTTGAATGTTCAATGTTTCTTTCCCAAGATCTGGTCCAAATCCCACTTGAAATCCAGTTTTAAGACTATCTTATTGATGCCAAAGCATGAAGGGAGATTTGTGTAGGCCAAATACAGTGAATCACAATTCACAACAGCCCCGGGAACAATGCCAAGAGCAAAGATGCTGGGATATGCAGTTGATCATCTTCAGAAGAATCAGATATTGCTCATCCCTGCCTCAGCTTTAGTCTGTGTCAGCATTACAGCTGTGTTGGTGGGGTAAAGAAGCAGCTTATGTTTGCTGGATCCCTGTACGCAAGCACATCAGAGGTGGTATTAAGCCGGTAGTGGCAACCCCCAGGCGCAATCCCGTCCTATATCGCTGTTTTTTTGATACTGCACAGATATATGGATGGTGCGCATGAGTGAATTGCTGTGTCCTTTGACAGCGCACGCATGTGTGATGGCGCTTGCAAGCAAATTGTGGTGTTCTTTAATATTGCATGCATGTGTGGATGGCACGTGCGAATGAATTGCTGTGTTCTTTGATGTCGCACACGTGTGATGGCACGTACAAGCAAGTTGTTTGATATCGCATGCAAACCTCTGTTTGAGAAGCTGAAAAAAGCCTTTGAAATGGAGGTTTCAGAGGTTGAGAAAAAAGCAAGGCATAGAGCTCACAACCAAAGAACCTGTTGCTAAAGTTCACCTCTGGGAACAGCTGATTGGGGGTATTCCGGGAGGCCGATCCACCCACCAATCAACTTTTTTCTTATTTTCCTCCCCCAAAAACTAAGCTGTGTCTTATACTCTGGTGCGTCTTATAGTCCGAAAAATACAGTAATTGGATTCTAATGTGTTATAATGGAACAATATATTGCATAGAAGTAAACTATTAGTGGATTTATTTTGCTGTCCTGAAATTATGAGTCTGCCCAGGGCATACAAGCAATTTCATCCATTTCTGGAGCAGGATATTGCACTCCTTCAGGGTGCCAACTTCCCATTTGCAAAATACCAGCAAAGATTCCAGCCAATTCCTAATGTTGTTTTCTTTCCAAATTCTGCAAATGTTCTTCCGTTGCTTCCCTTGTCGCTGCAGTGTTAGGTCTTTGGGGAATCACCACTTTCCTGTGCCATTAAGTATAAAATGGTATCAAAGTTGTATTATTTTAAGCTTCCTTGTGGGAACCATTTCAGAGATTAGGGGGAAATAGAGGAGTAGATCTTGCCTGGCTAAAGAACTGGTTTCTTTTGTGAATAAGCACAGAGTTTTTAAACACTATTTTCCTTGATTTCCGTGCTCATAGACAATTAACAGATTTAAAATAATGTGATCTTTGTAACCTCTCTATCCTTCCAGTACCTGTATTTTTTTAAAAAACAAGTTTAAACAAACAAGTATTAAGGAGCTTCTTGTGCTCCTTATAAAAGTATATTTTTATTATTTTTCGTCTTTGTTTTGTGATGCATTGCAGACTACATTCTCCCATCACATCTCTAAGGCAGGGGTCTCCAACTTGGCAACTTTAAGACTTGTGGACTTCAAGTTTCCTCAGCTTTGCTGGCTGAGGAACTCTAGGATTTGAAGTCCACAAGTCTTAAAGTTGCCAAGGTTAGAGACCCCTGCTCTAAGGAGTCTTATCTGCTTTTTTCCAAGCAGCAAACAGCTGAAGAGTTGCAAAAATAAGAAGTATGAGGCTATGTTTTACTAGTTCGTTGTTCCTCTTCCTTTGAGCTTCTCTCCCTATACTTATGGGCATTGGTGTTGGCATTAGTTGGCGTTAAAGGACAATACTTCAGGGCCTATAGAAAAGACATATTTTCTGATGCGTCTACCATGCCTTATTGCTTAAGCCATTGTAGATAAATTTATGTGCAGATGTCTGTTTATGTACTATTTGATAAGACTGGATAAACTGCCAGGTGGCATCATGGCAAAATGAAGTTTATGACTAAATCTGAGCCTGAAAGTTTAGTAACTTAACTGAAGTAAAAGCAAAACAGGAAATTCTAGGAATGTTATATGTTGGAACTTCTTAAAAAAACTTTTACTTTTTTAAAATTTTAGACCAATAAAATGAACACTTAGCTATAATGAGCTCTGGAAGCTTGAGTTGATCCCCCAAATGAGTCTTGGAGGCTTCACTTGGCCATCAAAGATCTGTAGAAGTTGACTCCAAAAGCCCTGGAACCTGGGTTTCAAGCCAGGATCATTCCAGAACCCTGTATTCACCTGACCATGACCTCTAGAAGGTTGAGGTAACCCCCAAATGAACCCCGGAAGCTTGAATTGACCACTGAATGAACCCTGGAGGCTTCCACTGGCCACCAAAGAGCCCTAGAAGTTGACCTCAAAAAACCACTGGAAGATGGTGTTCAGGCAAGATCTCTCCAGAAGTTTGAGATGACCTGAAATGACTTCTAGAGGCTTGAGGTGACCCCCAAATGAACCCTGGAAACTAGAATTGACCCCTGAATGAACCCTGGAGGCTTCCATTGGCCACCAAAGAGTCCTAAATGTTGGCCCCAAAAAACCACTGGAAGATGGTGTTCAGGCAAGATCTCTCCAGAAGTTGAGATGACCTGAAATGACCTCTAGAGGCTTGAATTGACTGCTAAATAAACCACAAAAGCTTGAGTTGACCCCCCCAAATGACAAATTATATAAAGGCTGTATAGGAAGGAATGATCCATCACCTCAGCAATACCCCGAAGGCCAATAAACAGCCTCCGTGATCATCAATTATTTATCAGATAAAAATTAAGATGTAGCACATCAGGAATGAATACATCTACCTCATTATGAATCTGAAAAGTTTGGCAACAAGTTTTCTGATTTTTTAAAAACTTTATTGGTGATGTGTAATTTAATAAAAGAAGTACAAATGTGGTATTCAGGGAGAACTATTAAAACATAGACATTTTGTTGTATTTAATGGTTTCTTGGGTTCTTTGAAGTATGTGCCCTCACGAATCATGTTCTCTGATGAGAACATGCAGCATATAAATATTAAATAACTTATGCTTCTGCTTCTCTTAAGTAGTGACTGATTGATCTAATTGGGAATTCTCTTTTGGAAATCCCAGCAACAAGAGCTTAACATATACCAACAGCTCTGGTGCCTACATTGCTGCTGGGTCTCTCAACCCTAGAAGACATCCAGAGCAAATTATATCTTTTCAATGTAGGTTCTGCTACATTGGCCAAGTTTCTTCTGAATCTGGAAGGCCATGTCTACTCAATTTCATTTGAAGTCCATTGGGTTGCATACAAACCTGTAATGCATTCACCCCTTGAAATAGTTTCCAGAAAATACTCCATCAGTTATTTTCTATTGAACCAAACTTTGCCATTATTATTTATGTCTTGGGCAAATTCGAGGTGGACAGGATTTGTGGATAATTTTATTCATTCACTATAATTACAAAATCCATCAATACGTGGTATAAGCATACATTGACTCAAAACTTTTGAGTTCAGGATTTTGTTTTGAGTACCAGATCAAAGAGCCTGGATAGCTCAACAGACTAAAAGCCTGTTATTAACATTCAGCTGTCTGCAATTATTGCAAGTTTGAATCTCCCCAGGCTCAAGGTTGACTCAGCCTTCCATCCTTTCTAAGGTGGGTAAATTGAGGACCCAGTTTGTGGGGGCAATAAGCTGACTTTGTATAAAATATACAAAAGTATGAAGGCTATTGCTTAACGCATTGTAAGCCGCCCTGAGTCTCCGGAGAAGGGTGGCATATAAATCTAATTTTTAAAAAAAAAGTTGAACTAATTTTTCAACTTTGTTGAATGATAATCTGGCTCCTGCAATTAAAAAAAAAAAAACTACCCTGCTTACCACAAAGCAGGAGATAAATCAGAGAAAGCCTCAAAGAGCTCACACCTGAATGATCAATTCGTAGATCTTCCTGGAAGTAAATTTGCTTATTTATTCTGTCCTCAACTCATAATTGTGTGTGCATACATCCAAACAAGACAGGGATGTGGTGGCTCAGTGGCTAAGATGCTGAGCTTGTCGATCAAAAGTTCAGCAATTCAGCATTTCGAATCCCTAGTGCCGCGTAACAGGGTGAGCTCCCGTTACTTGTCCCAGCTTCTGCTATGTTGGTAAATTGTTAGCTTTTAAAATGGCTTGCAATGTGTAATTAGATTGTGCGTGTTATGAAGGAGCAGATTGAGCTGTTTTCTGCTGCAGGACAATCCCTACTTCCTACCATCTGTGCTACTGATGTTAAACATCATGTCATTACCTGGCACTTATTTTCTCTGAATAGAAATTCAGACCGTATCTGTTTTTTAAAAGGCCATCTGATTTTGGGTTTTTTTTCCCCCTTTAAAATATGGTCTGAACAGGGAAGGTGATTTTGTGTTTGTCCCAAAGGGCTGCCAATCACAAAAAGTAAGCATACAGTGTCTGGAGAGAGAGAGGCTTTCAGAATGTCATTTATTAAATTAAATTTATTATGTTCAAGTTGGTCTCTCCTTTCTAGTTTAGTTCTTTACTTTACTTTACTTTACTTTACTTTACTTTACTTTACTTTACTTTACTTTACTTTACTTTACTTTACTTTACTTTACTTTACTTTACTTTACTTTACCTTACCTCCGTCCCCTCCCCTCCCCTCCCCTTACTTTATTTTACTTTACTTCCCCTCACCTCACCTCACCTCACTTCCCTTCCCTTCATTTCCCTTCACTTCACTTTACTGTCATTGCACCTCGTACAACGAAATTAAATGCCATCTTCAGTGTACATTATAACTATAAAAATAAAACACAAACACACATCATTGACATTCTATGCAATTGAATTGAAAACCCCTGATATTGCATTAATATTCCACTGTACAGTATAATTCAATACAGTTACTGCCCTGGGATAGAAGCTGCTTTTCAGCCTATTTGTCCTTGTTTTTACTGCCCTGTACCGTCTGCCAGATGGTAATAGTTCAAAAAAAGGGGTGCCCAGGATGAGATGGATCTTTAAGAATATTTTGAACTTTCTTAAGGCAGCGGGAGCTATAAAGCTCTTCCAGAGAGGGGAGAGGGCAACCAATGATCCTCTGGGAATGACGTTGACCCTCTGGAGCGCTGTCCTATCTGCCACTTTCTGGTTCCTAATTAAAATTGTTTTATTTACAAAAGCATTTTAAGGTATAAATGTTCCATAATTTAATTGGACCTTTACACTGCTGTATTTATTTTTAAGAATACAATATATTTGCAATGTATGTGGTATTATTTTGTTTAATTTCTTTTTAACTTTGTATCTGATATACCTCAATCTGAAAGCATCTGAAGCAAAGGTGCTGTATACCCATCTCAGGAATATGTATTGGAGCTGTCCAGGCTTCACAAACACAACCTCGAAGGAGTGATTTGGGCCTTCAGAAAGGACACTGCCACCACTATTACCCCCTGTTAGTGCTCCTGCTTCCACTAAGCAGCTGTCAGATGTGCCTTCTTCAGCCCACATCCTCCCCAGAGGTAGGTTTCAGCAGGTTCTAACCAATTCTGGAGAACCAGTAGTGGAAAACTTTGAGTAGTTCAGAGAACCGGTAAATACCACCTCTGACTGGCCCAACCCCCATCTATTCTCAGCCTCCCAAGTCCCAGCTGATCAGGAGGAAATGGGGATTTTGCAATATCTTTCCCCTGCCATGCCCACCAACCCATTCCCACCAACCCATGCCATGCTCACCAAGCCACACCCACAGAACCAGTAGTAAAAATTTTTGAAATCCACCACTGATCCTGCCATAAAAAAACAGATGAGGATGGAAGGTATTTGGGGTAATAAAGTTCAGGCATGGGACTGAGATGACAAATGTTGGAGGGGAGACACATTGACAAGAACCTGAAATGCCAAACCAGAATAAACCAGCTGCCAAGGACACCTGGCCTGGGAACAGAATGCAAAACTATATCGATAGGCGCCAAGCATCCAAGCAGCTTCCAAAACATCAATATGACATACTATTGGACACTGGTGGACTGGTCAAGGAGGGGAGGGCCAGGGAAAGGGGGAAAAGTATAACCTTTACATGGGAATACTCCAATTCAGCTTTACTTTCACTGCAACAACTTAATTGTAATAAAAGAACCTGTAGTAGAAGAACCTTTCACTTCAATCAAATGGAATTGAAGGCCTTTCTTTCCTAGAGATCTAAGGTGGGGCAGGTCTGAGAATTGCTTAGACTGTTGCCAACAAGCGACAATCCTGAGATGTTCACATCCTGCCAGTGAGCAGAGTAGCCTTTCCAAGAGAGGCCAAGCTTGCCCACCAGTATCCCAAAAATATTCAGTGATCAAAGGCAACCAAGCTAAAGAGGATATCTGTACCCATTCCTCCAAGTTCTTCTCAAGAGAGATCCAAAATTGCCAGTGTGCCCTGGCACCACTGTTGAAAAGAACCTGGAGACCAAAAAAAGCAACCTCCCACCCATCACAAAGACATGTCAGTGGTCATTCTTCATGGTCACATCGAGCCTGGCCTCCTGCACTGCCATCTTGGACTTTTTTGAGCACCCTGAATGTTGCTGTCAGTTGCCATGACATCAGGCATTTAAGAAAGGGCCGGACGCATCCTTGCAGATATTTTCAGGAAATCTCACTTGATAGAGAGGAAGGATATTTGAGGAAAGAAATGTAAAGATGAGGAGAAGAGATCCATCATATCAAACAATTAATTCAGCTCATTATCTGGCATCACACATGTCTCACTGCCAGGTGAAGGTTAATAGAAAGTTTATGAAACTTGAAATGCAATTAAGTCTCTGAGGAGCACACAGCTAGGAGCTGTGGCAGTTTCCATGGCAACCAGAGGGCTTAAAATCAGCAACAGAAGATTAACTTGAAGGTAAAAAAAAAGTACATTAAAAATAGCTCTCCTCCAATGTTACTCTTACTGGAGAATGGAATGGATCAATAATAAAATGGAATGGATCAATGACAATAGAATGGAATGGAATGGAATGGAATGGAATAGAATAGAATAGAATAGAATAGAATAGAATAGAATAGAATAGAATAGAATAGAATAGAATAGAATAGAATAGAATAGAATAGAATAGAATAGAATAGAATAGAATAGAATTTATTGTCACTTTAAATGTACACTAACCAGCATACATTAAAATGAAATTTCATTGCATTCAGCTCTCAAAAGATAACCATTATGCATATAACCACATATACACACACATACGACACAGAGGAACAACACAGTCTAGTTTGAATGTACACACATACATGGCGAGAAAAACGAATCTTGCAAGTTTACAAGATGGATGGCATAAAGAACAAAGCTGTTACAGAATCTAGCAGACCTGCTCTAGATACTTCGAATCCTCCTCCCAGAGGGGAGCAACAGAAACAGAGCGTGAAGTGGGCGTCTGGGGTCTCTAACAATGCTTTGAGCTCTAAGCACATAGCACTTATAAACAGCATCCTGAATACTGGGAAGTGAGCTTCCTATAATCTTCTCGGCTGTCCTCACCACTCTCTGTATGGACTTTCTATCTGAGGCGCTGCTCCTGCCAAACCAAGCAGGGATGCAGTTTATTAAAAACGCTCTCAGTCGTGCCTCCGTAAAAAGTGGCCAGGACAGAAGGAGAAACATGTGCTCTCCTCATCCAACACAGGAAATGCAAAATGCTGGTTTGCACGCTTCACTAAAGATAACTAAAGGTATGAAGAGACCAAGAGACCAAATGGTGCGGTGCTGACACACACACGTAACCAAACTATGATTGTGGCAACCAATAGCCATAAAATATTTTCCTGAAGCAACTCAACTGCTGATAAGAATGTCAACAGATCATATCCTCTAAATCTGTGGGTTTTGCAACTGTGGGCAGTGGTGGGATTCAAATTTTTTTACTACCGGTTCTGTGGTGGGCGTGGCTTGGTGGGCATGGCAGGAGAAGGATACTGTAAAATCTCCATTCCCACCCCACTCCAGGGGAAGGTTACTGCAAAATCCCTATTTCCTCCTGATTAGCTGGGACTTGGGAGGCAAAGAATAGATGGGGGGTGGGGCCAGTCAGAATGTTTACTACCGGTTCTCCAAGCTTCTCAAAATTTCCACTACCGGTTCTCCAGAACTGGTCAGAACCTGCTAAAACCCACCTCTGGCTGTGGGGCACATGTTATAAACAGAAAGTTGGGTTTTGCCCCAATTATCTGGACCTTCATGCAAGCCAGCAGCATCAGCACACAAAATAAAGCTTCCCCAGCAGAAGTTTTGGTTGATGATAGTCAGCAATTAGCAGCATCTGGCAAGCCTTACTTAGTCTTAAAAGTTAAGACCTGGTTAATACTTGCATGGGAGATCGTCAGGAAATTCTAGAGTCTAGAGTAGCCTGGGCACTTGGTGGGGTAGCAATAAAGCTCCTAGAAAAGATACCCAGATGTTATGCTAATGTCCATGCCTACAAAGAACCACATAGGCAATGGTTTTCCATGTGACTCTCCTTAAAAAATAGCAAGAGTATTGATGGTTTTGAACTTGAGTGTTGGAGGAATTGCCTGAGAATACTATGGGCAGCCAAGGAAAAATCACATGAATCGTTAGGCAAAAACTGGCATTCACATTTGAGGAGGCACAAATGGTTTGATTTAAATTATTATTATATTTTGGGCACATTATGTAAAGTTCTCAAGAAGTCTAAAGGTAAAGGTATGTGCTAGTCATTCCTGACTCCACGGGGCGGTGCTCATCTCTATTTCAAAGCCGAAGAGACAGCGTGTCCGAAGATTTAGATTAGATTTAGATTTTAGATTTTATTTAATTTCTATACCGCCCTTCTCCCGACGGACTCAGGGCAGTGCACAGCCAACAATAAAACAAGTCCAAATACAAAACTTAAAAATATTTTAAAAAACATATTAAACCATTGGCCTAATCATTAAAAATAAACCCCAATTAAAAATCATGTCTAGGCCAGCCCCGCTTGTTGGAATAATAGTGTCTTGAGGGCACGGCGAAAGGTGCATAGGCGAAGAAGTCTCCATGGTCATGTGGCTGGCATGACTCAATGCCAAAGGTGCACAGAACGCTGTTACCTTCCCACCAAAGGTGGTCCCTATTTTTCTACTTGCATTTTTTATGTGCTTTCAAACTGTTAGGTTGGCAAAAGCTGGGACAAGTAACGGGAGCTCACCCCATTATGCGGCACTAGGGATTTGAACCACTGAACTGCTGACCTTTTGATTGACAAGCTCAGTGTCTTGGTCACTGAGCCACCATGTCCCTTACTGAGCCACCACGTACAGTGATGGAAAAGATGGAAGGCAAGCAGAGGATAACTACCAGGAGAATAGATGCACTGAGTTATTTAGCATCATGCAGAGACCACTGAAGGATGAAAGGCTACACTGATGACAGAAGGTCTCCCAATGGAGCTTCTAAGAGTTGACATTGACTTGATGACGTATTAAATCAACAAGCAAGATTAGATTAGAATTTTTTTAAAGCAATGGTGAGCCACTCCCATACTGCTGCCAAGAAAATCCCTTGGGTCTGTCTGTAGAGTTTCCTTGGATTAATTTTATTTGAAAGATTTCTCTTTTACATGTGAAAGGCACTGTTCCCATGGATTGTCTGGGCCCAACCCAAGCAAGTTCAGAGCATTCTGAAAGTCACCCAAAGGAAGGACTTGGGAGGAGTTTGGGCATAACAGTTTGAGAATCCCATTTAAGGCAGGTTTT
The DNA here is from genome assembly GCA_030761175.1 of Masticophis lateralis. Classification (NCBI taxonomy): domain Eukaryota; kingdom Metazoa; phylum Chordata; class Lepidosauria; order Squamata; family Colubridae; genus Masticophis; species Masticophis lateralis. The sequence continues at coordinate 97,262,875 of JAUDYJ010000005.1, forward strand.
TCTACAACTCTGAATCCAACACAGAGTTGGATTCTACAACTCTGAATCCTGTCTGTATACAGTCATGGCCAAAATTGTGGAAACCTTTGGGAAAAGGTTTTTGGGGAATAGTATTATAAAATTATATATCAATAGAAAGATAATTTAATAATTTTAGTTCTGCAGCTGTTCTAATGTGAAACCAAGATTGAAGGATATCTTCTATTAATTGGGTTTTATTGCTGGGTCGCTTCTCACTAACAAGTTTCTTTAATCGGCTCCATAGATTTTCAGTCGGGTTAAGGTCTGGGCTATTCCCAGGCCATTCCAGCAGTGGAATAGGATTATCTTGAAACTCCAAAAAAAAAGTGATGTTATTAGTCATCAAACCTCAAAAATACACTTTTCCCAAAAAATTTCCACAATTTTGGCCACTACTGTAGGATTCCTCACCAGTTTCAGAAAAGTTTAGCTTTCTTTCTCTGTTCAATGGTTTGGCCAAAGAGATTAACCTTGTCACATACTTTGAAATTTCTCTGCTTTGGCTTAGTGCTATTGGAGATCTACTCTACCAGCAAAAGTAGATGCTTTTGCTGGTGGGGGGGAAAAAAAGAGATTATGTCAGGTTAAAGAAAACTTCAATCTGACAGATAGAAAAAAAAAAGAAAAGGTATCTCAGAAGTACATAATGAATATGCTATTTTTGATCTATCCAAGCTAGCCTTGAAGTGGAGGTGCAGAACTTGCTAAAGGAGAGAAAAAAGAGGATTTCATTCTTGTGTTGCCTTAGCAACAAGTCGATGCTTGTTCTCTTCCTGCAAGGGTTGTCAAAACAAGCCTGTCTATCTACCAGGGCTTCAGATGAGAAGAGGCATGCAGAGGAAATCAAGAGGGAGGCAGGAGTAGAGAATTCAGCCTTGGTGGGTTCTTCTCTGGAAGCTGGCTCCCTCTGTCCCGGACTTGTTGCAGCCAAAGGAAGCACCACCTCCACCTCCGATTCTAAGTACAAAATTCAGACTTTCAAATCTTGCTCCAGGAGTCCCCACGCAACCCATTTTGGCTCCAACGTAAGTGCAGGGAGGCCTCCTAGGCCAAAACAGGGGGTGGGGGTGGTGCATCCCCCACCCCTGGCCCATTTTTGCTCCCAGGGGAGTGCAGGAGGCCGAGTGCTGCCTGCCACACCCTCTGGCCACACCCACCATTACCACGCCCACCCAGCCAGTCATTAGGGCAGAGAAATTATTTGAATCCCACCACTGGCTTAGAGTATCTGTTGCATGCCTATACTGTACATGCACTAAACAGCAAAACAAACTGTAGGCAAATGCAAAACTGTGTATCTCTATTGTTGGCAGGAGATCCATCCTTCAAGGTTTACCAAAAGTTTGCTTTGGAAAACCAGCCTACACCGAATCTCCCTTCCTCTACTTTGTCACGTTGGTTCAAGTTGTCTTGTGTTGTCCACCATATTGTTACCTCAAGAATTGTCAGCCTTGGAGGTAGGCCAGGTCAAGGCACAGATGCCACAAGCACTATGGGAACTCTGCGTAATTCCTAACGAAATCTTGAAAGACTGGGAGAGTCTTTCTTTCTTCTTTTATGCGAAGAAAGAGAGTGAAGATTGGGCAATCTGGGTGTCTTTCTCACATACTTCCGGGGCTAAACAATGATTGAATTTCTTCTTCAAAACCATTTCTACCCTCTTCTGCAAAAATGACCCAAATGGAACGAGTAGGGAAGCACAAGGCTGCCTTTGTGGCATTCATCCCTTCCCCTGCACAATTCTTCTCATGTCTATTCTTTCTTTTGGCAACATATTGTGGATTGTAAAGCTGAGGTTAAATAAGTAGACTTTTAATGGCATGGCTTTCACCTCACGGGAAAGGAAGTCTGGGCCTCAATCACAACTAAAAAAACAGATCAGGGAGCTGGAGAGAGAAATTCTCCCTTTTGCTCATCATTCTGCTGGACAGCTTTAATAGATCCCCTTTATATTTTCTGAAGAACTCTATGCAGCTGGGAAAAAAACAAAAATAACCTCGAGGAGCAGAGAATTCAGAAGCAGCTCTTGAGGGTGGTATTTATAGAGAATGTTCTAAACTTGTCCAGTAAAACTGTGACAAGTTTTTAAGTGATTTGTTTTGCTGTTGGGAGATTGCAGAAGAAAAGAAAGGATTTGTTTTGGATGTTTTCATTTCTTCCGAATTTGACCTTACCAGGATGAAAAGGGCGGTAGCTGTCTAAAGCCTATTTGGCAAAACATAAGAATTGTAGAATAAATAAAAACAGGGAGGAATGAAACCTGATAGCAAGGATTCCTGTCCAAAAGGAGGAGGAAGAGGAAGTAATATTACCAATGTAGGTTATTTATTTATTTGTTTAGTGCCATCAAAAATAGATTTGTTCCATGTTCTAATACTTCAAATGGGAAGGATACATTAGGTAGTTTGTTTTCAAGATTTTATCAAGGGTTCGCCAAAGGATGCACAAATTATGCAAACAGCAGACATTTATAGCCAATCGTCTATTTGAACTCTGCATAGAGCTTGCACAGTATTATTTGAAAACAACTGTTTTCGGGTAGTATAAATCAGAACGAAGGGTGCTTGACTTGGAAATTGACGAATTTGGCCCAGAAAAGGATTAATGCGTTGCAAATCGCAACCTCAAACTGACCCCATTTTCCCGGAGCTGTGAGCTGAAAGATTAAAAACGCAACATTGCCACCACATGGATGGAAGGCGCCAGACAGCTCTGGGCATCCCTGGTGGAGGTTCATTTTCCTCTGTCGGTTGTGTGAGTTCTTGAGGTGGCGAGACAGGATGGAAAATCTGTGGAGAAGCAACAAGTGTTAAAAAAAAAAGCTGTAGGATGGAGGAGGTAGAGGCCATTTTCAAAAGAAATGGGTAATTGTTGAGCTGGAAGATCACACGTGGCCCTATGCCTCTATTCTAGCATGCTGCTCTGTATCTTTGGAGATTCTCGGTCATCCAGGTCATGATTGTCCCAAAGGTGCTTTTTGAAGGAGTAACTGGACTTTCTTTGTTTTTCCTTGAAGACGTTTCGCTTCTCATCCAAGAAGCTTCTTCTGTTCTGAACTAAAGAAGTTTCTTGGATGAAAAGCAAAGCATCTTCTAGGAAAACATATGACTAAAACATATGAAGAACAGTTGCAGGAACTGGGCATGGCGTGTCTAGCGAAGAGAAGGACCAGAGGAGACATGAGAGCCGTCTTCCAATATTTGAGGGGCTGCCACAGAGACGAAGGGGGTCAAGAGCCTCAGATAGCTCAACAGGCTAGATAGCCTGTTATTAACATTCAGCTGTCTGCAATTATTGCAAGTTTGAGGCTCAAGGTTGACTCAGCCTTCCATCCTTTCTAAGGTAGGTAAATTGAGGACCCAGTTTGTGGGGGCAATAAGCTGACTTTGTATAAAAATATACAAAAGTATGAAGGCTATTGCTTAATGCATTGTAAGCCGCCCTGAGTCTCCAGAGAAGGGCGGCATATAAATCAAATTTTTAAAAAAAGCTATTTTCCAAAGCACCTAAAAGCCATTCAAGGAATAATGGATGGAAACTGACCAAGGAGCGATTCAACCTAGAAATAAGGAGGAATCTTCTGACAGTGAGAACAATCAACCCATGGAACAGAAGTTGCCTTCAGAAGTTGTGGGAGCTTCATCACTTGAGACTTTCAAGAAGAGATTGGACTGCCATTTGTCAGAAATGATATAGGATCTCCTGCTTGAGTGGGGGTTGGACTAGATGACCTATAAGGACCCTTCCAACTCTGTTAATCTGTTAAAAACAAAGAAAGTCCACTTGCCTCTTGAAAAAGCACCTTTGGGACATGTCACCTTTTAGATGGCTGTCCAATGTGTTTCTCTACAGCTCCTTGTTCTGGGAGTTAGAATCTCAATGTCTCAGCAGGACATCTGGGTGGCAAAGGTCGAGCAGATTAGAAGCCATGGATTTCCTCTATCTTTAACTCCTTAGATCTAAATGACAGTTTAACCAGCAGCTCACCATATGGTCAATTTTTCCAGATCAAGGGGCAGACACTGAGAGCAAGCTATGCACCAGAAGCCAGATTAAAAAACAAGCTTAGAATATTCCTCGGCAGTTTTTACATTGCTGTTCCACTGAACAAATTAGCTTTTCAATCAATATTGATTCTATAATTGCGATATAATGAACTTCATTCTATTCTTAAATCAGATTCATTACAGACATTAGGCATGCTTGATTTAATAGTGGGTGAATTGATTAAATCTCAGTTGCCCTGAACCGATGTATTTGTTAACATTCAACGTAAACAACATTTTAGAAATAATATTAATAAAATGAAACAAAACCCTAAATTCACGGTTTGGAAATTGTTGTTATCTCTCTTGGGGATGGGAAGAGATCCCTTTATAAATTGGTACCAATGTGGAAATATAGTCAAGGCTATGGTTTTTCCAGTTGCAATGTATGGCTGTGAAAGTTGAACCATAAGGAAGGCTGAGCGCCAAAGAATTTAGGCCTTTGAACTCTGGTGCTGGAGAAGACTCCTGCGAGTCCCTTGGACTTCAAGGCAATCCAACCGGTCAGTCTTAGAGGAGATCAACCCTGACTGCTCCTTAGAAGGCCAGTTCCTGGGGATGAAACCCAAATACTTTGGCCACCTAATGAAAAGGAAGGACTCACTGGAGAAGAGCCTAATGCTGGGGAAGATTGAAGGCAAATGAAGAAGGGGACAGCAGAGAATGAGGTGACTGGATGGAGTCACTGAAGCAGTAGGCAGAGGTTAAATGGACACCAGAGGATGGTAGAGGACAGGAAGGCTTGGAGGAACTTCGTCCATGGGGTCACGATGGGTCGGACCTGACTTCGCAACTAACAACAAATGGAAATAGATCTAAAATTACAGAAATATTCCTAGTTTCCTTTTTTTAATCTGCAACAGGAAAATTAGTTCAAAATCCAGCATCTTATATGGCTGAATGGCTATATAGTTATTATTTTTTTGTTCTGAAATAGAGGGGTTTTTGCCCTCCCCACAAGGAACATTAAAAATCAATTCTCTTTTTTGCCTTTATTCATTGTGCTCATTGATGTCATGAGTGACTGTGCAGCCCAGGGAGATATTAAGTTAGAACAAGGAAGATCCAAGGTCATATCCTGAAGTGGTCCAACAGTGGGTGCTTCAACATTGGAGGTTTTTAAGAGACTGAACAACCATTTGCGTCTCCTGCAATAGCAGGGAGTTGGATTAGTCCAGGGGTCTCCAACCTTGGAAACTTTAAGCCTGGGGGACTTCAATTCTCAGAATTTTCCAGCCAGCTGGCTGGAAAATTCTGAGAATTGAAGTCCCCCAGGCTTAAAGTTTCCAAGGTTGGAGACCCCTGGACTAAAAGACCTTCCAAAACTCCATTATTCTGGTCTTCCTAAGAGGCTCTTACCTGAAGCTGCTCTTCCGTTGGGGAGAAATGATTGTAGGGGCTCTCCAGGAAGAGGTCCTTGTGGTGCTGAAGCATATGCAGAAGCATGGCATTGCAAAGGGCTTGCTTTTCGTATGCCAAAGGGCTGCAAGGAATTCTAGAAAATGCACACCAAAATGGTACTTAGTAGTAGTAGTAGTAATAGTACTAAGTGGTACTTAGTAGTAAGAAGGAAGAGGACAAGGAGGTTGGAATGCCATAAGTTTAATGTTTCTCAAATTCAGTTTTGCTTAAAAGTTTGAAGATGTTCTGTGCAACTCAGCCCTGGATTCCTTTGCTTTATAACTTAACAGGACTAAAAAAAAGGCTCGTTTTCTTGAATGGAAACCCCCCAATAATGATAGGGAAATAAATGAATGATTTTGCCAACCATCACTTTCCTTTTAATAGCAATAGTGCTTACATTTATATACAAGCACTCTCTGGGCGGTTTACAATTATTTGCATCTTGCCCCCAACAATCTGGGTTGTCCTTTTACCGACTTCGGAAGAATGGAAGGCTGAGTTAACCTCAAGCCTCATCAGGATTGAACACCAGGCTGTGTGCAGAATTAACCTGCAATGCTGCATTCTAGCCACTCTGCCCCCATGGCTCTATCTGATCCCAATATTTGATCCAGTGGTGAAATCCAATTTTTTTTATTCTGTGGGTGTGGCTTGGTGGGCATGGCAGGAGAAGGATATTGCAAAATCTCCATTCCCACCCACTCCAGGGGAAGGATACTGCAAAATCCCCATTCCCACCCCACTCTGGGGCCAGCCAGAGGTGGTATTTGTCGGTTCTCCGAACTACTCAAAATTTCTGCTACCGGTTCTCCAGAACCTGTCAGAGCCTGCTGGATTTCACCCCTGATTTGATCCCAACAATAAGAAGCATTACGATTTTTGGCTTTGCTATTGATGCTTGAGAGATATTATTAGAAAAAATACAGAGAATCTATATGCTGTGGGAGATGCAATTTGGATCATAAAATGATGTCATACTTCAGTATTATCTGATGTGCATCTTCAGAGGCCCATTCAGATTCCAGAGCCAAACATTAAATTATCAGTTGCTCTAATCAAGTGATCCTGTAATACTTCCAGTCTCGTTCAGGAAGGATAATTAGATGATCAGACTATTCAAGGTGAATTAGATGGCAGCTCAGGATGAGGTGTTGAAAGAACTTCTTACCGGAATAATGTGGGGCCAAAAACAATGGCCAGATTCTCCAGGGTCATCTGATTCACATCACTGTTTGCAGCCACCTTGGCAAGAAATCTAATGAGGAAACGAGCAAGGCAACTGTGGGCTTCCGGAAGGCTATTTAATAGCCTTTTTAGACAACTTGTTTGCTCTGTGGTGCAGTTTTTATTCGCTGTGAAAGACGGGACAGTAATGATTAACAGAGGAAGATTAACATCAGTTAGAATTTGTTCGGTATTTCGTAAGTGTTGACTCTCAAGGCATGTGCTCAAAGCCTTGCTGAATTGGGGTTCCCCAGAGATGGCAGCTGGCACGTCCTAAACAAAGAATTGCACGCAGGGCTCCTGGATACATTTGATACGGAGTGGCCTCCCTCCAAGGAAAGGATGGAGATTTCATTCCGTGCAGATGCCTTTAGAGTAGATTATTGGGGAACTGGAGACCAAGGTCTATGTTTAGAGAGCACTGCTGGTCTTTTAAGATTATGCAAGGCTAAAGGAAGGGTTAAAAAAAAGACAATATATTTAAAAAAATAACACATAATAAAGGGAAGATGGGTCCAGTATTGGAATTTAAGTAAATGTCATACGCATGTAACGATAAGCTAGCATGCAGAAATGGCCATGAGTTTAAATTCTTGTTTGTGGCCTAGAATAATATTTTTGTTATGAAGTTATTATTATTATTATATGAGATTTCCAAATACAAACTGTAGCCTTGACTCATAAAACATTTGATTTAACTCTATTTGAAATTAGAGGAGGAAGAGGAGGAGGAAGAGGAGGAGGAGGAGGAAGAGGAGGAGACATCAAACTTTCTTGACTCAAAACAGGGGTGAAATCCAAATTTTTTCCCTACTGGTTCTGTGGGCGTGGCTTGGTGGGCATGGCAGGGGATGGATATTGCAAAATCTCTATTCCCACCCCACTCCAGGGGAAGGATACTGCAAAATCTCCATTCCCACTCCATTCTAGGGCCAGACGGAGGTGGTATTTGCTGGTTCTTCCAAACTACTCAAAATTTCTGCTACCAGTTCTCCAGAACTGCCAGGACCTGCTGGATTTCACCCCTGACTCAAAATAAAAATAAAAAGTGTTTTATATACTTGCTGTACCTTCAAAAATGGCCCAAATATCAGTGCACAGTTTCTCCGGGAAAACAGCAGTTGGAAGCTGATTCAGGAATAGTTTAAGGAGGCCGGCAACAGAGTTGACATCTCCTTCCTTAACAAGATCAACTTCTTCACCTTGATCATACTTTAATCTAAGCGCCCTGATTTTGGCTGCTGATCCACTGATCCGAAAGAGGCCCTTGTGATTTAGCCCTAAGAGAACATGCAACATCCTGTGTTGTATTTTGTTAATGGTGAATACATTCTTATAGAGCTCCAAGAGGATCCATGAACAAATAGAAGAGATGAGGGGGTTTGGAAGAACCCCAAGATTCATAAAATTATTTAAAAATATAATTATATTAAGGGGAAGAAAGGAGACCTTCCTCCTGCCAATTCTGATTTTTTTTTTTAAAGGCAGGACGTTCTTTAGAAACATTTCCTTCTACAAATTTCTTGCACGAGACAGCAAAATGTAATACACTGTTGCTTTCTTCTTCCTTCTCCTCCTCCTCCTACGTCAGGGATCAGCAACCCGTGGCTCTGGAGCCGCATGTGGCTCTTTCATCCCACTGCTGCGTCTCCCTGTTGTTGGTCAGCTCCACAATTGATAGGGCTTTCGGTTAGGACAGGTAGAGGAAAAAGGAGGCCACGCTAGGAGGAGACTCTATGGTGGGAGAACCGGACTTCCGGTCAGCAGAGGAAAAAGGGCGCTAGGAGGAGACTATGATGGGGAACTGGACTTCCAATTGGCTCCAGAATTGAATGGGGGCTTCCGGTTAGGACTTTTGTGGCTATTTGAGTGTTTAAGGTTGCTGACTCCTGTCCTAGGTAATATTGTGATCAAATCAAAAGAAAACTAAATATAGTATTTGGCCACTGCATCTTCATTTGTCATTCTATGTACAAAACCAAATTTTATTCAGCCTCCATTTCAGATGACGGTACCTAAGATTACCTGGCTGTAGGCATTATTTATATTACCATGGCCACAGAAGAAAAACCTCCTAGAGCAGAGGTCTCCAACCTTGGCAACTTTAAGACTTGTCTTAAGTTTAGACAAGTCTTAAAGTTGCCAAGATTGGAGACCCCTGTCCTAAACAACCTACTTGTATTCAACTTTCATCTTGCAAAGAAAAAACCCTCACAGTATCTGATGCAAAGCAGATCTTTCCACTGGACTATCATTGCAAAAACCAGCTAATAAGTCTCAAACTGGCAAGCTCACTGAAACTGTGCACCCAACTCAAAATAGAATGCGTAATAGATTTGCATATAATCTACTTCCAGATCACACAATTTTTTCCTCCAGATGGGGCTGTTTTCTTCTTTTATCCTGGACCTGTTGGTTCTTGGTAGAGTTATAGAAAAGCGATGAATCAAGGTGACACTGGAGATTAGAGCTAAAGTGGAGGCTTTACCTTGGTCATGATCATTTGTGTAGCAACTTCAGCAAATGCATCATCATTCAAAGGGGAATTTCCGGTATCTCCAGAATGGATGGGGAAATGCCAACCAGCCTGCGTTTACTTTGTCTAACTAACAGGTTTGTCTGTACAGTTAGAGGAAAAAGCTACCAGCCGTGGTGGTGACGCAATTTGCAGGCCAATTCTGCCTACTGCCAGGAGTTCAATCCTGACCGGCTCAAGGTTGACTCAGCCTTCCATCCTTCTGAGGTCAGTAAAATGAGGACTCAGATTGTTGGGGGCAATAGGCTGACTCTGTCAACTGCTTATAGAGGGACATATAAGTCTAAGTGCTATTGCTATTGCTATGCAACCTGCCCTGTGCATCTAAAACTAGACTGAATTTAGCTTCCACCTTATGCTGTTTGTTCTTCACTGCTCTGCCATGACAGACTGCCATGAACAGTGGGGAGAGGGAATGAAGGAGGGGGATGCTTGGGAAAACGAAAGTAAGTGCTGTATCTCTTCAAGACACTGCCTCAAGTTCACCCAGCTAGAAGAAGGAGGGAGCTGCATATATAACTACACTTGGACTGACCATTATGAAAACATATTGCCTCAACCTGATTGGTCATACGGAGGTGGGCAATGAGAGACAGCTAAAGGAAGAAAGGTTGAACTTAGGGATTTTGGCACGCAATTCTTAGTTCTGGCTTTGCATTGCTGCAAAACACTTGACTTGTAATAAAACTATACTTTTCTCAACCAATGGAGCCGAGGGTTGTATCCATTTAGAGGTTTAAGTTGTGGCAGGTCTGATCTGATGCCTATAGGTTTTTATAGGAGGAGGTAGACTTCTTTTCTATCCAGAAATGCCCTTGATAATAATCCACATTTGATCCTTGAATTTATTGATTATGCTTGAGATGGGATCTGGACAGGGTGGCGATTTACCTGACAAACTTAGAACTGTCTATGGACGGTCATTGCAAAAGAAGAGATGTCCAGAGCCACATTTCATCAGTGACATTGAATGGATACCATTACCAGCGATATTAATCCCCAAAGTACATGCCATTACCTGACCGAATGCAAACACACTTTGTTGTGTTGAGAATTTCCATTTGAAAGCAAGAAAATGGTCAAAACCAAGGGAAATCATGAACTTACCAAACTCTTCTAAATATTCCACTGTGTGTTGGACAACTAAAGGAACAGACTGGTGTGTCGTATCCTTGATGACTACATCAAGGGGAGAACCAAAGATTCTTTGAGGCTCTGGTCCAATTTTGTTTCCACCGGGCTTCACTTTTACAGATGACAATGACTGCTGCAAAGAGACATAATTGTGCTGTTGCCCTTGCTTGCACCATAAATTTACAAAATTTATAAAACATCAAGGTTATAACAACAGGGATATGGAACTGAGTTGTGAGCCTCGAAAATTGTTAGTCATGGATTGATGCAACATTCACTGAAAGTAATTGAAGGGGGGACATTTGTTGGTTCCACTAATTTGAGCAAAGATGTTGTGTGCCTTGCAACCTAACCTTCCCCCAGCCGATTAATATTTTAAATGAAATAACCTTACTGCATAAGAAGTTTCAAGTTTATAAAAACATATAGTTTTACTGTACTTATTCCTGCACCCCATCCTTGGTATAAAATGCAGGTAAACCTTGCATTATATTGATTTGCCTTCTTGCTTGATTTGTACACATACAATTTATGACTGTGGCCCACATGCAAACTTCTTGTTAATTATAACAGAAAAAGCCTTACACTTAATCAAATGTGCATTTAGGGTGGGATTAAATCAGCCTTTTCTAAGTGTTTCCTGAAAACAAGATATATTTACACCTAGATTACCTCAATTGACTAAACAGAGTTCCCAAATTAAAAAAATAGAAATAAGTTCTGTTTCTGGAAACATTATTTTGACACTTTTGGGTTCATGCCACATTGTTGCATCCATCTTTTTAAGACCTGCCATTGTTGCTGATGCCAAATGTGTTGTTTTGTTGTTTGTTGCTTAGATTATTCATCATTCATATTTCCAAAGCTGCCCAGCTTCTTGACACCTGTTTCCCACTCATCCCTTTTAAGGACAAAACAAAGTTGGACCAGAGTCTCCAGGATTTTTTAAGGGTTTGTCCAGAGGTCTTCAAACTTGGCAGCTTTAAGACGGGTGGACTTCAACTCCCAGCTATACTGGCTGGAGAATTCTGGAGTTGAAGTCCACACATCTTAAAGCTGCCAAGTTTGAAAACCTCTGGTCCAGACTATCAATTAATACTTCAAGAGTTAGTGAGAAAATTAAGGTAACATACATCTGGTGACATCAGAATAATGGAAGGGATCTTCTAATCCACCAGGAGACCCTATACCATTTCAGACAAGTGGCTGTCCAGTCTCTTCTTTAAAAAAAAAGTCAGATGAAGCACCCACAACTTCTTAAGTCAAGCCATTTCACTGGTTAATTTTCCTCACTGTCAGGGAGTTTCTGCTTAATTCCAGGTTGAGGTTTTTAAGAAGAGACTCCATTTGTCTGGAGTGGCATAAGGTCTCCTGTTTGAGCAGGGGTTGGACTAGAACCGTGATGGCAAACCTATGGCACAGGTGCCACCGGTGGTACACGTAGCCATATTGGTGGGCACGTGAGTATTGCCCTAGCTGAGCTCCTGGGGGAAGGATATTACAAAATCTCCATTCCCACCCCACTCTGGGGCCAGCCAGAGGTGATATTTGCTGGTTCTCTGAACTACTCAAAATTTCCACTACCGGTTCTCCAGAACCTGTCAGAACCTGCTGGATTTCACCCCTGCCCATCACCCTGGCTGGCTGGAAATGGATGGTCTGGACAATACGTTTCTTTTATTTTGAGTGGATGTCTTCAGAATCTGTTTTTAAAATCCTGCCTTTTTAGAGAACGGTTTTGTGGGTCTCTCATTCATTTTAGACCCTGAATAATAGACCTGGGATGTAGACTGAGGGAGAGTGACAGGCCAAAGTCCCCTGGTGAGCTTCCATGGTCGAGGAGGAACTAGAACCTGGTTGTCCCCATTCCTACTCCAACACTTCGACCACTCCTCCTTTTTACCTCTATAATTCTCTCTTGAGCACCAAGTTATTGAAATGAAAGCTAGTATATTTGATTCTGTTGTTACGGACATGATTCCGTGTTGGAGTCAATATTACTTTGATGAGCAATATTAAATTGAAGTGAATCCAAACATTTAATTCCATTCATTTAATTGTTTCTCAGGCTTGGAAAGCATCCTTCTGTGAACAGAAATTGCTTTTCTGCATGAAGCAGAGCATCTGGACTAAGCCCAGTAGATTCTCCTCTCAAGGCTGAGATAGTAAAATAAAAACTGGTATTCACACTCAAGGGACAATTCCAGGGTCTAAGGTCAAATGTCAGTTGAACAGTTGTCGCGTGAATTTCCAAGGGAGTCCAAGTAGAACAGGCTGTACCATAATGCAACATCTCTCAAATATTAAAAAAGTAAATGCAGCTGAAATGTTCATCATTGTGAACTTAAAGTTAGAATTTGATCATGAATATGAGTTTAACTCTCTGACTGTAGTATGCAAAAAAAGGTAATTATTTTAACGCACTAAGATACAGTAAACCTCATTGCCTTTTAGTAGTTATTTGAAATAAATCAAACCCAAATAAATGAGCCATTTTCCTAAATAAACATCCTTAAAATCAACGCATGAAAGATAAAATATTGATGGGGGGGGGGGAGGAGAACATTTACAGATAGTAACCGAGCAAGTCTGGGACAAAGCCAACCCTGGGCCCTCTTCAAATAAATCAGTCATTTGTAGCAGCCTTCTGCCCTTACGTATTCAGAAGGTGCTTTTGCAAACCCTCCATTAAGCCCAAGGAGTTTCGTTCCACTTACACAGACAGAAATGGAGGCCCCTGTCCCCATGTTAAGTCTGAACGAGAAGTTTTCTTAGGAGAGAAGGCCCACCGTCCAATCATGGTGTTCCTCTGCCCATCAGCAGCTCAGCAGGCTCACATCGTGGCTGTGTAGAAATTCACCCTTCCAGGTAGTAAACAAACAAAGGCAGTCCTTAGCAGCACCAGATTTCTGCTTAGGACACACTCCGTACCTACTGAACCCTTGGACAAAAACTCCCTGGGATGTCAAAGCTAAGGATGTTACCATGGCATCCTGCATACACACACACACACACACACCAGGAAGCAATGACTTCCGGCAATGTGCTCTCTGGGCAGCAGGACTAACTGGAGTGGCAAACTGGAGCCCTGGTGCATAAGGAAGGCAGAAATGACTCCATCCTGGAGACATTTCCAGAGTCTTCATTCTGCAAAGAAGCAATGCACATTTTCAGATCTATAGTTTGTTAGGGGAAGGGAACAGGTGGGGTCAGAGCAGTGATGGAATTCAATTTTTTTTACTACCTGTTCTGTGGGCGTGGCTTGATGGGTGTGGCTTGGTGGGCATGGCAGGGGAAGTAGAGCCTGGTGGCGCGGCAGACTAAAGCACTAAACATTCAGCTGCCTGCAATTACTGCAAGTTCAAATCTCACCAGGCTCGAGGTTGACTCAGCCTTCCATCCTTTCTAAGGTAGGCAATAAGCTGACTTTGTATAAATATACAAAAGTATATTGCTTAACGCATTTTAAGCCACCTTGAGTCTCCAGAGAAGGGTGGCATATAAATCAGATAAAAAAAAACAGTATACTGCAAAATCCCAATTCCCACCCCATTCTGGGGCCATCCAGAGGTGGTATTTACCAGTTCTCCGAACTACTCAAAACTTCCACTACCAGTTCTCCAGAACCTGTCAGAACCTGCTGAATAGCACCCCTGGATCAGAGGAAATCTTTGGGGGCCCATGACCTAACAAGAATTTGGGGAATGCTAAGTCTTCAGGTGCATGGTTCTTTGCAGGAAAAAAAAGTCAATTTGGAGGCCATGATGGTATGATTTAACCTCTGCCAGTTCTTTGTGTGTGTCGTGCATACATCTTTTTGGAAATGGATGCTTCTCTCTGGCCAATTGTAACATAACCCCAGGCTATGCTTAGTTATCAGGCATTACGTGCGGGTAAAGGAAGCTTCTCCGACAGCAGAACACTCAGTGGGCAACAGGTGTTGATTGCACAGTGCTTGACAAAGGAAAGAAGGAGGACCCTCCCCAGCTGCCCACTCCACCTTCCTTCCTATCATGCCCATTGAAAACGCTCCACACGTCAGTTCAGTGTCGGTTCCTGGCTTGTTCCTTTCTCATGCTGGCAGTCCAGCAAGCTGATGGCAGGTTCAGCCCTGACCCAGGAGCAAATGGATCTTTGTGTCTGAAGCCCAACCAGTTGCCTGGGTGGTGGGATACTCCATGGAGAGGACCTCCCTTCCCCCAAGAGCTGCCACAATGTGGTTCTCAGCATTTCAAGGTCTGCAGAACCAGAGACCAACACAAACCAGAGACAATCCTTGGTTGATCTGCAGGGAGAGAGGAGCCAAAGATCTAACGGGAGTGAAAGTTGGTTGACTCAGCCTTCCATCCTTCCGAGGTAGGTAAAATGAAGACCCGGATTGTGGGGGCAATAAGCTGACTTTGTATAAAAAAGAACACCGCTTGGGATGACCGAAAGCCCTACTAAACAGGTATATACAAAAGTATGAAGGCTATTGCTTAATGCATTGTAAGCCGCCCTGAATCTGCGGAGAAGGGCGGCATATAAATTATTTTTTTTTAAAAAGTGCCTTTTGTTGCTTTTTAACAGGGCTCAAATAGTTTTGACTTACATGAATGCACAGCTGGAATAGGGCCAGAGCAAGCAAGGACTCGTGTAAAAATGCTTCTGTGGTGGACAGTGGAGAAATTTGGGCCGTAGGCAGAGGCGGGATTCAGCCAGTTCAGACGGGTTCACCCAAACCAGTAGAGGAAATCACGGGTGGGCTCACCCGCCTACCCGCCTACCCACCTACCCGCCGAGGCTCTATGCCAGTGCTGGCAAATCATTTCAGTGCCGAATGCCGAAATGGGAGCATGCGTCTGCTTGTACATACAAACTGGAAGAGCAGCTGCCCTGTGCACATGCATGCGCCAGGAAGATGATTTTCTGGTTTCTGGCATGCGCACCGGCCACCTGGTCTTCCAGTCTCTGCTGCACATGCTCGTGTGAAGACCAGCTGGCCAATGGGCCGGAACCTGGAACAGCAACAGGTGATGGCTCGCATGCCTAGAGAGATGGCTTTGCGTGCCACTTCCAGCACATGTGCCATAAGTTTGCCATCACGGCTCTCTGCCATCCTGTTTAGGCACATTTTTTAGCTGCACGCATGCGTGCAAGCCACACGTGCTTTCCTCGTGTGTGCTCACCTTTGCGAACCGGTAGGGAAGGTAAGGGAATGCCAGCCCTGGCCGTAGGCTTCATAATATGGACAGATGTTCAGAAGGAATTGCTGTCCTGACTATCGTCTGCTCCTTGCCTAAAAAAATAATCCTCTTCCTGACCAAATTGCTTTTCTTTTACACACCTATCCACATCCATGTTATCCTTGCAATCAGAATTAATTTGACGATGAGTATGATCAATATAAGTGCAACTGAGTAAGCTACATGAACTTACAATGGAAGCCCCATTTATTTCTACAGAGGATTCAATAGCTGAATGCCTCCTACCAGTAACCCTACTGTTATTCACGAAGAACCATAGAGTCCCAGGTCTGGAAGGGACCTTGAAGATCTTCTAGTCCAACCCTCTGCCCAACGCAAGAGTCCTTATGCCATCCCAGACAAGCACTTGTACATACTCCCTCAACCAGCTGATTGGTTTATCTACCTGGCTTTCCTTTTTTTTTCTCTAGGAAGCCTATTAAATGTTAAATGAAATAACAAACCATTTTGGAACAATTTGGTCAGATTTAAATTGAGTCAAATTTCAAGGAAAAATTCAAGAGTTAAGTTCTTTGGAAACTTTAGAGATGGATTTTTCTTTTAATATAATGGAACTTTTATATGCTTAACTAGGAGACCCATGAACTACCCATCTTCAGTGGCTGCTTAAGGATGAACTACATACATAACTACATAACTACAGCGCAGGTGGCCAGATTGTGCACAGCAGTACTGGGGATTCATCACAAACACATGTCTTCTCCACCATAGTGATGCTATATAACAACTGTGGCAAACCCTTTGCATTTAGTTCTTTCCCTTTTAGCATTGAAGGATTGCACCTGTAGTATAATCCGACCATGTATAATTGACAGACTGTATTTTAGTATAGATTTTCGTTATTTATTATCTTGTAGTAGAATTTTTAATTGTATGTTTACTGAGCATTTCTATTTGTCCTAGTCTCTGGTCTAAGATCGTAATAAATTGATTGAATTGAACTAGGAGCTTTGCTACATTGCAGTGTTATAAGATCCCTAGGGAACTCTTGTCTTGAATTTGTAAAATAAATAAAACCAATATTTCAGTTCTGTGGTTGGTGGTTTCTTTAATAAATTGTAATTATTCCTTGGTTGTATAGATTTCAACTGAATAATTTTTAACAGATCCTAATGGAAGATGCAGTAACTTTTTTGCCATCCAACATCTTCACTGGTATTAAATGCTACATTCTTGTCGTGCTGTTTACTTCATAGATCATGGGATCTTTTGGCAACCTACGAGATTCCTCAGGGAAAACAGAGTCTTCGGTCACTTTCATGACCCTCAGGGTGAGGCAGCCTCTCCCAACCAAGCAACACTAAGATTCCTGAAGAGGGAAGAAGTACTGTGCCAATTTGGCCAAAATTAAGTACAAGGATTACATGTAAATGAATATAAAATACATTTGTTGCACCAGAAAATACTTAGCAAAACTGTAGTACAATACAATGGGAGTGAGAAGAGGAATATGCCGGTTCTAGATCCAACCGTTTTGCATACTTGCCACGGCTTGCACACTTTCCCTCCTGATCAGGGAGAAGGAGGAGGAAGCTCATCAAGAGAAGCTCCACCTCAACAGTTGAGCTTCATTGCACCTTAAAAGTCTCTTGGTCAGTTGCAATCCAGCATTGTCATTCCTAGGCACAAGCAGCATTTTGCTAATTATGGGCAATGGCAGAGCAGAAGGCCCCGTTGTGTTGTGTGAACACATTAGCCACAATGGCCAGGACTTGATGTTTTGGCTCAAAGGTCCAAGTGTTTCAAAGAAGTATCAAAAGTGTCATTAAAAACCTTTATAAATAGATGCAAAAGTTACTAAAAGTATCAGTATAAAAACAACAGCAACTATTCCATACGGCCATTTACACTCTGGAGGCAGCTGTGGAGAAATAAGAGTTTGGGGTTTGGGCCAATGGTAGGGTTCGTTCCATGCCAACAGGGAAGCACAGCCACCAGGAGGAGGACCCCTCCAAAGAGCACACAGAGGCCACTAAAGTAGAAAGCCACGTCGTAAGAAGCGGTCCAGTCATAAAACCAACCTGAAAGAGAACAGAGAGAGATGTCAAAAACAGAGCCAAGCCCTCCTATCTCACACCCATGTCATTAAAGAAGATTTCCCCTTCCATAAAATTGTCACACCAGAACATGGTTGCTGAGGAAACTGCAAGGGTGCCAGTGCTTTGAACTCGAGCCATTGACAAGCCACAATGGCAGCCAATGGCCCTACTCTTGCCGGCTGTTGTATCACGTAGGTGGAAAGGATTACTGTGTGGAGCACAAACCAGGATACGAGTTTTTAAGGATGCTGAGAATATGCCGCTCTACCATTGTAATTGAATAATGCTACATCTCCACATTTTGTCAATCAGAAAGGTCGGCAGTTCAGTGGTTCGAATCCCTGGGGCCACGTAACGTTACTTGTCCCAACTTCTGCCAACCTAGCAGTTCGAAAGCACGTTTTAAAAAAAGCAAGTAGAAAAATAGGGACCACTTTGGTGGGAAGGTAACAGCGTTCCGTGCACCTTTGGTGTTGAGTCATGCCAGCCACATGACAATGGAGACTTCTTCGGACAGCGCTGGCTCTTTGGCTTTGAAACAGAGATGAGCACCGCCCCCTAGAGTCGGGAACGATTAGCATTATGTGCGAGGGGAACTTTTACCTTTACATCTCCACTAGCAGGTTCCGCAGATGGAGGACATTTTTGAAAAGAAGGCATGGCATCTGGCTGAAATGCCGACTTACCTACAACTGGAGGTCCAAGGCTGTTTCCAAGTCCAGCGAAAAACATCAAGATGCCATAGGCATGGGTCAGTTTCTCGATCCCCACCATCTGGGTTGTAACATAAGGGAAAATCGACCAGTTTCCCGCCAGGAACCCTAAAACCCCTGAAAGGATTGCCAGAGTACTGTAACTTTGAGCGAAGGGGATCAAGACCAAGGCCGCCGCTGTCAAGATCAACGTCAGGATGTAGAGATACAAAGCATTAATCCAGTCTACATCCGCCAGGACGCCCAGGGCCAACTTCCCCACAGCGGTCATAATGCCGATGATGGAGATCAGAGGGATGGCACAGTCCCCCTCAATGACATTTGAGCTCCTCGCCACATCCTCCATGAGCAAGGAAGGAGGAAAGGCACCAACGTCGAAGAGGAAGATGGCGATGAAGAGGGCAGAAAAGACTTTGTTTTTAAAAAGACTCAGGGTATCCTCCAGGTAATTTAAATACAGGCCCCATTTCTGCTTAGCCAGTTGTTTGCACAGGTAAGTTTGTTCTGCAACTTTCTTTGGGTAGCTCTCTGCCTCTCTTGGGGAGGCCGAGAGCAGCTGGCTGTGAACTGGGAGTCCATTTGCTTGGTGGTTGCAGCCCAGCACCTGATTCTCTCCTTTCCCCTCACTCTGGGCCTTTTCAGGTATGGTGATGTGTTCTTCATGAGAGAACTTCTCTTGTCTGTTATAAATGAGGTAGTGATCTGGAGCCTTCTCCGGATCAGGCTTCTGGGCCACCGGCAGAGGCCTCATCAGGCTGCCACAGGCTAGGATGTTTAGAGAGAGTGCGCCAATGATCAGCAGGCAGCCATCCAACCCATAAAGTTCAATCAGCTCTTTCTGTAAGGCAGCATAGATGAAAAGGCCAACGCTTGACCCTGCAAGAAGGAAGAAGAGAGGAGCATGTCACCGTCTGCTGTGCCTTGGCTCCCAAGGTAATAAATAGTGTAAAAATAATGTAAAAAGCTGCTGAGCAGAGCAATAGCATCAAAAGGTTTCTAGAGCAAAGCCATCAGTTTTGGTTTTCCAAATTGGTGTTTCCACAGAGGCTGGAAAAAAGCAAGGGCTGAACCAGATCACCCATTCCTGGCTGAGCTCGTTCTTTCTTTCTCTCTCTCTGTCTGTCTATCTGTCTCTCCTCTTTCTTTCTGTCTCTCTCTTTCTCCTTCTCTCCTCCTCTCTCTCTCTCTCTCGCTCTCTCTCTTAAAATTATCCTATCAAAATCTAGCTCATCCAAAGGACCAGCAGCATCTTCATGATAAAATTATGGAAGTGGAGGAATAGCCTGAAACTGATCAGAAGTAATGTTTAACCATGATAAATGTAGACCGACTTTTGGCATTTGGATGATATAATCTCAGTCAACCAAACTACTACTTAAGGTCATTCCAATCAGAGTGTCAGCTAAAAAAAACCTACCTGTGGAAATGAGACCGAGTGCGAGGCCTCTACGTTTGTCAAAGTATTGGCACGTGATTGTGACGGTGGCTGTGTACAATAAGCCACATCCAAGTCCTAAAGGCATAGAAAAGTTTATGGCATATAATCAGTGCCCCAAAACTCTTGGCTAATGTGATTATTGTTCAATGAAAGGACACAGGGAACCATTCTGGAGGGTTCCCCAAACACCTGCACCATTCACCTGAATATCAGGGAAATTCTGGGCCTCTATAAGTCTCCTGGAAATTCAGCCACCCACCAGGGACGATTAGGGTCTAGGTTTAAAGTCCACCTTCTAGAAGATGCCTTTAACTCCTGAACATTTGATTCTCTTGCTATCTGGAGGGGCCAAAGAGGACCTTGGGAATTTTCTTACCAACAATAATTCCATAGGAACAAAACAGAAAGTAGATATTGGGAGCCAAGCTGCTTATCATCAGGCCTCCTGCCACCATGAAGCTACTGAAGATGGTCACTGGCCGCGCGCCGAAAGCGGAGACGCAGGTGCTGCAGATGGGACCTTCATGAAGACATGAAGACATGGGGTGGGGGGGAGAGTGTGAGAAACACAGGCACAATCTTATTTTGAATGATTATAAAAGGAGTTGATCACGAGATTGGTTGACCTCTCTTAAATCCAAAGAAGAAGGTATTTTAATGCTTATTTCATCATTTTTACACAAGGAGTGTAAACCATCAACTAAGCCCTGGAGAACCATATTGGAGTTGTGGTGGACCTCCACCGTGCCAAATCCCCTCCCCTCTTTGTCACAGGTCAGCAAGGATGTTGCCTTAAAGCAGAGATCTCCAACCTTGGCAACTTGAAGCCTGGTGGACTTCAACTCCCAGAATTCCACAGCCAGCTTTGCTTCAAATTGCCAAGGTTGGAGATCTCTGCCCTAAAGGCTAATTAGCTCACCTGGCTAATGCTCATGTGACTGTGTATATATAAGATTTTCATCTATGGACTTAACCAATAAACCATCATACAATACATACAGCAGCAGCTGGTTCCTCCCACTCTCTGCCTCTCAGCAGGGTCAAAACCATCCATATAACTTTTTCTTCCCATCAAGTGTTTAGATGAAACTCCTGTTTGCACCATCCAATGTCCTGTGTGCCTGACTGTGAGCAGTCCAGCTGAGGATCATGGGCAACTATGACTGTAGACTTCTTAAATTGAACCAAACCCTATGAGGAGATAGCCTGATTTAAGCTGCAACTCTGCAGCAATTTCTGGGAGAACAAGGTAATAATTCCTTCACTTCCAACTGTCCCAGGGGTGAAATCCAAAATTCTTCCCTATTGGTTCTGTCGGCGTGGCTTGGTGGGCATGACATGGCTTGGGGGGCATGGCAGGGGAAGGATATTGCAAAATATCCATTCCCACCCCACTCCAGGGGAAGGATAGTGCAACATCCCCATTCCTGGGGGAAGGATATTGCAAAATCTCCATTCCCACCCCACTCTGGGGCCAGCCAGGGGTGGTATTTGCTGGTTTTCCTAACTGCTCAAAATTTCCGCTATCGGTTCTCCAGGACCTGACAGAACCTGCTGGATTTCACCCATGAACTGTCCCCCTTCCTCCGTAGATTTATGGTATCTCTACTCTTGTTATCCTTCTCCACTTCTCCCCCACCTCTTCTTCCTACTTTTCTATTCTTCCTTGCTTGAACTTCATTTTGCAAGGCCAACTAAACCTATAGACTTCCAAGGCATTCATGTTTCCACTTTTAAATCTATTTTTACCACAAAGCAGTTAGAGAAGGGCCGGTGACCATCTCCTTTGCTGTGACTCACACAACTCTCCAAAAAAGCCTTTGTATTTTTAACACCTTAAGGTATGCAAAGTCATTGTGGTATCATTATAAAATCCACCAAGGTCAAAATAATTATTTTAGATACCAGAGAGGTTATTATCACCTCCAATGGGCACTGTCAAAAACCAATCTCTTATCAGCCCTGCCCTGCATTAAGGAAATTTACATATAGATGCAAT
The DNA here is from genome assembly GCA_030761175.1 of Masticophis lateralis. NCBI lineage: Eukaryota > Metazoa > Chordata > Lepidosauria > Squamata > Colubridae > Masticophis > Masticophis lateralis. The sequence continues at coordinate 97,284,675 of JAUDYJ010000005.1, forward strand.
TCTGCCAGATCATTTATTCAATCTCTTATTACTCAACTCTGTTCTACAAATAGAGAAGCAATTATTGCTTCTCCTGTAATCTGCATCTGCATCTCTTTATTTTTTTTACACTGCAAAATTTTAAAAGCATTTTCTTTCACTGCTTCTCACATATGTATTTAAAGTTGGCTTAAATAAATGCATTATCATCACCATCACTACCATTTTTTTATAAAACAAAAGGACAAAGTAGTTTACAATAATTAAAGCAATATTTAAAAGCAAGGGGGGGGGGAAAGTACCATATTAATCCCCATACTCCACAATTCCCTTACAAATGTCTGACCTGCAGAATTTTAGAGGACGATTTTGGAAGTAAAAACAGATTCTTTTTTTATGGGTCATGTTGGATATTTTTACATTTTATAGCTCTTTGTTCTTCCCCTGAATTGAGTCATGTTAAATGCAGACATGCTGGTAGAGTCAACTCTGCAAATGGCAACTTCTATTTTAATTCTTTTTGAAATTAGTGTAACTTATACCTTTTGTGGTGAATACACAGAGCTGAACTATCTAATTTGCAAAATTCTGGCCTTCAATTTTCCCTACACTAAAGATGCTGCGTGTGCAAATATTACGATCTAGAGATTCCCTATTTCTCGCATCATCTAATATGTAAAATTAGAGACTTGCCAAGCTACAGTAGCTGTTTCTATGATTAGAACGGAAATATATATATTTGTGCAGGAAAGGGGCTGCAAATCTTTAGTCATTGGTGCTTCAGATATTATGTGGCTCTCACAAAGCAAAAACCACAACATTTCTCCTATTCTTAACTGCCTACTAAACTGAAATGGAAAGCAACTTTCCACAGAAATCGTTGCCACCACATTTTCTGGTACTAAGTACAACAACAATGACTTGAGTAGATTATCTGAAGAGTCCAGGCTGATGGCAAATAAATGATTATTTTTAAATTCCTTGTAATAAAGGTTACTGGTTTGCAGCCGTATGTCATTTCACAGTGAAAGGGCATTGCTGGAATTGATCTTCCACTGAAAAAAATGCCATCCCCCTTTTTAGTGGATTTCTAAAGCAATTTTTAAAGCAAAGGTCTTCTAAATAAATATCAGGGTTAGATATTTCTTTTCTTTTTTGCAAGGGAGACTTACTTGCGAGCAGCCCCACTCCACTGGCCAGGGATCCGACCCAGGCAGTCTTTCCTTTCCCTTCTCCAAAGAGGTCCAGCCATTCCACGTAGAGCACCCCAACCGCCAAGGGTGACCCGTAGCACAAGAACTGGGTGAAGAAGGAGCTGAGGACTATCACCCATCCCCACCCACCATCGGGTGATTTCTGGAACACCATTTTCCAGCAGGATCTGAGGGGTCACGACCAAGCTCTGCAGGGAGAGAGAGAAACAAATGGGGGAAAGGGGCACAGCTGACCCAATGCTGGACACGCACTGAAGGCCACGATGAATCTGAGCTCAAGGATGACACAAGACCTTGGGAACCTGTGCCAAGGCAAACGGCCAGCAATTTTTGGTTTCCACCCAACTGCTCTCAAAAGCTGCATTCAGGCCCAGGCGTTTTCTCTCACAGCCACTGGCTGGACTATGGTCTGTCCAGGCTGTGGCTTTGTGGTCCTCTGGACAAGCAGCCAATTGGAACAGTCCTAAAGGTGATGCCACAAAACTGCTCTCTTCTTTCTTCTTCAATGAACTAGAAGCTGTCGGGCCACCTGGTCATTGCAGCTTCCATGCAGGTTGCTGAGCAGGCTTTGGCCCTGGACATCTCCCCTCCTTGGCTGCCAACGTGAAGATTTGAACATCTAGATCAGGAGTCTCCAATCTTGGTAACTTTAAGCAAAGCTGGCTGGGGAATTCTGGGAGTTGAAGTCCTCCAGGTTTAAAGTTGCCAAGGTTGGAGACCCCTGATCTAGAAGGACTACCAGGGATGCTTCTTGCAGATGAGACTTTCAGTTGCAGGAGAAAAAGTGGCCCTTTAGAGCACCGTCCCTGGGAACAGGGTAAGAGTCATGCCTGCTGCCATCTCCTCCTTGTCCTGCAGCTAATTTTGATTCAGGGGTGTGTGGAGGGGTCACATCTAAGAAGACTTTACTCTTCTGACCTCACAGTTTTTGCCAAGTTCTTGTTGCCCAGAGAACGTGCCCTTCTGCACTCCCAGATCCTGGTCTTCATGAGGCAGCTAACTAGAAATTAACAGACCTTCCAGGGGACGACGCAAATTCTTGAAATGTGTTTAAAGTCTGAGTTGCTCCTCCTTAAGGGAGCTGGGTGCCTAGTCTTGACTGTCCCATTTGGTGAACGAAATGCATTCCTGGAGAAGGACTTTGGATTACTGTTTAAATTAACTTGAAAGCAAGTTAATCTTGTTGCAAGATAGAAATAAGTTGTCCTTACAGCAAGCATTAATGTCCCCATCAAAGGGCTCAACACCCTAATTTTCAACAATCCAAGCTGGTTCTTTCCAAAATCTCCTCTCTGGCTCAATAACCTGCTTTACCTGCAGGTTGATAAGGCTGTTCTCCTACACCTCCTCAGCCCTGGGGCAAAATTTCCTTCCCAGTGCTGCAGCTGTGTATTATACTGGGATACCTAGACCACAATGGGAAGGAAAAGGAGCTCTCCTCGAACATGTATGACCTTCAGCCTGAAGAAAGTAAAAAATGCTTAAAAGCTGACCTTTTATTCACTAAAACATTATTTTGCTCCCATTAGCTGAAGCACAGAGGAACTGTCAACATGCTAGGACATATCACCAAGTCAGAATGTTTTTCTCCTTCCATCCACACATGTGGGAAAGGACATAGCATACAGGAGTAGCCTCACCACCCTATCTTCTGGCCAGCTTTCTGCTTCAGTTGTTCCACTGAAACCTCTTGGCCCAGAAGTGCAGAAACAGGGTCTGTCCTGGCAGTGAAGGCACCAATGAATCCTAAAGATTCTTGAGGAAGATCAGAAGGGCTGAGATAATTTATTCAGAAGACCCAAAGGGGCTTCCGGTAGCCTGGGGTGTCATGTTGCATCCACCTGCAGCTGTTCCCAGGATTGTGGGGCTGTCTCCGCAGCTGCAGTGGGAGCCCAAAGAAGACAGGTTTGGCTTAAGAACTTGCCACCCTGCGTGCTCCTAATCCCCTTTTGCACTGGACTGCATTTTTTTTTTAATTTGATTTATATGCCGCCCTTCTGAGTCTGGAGACTCAGGGCAGTTTACAATGCATTAAGCAATAGCCTTCATACTTTTGTATATTTATACAAAGTCAGCTTATTGCCCCCACAAACTGGGTCCTCAATTGACCTACCTTAGAAAGGATGGAAGGCTGAGTCAACCTTGAGCCTGGTGAGATTCGAACTTCCAGTAATTGCAGACAGCTGGTGTTTAATTACAATGCTTTAGTCTGCTGAGCTATCCAGGTTGAGCTGCACAACCCAGAAGAGGCCTTTGGTGAAGGGCAGCCTGCTTATCAAGCCCTCCCTGTGACAATTGCCTCAAGCCACCTCAGTCTACTCTATCTCACGTGCAGATGCCTTGAGCCCGGAAGAATCTTGTTTCCGGTCATATAGAGAGTAGATGTGACTCAGGGTTGAACTGCTGTGCTCTTGGTTGTCCAAGGGGTTTTTGTTTTGTTTTGTTTTTTAATTTTTGTTTCCTGCAGATGTTTTCTTGCCACGTTAGGTAACACCATTCATAAATGTTTATGTTGCAGATTTAAGGCTCTGAGCATTCTGCTTCCTCATGTCCTCAAGATTGCTTCCTTCTTAACTGATGGAACATTTTGTTTGTGCCTAGATAGAGGTGGAGGGACAGCTAAGAATGTGTTTTCAGGATAGGATCACTGCAGCCCCTCCCTCCCCCCCAAAAAAATTTCCCACCCCACTCGATGCTTCCTGTGTAATGATCTATTCTAGCTTTCATTCAGGCTTACGTTCAGCACATCAGTGGAATTCCTTCTCATCCAACACTTCTTCAACATGTTAGCATCCTAAGGCTTTCCTTATCTCACTTCCTTTTCTTTTCTCTTTCTTTTCTTCTCTTTTCTTCTTCTCTTCTCTTCTTTCTTTTCTTTCTTCTTTTTTCCCCTAAGACTGCTGCCAAGATTTTTTTTTTTTTTTAAAAAAGAGCATTCTACGTCTGATAAGTATGGTCTCCTTCAGACTTTTGGTAACTGTAAGAATGTTACTTTTTGCAATAGATAATCCTATACTTCAAACTTACAAACTTCGTCCTGTTTGAGTCTTTTAAGAAGCTTGGAAGCTGAAATCCAAACCTTTTGCTCTCTTGTTCTATGGATGTTTGCCCTCCGCAAGAGGACCCTGCTTGCCCCCCTCCCCAGATATGAGTCACTGGGATTGGGGGATCCCCATTTTTCAAATCCATGGAAAGGTTGACTTCAGTGAGGTTTACTCTTGAGTTGGTTTTCAGCAGCCTCCCCTTATGCTAAGCCCAATTAATTGGCTTTGATGCTTTTGCTTGTTGGGTTTTTTTTGGGGGGGGGGTGTTTCTACTCAAAGTATTCCAGCACCTAAACTGAGAAGAAGGATACACCTTAAACATGATAGACTCCCACCCACCCACTTACCCACCCCTCCCCTCCCCCAAAAAGCTGCTTGGAGATCATCGCCTTGTTGGGGGAATCTCTGCACCCAACCGCAGGCTGCCAGGAGCAGAGGGGAAGCCTCCCTCGTGACGGGCCCTGTTGCTGTGTTCACACATCAGCGTGAAACCACAAAACAGGCTTCCCAAACCACAAGGAGGGGTTCGTGTCACATGCCGGGCTCCACACCAGCAAACAAGATGCAGGATCTGGCGTGTTCTTGGAGCGCGAACTCTCCGTCCGGCACCTGCCGATTAGCAGATGCACCGAGCGAGGACAGGTGAGACGGGCAAGGTCTTCTCTTCGCCCGCCAGGAGCGGAGGGAGAGGGGCCGAGGGGCCCACTTTTCTTGCCGGGGGATGCTGGGCTAAGAGACGGCCAGGGCGGGTAGAAAAGCAGCTCCGGACGAGGAGAAGCGCCTTCTCCAGAGTTGGGACAGGCCCGAAGACCAAGCTTCAGGCTTTGACCCCCCCCCCCCCTCCCTCCGCCCCCGGACACACACTGACAAACTCCCTCCAGGGCCCCAACCTTCGGCGTGTTGACTCAGAAGGCAGCCTCCCTGCAGCTGCTGTCAAGTCCGTTTTCCCACCTCCTGGCCAATGCCTCGGACTACAAAGCTCACCCTCCCCTGCCTGGCGGCCACGGTCCTCACACATCAAGCCGGGGACTCGCCCGCCTCCCTCCGCCCCGTTAAACGGCGAGCCCTTTTCCCGGCAGCCGGCCGGGTCTCTTTGCAACTCATAGTCGGCGGAAAAGCTGCGCCTGGCTCTCCATCCCTCTCCGCCTGCCTCGGTTTCCCGGGGCTCCCGGCGGCAGAGCCCGAGAAGGAGGCAGGCAGGCAGGCAGGCAGGCAGGCTCGCCCCCTTCCTTCCTTCCTTCCTTCCTTCCTTCCTTCCTTCCCTCCCTCCGCTTCTCTCCCTCCTTCCCTTTACCTGCCTGGCCGCGCTCGCCCGGCGCCCGCCCTGCCTGGTGCGCCCTGCCTGGCCCAGCCCTCCGGCCTTGGGGAGCCTGGCTGGCGAGTGTCCGCGGGGCTCCCTTCCTGCCGCTTCGCTGCAGCCGAGGAGCCGCCGGCCGGCAGGCAGCCGGTCCAAACCGGTTGGAACCGACGACAGGGCGGCGAGGCGCTTTCGGGAGAGGAAGGCGGCGGCATCGCGGAGGCTCGAGCTGCGCTGCTCCGCCCGCTTGCTCGCTCGCTCGCTCGCCGCCGTCCGCCAGAAAGGGGCCCGCCCGGCTCAGGGCCGGATCCTTCGCCCGCCCGCCCCCGCCGGCATCCGCCTTGCGCGCAGCCCCATCTGGGCTGTAGCCTGCGCGCTGGAGAGCGCCGGGCCTGGCCGCGCATCCCTGCAGCCAGCCTTCGCGCCTGGCAGCTCCCTTGGCCCGGAGCCGCAGCGGGACCCCTTTGCCACGATCCCTGCCAAGCCCAAGGCCCCGAACCGCTTCCCCTTGAGTCAGGGGGGAATCCTATGAAATGAGCCCCCTGGGGAGATTTGGAAGGCCGGGTAAGGGGCGACCCTCTTGCCCTTGGGTTTCTCAAGGAGACAAACCCCATGGCTGAGGAAGGGGGCGATCCCCCCCCCCAACTCATGGCAGGAACTGCTGCCCAACCCCACCCGCCCACCCCCCAAAGCCTTCCATATGTGATTAGATTAGATTAGATTTATTAAATTTCTATACCGCCCTTCTCCCGAAGGACTCAGGGCGGTGTATAGCCATCATAAAACAATGTTAAAATACAAAATTTAAAAAACAATTTAAAACAAATTTAATATTTCGGGGGTTAAATTAAAAAACCCACAAATTTAAAAACACCCCATCCCAATTTCTTGTTATTTGGCCAGAGATTCAGCCAAATCTTTCTTAAGAAACAGAATCCTTCCTTCCCTGCCTCTGGTTCCTTCTCTTCATCGTCCCTTCTTCCTTACCTGGAGACCTTCAGCTAAGGTGAGGTTGGACTCAGAGACCAGCCATTATTCGAGCTTCTGAGCTGCTCCATTCAAGAGTTCTGTCTGAAAACAACCTTTGGCAAAAAGACAACATGAGCTGGATCCCCAATGACCATGAGGAGACACTGAGAGAGTTTTCTCTGTCTCTTCAGCTACCATTTGGTGGTCATCAGAGTTTATGGAGACCAGGTCTGAGAATTTCAGCTACTCAAGAAACTAATATGAAGAGGGGGGGGGAAAAGCAGAAAACAGAGTGGAGGATGAGTACAGAAGAGTAGCTGGAGTGGGTAAAGCCAAGAGCAAGAGACTTCTACAGAATTCTGTTAGTCTTCTTCCTTCCTTCTCTGTCTCATAAATCTTCTTCCTCTCTTCCCCCTCCCCCCTCCTCTTTTTCAATTATTTGCTTCTTTCCTGGTCTGTTTGTTTATTGGGTCTTGGATTACTTATGATGAGTAAATAAATATGATGGAGGAGACGCTGGGTGGAAGAAAGTTCATTGACTTCTTAGATGACCTTGTTAGTTTCCTTTAAGAAAACATTTTAAAAATATAGAAAAGCTTAATTTAGGTTAAATTAATCTACATTAAATAAGATTAGATAGTTTTATAATGCTGGGGTGTCATATGGAAATCCAAAGTCTCAGCTAGATGTCTTTCTAAGATGCCAATTTATGTCTATGGAGTTTCTCAGTCATCCAGGTCATGCTTTGTCCGAAAGGGGCTTTTTCAAAAGGCAACTGGACTTCCTTTGCTTTTTGCTTGAAGACGTTTCGCTTCTCATCCAAGAAGCTTCTTCAGTTCTTTGATGAGAAGTGAAATGTCTTCAAGGAAAAACAAAGTCCAGTTGCCTTTTGAAAAAGCCCCTTTGGGATGTCCATTTATGCAAAAGCCAATGAAAGGAGTTCCAAAATGACTTCCAGCAAGCAGCCTTGCCATCTTCGTTGGCTCTCGAGGCAGTCTTGCCCAAGGGAGAGGCAGCAGCAAATGTGCCACAGGCATCTGGCACATCTTGTGGGAAGAGAAGGATAACTCCAGAGGTGGGGGAGGGGGTGTCACATAATGTAATGATCAGTTCGCCCAGCACTGAAAATGTGAGTGCTCGCGCGGCTTCAAAAACACAGCGATATAGGACTGGATAGTGCCAGGGCGGGCTGCACCCACTGGTCGCAACTACCAATTTGCCTGAACTGACCCGAATTGGCAGCAGCCAACCTGTGGATAAGTCCCTACTGTCTCCTTGAGCGATAAACGGAAAGGCTTCCAAAGAAAAGCTTTCAAAACCATCTATAAACCAGAAGACAGGTAGTCCTCAATTTACAAGTTCATTTAGTGACCCTTCAAAGTTATGACAACACTAAAAAAAAGTGACTTGTCACCAGGGGTGGGTTTCAAAATTTTTTTACTACCGGTTCGGTGGGTGTGGCTTGGTGGGTATGGCAGGGGAAGGATACTGTAAAATCTCCATTCCCACCCCAATACAGGGGAAGGTTCCTGCAAAATCCTCATTTCCTCCCAATCAGCTGGGACTTGGGAGGCAGAGAATAGATGGGGGTGGGGCCAGTCAGAAATTTTACTACCGGTTCTCCGAACTACTCAACATTTCCACTACTGGTTGTCCAGAATTGGCCAGAACCTGCTGAAACCCAACTCTGCAGAAGACCCATTTTTCACTCTTAAGACAATTACAGCATCCCTCACGGTCATGTGATCCAAATTCAGACGCTTGGCAACTGACTCATATTTATGACACTTGCAGTGTCCCGGGATCAAGTGACCGTCTGAGGAGCAAAGTCAATGGGGAAGCCAGATTCATTTCTTAACAACCGTGTTACTAGCTTAACAATTGCAGGGATTCTTGCAATTTCCTTGCAAGAAAGGCTGTGAAACGGGGCAAAACTCACTTAACCATGGTCTCACTTAGCAACGGAAATTTTGCATTCAATTTTGGTTGTAAGTTGAGGACTACCTGTATAAATGATAAAATATAAACTATAAAACTAGAATCCTGATTATTGTATCCTGGTAGAAGAGCCTTTGAGTCTCACACTTCTATCTTGGACCCCTCTTTATAAATCTTTTCATTATTGCTGTGATCTTTGATTTAATTTTAGATTTCTTGCTATCTGCTTTGAGGTCTGTGGATGAAAATGTGGGAGAATGCTCCTTTTATAGCAGAACACGGCCTAATTTAAACTCAGTGGCATTTTGGATTCTGTGCCCCAAAATTTACCTTTCTTGAATTAGGGCTGTAGGAAGCTGGATTTCTAGCTCCAGTTGGAGAATAAAGCTAGTATCCCCTTCACCGTGCTCGTTAGACAGAAAAAAAAATCTCTTAATAATAATTAAACATCCTCTTTCAAAATACCTTTCATTCTTTCCCTGAATTCTTTCTCAAAGATCAGTCCAGCAGTGTCCTCTGCCCTCCGCCCGGGGCCGTAGAAAGCATCTCTGGCCTTGTTTTGTCTTTTCTCTCCAGAAAAATATATATATCAGTATTTGGGGGGAAGGAGCAGGTAGATAGATAAGATAGGCAGATAAGGGGAACACGGTGTGGAGACTCATGTAATTTTGCACACATCCAGTCCTCCCCACAATGTCAGGGTTCTCCAAAAGACCACTCACAATTCAAGGGTGAGTTAAATGCTATCCAGTTGATCTGTCTGGCTACCTGCAATTTGGCAGTTCAAATCTCACCAGGCTCAAGGATGACTCAGCCTTCCATCCTTCCGGGGTGGGTAAAATGAGGACCCAGGTTGTTGGGGGCAAGAGGCTGACTCTGTAAATTGCTTAGGGGGGGCTGTAAAGAAGCACTGTAAAGTGGTATATAAATCTAAGTGCTATTGCTATCTCTAAAAGGAACTGGGCCAGTCTCTGGAGGCAAGGAGGCCTGGAGGGGAGGTCTCTCATTTCTGAAATTAAGGGAGTCGCTTGGAGCAGAAACACCTCTGCCTGTGTCGTGAGATCCCTCTGAAAACATCTGCCAGGGCCCCCTAAAAACAGGACCACAGATGGCCCACAGGCCTGGCTGAGCTGAAGGCAACCAAAATATAATAAAGTTTTTAGTTGCTTAGATGGAGAGAGTCAAGCCAAACAGCTGCAGGCAACACAGCTGGGTTCGTTTTAGATGCAGGGGCTATAGAAAGCAGGCTATTGTTCTGTTGGGATGAGGTGCTTGGTCCTTTCTGCAGCAAATGGGAGCCACCTGCTATTCCTCCAGCAGCTGGTTTGTGCTGGGTCTTTTTCTGTTGAACATCTCCCCCCCCCCCCAGTCAAAACTCGGTTGATCAGCACAGCGGAATGTCTCTTTCCTCACTTCCTCCTCTTCCTGTTGATAAACACCACCGAGGATCTGGAGGTGCAAAATGTCAGCCAGAGAAATCTGAAAGTGGCTTCATGCGGGTGTTTGGCTGCTTTCCAGAGACACAAGAGGCGGAAATACAAATGTAGACACACACACACACTCTCTCTCTCTTTCACACAGTCACTCACACACACACCCTTTGTTGTTTTTTGCCGCTGGATCATGTGGGGCAGAGATGAGTTGGAGCCTGCAAGAGATCCAGAGGCCACCCCAACAAGAGGCAGTGGCAGCCAGAATGAGTGGGGCAGAGGGGCATCTGCCTCTTCTGGTGGAATCCCTCCCCCCCACTTTTCAACCGACATGCAGGGTATATCAAGAGAGAAGGGGAAACAGTGGGGCAGGACTTTGAAGACTATCCCCACCCTGGGCTATGAGATCTTCCTGGGGTCTCTGCCCAGAAGGGGGTCTTTATAAGGAGCAGTTGGTAGGCACTTGAGCTGCTGTCCTCCTCCAGTCGGGGGTGGGGGGTGGGGGCGGGGATTCGGAATGTCTCCTGCTACAGCCCCAGCCAGATCTGGCCCCATTTTTAACAGAGTTGGAAGGGACCTTATAGGTCATCTAATCCAACCCCCCACTTAAGCAGGGGACTCTACACCATTTCTGACAAATGGCAGTCCAGTCTCTTCTTGAAAGCCTCCAGTGATGAAGCTCCCACAACTTCCGAAGGCAACTTCTGTTCCATTGATTGATTGTTCTCACTGTCAGAAAATTTCTCTTTGTTTCCAGGTTGAATCTCTCCTTGGTCAGTTTCCATCCATTATTCCTTGTCTGGCCTCCAGGTGCTTTGGAAAACAGCTTGACCCCCCCTCCTCTCTGTGGCAGCCCCTCAAATATTGGAAGACGGCTATTATGTCCCACCTAATCCTTCTCTTCACTAGACCAGCCATGACTATTTCCTGCAACTGTTCATCGTAGGTTTTAGCCCCCAGTCTCCTAATCATCCTGGTTACTCTTTCTCTGCAAGAGTCTCAACATCTTTTTTTATAGTGTGGTGACCAAAACTGGATGCAGTACTCTAGGTGTGGCCTTACCAAGGATTTATAGAGTGGTATTAGTACCTCCATTGATCTTGATTGTATCCTCCCCCCTCCCCCCCCTTAATACAGATTTGAAGCAGATTTTTCTCTTGCTGGTTTCTCTCCCCACAGCCAAACCTCTCTGGTTCATTTTCTGAGAAAGATCTTAGTAACCAACCGGCACCCTCTTCTATATCCTTTCTTTCCAGGGACCCAAGACTAGAAAGAGTAAAACAAGCAGCTGTCACTCCCACCAGAAAAAGGAAAAGGGTAACCAAATCCATCAATTTCATCCACACAGGTGAAGTTTTGATTTCCCCCAGGTTGTGTTACTTCACATGCTGCTTTTTGGCACCCTTTGGAGATTTAGTTCAGTCCCCCTGGGGCAGCTACTCATCCCTGTCTCCAATTTTGTCTGGTGAGAGGAGCACTCTGGGTCAGGGGTCTCCAACCTTGGCAACTTTAAGATTTGTGGATTTCAACTCTCAGAGTTTTGCTGGCTGAGGAACTCTGGGAGTTGAAGTCCACAAGTCTTAAAGTTGCCAAAGTTGGCGACCTCTGCTCTGGGTCACCTTTTTAAAATGAAATTCCACCCTCTGCTCACATTTACCAAGGACCGTAAAAAGATATTCGACTAACTCTTTTTAATAAACATCATATATAGGAAGGCTTTTTTGAGCTTAATCTGGAAACCCCTAATTACACTAGAAGAATTAAGGATTTAAGTTAGGCCACGGTTAACTGAAAGTAAACACTCAGTCCTAGGTAATAACCTAACAGGGTGTGGGAACTTTAGCACTGCAGGCTTTTTAAGCAAGCTGACATTTTAAAATATTGTCATTTCCAAAGCAGGCGCTTGGAAAAGAACCCAAGCAAAATGCATTTATTTTCAAGAAAGCTGCATGACAATGAGTGTAACTGTCTCCGCATAAACAAGAGGCGATGCATCCTCTTAAATGTTTGGCGGAGAGGAAGTAACACAACTCTTTTGGGAGAAGAAACCCAAATCTAAATATTACAACATGTCCTACATGGGGGTTGCTCTTACAGAAGCTGCAACCAATGCAAATACAGCTACTGGTTTGCCAATTATGTGGTGTCTTAAGCAAGAGCTGGGGGGAAGCCAGCTTGGCACCCCACCCTTAAGGATCTTCTCAAAAACCAATAAATAAATAAATAAATAAAAAATTGAGGGGGAATGCTGATTAAGCAGGTGCCCAAAACTGAATCAAGAGGCCGAGAAAGAAATTTGGGAAGGTCCTGCCCTAATGGATTAGGCTGTAAAAGAGATAGTGGGAGATTTGTACCTTCAGACTTGCAAGATTCTGCTAATGTAGCTTTAGAGTAAACTTAGAATTAGCTCACCTTGTTGTGTTTCCCCTCTAGTCTTCTTGGGAGGCTGGCAGGGCTCCATATTAGCCTCCCCCACCCCATCCCCAATCGTAGCTTCTGCTTGAACATCTTCTCAGGGTCACCGGTTCCACCCTCCAACTGTTGGTGCCATTTCCTGTGGTGTCTGGCTTGAGTTTGCTTTGCTGTACCTGGACTCTTGTTTTTCTGTGTCCTGCATGAGTGGGAGAGAAGCCATCTGGGCGAGACCTGTACTTGGTCAGACTTCTGCTCGGCTCTATCCATGGCTCTTCATAAGGCTTCATCCCCAACGCCTCCCTGAACCTGTTCCAGTTTGTCCGACTCGCCTTAAACTAGGGCTCTCCAACCTTGGTAACTTTTAAGACTGGTGGACTTCAACTCCCAGAATTCCCCAGCCAGCTTTGCTGGGAGTTGAAGTTCACCAGGCTTAAAGTTGCCAAGGTTGGAGAGCCCTGCCTTAAACCATCCTGTCTAGAATTGGAGATGGACCTTGGGAAGGGTTTGTGTATGCTTTGACTAGCGCAGGATAATATGCAGTGATGGCTTCTTGCGTTTTGGAAATGACACTTCAGTTCACACAGCCTACAACTGCATGTGCTTTTCTGCAACCATACCACCAAACTGGCTGGCACTTTGCCATCATGTGCCAACATTTTTCACAAGTATTGTTGACTGTTGCTAAACCAGGTATTTGCTGCCCCATGCATATAATTTTGGCATTCCAACTAAACAACTTTTCAGGTGTTTGACTTAAAAAAAAATCACTTCAACACAATTGTTTCAAATTCCATTTATCTGAGGGAATATCCACCATCCTACCTGATTTTCCTTTACCTGTAAATCCGATAATCTTCTTCCCTGAGGCCTTATTGAGAGAAAATATGGATGAATAAAGAATAAGGGATGCATTCTTGGGAAAACACCTCAATATCTTTCTCCAAAGATGCATCAATGAGCACACATCAATGAGTGTTTTCCGGAGCCATTTATGCATTCACGTACTGTAATTGTCAGGCCTTGCAATCCACATAAACTAAGCTGCTCATCAGAACATTCTGAGATATTGATCAGGTGCTTTCCTAAAGTCAAGCTATATTAAGACTACAGGATTCTCATACCTGACTAAGGAAGTTACCCAGTTAATGATGGTCTCATCAGCAGACCAATCCCGGTTTGTATTTCATACCAGGATACTAATTCCTTAAGTATTAAAAATGAGCTAATTAACTCTCTCGTACAGAGATCCTCAGTCCGCAGCCTGTTGGCAAGCAGGAAGCGCAAGTGGTAGGCAATTGCACGAAGCTCCATTTGCACAGGCATGAGATTAGCTTGCGTGGACAGAACCATCCTGTCCCCACTTTCCAGCCACCACCTCTGCCAGTCCACAAAATCGGGAAGGTTGGGGACCAGGTACAGGACCGCTGCTCTTCTATCCAAACTCTCAGGTGAAGTAAGGAAAGCATGATTTATTAGGACACAACAAAAACCCTACAGCTTGCTGTTTGTCAATCCTATGTTGGCCTCTTTAAACAATGTGCCCCTTAGGTGGCATTTGTGGCTTAAAAGTTCTAAAGCTTAGACAATAGGAGAACAAAAGGAACCGCTGTCTAGAGCAGTTCAGAGGAAGGTTACAGGGCTTCCATGACCGTTACAGAAACGCAATTATGTCTTTCTGATGCTTCTGGTGCCAATTGCCTTTCCCTCCCCAAGACAAGATAAACAGCTCTTTTCTACCTCACCAGCTTGAAAACAGGCAGTGCCAGTTTAGCTCAAGAGAACAGCGGCTTTTAACTGCACCTAGGAAATTAGAACTATGTCCAAGGAGCTAATAGAGCCGCTCTAGGGATTTTCATCCATGAAAACTCTCAAGTAAACCCAATGGGTAGGAAAGACTTCTTTTTCAAAATAAAAAATAAACAAGTCATAGAAATACAGCCTAGCTTTAAAATCTGGTTGGCCAAACAAAAGGCAACCAACGAAGGCTTCGGCTCTTCGGTTTCATGACTGAAACAGCACCTGCCCCTCTCCAAGGACTGAGATCCTTCAGCACAGCAACAGAGGCAGTGATGGGGCAGGATAACTCCAAGGATGTAGGTTCACTAGCTTTGCTGGAGGCTCCAAAGAAAGGTAGGTGTGTGTATGTGTGTGTTTTCCAAAAGCTGAGAGCAGGGAAGTCTTGGAGATGATGACCGAGAGGCCCAAATGAAACAGGGGAGGTACAAATGCTAATGGTTATCTGTCTAATCTAGATATGGACTTTGCCCAAGATTTAAGCCACTGAATGACCCTCTGCACAACACACAGATCCAATGAATTTTCTCCAAATGTTTTTCCATGCAATCTAATTCTCCTGTTAAAAAAAAAAAAGCGTGCAAGATACTCTGATGGTTTTCATTTATACAGTAGCAGGAATCGTGTGCTTGGGGAAGATTGGGGATCATGTTAAAAAGACAATGGTTTGTGACTGCAGCTTTAAAGAGGAACTTTAATGTTATATTACACCATTTTTGACACTCCTGTGGCCCCGGAGACAAGCATTCACTTTAGTCCGTTTTCTTATTTCAGCAGCCCAATGAGTGGACGTCACTTATCCAAACTGGAAAATTGTTTGATTGGATCACGATATCTCTAGCTTGCCAGGATCTACTTTCTGTTTGCAGGCAGCCATGTAGAAACATGGGAAGACTAAGCCAGGCTCACCCGTCTCAAAGGGCTCATCTGGCTGCCCACCAGCAGCTCCCTAATTGTTCCTGCCAGCCAAAGCAACTAAAATAACCAACCAGCCAACCAAAGTGGAAGACTAGCATTACGTCCGAGCCAAGATGCCTGGCTCCCTGCTCTCACATTTACACATCACACACCGACTTCCTCTGGTCCTTTCATGCAGTGATGGACAAACTCTTCACCTTCAGAAGCCACACTTAAAGTGGGGGGAATAGGGAGGAGAAGGTTGCATTTCTGGCACCGTCTCTCCCCACAACCCACCCCGGTCTTGGATTCATATATGCTTAACCATCGGGTCTTCTCCGGCGTAAAATTGGAAGTGTCTTGGCGACGTTTCGACGAAGTCTCATTCGTCATCTTCAGGCTGGTGTTCTCGAAGCCGAGAACACCAGCCTGAAGATGACGAATGAGACTTCGTCGAAACGTCGCCAAGACACTTCCAATTTTACGCCGGAGAAGACCCGAATAACCAAAGACCTACATACAAACACCTGCGAAAACCTCAGAACACACACACACACACACACACACACTTATATTTCCCAGGCAGTTAAATACACCTCTTAATGGGATCCTAGCTGAGTGCCAATATATTTGATAACTATTTCAAACACAGTGCAAATTAAACTTAAGTCTGGTTTTTTAAAGTGATCCCCAAAATACTTCAATCTACTTCTAAAAGCCAAAAACAGTCACCAGAAATGTTGAAGCAATCTGAATTGGTTAAGATGCTGGGCTTGTCAGCTGGAAAGCCGACAGCCCAAGGTTCAAGTCCTGACGGGGTGACCTCCTGTTACTCACCCCGGCTCGTGCCAATCTAGCAGTCTGAAAGGATGCAAATGTGAGTAGATAAATAGGTAGCAAGGTAACAGCTTCCGGCTGGCCGCAGGATGACAGAAGCATCTCTCAGACGACGCAGGCTCCGTCGGCTGAGAATTGGAGATGAACCACCTCCTCTTCGAGTCGGTCACTAGGCAGGGGGAAACTTTAGGCCTCTTTCAACCTGTGCTTAAAGACTCTCAAACAAAAACTAAGAAGCAGCAGCCGTGCTCCACCAATTTGAAAGGATTATGCCAGGGTTGTCAAACTCAACTTCATTGAGGGCCGCATGAGGATTGTGTTTGACCTTAGGAGATGTGGTGGGTGTGGCCAGGGTGGGCATGGCCAGCTGGACGTCACTCCTGTCAGGGGCGCCTGTGGCGGCCCGAGTGCTCGGCCAGCAAAAATGGGCTCCTAAACTCCGTTTTTGGCTGCCACGGCCTCCAGGGCAGCCCTGTGGGCCAAATATAAGTACCCCGTGGGCTGGATTGGGCCCCAGGGCCTTGAATTTGACACCCCTGGATTATGCCTTCAATGCCTACTTTCCATTTCATAAACATGAAACCGTACAAACGTTGCGAGTCAGATTTTTTTAAGCCTGGGCTTCAATAGCATGTTTAAGTATGACAAAAATACAGAACCGTCTCCTGCTTCATACTCTCTTAAGGACCCGAGTAAGGAGACTTTTCAAAGTTAGCAAGTAGGAACCTCAAGAAAGGGGGGGAAAAAAGAGACTTCGTTCCACTGCAAAGTGAAACAAACCATTTATTTGTGCTAAATGAATTGAAAAGAATGTATTCCAGAATACATTTCTTTATACATTGTACCGGCTTATGCTGCTAAATACGCATTTGCTATTGTCACCTAACTTTCTCTTGATCCTTTTCTACCAAGCAATACAACACTTTTGGCTGTTTACCATATGCTGCTATAAATGAGCACCTCCCATCTGCTTTAATTTTTCTTCTTCCAAAAGCCTAACTTTGCAGTTTAAACTTTCAGAGAGGAAGGGCCATGCCATTAAAATATTTTAAAGAAGGGGGAAATCAGGCTTTTTTCTCTTTTTTTGCTTTTCATAAAAACTGTTTTCCTACAGCAGAAAATCAGAGAACAGCTGTAGATGGCCCCAAGCATTACAATGAAGCAGCAGGATGGGCTTTACAAGGGAGGGAGGGAGGGAAGAAAGGAGAAAGGAAATGGAAAGGAAGAAGGGAGGGAGGGAGGGAAGGAAGGAAGAAGGGAGAAAGGAAATGGGAGGGGGGAGGGAGATCCATACATCTTATAGGGTCTGACATTTCAGACAGTACCAACACACTGAATAAATGGGGGCGAGGGTTTGCACATGTATGCTTGAGTCTGGAAATTAAGGGACACAATTCGAGAGATGAGGTGTCGGGCCTTTCACTTTCGCACTAAAAGCCGTACTGAAATGGAGAGCTGATTTGCCGTATACGATGGAAACACACCGTCATACCTGGGAGCTTGTAATGAAGAGCCCATGCCTTAGTTGCAGAATGCAAGATGTTGTGAAGACCCAGAGAGAACTTCTCCCTTTTGAATCTCAGCAAGGAGGAAGAGGGAGGGGGGAAGGGGGGAGAGGGCACGGAGGGGGTTCAAAGGAGACGCTGTACCGGGGAGCTCAGCAAAACAGGAGGCCGCAATACCCAACACAGGCACTGGTGTGCCAGCCGGGACAGGCGCAAACATGGATGTTCCTGTGTCAACACTGATGGGTTTGGGTTGGCTTGCTTCAGACAGATGTGGCAGATCTCATCCCGATGGCTGCATTTTGGAGAAACCGAGAGAGGATGCTTCTTGCGCAGATGCCCCCCCCTCCCCGGGGAGGGTGCTCAGGCGCCGCCCACCCCTTTCCCTGGAAGGAAGCGCCTTGGATGCGGGTCACACGCTAACGCCGGAGGAGGTCCTTGGGCAAACTGGTACAACACAATGAAACGTTGAAGCCTCGACAACTTCAGTGCAAGTCAGTCAACTCTAAATTGACCGTGGTTAAGCCTTTGGCTTGTAGTAAACTGCTCCGGGGGGATGAGTCCAACTCTGAAGGCAGGATCGCTGGCCGGGGCACTAAGGCTGAGTGGAGGGCTGGAAAGTAGCCGGCTGGGGAGGCGGAGGGGGAGGTGGGGGTGCCGACGGCAGTGGGTTCTGCGTGTTCGGAGAGGGAGGGGGCGTGGGGCGCTTGAACTTGTCCGGGCTGTTGCTTCTTCGCGGCAAAGGCCTCTGCAGGAGGAAACAAACAAGGGCTGGGATAATGACAGCCAAGACTGGAACCGGAGAGATGCCCTCGTGCTGGCACACATGAGCTGCTGGGAGAGCTAGTCCCAACCGGGAATCCTGGCAGGGCTGCCCTTCTCCGAGGCTCACTCCCAGCAGACCAAGCCGGTGAGGAGGAGGAGATGCTTCCACCGGGGGGGGGAGGGGGGGGGGCGGGGGCAGCACAGCCTCAACTATGACGCTGCATTAATAGCTTCTTTTAGGAGGGGCATACAAACATTTTCCGTCTGTACCCATGCACTTCCTTGACCCTTGTCCCCTGCCACATTTACGGTTATGACTTCCAGCCACGTTCTCTGCAACTGAAATCTGGCTGGAGCACTTCTTAAAACCAGGCCAGAGGATCCTTCTGCGCTGATCTCCTCCTCTGTGCCCCCACCCCATTGCCCACCTGGTGGTCTCCAGAGGAGATGGGCTTCCATTCTGGAAGGGCTGCATGCAAAGGAAGAGGAGGGAGCTGGAGGCAAGAATGCTAGAGTTGATCCCACATGGAGGGGGAATATATTAGTCAATAGGGTACATCATTGTGGCAAGGCTTTCAGTTCCTCGTTGAACCCAAAATGTTGCCCCGATTCAAAATTACTTGCTGAGTAGAAAACCCTCATCCATTGCAACAGCAAAAAGTAGTCTGATGTCTTTTTGTGATTAAGCAGTGAAAGCTTAATAAACTAGAGAGAGAGAGGAAAAAATGGAAGATACCATTTATGATGATAAACTGATGGTTGGCCCTGAACTTGAATCAGCCTGGGACAATTCATTTGTCAAGGAAGGGAGGCAAAGGAAACAAAATCAACTTTGCAGTTTGTGTTCTTTATGGTTTGAGGGTTTTATGGTCTTCATGCTCAGGCCTTTTGTTCTGGAGAGGGTGCTGGTGAGAAGCAGCGGCTAAATAGGGCACACAAATGCATAACAGAAAGAAAAAGAAGAGTTTTTTCAATCTAGATTATGAACAATCTAGTTCATAATCGTGGGGAAATCATCAATCAGGTGTCCAATGCAGCGTTTCTCAACTTCATCGATTTTAAGGTGTGCGGATTCCAAATCCCAGAATTCCCCAGCCATTAAGAGCTGAAATCCACCCAAAATAAAGCTGTCAAGTTGGAGAAACATTGCTCTAGTTTAAAAAGAGAAATATGGGCTTGGTAGCATCCCAGTCTGAGAAAACCAGGAAGCAGCAAACCCTGAGGGCAGAGATCTTCAAACGTGGCAACTTTAAGACTTGTGGACTTCATAGCTGGCTGGAGAATTCTGGGAGTTGAAGTCCACAAGTCTTAAAGCTGCCAAGTTTGAAGACCTCTGCCCTAGGTGGTTAAAGAACTGTAGAGCAGAGTTCTCCAACCTTGGCAACTTTAACACTTATGGACTTCAACTCCCAGAATTCCTCACCAGTTCTAGGAATTCTGGGAATTGCCAAGGTTGGAGAGCCCTGCCATAGAGACTCACCGTAATGCTGTGGGATGGTCCCATATGCTGCACGTGAAGGCCAGGAGAGTTATAATAAGACATGCCAGCTCTGGTGAGTGAAGTTGGGGGAGTGAAGCCAACGGTGTGACTTGCATACGAGAGACCTGCAACCAGAAAGCGAGAGGGAGAGGCAGCAACATGCCCGTCCAAGAGGAAGAAGGAATGGCAGATAAGAGGTCTGCAATTTAATTGACAAGGTACTGGTGCTTCCTGGTCAGGCCAAAAGGGGCTACGCCAACTATAATTGTATAGTTTGCCCCAATCCGTAAGTTTCAAAGCAGGAAATAAAATGGCCTTATCTGAATTGGAGATTTAACACTAGGAGTTGCTGGGTGGTAAAATCTGAATAAAATGAAACTTTAAAAAAAAATCTGAGGCTAAGAAAGGGTATAAAAGGAAACATGTCGAAAAACTTATAAAATCTCTTTCTCAGTTACATAAATTTTAACAAGTGTTTGTGGTTTCCAACAAATCCCTGAAATAAAAATGCCTTAAGCTCTGTTTGTTGACTAATTACATACCCAGATTTCAATATAATCTGTCTGCTTTAACTTCCTGAAGTCTGAAGAGCCTCCACTCACTGGTTCTAGGGGAACATGACTTACATACCCAAGCAAGATAAGCGTGCGCCAAAGGCAAAAACACAGATTTTTTTTGCATTTCTTACCTGGTGAGATGGGTCTGCTAGAACTTGGAGAAGGTGTGTATGGAATTGGACTTGACACAGTGCGAGGTCTTAATCCTTGCGCAGACATTTCATTGAAGTATCTAATTTAAGAGATACAGATCAATTAATTTTAATTTGCCACAAATCTATTTCTTTACTTTAGAAAGAAAAAAAATCAAGGAAACAGTCAGTCCAATTAAAAACAGAAGATGGCAAGGAAGTAAAAGGCAACAGAGAGAAAGCAGAGCTGCTTAACTCATTCTTTGCATCGGTCTTCACACAAACAGAAACTATAGCCCAACCTACCAAAAACATAATTGTAAAAGACAGACCAGAAATAAATATTGAAATAAGCAAATAAAATAGTAAGAGAACACCTGTCTGATCTTGATGAATGCAAATCACTGGGACCTGACGGATTACTTCCCAGAGTTCTAAAGGAGCCACTTTAGAATGTCATCTCAGATGTCATCTCAGAACCACTGTACCACATCTTTCAAAAATCTTGGAGCACCGGGGAACTACCAGAGGACTGGAAAAGAGCTGATGTGCTTCCCATCTTCAAAAAAGGAAGGGTGAAAAAAAAAAAGACCCAGGAAGCTACAACCCAATTAGCCTAACATTAATACCCAGGAAGATACTGGAAAAGATAATAAAAAACAGATCTGCCAACATTTAGAAATGAGTAAAGTAATAACTAGCAGTCAGCATGGGTTTGTTAAAAACGGATCATGCCAAACCAATCTTATTTCATTCTTCAACATAGTGACTAAATTAGTAGACCAGTAAAATACTGTGGACATAATATACTTCAGCAAGGCATTCGACAAAGTAGGCAAAGACAACCTACTTCTTAGTAAACTAGAAAAAATTGGGACCGATAGGAGTCCTCCTGATATCTGGAGATGGATTTGTAACTGGCTGACAAACCATACTCAACGGGTCTATGTCCTAGGCCCAGTACCCTTCCATATCTTCATAAACGACTTAGATGAGGGAATAGAAGAGGAATTTACCAAATTTGCAGATGATACTAATCTGGCAGGAATAGCTAACAGTCTAGAAAATGGGCTCAAGATAGATCTTGACAGACCTAAACACTGGGCTCTATCCAACAAAATGAAATTCAACATAGAAAAAAATAAAGTCTTACACATAGGCAAGAAAAACCAAAAGTACGCATATAGACTGGAAGAGACTGGATTGCCATTTGTCAGATATGGTGTAGGGTCTCCAGTTTGGCGGGAGGGTTGGACTAGATGACCTAAAAGGTCCCTTCCAACTCTGTTAATCTAAGATTCTAGAGGAACTTCATGATAAAGTTAGTACAACTGACAAAATAAGAGCATTTTAAATCATTTAGAAGGATGATCCTAATAAAGCAGATATTTTAAGGCATATTCAGTATTTTACACTATCACCGTAAATACTGCATTACACTTTTACACAAACGTGTAAGGAATATGGGTAACAAAGCTCATTTCCAAAACGCTTCAGTGCCAAAAGCATAGAATTGTCTCCTGGTACTGCCAACCGCAACTCATCCAACCTTCTTCAAAGAGAGTTAGTTGTCTGCTCTTCAGAGGAATTCTCTGCAGATTTTAACTGAGTTATCCATTCAAACTCGCAGGCTGGCTATACCAGCTTAACTGCACGACAGTGCTAACTTCAAAGTAACTAAGCTGCCGGCATTTCATCCCTTCCAACCAACAAAGCTGGTAGACCCCAGATATCAGAAGGACTCCTCAAAATTAACAAGAGCCATACACAAATCATTTTATTCAGATTTTACCACCCAGCAACTCCTAGTGTTAAATCTCCAATTCAGACCAAGCAGCAGGAGAATCCCCATCAGCTCAGCAGACCTTGCCATCTGGGCAGAAGGACTGAAATGCTGTTCCCCCTAGAAATGCCTCTGCGATATGAGAAAGCCAGGGCTGCCTCCTGAAAGAGAGGGGCCACCAGGCTGTGTCAGGGCCCTGCCTGACATCATCCCTGCTTCTGAGGCTGCTGCTGGCCTGTCCCTGTAGAGACCTGGAGTGACCCTTGGCTTCAGGTTAGGCCCAGTTCTGTCAACTGCAGAAGAGGAAGTGAAGACTTGGAAAAGCCCCAGAGCCCTGACCTCCAGAATAAGCTAAGCCCAAACCTTTCATCGTCCATTTCCAGACTGGATTCACTTTCAGACAGCTGCCGGCACAAGGCTTCCCTTCGCTCCATCTCCCTCTGCAGTTTCCTTTGGAGCCTCAGGTTCTCCTCTCGCATGTGACGTTCTTCCTCCAGGTACTGGGCCATCTTCTCTGAATCTGGGGTTTCAAGGTGGCTGGTTATTAAACCCACAACTGTGCTTTAGAAGGACCACAGATATTGGCAAACGTTGCACAACTCAACCCTCAGTTCAGCTGAATCAAAGAAAGTGAATACGGAGAGCTGAGCAAATCACAGTTTAACCTTAAACTGGCATTGAACTGGCTACAATTGGGGAACCATCCTTGGTTCCCCAATTGTAGCCAGTTCAATGCCAGTTTAAGGTTAAACTGTGATTTGGCTTAGCAGCCATCCTCAAAACTGCCTCCAAACCTGGCAACTTTAAGACTTGTGGACTTCAACTCCCATGGTTGTCTGAGGAATTCTGGGAGTTGAAGTCACAAATCCACCAGTTGGCAAAGCATTAATATTAGTTGAGAAAATCTCAACACTTCTTGTCCCAGAGGAGTAATTTGGACAACTGTCTCTGTCATGATGTTAAGAACAATCTCCGACCTCCCGACGGGCTTTAAAAACCCATCTTTTTCAGCTTGCCGGCTTAGCCTGATTCCTGTAAATATTTTATCGTTTTAGAGTTTTTATTTTTTAAATGAGTTTAGTTTTAATCTATGGCCATCTATATTGTTATTTTATGAAATTTTAACTTTTGTATGTTTGTTTTTAATCGGCTGTGCACCGCCCTGAGTCCGTAAGGAGAAGGGCGGTATATAAATCTAAATAAAGATAAAGTTAAAGATAAAGATGATGGCAGAAATGACAATATAAATGTCCAAAAACTTAGGGAGGGGAGTAGAGGGAGGAGGAGATGGCTCAGGAATTCTGGGCATTGAAGTCCACAGGTCAGTAAAGTTGCTAAAGTTGCCGATCCCTTCCTAGAGTTTTGGCCTAAATGGGAGAGTTGGAGACAGAGATCAGAGATAACCCAGAGTGCTGCAACCTGATGGAGGCCCAGAAATCCAAAAAGTGTCCTGGGTCACGTCCCTGTTGCTACAGTCACCCACCAGGCCTTCAAGGACAACTGTGGGGCAGACAGAAGATAAGGGTAGAGGCCCACAAGAGGCTTTTGAATTCTAATGCTCTAGGCTAACATTTGCACATTGGCCAACCTGATTCCCAGGCGTCTGTCACGCTTACTTCCAAGGGACAGGCAAGGACACGAAGATTACAGCTCTGATCTCCTCTGAAGTGACAGCACTAATTTTGCACACCTTGCCAATGAGGACTCACTAAAAACAAAATGTCTTCTTCATTTCCCTCCTCAAAGGACGCTGATTGCCGTTAAATGCTCTGTCTCAGAAAGCCAAGTTGAAATATTGCCGCTAATTTCTGCCTAGAAAAAAGGCTGCCAGTTCAACCTATTCTGAACGCAGGGAGTAGGCAGAGAAGTCACCGACTCACAAATATCCAAGGGCAAGGGGGGCGGGGGGATGCTAACATTTTATGTTCAAAGGCTGGAAGAAATACAATCAGTCAAGATGGCTCCTCTCTTTGCTTTCTCAGTTTGAATCTGAAATTCAGGGCCTCTTCTCCCATTTATTTCCCTGTCTTACACAGACTTCAGGATCCTACCCTTATTCCCTATACCCTACATTCCCATCTTTGTTCCTTGGAGAAATCCTCTCCATTCTTGTTCCTTGGAGAAGGCCCCTCCATCCTTGTTCCTTGGAGAAGGCCTCTCCTTCCTTGTTCCTTGGAGAAGGTCTCCCCATCCTTGTTCCTTAGAGAAGGCCTCTTCATCCTTGTTCCTTGGATAAGGCCTCTCCTTCCTTGTTCCTTGGAGAAGGTCTCCCCATCCTTATTCCTTAGAGAAGGCCTTTTCATCCTTGTTCCTTGGATAAGGCCTCTCCTTCCTTGTTCCTTGGAGAAGGCCTCCCCTTCCTTGTTCCTTGGAGAAGGCCTCTCCATCCTTGTTCGTTAGAGAAGGCCTCTCCTTCCTTCCATTTTGTGCTGCTTTGTGGCCTTCCTTGTCAATGTCATTGCACCTCTTAGCTCACAACAAGCTGCTCAGTGCAAAAGGACCATGCACTCTGTGTGTCCAGAGGATGGCATAATGCTCTTAAATAATATTAAGGCATTAACAGCTAAAGTCTTCTCTCTAGAGCCACCAATGTTGCTTTCAGAAAAATAATAATATACAAAACTCAGACTGCGGCATTTTCACATCTTTTGAAAAGACCTTGTCCAAATAGTTGGCAATTTAAATGGAGCTAACCATGGTCAATGTTCTTCCCCTGCCCCAAAATGTATATTTAGGACTGTAAAGAAAAACACTACACTATCGTTTATAGCAAAGCGGACAGGAGACTTGTAAAACCACACCTAATCAGTTTATGGTGAACTAAGGTAAAATAAATGACCTGAAAAGTGTATTCATCCTACTTGAGGGGGAAATGTAGTAACAATAAAGGAGAATATTCGTAGCTCAGGGCTGGACTGTGGGGTCCTTGGTGCTCTCTGAGCTCGATTGTTTTCTTGCACACATTCCATTACCGAAAGTAGATAACATCAGCGCTGATAATGTTACTGAGTTTGGGTAATGCAAGAAAACAAACAAGTTCAGAGAGCACCAAGGAAAACATAGATTGCAGTACGGACTGTCTGCTACCTGAAACCCAGCATTCTGCTTCTGAACTTGGCCTGGAAATCCCCCCTTCTGGATCAGGGATAGTTTTACATGAGGCAGGAGGCAGGGCAGCCAGATAAGAAGCCGGGACTTACGCTGTAGCTGAGCTGCTCGGAGCTGTTTCTTTAACCTCTCTACCTCGTTCTTCAGAAACCTGATATGCCGCATCATATTTTCTGGAGAGTCTATTTCCATTGATATGTCTCTGGGCGATGGAGGAGCAGACACAGGCTGGTCCAGTTTCTCCTGGAGAATTCTGAAATTTTAAAAAAAAAGGTTTATATTGGCACTTTTGGCTTTGTTTCTTCGGAGTGCGTTAACAGAAATCAAGATGATCTGAAACGGGCAATAATTCTCTTTTTGGCGAAGAAAGGTGAGCGCTGAAGAAATCAAATCTGCACACATAGGAATTGTGAGAAAGCATTATCTTCCACACCTCTGGAATGTGGGCCACAACTTGTCACATGCCTGGGGAATCCACATGAAGAGCCAGGGCTAAAGCCAAGTCTGGTGGCCTCCAGATTTCTGATTAACAGGCCAGGCCTACTCCATCTTACCTACTCCATGTCCAGGGTGGGAAGGAGGGAGGGATTCCCACAAGCATGAGGTCCATTTTTGCTCCCTTCTCTCTGAACAAGATTGCCTCCGTCTCAGAAGGAAGATTCATGGCACCACTTTAATTTTTCTTTTACAGGTTTAGAAAATTAAAAAAAAAAAAAAGGTTGGGAGAGCAAAGGATCAAAGTGAGGGCCGTCCTTTCATTAGCTAGCATCCATATCCGTGTGTTTGTGGATCCTTCAAGTTGTGAAATTTTCTGAACGCTGTGAAAAGGTTATTTCTGACAAAAATTGGGATTTGGCACAAAGGTTTATAAATAGCAAAGGTTTATAAATGGCTAATATTTAATGTGAGATGCATAAAACAAAGCCTAGTAACGGGACAGAAAAGGCCCTTTCTGGTGAACCAAGGTTAAATGCCATGTTATATTTGCTCTCTGGCCTTGCAACATAAACATAGTTTACTGTTTTCTTCTTGTGTTTTTTTTGTATTGCCCTCGTAATAGCTACAGGGAGACAGGGAGAAGCTGTAAAATCTGCCCCCCCACCCCATGGAGGAGAAAATTCACCTTTTTTCAGCTTCAAGTTTGTCCATCCTCTTCCAGAGACGGTTCACGAGAGCTTCTTGTTCTTGTTCAAGTGTGTTTTCCAGATCAATCTTCTCGCGTCTTAGCTAGGAGGCAAAGTGTGGTTGGTTAAGAATGGGCATCCCTTTTCCCTAACTTTGAGCTGGATCACAATTTAACTCAGCACCAATTCAAGGACACCCAAAAACTGCATTCATGTTGCCAACATTTACACTTTAGTCAAGAGATCCTTTCTCACAAAAAATATCTTTTGCTTGCACAGTTGAAATAAATTGTTGATCCAGAACCTTGGAAACAGAAAAAAAAAACCCCGTTTAATTAAATATGCCTTTCTTCCTGTTTATTTAGAGGAAAATAAACGCACCTCCTGGTTTCTTTCTAATTCATTTGTCCAGGTTAAAAGGAAGTTACTTCCCTGCCAGGTTCAATGGCTGGAGAGGCTAAGGCCGTGCCCCGGAGGTCACTTGGCAAGAGTCCGGAACTGGCTTGGCTGCTCGTCTCCGAGATGGGGTGGGACACTTTGGGATTCCCAGTCTGGCCTGCAGCCTGAGATCTCCTGCTCATCTCCCATCCAGTTCTAATCCGCTCCGATCCTGATTAGTTCTCCAGCTCAGCCAAGGTCAACCTGATGCTGCCATCCAGCCAGGCTTTCTCTGTCCTCTTCTCCTTATTCTTGCTTTGAGGAGTTTAAGGCAAGGCCATCCCTCTTTACTCTCCTAGGAGGAGAGGCGGGCTAAGAGAAAGCAACCAGCTTAAAGTCACCCAGACAGTTTCACAGCCAAGGGGGAGTCTTGAACGCAGAATTTGGGGATCTCAGCCTGACCCTGTAACAACAAAAGGCTCTTAAAAGAGCCTTGGTGGCACAGCGGACTAAAGTGCTGTTAATTAGCACTTAACTGCCAGCTGCCTGCAATTACTGCAAGTTCAAATCTCACCAGGCTCAAGGTTGACTCAGCCTTCCATCCTTCGGAGGTAGGTAAAATAAGGACCTGGATTGTGGGGGCAATAAGCTGACTTTGTATAAAAAAGAACACTGCTTGGGGGGCCAAAAAGCCCTACTAAGCAGATATAAACAAAAGTATGAAGGCTATTGCTTAATATATTGTAAGCCGCCCTGAATCTCTGGAGAAGGGCGGCATATAAATCGAACCAATAAATACACAAACAAACAAACAAACAAACAAACAACACCGTGCTTGATGTGACCAATTCAGGCCATTCTCATTCTGGGGAGGGGCGATTTTGCAAGTTTTGGGAAGCGAACGATGCTTTGGGCCAAATCCCCTTTTCATAAAAATGGTTAATGTCTCACTTGGTTTACTAATCAAAGCATAAATTTTACTGGGTCCTCAGACTCAGTGGCAGCTTGTGGGTTCTGGGAGAGGCTACTGAAGCAAAAGAGCTAAGAATGCCAGCTCCAACATCCAGATTAATGACTTGTGGATTATCTCAGGCGGGGGTGGGGGGTGGGGGGTGGAGTTCAATCTTTTGGGGTTGGAGAATGTGTGCTGCCCTCCAAGGGTCGCTGTTCCATCTGTTGGCCAGAGATGACCTCCCTAGCCTATTCCCACCACCCGTCATCCCTCTTACAGGCTTCTGGCACCACTCCAACTCTTTTTCCAGCTTTTCACACAATGGCCCAATAATTGTAGATGTTTTTAAGTCTCGGGGAAAATTCTAAGAAGGAAGGTGAGCTGAGAGGCAGGGACCAATCCCAATGTCCTGCTGGGAGAGCAGAAGGTTCTATTCCAGCTTGGAGCAATTCCCATTCCATCGGCAGGCTGGCTGAGCTGTTCTGCAGGGCTGGGCTGGGCGCTTCTCTGCCTCTAAAGCAGGGGTCTCCAACCTTGGCAACTTTAAGCCTGGTGGACTTCAACTCTCAGATGTGCTTCGGGGGGGGGGGGGGGGGAGGACTATTTCAGTCAGAATTTATTTATTTATTTATTTATTTTTATTTTATTGAATTTCTATACCGCCCTTCTCCCAAAGGACTCAGGACGGTGCACAGCCACATTAAAATAATCAGGTATACAAAATTTAAAAACAATTAAAAACTAATTAAATACTGGCTCCCCAAATTTAAAAACCCAAGAATTTAAAACACCCAGTCCAGATTCTTGTCAAGCTAGTCCAGCTTGTTGGAAAAGTAGATTCTTAAGGGCCCAGCGGAAGGTATGCAGATGGGGATCATTCGTATCTCCAGGGGCAGTTCATTCTAGAGGACGGGTGCCTCTACTTCTGTCGTTGGCAGAAGGTGGTCTCGTAAATATCTGGGTCCTAAGCCATGGAGTGCTTTAAAGGTGGTGACCAACACCTTGAATCGCACCCGGAAGACCACTGGGAGGCAGTGCAGCTCGCGCAGGAGGTGTCACATGGGTGCGACGAGTCGCTCCCATAATCACCCGCGCAGCTGCATTCTGGACCAGTTGGAACCTCCGAGTACTCTTCAAGGGGAGCCCCATGTATAGAACGTTACAGTAGTCCAGACAGGAAGTGACGAGGGCATGGGTGGCTGTGCACAATGTGTCCCAGTCCAGAAAGGGATGCAACTGGTGTATCAGGCGAACCTGATAAAAAGCCTCCTTGGCCACAGCCATCATATGGTCTTCTAAAGACAGCCGTGTATCCAGGAGGACACCCAGATTGCAAGCCCTTTCTGAGGAGGCCAAAGTCTCACCCCCAATAGCCAGCGATGGAACCAGCTGGCTATACCAGGACACCGGAAGCCACAGCCACTCCATCTTGGAGGGGTTGAGTCTGAGTCTGTTTCTCCCCATCCAGATCCGCATGGCCTCCAGACACCGGGACATCACATCAAGGGCATCATTGGGGTCTGGGGTGGAGATGTACAACTGAGTATCATCAGCATACTGATGACACCTCACCCTAAAACCATGGATGATCTCCCCCAGCAGCTTCACATAAATGTTGAACAGAAGGGGCGAGAAGGGGCTGGGAATGAAATGGGATGAGCCCCTGGGAGCAATGATTGTTAACCTCTCTGAGTTGCACTCTTATTAGGAAAACTGAACCAACTGAATAGCCACCCAAAGTAGTAATAGGACACTTTCAAGTTCAATGAGCAAATTAACAACTGCCCGGAACGGCCCCAGCTGTTGCAGTGCAACTCAAAAAAACCCCAAACAACATTCTAAAAAGAGATGACGGGTTAGGTCAGCTACTGAAGCAGAGCCAGAGGGAAGAGATTTCCTGGTAAGGATGTGGCAATCAAAGGAAACTCCCTAAAGGTATTTGCAATTTAGTATTAGCCCTTAGCGCTGAATTCAGGGACACAACTAAGCTTCCCACGAAGGCTGGGAGGAGGCAGAAGGTAACCCCTAATTCTCAGGCCCAAGGAACACAACCACTGCAGGGATGTTCGGAGTCCAGAGTAACCACAATTCTCCCTGCTCCCATGTGACGGGCTGGCCAAGGGAGTTCTCAGCTGAACAAAAGCCACCCACCCTGCATAACCACAGGGAACATTTCTGGTTTAATCGGGAGCCAAAGGCAGCATAACCCACTATGGGAAGGGCTGCCGAGGAGAGTTGTCTGTACACACACACTTCCTTTTAGCACAAAGACAGAGCAGAGAACACAGCAGGGCTCTGTAACAGGCAGGTTCGACAGAATACTATTATTTTAGAAACAGATAGTGGAATCAAATCCAGGAATCAAATGATAAGACCAAAGAATCCACCAATAATTTTAATAATGAGGTTAAAAAAAGGCTCTTAGAATATAAAAGCAAGAGGAATGAGGAAAAACTGTAGCAAAACGGAGATAAAATACTGTTAAGTCTCTTGCATGTGAATAAGTGGCAAGGGCCCCTTTGGGATCCTTTTCCTTCTATTGCAAAAGTACCTTCAGGGCTTAACTGCAAAATCTTTTTTATCAGGAAGGTCTCTGGTTAGCCGTGCTTATTCTTAACACCAAGTATCTATCTGCATAAAATTCAGAAAACAGATGTACTACTAAACAAGAAAGAAAACACGACCAGATAAGCTAACTCTACATTTATTGTAAAGCTACACTGACAGAATCTTGCAAGTCTGAAAATACAAGTCTCCTGCCGTCTCCCTTCCAGCCTGAGAAGCTCGGAAAGATTCTCTCTTTCTCCTCCTGCTAGGCAGCTGCAGGCTATGCCCTCTTTCATCTAACTGCTCCCTAGGCAGCATTTCTTCATCCTTTCTCACATACTATTACAACATCCCACAAAACCATTCCAATCAACAATGCAAGTTTGGCTCTTGAATGTAAAGTTATATTTAGCAGCTGGAGGTGGCTGCTGAATTGATGGCAGACTCCCCCTCCTCCTTGCCCTCTGCTCTCTACCTGTCCATTTTTCTCTTATGACAATCATATAGTTGTATTGCCCCTTGTGTTTTGCCCCTTCTTCGATGTTCTTTTTTTAAAAATTTATATGCCGCCCTTTCTCCGGAGACTCAGGGCGGCTTACAAGGCGTTAAGCAATAGCCTTCCTACTTTTGTATATTTATACAAAGTCATCTTATTTCCCCCACAAACTGGGTCCTCATTTGACCTACCTTAGAAAGGATGGAAGGCTGAGTCAACCTTGAGCCTGGGGAGATTCGAACTCGCAGTAATGGCAGGCAGCTGGAAGCTAAATACTACCTTTTAACAGTAGCATTAGTCTGCTGTGCCACTCAGGCTCCTTCATTTTATTGCTTTGTTACCATACTTCTGTGCTGATCACACTCTTTTCATTTCCTCCTTTTTACTGCTGTAAGACGCCCAGAGTCGCCTCACAGCTAGATAGGTGGCAAATAAATTTAACAAAAAATAAAGGCAAAATAAAGTGGCAGAATCCTCACCATAGAAGAGGAGGAAAAACGGTTTCTAAATTTCAAGTGCATGTCCCCAATTAGCATATTTCAGAAGGCGCATGCCGAATCTCTGTTTTATTACTAGGGAGAAGGGAAAGCTATCACCACATTCCTTATACCCGTGATGGCAAACCTATGGCGCCCCACCTTGGCCCTGCCGTGCAGTTGCGCATGCCTCCTCCTGGCCAGCTGGGTTTTGGGTCTCTGTCACGCATGCGCAGGGGGTGGAGGGCACGCGGGAGATGTGCATGCATGGGGGCGGGGCGCATGCACACGGATGAACGGGGGCGGCACACATAGGGGGTCACATGGGTATTGCATGATGGGTGCAAGCACAGACGCTTTGGGCACTCAGTGCTGAAAAGGTTAGCCATCTCTGCCCTATACTGAAGTCAGCAATGTGTCCCTGTTAGACGGCTGCGAAGGAATCCAGCTCCTCTCCCCTCCTTGTCTCTTAATGGGTCCTCAGGGACTGCTTTTCCTCTGGACCAGGGGTGTAAAATTAGTGGCCCGTGGGCCAGGTGCGTCACATACAGGCCACGTCCACCCCAGCTCCGCAAATGGAAAAAGAATCACAAAATGTCACGTGATGGCAACATGACACCCCGAGTTGAACACCCGTGCTCTGGATTTTTCCCTAAGCACAATCCTCCACTGAACCTCCCTCCAGACGCAGCACCTTCTCAACCCGTCTCCTCATAGATCAATCCCCGCAAAAGGAACATTTCCTCTCCTCCCAAAAGTGAGCTGCAAGCCGTGCTGGCCACCAGACCCCCGTCGCTGCCAAACGTCCCCCTGCCTCTGTGACTTACCTGTTCCAGAGTGAGCTGCTTTGAAATGGTGTCGTTTTCCAGTTTTTTAATTTTCTTCATCAACTTGTTGACTTGGAACTCCTGCTCCTGCTCCAGATGCTGCTCCAGCTCTGCCTTCTCATGCTGCAGCTAAGATCAGGAGAAAAGTCAAAGCCCAAAAGGTCAGCATTTTGCAGCAGCAAACCAACTTGTATTTTACAATAATATATAAAATCTGGCCCTGGTCAAACCCAGATTGAAAGTGAAACACAGTATTAACAGTAAACGCGAAGGGCCCATAATGTATGAGGCAATTCCACCCAGAAAATGGTTTTGAAAGGGGCAACTTCAGTACAGGAGGAGATTTCTATTCTGTTTGCTCTCTCTTGCCTGCTCTCTGGAACAGTAAGTTTTCTACACATAAGGACAAAATATAGCGATCTTCAGCTAATTGGATTTCTAGACATTTCATGTGGGGATGAGGCTGACGGAGGTTTTTAAAGAAAGACTGGACAGCCCCCTGTCTGAAATGGTCTAGGGTCTCTTGCTTGAGCAGGGGGTTGGACCTTTGAGGTCCCTGCCAGCTCTATTCTAACTTTCTGTTAACTTTTTCCTCCCGACTTCATGTATTTCTTCTCCTGCATAACACAGGGCTCTACTGGGCACCCCTGACTATCTCCCAATCTTCCGGGGCAACCCCTGTCTTAACAGGGTTCACTTTTACCATCTCCTAAATCCAGAGGGGAGTTTCAGTGTTTCACTCCTCCCCAAAGTCCCTGGTGTATTTTTCACACGGACACCTAAAAGCACCAAGCCTTTCTCTGCTGGGTGCTCCATCACAAAGCATCACATCCTGGAAAGGACCTTCTGAGCCCAGCATCCTGGATATGCCTGAATCCTAGAACCCACTGCTAAGATGAACTCGACTGGTCATGAACCCTGGGGATGAACTTAATGTACCTCCTGTCTGAATAGGCGCATGCTAGATCACCAGGACGACACAGGATCGGACCCCACACCAAAAGAGTAACTTCGGTTGGAGCCCCTGGCCTCTCCATGGGGATTCCTGCCTCCACCCATTTCCTGAAACATTTGGGCTGCTCTTGCAAGGCGCTGCAGAGTGGAGCTTGCAGCTGTGCCAAGCAAGTGCTCCGATCCATTATTTTAGGGACTTTGTTTTCTCAAAAGAATATTTATTGCTAATCTTTTTGTTCCTTTTTTTTAAAAAAAAGATTGATGTCACTTTAAAAGCAGTTATTCTGCCCTGGTTCTTTCCAAAAAGAGACATACAAGACTGGTCTTATCATCCAGACTTCCTTGATAAAATACATTAACTCAGAACCGACAGAGATCAAACAAGCCCCCCTCGCTTTTTGGAGCCGACTTCCTCCATGTGTGCAGAAGTCTAAACTGTAGACAAGTTCAGACAAAGACTGAATATTTCCGAGTGAGAGCAACAAATATCCAAGGACCTTCCAATCGGCCTTATTGTGTAGGGCTGGAAATCCAGTTGTCTAGTTTCTGTTTTGTGAAATCAATTTCTCAAATTCTCTGAGAAGGATGCAGGGTAAACCGTAATTCCATAAACCTAAGGGTAAAATAATTCAAAGTAATAAGCAGCAGCTGGATACCAAATCAAGAAATAACTTTTCTTAGGAGGGTTCCAACCACACCACTGAAAACACTAAAGGAACTGGGGCCTGGTGCAAATCCAACAGGGCTTACAAGAAATATGGAGGTTGGAAATATCAAATAGATGTCACAATGCAAACACTTGAGAGTCACAAGGGAGAACGGCTGTTCTTATACCCAGAATATCTCATGGCTCCAGGTCCATGTATGTTTATTCTACAATAATCTCCTTCCTCATCTTTCACCTCTTCTGCTAACAAGGGTCTTCCCTTCCAAGATACCTGCTAACAAGGGCTCATGGTGTCTTTGCAGAACATTATGGAACCAATTATGCTGCTACTGAAAGCTAAAAGAACAAAGTGATCTTCCAAGGGCAATATACACCAGATGAGTGGAGTGGGGTGGGGTGGGGTGGGGTGGGGTGGGGTGGGGTGGGGTGGGGTGGAGTGGAGTGGAGTGGAGTGGAGTGGAGTGGAGTGGAGTGGAGTGGAGTGGAGTGGAGTGGAGTAGAGTAGAGTAGAGTAGAGTAGAGTAGAGTAGAGTAGAGTAGAGTAGAGTAGAGTAGAGTAGAGTAGAGTAGGACAGGACCATGGAGGTGTTCTAGTTTAGCCTCCTGTTCAAACAGGAGAACCTATACCAATTTAGATAAGTGACTGTCTAGTCTCTTCTTAGAAACCTCGAGTGATGGAACATCCACAGTTTTTAGAGGCAAGCTGTTCCGCTGGTTAATTGTCCTCACTGTTAGGAGGTTTCTCCTTAATTCCAGGTTCCTTCTCTCTTTGATTAGTTTCCAACCATTGTTTCTTGTCCTGCCCTCTGGTGCTTTGGAGAATAATTTGAACCCTTCTTCTTTATTGAGGCAGTTCCTCAAATACTGGAATACTGCTATCATGTCACCCCTAATTCTTCTTTTCTCTAGACTAGACCAGCTGTTCTTCATATGTTTTATCCTCCAGGCCTTTGATCATCTTAATTGCTCTTCTCTGAGCTTTTTCCAATGTCTCAACATCTTTTTTTGTAGTATGGTAACCAAAATTGGTTGCAGTATTCCAGATGTGGCCTTACTAGGGTTTTATAATGTGGTACTAATATTTCACATGATCTTGATTCGATGTGTCAGCCTCCGCCTTTTGCTGTTTTGGCTGCCATGGTAACAGGGGAGCTAGTTTTGAGTTATAAGCGTGCTGGAGAGAGAAACGAAAGTGATACCTAAGATATAGGGCTGCATCTTTGAAGCTGCTATCGGGTCAACAGCCACGGCATTCCTATTTATTTATTTATTTATTTATTTATTTATTTATTTATTTATTTATTTATTTATTTATTTATTATTTATTTATTTATTTATTTATTTATTTATTTATTATTTATTTATTTATTTATTTATTATTTATTTATTTATTTATTTATTATTTATTTATTTATTTATTTATTTATTTATTATTTATTTATTATTTATTATTTATTTATTTATTTATTTATTTATTTATTTATTTATTTATTTATTTTTTATTTATTTATTTATTTATTTATTTATTTATTTATTTTTTATTTATTACATGTATTTATATGCCGCCCTTCTCCCGAAGGACTCAGGGCGGCGAACACAAGTTAAGAAACATGTACAATAAAATCACACTTTAAATCAAATAACTAATTAATGATAAATAATAAACCCAGAATCAGAGTCAGCCTATTTGCTTGAAAAGCCAAGTCTTCAGGTCCTGACGGAAGGAGCGGAGATCAGGAGCTGTCTATGATTCTCTCATTCCAGAGGGTGGGAGCACCCACAGAGAACGCCCTACCCCTGGGCACCGCTAGATGACATTGGCTCGCCGTCGGAACCCTGAGGAGAGCGGCCCTATGTGAGCGAACAGGACGGTGGGAAGCAGGCAGGAGAAGGTCCTGTAAATATTCTGGACCTAAATCATGTAGGGCCTTATAGGTGAGAACCAGCACCCTGAAGCTGGTTGATGACACCGCCAGACATGTGCTTCCACCTGACTCCTGGGAGACCTTTGGATTGGATGATTTACGCTGGACAGTGGGAGGGGATGCTTTCTATCCATAATTTTCGCGCTTTTGCCTCAGATTCTGCTTTTCCTTGGTTGCGATCACTTCAGTAAAAGTACCTTTCTCTATATACAATGGAGTTTGGATCATTCTTTCCTGGACTTTGAAGGAAGCACACCTGACATTAAGCAGAATCTCTTTCTCAGCCATCCTGGATAACTACCAAGGGGGCTGAAAACCACAGGATGTCTGATCAAGAAAGTGATTTAGATCAGATGGGAGCTTCTGGCTCTGCGATGACTTCATTCCAACCGGGGGGGGGGGGGGAGCCACGGAGTGGATGGAAAAACTACAGCTGAGAGAGGAGCCAGAGGAAGCCAGATGATCACGGGGAGTAGGGAGGCTGCCAGACCTGGCGAGGACACCCCCCCCCCCCAAAGAGTACCCAGCTCCAGACCCCGAAAGGGAGAGGCCGTGTGATTGCAAGAGCAAAAGGAGAGCCTCATGA
Source organism: Masticophis lateralis (assembly GCA_030761175.1). Taxonomy (NCBI): domain Eukaryota; kingdom Metazoa; phylum Chordata; class Lepidosauria; order Squamata; family Colubridae; genus Masticophis; species Masticophis lateralis. The sequence goes on from JAUDYJ010000005.1 coordinate 97,320,750, forward strand.
TTGCTCAAGCTATGCAACTCCTCCGTGATGTGAAGAAAGCTGGAAAAACTGTGAGTCTTATGTATTCCCTGTGGGGATGGGAGGAGACTATGCCACAGTGGATCCAGAGGAGACTGCTCGTGGGGGAGAGGAAGAGGAAGATGGGGAAGAAATATCTCAGGCTTCTGGTGTCCAAGCGAGGGAGGCAGCAGCCCAGGGACCCCCAGCCTTGCAGGCCCCAACCTGCAGATGCAAAAAACCAAAAAATCCCCCCCCCAACCGAAAAATATGGAGGGAATCCGAAGAACTTGGGGCTTTTCTTGACCCAAGTGTGGAACCTCATGCAGGACTGGGGGGAGGACTCCTTATCAGATGCAGTGGGAGTGAGATGCGTCACAAATGCCTTAAAGGGAATGGCAGCTAAATGGATGGTGGTCCTCCACAATAACAGCTCCCCCTTGCTGAGAAACTACAACCTGTTCATGGGGGCTCTGAGGAGGCGGTTTGAAGACCACTTAGCTGAGCGGAAGGCGAGACTCTGAATGAAGGGTATCCAGTAGGGCCAGAGATTGGTGGCAGAATACACCCAAGAGTTTCGCGAGCTGGCACCTTTCATGACAGGGTGGTCAGAAGCAGCCCTACTGGAGATCTTCAAGGATGGACTGAATGAAGACGTCTACAAAGACTGTAGAGCACGGGGGGTCCCTGAAGATTTGCAGAGTTGGTACATAGTAGCTGAGGACGCGGAGATCGATCTGGCCCAAAGCCAACTCTGAGGAAGCCGTGCAGGGGATCCATCATCCTCCTACTACTGCAATTCATTTTGCTGGATAGGGCCCATTGTTCAAATCTGTCAAGATCTTTTTGGATCCTGAGTTTATCTTCTGGGGTGCTGGCTATTCCTGCCAGTTTAGTGTCATTTGCAAATTTGATGAGTTTCCCTTCTATTCCCTCATCTAAGTCATTTATGAAGACTTACTTACACATACACAAGAGCAACACAATGTTTTGGCACCTATGGGGCGGGGGGAGAGAAATATGTTCCCTTAGTTCTATATTTTAACTTTATCTAATAAAGTTCTCTTTAATGGTTATGCAAACTGGTTTAGGGAAGTCTGAAAGCTGTGGCAGACAGTTTTATAGACTCAAGCACATCTTTTCCATTAGTTTATTTACACCCATGAACTGAGCAGCACTAAAAACTTCAAAAGAAAGAAATGACAGGTGGACAGTCCCCAGAGAGTTGCTAGATAAGCAGACAAGGGCAAATTCAGCTACAGTATTTCCTTTCCTCCAACATACAGTATAAACATTTGGAAATATTGTGCTTTAAGAAATAAACAGTATCTCAGATTGATCGTTGGCGAGTGCCTTTCTAAAACCCCGTCCAAATGTTACAAAGGACATACACCCTTCTGACTTCTCTGAAGCTCTTTAGCAAGGAAGGTCCTGCAAAACCAGGAGAACCCCTGCAAAAGATTCTCTCTTTCAGCCACAAGATCTGCACTTTAGATCCCAAAACAGATCCTGCTCAAACAATAAAAGTTGCCACATCTCAAAGTACCAGAAGTACTTTTTGAATGATTCAGAAAGAACAGAGAGTTTTGAAAACAGAATAACTAATTTTATGCATTTAATAAACAAACCCTGGAACAGTTGCAACACTATCAATCCCATAGAAAAGGAAACCTCAAATCTAATACAGTTGCAAAAAAACACAACACATTTCTACCTCTAAGTTGGCTAAAACCCAAATGTGGCTAATTTACAAAGTGGGAAATAAGCCATTTAAAATAGGGTAAGGGATTAGAAGACAATAAAATTCAGATTTGCTTAGCAAAGTATCTCTGTACAGAGATCCTCCCCTCCCCTCCCCGGAGGGCTATTCATTCCCAGGAAGGCAGGCAAAACAGAGAGAGGAACAACTGATGCAACACCACCCCCTGCAGGATCTTCAGAGAAAATCCAGGGTTCTCTAGGCAATCTAGGAGCTCAGCTCATCCTCCACAGAAAAACCCAGCATCTACTAGTTTTGCTCTCTGCATTGCACCTCTTTGTGATGAACCAAGACATGTGCATCTAGCTGCAATAGGTTCATATCTTGTTTCTTGTCAACCTGAGCAAATGTGGTGTGTGGATCCAGAAAGGTGGTCCCCAGGGAACCCGAGAAGCCACAGAAGGATTTGAAGACGCCTATGAAGAAGCAAAGGCCGGCAACTTTTTCAATGTGGTTGAAGCTAAGGAATATTCTCCAAGATGAAGGTACAGATAAACTCTGCTTTCATAAATTATAAAAAGTCCTCGATCTAAGCAGGGTAAATTCAGCAACTCTGCATCAGCAACCTTGCAATGAAGAAGAGCTGGACCAGAGGAGGACGAAAGGGGGAGGGGGAGGGAGAGGAAGAGCTGTTGTACTTTGCTTTTTAAGGTTCTGGATAGTATCATCTGAACCTTGCTACTTGGATATACAACATTATTTAAATAGAGGGCATTCCTAGCGGATCCTGGAAGGAAAAAAATATGGAGTGGACTGTCAAGAGAGCAAAGATGAAATATAAATACTGTAGCTGTTCCCCTTGGCAGCCTTGGAAGTCAACACACACACACACACATACACAAATATTCTGAGCTGATGAAGTGCGAAAGGAGTACAAAGAGTTGATCCAAGGCAAATTCCAAAGCAATTCAAATACATCACCCCCCTTGGGTGATGAATCTGCTCAATCCGTGCACTGAATCGGAGTCACTTGATCACTTTTTTTTCAAACTTGGTACTTTTTGAGATGCCCAGATTTTCCCATCTCTAACCCTAATCCTGGCAGGGAAATTCTGGGCCTTGGAGTCCACACATCTCACAGGTACCCAACACTGCATTAGGAGCCTTGTGGCAGAGGTCTCCAAACTTGGCAACTTTTGAGACTTGTGGATTTCAACTCCCAGAATTCCTCAGCCAGCAAAGCTGAGAGTTGAAATTCTGGGAGTTGAAGTCCACAAGTCTTAAAGTTGCCAAATTTGAAGACCCCTGCCTTGGGGAATCTCTGCACAGCAGCAAACACCACAGAGTTGAGCTCACTTGTTCCACTGAATGGGATCTTGGGGTGATTCACACACTGCAACTCACATAGTAATAATTTTACTATAGGATTTTGAAAAAAGTCCTTTATTATTTAATTTTTGGAAATGGATGTTTAAAGCTTGGTTTTCCCTGACCTCTATTTTTTTCTATATATATGGAGAAATATTCTCTTTTGCAACCATCTTCCTTCTTTCCCTTGATTTGTTCACTCCCGTTTGGAATTTTTAGGCGATAATGGCAGTTAAGACATTTTTCTTAGACACATAATTCTTTTTGATATTCCGAAGATCCTTTTTCAAGGCGACTGGACTTCCTTGTTTTGTTTTGTTTTTAAGACGTTTCGCTTCTTCAGCTCTGAAGAATCCATATTTCATTCTAATACCTGTTGCTCAAGAGGCTGAAACGATGGTTCCAGTGCTAACAAATGCATTCCCTACCTAACAAGAAGAATCGCTCGAGCAGTTCTTATTTTAGGAAAGGGGGGGGGGGGGGGAGAGAGAGAGAGAGAGAAAAGTAGCCGTACCTGCATCAGCTTCCTGGAGAGTTCATTAGTGAGAAATTCCTCCTCCTTTTCATAATTCACGGCCAACGTCTCCTTCTCCTTCTGCAAAGCTTGAATCTTCTTAAACAAGGTGTTACTGATGAATTCTTCTTCTTGCTCTGCTCGGGCTTGCTGGAAGAGAAAAACACAACTTCAGAACTGGCCTGGAAGGCATCCTGCAGCTTCCTCTGCTTATGCTCTGGTGCCCCTCAACTAAGCAAGGTCGCTAAGAGTTCCGTCCTGAAGATCCAAGCCTGATATCTTTGCAGCAACCACCATGAATATCACCGTTTGTGGAGGGTCTAGGTCAGTGATGGTGAACCTTTTAGACACCGAGTGCCCAAAGTGAGCGTGCATGCCCAAACTGAAAGGGGTGTGTGCATGCACAAACATGCACATCAGTGGTGGGTTCCAAATTTTTTTACTACTGGTTCTGTGGGTGTGGATTGATGGGCGTGGTATGGCTTGGTGGGCGTGGCAGGGGAAGGATACCATAAAATCCCCATTCCCTCCCGATCAGTTGGGACTTGGGAGGCAGAGAATACATGGGGACGGGGCAGGTCAGAATTATTACTACCAGTTCTCCGAACTACTCAAAATTTCCGCTACTGGTTCTCTAGAACTGATCAGAACCTGCCTCTGATGCACATGCATGGACATGGGTGAATGTGCGCATGCGCAGACATGAATGCGGACATGCGTAGCAGAGAGCTATAGACCAGCTGGCCAGCAGGAGGTGGGGCATCCCAACATTGGCAGCGCAACAAGAGGTAAGACCTTTTTCTTTCGTGAGCTTCTGTTTCGTCGTTTGCAGGGAAACAGAAGTTCACAAAAGAAACACCAGAGATCTGACCTGGGTAACGACGCACTTGCCAGCAGAGGGGGCTCTGCGTGCCAGCTCTGGCACGCGTGCCATAGGTTCACCATCACGGTTATCGGTCTCTGCTCTAGGCTGCCACAGAGGAAAGGTAGGGATCCCGGCACCACAAATGCTCTCTTGCAGTCAAAAGTGCTTGGCTCCAGAAATGAAGCCACACTAACCACAAACCAGGATGGAAAGGATATTTTGGGGGGGGGGGGTGTGTTTTCTGTATTACTCCGACACAGACAGCACATTTTTTCAGCTTCAAGGAGTTTGTGGGCAGAGATTTGTTCCTGTCACTACACCGAACTTCCTGGGACAGACCGCAAATCCTTTTAGCCATCACTGATGCAGACTCTCCTACTCCTCAACTGCAAATCAGACCAGTCACAGAGCCAGCCATTTGGAATAAAGTCCAGTCTCCAATCCCAACTGCCCACCATGCATAACAAGGTTATGCACCGCTGGGAGGGAGGGAGGGAGGGGGGGATGAAGAGGAGGAAAGAGCACAACCTATTCTTGGTGAAGCCATTGATCCATCTTGTGCAGGAAGAAAACAGAGGGCGACCCAACGGATTGTCTTTTCTCTTCCCAAAGCTTCCTATGCTTCTAATTCTTGTAAGACCAAAGATCTCACAGTCTGGAGAATAAAATTAAAAGCAAACTTGAAAGCATGAACAAACCATGAACAAGGAAGCCAAGCTGTGGCTTCCATGCAAGCTGCTCCACCCGCGTTCAATGGAGTTTACGACTTTCCTGGACTGAAGCAAATCTTATTGGTGTAACAGTTCAACCTGCCAATCTGGTTTGCCATTCTGGTTTTGCCAGGCAATTGCAAAACCGATGGAACAAGGAGCATATGAGCACAAGGGTCACTTAACTCAGCCTAACAGTTTAGAGCCAAAGCAACCCAACTGGCTAGAAAATCGAATATAATGTGAGAACTCTGCGCCTTCCCTGGATCTCACAAAACACCCACAAATGATCTCTGTGTGATGCCAGCAGCAGGAAAGAAGTCAATGCCCTACAGCATTGCCTTGAACTTGAGAAGGAAGAGCAGGCAAAAGGAGCCTGAGTAGCGTAGGAGGCTAATGCCTCCTACTAAAGGCAGCAATTAACATCCAGCTGCCTGTAATTCTGCGAGTTCAATCCTAGCCAGGCTCAAGGTAAACTCAGCCTTCCATCCTTTCTAAGGTGGGTAAATTGAGGACCCAGTTTGTGGGAGCAATAAGCTGACTTTGTATAAATATATACAAAAGTATGAAGGCTATTGCTTAATGCACTGTAAGCTGCCCTGAGTCTCCGGAGAAGGGCGGCATATAAATCAAATTAAAAAAAAAAAAAAGATTAGGGCCAAGAGAAAGGGATGGAAGCCAAGTTGGCAGGGCTGGATTTACAAATCAACGGATTCATTTATGATTACCCCTCCCAAATTAATGATTATCCTGTTGAAGCACATTGAAAAGCACAGACTGCACGAGGTTTAGAAGAGCTCTGGGGTGGGGTGCATGCAAAGGTGGGGGGAGGTACATGATGGGAAAGGACAGATGATGGACAGATGGACAGACACACAAAGGTGCAGGAGAAAATAGTACATGAAAAATCTTTAGAGAGCGCTGGAAAAGTTGGTTCCTCTGCTAAACCACTGTGACCCCTTTGCCCCAGGAAATGGTTAACTGGAGCCAAACCACAGTTGACTCTATTGTTAGGTATTTATTGTTTTTATTTAATCGTCTCTTTGGAACTCACATCCAGGATCTCCAAGTCTGGAATATCCTGGTCTGGAAGATTTAGTTTTAGAAAAGTAGGAGAGCAAGTTCAGAACTACTGGATGAGAGGGAGAGGAAGAGGGAGGGAGGGAGGGAGGGAGAGGGAGAGAGAATGTAGGAGGGGGAATAGGACACTCTGCACCCCCTGCTGGAAGTAAAACCTGATTCACACAAAACCAACATTTCTCTTAAGCTCTGTAAGGCATGTGCAATTCATATTATGATTTGCTGTCAACTGCAGAAAAGGTCATTCTGACATTTTCTGCAAACCAGGACTTTAAAATTCTTGGCTAACGCTACATGCAGCAGTACAGAGAACAGAAATCTGTATATTTGACTGCAATTATGAATCTGCCGTCTTTTATTCCTCCTTATGGCTGGAGAAGTGGCGTAGGAACCATTAATCATCCATGCAGGAAAACACACCTCAGGGGAAGCCGTGCTGGAAAGCTATCAGAGCTGCAAGGAGGCGGCACCTGACATCAAATCTAGTGCATGGATTCTAGCTACCACCGTCTGCAACTCCACAGCCCACCACAATCTCCTTGACAGTTGTTCTTGCAAATTTTCACACCTTCCAGTTTTTGCAGAAGCTGTGCTGGTATGTCATAGAAAGACATTTTTATTGCAGAGACTGAATGATTTCTAAGCCAGCCTTCTTTACTCAGATGGAACAGCAGGACAATTCTGGAAGCAGAAGTCCCACATTTGGTGCATGCAATCATAGGAGACCAATACTTATGAAATTCTGGGAGACACCGGGGAGCATCGGGCTTTTCCATCAGTGGCCTGTGGCGCCCAGGAAGCCTTACTTTAAGAAGAGAGACATTCCTACTGAGAGTGTAAGGGTTTACGAACACTGGCTGACTGGGAAAGGGGTGAGGTTAATACTGTGAGGCCCAGTGGGGAATCCTGCAAGAGAAGAAAGGCTGGTGGGAAGACATGGCATCAAGGAAATTGGGGGGAGGCTCCAAGTTGTCTCTCAAAATTAGACAAAGAAATTTGAACTGAGGAGGAGGTGGAGAACCTTAAATCCTGGACCAAAGAACAAGACTGCAAAGGATGTTTACCACGAAATCTCTCCTTTCCAAAACGCAGACCCAGATCTCAAAGACGCAGAAGAAACCTGAGACTCTGGCTCAGTCAGTCTATCAATGGTGGTGCTGTGGTCCGCTGGCAGCCTGTGGAGCTGGCAGCAGAGTTGGACAGTGAGGAGGCTGGGGAGGAACGTGGGCCAGTCCTGGAGTTGGGGGAAGGCTCGGACAAGGGCTCTGCGTTGGAGGCAGAGAGGGGGCCAGGGCCATCTGGTAGTTATGTGCTGCCTCCAGAATCTGACATCAGCGAGGCAGAAGAACAGTGTGAGCCTGTTCCAAGTGTGTGCATGTGCAGAGCTGCCAGAAAGCAAAAACAATTAAGGAAAAAAGGGGCAACTCAGGAGTAAGGCTTAGATATGATTGGCCCCTCCCATAAAAGCTTTGCAGGAAGCAATTAGTTCATATAGCCAATTCAAGCTCTGAGAAGTCCGTCTGACTCTGTGCTCACGTGATCACAGAGATGTCTTCCGCCAGCGCTGGCTCTTCGGCTTTGAAACGGAGATCACCGCCCCCTAGAGTCAGGAATAATTTCAGCACAGCCGAAGCCCAGGAATCTCCCTCAGGCACACCCCCAGGAGCAGCAGAGACCATCGTCCCCAGGCAACTCCTTGCCAACAGCTCTGGAGGAAGCTGAAAGGGCTCCAGGGCATTGCTTCAAGGACTGCTCCCAGGTGGGCCCAAGACCCTGAATGGAGTTCACTTAATGAGCCCTGGCAGGGGTGAAAATCTTCAGAGGGGAGCCTCTCCCCAAAGCAACAGGCCGTGAAAGGGGAAGTCGTAAAGCTGATGCAAAAAGGCTTACAAAGAAGAAACAAGAAAGATTTGCCAAAACTTTTCAAGCAGGGAAACCAACAGGGCTAAAATGAAGGGAAAGGAAAAGAAGGAGGAATATTCTACAGGACCATGACGGAGACTTCAATGCACTATGACGGAGTGGCTGTTCCAACCTCCTCCTCTCCTCAAAAGGCAGGCAACCTCCCGATCAGGGGTTTCCAACCTTGGCAACTTTAAGACTTGTGGACTTTAAGACTTGTGGAGCTTTGCTGGCTGAAGAACTCTGGGAGTTGAAGTCCACAAGTCTTAAAGTTGCCAAGGTTGGAGATCCCTGCTCCAGATGATTCTGAGCAGGATCTGAGATCCTGAAAGGTCTTCTATCTCCCTCTGGAAAGACTCCTCTGCCTAGCCAAAAGGTCCAGACATTGCACAGCTTAGGCTGGGCATATGAGTCTTTAAAATAAAAAAAAAAACAACGAACCACAGCCTGAAGCTGTAATACTTGCTTTCGTATTGAGAAGGCATAATAAGATCAAGGGGAAGGGAGGATTATTTTGTGTTTACAGAGCTGGAATGGATCTCCAGAGGCTTAAACTTTCATTAGTCTCGGAGTTCGTCAAGCATTTTGCGAGAGCTCTATGGGGAAATTCAACCTTTGCACTAGTTTCTCTCTCTCTCCCAGAGACCAACATAGCCCCAGAGGGTAAAAAAATGGGCGAAGGAGCTATTGGCTTCTGGGAGGTCCTCCCGATTTCCTCCTGAAAGGGCATTATGGGGGCAGTTCCAATCCACCCACTAGATTTGGTGTGCGAAGGCAGGGCATCAAGGAAACTGGGGGGTGGGAAATACTCCCAAATCTGCTCAAAGGAATTTCAGCTTGATGATCCTGAGAAGGAAATGAGGCATAGAAAGAGAAAAATGGAATCAAACGACTTGCTGGCTGGCAACCCCTTGGTCTCCATCTTAACTTCATTTCTTTAAACGTCTGGAATTGGAAGTTAATTATGACTACAGATGCTGAGATTAACCTCAGGATATGTTCCTGATATTAGAATTACAGATGAGCCTTCCAACTGTTCTTTCCATCACAAACGTTAAAGGAAGATACTGCTTTTGCATCTTTATTGCACTAAGGTTCTGTTACTTGAATTCCAAATTTTATTTTGAAAAGTACATAAAGCCCCACTAAAAGGAAGGTACCCGCCTTTAATTTGCAACAGATTAGGCTTTTCAAATCTTTTTGACCTGAAATATCTCCCCATATAGAAACCAAGCTCCAATATTAGGCTATCAATGAATCGCATTGCTCCCAGCAAGAACTGAGTTTAGCTGGGGGGGGTTTGGGACAGAAGCAGCAGCCAGAGTCATCAATAAGATGCAAAAAGTAAGTCAAAAGGATTAAAGTGGTTTCAATGATAAATCAATCTGTAATTTCATGCAAATTAAAATGCATTCCTGAAATAGAATAAATTTCATTTGACTTTTAGAAGGAATAAAATATACGAGCCACAGCCTTCACACCTATCAGTGCTAGAGAGTGAAAATTCACAAGCAGCATCTTGGGTTCCCCTGGACGAATGGAAGAATGGCAAAGTATTGAAAAACTTCTCCTCCTCAAGAGCTTTTTAGAAAGGCCACTTTTTCCTACAAAGCCAGAGGAACTTTAAAAAAAAGTTAAAGCTTTAGAACAGGGGTCTCCAACGAGGACTTCAACTCCCAGAATTCCCCAGCCAGCTTTGCTTTGCTGACTGGGGCATTCTGGGAGTTGAAGTCCTCCAGGCTTAAAAGTTGCCAAGGTGGGCGTTTAGTTTCCCCAACATGTAATCATTTAACTTCAAAGATAGAGTGGGAAACAAGAGTGGTCAGAACACTGAGAACAAGTTGGCAAGTCATTTTTCCCAGAGGCTGTCGTAACTAAAAATCGTTGTTAAATGGTTATAAGTCAAGGACTAATTCTATTTTTTCCTCCAGCTCTCTACTCCGCTTCTCCTTTGCAGGGAAGTCCTCAGTTCCCAAAGACAACTTGGGCTCACCTTGGTGGTGGAAGACCTTTGGCGCAATACTCAAGGCCAGGTAGACTCCCTGCCAGGTGAGTATGTTGGTAAATTAAGAAGGCTGTTATTTCACAAGTTGTTTTCTTGCAGCCTCTCACAGAAAAACAGAATGTGGTGGAAGGCTACAGTCCTGGTGTCAAAAGGCTGGCAGGAAGGAAGCCTTATTCCTGGCGACTTGAAAAATTTATTTATGCCACAATATTTAGCATTTCTGCCCTGTAAACTGCAGAGTTCAATTGTTGGCGGCTTTTTTATAGCACAGGTGGAGGAGAGACCAAAAAAAAAAAAAAAAAAAAAAGCAAGTCAAATTTCCAGTGTGCTCAACTGTGCTATCAAATCCCTTGCACCTTTCCATTATGGCCTTCTCCCTGAAATTTCCTTTTGATTTTCTCTTATGAGGGGGAACGTTCAATTATTAAAACAATGTAAATGCCATGCACTGAGCGCTAGGAAGAACCCGCAGGATGAATTGGATGGAGAAAAAAAAAAAAAGAGAGAGAGAGAGAGAGAGAGAGAGAGAGAGAGAGAGAGAGAGAGAGCGAGCAGCAGCAGCAGCTGCTTAAGCCCCAACAGGCTTCGGGCAGCAGCCCCTCTAAGCTTCCTACCCCGCAAAGCCCCCCGAGTTATGGGAGCTGCATCTGAAAGGGGGCCTATTCCTTCTCTAAGGGAAGGCATCACTCTCTTCCTGCAAGGATGCAGAAGATGGCCAAAGGATTCTGAATGAGCTGGTAGCAACTGCTCAACTGGCAGCAGTCTTTAATGCAACTAAGCAGCCCAGAGCAGGGGTCTCCATCCTTGGCAACGTTAAGACCTGTGGACTTCAACTCCCATAACGCTGCCAAGGTTGGAGACCTCTGGCCCACAGAACCTTCAGACTCTGGCCTAAATCCCCTAACATCTCTTCTGAACTATGTTTGACTTCTGATGAGCCCTGAGACCTTGAAGTCTCCTTTCCAAGAGCAGGGAAAGGACCTACAGGACGGGGCAGTCCTGGGATCACTTCAATACAAGCCAAGTTCAGGCCCAGGTCCATACGCACACACCCAGAGGCAGCCCTTAGTATGGAAAGAGGGCAAAAGAATGGACCATTTTATTAAGCAAGAGTAGGATGAACCCTTTTGTACCCCGTTTCTCTTCTACCAAGAGCTAACACAGAAAAGAAACTCTACTGCACACAGCCTCCATTTTCATCCATTTGCAATAAGCTTCCAGGACCAATGAAGGAACTTGGACTTCTCTCTGCTCCTAGTTCAGCTCCACATTGACTCAGGGGGACCAAGAAGAGGGAGAGACCCAGAGGCCCCCAGGGAGAGTGGGTTGAGAGAGGGCTACTCTTCTCTCGTCAAGCACCTTCATCAACCGGTACCTCAGGCTTAGCACTGTGCCTCACCAAGAATGAGAAACTCCAATAAGCTTTCATCCTTGTGTTGAAATGCTTAGCCATGGCCTGATGATCAACTACCATCAGAGATGACACAAGAGCCATCTGGATCAGGCACCTAGTAGGACAATGCTTAGGAAAATAATCTTTTGCTGAACTAAGAAAATCTGTCCAGTGGTCTCTCTGGGTAGAGCCAGCGTGCAGAGGAAACACTGAGAAGAGCAATAGATACCTCCAACTCGAAATATTTGTGGAGGCAGTTACACCTCGATGTAACTCCTCTGTTCAGCCTGCAGCCAGATAACTGTGCCACATTTCTGAATCAAAAGCAATTACCTCTGATTTCCTCTCAGAAAGGGTTTACTCCAAATAATCTCAGCCTTCTCTGGCAACCAATCCTCTTAGGTAGCAAAGTGGTTTGTTTGAGGGCCTCCAACTGAAGGCTGTCCCCGTTTTTCTTTTTCGGAAGAAGATGGGCATCTGCTGTCAGAAACTGGCCAATTTCAACAGACATTCACCCCTCCAGCGATACAGACCATACACTCTGCTCCATTTTGATTTTAGGATTGAAACAGATCGCCTTCATCTGCAGGTATCATAATCTTTCCCCCATTTTTTTTTAAAGATGGGGCTGCAGAAACAAACCAAGAAATTCAAGGATCTTAGAACCTCTCAGAAATTGAAGGATTGGTGGCAGCAAGTAACTCCCTCCCCAGGTTCTCTTCTGGGAAACAGATGTATTGTGTTAGGTCAGGGTAGTTCTCCAGTTTCCAAATTGGTCCACTATTTCTCCAAGACAGCAGAACTATCTTATAAACATTATTTTTCTAACCTTTTATAAATGCTAATTCAATTCTCTTCATTTTAAATTCATCAGGAGAAATGCCTGAATTAGATAGAGATAGATGATAGATGATAGACAGATAGATAGATAGATAGATAGATAGATAGATAGATAGATAGATAGATAGACAGACAGACAGACAGAGATAGACAAATCCATATAGACTCCTATTCTGACCACAGAAAAAAGAGGAAGCACTGTGACAAGAGTCCAAGACTTATGTCAACATATTTGTATTGTGCCACTGGCTATGGTCTGTCCATCTGCTTCAAGTGATTCTATCAACACCTCTCCGTGTTTCACTGGATTTTTCAAAACTCAAACAGGTGTTGTAACCAAGATGTTAAATATTTTAAATGCTCATTTTACAAAGATATTCAGCAATGTAAAAGGAGGGATGCCAACAGGTTGCTAGCTAGAGGACTGCTGTACTGTGTCCGTATGTTTCCTCATCTTTCCATCATACCTGACAATTCACCTATGCTCCTGAAATTCTGAACATACAGAAGTCTTTAGGCTGAGTTCTGACCATGTAAGATGACATTACTAAGAGATGATTTCAGGGAGACAGCATAATGTAAGCTTGTGTGAGTGTGTGCACCTGCAATGCTCCTTTTTAAGCATCTTCTCAAAATTCTTTATCTTCATTTCCATGGATTTTGTTCACTCTCTTTTTCTGATTTTCCCTTGTTACAGGTAATGGTAGCTCCTTGTGAATTGCAGGGGTATATTGATTATATAGCAATGGTGTTGATTAAGAAAATGCTCAAAGTGAGTTCTGGAGAAAAACAACATTTGATTACATGATTTCATGTTCTTTCTTTCTTTTCCTTCTACAGTCCTCAATCTGAGGTGTAGAAGATAAATTGGGGTGATTATGATGGCTTCTTTTTTAAATTATTAAAGGGAAAATAGAACCTTTTTCTCAGCTCTCAAGAAGACTGATGTAATACTACTCCTCATTTCATCTTCCTGCAGATTATCCTTCAAAATCTAATTGATTATTATTACTTTGAGATTCAAAAGTATATTTTTAGCGACGGTGTTAACATTTGAATGTTTTAAATGACTAAGCTGTCAATTTTGGGAGCAGGGAGACCCTTTTGGGAGTAGGGCGGTATATAAATTTGATAAATAAAATAAATAAATTTTTAAACTGAAAATTATGGCAAGTGCCAACATCTTTCACACAAGAATCATTCAAACCATTATCACATATATTTTTTTTGTGCTTTACTTCTCTGATGCTGAACATTGCTTAACATTCATGACTCATGACTATGAAGGGCAACCTTTGAATATTTAAGGCTGGATGATCAGGGCCACATCTTGCAACACAGAGTTCATCAACAAACGGAGCAAACAAACTTGCAAATTATAGTTCTGTAATATTAGAATGACCCCCATGAACTTACATGCAGATTGATGGTTATTAAATTTTCAGCGTAAGTATGCATGTTCTATAGCATCATAAACGGAGAAATTGTGGAGAAATAACATAAGTTGCAAGGTGTCCATAAGAATTTATTTGTGCTGACTTTAGAGCACTGTATTTGTAAGTGAACAAGTCCATCATGATAAAGAAAGGAGTTATATTATTTTTAATATGTAAATTTTAAACAGCTAGCATTCTGACTGCTTCTCTAAATTTGTGGAGATTAATAACATACATTATTATTTTTATGGCTTGAATTCTGCTGTTATAAACTGATTTTTAATGGGATAACTTTGAAAACCAGGTAGTTAATACTAATGTAATGAATAAAACAGTGTGATTATTAAACTTTCTATTGTACACTTGGTATGTCTCATTAGAGGTTCCCTAAATAAATACAAATTATTAGAAGAAACTTACAGTTTTATCAACTAGAAGACCTTCTCCTGGTCTACTTCAGCATTTTTTACAAGGTTTTTGCAAATCATTTGCATGTAATTGTGCATTCACATGATTAAAACTTTCTTTAGTGTCAAGGTGAAAGTGCCCGTCAGATTACTTCTAATTAGAAATGCCATATTACATTAATTTCTGATTTCCTGAAGAGGAGCTGGAAAGAAATCTCAATAACTCTTGAGCTGGATGGTGGACACTATAATTCAGTAGATACATCAAATGCTTACTACTTTGGAACCCCGGAATGGATCCAATCTTCAGAAGCCAAAGAGACTCAAACATTAGGATCATGAAGGACACATCCAATGAGATCCTTCAGCATGTCCATTTCTAACAACAGAAGACATTTAAAAGTCGCAGGGGAGTTCCACATGCAACTCAACTTTCCACTCAACTCCTCTTACACAGCTTAGTCCAGAAATGGGCTTGCTGGGTTATTCTCAGCCTTTCAGAGAGCAGGAAATAACACTGCCATTGTATCACTGCCTGTTACAGACAAACAGACAGAGACACACACACACACTTTGGAAAGTCGAAGTGATTTTGCAGGTCACTGCAGCATTTCAAGCAAGAATAGAAAGCAGACCAAATGAGCTCCCAGCAGACAAGCAATAAGCACGCCCCTCGGTTTCTTGTCAATTACATCTTGAAACCTAACTCAGGAGGAGACATGCATTCCTGTCCTAAGAGAGGTTTTTAAAAATTACTACTCCTAAATTAGGTGAGAGGAGGAGCCCTTATCCATAGATCTTATTCTTCAAGAATGCAACTCCGAGTAAGGCTAGCTGATGAGAGCTAAATAGCTTGAAATAGATCTATACGAGTCTCCCTTTATTTCTTTATCAGCAAATATAAATTGTGTGTGTGTGTGTGTGTGTGTGTATGCATGCATGCATGCATGTATGTATGTATGTACATATGCCTAGAAACTAGTAGATTGTGATTACACTGAACTAGGGCTGCATAAAAATCTTGGCTTATGTAGGAAGAGCCTGTCTAAAGAGAAATACACATAAAGCCTACGAAAAAGAAAGAAAACATACACATATACATACATACATATACATACACATACATACATACATATGTTTTCTGAGGTTTTCGCGGGTGTTTGTATGTAGGTCTTTGGTTATTCGGGTCTTCTCCCGTGTAAAATTGGAAGTATCTTGGCGACGTTTCAACAAAATCTCATTCGTCAACTTCAGGCTGGTGTTCTCGGCTTCGTGCTTCCAGCGTAAAATTGAAAGTATCTTGGCGACGTTTCGACGAAGTCTCATTCGTCATCTTCAGGCTGGTGTTCTCGGCTTCGTGCTTCCAGCCTGAAGATGACGAATGAGACTTCGTTGAAACGTTGCCAAGGCACTTCCAATTTTACGCGGGAGAAGACCCGAATAACCAAAGACCTACATATATATATATATATATATATATATATATATATATATATATATATATATATAGTTTTTCTATTGAAAATATAAATTATATATATATATATATATATATATATATATATATATACATATACATATACATATACATATACATATACATATACATATATATATATATATATATATATATTTTCTTGGTTGTCTCCCAAGGTGACTTCCTTCTTAGGCGACTGCCAACACACACACAAACACGCCTTATACCACCATCCAGAAGCCTCAGCCAAAGAAAAATCTGGCTTAAGTGGAAGGAAACCCCAGAAGCCTCACAAAAAAAAAGGAAGGAAGGAAGGAAGGAAGGAAGGAAGGAAGGAAGGAAGGAAGGAAGGAAGGAAGGAAGGAAGGAAAGAAAGAAAAAGACAGGACAGACAGACAGCACTGCCTGCCCAGCCCAGAAAAGCAGGGCCATCCCTCCTGAGTCGGTTTTTGCCTTCCTGAGGTTTCCCAGGATTGGCTCACAGCTGGTGGGGGGGGGGGGGGTGTGGCGATCCTTGGCTGGGAAGAGGGAGGAACGGGGAGGCGAGGGTAGGATGGGCTGGGCAGCTGCAGCCCCGGGGGATCCTGGCCGGGGCCTTCGCCCCGGTTGCCTCCTCCGGCCCTGAGCTGGGTGGGTGGGAGTCAGAGGCGGCCTCCTTCCCACCTGAGGGAGGGGCGGCCATGCAGAGAAGGGGGCGGAGGGTCTGAATGGCCCGGAGCCCTGGCCGAGCCGCAGCGGGAGGGTGGGCAGAAAGCGCCGCGCCCACCGCTTCTCTGGGCCTGCCTGCCTGCCTGCCTGCCTGGGCGGCTGCGGGGTGTCTGCGGGCGGGGCACTCACGATGGTGACGCTGGCCTTGCGCAGGTCGCGGTTCTCCTCCTGCAGCGCTTTGCACTTCAGCTTGTAGGTCTCCAGCTCGATCTTCAGCACCTTGTTCTCCTGCTGCAGCGAGGCCAGCCGGTTGGTCAGCTCCTCCAGGCGGAACGGCGAGATGACGATGCCGCCCGCCTTGCCCGGGCCCGAGCCTGACGCCGGCCCCGAGCCCCCCGCGCCCGGCCCCGCAGAGGCCGCCGCCCCCGGAGCCCCCGCCGCCACCACGCCGCCGCCGCCGCCGCCGTCCGTGTCGCTCTCGCTGGCGCTGTCCGCCATGCCGGCCCGAGGGAGGGAGGGAGGGAGGCCGAGCCAGGCGCCCTTCTCGCTTCTGCCGCCGCCGCTGCTGCTCCGCCTGCCGCCCCTGCGCGGCCCCGCCCCGCCGCGCCGCCTTCCGCCTCGCGCGCCCGCGCGCCCGCCCGCCCCAAGAGGAGCGCCTCCGATGCCTCCCGTCGCGCCCACAGCGGCCCCTCTGGCGCCCTCCGGCACTGCACCCTCAACAGGAGTCCCTGGATCCGCCCTTCCCTTCTTAGAATCGTAGAATTAATAAGGTTGGGAAAGGGACCTGGGAGGTCTTCTGGTCCAACCAGGGGTGGGTTGCAAAAATTTTTTACTACCGACTCTGTGAGCGTGGCTTGGTGGGTATGGCAGGGAAGGATATTGTGAAATCTCCATTCCCTTCCCAATCCAGGGGAAGGGTATTGCAAAATCCCCATTTCCTCCCAATCAGCTGGGACTCGGGAGGCAGAGAATAGATGGGGATGGGGCCAGTCAGAATTTTTACTACTGGTTCTCCAAACTACTCAAAATTTCCGCTACCGGTTCTCCAGAACTGGTCAGAACCTGCTGAAACCCACCTCGGAATCCAACCCTCTGTTTCAACGCAAGATCATTATGGAATGACAGAATAACAGAATAGGATAGGATCTTAGAAGTCATGTAATCCAACCAGGGGTGAAATCCAATTTTTTTTTACTACCTGTTCTCTGGGCGTGGCTCGGTGGGCATGGCAGGGGAAGGATACTGCAAAATCTCCATTCCCACTGCACTCCAGGGAAAGGATACTGCAAAATCCCCATTCCCTCCCCACTCTGGGGCCAGCCCAAGGTGGTATATGCTGGTTCTCTGAATTGCTCAAAATGTCCGCTACTGGTTCTCCAGAACCTGTCATACTCTGTTGGATTTCACTCCTGAGTCCAACCCTCTGATCCAGAAGGAGAACGTTACAGAATCACAGCCGAAAGGGACCTTGAAGGCCATCCATTCCAATCCCTTGCTCAACCAGCACAGTCTAACAGAAATAGCCTAAAATCTGGCTTTCCTGGCACGACAGCTGACGGGGCGGCCGATGTTCTGGCAGCTGGTGGGTAGGTCAGGCTCTGGGTGGTCGTCTTTCCATCCTTCCAGCGGCAGAGAGCCTCATTTTTCAACCAGGACTGCCAGCACCAAGACCCAGCCTTGCTCTCCTTACTTCCTAAGGCAGATCTCACCATTCAAGGTCACAACCTCTCCCATCAGGCAAGTTGGAGCATCCCAAAGTCCCCTTGGGGGCCGGCAGCAGAGGAAAGTCTGTGGGGAGACCTTCTGGATCTGCTGGACCTCCTGGGCTACAGCTTATCTCGTGGTCTCACAGATAGCGGGATTTTAATTCAAAAGCAGAGTTTAAGTGTGCTGTAAGGCAGCCTTTCTCAACCTGATGCTGTGACCCTCAGTTCCCAATATTTCTAACTAATAGATCTAGAGACCATTAAAAAAAATACATGAATTGTATGAGCTGGAAAGGAATAAGCTGCAGATCTGTGGGAGTGCAGAAATTTGTTTATTTACATTAAATTAAAACACGGACCACACCTTTTCTGAATAGTTTTTATCCCAGAGCTATAATTGCACTCAACAAAGAATTAAAGGGCCACTATCAGTTAGCTGTTGGACAGTATTACTTGATCTGTTGTGTGGATGTTTGTGTGGTTTAGGGGTGGAGAATTGTGGTGGGTGGGAGGGTTTTTGGGGATTGTTATGTGTGTTGGACCTGGTCTTTGGGTGTTAAGCGAATTTTGTTGTATGGGTATACTGTGTATACATGTACAATGACGTTGTTGTTGTTATTATTATTATTATCATCCAACTTGTCCACTAGGTAAGGGATCTCCAACCTTGGCAACTTTAAGACTTGTGGACTGCAACTCCCAGAATTCCTCAGCCAGCATATGCTGTGACCCTCAGCGCATGCTGGCTGAGGAATTCTGGGAATTGAAGTTCACAAGTCATAAAGTTGCCCAGGTTGGAGACCCCTGGACTAGGATGTCCTGCTTGGATACATCCTTGATAAATTCATTCTGGCTTCTGATATCACCTATATCCCAAAGTGCTCACAGATAGGGTGCTTCCTCCTCCTCATTTTTAGATACCGAGACTACCTTTCCTCTTCTCTAATCTGGCACCTCTGGAGTTTTCTAAAATTATAATCTGCACTTCTACCAGCTACTTCCAACACCCTGAGAGGCATTTCAGATCATGTGAACATAATTTATTTATGTTCAGTGGCTAAAGTTATTCCCCCAGAAGTTGGGTTTCCTTCTCTTCCTTGGGCATCTTAGCCATGGTTCTCTCCCTCTTCTGATATAAGGGAGGCCTGAAACAGCCCTTTCCCCATCTAACTTTTTGTTTATTTTATTTAATTATTTATTTATTTGTCAAGCATATATAAGATAACAAGTAAAAGTATAAACATAATTTGAATACATGAAAAGAGCAAGAATAAAAAAGGAATATTAGGACAGGGACGGTAGGGATGCTGGTGCACTTATCCATGCCCCTTACAGACCTCTTAGGAATGGGGTGAGGTCAACAGTAGACAACCTAAGGATAAAGTTTTGGGAGTTTGGGGAAGATACCACAGAGTCAGGTAGAGCATTCCAGGCATTAACAACTCTGTTACTGAAGTCATATTTTCTGCAATCGAGTTTGGAGCGGTTTACCTTGAGTTTGTATCTATTATTTGCTCGTGTATTGTTGTGGTTGAAGCTGAAGCTCATTGACAGGTAGGACATTGTGGCAGATAATTTTATGTACTTCATTTAGGTCAAACCAAAGTCAGCGTAGTTCTAAATTGTCTAAGCCCAAAATTTGAAGTCTGGTGGCATGAGGTATTTTATTGCGGTTAGAGGAATGGAGTAAAATATCTCTGGACTCTCTCAATTGTATTTATGTCTGATATGCAGTGCGGGTTCCAGACAGATGAGCTGTATTCGAGAATTGGTCTAGCAAATGTTTTGTATGCTCTAGTTAGTAGTACAATATTACCAGAGAAGAAGCTATGGAAGATTAGGTTTACAACTCTTAATGCCTTTTTGGCAATGTTGTTACAGTGGGCTTTGGCACTTAGATCTTTAGAAACGAGTACTTCCCTGTGGAAGAGATCCTCTTCCATCCCAGGCCTTCCTCGCCAGTTCATCTTTTAAGTTTCCTGATACAGGTTCCCAGTATGGATGCGTAAAGCCTTTTCATCTCCCTTTTGCTTTTTTAGCATGTCCATGAGGTCTCTGTTCATTTCTTAAACTTTCCTCATTTCATTACACTCATTTCTGCCTGCATTTTCAGGGTCTCTTTAGAACTTCAAGGCCTGGAACATCGCCCAGCTTTCATCTGTGTTTGTTAAAATCTAGCTTCCTGTAGTCCGAAGTATATAAACTGCTCTTTCAAATTCTCCTCACTGAAGTGGCTTGGAGGCCAGTGTGACATGGTTATATTGACATCTTCAGTCTGTCAATCTGAGAGCTGGGATTAATCCAGAATCGCTGACCCCTTTGTTTCTTCTCCAGTCTTCTGGGGGGGAAAAAACCTCATTGTTTGCAAGAAAAAAATGGATATCTACTGGACCCCCTATCCCCACCCGTTTTCTTTAAGTCCCATTTATTCCCACTGGGATGTCATCTTTCTCCTTGAAACCATCCTCATGTCTCCCTCCCTCCTGAACAGATGCTCTATCCTCTCAAAGATTGTGTCCTGTGTTCTGGCCTTCATGAAGATCTGTATCTTCTCTGATGAGTCTTTTAAGAAGAAAACATTGGCCTCTGGACTTCCACTTTCTCTTTCAGCAAGGAGAGAAGTTTGCATTTGTATGCTTAGCTTGCCTTTCTAGTTAAGACAAGCACAGTGGAAGAGTAAATCATTAGCGTTTCCTTGTGCCTGTCTTTTCAATAGGATATGAGACTAATTTGCCGCTTTACACTCCCCTATTCTTGCTAATTGAGTTGAAGTCCACAAATCTTAAAGTTCCCAAGTTTGGAGAGCCCTGTTCTAAAGAGTACTGCTACTAATTGAGCTTCTCCTTAAAGAATATTGTCTCCCCATTTGCTGATTACCTGATCAGTGAGTCAGCTTGAGTTGTCAGCCTCCCCTTCCCAGTAACTGTTCAAGAAAGAGATGAACATGCCACTCCACTGAATCTGTCAGTTAATTCTCCCCAAATTTAATAGATCATTTTCGCTAATCTTGCAAAATACTTCATTCCTCTCTCTGGCTCAAAGAGCTTGTCTCATTCATTCATCCCAGTCTTTGTTTGTTTGATGAGTGTACGTTTTCAATAGCTTCAAGATAGAAATTAAACAATATATTGATATTTGTATCAGACATGGAGAACCCCTGGATTTTTAAAAAGTTGGACAGTATTTATGAATCATCATTTTAGACCTTCTTTCAGAGCAGAAAATTATCCCTGGTCATTGGCCATAATGGAGTCGTGATGGCGCAGTGGTTAGAATACAGTTTTCCAGGCTAATTCTGTTGACTGCCAGGAGTTCAATCCTGACCGGCTCAAGGTTGACTCAGCCTTCCATCCTTCCAAAGTCAGTAAAATGAAGATCCAGAGTGTTGGGGGCAATGTGCTGACTCTGTAAACTGCTTAGAGAGGGCTGTAAAGCACTGTGAAACAGTATATATGGTAAGTCTAAGTACTATTGCTTTATCACATTGAAGAGTCTCACCACTTCCCTACCTCTGGACAGCTGAGGTTTAGTGGTCAACCCCCCCCCCCCCATGCTGCTTAGTAATGTTAAAGGAGTCAACCTTTTCCTAGGCTGTTCATTTTCTTCAGGCTTCATCTAACTCAACATGGTCCAGAGAAGAGGGCTATTGGCCATGCTTCTTACAACATCTTGTTCCAGACTGAGATGGTAGGCCAAGCAAAGGATGGATGGATGGATGGATGGATGGATGGATGGATGGAAGGAAGGAAGGAAGGAAGGAAGGAAGGAAGGAAGGAAGGAAGGAAGGAAGGAAGGAGGGCGGGCAAATGAGAATGGAAGAAATAGTAATGTTAAATTACCCAGCTGTTGATCTGGTGTTCACCTAAAGAAATCTGATGAGAGTCTGAAAGTCCTTGGGCATTACACAAATAACACAGAGGTGTGAATCCAGGGTCATCCAGAAAACTTCTCAAAAGAACAATAGTTTGCAAAAAGATTAAGAAAACACTATCATTTCAATCCATCCCCTCCTTACTGAAATAGTAGTTTTGACATTGATAAGCAGTACAATTTACACATCAACCAGCCATTGTTTTGCTGAAAGAATGGAAAAGTCTCAAGAGGCTCCCAAAACAATCCCTACAGTCCCTTCAGTGGTCTACACGCCATTCAGCTCGGTGACTTAAATTTCTTTAAAATAGGTAGCATTCCCACTGATTATTAAATGATACAATTGTTGGTTGTTATCTTACCATTCCTTGAAACAGAAAGTTTCTACTTTCATTTCATTTGTAATTCCAGAATTATATTTGTTCTCCATCTGTGATCCAGCGAGGAGGCTGAAGATGTGCCAGAGGCAGAGATTCAGCCAGGGCCTTCAGAACCTCCACAGGCTCTTTCAAGTGAAGAGGATGAAGTGGAGGAGCCTCTTCTCAATGCACGAGCACGCAGAGCTGCCAAAAGGCAGGAGTGGTTACTCAGGAGGTGTCGTCGAGAGTAAGGCTTGGGGCTAATTGACCACTCCCTTAGCCTATTTAAGTTTGCACACAGCTTATAAACGTTGCAGGAAACAACGCATGTTCGCTGGATGATCATTGAAATCTGGATTTTCTTTGCAAACCTTGCTTCTGGGCTTTTTGCCAAGTCTCGTAAGACTTTATTTTTCTGTGGCATTTCTGGCAGGTTATTAAGGATGTTTTGGTTAACAACCTGCATTTGTAAAAAAGTATGTTTGAAAGTAAATTAAGTTTGGTTTATAGTTTGTGTGTGCTGCATTCTCTGGGATCCATAGCTGGGGCAGAACAGGGAGGGAGGAGATACTCAGGGTATCTCCTTGGCTCTGAAAATTGAGCATTCCCATCTCTTCCAAGCCACCCAAAGGCCTGAGATGGAAGATCTCTGAGGCAACCATCAGCAGGCATGGAAAGGAGGAGAAACAAGAGCTTCTGGGAAAGAAAAGGAGAATTTGGGGTGGGGGGAATCTACTTTTGATAAAAGGCAGACCTGGATGAAAGGTTTAATAAAGAAGGCAAAACAAGAGGGAGGAACAAAGAGAGCGGACGCTGAAGGCACAGGTGGGACCCCAAAAAGGCAAGACAAGAAGCAATGGATGGAAACTAATCAAGGAGAGAAACAACCTTAGAACTAAGGAGAAAATTCCTAACATTGAGAACAACCAACCAGTGGAACAAATTGCCTTTGAAAGTTGTGGGTGTTCCATCACTGGAGGCTTTTAAGAAGAAATCGGATAGCCATTTCTCAGAAATAGTGTAGGGTTGGACTAGATGACCTCCAAGACCCCCTCCTTTTTTTTTCTGTTACTGTTTCTGAGGAGGGGTGGAGGAATTCACAATCTTGAGGGGGAGAAAGGGGAAGGCAAAGCTTGCTGGGGGGATTAACACCAGGCACAAAGCATTCTGACTGCCATGTCATTGAAGTGTTTTAACACAATTTATTTTATGCTTAAATTATCAACTAGATCATCCAGTGTTGGTGGGGTTTTTTTTCCCATACATATGTAATTAGAGCTATTATCAACAAATCCTGTTTCCATATGAAGATAATTAACAAATTAAAAGTATTTCACCAAAAACCCAAATAAAAATGCCCTTTAAAACACAGCAGCCTTAACAACCTAATATTAATCTGCTAGGATGATTACACATGATTGGCTTCCTGAAAGATTCTACATCTTAGAGCCAGTACACAATATAGTAATATTTTTACAGCGTGCTGCCACTCTTGTTAGCTAAGAAATTCTCTTCCTTCCTTCCCCCCCCCTTTTTTTTTTAAATATCCCCCACTGGGGCTCTCAAGAGCATCACCCCAAACTGCTGAAAGCTGCAAGCATTTCCCCCAGTGGAAAGCAGGACAGGTAGCACCCCCCGCCCCTCTGCAAAAGCAACTATTGTATATGTTATGGTGTCTGTTTAAGTTTGAGATCATTTCCAGCAGAAAAACTGGCAAGAGCAACAAACATTAGATGAGGGGCTTTATGTTTAGAGATTATGGATAGGCTTCCACAAGCAGCCCTACTCCGGAATAGCCACCCTGCCCAGGCGGCCTCGATCCTCCACCCACTGCTAGCAGAAATGAGGAGGCCTTCCTTAGCAGCTTTGCTTGATGAACTGCACCCCAGGATCCCGTCTCTCACGTCGCAATCTAATATATTTGCAAAATTGGAAAAGAGTTCATCAAAATAAGGCGGAACGCATGCATCAAAATATTAGTACTCCGGAGAGAATCCTTGATTTCACAGAACTACAGAATTCCCCATCTTAGGAATCATTAAATTTGCAGCAGATTTTAAAGGTTTTTTTTTTTTAAAATCAAGCTAGCCTTTTTGCATATACAAACATTATAATCGCTAAATATACAAGAATCTGTGAAGATACACCCAGAATACCCCAGTAGGTGTAGCGGGACCTCTGAGACACTGATTTCTGTTCAATGCAAACGCAGATTCAGCTTGTGAGCCAGGAGGCAGTGCCTGATCAGCCTGCATCCCCTACTTCTCTTTAGAATTTACACAGTGTTATTTACAATGAGACAAGCAATGTTAGTCTTCTTTGTTTTGTTTTTTAAAAAAATGGAAAAAAAAAACCAAAGGTGTATTTTAGTACCCTGACAGTTTGGGTCTGAGAAAAATAAGGCGAGCTGTTGTGGATTTTAATAATTTTTAGTGCCTTTCGGTAGTTTGAACCATTCTCCAGTGTCATTTGAATCTCTCTCGCAACAGGAATTCCTCGGTTCCGCCATGGCTTTGCGTTGCTTCTGTGAAGCTGTCGCCTAGGAGCACCCTGGACACTTGTCACTTCTTCTCTCGCTGCATCCTCTCTAATGGTGTGAATGAAAGTGGGTTTCCATGCTCGTGTAGAACTGGCTCATGCTAAATTAAATTTGTTTTTGTTGTGTTCTTCACATAAAAACCATGCGGTTAATGTGTGGAAGCAGCAAACACACAGACGCGCGCACACGCACACACACACTTTTGTCCGTGACTTGATAATTCCTGTTGATTTCATTCGTCCTCGAGTTTCTCTCTAGAATACTGGCAGTAAAAGCACACAGTCTTGGGTCCAGTGGAAAAGGATGGGGAAGAGAAAAAGAGAGAGAGAAAACCAGCGTTAGACCGGCTTTGAGCCTTTCAACCGCAAATTATAATTCTGCATCTCTTCCATAAAATAAAAAACCCACCCTACAGCCCCCACTACGTTGACCCATTCATCTGACCCAGAGTGGGCCATGTTGGACCACAGCTTCGGCTGCCCATAGACCCCTGAGGTACAGCTGCCACCGAGGGTTATCCACAGTGGTGGGATTCAAATAACTTAACAAGCGGTTCTCTGCTCTAATGACCGGCTGGGTCGGTGTGGCCATGGTGGGTGTGGCCAAGGGGTATGACAGGCAGCACCCAGCCTCCTGCACCCCCCCTGGGAGCAAAAATCCCCAACCCCCCGTGCCCCATTTTGGGCCTAGTGGGCCTCCTTGCAGCTTCCTGGGAGTGAAATCAGGCTGCGGGGGGCCCTCACTGCACCTGCCCGTGCCCCATTTTGGGCCTAGTAGGCCTCTCTGCAGCCTCCTGGGAGTGAAAATGGGCCTCCTTGTGGAGCCAAAATGGGGCGCATGGGGATTCCTGGAAGGAGCGGGGCCAGCCAGCAATTTAACTACCTGCTCAATTGAACCGGCCCGAACCGGCTGAATCCCACCACTGGTTATCCAGGGCCAAGAGGTTTAGTACCTGAAGGACAAGGATTACCCACCCCCAGCTACCATATTAGAACAAAACGGAAGCATAGCCAGAGCAACACATAAATCCAGTTTTTTTCAAGTCCTGCGCTGGCTGAACAAGCTTGGTTTTCAGCCACCTGTTCAGGAAAAGGTTTCCCAATTCAATGAGGTAAAGTAAACAAATGAGATTAGAACAAAATTTTCCAAGCTGGAAGTTATCTGCTTTGTAGGTTACAAAATATAAGTCGTATCTGATCAGGCGACTAGTAGATGACTAAACCTAAATGGCGTAACGCCCAGCCCTCTGAAGGACTGCCTGTCCCCCATCATATCTGTAGGATCAGGCAGCTTCGGCTCCATGCAGATTCCACCAATTAAGCCCTGTCAACCTAGAAAATGGGCCTTTTCTGTTCAGTGTGTGGCTGCACCCCCTCCCCAACCTTCTTCAACCAGCCCTAAATCCATGGTTATTCCAGGGGTGGGCTTCAAAAATTTTAGCAACAGGTTCTCTGCCTGCTTGCTGGGGGGCTTGGCCATAGTGGGCATGGTCTAGTCAGTCTCCTGGCGAGCAAGTGGTCGGAGGCTCCCGCAGTCGCCACTACCAGTTCGCGCGATCCAGACAGAACCGGCTGAATCCCACCACTGCCCCCATCTCACTGAATGATGGGAGCCCCATCAACCAACGATGGAAGGGCAATGCAGAAATTGTTAAGCCCCGAAGAAATTGCTACACCAAGGAAATAAGCTCTGAGTTTCACATTGCTTCATAAAGATTGCTTAATCCAAGTATGAAGAATACAAGAGTTATATATCCAACTGACCATTCACTGTTTGGCTGTTATGAGTAGGTTGTCTTCTCTGCATGCCGGGCTTCTTTTTTCATTTTCACTTTACACCCTTCTCCCTGCTTTAAAAAAGAAGACACACCATCAGATATCAAGTGGATGCTCTCATCATAGCAGTTACACAAGATAGGGAATCAGTACTACACTGTAAAATCTATACCAGGGATGTCAAACTCAATTTCATTGAGGGCCACACCAGGTTGTGTTTGACCTGGGGGGGGGGCAGGGGACATGGCCAGCTTGACATCACTTGTGTCGGGTGCACCTGTGGTGGCCTGAGCGCACTGCCAGAGAAAATGAGCTCCTGAGCTCTACTTTTGGCTGCAACGGCCTCCTGCAACCCTCTGCCAACGAAAACGGAGCTCGGGAGGGCTGTCCGTGGCCCTTGCAAGCTCCATTTTCATTGCCAGAGGCACTGCTGGCCGGTCCTTTGCTGTTTCCAGGGCAGCCCCATGGGACGGATCTAAGGACCCCGCAGGCCGGATCCAGCTCCAGGCCTTGAGTTTGACACCCCTGATGTACAAAGACTACTGGGAGCGGCGAAAGGCAAGTAGCCAGTAGCCACGCAAGATGATGACGTGTGTGATGATGACACATGTAGCACAATTCCGGGCTCATCATCCTGAAATAAGTTTTTGAGCATCAAACAGAATTCTGAATATTTCATTACTCCTTCCCCCGTTTTACAAATATCCCATGCTGGGAGATTCCAAGTTAGCAGACCCTTTGCAAGCCAAATTCTGCTGATTTAAGGAAGGTTCAAAGCTTTAAATTAAGTTGATTAGTCACGAAAGATGCAACTGGGAAAAGGGAATATTTGCCAAAGCGAAACCTATCTGCAATAAAGATACTAAAAGTCCCCCCAATATTTTTTTTTCCCATTTGAAAATTCACAGCTTAGCAATACAGTCAAAACCTTGATTCTTCAGACCTCCAGCAGACAGCATATATGCAATGGGCATTTTGTTTTGTTTTTATTTTGGACTTCATCCCTAAATAGTGGAGAAAACCCATGATTTCCACAACATTCCAGACAACTGATCTAATTTACATCAACTGCAACACTTCCTTCATGATGCTCCTTTGTGTCATTTATCTCCATTCCTTGCCATTAGAGCAGGAGTGTCAAACCCAATTTCATTGAGAGCTGCGTCAGGGTGGTATTTGACCTCGGGGGACTGGGTGGGCATGGCCAGCATGACGTCACTTGTGTCAGGGGTGCCTGTGGTGGCCCGAACACTCTGCCATTAAAAAATGAGCTTCTGAGCTCCGTTTTCGGCTCTGACGGCCTCTGCCAGTGAAAACGGAGCTCAGGAGGACCATGCACGGCCCTCGTGAGCTCTGTTTTCATTGGCAGAGACACCACAGGCCAGTCCTTCACTAATTCCAGGGCAGCCCCGCGGGCCAGATCTAAGCACACCGCGGGCCAGATCCGGCCCCCGGGCCTTGAGTTTGACACCCCTGCATTAGAGTAATGACAGAATTGAAGAAAGGGCAGACAATGGAGACAAATCAGGGAAAACCACTGACAATGTAATTACACAAAGGATATCAATTAGGTCAAGGTTATCAGTTCTATTTCCTGCACCCCAACTGTCCATTCACTTGAGGTTTGCTGCACTTCGCTAAGGAATATAGAAGAGGGATATCCAGGGTTACAGGTAGTCCTTGACTTACAACAGTTCATTTAATGACCTTTTGAAGCTATGACACCAAAAAAGTGACTTATCACCATTTTTCACACTCCTAACTGTTGCAGCATCCCTGTGGTCATGTGATCAAAATTCAGATGTTTGGCAATGGACTCATATTTTATGATGGTTGCAGTGTCCTTTTGCAGCCTTCTGGCAAGCGAAGTCACTGGGGATGCCAGATTCACTTAACAACCATGTTACTAACGTAGCTACTGCAGTGATTCACTTAACAAATGTGGCAAGAAAGATTGTAAACTGGGACAAAAGTCACTTAACAAATGTTTCAGTTGGCAACATAAATTTGGGCTCAATTGTGATAGTAAATTAAGGACGAGCTGTGGCAGCTTTGAGGGGAACTTTATTGGAGTAGCTTCTGGCCAGCTTTTTATGTTTAGGTCTTCTACAACTTCTAACCTTGAGGTCTAATCTCTCTGAGAGGCAATGGGAAAGTTTGAAGGAAACAGGAAGCGGGGGACCCCATGGCTGGGGGCGGGGGGCTTAGAAAATTAGGAGGTTTCTGAACCAGGCCTGTGATTCTGGACAATTGTCCCCAAAGCCCTTGGAGAACTGGGGACAATCAGATCAGGCTGATAGAGAAAGTTTAGACCTGGGACAGACTCTTTAAGTTTCAATACTGCTTCTGCTGTTCCAAGAAAAGTCTTCATTTCCTCCTTGTCCTGATTTGTTTGTTCTGGTAAACAGTTACTAGTTTTCTTCCAAATCTTTGCAAATCTTCACCTCATGCAATCTGATGCATCTGGCCTTCTTTTTCACATCCTCCCTAATTAAAACAGACACCCCTTTTAATTATTATAATTATTTATTGTTATTGTTATTATTATTTCAATATTACATTTACAAGTCACAAGAGCAAACTCCAGAGCAACTTGGGCCTGGTAGCCTTGGGGAAAGACATTTCCTGTTCTGCCCCCGAGTTTCCAGATTCCAGGTGTAAGGAGCATCTTCCGAAGAACAGAAGGTGACAGAGAAGGATGGAGATCGCAGCTCCCAAATGTCTGGCAAGCAAATATGTGTGTCTCACCCACAGCCACACCACAGCCGTACCATCTCCCCTGCTATATCCAGTGAATGCATAGTTAGGCATGCATTTCCCCAAGGTGCATTTGAACCCCTCATCCACACCCATCAAGCACCCCCCAGGATCTGCCTTCTCTTCTCTTTGGCTTTGATGGTCCATGGACCTCTCCCAACTCACCGCCAGCGGCAGAGGCCAAGACCTGCAGCCAATCTCAAATGCTGTTTGATCTGATGAGCTTTTCCTGTGGACTGGTGTCATTGTAAAAGGGAAGGAAAGTACTAACAATGGGGTCTTCTTTTCAGGATGAGCAATAGCCTTTGTTTGTTAACTCCTAGGATCAATCTTCCTCCAGTTTGTCAAAAATAGCATCCAGGTGAGAACCTGGGCCTTGTACATACCTTATTATTTAGAAGAAGACAGGTGATTAGAAAGATTGAATGTCTTTTTTTTAAAAAAAAAATCTTTCTGCCCAGCTGATAGAAAACTTGATCAACATCAGAGTGTGAGGACTGATCCACTGGGAGAAAAGAATAAGGGTGTTCTGTGAGAAGGGAAGACAACATATGGATCGGATATCCATTTGGACTTGAAAAAACAAGGTCACGGGATGGATCATCAGGGGAAATAGCTACCAATGTGGTCTCCAGGAGTTGAAAACCACTGGATGGCCCATAATCCATTTCATGCTTGGACTCTTGATCCCTTGCCACATTGAACTCGTGCACATCCTGCAGTATTAACGGGGTGGAGGGCTCATTCTGGAAGGTTTAGCCTAATTTTGCACCCTCAATCCTCCCAAATCCTCTTCGTTAGCCCCGAAGGAAAGGCTCAGCACCCTGTCTTCCCTTGGTAGATGAAACTGACCAGGAGGAGGAGATGAGAAGAACAAAGAGCCCACAGGGAAGAGCCTGAGATATGGTTATTCACAAGTTTTGCTAGTAAAGCTCCCTTAGCCTGAACAGCCTTGGGGATGGTCTTTGGAGCCAGAGGGTGGAAGAGCAGCTGCCGGCCAAACACAGTTTATCCTTTCAGATCAGGCGCATCACTTGCTAAAAGCACAAGCATTTTGCTTTAGGGGGGCGGGAGGGGGGCAGAGGTTAATTGGCAAGCCACCAGCCACTCAACTGCGTTTTGAGCCCAGAGGGACCACTGCACCCTGCTCAGCTGTTTTATTACCCTGATAGGTTTTTTCACGTGTGGGATAACAAGGCGTCTTAATACTTTCCGGGTAACCTGTGAGAAATAACATAGGAAAAACAAAAGTCGATACGTGTTCTGCCCGAACCTGGAAGGACAAATTTGATGGACAAAGAATCCATAATTTAGGACTTAAGGAGTCCTAAAGAAGGAGAAAAAGGAATCTGCAGAAGAGAATTTACTTTTCGGGTGACGGTATTGCCTTCTTCGTCCGTGAACTGCTCTTGCGTGACTGATTCACCTGGAATGTTTTTGGCTTCCTCGCCCTAGTAGAGAACAGGTCAAAGGATTAGCCCCGCTCACTTGGGGCCATCTCTGCTTTTCAACACCAGTCCAAGCAATAAACTCATGCCAAGCCAGGCCAGATTTTCTTGTTAGAGACAATCAGACATCTAGAGTGTCTTATGACACATGATTCATGGTTTCGATTCTGTGGATCATGCTGAACATATATTTATGTTGTCAAAGACCATTTATGGGTGGCTGCTGCTTTCAGGAGACCAATTTATTCCGTGGATTTGGTGCTACATACCTAGGAAATTTGTCTAGGAAACGCAGGCCAAACCCATGGAAAAGGCTTTGAAGGAACTCCCTACAAAGAGAGTTATAGGGCACAATCACTACTTCATTTTGATAGCCCTGAGAACCTCTGAAATAATTCTTCCCTGCTGCCATCTCAATCAAGCCTCCATAAATCTTCTTTTGAAGACAAAGTTATTACTTGTACAATTTTATGGATCTTTATTCAGGAGAAGCCCATGCTTAGTTGTGCTGGTTCTAATACAACCCTTGAACTAAGATTAGTTCTTCATGAAAAACAGTTCACCAGAATCTCTCCAAAGATGCTGCTCTCCAAAAAAAACCAAAAAAACAGAGCTGCTTTATTCCCAATGAGTTTGGGCAGATAAGGCTTCCCACTTATCTCAAGAAGCTCCAATTGGTCATTATTTAGCACACAATCACACTACTTGTGCAAGATGTTTCCTTGTATGGGAAGCATCATCATATTAGGCAAAACACTCAGTGATGAGAGTTTTAAGAGCCTTAGATAATACCAGGGTGGCTAGGGACTAAATTAACCACATAGAACGATTAGTGAGTTGATAACCCTATCTTTATGATGCTAACAAACTCTTCTGTGTCCTTGTTTACTCCATCTCTTGACAACGCTGGGGAAAGCTGAACAAGCTTTGAGTGTTCATACAAGGTAGGATGTAAACTGAATCATCATCATTATTATCCCAACAGCACCAGCAAATCAATGTCACACCTACAACAACAGATCAGCTTCCCGAGAACTACCTTCACAAGGAGCCTTGTGAAGTCCCCGGGATTCCTGTCAAACTGGATCGGGAGCAAAGCCCAATCAGGTCCATAATGGCACAAAACTGGAAGAGGTCCAATGTCTCTGTTTACATCGTGGTTTGGACTATCTAGATCAGGGGTCTCCAACCTTGGCAATTTGGGAATTCTGAGAGTTGAAGTCCACAAATTGCCAACATTGGAGACCTCTGGTCTAGATCACAAGTCTTAATGGAGATGTTGTAATAATCTCCCTCCCACCCTTAATGCTCACAGTATTCTTTACTGTTCAACAGCAGTAATTGTATGCACTTGTATTTACACAAACACTGACAGTGGCTTTGAGGAAGACATCCAGAAGAATATTGTGAGAAAGAGAAACTGAGTTAACACATTCGTTTGGAGTGTGTCATTGGTTAAGTTATGGGGATGATTCAGGACATTTTGCCTCTTAAGATGAAAGGCAAAACGGCATCAACTATACATGGACAAACATGAGCAGGATTGATAGTTGAACATTACTATCTCCAACCCCGGTTGTGGGACAGACTGGCTCCTATTTCTCAATGCAACGGACAAGCTGAGGGCCTTTCCAAGGACCTTGACTTTTTTCCCTGACTTTATCTTTCCATCTGTAGCGTCCTCCAGTTACTATACCCAGTGGTGGGATACAAAATTTTTTACTATGGGCATGGCTTAGTGGGCATGGCCAGGGGTGTGTGACAGGCAGCAATCGGCCTCCTGCACCCCCTGGTAGCCAAAACGGGCCACGAGGAGGGACGTGCTGCCCTCTGCACCTCGTTTTGGGCCTAGGAGGCCTCCCTGAAGCCTCCTGGGAGCGTAAACGGGTTGCAAGGTGGGATGCACCCTCCCTGCACCCCATTTTGGGCCTAGGAGGCCTCCCTGCAATTATCTGGGAGCCAAAATGGGGCGCGTGGGGACCCCTGGAAGGGGCGGGGTGGGAAGGGGCTGGGCCAGCTATTAATTTAACTACCGGTTCGCTCAAACTGGCTGTATCCCACTACTGACTACACCGCTTTTGAACACATGTAGGGTATTCAACTACATTCCAGTGCATTTAGAGTCATGCATATACAGCCATGCAACACAGGACGGGATTATAAGCAATAACCCAGACTGCAATCTGGTAGGTCCTCCCAACAGGTCTGTAGGTTGTGCAAGGGACAGTAGAAAGAGAGTGTCTAATGGTGAGTCACACGATCCGCACTGCAGTCCAAGTCCACTCCATGCCAAGGGGCACCACCATCACACAATACCTTCAGAAAGTACCGCCGGCGATAAACCCTTGTAACGATCCTCTGCTCTTCACCTGAACTTGAATCACTCTGAATCTCACATTCACTGTCACTGTCACTCAACTCCTGATAAATGCAGTTTTAGTACATTTTTACTGGCTCGTTTAAAACATAAAAATGAATCTGAGCAAGAAGACTAGCGTTAGCACAACTGTGGAAAATAGATCGTTTGCCAACTGACTGGAGCTAATACAAAAAATCTACACATGCGCAGAAATGGACAAATTAACCTTAAAGGACAAGGAAGACTCAAAATATTTTACAGTATGGAATAGATGATACCAGTGGACAAATCAGAGGAGGGGAAAAAAAAAACGGGTAAAGGTAAAATCCAGAAGAAATCAACACAATTAAAAACAGCACTGTCAGATGGATAGAATAGGTAATAAGTCACTGTGTGTACTTATATATGTATATATAATAATAGAAAATTAGTCAGTAGGTGAAGTTGTGTACGGTACATGTAAATTTGTTTTTGATTAAAAGAAACTTGTATATTTTAAATGTTTTAAAGACTTAAACAAGTTTTGTTTTAAAACTGAAAAAGAAAAGAATCTGAGCAAGAAGAAAGGGGAAATGTTTTTCCCCAAATTTAAATTCACCTCCCCCAACTACCATCTTGGGGACCACACTTCTAAATAAGACGCACACAGCCATGTTGCCTTGATATCGTTTATGGCAGGGGTCTCCAACCTTGGCAACTTTAAGACTTGTGGACTTCAACTGCCAGAGTTGAAGCTGGCTGAGGAACTCTGGGAGTTGAAGTCCACAAGTCTTAAAGTTGTCAAGGTTGGAGAACCCCGGTTTATGGCATAAAAACAGATTTGCACATGCTTGTGCAACAGCTGTAAACGCTTGTGTCCACAAGCTTTTTATGAGCAAGAAGGGACCAGAGTGCAGACACACCCTTCTTACACATTTCCCCACTATTCCTTGCTACCCTCAAAGATCCTTTCATCTTATAGCAACAGCTCTGTTTTGCAAAACCAAAGCTATTCTCACAGTGTTATATGCCCAATGCCCCCATCTTTTTCTAGACCAAACTAAGTTTAGTGGCACGTTCTTCTTTTGTTGTTGTTATTGTTAAACTGTGATTTGAAACACTATTTTGAAAAGCAGTTTCAAATTTGAATTATGCCGAGAATTTTGCTTAATTCTGCAGACCACCAAGGCAAAATAGTCCCTTATGCTTTAGCTCTCCTGTCCAGCTTTATGTATATTTTCCCAGCCAACAATGCATATTCTGTCATGAATATTAGGAAAGAATGGCTGAAAAGTGCACTATTTGCATGGAGAATCCACCCTCAAATTGGAAGTAAGGTCAACTTGCTACACAACTGAAGCACTTTCTAGGGATTTCTCCCACCCCAAAATGGGCTAAGCTAGGATCTGATGGCATTTGGAAGGTGGATGCATCTTACACAGTGGTGGGTTTCAAATTTTTTTACTACTGATTCTGTGGGCGTGGCTTGGTGGGTGTGGTATGGTATGGCTTGGTGGGCGTGGCAGGGGAAGGATACTGTAAAATCTCCATACCCACCCCACTCCAGGAGAAGGCTACTGCAAAATCCCCATTTCCACCCAGTCAGCTGGGACTCGGGAGGCAGAGAATAGATGCGGGCGGGGCCAGTCAGAATTTTTACTACCGGTTCTCTGAACTACTCAAAATTTCCACTATCGGTTCTCCAGAACTGGTCAGAACCTGCTGAAACCCCCCTCTGATCTTTCATACATTTCCTGCCCTTTGTGGGACTTTTCCTCGTGTCTCAGCAGTTTTGCATTGCGCACGAGCACTTCATTGACGTGTGTATCTCCACTCACACTGAGGCCCTGGCTTTAATCAAGGGGAGTTTGGTGAATGGATGGGGAGGGGGAACTGCAGAATAAAAACATGATGCTTTGTGCATTTGATTCCCGCATAGCCACCACAGGGACCCTGGCATGCAGCAGCTCGTCTCCCGACTCTGAGACATAGAGGGAGGGGCAGCTGCAGAAGAAGCAGGAATGAGTGGCAAATGGTGGCCTATCTCCTCCTCCCTGAGCAAACCAAAGTTTGTGGCATTTATACCTTGTGTTCTGATGCAGCCGCTGTTCCATCGTCTTCCTGAGCTTTTGATCTTGGCTTGCTGCTGTCAGAAATATTCCAGCTTGTCTTTTTCATGCTAACAGGCACAGAGGTTTTAGGTGTATCAACTGCTGGCTTGCTTGCCTCTTGCAAGGATTTCTGGTGGGATGTTAGTGAGATTGTTTGCTGCTCAGTTCTGAGAGAGCTTTGCATTTTTGGTTTCAGAGTTTCCTTGTCGCTCTGTTTCCCTAGACTGTTCACAGAGTCCTGGACAAAAGTCTTAGCCTTTGCTTCTAGCGTAGATTCTGAGTAGCTCCCGTTGGTCTCCAGTTTTCCTGCTTCCCCTTTGAAATATGAGGTAATAGAATCTCTACATTGACCAGGGCTGCAAGAGAGAAAGAGCCAAACCCAAGAAATAAGTAATGGTATCATTAAATCACTTCTCCACAGGTACTCCTCAACAGGCTGGCATTTAGGACTTACAAAAAACTGTGACTGCAGCTCTAAGGTAAGTAATTATCTACAAGTTATGGCTCTGGAAGTCGATATCATTCCAGATATGCCATGGGATGTATCTAGCTTCTAGCCAATACGAGTCTTGAAGGATCATCATGATCCTCTTTGGAAATAAATCTGGACTTGAGCAAGGTGAGATCTAGCCTTGCACCTCTGCTCCGTAACGGCAAGATGCTTTTGAAAAGCAGACAAGCTCCAAAGGAAGAAAGGTTTCCCCCGATGGATATTGACACACAGTTGGGTTATTCCTGGATTCTTATGGGAACAGCCTACAGCTTCTGAAATTTTCTCTCTGTATTCCCCAGGTGATTGGAACAGCTAAACAAGATCCTGATAAAATTGTCAGATGTTGTAGGCACATCCACAAGGACCAGGAACCCTTGGTGATCATTCTGGAGTTTTGGAATGGCCTCCCCAGAGCCTGGTTGTCTTTGTCTCTCTCTCCCTCCCTCCCTCCCACTCCCTCTCCCCCCCTTTCTTCTCTATCCTTCCCTCTCTCTCTCCCTCGTCTCTCTCTCTCTGTCCCTCCCTCTCTCCCTCTCCCTCCTTCCCTCTCCCTCTCTCCCCCCTCTCTCGTTCTCTCTCTCATATTTAGGCTCTTTTAAATCCTTTGAGAGCTACACTCAGTCTCCTTCTAGAATTCTTTCTATCTCTGCTTTGAATGAGGATGTTTAAGTGCTGGCTTTGATTTCACTGCCCTAAATATCAGTGTACATCTGTGTCTTGAGAACATGTGTCTGTGTCTATAGAACAATTGGTCTATAAAATACCATTAACTAAATACTTAAAGCTATTGGTCCCTTCTTTTGACGTGCCCAATGTTTACATGCTTCCATCTAGCAGGAAACAAGACACATATCTTTTTTTTAAAAAAACCCTCCATAATATGAGAAAAGCAGAAGAACTGATCAGTCTGAGACTTGGCTGTGTCAGCCTTATCGCCCCGTACCTGTCGTCCAATCGATTTAGCAACTCTCCGCTTATTCTGCGTCCTGAAGACGTTGGTTCCACCTTGACTCGGGGGGCCTCATTCTGCCAACCTGTAATTGAAGACATTTCCTGTTCGGCCTGCACATAGTTAAGTATAGACAAGACTTTCTCTTCTGTCATTTCCTCAGACTCGGCAATTTCTTCAAGGCAAATATCTTCAAACAGAGACTTAAGCTTTTTGTCCGTCGGCTCCTCATCAGTACCAGACCAATTTCTCTCGTGGCGTTCAGTCCTCACTAAGGGTTGACTACTCTCTTCGCTCAGCATCTGCATTCCAGCATAGCTACCGAGATAGCGAGGATAATCCTTCAGGTGGATTTCTTCCAGTGGGTTTTGGCCTGCATCTTTAGAGGCTCCTTCTAGAGGCACCGAGTATTTGCCATCTTCCAGTGAGGTGTCCTCTTCAATGACCACGGGAGGTCCTGCAGCCGTCTCCTCTAGGTTTCCCTGTGAAGTTGCTAAGACATCACTCAGTCTACTAGGAGTTCTAAGGGGTGATTCTATGCTAGAGAAATCGCTAGCCAAATCATCTTGATGGAAATGGCTGGGTGGCGCGAAGCACAACCCAGGGGGGGTTTCCAGTTCCATTTGAAAGGTGGGGTAACCTAAGGAAGACAGCACATTTGGACTGATTGCCATGAAGAATGGAGTAACATAAAATCAAGCATTCAGAATGACTGAGTACTTAGAACATGAGAACTGAATGAAACACAAGAACAATTGAATCAGGAATGGGACAAAGAATTCTTCAGAGAGCACAACCAAGCTGAAGTCAGCAGAACTGGGAGCACAGCACACAGCAGTAGCTGGTCTCTCTATTCACAGCTACTTTGATGATTTCTCAATCAGCTGGACAGAATCACAATTTTTGTTCAACAATTATATATATGAATAATGGCGATCTGCAGCATAACGAATCATTACTGCTTTTATTATGGCTCACAGTGCTTAAATGGAAAAAATAAACAAAGTAGCTGCCTGCAAAACAGGCAGATATTTTACAAGCATTTTAAAAATTGCCTTCATTTTTATTATAGGCATCTCATTTTTAATAGTGACCTAGTAACACCACACATAATGATTACTGTGCTAAATTCTTCAATTTAGTCAGTGCCCTTTGCGAATGGATTCGATGTAGAAAATAGAAATAAATTTCAGGTAGGACAGAAAAAGGTAGTTCTTGACCTACGAAAAGAAAAGACAACCTACGGGGTGGGGGGGGCGGAGAGGGAGGGAAGAGAATCTATAGATCAACTCCAGGAACCGTGTAACTCTAGAGAGGAGAGTATTGTGATGAATGAGGAGACCTTGGTGATCTTGGAGACACAGGCGATCTTGGAGACACAGGTACAATCAGAAACACTGAGATCAAATAAAGAAAAGGAAAGGAGAAGCATGAACACAAAGGAGCCGTTGTTCCCCAGGACAGGAATGGCCAAGGCAGCAGGTTCCACCCTTGTCAATTTTTAACCAAGGTGAATTCCAAAATGTGGAAATCGGGGTGTCTCATGCTGGCTGAGGAATTCTGGGAGTTGAAGTCCACAAATCTTAAAGTTGCCAAGCTTGGGGATCCCTGAAGGTTCCACATCCTTCTAAGGGGATCAATGAATGTGCTCCTCACATTTACCAGAAGGAAGCACGGCAATACCAATAGCGCTTAAGACTTATATACCGCTTCACAGTGCTTTACAGCCCTCTAAACTAAGCAGTTTACAGAGTCATCATATCGCCTCTTAACAATCTGGTCCTCATTTTATCATCCTCAGAAGGATGGAAGGCTGAGTCAACCTTGAGCCAGAGAGAATCGAACTCCTGGCAGGAGGCAGAGTTAGCCTACAATACTGCATTCTAACCACTGCACAACCACAGTTCATATCAACCTGACCATCGACTGTGGCACTGTGTACTTGTCAGAAAATTATTCCCAGCATTCAGGACAACAGCCAAAGTAAAGAAAACATTGCAGGAATCTGAGCATTGACCATGCCTGTCCTAGCATTTAGTTTCAGCATAGAAATGAAATGGCAGATGAATGGCATAGCTGCATAATCCCACAAGTAAATATTAGGCTAACCCATCTGACAAAAATGGGACATTCAGCGTTGAAATATGGCATCTGGAAACGACGTGCATTAATTATGATGTTGGTTGGTTCGTTGGTTCGCTGAATCCACTGAGAGAAAGTTAAGATGCAGTCTGGTCTTGGTGAGGATAAGGAGCTTTAGAGATGCTTGGAGAAGAGGAAGGACAGAACGCAAAACAAGAGAAGCACATTCTTTTTAGAGGGAAGAGACCCATTTCACGATTGAACAGCACAAGCCACATTTCAAGAACAAATTTCTTAAAATGTCCACAGAACTTATATTTCTGCACTGCAGCGATTTAGGGGCCAGCCCTGCTGCTCAGAGACGGGGGATGTTTGATGCCTTGCATTGAGCCAGGAAATGCTCCCCACCCCCAGGAGGCAGCACCCCAGAACATGGATTCTTGGATGTATGCATATGCAAGTCGACACATGTGTATACACTCATCTTGCATGTTCAGGCCAGCACAATATTTCGTAAGCAGCCTAGCAACATATCAAAAGCCAAAAAGTAATTGCTATAACTTTGTTCTTGATTGCACCTCCATGTTTGAAAGCAAAACATTAGTTAACAACCTCAAGAAAAACTCTGGGCGCTGAATTGGAACATTGGAGTTTCATTGCCTGATTAGGGGAAGTTTCAGAATGCAACTGCAAAGTTTGCAATTGCACCTCAGGACTACAGAAGCAATTTGCAACTCTGTTAAATCAAAACAAGTGCTGGTTTAGTCATACCCTAAATTGTATCTTGTTAAGTAAGAACGTATTTTAAGTGGACAAAAAGTCTCAAAGTCCCATGTTATTAGATCAAAAACATATATATTTGTTACTCACTTGGGGGAAAAAAATACATAAAATGAAACAAACTCAGTTACCATCAACAGTATCGTGGAAAACATTATTTTCATCTGCAAAACTTCTGGTGCCTGATATGTTGCCATAGTCAAATATTGGTCCTTCCAACAAAGTTACAATGTCGATCCGATTGATTTTTGTTAATACAGAAGTTAAGGCATCAGCTGTGGGGGGAAAGGACAAAACACATTAAAATTCTTGTGTGCAACTTTTAATTCTTTGAATAGGTGGTTTCATCGATCCCATAGGAAGTGTAGAGGTCTCTAAACAAAAGAGGCATCAACTAAATATCTTGTAGCATAACTTACTTGTAGCATTTTTTCCATCTCTTATAACCCATTTCTTTAACAACATGAAGCTCTGAGCAATTAAAGAATTTGGGTTTTCCACTCGAATCTGATTAATTTCGTCAACAGAAAAATTCAGCTCTCTTGCCAGTTCTACAGTGTGGGAAAGAGAGAAGAAAAAATAATTACTTGTGTTTTATTTGAACAGCCCGTTTAAAAATCAAATATATTTCTGACATCAAATGACACCATCGGTTTTTATTCTCAGAAAATTCAGCCTAAACTTCCCAACACACCTCAGAGGCCAAAGGGTGTAGACCAGGGGTCTCCAAACTTGGCAACTTTAAGACTTGTGGACTTCAACTCCCAGAGTTCCTCAGCCAGCACTGGGAGTTAAAGTCCACAAGTCTTAATGTTCCAAGTTTGGAGACCCCTGGTTTAGACAGAGAATAATGACAGTCACTTTGAGAGACAACTTGAGTCGCAGACTCAGGAAGCGAGGATAAGATAGCTATGGGTCTTCTCTCCATTCTAAGTTTTTTTTTATTTTGTTGGTCTCAGTCTGGACAGAAACAATGGTCCAGGTAGGAGGAGGGCAGCCCTTGACAACCTCCAAACATACAACATTATGGTTTGGACTCCAAGTTTCCATATTCAAAGCCGAGACCAGAGGCTCCCCTGTCATCATCACAAGCTCCATTTGCTCCCAGCACTGCATCAAAGGACCAGAATTGGAAGGACATCTGCTGTGGCCAGAATGAGGGCAAAATGAATGGATTTGTCTGGGATAACTCTCCCTCCTCCCTAACCCCCCGCCCCCAGGATAACAAGTGCAATGCTCAACCCTTCCCCTTCCGTATCTGAGATGAATGCCAACTGGGCAGCCTCCAACACCCCAGTAGGAAGCAACAAAAAGAATCTGGCTTTGTGGCTTGCTTGGCTATTGTGATGATTTATTACACAACCAGAAAGGAGATACCAAGGTCATAGAATGTCTCAGTTGTAGCAACGCTTAACTGGCCTCAGCTGACCTTAACCTGGGTAGCATTCGGAGGGAAGCCTCCAGGCTGCAGACAGGATTGAGATGACAACCTATCATCTAGAAAAAGGTAATATCTCTGACACTGTAGTGCTGCTGCCCACAAAAATGACATGGATGCATCAACGGAAGCATCAGCTCAACAGGACCATCCTTAACTCCAATAATAGTGTGGAAGAATGTTTTTCTTTATCTTTTCTTACCAGCTCTATTATTTATTTTTGAAAAATATCAGGAGCTCCAAGAACTCTGCTCTTTCCCATTTTTTTACTCTCTCCAGCTGAAGAGCAGAGCAGGATGGACCTGGGAGGAATATGTTCACCCTGCCCTCCCCCATCCATCAACACACAGATATACACATCCAGGGAGACACAACAAGGTGAGCCTCTCAGAGGGTTGCTACTTTCTAGAGCAGGGGTCTCCAACTTTGGCAACTTTAAGACCTGTGGACTTCAACTCCCAGAATTCTTCAGCCAGCAAAGCTGGGAGTTGAAGTCCACAGGTCTTAAAGTTGCCAAGGTTGGAGAGCCCTACTCTAGAGCGTCATAATATTCCAAACCCTTACCTGTCCAGCTAAGTCCCAGGTGATCAGCCACAATTGCCATCCTTATATCTGTCCGCTCGCATGGACTCTGTGGACCTGCGATTTACAATTCTTCTATTAAAAGGGTAATGTGAAAGGGTGCTCAGCACTAACATAACTGTAATACACTGTGTTATTTTAATAGGTGCTTTTAGTCCAATTACTAAAAAGAATGGAATGCCCTGTTTTGCTTGGTCTTTGGTTATTCGGGTCTTCTCCCGCGTAAAATTGGAAGTGTGTTGGCGACGTTTTGACGAAGTCTCATTCGTCATCTTCAGGCTGGTGTTCTCGGCTTCGTGCACGAAACCGAGAACACCAGCCTGAAGATGACGAATGAGACTTCGTCGAAACATCGCCAACACACTTCCAATTTTATGCGGGAGAAGACCCGAATAACCAAAGATCTAGATATATATGCAGATATATATGCAGATTTGCAGATCTGAACTTTCCCGTTTGAAAGGCTAGTAGTGTTCATCTACATGACGTAAATATTGTGTAAATGGAACCAAACATGCTGACAATCTATCTAATGAGCTGAATAACATGATTTAATTACTGGTGGAGGGGAGGGGGAAAAAAATAGCCCACCAGGAACTAAAGAATGAAAAAAAATGTTCTTTCTTTTGACAAAGGGCAAAGTTTGACTGTCTGGGAGCATCTGGGGGCAGACATGAATGTCTTCGGCATGCGTCCCTAGCTATCTACTATACAGACTTCACATAAAGGAAGAAAGAAGAGTGTAAAAGACAAAACATAGAGATGACAATGACAGAATGAGAACTAGAGGAAGTCACTACACAGGCAATCACAACAGTTCATGCACTAAGATCAACAAGTTGAAAGTTTTACAAACTAGGCTTGGCTTCCACAGGGTGAGCCCGGAGAGCTCCAGAAACCTGACTCCCTCCATTCTCACCAGTCCTTCTCTTACTCCTCCTCCTCCTCCTCCTGTCACTGTCGGACTTTTCAATCTTTGATTTTAAAGGTGCTGCCTCTGTTCTCATATCTCTAGCGGGCTTCGTTGCAATGGATGGCTGGAAAACTTGAGTGGCTTCGGACAGGGATGTAGTTCTTGAGGTACTATCTTCTTCTTCCTCCTCCTCCTCCTCCTCCACCTCCTCAGATACTTCTGGTGGCATTTTTTTCTGTTCATCAGATAGTCTGTCGACAAACTTTAAAGCCTCACCGCTAATTCCCTTAAAATATTCAATAGAATGTTTACATACCTCCCTAAGCTGACCTTGCTTTGCTTTAACAGTTGTTGCGGCTGCAGCTGCGGCAGTGATGG
This sequence comes from Masticophis lateralis, assembly GCA_030761175.1. Lineage (NCBI taxonomy): Eukaryota > Metazoa > Chordata > Lepidosauria > Squamata > Colubridae > Masticophis > Masticophis lateralis. The sequence continues at coordinate 97,363,609 of JAUDYJ010000005.1, forward strand.
TGGTGGTGGCGGTAGATCTTACCTTTAATGGTAATTTAGAAGGGAAAGAGTTGGCCTTGCTTCTCTCTATCTGCCCTTGGCTTTGAGCTGGTGGCACTTTTCTAGCTAAGGCCAAGTGATGCCTCTGTGTGTTTTTTATGGGAATCTTAGACCTCCCCTCTATGGGTGGAGAAGAGCTGCCTGGCTTCCTTGGGTCAGCCCTCCTGGCCTCCCTGACATGACTCCCCCTGCCGGTCTGGCTAATGCTATGCAGCACAGTGTCTTTGGCTTTTATGGGAAGCCGGGAGCGTGTTTGATTCCCGACCGGTTCGGAGGGCTCCTGCTGCTCTCTGAGTCTTTTCTGCTTACAGACTCCTTGGGTTGCACCGGGACCGTTTCCTGAAGGGTGTTTCATTGGATTAGCTTTCTGGGTGGGACATTTGGACTCAAAGTGTTCATTTAGTACTACTGTACAAGTGAGATGATTGGTAGGTGTGGTGCATGGGTCCAAATTGTTGTTGTTATTAAAATTATCTTTTGGGAAATCATACTTTTCTGCTTCCCTACTGCTGGTCTGGTTAAGCACAACTGTGTCTGCAACCACCTCTACAGCTTCGCAGTCTAACCCCTGAGTCCCTGGTGTCACCATCTCTAGCTTATCTGCCATTTCCCCAGACATGTCTTTCTTCAGCGTCATGGTGGAAGCCGAAATGCCCATTTTAATCGGTGTGCGCAATTTGGGATCGACTTTAGAAGCGTGAAGCGCCACGGACGACTTCTCCAGTGAGCTACAACCAGGTGTTGCTTCCATGCCATCTCCACTGGCCTGGAGGATGAGCTTAGGTTCAACTGTTGGCGTTTCTACTTCTCTCTCTACGGTTTTCTCTACCGTTTTGTCCCCTGACTGCGGCTGTGTGATGGCAGTGACTTTATTGTTATCCCCTTCCCCCTTGTCCCCTGACTTCCCTTCAGAAGTATGCTCACCAATCTGAAAAAATTGGAGTCTTTCTTCAACAAAATCCCTCTTGCTCATGTCAATTGCACCACTGCGAGTCATCTCAAACATCTTCCCTTCATGAAACGGGAAGGGGTTGGGCTCACTAGTTGGGGTACTTTCATCTGTCGGCGTCCTAGCTGGCGTCGTATCTGGGGTGGTGGCTGGAGATCTGTCTTCCACCGCCAGGCCAAAAGGCTTGGTGTCATCATCCTTGCTTTTGGATTCAAAGACTTCATCATCTCCACGGTTACTGGACCAAGGGTCAAAATCTAGGCTCTTGGTGGCTATAGTTTTAAAAGGAGTGGCAAACTCTTCATCTACTTTATAACTGAAATATGTGTCAGGAAACACGGTCCTGTCAGGATGTCGGCCTTCCAAAGTAAAGAACTGCGCCCCCGACTTTTGTTCAGCCTTATCAACATTTTTTTCAGCTGCTGGACATTTTGATAAGGGTTTCTTCTTTTCCTCAGAGCCGACTTTTTCCTCTTCTTCGATAATTTCCAGCTTACTTTGGCTAAAACTCCGATCAGTCTGTTTCAAGATGCCTTCAGTAACCCAGTTATCTTTTTTAGTTTCTACTGCTGGATATGCGTGCTTGGAATCGCTCTCGGTCAGCCCATCGTCCTCATCTTGCAGATCATACCCATCGAGAGAGTCAATTTCGGTGGCGTCTGTATCGTGGGAAAATTCTGCGGTGGTTGCTATTGAACACTCGGTAACTGACTGGTCATTGTTCCCATTTGGGGCGACATCATTCTGGGGGGATTCGAGAGCCAAATCAAATTCATTGGGCTTTCTGGTCTCCTTCATTTCAGAGAATTTGCGTGTGGTGATCTCCTTCCCGTCATCTTCGATATCATTCAGCTTAAACATGTATCTTTTAATTGGAACGGGCTGATACAAAGACTCATCATCACTGGAGTCGCTTAGATCTTCTCCTGGCAGCACAGGAGAAGGGGGCTGAACACGGATAACTGGTTCAGCCAGCTGACGCCTCTCAAGTTCATCCTGAAGGTTGACTTCTGATAGCTCCATGTCACTCTCAGAGGAGGGACGTGGCTTTTCTGGTTCTGGATGATCAGCATCTAATGGAGGAGGTGGTGGAAATTCAATGTAGGCCACCCGGTTTCCCTTCGGCCTTTTGTTAGATTCCCTGTCCAAGTTAATGGGCAGCTCTTGCTCAGTTGGGGGCGACTGTTTTATGGAGGTGGACTTGGCTTCGGCCTCCTCCTCAGACTCCTCCGACACCTCGGGGATTGGGCTCGGTTTGCCGGGTATGTAAGCGATGAGTGAATCGGGTGTTTTGGAGGTAAACTCGTAACTCACTTCCTCTGAGCTTGGTGTCTCTGGGGTTAGGGGGCTTTTCCCAGAACTGTCCATAAAGGATACCTGTTCTAAGGTGTCATCCTCTGGGCTACCTTGGGGGGAGGGAAGCTGCTTCTGCTGCCTGGTGGTATAAAACCCCCCTCTCGTCTCTTGCACTGTCTTACTTTCCTGACTTACAATTTTTTTGATAGTTCCTTGCTGTACCTCTCTTTCATACTGCCTCCCTACCTGAACAAAACTGACATAAACAGGTAGTGTTTTTATCTCCTTTGCTGCTTCTTCTGTTGCTAAAGGGGATGGTTTTATCAGGTCAAATTTCTTTGCGGGAGACAATTTTCCTGGGCTAACTTCTAAGGAATCGGGTGTCTTACTGGGGGATGACTTTGCTTCTCCCTGAGGAGGACTTAACTGGAAGCAACTGAGTTGCCTGGTGCTGGCTGGACTATATTCTACTTCTTTCTTTTGTTCAATTCCATCAAATTGTCCCTCTACTTTTTCCTTATCCATTCTGAGGTGGGGCAAGCGAGTTGGCAGTTCGTGGCGTGCAGTTGGGGACTGTCCTTCAAGAACGCCACCTGCCAACATACTTTGCTCTTCTGAAACTCTTTCTGGAATCTGGGGTGTCATCAGTGGTTCTTTTTTCTTTGAAATCCTATCCCTCACCTCACTGGGATAGTCCCCTTCTCTGACAAGGTATTCTCTATAAAGCACCTTTTTGGATGGAGACTTTACAGTCACTTCCTTCACCTCTTTAGAACCTGATCCATTTGTGGACACTTTCTGCTCATATTCAGTCACAGTGATCGGTTCACCAGATTTGGCCAGATCTTTAGTCTCAAGAGGGTCAATCTGGTTTTCTTTGACTACATCTTGCACAAGCACATGGGAAAGTTTTTCTCTCTGGGCTTTAGGGGAGGATGTCCCAGGACTTTCCCATGTCCTATAAATCTTTTTATCCCAGTGCCCCTTGGCTGGGACAGGCACCGCACTGGCACCATAGGCCAAGCCCTTCACCTTTTGCTCTGCAAAGGCAGAAACGGTCTTGCTTGGTATTTCATCCTTGGCCTTGGGGACCTTCAGAGGAAATGCATCCTCAGTAGTTTTGCTTTTGCCCCTGGGGCCATCTTGGAAGCAGCCAGCAGGAGGTTCCTTTTGCAATGCTAAATTCCCATCCACCAGGTCTATCTCTTTGGCCTGTTTTTCTCGGGAGTAAAACTGATAGACTGGGAGCTTGCTGTCCTGCAACTTTTTCACTGGGATTTTAGATGGCGCATCCAGCTTTTTCTCTTCTGGAAGCATCTCCTTACTTTTGGAGCCCAGGCTCTGTTCAAATTTTAGCCTAATGGAGCTGAGCTTGGATTGCTTCAGCTGGAACCCAGTTGGCAGAGCCTCTGGGATTTTGCTCTTCTGAGCTGCTCCCTTCAAGTCCTTGCTCGGCTGAGAGAGAATCTGCCTCTCTGGGCTGCTGGGCAAACTGGCTGCCTTCCTCTCCTCGGGTTTTGGCCAGCCCTTCCCATCCTGAGCACAGACTCCTCCTCCTCCTGCCCAGTCGCTTTGTGACTCAGAAGCAGTCACCTTCTCCGGACTGCTGCTTGCTGATCTAAGGCCCACACCAGCTTCTCTCCCATTCCTTTTCTGCTGCTTCTTCGGTGATTGCAGCTCATCGTTCAGTTTCTCTGTCTTGTCCCGGAAGAACTGCGATACTTCGGTCAGCTTTTCTTCAGCCTCCTTAACCGTCCTGTCCACCCTGTCTTCATACATCAACTTTTCTCTACCTCTGTCTAATCTGTTCTCGGCAAAACGCATCCACATAGCATGCTTTGGGCTACTAACATCTCCGGAATAATGCAACACTGTCACTTTCTCATAAGGATCATCTTTTGATATTTTACCCACACCATTTTCTGATATCTCTTTAGAGATTTTGGTGAGGATGTCTTGTGGGGATGTTGGGGCTACTTTTTCTCTGGATCGTTTATCAGGCCCCTGAAAGTCTGAGCTAAGGGGGGGGACATGGTCAGTAACTGACTCCTCAGTGTCTGAGTAAGACACATCTAGCTTTTCTGAGAGAAGCATTTTCTCAGCAAACCTGTAAGATTCCCCTCTTAGTTCTGACAACTCATCATCATGGTACTCTACTGAGTGTTGACTCAAAAGTTTCAAGGTTTTGTACGAGTCATCAGACATAAGTTGGGCAGAACTAGGGCGACTGTCTTCTTCCTGAGAAACAGGAGTATTTACTCTAGAAGATTCCAAATAAGAATGCAGGGACTCTTCAGCTGTCAGTTCTTCTTCTTCGGGCTGACCTTGTTCATCCGAACAAGGAAGAGCCTCCTGCTTTTCCACATCCCCTTGTGACAAGTCTTTCTGATATACATACATTTCTTTCTGTGGATGCTTTTTGGTTTCTCTAATAATGACTTCAGTAGGCTCAGCCTGATTACCTTTTTCAATATGGACCTCTATTATACGCTCCAGTTTGGGTTTCATTTTGTAGTCCTTCTCTGCGGGCTGGGGTGACATTTCAGTGGATTTGCCAGCCTCTGGGGAGACCGAAGACTTATGCTCAAACAGACCTGCCAGCTCCTTGGAAGGGTCCCGTCCTGACTGAAAAGCTTTCATGATGTCGTGAACGGACATGGTTTCCTCGATTCTCTCTGAAGGACTCTGAGTGCATGGGGGTTTGTGGTAAACCATTCTGGTGGTGGTACTTATGTGCGTTTCTTCTTTTACACGGACACCTTTAGCCAGGGCACACTCGTCTTCGCTACTGGCCTTCACTTGAAAGGTGTTGCCCTTCCCCTTCAGGGAGCTCCCGTTGGGCCGGGGCTCCAGCTCCATGAAGGTGCTGACCACTTTGGGCGAGGGCGGTTCTTCTACATGAGGCTCAGAGGCCTCTCCCCCTGCTGAGGGTTCATAGCTACGGATCACATGCACCACTTCAGTTCTGGTCTCTGTGATCACAGGAGGGAGCGGCACTTCATGGAAAAGGGGCTTTGGACCCGTGCTTTCTGCACTCTGTGGGGCTGAAGGGGTCTTCTCACTCCTGGTCTCAAAGCCACTATCGGACAAAGGACTTTTATCTTGATCGTGCTGGGAAAAGTCATCGGGAGACTCCAAAACAGTGTCAGTTCCAAAAAGGGAATCGGCAATTTTACACAATTCTTTCTCAGAAGTGGATGGCCTCACGGAGGCTGGCGGCATTTTAAGTTTATGTTCTTGTAGCGCAATGGCTGGTTTTAGAACCCTTTTCTGCCTCTCTTCCCCTTCCCTTCTCCCGTCGTCAAATTTGTACTTTAAACTCGCCAGGGAGCTACTGCCAATGTCATTCGTGAGGTAATCAATGACTTTGCTCAAGTTGTAATCCTTTTCGGAGACAGCTTTAGCTTTGAGCTGCACCTTTTCTGGGATAGTCAGAGGAGGGATGATCATGCCCTGGCATCTGGCTTCGTCAATCTCACCTGCACTGAACTCTACCCATTCCTCCTCAGAGGAGTGTCCTTTATCATTCTGAGAGAGTTTGGCTGAGGCTTTATTCTCTACACAGACATCTTTTTTCAGTATCTCGCTAACTTTGACTAGGTCCTCTTTGACTTTCTCAACAAGCTTAAAAGGTTCTTCATCATCTATTCTACCCTCTTTGGCCAGCTCTGGTTGGAACGCCTTCTCCTCCATTACATCTGTCTGCAATATTGCTGTCATTCTCATTAGGTCCTCTTTCATCTCAGCCACATCTTTTAATATCTCCTGACTAGAAGATAAAGATGACGGTGTGGACAACTTAAGGGCGGAGGGTGCTAAGAACAAAGATGATTTGGCAGGAGATGAGGTTCGGTTAAAGGGAGATTGGGTGCATGTCTCTGTAGTCAATGTTTTAAGAGGTGAGACCAAGGCAGCTGCTGATTTGGCCAGGGAAGGTGTCTCGGGGAGCTTCTTTAGTGCTGGTTCTGACAAAACATTGACTACAGAATAGACTGGCACCGTGATGGTTGATGAAGTTACTGACGAGGTAGTTGCTGAGATTGACCCGAGAGACGCATAGAGCACCCCAGTGGAAGGAGCTCTGATTGACTGAAAGGCGGATGGAGTCGAAGACACGTGCGACCTGAGTGGAGAAAATGGCTTTGCAGGAGTCGCCGGCAGCATTTTCTCAACTGTGTCACTGGCTGCTTTAACGGCACAGCTTGCGGACGCGGCTGCCACCCCCATCTTCTCCTGAAAGGCAGCTGTGGCCTTGGGACCGCCGATCAAGCTGATGGGAGATGGGTATTTCAAAGGTGATATGGATCCGTTCACCATGGCCACCTCTGTGTGCCCAACCGTGTGTTTCACGGGGGATGCAGCCAACGTGACTTTAGAGGGTGACACGACATCAACTGCTGATTTAGCAGGAGACGCCACCGATTTTAAAGGTGAAGACAAGAGAGGAGAGGCTGATGTGATGATGGACTTAAATGGCAGGCCTGAAGAATACATATTAAGGTTAGATTTGGGAGAGGCCGGAGGCGTCATGGTAATGGATGACCTCTCTAAGAGAGACCCAGCTGTGGTCACAGGAGATGTCCGAGTGGGGAACACAGAAGCTGACACCAGCCCTTTCAAACCAGCAGCTTCCGTGGCGGTAGGAGCTCTGACCAAGGACCCAGGAGAAACTTGCACATTATAGGGAGGCTGGGAAACCATGGTTTTCATAGGCGAGATTGTCCGAAAGGATCTAATTGGAGAGGCTACATCACTAACGGATTTAACGGAAGATGTGGTGGAGGCTCCTAGCGTGGATTTGATGGGCGAAGCAGAGGAAACCGACCAGATTGACTTTAATGGGGAAGCGGTTGGTGTGTTAGAAGACGAGCTGGAGAGGGACGTGAAGCCCGATTTGCTTTGTCCAGGCACAGTGATGGGTGCTGTGGTCCATGACTGATAGGGTCTTGCGGACAAGAATGGCTTGTAGGAATAGGTGGTGGGCAGGGATCTCGTAGCCGTGGCACTCCGTTCAACTGTTTCTTAAATGGTTAAACCAAAATAATATATAGAGATATATAAAACGTAAAAATCAACAAAAATGGTTGAAAAACAGAGAGACCAGAGAAAAAAATTGGTCAGTAAACGTTTTGTAATATTACAAAAAAAGCAAATACAATTGTTCGCATGAAATCAGAATGAAACAGGTAACAATCAATGGCTAACAGGAAGGGAAAAAATAGGAATGAGCCATGTCATTATGGATAATCAAAAATGTTTATAAAAAGGGAAATGGAAAAAGACAACAAGAAATGAAAAACAGAAAAGCACAAGGCAAACGAATCTGCAGACAATGAAGAAAACAGAAAAGGCTAAAAAACCAGAAGTCCACGCTGGTCCAAAGTAACAGCCACTACCAAAAATTCTTCTCTCACTTCCTATTGACTTTCTGATGTGCTGAATTTGAAGTTTTAAATCTTTCAGTTCCATTTGCCTGTTAATTTATATGTCTTTGCTGCCAGCAAGGGTCACAATTTCCTCAGGATTGTCTACTTTTAAGGGCTTTAACCATTTTGTTAAGTTCTTGTATAGGCTTGTGCGTGTGACTCTGAGCAACTCTGCTTGAGAAACACTCCCAAATCTTTCATGCAGAGCCCCTTCCCCTCCCGTCCCCCCCTCTCCCGAAATCTCTCAAAGTGACAGGCAGTTGATGTGCAAAGTGTGAAGCCAGGGGAATAAGTCAGACCTCTCTCCCATGCACGCTTGGTTAATGCTTCAGGCTCACAAAGCCAATAAGAGCAAGAGCTTTTCTGACTCAAAGATTAAAACAACAATGAAAAAAAAATCCTCTGAAAATCGAATTATCCATGCAATAGTCCTTTAGCTTGGTAAAACATAAATAAAAAGCTTCATGTGGAATGACTTTAACAAGCATTTGTCATACAGAAAAAAAAAGAGTACAATTAATGAAAAAACATGGCAAGCGAAGCAACCAAAAGTTTTCACTTTTATTCATGCATGATTTATCATGTCAAAACAAGCATGAGGAATAAAATGACATGTGCGGTGTGTGCTATGCAAAATACATCAATATTCAGAATTATTTCCACAGAGAACATTTTAAAAGAAGAGCCCACTTTTTCTACAAGGCCGAATGTTTTGGTACTTTTTGAGAATAGTTTTTCAAAGCAAGGAATGCAAAATTCATATCCCACATTTAAAAGAAAATGATGTTATTTGTGAAAATGGTTTTCCTGGCTTCTCTACTGCTGATCTGAGTGTGCTGGTTTAATCTGATCCCGAGGGCTGCTGCGATTATTAAAATGTATGACTTTCAAAAAAACCTTCCAAACACAACTGAATTTATCCTTCTAAGACTAAGTTTAAATTCTAAGACTGAACTGTCAACCCTAAGAATAGCAACTCTAGGAAAGGCTACAGTCCTATCATTGGCCTTCAAAGTTCCTGTTCATAAGATACAAGTGATGATTTGATTTGATTTGATTCATTCATTCATTCATTCACTGCCCCGATTCCAGAGTAATTCTGAGAGGCACTGACATGGGGGCATCAGATGAACATCTATAAAAAGAAGGTCAGTTTCAAATTAGGAGATTCTTAGCTACATTGATGGAGTTTTATCACCAGCTTCTTCCCTTCTAGTAGAGGGAAGGGGAGTCTGGTACAGAGGTGGTATTCAGCCGGTATGCACCAGTTCGCTCGAACTGTTGGCAGAAATTTGGCCAAGGTCGCCGAACCGGTAGCGATGGCTGGGTGGCTACGCCCCCGAACCAGTCCCCCGGTCGCCACTCGCTCACCCCGCCTGCCACGTTTGTCACCACCATGTTCTTCATGCACACGCATCTCATTGCCTTGCAAGTCCAAGGGGATGCACATGCGCGAAGAACATGGCGCAACGGCAGCAGCTTTTTCTACAACCTTTGGTACTTTTTGGCAGGTTGTGGTAAGATGCCGCAGCCACAAGGCGGCTCTCAAAAAAGCAGCAGCTGGGAGGCTTCTTTGCCAGCTGCTTTCCAGAAGTGGCAACTGGCTGGGGGGCACCAAAAACTCTGGTCAGCTTTCTTCTGGACTCTGGACCAGCCGCCATGGAAGGTAAGCAGCCCGAACAGAGGCGCAGTGGTAGGAGAGGAAGGGGGGCTAGGGTCGGGGCTACTAAAGGAGGAGAAACAGGGGCGACTGACGAAGGGAGGGTAGGGGCAGATAGGTGGAAATTTCCAAAATTTTCCTACCTTTTCCTGTGGGTGTGGCTAGGTGTGTGTGTGTGGGGGGGGGTCATGTGACTGAGTGGGTGTGGGCGTGAGTGATGTCAAAGTTGGCCATGCCCACTCAGTCACATGGGGCCACCCACCGAACCGGTAGCAAAAATTTTTGAAACCCACCACTGGTCTGGTAGGTAAGAATGCTCATTGTTTCATTTCCCGTGTGTTGTTATATTAAGGGAACTGAGGGGAAATGCAGTGTGGTAGGTGACAATCCAGCGCCAGCAGTTGGGAGCTCTATGCCTGTGACACCAATGTTTTCTTAATATAGTAACTAGAATTTCCCAGCGCAGGAATGTAAAAAATGTAAACAAGTTTGTACATTGAACATACAAACAAACAAACTGCTATGCAGTGGTAAATGTAAGGCGAGAGGGCACCAAGTTTTAATGCAGAAGATATGAGTTTGAGACTGCCAACTGCTGACCATGGCTCATGTTACCACATCAGGCTGAGTCTCTGGGAAGCTTTGAAGAGTTGAGCTTGCTGACACGTGAGCTAAAAACAAAGAACAAAATGACAATGGACCAAAAAAGGTCCAGGGTGCTCCTAACTTTGCATCCGTGGAATGTCTGGGTCACACAGGCTTTGAAGATAATTATAATTAATTTGTGGCACGCTGATATTAAAATGATAAAGGTATAACCTCCATGTCAATGAAATAACCTTCTCATATGCTTTTGTTAAAGTTACTTTGATAATATTTCAAATCAACCTGGCCATTTTCCTAGTAGGTTTGCCTCATCGTATAATGAAAATTCTATGTATCTATTCACTGTACAGTTGACCCTAATGAAGTCCATAGGTTGGACTTCTGTAAGATTAACCATACAGCGAATAAATATAGAATTTTAAATTAAAATTCCAACCTTTAATTCCATAGGTTGGAATTCTGTGACTATATCTGATAATACTTTGGTCCAACCTATTAATGCAAAATCCAATTCCTATGTGGAGGCCTGTAATACAAATACACAGGGAGACCCAGATTCCGTGCCTGTTAAGTGTCATTAATTATAAGCAAAAGGGAGATTTTTATTAGGAAATTCATGCCATTCCAGAACAGAAGTGCTCTAGGCAGTTGCTTTTTCTGAAATAAGCTTAATTTGAGAGTGTAACATGTAGTTCAGGGGTGTCAAACTCAAGGCCCGGGGGGTGCTTAGATCTGGGCCACAAGGCCGCCCTGGAAACAGTGAAGGACTGGCCCGCAGACCCTCTGCCAGCGAAAACGGAGCTTGGGAAGGCCACATGTGGCCGTCCTAAGCTCCGTTTTCACTGGTAGAGAGTTGCTGGAGGCCATCAGAGCTGAAAACGGAGCTCATGAAGGCTGCACGGGGCCCTCCTGAGCTCTGTTTTCAGTGGCAGAGGGTTGCAGGAGGTGTCACAGCCAAAAATGGAGCTTGAGAGCCCGTTTTCGCTGGCAGAGCACTCAGGCCACCATAGGCACCCATGATACGAGTGACATCGAGCTGGCCACACCTACCCCAGCCCCCCGAGGTCAAACACAACGCTGATGCGGCCCTGAATGAAAATGAGTTTGACACCCCTGATGTAGTTGGTCCCCAACTGAAACACAACAGTGTGCATCTTTGAATTAGCTGTCAATTATGAGATATCATCATCTCTGGAAAAGGAGCCAGACCAACTTCTTTGGCTAGGTAAGCACAGAAAACCAATTCTCCACAAACGATCCATGTGGTCCACAGGTATTTCAAAAGAAAATATGAGTGGTATCCTTGATTTGAGTTTCTCAAAGTTGTTTGTGCTCAAGGAGGGCACTTGTATAATTGGAGGGCATTGCCTACTCACTCACACCTCTTCCAATGACATAAAATGCAACATTGATAGAAAAAATGTCTCTTTTAATGAAAAGTTAGTTTACAATCTTAGTACATTAGGAAACTCACTCATGCCAGGCTCAGTCAGATAGCTGTAGCGCTTACGTAGAGCGAGGGACACAAAGTTCTGTCTGCGGTCGGTCTTCTCCGTCTGTAAGAAAACATAATTCTTCTTGGAACTTGGAAGAGACATCCCCCTTGAAAGCAGATGCCCTTCTGTATTTCAATCATAGTCTTATTAGCAGAAAATAACAAAAAATAAAATAACAGAGTTAACAGGGTTGGAAGGTCTTCTAGTCCAACCCCCTGCTTAAGCAGAAAACCCCTGGCTATTTCATTATCCCAGCCTTGTTTTAAAGCAGCAGTCGAGGTAGGCAAAGACCTGCTCTAAAAAACAGGGAATATTCTCCTCATTCCATTCCCAGCCTTAAAAAGGCCACAGGGATCCAGGGGTGCCTAAAGAAAAAAATTCTTGCACCTAAGAAGTCTTAAGGACTTGAAAGCGATACTGACTACCCAGGGGTGGGTTCTAAAATTTTTTACTACGGTTCTGTGGGTGTGCCTTAATTTGTGGGCATGGTTTGATGGTCATGTGACAAACAATTCTTTAGGATTCAGCAGAGGTACTGGTCTACCAGGCTTTTAACTGCTTGCACAGCTGTACTAGTCTACCCATTTGTTTTTGGAGCGCACCGGTCTACGCATTTGTTTTTGGAGTGCACTGGTCTACCATCGCTGATCAGCTGTAGGGCGGCCCTTTGAAGCGCCGCGGCAAGAGTTTAAACAGTTTTTGCCGCTCTGCCACCACCGAGAGCATCGGAAACCGCTTTTAGGCAGCTTGGCCTCAATTGCCAATTTACCACCACCGAGCAGTTTACAAGGAGCGGATCAGTTGGGAGGCTTCTTGGCTTCTCAATTTAAAGCTACGGTGTCTTGGTTTTTTTTTTCCGCTTCTTTGTCAAGTGAGCCCTGATTTTTTCCTTCTAGTCGATCAGCTAAGACTCGGGAGGCAGCGAATAGATTGGGGACGGGGCCAGGCAGAGGTGGTATTTACCGGTTCTCCGAACTACTCAAAATTTCCACTACCGGTTTGCAAGAACCGGGAAGAACCGGTAGCAACCCACCACTGTGACTACACAATTTGGTTTTATCTTTTCCTGGCCCTGCAATTCAGAACAACCAACTTTCCATAAGATGAAGCCCCTTCTCACTTACCCCTCCAGCTGATCTCCACTTAGGTGTGTTTTGATCCAGTTTCAAAGCCTGAATTTTGAACAGTTAAGTATGCGCTTACAAGAAATTGGGGGGGGGGGGAGGGTTCAGTTTGTGCAAATTATATTGGCGTATCTTAAAAGTTCAATTTAAGATTAAATAAATGTCACCCTTCTCTTATTCAGCTTAATTGTTCACATAACTGGGCATATAATATGGTCACTTTCTGAGGTAACTAGAAGATGGATGGCCATCGCTCCATTCTCCATATTGGGGTGCAAAAGAGAGGAAGATCAGGCACCCTTGGGGCTAACTATGATTTAACCTAGTATGACATGATTTGGGACATATCCCTTCCCCTGCTTACTTCAGTCCCACATCATGGAGAGCAGAATGAACCCAGGGCTCTCTGGCCTAGCTCTGTTGCTGCCCCAGTGTCCTAAATTCATGATGCATTTAATCCACAATGAAACAAGGAGGAATAAAAATGTGGGAAGTCATTCCTAAACTACACAGATGCAGTCTCTGAAGCAGAGGTCTTCAAACTTGGCAGCTTTAAGACTTGTGGACTTCAACTCCCAGAATTCTCCAGCTAGCTTGGCAGCTTGAAACTGCCAAGTTTGAAGACCTCTGCTCTGAAGTCACATTTTATGAAGCAGAATCATGTAAAGCATTTGCAAGACGGCTTTGATGTGAGCCAAGCACCCTTCCTCCAAGGCGGGCATGCTGATCTACTACCATGGTACTAGCACTTTCCCACGAGCACGTGTTCCAAGTGCAAGTACAGTTTTGTCTGTGCCAGGACTGGATCACGGAGGCAACCTAAGAAGGCCTCTGAAGCATCAGTGTCGAGTCTTCCAATGGATGTGACCGCCTTTGAAGAGGGACACTTTCCAGACAATGCCTTGACCAGGGATCTGGTGATCCAAGACTACATTCAGCCCCCTTGAAGAGTGCCAGACAATCAACCTAGCAAGGCTAAGCCTTAATGGTCATATCACAATGCCCCCTTGGTATATAAGCTCTCCATCACACTGCACAGTGACATCACAATGATGATTTCTGGCTACAAATGAGAGCATCCCCACACAAGGTTACAGTTATACACTGAACAAATTTGGGGCAGATTTAATTGAGGCCAATCAAATACTTCTGCCAAAATCAATTTGCACAGAAAGCACATAAATGACAAGGTACACCCCCACTTTAAGGTGAGTACAGAAAGGACAAATAAAAGGCATGGAAGGGGTTGGCTTTTCTTTCAATATGCACAAGGGCAAGGAAGGGGGATTAGAAAAACCAGCTTTCAGCAGTTTCTATCCTGCATCCCTATATACGTTTCATACTTTTATTTAGCAATAGTTAAAGGAGTATCTATAAAAGAAGCAAAATGATTGGGGGAATTTAAAGGATGTTTGCTTGGAACTGATAGAAAATAGGTATTTGATAGCTGGGAAGGGTACCAGAATCGTTGAACATCCCAAGTGATTTAAAGATGCTGGAATTGGTGATTTAAGTTCCATTAACTGTAAAGGCAGCATAAAGCACATGTTTAACTCTGCTCAAATTATTGAGTTTAACAAGCTTAGCTCAAGATGATTCATGATTATATATAATGTCCCCTATCAAGCCAATATGAAACAGTTGGCACAACTATAAATCTCACTGAGACAGCCTTCCTCCTCCTCTTCCTCCTCGTACTTTGCCAATAGCTGGCAGTTTTGCACCAAGAACCAAGGTCCTGACCAGGTATCTTCAGTGTGGTCCTTTCCAAATGGGTTGTGACTAACATGTCAGAACAGCTGATAATTCAGGTCCCTGTAATCCCAATTAATGTGGAAGGCATCCAGTTTAGATATTCATAAGCGCATTCTTGAGTGTTAACTCTTTGTGGTTTAAACACTGTAGAAGATTTGAGAGAGATGTTTGTGTGTGTGTGTGTGTGTGCGCGCGCGCGCTTACAGAGAAAGGGTTATAATAATAGAGAAAGGGTTATATAAATTGTATACTGAAAGTTTGAAGAGGAAGTCAACATGTGATTTTAAATGAATAAAATGGTTTTCTGTTTATTGGAAGGAAAATGCAGTATTTTCCTGGGGGAGTCAGATATTTAAGGTGACACAGATTTAGCAAATGTGACTGTAGTTTGCATGAGTTGTATTTATGTACCTGTAAAGGTGAATCATTAGGGGTTCACACAGATCCATCCCACTTCTGACCTGATTTAAAGTACTCAGATCTGTTTGTGTCCTGCCTGGTGCTGGAATAAGAGAATTTGGTAGGTCCCGGCTGTCCACCAGGAGCTTTTAGCGAGGGCAGGTCATAGGAAAGTGCAGCCATTGACCGCACCCTAGGAAGTCATATTTCCCTCCACAAATACTTGTGTAAAATGTGGCTCAATTTTTTGCCTGGGTGAAGGAGGGGTGGGAGGCTGAATGTGAAATCTAGGAAGAAAAGTGCCTCTGTTGCTCTAAGCAGTATGTGGTACATCATTGGATGTTTGCAATTTTTCTATTTCACAGGAAAGCATAAACAGGCAGAGAGCTTGAGAATCTGGGGTAGAAAAACCTTACTGCAAGGTGACAGAAATTTGAATATAAGCTCTTGATTACAATAAAGGTAAAATGAAAAGTGTTTTGTATTACCTCGTCATCTTGATCTGATTCTGTTTCCTTTGGGTCCCCAGGTGAATTGCAGAGACAAGAAATATTATAACAGACAGCAGGGAAAAGAATATCAGGATATGAAAAAGGCTGAGTAAGGGAGCACAAAAATGCAAGCTAATTCATCATAGACAAAGCAAACCAATGTCAACAACAACAACAACAAAAATAGGTTAACAAACAAAACTCTAACATCAAATGCAAATCAACACATGACAATTACTCAGAGCAGAAAGTCTAGGAACTCTAAGCAGAAGCAGGATCTGCGAAGAAAATTTCCCAGCCTTAAAAACTACGGCAACTGGGAATTTTAAAAACGCTTTCTGCTGAAAGTGTGCAAAACACTCTTGAGTCCAAAATTTTTGAGCTCAGAATCGCTCAGCGCAGGACATTTCCAACTCGAGATGCTTTCCACACTTCTACTTTCTGCATACATGAAAACAGTTAAGACATAGGCAGGCTGGCTTCATCCGAGGTGGGCAAGACAGTCATTCCTATTGGCAGCATGTACTACTGTAACTCTTAATGTTGCTACTGGGGATCTTAAGCTGCCCCGTGGGCTGTACCTTTTTGTGTGCTGGCAGGGTGATATTCAAGTTGCAAACGGCCATCTGGGGAAGACCCTTGGTGGTCTTTGGCTCTTTCAGGAAGGATAAACGGCCACAAGGCTCTTGGCTGGTATCTCTGATCTACAAATCAGTAAGACATCACACATCAGTTGGAAAGGAGGGCTCTAAGTTTGCATTTCCACTACATTTAGCTTGCCAATTTAACCAAAAGAAGAACATCCAAGAATATTTCTTGAGAATAGAAGGAGTTCCCTTGAACACACGCTAAGGCGGGATCCCCATCTATGCCCCTACAGTACAGATTAGCTTTCCAGAGAGGTTGTGCTCTTTTCTTCCCACTCTAGGTTGTCAAAATCCAATATTAGGACAGCAACCATGAGGTCTCTCAGTTGTCCAAGCTTCATAAAGCTGCAGGAGTTGGTCAAAGTTTGGAAGCATTTTTCTTTAAGCCCAACTTTTCTTCATAATAGACTTACGTGACTGCTGCCCTTTAAGAAACAAACACCCATCGTGAATAAGACTCCTTGGATTCAGAGATGGTTAACTATTTCACACCATCATGAATGGGCCAGGAGGGCCGCCTAAAAACTATTAATCTGGGGGCACCAGAAAGATTGATACCCCAAACCAACAAATCAGATTGTGTCTCAATGCAGGGATGCACACAAAGAGCAGCAAGGTTTAGTCTTCAACTAAGGGGCTAAGAGGAAATGCTGGAAAGCACCTCAACCATCAGCAGGAAGCTCATTCTATGCCTGGTTTTGTCACCAACCCATCTCCCCTAAGAGGTTCACGTCAAGCGTGTGAGGCACATGGAGAGAGCCATCACCAGAAATATCCCAGCATGTCCTTTCGAAAGAACAATGTTGTCAGATCACAAGAGCTTTGTCCCCTGATCTTATGGCAGCCGTGGCTTTTACCTTGATAGAAAATGGCAGTCTATTTTCTTTGAAAGCATAAAAATTAAATACAAGCTGCTGTCCTCCTTTGGTTAAAGGAGCTAGATTTCCATAACAATCCACATAAATGGGTTTTCCTTCCAAAACCTGTTGGAGAAAGAAACAACAAACCTGGATTAATATCCAAAGAATTAAAATAACTGGGAAGTGTCTCACTTTACGAACTTATTTTTCCAGGCTCTTATGAGACAGGTTACATACTTTTGATCTACCTTTGATTTGAACTGAATTAAACCGAGGCTGATTTGCACAGGCTTCATGTCATATTTTATACATTTTGAAAGGCTCGCCCACAGTCCATCTTTACCATGAAGGCCTTTGCTGTTAAATCATGAATACCTCAATATCTTTGCTTCTTGCGACTTCTTCAAAATTCTCCTGCTGCTCCAGCGTTTTGTCAACTTTATCATCTGTCATACAGAAGCAGCGCAAATTGGATTCCACAGCATCGTTTGTTTTGGCAAAAATGACAAACTTGGCCATGTAAGGGACACATATCAATTCCCTATATAGCTGTGTGGCCAACCCAACTGTTTCAAGAACTTGATGGCAATCTGCTAACCAAAACCTAGAGAGGGGAAAGGGAAAGAGATTAGACAGACAGACAGATAGATAGAAAGGCATAAACAATGAGTTCATTTTCATACATCTAGTTCTTAAGGACATGAACAAAATAAATATTCCATCGGAATACCAATGAGATTATAACTCTTCCTCTATAATCATCATCTATCTAGAACAGAAGTCCTCAAACTTGGCAGCTTTAAGCTATGCTGCTTGGAGAATTCTGGGAGTTGAAGTCCACAAGTCTTAAAGCTGCCAAGTTTGAAGACCTCTGGTCTAGAATAATGAGTTCTGGATGTATATGAAGAGCTCCACAGCTTTTCTTGAATTTTAGTTCACTTTCAGATGCTTTTCCCCAAAATTGGAAGTGCACAAATTAGAGAGAGTCATGTTTCCTTTCTTTTTCTTATCACTTTGATTGAAGCTTGGTCTCTGGTACACATCTGGATTTTCCTCCAGAGACCACCCTGTAGCCTTTGAGTCCTCCCAGCTTTCTTTCTGGTTGTTGCACAGGAAGCTTATTAAAATCAGAGTTGCAACACTGGGTGACGGCTTGCTTTTTAAGTGCTCTGTACACAGAGGAGCAACAAATGACAATCTTTCCAACTGCCTAATGGCTTTTTGTAAATGATGGAGCTGTAGTCCATGGGAGCTGCTTGGGTGATTTAGGGACATTCTTCTACCTACTCCAGAGGGCTGCTGGTATGAAAAGAAAATAGGAACAAGGAATGCAGATGATGAGCTCTTTGAAGAAAACCACTCAAAATTGTGGTTGCCATCCAGAATTGCATTTTGTGAAATGGGCAGCTATTAAAAAATTGATTAATTAATAAATACATCCAAGTAAATAAATGTGATTTTCCTTTCCAGATGAGGATGAAGGTAATCTGCTTTGTAGCCCTTGCTTTTTGTCCTACCTGGCTGAAACATTGGTTGTGAAGGAGACACAATCATTCACAAAAGTGAGAGGGGTGGTTCCTGTGATGTCTTCCCACTGTGCTGGTGATGTGCCTCCTACAGAAGAAGCAAAAAAGACATGCAACTCTTTTAAGAAAGAATCTCAGCTTTGGCCCAGTCTGGAATTGTGCTTCTGTCAGCCAAAAGTTATGAGCTCCCAAATCCCATAACCCTGGATTCCTGGTCTTCTGTTTCAGATGGAAACTGACAAAGTTTCCCTCCCTGCTTGTGGACGATGGAGACAAGCCTTGGACAGGGAGAGAAAACACACGGGAGTCTCTGTGAGAAGCCTCTTGGGAGGACTCAGCTCCAACCTTGAAATAAGTGTAGCTGACTAAGGAGATGCTAAAACAAAGAGAATCAAACAGGTGGTAAATACAGTCTCTAGGTATCTTCCAAGAGCAACACTCAGTAAGGACACCTAGAAAGTCTGGAGACACTTTTGTGCATAGATGATAGCAAGATAGTGATGGCGGGTTGGTGGGGGGTTAGGGTTAGGAGAGAGGGAGGGAGGGAGGGAGGGAGGGAGGGAGAGGGGGGAAGAGAGGGAGAGGGAGAGAGGGATTCTTTTACTCCAAAAATGTTAAATATTTTAAATACTGTTTAGCAAAATGTTTAATCAGATCTCTGCTGAAAGGAAAATATGTGTATCAAAGGTCAAAAGCTTCAGTCAGAAATTTGCAGAAGGAACACAGAAAATGTAGACTTTCACGGGTGTCAAACTCAATGCCTGCAGGGCCATCTTGGTTTACCCCATGAGAAGAGGAAACATGCCAGCAGTTTGAGGAGTGGCATCAAGCTAGCCACACCCAACTGGTTGGCCACATCCACCCAGTTGGGGCCCCCCTCCCCGAGGTCAACCACAGCCCTGATGCGGCCCTCAATGAAATTGAATTTGACACCCTGCTGTAAGACATTAAGAATTCAGCAGACTTCTTGGAGTTATTGCCTTCCTTCCAGCCTCCCAATGGAGTTGGGTTGGCCTGAAATTCTAACCAAGCAAGCAGGTCAGCTTCTGTCCATCCTGCTCACCCCAGTCATAGTGAGGCTGGGGAAAAGCGGTCTGAGGCACCCATGACTAACCCGGAGGGGGGGGTGGTCACACAACCACTGGAAGAAGCTGCCAGAGGGTGTGCAGCTCATCCTAAGGAAGCGCATGAGCCCTGCTGGGTCTTACCTGTGATGCTACACAGCAGTCGAAGGCTGGGTGTGGTGTCGCCTTTGTACCCGTTGGTCACTCCTTCCCCAGAGGGTGGTGGCACTGGAATCGTCATTGTGATGGGCTTATGGAATTTCCTTCTTCTGGGCTCCACAGTGACAATGGGGCTGAAGGTGGCTTTGTTGCCAAGGATCTTCTTAACCATTTCATCCTGCACTGGTTGAGCCTAAAATTAATTCGAGAGAGAGTTTTAAATGGCTATATGCATTGTTTTCCAGAAAAAGTGAGTTGTCTTATATTTTTTTTTCAAAATGAGAAGGGTGTGTCTTGTCTTGTCAAACTCACTAAACATATTCATATAAACTAAGCTCAAATCTCAACAACTTACTGACCATACAATATCCTCCAGCCACAACATGGGATTGGTTTTCTCAGGATGGTTTCTGATAGTAATTGAATTCCCTCCTTGAAGCACTAATGACACTATCCTATAAATATATGGGCTTCATTGATGTTTTATAAACTGATTTATCCTCCTTTGTTACCTGCTGAATTGTCTTGAACAAAGGACTTCTTGTGATCTGACCAAGTTGTCCACAAAGTCCTGAACCTTAAGCACCTAATTACAATCTTACAAAAGACTATATTCCAGGATTAATTTTGGGGTCATCCCCCACGTATGAGAAGCACACATTTCTTAATATTCTTTCCATACTGAGAATACAGTTAAGCAGGAGTTACACACTGTTCACGGCAGCATAGAATATAACATTAGCTTTTCCAGATCCACGAATCACCATTCCAGAACCTCAAAAACGGCATGTATTGTATCATTTCTGTAGGTGATGTGAAATTTTCCTGAATTCAGCTTTAACGATAAATATTTGTGGCAGATTATCAGTCCAATGAATCAGTCCAGATTAATGCCTAGCCCTTTTTCCAATTTACTTCATGCAAATTAAATCAGTTTTACCACCAAATGGGGGGAATCTAAAGAAAATCTCCATATGGTGATAGAACAAAAATCTTCTATCCATGTGTTGGTACAATAAAATATATTGCTTCATTTCATTATGAATAGAGTTGAGAGGTTGGATAAGATCCAAAAGGTTAATAAAATGTTAAGAGGGAGAAAAGCCTTTGTGGGACTTTCAGGAAGCTATACTTGAGAGAGATGACTGGACAACAGCTGTAGCCTCTCTCCACTGGAGATCAAGAAAAGAAGTCCTGTCTTGTCTGTTCACCAGGATCCAATTGGACTCAAGAGAGGACCTTCTGTAAAGGTGTGCAGAAATGGACTGCTGAGCTGTTGGGCCCGAATGAAGCCAGCTAGTCCCTGACTTGGGTCTTCTCCTCCATGAGGTTTCTCAAGACAAGAAGCTCCCTTACCTGGAGGCCCACTCGAATTCTTTTCGTCAATGCGCCTTCAGGGAAAGCAGCTTGGACCCGAGGCAGAGTGGTGCTGCTTAGGATGCCTCCTTCCGGCCCAATCTGGTTGCTCTCTTGCTTGATTCGTGAAACCACCGCAAAATACTGAGGGAAGTCCTTGGTGACGATTCTGCAGATCCGCTTCTTCTCCAGCTCTTCCACACTGTCCAGCTCTAGGAAAGGAAAAGGGGCTCGAGACTCATCTCCACATCACCATTCAGAAATTCGCCCCCCCCACCCCCCAGAGAATCCCTTCACCAGTGGTGGAATTCAATTTTTTTTTCTACCGGTTCTGTAGGCGTGGTTTGGTGGGCATGATAGGGGAAGGATATTGCAAAATCTCCATTGCCACCCCGCTCTAGGCCCAGCCAGACGTGGTATTTGCCTGTTCTCCTAACTACTCAAAATTTCCGCTACTGGTTCTCCAGAACCTACTGAATAGCACCCCTGCCCTTCACTCTGTCAGCCTCATGCTCAAATCTCTCTGAATTAACTTCGAACCAAGCAGATTTTAGTTTTGCAAACACTTTTTCTGTTTCTATTTTCAAGCTTGGTATTATGCCTTTTTTGTTTGCTTGAACTTTGAGTCAGGCAAAAATTACGCAACTCCGGAACCGATGTTCTATTTAATTAACATCGCACTTTTCTCCCAAAGTAAATTAACAATTTATTGTTAAAACTTTAAAAAGTATATCCAGCTTCTTCAGTAACAACACACCAGGAAATATTAAAAAGAAATTGGATTTACAGTTTGAAATCACTTTCTGACTCCGAAGCATTAGGCAAGCACATTCGATAGCGATACCATTCCAAATAAATCTTAAGTGGCTAAAACTGCACAAGCTTATTAAAAAAAACTCTGAGCCTTTTAATAACATTTGCAGTCTGCCCGACTCTTTCTGATTTTTAACTCTCCTCCTGCAATATCTGCTAAATCAGGGGTCTCCAACCTTGGCAACTTTAAGCCTGGGGGACTTCAACTCCCAGAATTCCCCAGCCAGCTGGCTGGGGAATTCTGGGAGTTGAAGTCCGCCAGGCTTAAAGTTGCTAAGGTTGGAGACCCCTGTGCTAGATCAAGAGAGTCACATTCTGAATCTGCTTGATGTCTTCGTCCCTATTAATATCTATCTTGGCCAGTAGATGGTACTCCACTCAGCAAAACCTTGTTGGCTTTAACATTTGAAAGGCAAAGGGAGGGGAATATTTAGCAGACAGCAAAGAACCAGAAAGCTGGGAGACTGCTCAGTGCATCCGAGAGCAGTATAATGTTTATTTAGAAATTTCTTCATTTGAAGAAGCCCTTTCCCACAGAGAGGACCCAGGCATTCTTGGAGACTCCCTAAGGGGTTCAGAACAGCAGTGATGCAGGGAAAAAACCAGAAAAGTTAGAGCAACGGGACCAAGCCCCCAGTCTGTGGACCAGCACTGGGCCAAGGCATGCCAGAAAGATAGCAAAAAGTATAAGCATAGATTGCGATGGTCAAATGGTCATCCTTTGTTTCTACCGGAAGAAAGTCTGTACAGAGAGAAATCTGCTCCATTTTTTTCCTGCACTTTCTTCCTTGATCCCGATCTGAAGGACTGTACATATTTTTCACTTTTGCACCATCTCTGTTCTAGCCAGGGACCTTTGCAAGGTGATTGCCATTACCTTCGTTCATGCCATTCAGGACCTCCAGGAGGTTCTCGTGCTTGCTATCATACTGATGCTCTTTCCAGGTTTCCCCATTTTCACTCCGCAGCACGATCAGCTCTCGTTCCTTTCCTCGCATCGATCCGAAATGGGGGATTTCCACCACAACCGGACTGCATCAAAGAAAGAGAAAAGCCATTGAGGCCGGAGGGCTCCCCACGGCCGTTGTGTCTCCATGGGTCGGAAACGGGCTTGGTTTGCCATTCGGTTTGCAAGCAATTAACAACTGGCAAAGCCACGAAACCTTTCCCGCTTGACCCACAAGTGACCGTTGGATTCACCCCAATGCCAAACTGAGGTTGAAAGCAGACACGGGAGTGCTGGCAAACGCTGATTCACATGAAAACAAGAAGTTACAGAAATACATACAAGCAAATGAAAAAGAAACTTTTGGAAGTTGCTTATGCAGAAAGAGGTCATAATCAGGAGATGTGATCTGGCAAGAAAGATCTGCTGTGACAACGCCAGTTTCAAGGAAAGCTGATTTCTGCACCTGAGCTGCTCTACATCATGCAATGGATGTTAATGTGACAATATATATTTTTTTCTGCATTCATAATTTCTTCTGCTTTGGGCAAGCGTAAAGAGAAAAACACGGTGCAAAGAACGCAAACGACTGAGAATCTTATCCAGTACCTGCCTGGTCTCCTCTTGAGACTGTTCCAGCTCTCTCCCTTTCTTTGCCATGGATATCACTAGAGCCACAGAGGCCGCCATTTTACTTAGCAACTCCAGAGTGTTCCCATTTGGCTTTATCTTTTATGGAGCACAATTTAGGTGGATGGTTATGGGACAGATAAACAGAGATGGATGTCTTTGAGTATGCAAACTGAGAGAGGTCCTGCCCTTATCCCAAATGCAAAACTTACTCAGAGTTAGCATGTGCGTATGTGGGAGAGAAAGACAGAAGGGTGAGAGGGAGGGAAAGGAGAGACAGAGCAAGGGAAGCAGATAGACAGAGGGAGAAGGGGGGATGAAGAGAAAGAGAGAGAGGGAGAGGGGTGGGAGAGAGAAGAAAAAGAGGGAAAGGGAGAGAGGGAGAGAGAGATGCTTTTAATGCTGTGCTTCTGAATTCTCTGCAAAGAGGGGTGACACAGGTGCAAAATAAGCAGGCTCTGTTTCCTGGAGAAGAAGGGACCATTTCAAGCTCTTTTTTGCCCAGCTTAGGAACTGCCCAGAAGGGAAAACAGGGAGAGGTTGTGCAAGTCTCAAGAAAGTGGTTTGCGCTGCAGCCCACAGATTTCCCACTTTGCAGGGGAAGAAACCCTCCCTGCAAAACAGCGTCTCAAAGAAGAGCCACTTTGCAGACCGGCTACTTCTGTTTTTCCTTGGATGGAGATGCAGAGCTTTCTCAGCAAAATGCTCGAGATGAAATCAGACAATGGAATGACTGCAACTAACAGGCAGAAGATGCAATGAGATGCTAATGTCCTACTGAGTTCCAGGAGACTTATTCCATCATAACCACATCCTGGATGTGGGACCCACCACCATCAGGAACCCACCACTGATGTTTGGACCCTGGTTTCCTCCCATTCCTTTTATTTATTTGTTTGTTTGTGTTTGTTTGTTTGTTTTTATTTATTAAATTTGCTGGCCATCCATCTCGCCACAAGGTGACTCTCCTTTATGCAAAATCTCCAACTGGTTTTATAGAAAAGAGGAGGCTTGAACCTGGGTGACAAGGGGAAGATCGGCAAGCTTCTTCTTGAAGATGTTTTCCAACCTCCAAAGCTATTTTACAACCCTGAGATTTATTTATTCAACAACATTTATATGGCTGCCCAGATGACGCATGGTGATTCCACGGGGCTTATTATACCATTAAAATTCTGTAATATAAAAAACCCCTAAGACCAGCCCCTGGCTCAAGATGAACTCTTGAACAATTCAAATTAAATTTTGACCAGCCATGAGAGGTTGGCAAGGTTCTTCTTCCCCTTCCGTGACCATCTTCCAATGAGTAGAAACTCTGCCGTGGGCTGATGGCTGTAGTGGAGAAGCTCTGTCTTGAGAAGGGGCGTCTGTAGGACATGATCAAAAAAACCAAGATGGGACCACCATGCTGTCATCAAAGCTCACAATATCATGTCTGCTCTATTCTCTTTTTTGACCATACACTTAGGACACCCCTGTCTGCCATTGTTGTAACTTACCATGCCCAAGTTAGTGAAACTGATCAGCTATGTACAACCCACCCGCCTGGCTCTTTCCCCAAATATCAAGAAGCAGGTGATTTGCATAGTCACACAACACAGCAGTCCTATGTAGCTGTATGCACACCCCGAGTTAGCTAAGCCCTGTCCCTCTTTTCCAACCCCCTGTAAGTAACGGACATCATAACTCAAGAGCCTTTCACCCAGAACTGCAAACCCCAGTGTGGAAACAAAGCAGAGGCACCCTCTTTATTTCCTACATGAAAAATTTAAGCACAGAAAGGTAAGCATTTACGGATTACGCAGCTTTAATATATTTCAGTAATTTCCTACTGAGCTTTATCGGTGGGAAACAGTGACAACTCATCATCATTTACAACCACAGAGCATCTGACCATGCTGAGAACAGGCAGTGAACAGTCAATAAATAAGCAGGATGGGACACAGATCTTCTTCTGCATTTCCAACTATGGCATTAGGAACAATGGCATTTTTAAAAATGACAGTTAGGATACCATCCAAGTAATTTATCCTCTTTTACTCCATTGATTTTATTATTTACATGCTTAATGCCATGAGATGGAAAGGTTCTTAACTCTACTTAAATTGTGCCTTTTCTTATTTTTTTCCCCCAAGAACACAGATTGTTATTCAAATTAGACGACTGGAAGAAAACAGCACCATCTCCAAGGCCTGTTGCATTTGGTAATCTAACTTTAACGTGGGGCTCCCCATGTACAAAAGACTGAAACACACCAACAAATACCTTCTAAATGTAATCTTTGCTGGTTAGTGTCTCTCTGGATAAAGCCCACACAGTTATGTCCATGAATAGAAACAAAACTCACAGGGAAGGTAGGACAGGGATTCAACAGGGGGCTTGGAATAGCAGGATAGATTAAGTTTCACAACTGTGGAATACCAGCTGCCAATATATTTAAGGAGTTCAACTATTCTAAATATGAATTCTTTTCAGATCAGTGTAAATGGGTAGTGTTCCTGTGTGTGAATTCTAAATATAAATGCTTGTAAATTAGACACACACACAAACACACACACATAAATGTATAAATTATATACAGATATTAATTGTAAACATTTAAAAGAGTGTGTGTGTGTAGATATGCAACTAAATATGGAAGAGCTAGATTGGAGATAGTGAGGCATTTATGGTAATATATGGAACAGAAGCTCCTCCTTTGCTGATAGAATTATCCAACCTGCCATTCCTCATCCTTTCAAGGATTGTCTGGCTGCATTCACACTCACACAACAAGTTTCCCCAGGCTACTTAAATATCTACCCTGTTTCCCCAAAAATATGACCTATCCTGAAAGTAAGTCCCAGCTTTATTTTTACAAGTGTGCCTAATATAACCCTACCCCCAATATAAGCCCTAAGTAAGTTCCTGAAGGCCTCTGACAGCAAAAAGGAGGGTGGGGGTGGGAGTGTGATGTGTGCAAACGAGGTTAAGTCAGTGGATGACATCTCCTGAAAATAAGACCTGGTGCCTCTTTTGGTGGCAAAAAACCCCCATAAGACAGGGTCTTATTTTCGGGGAAACACGGTACATAATATTTTTTTAGTTTTAATTGAGGAACAGGGGTTTGGTAGCCTTGAGCATTCTTCAAACCCAGCCCATTCCATTGGGTTCGGCTTCCATGTGCAGCCTGTAATGCAATCACCAAGCCAAACAAGGAGGAGCATCTTCCCAACTGGGTCTTCTCCCAAGAATTTGAATTATATGTGAGGTCTTGGCAAGGAAGCTGGAGGGGGAGGGGCTTTTCTCAGGGACAAAGAGACAAAGAAACTTGGAGTCTTTGGAATGCAGGAAAAGAGCAAAGGCAGACACCCCCCACCCTCACCTCATGCATCAGATTGCAGAGTATATCTAATAGTCTTGCAGATAAGCGCTTTAGCCTGGCAAGATTCTGTCTATTGATGAGCAAAACAATGAAGGAACTACTCAACATTTCTTTGCTTTGAATCAGAGTTGTTCTTGGTTCTTTTGGCCTGACACCATCTTTTACTTTACTTTACTTTATTTGGATTTATATACCGCCCTTCTCCTTACGGACTCAGGGCGGTGTACAGCCAATTAAAAAACAAACATACAAAAGTTAAAAATTTCCTAAAATAACAATACAAATGGCCATAGAATTAAAACTAACTTCATATTAAAATAAATTCTAAAATGATAAAATACTATAGGAATCAGGCTAAGCCGGCGAGCTGAAAGAGATGGGTTTTTAAAGCCCGCCGGAAGGTCGGGAGGTCAGAGATTGTTCTTAACTCTGGAGGCAGATCATTCCAGAGGGTGGGTGTTGCCACAGAGAAGGCTCTCCCCCTGGGGGTCGCCAGCCGGCATTGTCTGGCTGACGGCACCCTGCGGAGGCCCTCTCTGTGGGAGCGAACCGGCCGGTGGGAGGCAATTGGCGGCAGAAGGCGGTCCCGTAAGTACCCTGGCCCTAAGCCATGGAGCGCTTTAAAGGTGGTTACCAACACCTTGAAACGCACCCGAAAGTCCACCGGCAGCCAATGCAGCTCGCGCAGGAGAGGTGTCACGTGGGAGCGTCCCGTCGCTCCCATAATCCCCCGCGCGGCCGCATTCTGCACCAGTTGGAGCCTCCGGGTGCATCCCAAGGGGAGCCCCATGTAGAGAGCATTACAGTAGTCCAGACGGGAAGTGACAAGAGCGTGAGTGACCGTGCGTAGGGAGTCCCGATCTAGAAAGGGGCGCAACTGGCGAATCAGGCGGACCTGATAAAAAGCACCCCTGGCCACGGCCGTCGTATGATCCTCTAAAGACAGCCGTGAGTCCAGGAGGATGCCCAAGTTGCGGACCCTTTCTGTGGGGGCCAATGACTCGCCCCCAATAACCAGCGATGGAGTCAGCTGGCTATATCGGGACGCCGGCAGCCACAGCCACTCGGTCTTGGAGGGGTTGAGTCGAAGCCTCAATTTAAATCTTAGGTTTAAATCTTAGGTTTTAAATGGCCCAATTTAAATCTTAGGTTTAAATTGGGCCATCCTTGCATTACAAATATTACTTGCTGAAAATGACCCCATTTTGGCCCATCTTCTTCCTCTACAAACTGATTTCAAAGCCTTGTCAATAATTCTATCAGCAAGATTAAAATAAACACATGTTTTGGGTGGATCTTTCTTTTTGAAAGGTATAGTTCATGAAGCTGAGACTGTAAGGAAAAGCTGTTCGTAAAAAAATTAAGAAAAAGCACAGAACTTATGAAAGCAGAAATGCTTGCCGTGAATTCCACATGCTCAAAGCACAAGATCAGGTTGAACAGGAGCAGTGTTAGACTATCATCATCAAGCCATTATGGTTTCACTGCCTGTGATATTTAAACCAACGGGAAGCTTTTGCTGTAACTGTCGTAGGGAACGTAAAAGAGATGGGCATGATATCAACACACAAAACCAGAAAAAAAGCAAGTCAAAACCAAAAACAAGAAAAGAGCCGCAGACATTTGATATCTTTGCTTAGAAAGAGCCTACCCAGTGAATTTGGTCCCTTGAGGCCCAAGCTGCAGGATTCGGCTAACCAGGCTCTCGCCCTCAATTAAAGGGGGAGGATTGGTGGGAAGATGCAGTTTACTAGTAGCATCCATGCAGCAGGAAGAAAAACAAGAGGGGAAATTAGGAGCCAGAGGTTGACAGCTACAGTATGCTTATTTGCAGGTTAATTCTTCTGCTCTTGGTGGGCAGCAGCCAAGGAAGAAGGAAAGGTGGAACAGAGTGTTTCTTTAGAGAGACAGGGCGTCTATGGTCATGGATTGCTCTGCACATGGGTGAGTAGCACTGCCAAGGCTGACTGGACCCCATGACAGAGGGAGGTCTCTGCTGAACATCCTCCTTTCCTCCTTCCATCCCATCCCACCTGTTCAAGAGACGCTCCCTCTGGGCTCCATGGGGAGTTGGCCTCCAGTGAAGCAACACACATCACAAACAAGTCAACGAACACTCAGAGGGTGATCACAATAGGAAAGACAAGGATCCAACTGATTATGGAGGAAAAGCCACTTGAGTGATTAGCCCAGAGGGCCACTTACCCCAGGAACTGTGCCCCAGAAGGCCCCATCTCAATCAGCCGGCTGGCTAATCCTTCTCCTTCGACCATGGGTGGAGGGCTGGCCAGCTTGGCTCTCTTCACCAAGCGGCAAGTGATGCGGGTGGGAGCCGTGCACTTGCGTGGCGGGATGATGATCCTCATGCCATGGTGGCGGCTGCCACGCATGGAGCCCCCCCGGGCATCCACCATAAAGCTGACCAGAAAACTGGAAGAGGAATGGGCAGCGTCAGGCAAAGCTGGCATGGAGCAAAAGATCTCTAACACTAAACTAATGCACTGAGAAAGAACAGCTGGCACCATCTGGGTGCAGGTCTACTCAGGAGGAGGTGACATTGAGCCCACCACTCTGCTCCCTGGAGCAGCGAAGACCATTGAGGCTGAATTTGGATAGGACTGCAGGGGCCTCTGTGGATTTCAGGCAGCTGATTTCTCAGCAAAGGGTACAGATAATTCTTTGCATGAGAGATTATTTGGAGGAGAAACAGCAGGGGGGGGGGTTCCTTATTTTGATCACATGATATCATGGCTAAGGATTGCACAGCATAGTGAAGTTATCAGTGTACGATTCATGCCTTATCAGCATGAGCAATTAATCATTTAACCATTCTTTACACTCTGGTTCTTCAGAAACTTATCAGAGCAACATGCATGCGTGCCATCATCTTTTTCCCCTAAAAAAAAGGCTTTCTGAAAAAACCTGTCTCCTTTCTTTTTTCTTTTAAATCTCTCATCTTCAACCTGAACTTTGTGTTCTACTGCAGTTCCTCATAGTTGGTTTCTTAAAGAAAGCAACCAACTTTGATCCCATTGCTGCGCCATGGAGGATGTTCTGGCTTTCTTTTGAAAAATTCTTCCAATTCTGCTGAGCTCAAAAGGACAAAAATAAGACCTCGTTGAGCCACGTGCAGTTCCTGGTGACTTCTTGGACATCCAGGTGGGTTTCCTTAGTGATAAACGACCCTTAGGAAGAAAGAGGTTTGCCATCTTCAAGACTGACCTTCACCGTTCCAGGCTAGCCTGCAGTTCCCCCAAGATTTCCTGGTGACTGTCCTCCAGGTTTTACCCCAGTCCAGCGTGAGGATCAGGCAGGTTGAAGGACCAATGACCCAGACCAGACAGGGCAGTGCAGCTGAGAAGGAGTTTTTCTCAAACTGGCCATGGCAGAGATGTGAGGCTCCATGAACAAGTTAGCCTTGTGTGTTCCCTTCACTCCTCTCAAATGGAATGGGACACAATCAGAAGCCATGAGATCCATCTAACCCTCAGGCTCTGCTGGAATTAAATACCATTTATTGAAAGAGGCCAAGAGAGCTCCTATGAAAGCAATGGCAGACCACTTCCACACGGTTCCTCAGAAAGCAACATGGACGTGTCCAGTGTCCGCAGTCCATTCGCCCTTAGAGCTGCCTCGACAAAATAATCGCAGCTTTCATTCTGCCTACTTCAAAGACGAGTTTAAACTCAGAGGGTTGGTTGGTTGTTTTCTTGCTTTCTTAACTTGCTTTGCACCTTATTTTAAAGCAGGGTTTGTTTGTGTTTTGTTTATTAATTATCCTTTCTACATTTCCAGGCCTAAAATCTCAATGCAATTGTAGATTAAAAAGCTGCTTCCTTCAAATTCTTGATTAAAAAAAAAAGGCTGTGGACCAACATTGAATTTATAGAGAATGGAAGCATGCCAAAAAACCAAAAATCACTCTAAAAATCTGGTGCTTTTCTCTGACCATTTGGCTTAAACAACACTGTTGATGCTAAATTGAATAGAGGCATGGTTAAGAGTTGATCATGGCTTATTTTTCAAGCTCAGCAAGTACCTGGAATGTGCAACTATGGTCCCCTAGCTAGAAAGACCACAGAAGCAAGCTACAGTTTGATTGTTAATTATTTTAGGAATAGTTCCTTTCTCAGCCATAGATCCTCACTGGCAAATTCCACCAGATACCAGACTTTAGCAATTCCTCTAGTATTTCTGATCAAAATGCCCAAGACCCTTTGTTAAGTAACCTGTCTATTAGCCCTCCTAGACATCAATTTTTTTTTTCATGCAGTTTGTATAAATGACATTAAGAGTTAGTGACCATCTAAGTCATTATCAGACTAATGATATGAGTTACAGAACAATTTCTAAGGCACAATAATAAAGACAACAAGTAGACAAAGGAGGAAAGTCTACAGCAGAAGATGGAAAGACTGGAGACGCACTGAAACATCTACAGACATTGCAACTGGGGAGGAAAAATAAAATAAACACACAGAGAGGCAAAATGAGAAGTCACAGACAGCGTCATCACCTTGAATCATACTGTGGGAGTGGAGAGGAATAGCTGCAAAATAATTTAGAAAGCAAATTGGGGAAAAATTAATATGAGATTATTAGAAGCAAGCAACAAAAATGTTGATCATAAACAAAGGCAGTATAACAAAAGCAAAGCATTTCAGTTTGGTCCTAGGTGGTCGAGAGAGAGATGGGGGTTATTTTCCTGTTTTAAAAGCGAAAGAGATTATTCGATAGCAATATACATTTGGCTGAAATTAAAATCTTTGCTCAAAAATTGGATGGAGATGACAACCCATATTCTGGCATGGGATAGAAAAAAATTAAGGGATGTTTTGCATTGCGCAAGCATTCTTGGAACCTGCATTATATTAAAGGATGTAACGCTGATGGCGAAGGATGTTCAGTTGGTTTATGAGAGCAAGTATTTTAAATGTTTGAGAATGCAAATTATCTGAAACAATGCAACACATATGAGGGCATATATGTTTGATTTTGGTTTAGCTTGTTGTTTGATCTCGGGCCCCTATTGGTTGAAACTCCTAGCTGATGGTTTATTGAGTTTGCACATGTCTAGGAGAAAATACAGTGCAAATGTTCAGGATAAACTGCCTTTGCAGCAAAGCTCTGAGATCCTACCCCTTGCATCGATTACCACTGATTCTCCCTGCTCCTGTATATCTTGGACCTAGTGCAGAGATTAAAAGCATTTGCTGCCAATTTCAATTAGTCACACTTTACGGTTTCATCTGAATCCTAAATTATGGTTAGTCTTAAAAAGTAGTGTGGAAAAATCCAATAAGCATCCAATTAAATGGAAAAAAAAATAATAGGGTGGTAGCAGTGGTGGGATTCAAGTAATTTAACAACCGGTTCTCTGCCCTAATGATTTCTTCCAACAACCAGTTTGCCAAACTATTCAGAAAGTTAACAACCGGTTCTCCCGAAGTGGTGCGAACTGAATCCCACCACTGGGTGGTAGATGAACAAGAATTTTGAAGGGCTATAAAAAGCGTTTAACTTAAATCGCACAGGGCCAGAGACAGAAAAAAGAACCAAGGGGCCCAAAACTACAAACGTTGACTGTTTGGATGCCTGGATACTAGGAGTTTCCAATTTCTAGGGGAAAATAGTGAACATTTAACAGTACAAGGCCACTAAGACTTGACGTTGACCTGTGCGGGAAAAACTAAGCGATTTCAGATATAGGCGTTACACTGAATGGTTTCACGGACATGCTTGAAGGGGAAGGCGAGTGCATTCTTGATAGCCAGCAACTTGGGGCCCGAGAGCCATTTGGGGACACCAAGGCTCCCTTTACCAGAACACTCTACAGCAGAGGTCTTCAAACTTGGCAGCTTTAAGACTTGTGGACTTCAACTCCCAGAATTCTCCAGCTGGTTGGAGAATTCTGGGAGTTGAAGTCCACAAGTCTTAAAGCTGCCAAGTTTGAAGACCTCTGCTCTAAAATTCTCATCTTGTATGGCCAAGAAGTATTTTCCCAGCTTTTTTGGCATTTTAACAGCTTTTAACAAGTTTTAACAGCTGGTGCTGGGGCAACCGTTCTATGAACTGGCTGGTTAATCCTTTCGGTGGGAGTTATTGGGAAGGAACGATACTTGCTTATGGCCACGTCTTTGCCATCTCGCTCAATTCACAACTGTTTAATCTGTTGTGGGAATCTAGAGATTTAGCAGCCCCCTACAGAGATAAAAATGGCCTTTCCATGCTGCAGGAATATTTCCTAGCTAACTTTTAAGGGGAAGGGAGCAAAGTATTCTCAGTCGGAGCGATATGAAAATAACTGCCCCTTTTTCAAATGCAGCTGCCCATCCCTATTTCATGCATGTTGGATGCATCAGCTAAGGAGATGGCTGTCACCATATTAATAGTGCCACAAACAATGTTGACATTTGGGGGAACCAGAGAGTTTATTCTAGACTTCTGTACTCCTGGAATGAATTTAAATAAAGCTGTCAATTTGGGATAAGCCAGTAAACAAGGCTGACAAAGATTAGGAAAAGTTCCTGAAGAATAAAGCTGTACTGTGTATCTTTTTAAAAGCCTCGTTCATATTTTGATTTGGTGGTAGGAAGATTATTTTGCTTTTAGCTCTAATTATAGATACACTTTTGAAGGGAAGAAGAGGAAATGGAAGCTATCTTGTAATTACAGCAAACATGTCTAAACATTTAAAAATAGTCTTCAAAAACTTTGAGGGGATTATTACTAGCATTTGAAAAATACATCTCCTTTTTTGGCAGGCATAATATATCTTTCAATTTATTGGGAAATCAAATCATCTTAATCTTGCTTAAATGGAACTGAAGTTCATGGAACTTGAGTTGTTTTGTTGACATATACCTATTTCTCTGTCATGCACCTTGCCTAATTAATTATCAATGCTAATTTCTTTGCAACAGTGAATGCAACTGGTGCAGGTATGAAAAGGGAACCCTTAGATCAGATGTTAATCTTATAAAATATCTGCGTTCCATAATGTACTTTTAAATCAAAACAGTGGACTAAGAACTAAGCTCAAAGTTATTCGTGGATGGGGGAAGGAGGGGGGTCAGCAGATGAACATGGAGGTTGAGTTCCAGTCCTCTTTGTGATCCTATACTGGTGTGCTCTGAGCCTTCCTCTCTACTGATTCTGGCTCGCAAAGCACAAAGAGTTAGATTATAAAGCAAAATCAGCCACATCCATGAGCAGAACAGACACATCTCTAGCAGCATATGAGGCAGTTTCAATGTTTCTTATTAGTTAAAGGAATGGAGTCAGAATTTGCATCTATATCTGTATCTATCTATCTATCATCTATCTATCTATCTATCTATCTATCTATCTATCTATCTATCTATCTATCTATCTATCTATCTATCTATCTATCTATCTATCTATCTCTAGATATACATTAAATGAAAAGGTTCTTCCATACATCCAAGATGAAGAAACTCACAACTATTTCAGTTCCTCCAAATACACCCAGTTGAGTCATGGGTGAAACATGTTTACAGCATTGTGGACTAGAAGAAGAAATATTTTGACTTCTAATTCCAAATTAATCTCAGAGCAAGATAAGAGATATGAATCAGGATCACCTAAAAAGCTCCCTATTATGGAATAGGACTTCCCATGGCTTTAAATATTTAACTGAAAAGCCATCTCATTATTTATCTTGATATGTCTCTCTCTTGCTCAGGCCTTTTGAAGTGGTGCCCAAGCTCAGGTCAAAATAATCTTTTAAAGATATTGGTTTCATTGTTTTGCTATCAGAAGCATCAACTTTATTGCTAGGTTTCCCGTTCTGTCTCTCTTGATTACTTTAAGCTGTTCTAAGTGTTGGTAGCAGCACAATGATGGTGTAGACATTCAATAACGATAAATATCAAATTCCACAATTGGTATGGAGGAAGTGTATGTCAAGGAAGGTCACTGTGAATAGGATATTCCCTCTTCTCCAAGCCACTGTCTGGTTTCACCCTGAGTGAAGGAAGGATGGTATCCAAACTACTTACCCTGAGTGAATGGGGCTAGACACAAGATTAACATTATCCAAGGTTTCTGCAGCCCAGCTGTAATGCCGGAGGGAATCCGAGTCCACTTCTCTAGGTAATGTCGGGGGCTTCAAAGACATGCCAACAAGAAACAATTAATTCACCCAAGAAATAAGAAATATTCTGTGCTTTATGACAATCAAGTTCTTAAAACAGAGGTCTTCAAACTTGGCAGCTTTAAAACTTGTGGACTTCAACTGAAGTCCACAAGTCTTAAAGCTGCCAAGTTTGAAGACCTCTGCCTTAAGAGGTCCTCTGGAAGAAATGGTCATGGTTATTGCGACTGTTTTACATTTGATGGATACTTTACCAGCTTTACTTATATGGTTAGAGGTGGTAAGTGGGCTGGCTCTGCTCTTATCTCTTATTAGCTTTTTCTGCTATCTTTCCTTCAAAGAAATCTCCCTTCTCCACTTATCATTGTTGTAACACCTTAGGGCAGCCTTTGTCCCCCAAATCTCTGGGTTGAATGGGGTTTTGGACCTACATCTCCCCACACAATGCCCAACCATTTCCTTCGTCCATTGCAGTCAGAAGATGAATGAAAGGAGGACAAGTGATTTTATTCAAGGCTCTTGCCCAGGGACCAAATCCCCTCTGTGAACCAACTGAATCAAACTCAGCAGCAATTGCTTCATTATCCTATAAGAAAATTATGCCTCACTTATAACCTGTCAATTTTAAAAGGCAAGGGGCAGATACTCAAAACATAGCATGCCTGGCATGAGGCCCCAGGCTTCTCCCTTCCACCTCTCTTGATAAGCAAGAAGAGGAAGATTCTTAGTTTCTAATGCAGATATTCGGCTATTTCTCAGAATGTTTCTTTTTCTGCATCCCATGGGGGTGGGGTGGGTGTCTTATCAGCCAGAGAACTTACAAATTCAGATTGGCCACGGACACTTTTCATGCTACTGGTAGGTCCAGATTTGGCATTCTGTCAAAAGTGGAAAGAAGAGGCAGCTCCACCAGTTAAGTAAAAACAACAAAGTCAACCTGAAGTCCAGGCTAGGCATCTCTGAGCCAATGGAGGAGGAGGAACGTGGGCAAAAGGCCTATGTCAGACCAGAGTCTGCCAGGTAGTGGCAGAGCTTACTGTAATGGCAGCCAGCACTCTTGTAACTTGTGCAACCTCACAGCTAGCTCAGCTCTTAGTCTGATGGAACTCAGGACCTGGGCAGTTCCTAAATCAAGATGACAGCCAGAAGCACACCACTGGATCTCAGTACACCTATCAATGGGTGGCCTTCAACTGCATAGTTGTGGCCACTACCTTCACTGTACTGAACTCCTCCTCCTGTGGACGTATCATATTCTGGGTAGCAGCGCTACAGCAATCAGATATGTTGCCTATATCCCGATGCCACAGCCCTTATTTTGTGAGAGTGTAATGCAGTAGAAATGTGTTTAATTTAGCAAAGAAAGGCCAGCATCTTCTGAGCTGCCCCGAATCCTACGGGAGAAGGGTGGCATATAAATTTTAATAATAAATAAATAAATAATTTTAGCTGAAGAATTCCATACTGGCTACCAACTGTAGTTATAGCTTATTCAGAGGCCTTCCTCTCAGAACTACAGAAAAAAAGCATTCAAATTCCACAATGTCTTAAATCAAAGCGACATTTCACTACAGATGTGATTTCAGGATATAAATAGGAACCTTATCTTTGCAAACTAAAGGCAATACTGCATAAAATGTACAGGTATTCTGCTTAATTAACCCTGTGTTTAGTCACCTGGCATCCATTAACAGTAATAGCAATCTAAGAATCTGAATTCTAAGCATGGGCTCCATCGGCCTCGGGCTCTTTCTGAACTTTGATTTCCAGGGGCTCTGCCCTCTGAGGTTGTTGGGAGCTGTGGTTCAGCAACGTTGATTGCTTTTAATGGATTAATTGCATCAACAGCTGACTGATGCATTAGTCTAGAATTCAAATTTCATCTTTGATGCAAATTACTTGTTTCTAACTCTACACAGCCATGGAGGGTGGCAGTATACAAATATAGTAAATATATAAATAAAAAATTGGGAAGGCTGACAAACTGAGAACTTTTCAACCTGGAATTTATGAAGGATCTTGGACAGTCACGGAAATGGGGTTACCAGCTGAAATTCCTAGCTTATAGGGCATTTTCAGTTTGGTACTCCACAATTTATGCCAAGAAACTTCAAGCCTTGGTATATATTTTGGTTGCTTTCTGTGGTAACTAGAAGATAGATGGGCACTACTCCATTTTGGGGTGCAAAAGAGAGGAAGAACAGGTACTCTTGGGGCTAACTATGATTTAACCTAGTATGACCTGATTTGGGACATATCCCTTCCCCTGCTTACTTCAGTCCCACATCATGGAAAGCAGAATGAACCAGGGCCCTCTGGCCTATCTCTGTTGCTGCCCCAATGTGCTAAATTCAAGATGCATTTGATCCACAATGAAACAGGGAGGAGGAATAAAAATGTGGGAAGAAGCTGAATCCCAAACCTTGCCATCCATAATGTCATTCCTAAACTACAGTCTCCAAAGCAGAGGTCTTCAAGCTTTAAGACTTGTGGACTTCAACTATGCTGGCTAGAGAATTCTGGGAGCTGAAGTCCACAAATCTTAAAGCCAGGTTTGAAGACCTCTGCATTACTGCAATAAGAAAACAAAGAGGAAATGTCTTGTCCATCTTCTCCTCCCCTAATCGGCTCAGCTAAAAATTCCAGGAAGCATACCCAGGGTGTGCTTACTGGTAAGGATGGCAGCCCCCGTCCAATCAAGCTGAAGGGCTGCAAAAAGGGTGTATTTAAATCCCATCCCCCAGCCAGAGTCATAAGGAACTCACCGTGTCCTTTGGTGGCACCAGAAGTTCTTCGATCATCACACTGTCCCGAGTGTAAGAACTTCTATTCAAGGTGTACGACCTATCCGAACTGAAGGAGCGGAGGCTGGTTGTATTTACAATTTATCAGAGAGTGTGATGATGTGGATGAGATGAACAAAAGAAAAATTAATTCATGCAACTTCCAGGGAGTAAACTCAAGCTCCTAAACCATGTGTAACTGATGTGGGGGAGTATAAAAATGCTACAAGTGCAGATTTGATGAAGATTTTAGTGATTCCCTCCTGCCCTCATTGACAAAATCTGAACAGTTTCATCATTTATTCTGGCAGTTTCGTATTGTCAGAGGAAGCCTTCGTATATTGTCCCTCAACAGAAATTAGGAGCTGTCTTGACAGCTATTTTATCCATTTAAAATCAGACGGCATCTATTTGAACATGGTAAAAATGCACATTGAAGTCTGATATACACCAGGTGTACAATTACCAATTGTACACTTGGTGTACACCTTCCCTTCAAGAAATTGAAGGGCAGTTTTGAGAAAATTCTCCTATAAGTCTGCATCTGTATAAGTTTTGGAATAAAACTAAATTTGGAATAAATCATAAATTCAAAGTTATTACATTGCCCATTGAAATCAATCGTGGTTATACTTTGAATAAACCTAATCCCGAGTAAGTTTATTCAAAGTATAACCATGATTGATTTCAATGGGCAATGTAATAACTTTGAATTTATGATTTATTCCAAATTTAGTTTTATTCCAAAACTTATACAGATGCAGACTTACAGGAGAATTTTCTCAACACTGCCCTTCAATTTCTTTAGCCTAGATCTTGTCACTTACGTAGATACTTCTTTAGTCAATGTTTTACTTGCCCTTCAAATGATGGCACTGAGGACTGTGGATTTATTTTATTTTGCATCACACAAAAATATGATTGTGTGCATCTAACCATGCACAGCTAACAGTTTGTAAAACAAGGAATGATTTAGAAATATTTTGGTTAACATAGGGAAAAAAACCATTTCCCATTGATTAAGACAGCTCTATTCTGAACTTTAACTCATCCATTTTATTGAGAATCTTTCCACGTTGTTTTTAAGAATTGAGTTCTCAGAGAGGCTACCTGGTCTACACTGGCCTTCTTTGAAAGGGAAGAGCCCACCTTAAGAACTGACTGCCCTACCATTAAGAGGGTCCCCCATCTCTGGTGCCAGGCTGTGCACTTGAAGCTCACTCTGGACTTCCACTTCAAGTGCACCTCAAGAAGGGAAAGCAGCTTGCTCAAAGGAAGCTCATTCCAACCTCAGGCCTTTCAGATTAACTGGCCATCAGAAACAAAGGAGAGGTCACAGGGGCATCTTTCGGAGGTTAACTTGTTCAAATTCCAGGGTTAAGATTAGAAGGCTGCCCTTTATAAACCCAGAGTCCAAGAGCTTAGCTCAGTGGGGTAAGGTAGGAGGCAGAAGGGGGACATCCCAAGCCCACTCTCCCAGTAAGATTGTCTCTTCGTTGTATGCAAAGGATACAATGGGATGAACATGCCAACCTAGCATCTTCTTCTGAAGTTTGGAGGAAAACAATCAGAACCCACCAAAACAAAGGCTACGCATTTATGTCTAATGTTTTAATCCTGGAAGTTACATAGAGCAAATGTTAGAAGACATGCCACGTTTTTTTAAAAAAATGCTTACTGTTGCAAGGGCGAAAAAAGAAAAAGGTCAAATAATATGCATTCAGCAAACAGAAGAGTGTCTGGGAGCTAACTTAAAAAAATAAGAATGCATAAGTGGCTTAACAGCATATGACAATGACATGCACTCTGCACTTCTGAGTAAACCTTCCCAAATTGTGTTTTCTACAAAACCCCTTTGCTTTTAGAATATTTATCTTGCGGATTGGCCACCATCTTGAACAAGAAGAGAATTTGGTGGATTATTCAAGCTGTCCATCTTATCAAGCCATTAAGCGCTATAAACCCCAAAGGGCATTTCACTGCAGTCATGGAAAACAGCATTATTTGGATGCAATCGAGTAGTCATGATATGCTGAGATGCTAACTCAAAAAAACCACAAGCAAGCAGAGGAATGAGAAATGGCAAAATCAGAGAAACGTTACCAGGCTGCGGCCATGCTTCCTTACCTGACCTTAGGACTAGGTTTAGAAATGTACACAGGAAAAGGGAAAAGAAGAAAAAGAAGGAGAAATAGAAAGCAAAGAATCAGTGGAAAAAAAGCACAGTGCCAGAGCGGGATGACATAGCCACCGAATTGGGGGGTGGGAGGGAAGCTTCCTTGGTTGATTTTCCCACTCAGTGGTACAAAATTCTTTCATTTTAATGATTTATTTATTAAAGAAATCTATGTGACTGCCCATCTACTAACTCTGAGTGGCTATATAAATCTCCATCCAAGGAACTTTAGGTAAGAAAAAATAGGAAAACCCTCTGCTTGTGATCCTGGAGAACTTCCAATGGGCACCAACAACTCTTACATGGACAATTCCCGGCCTAATATAACCTCCTGTCATGTTCTCAGTTACTGGGGGATGACAGGAACAGCTCTCAACCCAGGCTGGAGAACCAGTAGCCAGCAGATGCTGTTCAACCACAGGTCCCTCTGCCTGGATTGAGCCCCCATGGCTAACGGCATGAAGACTTGAGTCTACGCAAAAGTCTACCTTTGATACTGACAAAACTGGGGTGGTGGTTAAGCCTCAAGAGGAGGTTAATTGTTCAGAGATGGTTTAGTGGTGAGAATGAAGTACTGATAAGGTCAGTACTGAAGAAACCTAGCAGAGATCTAGTTGCTTCTGATCTGATCTTGTGGGCAAAACCTTTTCAGTGCCAAACAACATTCCAACCTTCTTTTTAGTTTATTTTTATAGCAAAACCGTTTATGAGCACCCTGACGTATGACTTACACAAGGAAAGGGCTAAAAAGAGAACAGTGTGACCCTATTATCAATGAACGATGCATTTAAGATATATACCACTTGCCATGAAACTGTTAGCCAGTTCTTAGCATGGTATCCTTATGAGCCGCTCTTAGGGGGTTGCAACAGGTTTTAGATGGGCTGAGCTCTCCTAGACCAGAGGTCTTCAAACTTGGCAGCTTTAAGACTTGTGGACTTCAATTCCCAGAATTCTGGGAGTTGAAGTCCACAAGTCTTAAAGCTGCCAAGTTTGGGGACCCCTGTCCTAGACAGTCCCAATACATCATTTTGATGTCTTCCTGGGTCAGCTGCATCCCAAGGCCATCAGGAAAGCAATGGTCAGGATTGGTCTTAAGAGCAAAGGCAGCTCTAGCCTTTTCTGGAGAAACCTGATCTTCTGAAGTCAAGAGGTTTTCCCAAACTCTCTGTGCAGGGTCCCAACACTTCTGCTACTGTTGCCTGACTGCTGACAGAAGAGATTCAAGAAATTCATGCAATACTTATATTCTACCAATCAGTTTCAGCCAACATATTTGTAAAGCCAATTTAAAATGCTAATTAACGGGAAAAAGACTTAAAAGGCTTTAGTGTAGCAGCTCTGCAACTCTGAAGTGGAAGTGGACTAACGGAAGTCCACTTTAGCAGTTATTAAGAAAGCAGCAGCGTTGATACGAGTGATTGGTTTGGGATGACAAGGACAGAAATATTGAATATAGAAGGCCACGACCTGGAATTTGGTTGGCATGCATATTTATTTTACGAAAATAAAGTTGATAAAGTATTCAAGAGCCATATATTCAGAAACTCTTTGATGAGAGTATGGAAGAAGCACCAGCTTAAATTGGATTACAAAATACCTTTGTGGTTGGATCTTGGTCATATTACATGGAATATAAATATTAAGTCTCTCGGGGGGATTTTATATAAAGAGGTACTTTTTAATGATGGGGTAGATGGCAATTAAAGACATTAAACACTCTGTTGGAAGAAGAGATTAATTTAACTTGGTTACAGTATAATCAACTTCAATTGAGATGGAGGGAAGATCAAAAAATTGGTTTAATGTTGTATGAAGAGGAATTGGTAAGACAGATAAAAGAGAAAGGCCAAATGCATATTAAGAGGGTCTATAATATTTTGTTAGAAAGAGACTCTGAAAATGAACTGGCTAAAGACTGTATGATAAAATGGGCGCAAAACTTTGCAGAACCAGTTATGATGGAAACATGGGAAAAGATATGGGTCCAGAATGTTAAATTCACAGAGTCACAGAATTTGAGGGAAAATTTTTATAAAATGTTTTATAGGTGGCATTTAGATCCTAAGAAAATGTCATGTATGTATCCTAATGTTCAGCCAAAATGTTGGAGATGTGATTGTTTAGATGCTACATATTACCATATATGGTGGACTTGCAAGAAAGTGAAGGCTTTTTGGATCAAAATTTGGTGGTTATGCAAAATGTTTTGAATAAGAAACTCCAATTTTCTCCTCAATTGTTCTTATTGGGTATAGTTAAGGATTTTTCATTGAATGAAACAAAACTGATATTATATATGGTTACAGCAGCTAGGTTACTAATTGGTCAATATTGGAAAAAAGATGTTTTACCTACTATCGAAGAATGGACTTTGAAGGGGGCCAGTTTTGGAGAAATGGCAAAGGTATCAGCATACTTAAAAGACCGGACTCAAGAAACTTTTGTGTGGGAATGGAAGAAATGGATAGACTATGTGCAGAATAAATATCAAACAAGGAAGTATCAGATAGCTTTTAGTTGAATGTGATGTAGAAATTTATAGTATAGACAGGGGCCAGAATAGTTGGGGGGAATTGCATGATATAATATGGATTTGGATTTCACCTTGGGACTTCAAGGGAGAGGAGGGGAGGGTTAGGGAGGGGAAGGGGAGGGAAAAAGGGGGAAAATTTGTATTTGTAAAACTTTTTCAATAAAAAAAAAGAGAAAACCTTCAAGATTCATCTATTTTCTGTAACCTTAGTGATATGATAGTTGTGACTGGTTTAAATGCTTCTGATCACAATTTGCATTTGTCCCTTAGTGTTTCTGGATATAAAGAATTGTTTTATGACTGTTGCATTCACCTTAGGTGAACCAGTTAAAAATTTGAGGTTCTACCAAAGAGTAATAAAGACAGCTAAACAGCTCTGATCCTAAGGGAGGGAGAATAGGGAAGTGACAGATTAACATTCCATGAATATCTCTGGGATGTGTGCATATGTTCATTCATTGTTCATTTTTCCAGTAAGTACTACTCGCTAGCTTAATATTGAAATATTCTTGGTTAAACAACTGAAACCAGAGTTTACATTTTGTGGAATAAGAGCCCAGATAATAACACCACCAGAGGAATGTT
The DNA here is from genome assembly GCA_030761175.1 of Masticophis lateralis. Lineage (NCBI taxonomy): Eukaryota > Metazoa > Chordata > Lepidosauria > Squamata > Colubridae > Masticophis > Masticophis lateralis. The sequence goes on from JAUDYJ010000005.1 coordinate 97,406,411, forward strand.
ACACTATTTGGATAAGAAATCTGGGAAGACTTCTATTTATCTGGCAGAATTGTGCAATGCTGAACTCATATATGACTGAATAAATCTCAAACTCAGCAACTTTAAACTGTGTGTGGACTTCAAGTCCCAGAATTCTCCAGCCAGTCCACACATCTTGTTAAATTGGAAAGACTGAGAAATACCAGAGTAAATGATTTCCATAATTCAGAAGGCTTCCCATGGGCTAAGTGGGGGCACAGGCTTCTCGACCAAGGCAGACCCAGGAACAACCCCAAAAACTCATTCCTGTCCACACTGTGCCTTGGGGGAGACGCCACTCGCTGTCAGATAATGAAAGGACCTTCTACAAGCAATCATTAAGCTATAGGAAAATGTCCCCGGGGCTGAGCTTGGGAGGTTTAATTATTAGCTTCACAACAATTCCACCGCCTGTAAACGGACTCCTCTTTCCCAACTGAGAAAATCATCTCCAAAATGATGGCTTTATATGTTTCAAGCCTAGCAAATTGGAAGATGCCCTCACTAATATGAGCTTTCTGCTTATCCCGCCATGGCAAGAGGGCAGCTGGTGACCCATTTTCCTCCCTTGCGAGAAAGCTGCGCATTCCTTTCGAAACAAAAGCTGGCGAAGGGCTTTGGCAGCGAGGCAACAACTGGCAAACAAACTGAAACGGTGATCATGATCCATGGGGATGATAATACATTTGGGGGGGGGGGGAAAGGGAGCCATTAACTACCAAATGACCTTAGAGACATCCGACCAACCAGTTTTTCTTTGGACCTGTCAAAATGGGGCTTGGTGGCTCAGCTATGGGAGTTGCACACAAAGCTGCCCTCCGTTTACAAAGGAAACTTCTGATGGATCTGGAGTGTGAGCAGGTACCAGGGAGAAGTGGCAATTCATTCACCTGAATCAATGAATGAGCCTATTGAATGTGGTGGAACGGAAGCGGTGGATTATAGAGCTGCTCTTTTGCCATAGCCGAACTCTCGTGGAAGGCAGGGCAGAGATGAACAAAAACAATGAAGGCATCACTGAAAGGCTGGAAGCAACCAGACATTATGGGACTTGAATGAACTTTTGCTGAAAGAGATGTTTTCTGGAAGAAGATGCTTGCGAGGAGAACATGCTCATACCTGGCAGACCGGGCTCCCAGACTGAAGCCCACATAGCCTTCGGCAGGCAAAGAATCATCCCCTAATTCTTTGAGATCCTGGGGTCCGAGATACTTGTCCGTGTCACCCGTCATTGCATCTTCACCTGCCAGCAGAAAAAAGCGAGTGGAACTCAGGAACATATCCAAAACATTGGCGTGCCCACCTTTAAAAACCTTGCTAGGAAATGAAAGTCACACGCAACCACACACGCACACACACACACATACTCAGACACATAGTTTGGCCTGCTGAAGGGTGATAAACATCAACCGTTATCTGTTTCTTCCTTGTTAAAAAAAGAGAGAAATCCTCCTTCATGGGTTCATTTATACTGAAGCATAAAAAGGGTCCTTCTCGGTCTACATGCCAAAGCAGAGGGCAATATGCATCTCAAGGATGAGATTGAGCCTAATGTAATCTCATGGATTAATCCTCATCTTCAACAGCAGCCTTTAAAAAAAGAAAGAAAAACTGGTGACATCCAGAACACCTAATAAGGGCAAAGGAATCCCTGTATCACATTTCACCTGAACTCACAACAGGGTGATACAGCTGGGCAGCTGCTTTCTGACAGCCTCAGGTGATCTGCTGTGGGCTTTTTGGCCCCCAGATGCTCAGCCCAAATCCAAGGAACTTTAAAATCAACTCCTTCCTTTCATTCTTCCACTCCCTGATTTATAATCTGTGCCCTGAAGGTTAAGTTTAGAAATATTAATTACCTGAGAATCTCCTGCTTAGGCTGGTACCTCCCCACAAGCAGAGAAGAGAATACAGGTGGCTCCAGCTGTTAATCTAATCTCGATTCAAGGGAGCTGAGCACCATTTCTCTTTTTTTTTTCAGTGTGATCACTTTTAAATGAAGTGAACATCCTCTAGGACAGGGGTCTCCAACCTTGGCAACTTTAAGACTTGTGGGCTTCAACTTCCAGAATTCCTCAGCCACCTTTGCTCTAGGACAGTCATGGGTCTGTTTCGCCCATACAGTAAGCCCAGCATTATGGAGACTCAAAAACCAGCAAGCATCTCCTTCTTCAAAATTTGGCTTTTCACAGGACCCGCTTTTCTGCTTCCATCTCTCCTAGTCTGCTCCCTTCCTCCCAAACCTGTCCACACTGCTTTTAACTTTTAACCAGTTTGGTGCCAACCACAGAAATGGCTGGGGAGTTTTTCCTTTCCAGATTCAGATTCTGGGTGTAACTTTATGTGGAGATTTGTGGTGGGCCATCCGCTCTGCTCTGTAATCTTACTTAATCACTGAATGTTTCCTTAGTGAGTCCCACCCTCTCCTCACTTTGCCAGAATCGTAGCTCTCTATTCTTTTCCAGGACTGGGGATATTTCAGAGCAAGGAACAAGGGTGACCCAAAAGAACAACCTGTAGAATCCCAAGTGGCTTCAGACTGAAGCAGTCTGAATTGGAGAGAATGGGAGCTGTCTCTATATCTTTATTCAGGCGCAGTGAAATGACAAGCACCAAAGAAGTCCCTTCTCTTTCTGGGCAACAAGGCAAAAGAAGTTCAGTGTCTGTAGGTCAGTCTCAAGGTGAGAGGTCCAGGTTGGTCCAAGAAAGACAGACCAAAGCTGGACTCACATTCCGAGCTAAGCACACTATGGACAGGCAGGGAATAAACCTGGCTTGTTTTAGGGAGAAGAAAGAAACTCTCTACTTGGTCCCCTTTCTGTTACAACCCTGCCTGCCAGAGACCCCTCAGAGAAGAGACCAGATCCATCTATGGGGCAGAAGATGACATTTTTGCATCCTGGTTTGTGGAAGTGAAATTCATAACAACCTGGGAGGTGTAATTGAGAAAAATGAAATGCCACGTCACCCTTTCCTTGATTTCCATGTCAGGAGGTCAGAATAAAAATAAATTCTTCCTTGTAAATGTGGCTTAGATACAAATGCCACACATTGTACACGCTTGACGACTAGGTGTTTACATTTTGAAAACAACATATTGAATCTATAGGACTTGACTTGACTTTAAAGCCTTTGCCTTACCTCATTATGATAATTCGGGTAAAGACCAGTTTATGAACCATGTTCTAAAACCATGTAAGTAAAATACCCCATTAAAGCAGCCACCCATGCAAAATAGCCATGGGCTTTGATCTCTCTCCTAGGGCGGTTTGTGGCCTTAAATCTCACCAGCCAGGAGACTGCAGGGAAGATTCCTTCATCGTCAACCTGAACCAGAAGACAGCAGAGGCGCCAGGGGTTAACTTCCCGGGCCTTAATCTCCCCTCCTTTGTGTCATCCTCAAAGCCACATTCCAACAGCCACAAAGGTCCTCTGAAACATGTTGAGGTTGCCCTCCACTTAAGAGGGCAAGCTAGCACTCCTCCCGTGGGTGCTTGGATCCGCCCGAGTTTACACCAGGAACTACAAGCCAGAGTTGCCCATGGAGGTTTCCCAACCTGGCTGAATGAAGCCCCTTCTCCTCCTCCTTCCCCTCCTCCACGGCTGCGGCGCTGGGGATTTTAGGCTAACCGCCCTTGCGAGGGAGGTGGGGGTGGGGGTGAACAACATGACCGGAGTCCCGCTTTTAACTCGCAGCCAGGCTAAAAATACCTTCCCCCGCCAGCAACCAAGTCAGCGATCAACTTTCTGCCCCTTTCTCCGCCAACTGCGATTCGTTCGAGCTCCACTTGGAGAGCTCCGCGCTTATCCCAGTCCCTGCTGAGACCCGAGTGGGAGTGGGAGTGGGAGTGGATGTGGGGGGAAAGAACCCCAAAGGGTCTTACTGCCTTGGAGAGCCATCTCCGCCCGCTTGGTCCTCAGCCGCCTGGTTTTCTCCGCCCGTGGCCGCGAGCTCCAAGCGCTGCTCCTGGTGCTGCTCCTGCGGTTGATCCTCAGCCGCCAAAGCAGCATCGGCTCCGGGGCGGCTCCTCGCTTTCCGGCCACCCCAAGCTTGCACGTGCGCTGGGGACCCGGGCGCCTTCCTCTCCCCAGCCTCCCCAAAGCGACTCCCCGCAGCTCTTAAGCGGAGAGCAGCTGCCGGAGGGAAGGGGCCACCGAACCAGCCCGCCCGCCGCCTCCTCCTCCTCCTCCTCCTCCTCTCGGCATTCTTCAGACCCGGCCGGCCGGCGGGCGGAAAGGACCAGGCAGCGCAGCGGCAGCCCGGAGGCGGGCAGGCAGGCAGGCAGGCAAGCGGGCGAGCCTGTGATTTGTATGGAAATGAGGGCACCGCTTGGGTGTCTTGGCGGCTTCGCCTCCCCTTCGCCCTGTAATATGAAACTCCCTCCTGGGCTAAGCCTGCAGGCCCGGGACAGGCGGAAACCCAACCAAAAGGCGCATCAGCCCTCAGGAGCGGGGGGTGGGGTGGGGGTGGGGTGGGAGCAATGCTGAGAGGGGCGAACAGCTGAGGGAGAAAAAAGTGGGGGGGGGGTCTTGCCCAGGTCAGAGGATTCCCAGATCCCTTTGGGGGGGGGGGGAGGAAAGGCTTCTGGGATCTGCTTTGTCTCCTGAACGTCGGGAAAGGGCCTCCTCCCTCCTTCCCTGGCCAGAGACTACAACTGTTCTGGCTAATCATTAACACCACCTGGCGATTTTTCCCCGGCAGCCAGCAAGCAGTGAAAGGGAGAGGGAGGGCACCAACTGAAAACACAAGGTGTTGTCTAAAGCAGGAATCTCCAACCCTGGCCACTTTAAGACTTGTGGACTTCAACTTCCAGAATTCCTCAGCTAGCTTTGCTTTGCTGGCTGAGGAATTCTGGGAGTTGAAGTTCACAAGTCTTAAAGTTGCCAAGGTTGGAGACCCCTGCCATAGGTCATCCCTTGATTTGCAGACCTCAAGATGGATGGTTATCACAGCCCATTTTAATTCACAACTGAGGTGTTGTCTAAAGTAGGGACCTCCAACCTTGGCCAAGACTTGTGGACTTCAACTCCCAGAATTCCTCAGCCAGCAAAGCTTTCTGGGAGAATTCTGGGAGTCCATAAGTCTTAAAGTTGGCCAAGGTTGGAGACCCCTGGTCTAAAGGGGAGCAGGAGAAAGTGTGGAGGAGCTCAGAGCCGGCTTGTTCTCCTTTCTTTGACTCTCAAGCCGTACCCATCCTCGGTTTTGGCTCTGGACCATTTGTCCAGAGCTCTCCAAGTCCATTTAAAAGGCTATTCTTCCTTTTCTCAATTGCTGAATGACTAAAAAAGAAGGAATGGTTGCCAGGACGCCCGCTTGCTGGCTTCACACTTCACCTTTCCTAATGGTGTTTTGGCCTCTGAAGTTTTGGGATGCAAGCAGGGTGTCAGGAGTTTTCTTACAGAAAGATTGGGGCTTCATTGGGCTTGATTTGGTTTCTGTGTCAAATGCACACAGCGGTGAATTTGGCTTTCCCAAATTATGTTAAAGACCAGAATTAGAATTTTTTTCTTACAAAAACAAAAAGCTAAAATAACAACTGTATTATATGTTTTCAGTTTTGAAAAATCTGTGAAGGCACTGAACATCTGCCATCCCCATGGAGCTACTGGGGGGACCAGAGGTTTTCCCCATACTGTAACACCTACCCAGTATTTTTCACACTATATAATGCACTTCCCCCCCCCCCAAAAAGTAGGTGGAAATGTCTGTGCATCTTATAGAGCGAATATTGGGGGGGGGGGGGTTGGTGCCGCCTGTCACTGCCACTGTTGTTCGCTGCTGCCGGGGAACATGGCGAGCAGCTGATAGGCAGTTGAAGCCTCCTGGAATACCATCGATCAGCTGTTCTAGGCGGCGGGGATCTCCATCAATTGCCATTCACCGCCACCACCAATCACCATAGCTGCCAATTACTGATTGCCCACAGCCGATAGGTGATCAGCGGTGATAGGTGGCAGCAGTGATAGGTGGTGGTGGTGATCCCCACCACCTAAAACAGTTGATCAGTGGTATTCCAATAAGCTGACCCAACCACCAATCAGCTGCTCGGCCGTGAAGGTTCCAGTGTTCCTCAGCAGTGGCAGTAGCTCAGCTCAGTTGACCAGTGTTGGGCGCATAGAGCAGAGCTCTGACAAGCCACTTGCTGGGGCTGTGATAACATGCTGAAGCTGACCAGGCTGTTTGCTGCAAGGATGCTGGCCAGATGAATACCGGATGGATGCTGGGATGCAGAGGCATTTTTTTCTCTTGTTTCTCTAAAGCTGCGTCTTATGGTCCGGTGCATCTTATAGTGTGAAAAACACTTGATCTTGACAGATCTCAGGTAATCTAGCCAGGTTGGAGCTGATTAGGATTAGGATTAGGAGTTGATGGAGCTGATTAGGAATTGGAGCTACTGGGAAGGAGACTTGTTGACTAGACTGGGAAATTCTAAGAAAAGGATGGTACCAAACCAATTTTCTCTGTGATTTCTCTGTCCCTAATGAATCCTTCAAGTCTTCTAATGATGCAGCCTTTGCCACTGTAACTGAGTTTATTTATTGAACTTACTCCTCAATATGAGAAAAAGTAGTGGGCGCTTAGTGGATTTAACAGAAATCTAGACCAGCGATAACATTCTGTCCTTCTTGTAGGAATATACATTTCTAGCTTTACTAAAAAAAATACCTGGGTCTGAGTGCTTTGGCTCTCACATGATGAGCCCCCCGAGGGACTATTTTGCACTAGTATCTCTTCTGTTCCCAGCATGAAGCAGCAATTCAAGGAAAAAGAAGCTAAGCAAGATTGGACTTGGTTCATGCTTAAATGAAAGCCAACCAGGAAATCCCTATGCTCTACATTGGACCACAGACCCTGAGAAATACTCTAGAAGACACCCACGGCCAACTCCTTCCGTTCTGTTATGAAAGAGTTATGTGTCCAAGAGGCCACCAGAAGCTGCCCTTACTTAAAGGAGTCTTCACTTTTACCCCCTCTTTCAGCAGGCATTAAAGATGGATACTCCAAAATGGTGGATTTGATTTAAATCAAGTCAATTTAAATCACAATTGAAATCATGATTAGAATCACTGGTTAAAAGGCTTGATTTAAATCAACTCAATTTAAATCATAATTTTAAAAGAACAACTGTCATCTTTGTCCCACACCAGCTCCTCCTCTGACCCACTGTTTGTTTGTTTGTTTATTTATTTATTTATTTATTTATTTATTTATTTATTTATTTATTTATTTATTTTTATTTATTTATTTATTTATTTATTTATTTATTTATTTATTTATTTATTTATTTATTTATTTATTTATTTATTAGATTTGTATACCGCCCTTCTCCCAAACGGGACTCAGAGCGGTGAACAGCCAAAATTTAAAATACGTATAATACAAAAGTTAATAAAGCTAAAAATAAATTAAATCAACGGCCACCCAATTTAAAACCCCGAGTTTCTAAAATTAATAATTCCCATTAAAAAACCATTTAGGCTAGGCCGGCTTGGTGGAATAAATAAGTTTTTAGGGCCTTACGGAAAGTACGGAGGTCCGGGATCAGTTGTATTCCAGGAGGTAGCTCATTCCACAGGATGGGTGCCCCCACAGAGAAGGCTCTCCCCCTGGGGGCTGCCAGCCGACATTGCTTGACCGATGGCACCCTGAGGAGGCCCTCTCTGTGAGAGCATATTGGCCAGTGGGAGGTTATCGGTAGCAGCAGGCGGTCTCGCAAGTACCCTGGTCCTAAGCCATGGAGTGCTTTAAAGGTGAGAACCAACACCTTCAAGTGCACCCGGAAGACCACCGGGAGCCAGTGCAGCTTGCGCAGGAGAGGTGTTACGTGGGAGCGCCCTGTCGCTCCCATAATCACCCATGCGGCTACATTCTGGACCAGTTGGAGCCTCCGGGTGCTCCTCAAGGGGGATTCACCAACAGTCCCATTCACTTTAATGGGACAGCTGGTGATGCTGCAATGACACCATAAGGTGAGGGACATGGCGGGCTGCCGGTGAGTGGATGCCCACTGCCATGATGGATCTGAAATGACAGATGCTCTTTAATATTGTATTTATAAGCTGCTTAGAATATTTCACTTTCATTTTTACAGCTTGCCCCTTCCTCCTCACACTTAAGAGCCTGGTGGTACAGATGCATTTCTCTTCAAACAGTTTGCAAAAAAGATAGATTTGTTGTAGATAGTAAAACTGTACATAGATTTGCAAAACAATGGAATAAAGGAATATTCCTGAACTTTGTTTTATGATTTATCTCATGGTTACTACGAAACTGTGTGAATGCATCAATGCAGGGCATGTTATCTCATCTTGCAGAGCTTGGATTCATTGAACGAGTTTACCAAAAATGTAAATATTGCAGAATATACAGCCTCATGCTACATAACTAAGCTCCATTTCATGCTGAAAAAACTAAATTATTAATGTATCTTTAATAGAAAATTATCTTCAGATAGATTTTTACTCCAAAAGCATATTATTAAAATAAAATTGAAAAAAAAAATTAAAAATCCAATTTAAATTCAAAGCGCTCCATGGCTTAGGACCAGGGTATCTTCGGGACCGCCTTCTGCCACAAACAGCCTCTCAACGACCAGTCTGCTCCCATAGAGAGGGGCTCCTCAGGGTGCCGTCGGTCAAACAGTGTCGACTGGCGACCCCCAGGGGGAGAGCCTTCTCTGTGGGGGCACCTACCATCTGGAACGAGCTCCCCCCTGAGATAAGGAGGTTACAGGACCTACGTACTTTTCGCTGCACCTTAAAAATGTTTTTATTTGAACAAGCTGGTCTGGCTTAACCTCCTTTTTATATTGGGTCTTAAATATTTTATACAACTGGATTTTTAAATTGTTCGAGCCAAATTATTTAATTTGTTTTTAACGATTTTTAACTTTTATATTATTGTATTTTATTTTGCTGTTCACTGCCCTGAGTCCCGTCTGGGAGTAGGGCGGTATACAAATTTGAATAAATAAATAAATAATTTTTTTAAAATCCTGATTTTTTTAAATTACTTTTTTTTAAAAAATCATCAATTTTTATCCACCCTGCTGCAAAATAATGTAGAATGATCTGAGCACAAATGAAAAGCTCCCTGCTGTAAAAAGGACTAACAGGAGTAACTGACACTGTTTTTGCTCATTGCCTTGTGGACTTGTTGCTCGGCAAGAGATGGGCATCTTGCTCACCAACCAGTCTACTATGTGGTTTTAAGGCAAACATTTATAAAGACACAGCCAAGTATTATTATGTATTCTGGACGTGGCACCTAGTAAGTGCTGTTTTGTTCTTCATACTTTCTAAGGATTGGGAACTCAGGGTTTTTCTTCCTGTTGTTGGGAGGCCTGTAATACGTTTGTTTGCAAATATACAGGTTGAACAGGTTTTGCACAGTGCAGAAGCAAGAACCAAGGTTGGCTGGCCTCCAAATAATATTTCCTTGTCATTCCAAAAGCCAAAATACATTTTGTTATTCATCAAAATATAAGCTTATCTCTTTAAAACTTAACTCAACTTTACAACTCAACTCTCTGTCCTATCAATGTTGGCTCTATCAATGTTGGCTCTCCTTACATTAATGGGCAACTCAAGATGGCTTTCAATGTGACAGTCAAAGAATCAATTAATAAATCACCTGCAATTGACATTGGACAGCTATAGAGAAGGAGTTTTTGTTAATGAAATTTAACCAACATCAACTTCAGACCTCAGCATATGCAATAAAATTAAAAATAGCCCATATTTGTCCATCCATCCATCCATCCATCCATCTCCTTTCATGAACCCTAGGATGAAAGAGTTATGCTACTTTTCCTCCATAGAGACAGTCTGCTTAAAATATACATCCCTCATATTTATCAGTCTGATTAATACACTAATATAGAAACTCTTAATTTTACAAAAAAAGCAACAGCCGCATAAGAGGATACCCCAAGAAGATTAATGGCAATTTGATTAAAAGAGTAAAGAAAGGGACCTGAACCAAATCAGAAGGTTATACCGATTAACTGCGGTCATTAAAGCAAGTAAGAGGTCACGAAGGAACTTTAGTGGCTAAAGAGAATTGACAAATGTTAGTGAAAGAAGAGTTTGCTGCATATACATAAGTGTGTATGACTAGTACTTTTCACCAAAGAAGACCTACAATGTTGTTTCAGGGTTTTAGCCAGTAAGATAAAAACAGCCAACTGTTTGAAACAAATCGTTCCACTTCATTGGCAGAAGGTGCCCTTTGGGTGCAAAGTTTCAGCTGACATCTTAATAAGGAATTTCACATAGTAAAAGATGCAGGGGGTTCTTGGACAAAGCAAGATAATGTGAGAGAGTTGAACCAGGGTTAAAATTCTTGCTGAGTTAAGCACGTTCCATCTGTGCTAAAGAAACGGCAGGTGTTGAAAGGCAGGAAAAAGTTACCTCTACTCTTTGCTATTGACAGAATGAGGAATGTCATTGAATGGGCTCTTCATAACTATACACAAACACAGCCAGTACTATTGTTCTTTACGTGCTTTTCTAAAATATAAAGTCATTGCAAAATTGGGATCAGTCAGTCTGATGCAAAACATTTCCCCAAACAAATCACTATTGCAGGACTCTTTTGAGATTGTGGAGAGGAGACAATTAGCACCTCCGTCTGAAGATGCATCCCTAAACACTCAGATATGACCCAAACCTCTCTGTTTTCTGTTTATAAAGGTAAAGGTTCCCTTCGCACATACATGCTAGTAGTTCCCAACTGTAGGGGGCAGTGTTCAGCTCCGTTTCAAAGCCAAAGAGCCAGCACTGTCCAAAGATGTCTCCGTGGTCATGAGGCCAGCATGACTCAACGGCAAAGGCGCAAGGAACGCTGTTACCTTCCCACCAAAGGTGGTCCCTATTTTTCTACTTGCATTTTTTACATGCTTTCTAACTGCTAGGTTGGCAGAAGCTGGGACAAGGAACGGGAGCTCACCTCGTTACGTTCACCCCATTACGCTCTCTCTGTTTATACAGGTAGGCTAATGCTGGTTGCGACTCCAGCTCTAAATAAATCTGTGCAATGGAAGAAAAAGAACAGGTCCCCTGGGGTCACTTCATCTATGGTACCCCCATTACTTGGGCCCACAAATGAAGGACAATCATGCTAGATTCTTGCATGCCCAGAAGAGGCTCCTTCTGCTAAAACTTCATCCTGTCATAGGCAGAGGGAGGGGTGGTCTTAACCAAGCGCAAAACAGCCCTGTTGGCTTTGCACCAGAAGTACAAACTGTAGTGTATATGCAGCTTTGATAGGCGGCATGTTAGGAGAAAAAGTGGAAACTCTGAAGGGCAGAGCCCACTGCAACTCAGAGAGAAAAGGCGCCAGAAATACCTTCTTCAGCTTCTGAAATATATTCACCTTCACTGAGAATTTCAGGGGCATTCACTTTACATGCTGCACAATTCAAGTGAACAAAATTGTTAGCCTCATTTTACAAATCCAGGGAAACAATTTACCATTGCAATTTTAATCCAAAACCCCACAGAAAGGGAGTCTTCTTAATAACAAGTTATCTTTCATGCACAACTAGCACCATTTTCTCTTCCACATACCTTCATCATCCGACATGTCCAAAACTTCATTCATGGTTTCTGGGACATTCATTTTATGTTTTTCTGTGACAGTCTGTTAAAAAGAAAGAAGCCGCATCAGTTCAATTTAAAATGATCAGTAACGTTCTCCAGAAACTGTAGTAATAATAATCTACATGAAATAGAGTTGTGTTTTCCCCCCAATGCCTTGCCACATTTAATGTGCCTATTTTCTCATTACAGCAAATACTCAAAGGGATACCAGTGTCACTGTGTGGACTAATCCCAGGTAGGTGGGACTACGACCCCCATCATCCCCCCACTGTCTCAATACGATGCGATCTCTACTGCTACCCATTGGGATGCTTCTACATGGCTGCTCCCAAGCAAGTCTAATGTAGCTACTTTCTGTTGGTTTCCTCAGCAAGTTTTCTCCTCCCACCCCCCCATATACCCACCATCTACTCCACAGCCCTGGGATCTCCTAATAAGGAAGGTCTGGGGTGGGGTGGAAAGACTGGGGTTCAAGGACACACACCCCTCTTTTTTTTACCCACAGAACCACCTCACTTCTTGGGCCAGTCAGTCCCACCTAGCCTATGGGGGTGGGGGGATGGGGAAATGGGAGGATTTTTATGTACTTCATCTTGAGTTTTCCCACCCTAAAAAATAGGGGGAGGGATATTAATCTAATAAACAATGAACATTATTTGTTTCACAAGTGCGGAGACTAATTTGAGACAAAAGGAGGATATCAGTCTGCCAATTGGTAACAAAAAAAAGAAGATGTTGAACAAATGTCATGCAACGTTAGGAGAACACAACCTTCCCAATGCAACACGGCTGGCTGCTCCTTGTTGTTTCAGTCGTTATTGTGTTCACTGCTCCGTTTCATCTGCTTCTCTTCGTCTCGATCTATTTTACAGGACCTGCTGCTCTGCTTTCCATTAGTTCTTTTTATTTTAAACCTGCCTCTGTAAAATTATTCGCAAGTTGCAAAGGCAACTCTGTAAGCCTAGAATTATAGTAATTTATAATTTCTGAAATGGGTGAAAATAAAAGAAAAGGGAGCCAAGATGGGTCTACTGTGAGCTTCCCTCTGTTGAATATTCATCTGCCTTCAGCACTCACTTTCCTACTTCTGAGGCCTGAGCTCTCAGCTCAAATAGAGGCTGTTCAGGCGGTGGAGACAAAGGTCTCCATGGGAACTTCGGCAGTCTGAAGCGCACCAGCTAACCTCTTCTTATAACCAGGAGGGGAGGTCAGTCTCTTGAGCTGGACTACAGGAAAGGTGGTGTAGAAAATTTTCCAGCTCTCCAAAACTGGTTCCTTTTGCTCTTTCCTGCTGCGTTTTTTAAGAAAAAACCCACCTGGAGAGGATTCTGCAATAGAAACTGGCTATCCTGAATCATTCTGAGGACCAGCCATCCAGCTCTGGTCTAAAGTGGATAGACTGCCTTGGCATGGAGCCAGATACATTTCTAATAAAGGAGAATATTTGTACTCAAAGTTGAAATAAGGGTCCTTGGCAGGGGTGGGCTTCAAAAATTTTAGCAAGGGGTTCTCTGCCCAGTTGCTGGGTGGGTGTGGCATGATGGGCATGATGGGCATGTCCTAGTCAGCCCTCCCCAGGCTCCAGAGGCTTTCCTTGAGCCTCCGGGAGGGTGAAAACAGCCTTCCCAAGTTCCAGAGGCCCTCTGAACTTCTGGTAGGGCCATTTTTCACCCTCCCCAAGCCTCCATGCAAGCCCTGCACTTATCTGCATCCAACACGGGGACTCCTAGGAGGGGACGGGAGGTGTGGGTGGGACCAGCCAGGAGTGGGATTTGGGAATTCTCCGAACTACACAGAATCTTGGCTAGAGGTTCTCCCAAACCCCTACGAACCCCCAGCAGCCCACCCCTGATCCTTGGTGCTTTCTGAGCTTGGTTGCTTTTTTGCAGGAGTTTCATTACCCAAACTAGGAAACCTAATCAGGATAATGAAATTATCTGCAAGAGAGCAACCAAGCTCAGAGCGCACCAAGGAGCCCTCAGACGCATTTCTGTTCTGTTTGTTTCTTTGGAAAGACATAGCAGCTTCCTGTGAACAGGTAGCCATACTTACAATTGTCGTCATGGTCTCTTCCGTCACTATTTTCAGCGTGTCGACGACAGAAATGTAGCCCAGTCGTTTGGCAATGGCCAGGGCAGTGTTCCCATTCTAGAGGAGGAAAAGCATGTTAAGAAGAGGCACTCTAGCAACTTCTCCACTGAAGAGGCAACTAAAAGTCCAGCGTGCTTCCCTTCAGGAACTTTTAGCTGCTATCTACCAGAAAGGGTTAGTTTGAGGCTGTTTCCATGGGAAGCAAATGGAAAAGTAAAGTCTGGCTGGAACAACCAACTACTGAAGAGCAAACAGAGACAGTTGGGGTTATCGACACTCCATCTGTGACCAAGCTTATGAATTCCAAGAAAAGGGATACTTTAAATACACCATACAGAACGGAGAGGTGAGGAAAACACTAGTTTTTAGGGCTTCCCTTCAAGGTTGGCTGAAAATCCAGATAGCAAAAACATCTCAACTGTCCTGAGACAGGGATGACTGCTCTTGAGCTTCTCTGTGAAAGCCACCCACAGGCAGGAGTGAGAGATGGATGGTCCATGGGCAACCTGTTCCTTGAGAATGAGGCGACCCTGGTCAAGTCTGACATGAAGGACCCCCATGATATGCATATGGAGAATTGAGCTGCATCCTTCCATTCTGAGAACCCCAGAATTATGAACACAAGCAGAAGAGCAACGGTTACCAGCCAAAGAGGAAGCCTGCCAAAAGTAGGACCCAAGATCTCCCCACCCATCCGATTTCTTACCACAGTGAGCTCGTTGGGGGATGCACCATTCTGCAGAAGGACGTTGATGATGTGGGTGTGTCCTTGCTGAGCAGCTTGGTGCAGGGGGGTGTAGCCGTTCTAAAGAGAAGAAAAGTGAAAGGGGGCTGTTGCAGGAGACCCTCCAGAAACCCCCCACCTCCCATCCACAGAGAGGAAGGCAGGCAAGAGGTGGGAAGGAGGGTCAGAGAAAAAAATCTCACCTTGGTTTTGGCATTCACTTTTGCAAATTGCTGCAGGAGGAAATTAACTATCTTTATGTTTCCATAGTGGCACCCGACATGTAATGGAGTGTAGCCCATCTAAAATTAAATCCAGACAGAGGAAAGTACAAAAAAGAATGGCAGGATGATTAATACGGCACTAAATTAAATAACGTAATGCATTTAGGCTCCAAGTGTTCTCTTCCACCCCCACCAAGGCTTAAAGGAGCTCCATTTGTGTTTTTAAAAAGAGTTTCAGAAAACACATTGGACCAAAAAGCAGATGGACTGAGTTTACTGAATCCCTATTGCAATGGGGTACCAAAGAAGCAGTAGCCATATTTAATCAATACCCCAATTTCCGAATTTGTGGTGCTAGCTAGGAATTTTGTAGGTTGGGAACGCTGCCTCGATCAGATGGACTGTTGGACTTTGAGCCACAAGATCTGGATTCAAGTCCCCTTGCAAGTAGGAAGCTGAGCTAAAAGGCTCCATCACAACTATCCTATTTCATGGGGTTATCACAAAGACTCACAAATTAGGAGGGACCTGGTTGGCCAGAAATGTTCACCTGAGCAACTGTGAGGAAATGCAAGATGAAAACACTGGGTGGACACATGGCAAGAAGGATGCTCACTTTTATGTGCGGCTCCTGTCACAATGAACATATACACTGACACTGTAGGGCTGAGGAAGCCCCAAGGATTGCACCACAATAAAAAAGGGGGGGGGAGAACCCCGAGAGAGAGAAAATTCTGCTCCATCAAAAATGCTGATGACAAGAAGGAGGCTGTGGTGTCTTCATACCTTTAAGAATCACAATTACCCTTAAAAGTCATGAGCAATTTAAGCCTTATCATTTGCATCAAGATAATATTATCTCTCCTTTCAAGACAGATGCTTATTTAGCAGAACTGAGCTGGGAACGCATGACAGGGACAGTTCACAAAAGAGTCAAGGTAATGTGATCTTTTCTGAGGTACAATTGCGCCACAAATAAAAGTCCGCCACACATTCCCACACCGCCTCCTTGAGACACAAGTACCCTGTTTCCCCCAAAATAAGACATCCCCTGATAATAAGCCCAATGGGCTTTTAAGTGAATGTGTTAAAATAAGCCTCCCCCTGAAAATAAGCCCTCCCTGAAAATATTTAAACGAAGAGCTGGAAATCAGATAAGATGGCAAGAGGAGCTCCATCTTGCTTCACACGCCCCAAAATAATAAGACCTCCCTGAAAATAAGGCCAAGCCTTATTTTCGGGGAGGTATTCGGGGTTCAAAAAGATATAAGACAGGGTCTTATTTTCAGGGAAACACAGTATTTATTTATTAGACGCAAGTTAGTATGCAGCTATTTACTTAGATGCACGCTTGATAACAAACATATGCATTTCTATTCACATTTTTATGGTGGCATCTACTGTTTGTTTTTAAAATACAGTGGTATTCCTATGACACAAACCAACAGGATGTACTGAGATCCTGCCAGCTAGCAGATTTTGCTTGATAGAGCTAAGCAGTGGTGGGATTCAAATAATTTAACAACCGGTTCTCTGCCCTAAAGATTTCTTCCAACAATCAGTTCATCTAACTGCTCAAAAAGTTAACAACCTGTTCTCCCAAAGTGATGCGAACTGGTTGAAGCCCACCACTGGAGCTAAGCAAGGATGAAACGTACCAGCATTTCCTTCTCACAGCCCTGCCCAGCATCTCTGGATGGAGAAAGTCTGATGGTCTACAGACAACTCAACAGGAGATCAACAAGCATCCGCTTTTATGTACTAAGTCCTGTTGCAATCCTTGGCACCATCACAGCTCTTGAACATGAACTTGGTTTGAGAATCAGCCCAAAATTTATTTGAGGTATTGCAAGACCATCCAGAAGATTTAAGCAAAATGTGGCCTGCAGTCCTCTCGGAAGATTGGATCCTGATCTATCTTTTCTAGTTTAACAACAAATAGCCTTTTAGATTGCACATAAAACAGAGCCCCTGTCCTGATATTATTTCAGCTTAATTCAGTCAAAATGTGAATATTTTGACCATTAACTTAGCCTCTCCACTCTTTCCTTTATGAAACTGATTGGTGGAGCATATAAGACCCAATAGAAACAACAAAAAGAATTAATCTTCCATTCATTATAATTTCCTTTCTTTCATCTAAAAAAGGAAACATAATAAATGAGATTACACTTGACTTGGTTATTGAATTTGCCAGTTGGTGGGTTCAACAATGCAATGAATTGTAAGCTAACCAAACAGATTGAACATATCTCACAAGAAACTAATCAAGTGCAATGCTAAACAAACTTAACATGTCCTGCAAATAAAGCCACTAGTAAATATGATGTGCAAACACAACCCTTGAGCACAGTTCTGTTTCACCATACATAATTTTTGGCAGAGGAAATTTAATTTCTGGATTGGTTTAGCGGAGGGCAAAGTATATGTGATGCCATCTAGTGATACAGTCAACAACTACATGAATGGCTTCTTACAGGTGAATTCCTGGTACGGGGACCCAATTTGGGTTGCACCGTTTCATTCTGATCTGGCCTGAGATCCAAGTGCTGCTCCTTGTATTGGACCAGGGCTCCCACATCAAATCTTGATTTCTATTCTCTGTGCCCGGTACAGTAAATAATGCAAAGAATGCAATGAAAATAGCCCTAAATATTGCAGCAATGTCCCCATTTTTGAGACTGCATTTCAGACCCAGTTTGAGACTATTTTGTTTTACAGTCAGCATTAAGCAAGCTAACAGAGTCCCATCTAGAGGCTTCTAATTAAATTGCCAGGGCTTCTGGGTGTCAGGAAATGCTTTTAAAAAAATGATTTACCGGAGACACTGAACGTGCTGGAAAGAGGCAGTAGAATAAGAAACTGAAAGTACCACCACCACTTCCTCCTCTTCAAGTTGTCTTGAAACAGATCCCGTTCCCAACTGATTTCCTAATTTATTTGGGCCTAAATGTGATGGTTTATGTCAAGGGGCTCCAAACTTGGCAACTTTAAAACTTGTGGACTTCCAACTCTCCGAATTCCTCAGCCAGCAAAGCTTGGCAACTTTAAGACTTGAAGTCCACAAGTCTTAAAAATTGCCAAGGTTGGAGCCCCTTGGTTTATGTGATGTGTGTTTATGTCTAGGATTTCTCCTCTCCTCTCTCTGCTTGTTTTCCCCTCCATGGATTTTGCTACTGCAGGCTACCGTGCCAGCACCAACTTTTATGACAGGGTAATCAGCTTCCTGACCTTTGATAAGAGGACAAGGGCAGGTAATTATTACTGGAGAAGATTTTTTTTTCCACTGCCAAAAGAAAGAGGCTGGCAATCTTTTCATCAGAATACCCAGCTGGGCTGTCTGTTATTATGTCCACAATGGATCCTTGGTCCTTCTGTGAGCAGGAAGGCAGGGAGACCACACAGCTTGCTTTCACCCAGGTAGGCAGTTGAGTCTCCTATTCAAAACGAGTCTGGGTTTTGGGTTTTGGTTGTGGTGGTTATTTTTAAGGCTAAAGAGGGAATGAAGGCAAGTATCTTCTTTTGCCTGATCTAAAGCAGGGGTCTCCAACCTTGGCAACTTTAAGACCTGTGGACTTCAACTCCCAGAATTCCTCAGCCAGGAATTCTGGAAGTTGAAGTCCACAGGTCTTAAAGTTGCCAAGGTTGGAGACCCTTGATCTAAAGGAAGAGAATTTGTCCAATTTAACTACTCTTATGAGATCCACTCCTCCCAACTTGAGGAGTTCTTCAGCCTGCCTTTTGCATCAACAATTTTGGCCAGAAGTCAACAAGCTCATTGAAGAAAATCTATTGCTGCTTTTCAACTCCTTCAACCATCCAAAGATTTAGAGACGCACCACCTTAGCCAGCCTGGGGAGTGATTATTATGATTTTGGAAGTTGTAGTCTGAACCTCCTGATACTGAATTTTTTGTCCAAGACATTAACAAGGTCATATGTCTCACAGCTAAACAGGTCAATCAGTTCCAAAACAGAACAGTGCATCTGGGAGGGAGGGAGACAGAATACTTGAAGCTTTGGGGCAGGCATAATGGTAAAAATGAGAAGGACCATCCATCCACAGACTGGATAACGTAATGATGACACCAGTCACACAACAGAAGGGCCCAGAAAGGAGTCCATAGGGAGCTGGGCAGGCACCAGAAGAGATCTGATCAACTGCATCCATAATCCCACCCAGCTGTGGTGTTATATTTACTTATTTATACCTTTTCTGAACATAGGTGCCGTTGACACAAGAAATAATTCCCAAGTCAGAAAGGGCGGCATGAGGGTTGGGACTGGTTTTACTCATTTTAACTTGCCCCTTCTGGGATTGTTTAAATACAATCTTTCCACAAAACCTACCTTCGTGGGTGCATCCACCACAGCTCCTTGGTTGACCAGTACCTCTGCCACGTTGATTCTGTCCTCCTGGGCTGCCAAATGCAGTGGGGTCAGGCCACTCTGCAAATCACATGCAGCAAATCAGTTTTGGGCAGAAGGAT
The DNA here is from genome assembly GCA_030761175.1 of Masticophis lateralis. NCBI lineage: Eukaryota > Metazoa > Chordata > Lepidosauria > Squamata > Colubridae > Masticophis > Masticophis lateralis. Next base: position 97,425,561 of record JAUDYJ010000005.1, read on the forward strand.
TTTTAACAGATTTAACAGATTAACAGAGTCGGAAGGGACCATATAGGCCATCTAGTGCAACCTCCCACCCAAGCAGGAGACCCTACACCATTTCTGACAAATGGCAGTCCAGTCTCTTCTTGAAAGCCTCCAGTGATGAAGTTCCCACAACTTCCAAAGGCAACTTCTGTTCCATAGGTTGATTGTTCTCACTGTCAGAAAATTTCTCCTTATTTCTAGGTTGAATCTCTCCTTGATCAGTTTCCATCTATTATTCCTTGTCTGGCCTTTAGGTGCCTTGGAAAATAGCTTGACCTCCTCCTCTCTGTGGCAGCCCCTCAAATATTGAAAGATGGCTATCATGTCTCTCCTGGTCCTTCTCTTCACTAGACTAGCCAGGCCCAGTTCTTATAACCATTCCTCATATGTTTTAGTCTCCAGTCCCCTAATCATCCTGGTTGCTCTTCTCTGCACTTTTTCTAGAGTCTCAACATCTATTTTATAGTGTGGTGACCAAAACTGGATGCAGTACTTTTACAGAGTGGTATTAGTCCCTCACGTGATCTTGATTGTATCCCTCTGTTAATGCAATTTAAGATTGCATTGGCTCTTTTGGCTGCCACTGCACGCTATTGGTTCATATTTAGCTGGTTGTTCACTAAGACTCCAAGATCCCTCTCACAGTTACTGCTATTAAACCTGGTTTCACCCAGTCCGTATGTGTGCTTTTGATTTTCCTTGCCTAAGTGTAAGACTTTTCTCTACGCTAAATATCATTTTGTTAGATAGGGCTCAGGGTTCAGGTTTGTCAAGATCCATCTGGATCTTGAGTTTATCTTCTATGGTGTTGGCTATTCCTGCCAGCTTAGTATCATCAGGGCTCGGGTTTAAGGCCCAGTAAAGCCGGGGGTCTCCTCCTGAGCTTAACAAGAGGGCAACAGAAAATGCACTTGTGGTGCTCAGACACAGTTCAACCGGATACATCCAATTACACAATTAAAGACTGAAAAAGGAATAGATGGTACAGGAACAAGCCAGTTGCCATGCTCTATATAGGGACTACTATTGTTTGTGTTGGGATAAAATACAGTGTAGGATACTATCTTGCTGATGCAGCACTACTACTCCAGGAGCTCTTTCCTCAAGATTTATTCATTCTGAACATTAATTTGGCATATAGAAAACTAATCAAAAAGATACTATGAGGTTCCTTTCAGTGCTCCATTTTCCTACAAGGGAGAAAGACTATACGTAAGATCTCAAAGGTACTCAAAGCAGCAACTGCACTTTTTAAGAATGACACCACAGACCCATCCAATGCCTGACTTAGGAGCCTGAGTAGCAGAGGGGAGTAATGCCTCTTACAAAGGCAGCATTTAAGATCCAGCTGCTGCAATTACTTGCGAGTTCAATCCCAGCCAGGCTGAAGGTCGACTCAGCCTTCCATCCTTTATAAGGTGGGTAAATTGAGGACCCAGTTTGTTGGGTGCAATAAGCTGACTTTGTATAAATATAAATATACAAAAGTATGAAGGCTATTGCTTAACGCATTGTAAGCCGCCCTGAGTCTCCGGAGAAGGGCGGCATATAAATCAAATTTAAAAAAAAAAAAACCACAGTAATACTTTGTTCTTCTACAAGCCTCAGAGCAGAAGAAATGTTCCTGCTATCAGATCAGGTGGCCCACATGATCTGGCTATGTGGCTTCTTTTGCTGTGTTTTGGGGGGCCAACCACTTGATGTCCAAGGCAACAGGCTGCAAAAGGAATTTTCTCTCTTCATTTTACACATGTTTTGCATCAGTTCAGTGAAGATTAACTGGTTAATTTGAATTTATTCATGTGATCATGGTCTGTGGTTCTATAGTGAACTTTCAATAGATGTAATAGAACTACCGGATTTAACTACAATATCCCTGTAATTCAGTCCTATGAGTCAGAAGCAGGATCATTTGACATCAGGACACAAAAATAAAGAAAGGTGTAAGACGTATAAACGTGAGATGTCTCTTACCTGCCTGCCTGCCTGCCTATCTATCTTCTATCTATCACCATCTACCCTATCTTATCTCTCTCTCTCTCTCTCTCATCTCTCTGTCTGTCTATCTCTTATCTATCTATCTTCTATCTATCACCATCTACCCTATCTTATCTCTCTCTCTCTCTCTCATCTATCTGTCTGTCTATCTCTTATCTATCTATCTTCTATCTATCACCATCTACCCTATCTTATCTCTCTCTCTCTCTCTCTCTCATCTATCTGTCTATCTCTTATCTATCTATCTTCTATCTATCACCATCTATCCTATCTAATCTATCTCTCTCTCTCATCTATCTGTCTGTCTATCTCTTATCTACCTATCTTCTATCTATCACCATCTACCCTATCTTATCTCTCTCTCTCTCTCTCTCTCTCATCTATCTGTCTGTCTATCTCTTATCTATCTATCTTCTATCTATCACCATCTACCCTATCTTATCTCTCTCTCTCTCTCTCTCATCTATCTGTCTGTCTATCTCTTATCTATCTATCTTCTATCTATCACCATCTACCCTATCTTATCTCTCTCTCTCTCTCTCATCTATCTGTCTGTCTATCTCTTATCTATCTATCTTCTATCTATCACCATCTACCCTATCTTATCTCTCTCTCTCTCTCTCATCTATCTGTCTGTCTATCTCTTATCTATCTATCTTCTATCTATCACCATCTACCCTATCTAATCTATCTCTCTCTCTCTCATCTATCTGTCTGTCTATCTCTTATCTATCTATCTTCTATCTATCACCATCTACCCTATCTATCTCCATCTACCCTATCTAATCTATCTCTACCTATTATCTATCTATCTATCTATCTATCTATCTATCTATTTATCTATCTATCTATCTATCTATCATCTATCTATCTTCTATCACCATCTAATCTATCTATCTAATCTATTTATCGTCTGTCTCTCTCTCTATCTATCTAGGGAGAAGAAGAGAGAAAAAGAATTAAGAGAATCTGATAACATCTCATTAAACCTTTTTTTTTATCCCTTGCAGAATTCAACATTCAGGATTCACACGACTCTCCTATGCCAGGCAGGAATCTATATTTGTTCTGGATCAGAGTTTTTATGCCAGCTTTCTGGCTTGCAAACTATTCCACATCCTTGTCTAGGGCAGAGAGTGAATGTCATGCAAAACTCAGGGTCACGGGACAAGGTTCTCTGTGGACTAAGGCGTTATTGTGAACAACGGATGGCAGCACAAGTGAGCCCAGGCCATTGGAGAGCAGGGAATCTCTCTGTTGCCTACACACCTTGTTGCTGAGATTCACATTGGCATTTCTGGTGAGAAGCAAGGAGACCATGTCCATGTGGCCCTCTTGGGAAGCCAGATGCACGGGAGCAATGCCTTGTCTGGTCACAGCATTGGCATCAGCACCATATTCCAGCAATGTGGTTGCTATGTCCATCTGGTTCTTCTTGGCAGCAATGTGCAGTGGAGTGTAACCGTTCTGTCAAGGCAAACGTCTTTGGTTATGGGCCCTTTCATTAAATAGGAGAGGAGCTATTACTGGCATTTGCCGGAGAGGATTTCTAAACCTTTAACCACATACTTTCTCTTGCATAGTCCATGGAAAAAGGTTTCCTTTTCCTTTTTCAAGGAAATTATGCAACTTCTCTCCCTCTCCACCGCCACAAGTAATATTTCTTTTCTGGTCTGGCCTGCTCGCTGATTTCCAAGACAATCGTGTTGTCTGAAAATGCCTGTGTTGATTTTCCTTATACTTTCAGCTAAAAAAACATCGCTAAGAAAAGAAGGATCAGTTTCAATTAAGAAATATTCTTCTGGTGCCCAACCTCATTCTTCCTTTCCTCCCCTTGTAAAAAAAATAATCTGAAGATTGGAAGCAATTCCATTAATATATGAAACTACCAACAGCGTCTGTAGGACCTCTGATGGCAGGCAACCTGGATAGGGATTGGGAGACGAAGAGAACCATCTGAGATGTTAGAACGTCTTGAAGCAGAACCCTGGACATGGTGATGGTGATGTCACAGGGCAACTTCCAGTGACACAGTGGAGGCATTCTCTTCCCCCCCCCCCCACCCACCTTCCATCAAGGGAAGTTGTGGAACTAAGGTAGATGTTCCCTGGACAGACAGATCTGGCTGTTTCCTCATCTCTGCAGAACTGAGAGTTTGGGGAAAGCAGCTTAACCACTTTACTAGAAAGGAGGATTTGTAAAGGGGAGTGATGATTAGGGAGGTGGTCTAGAAAGGGAAAAAGAGAGTAATATTGGGGGGGGGATATGAATCTTTAAAAAAATACATAGAATAGTTTTAATAAGCACAACATTAGGAAGCAGAAATATGCCCCCTGTCTGATTTTACCCCCACCCTGGGTCTCCTCATCACAAGAGAGGATTGAACAAATGTCAAGCATAAGTCCACAATTTTAGATTGCTTGAGCAGCTGCATTAAAAATAAACACAGAGTCAGTAGGTCATATCCTGTCTCTTAACTGTGGAGATGCATGAGCTGGCTAGAAAACAGAGTAATGGCAGCTCAACTACGATCATCTCTGTTCAGAGACTCTGGACAACTTTCTGATTCTAGGATCTATTTGAGGAAGGAAGACAGATTAAGAAGCTGGGAGGCTGGCACTGCAGAGTCTAGGCACAAATAACTCGAGACAATTCTCCAGGAAAGATATAAATGGCATTTTCTTCCATCCTATTTGCAGAAGCTGATTTTGGCATAAAGCTGTGGCTGTTAGTTATACAGACTGGTGCATATTATAGTTGATCTGCATTTTTTGCAATATTGTTTTCACAGAGCAGTGAAAAAGGAAATATTTGGCAGGGGGAGGGATGACAGACGTCCCACCCTCCAGTCAGTGAAGGCAACTGGAGCAAGAGAAATCCTTCCTTTCCAGAGAAAATATCGAAGAAAACCCTCAGCCAATGTGGACATATCTTAGCTGATGAGTGAACATCCAGGAAGGCTCTTTCATGACTGAAGCTCAGCTCAGCTCAGTTTTGTGACTTTCAGAAAGCCTTTGCTAAAAATGGCCTGTAGGGAACTGCTCAGCCGTTGGATCAAAGGTGAAGGAATCAAGGGAGCCAACCCACAATTTCTGGTTTTCTCTCGTCTGTCATTTTGTCATTTGGGTTTTAGTGCAGCATTGGCTCAGGAGGAAAAAAGAGCAGAACCTGCTCTATGAAAAGAGATTTTCAGCATCAAACTAAGGCAATATCCTGACGCTGTGAAGACCTGTTATTTCTTATTATTGCACCCAGTGATAAAGCTTTGGAGCTCTGACCTACTTTAGAAAAAGGATCAGACATCTAAGCGTTTCACCGTTCAGTGGGAAGCAATTCTAAAGAAGCCCCTTTGTGCAAGTTTTTGTTCTCTGAACAAACTCTTAAAACAGGCCTTTGTGATGAGAAAACCCTGTGGCCCAAAATGAGGATTGTACCTAAATAATCCTAACCCTGATGGACCAAATAGTGGCTGCTTTGTCTTACAGCTTTATGACAGTATTTATAAAATATTTTGTGTTTCTCAAGGCAGTTTAGAATCAGGGAAGAGATGCCTGTGGATTGTAGATTACACCACAAAAATACCCAGACATTTGCTTTGGGCATAAACCCCCTGAGCAGTGAGCCATAGATCAGGGGTCTCCAACCTTGGCAACTTTAAGACTTGTGGACTTCAACTCCCAGAATTCCTCAGCCAGCTTTGCTCCTCTGAATGCTGGGAGTTGAAGTCCACAACTCTTAAAAGTTGCCAAGGTTGGAGTCCCTTGCCAAAGGTCATCCCTTGATTTGCAGATCTCAAGATTGATGGTTAGGTTTCTCTCATCCCATCTTACCACAACCCACCTTAACTCACAACTGGTGCGTAACGTTTTCTCACTAGGGTCACTTGGATTTGAGCCAGCAAGCTGGAGCCTAGGATCTTATCAAAGTATTTGAGTCTGGCACACATCGGAAAAGACTAAGTCCCCCCTAAACATCACTCCACTGGGCAATGAGAGGACTTGTGCCCCCCCACCTTCCCTTTTAAGTGGGCCACAGCAAAGCAGTCCCCAGAGGAGGAAAGGAGAACAATTCATCCATCATCTCACAAACTCTCTCCACCAATTCAGTTCCATTAAGACAGAAATGTTTTCCCAAATTGTTTCTTCTGCTGTCTGAACAATCTAAGTGAGTCTACCACCGGGATTTTAGCAGGGATTCAAGGAATACAACATTTTGTATGAATGGTTTTGTTTATTCCAAGAGTTTTGCTGGATCGGATTAAGATCAAAATTCTACGTCCACTTCTCTAGGAGTGAATATGAATGAGCCTCTCTAAGGAAGCGCATACAGGATGGCACTGGAAAAACAGAGCATCGGAGGTTGGGTTTGAATCTAATGGCCACGTTCTAGAATTCTGATTGTTACCTCATGCGCAGAAATCCATGTCTGCGTTTGCCAAGTTTCCACTGAATGCAAAGCATGTTGTTGGCATTTTCCACTTCGGCCTTTCCAATCTCTAATCAATCTACACACAGTCGAGTTGCCACACAGATACTGATGAAAGTGATAAACAATCATGCAAGGGTCTTACCTGACTTTTTCTGCTTAACTCTCTCCTTCCCTTTGACATCAAGAAACAATAGGAAAAAAGTAGCCCATTCAAGTGATACATTTGCCCCCATGCAGGAAGAAGAAAGCAGGACAGTCCTGAAGCTATGGGACTTCATGTTGCCTGTATACCAGGGGTCATATTGCCTTCATGTATACCAGGGGTCTCCAACCTTAGTAACTTTAAGACTTGTGGACTTCAACTTGTGGGAGTTGAAGTCCACAAGTCTTAAAGTTGCCAAGTTGGAGAGCCTTGGCCTATACAATATTTCATCATTGTTCCTTCTTCGCAAAGCAATGCTACTATTCATACAACACATTTAACCAGGCATGATCTAGCCAAAGGGTCCCTACCCATATCTGAACTTGGTCTGATTTCAACTTTTCTGGTTTAGTGCACTATACAAATCCAGTTTACCAATGGTTCTATGCATTATGGGAACCCAGAAAACCAATAAATAAACTAACACATTTAATATGTTGTGTGAACGCAGCCAAAGTCCTTTAGAAACAGGTATCTCCCTCATGCTGTGTGAAAAAACCTGAAGGAATATGCACTTCCTATTCCTCTCCTTCATGGAGACTGTCTCTAATACTGATACAAGAAATCTGGATATATTACTATTTACATAGAATCCTACATTATCTAGGGTGACCTCTGATATCCTCTTGTGCCAATCATCCCTTAAGTTTTTCTACTGACCTTATGACATACATTCTCTCTCTCTCTCTTTCCTCCCTCCCTCTGCCTTTCCTGTAAACCACAAAGACTAAATCTTGTGTGCTCTGGAAATAGCAACGCCAGAATAATAATCACTTCCATCCAATCCATAGATTCCTGAGACCATAAATCACCATAACTATCTAAATCTGTATAATGCTTAAACAAAATAAACTCCTCTATGTTTTGGCACTCCAAAGCTTTCCAGATGTCCCCTCAGAGCACCAAAATGGGGACATTTTGCCAAATTGAGAGACTCATTGGGATTCTGTACTGCTGCCGTAGGTATAACTACAACACTACAGATTTAATTTACACTTTCATAATTACATTCTATAAGCCCAAGTACAAACACAGCTTAGAGATTCCATACGAGTTTCTGGGCTGAAGAGAACATTGCAGATTTCCAATACTGGTCCAGAAGAGACACAATGGGGAAGCTCATCTCATCTGGATCAGAAAGTTTTAAGTGGCCCTTAGTTTTAACCTTGTGGTTCCCAATCCAGGGGAGAAGAATGAACTTCCCAAAACATCAACCCTTTGTCAAATCCTCCTCTACTAACTCCATGTCTTCCTTAGTATGGATGATCAAGATAAAGGTCACCTACCATCTAAGCTAGGGGGCACCCAACCATGGAAACTTTAAGTCCTGTGGACTTCAACTCCCAGAATTCCCCAGCCAGTCATTCTGAATTCTAAGAGTTGAGGCCCACAAGTCTTAAAGTTGTCAGGGTTGGACATCTCTGATCTAATTCATCTCCTGCTTTGGATCATCCTATGGTGTTACTAGAGGAGGTCCAGCAGGGCTTCCAAAGGAGGGGAAAGATGGAACATGTGGCTGGATCTTCACCCCACTCGGTGGCATTAGTACCTTTGCAGAGGCGTGAGGAGAAGCTCCTTGGTCCAAAAGGAGAAGTGCCACTTTCTGATTATCGTAATGTGCCGCAACATGCAGTGGAGTTAAACCACTCTAAAAACACATGCAGAACAAACAGGCATGGTTAGAAACCCACTTTACAGAAACACTTGAAGAGTTATGTTAAACTTGGTTTAATGAAGTTTATGATGGTATTAACTGAGATTTTGAAATGATCCACTACAACACAAGATACAACACAAAACACTGACTTGTATGGGAATGCTCTTCACACTTTTTAAGACGTCAACTTTGCCTACCTGAATAACTGTCCTCCCTGATCTCTTACAGACTATGGATAAGAAATGTTGATTCATACTTTATTTTTATGTTTCTTAAGATATTTGGGTTGGGTTTTTTTTTCAGTTTAATGTTATATCCCTCCCTGGACTTTCAGCTCTTTAACAGGGAATGTCTCTTTACCAAAACTTCTTGATCAGAGGTCTTCAAACTTGGCAGCTTTAAGACTTGTGGACTTTAACTCCCAGAATTCTCCAGTCAGCTGGAGAATTCTGGGAGTTGAAGTCCACTAGTCTTAAAGTTACCATGTTTGAAGACCTCTGCTCTTGATAGACATATTCAAACCAGCCTATCAAGAGAAAAGTCTATTCTGGTCTCAAGCAAGACTTCTATCATCTAATTAAAGTGACTCCCATGTGTGTATGCAGCCATGAAAACTAAAATTGGTCAATTGTGCCCAATATAGATAATTCTTATTTCATGTGACCATTATGGGTGGTCCACATTTTCTATGCAGAATAACGCCATCAAAGATCTGGGTTTTAGTAGGAAGTGGGCAATCACAAGCTTTACTGCAGAGGGTAAAGATGTGCTCAGTTAAGAGTGGCGATGAGCCCACCATTGGTAGACTTGAAGGGACAGATTAGGGATAGATTGTCCTGGAGAAAAATCCATCTCTCTGGTCACTATATACAATAATATGTAACAATAAAACAACTTGCTAGCACGTAATCGATCAGTCATCAAGGTATTGTGAAGTAGAACAATATCCTCAAGAAATCAATACCCTTTTTTCAAGAGAAACCAAGAACTTTTGCAATACTACACAGAAGGGATGGAAAAGGAGAAATACTCCAGGGGGATCCTGAGGCTGTTACCAGTTGATGGCTTTGGTGGATGCTGGAATGACCCCAGCGGGCCATGTTGAAGCAACAACTGCCTTACCTTTCCAGCCGCATCTGGAGAAGCGTTTTTCTGAAGTAGGAGGTTGGCAACTTCTAATTTGCCATATTTGGCTGCCACATGTAGAGGGGTAAATCCTTTCTGTAAGATAAACATTTGTGTTAACAGTTCTATTTGAGGCAAAGACCATTTTTGCAGAACCCAGGCACAACTGGAGAGGTTGTGTTTCCGTGTTACAGGAGAACAGAATGTGCCATTCTCAGCCCAAAATGTGGACTTGGAAGAGACACAAGGATCCAATTTTTTACAATGCACAAGGAAGCCAATTAAAGCATTGCATTTTATTTTGAAATGACTTTCAAATCCTTTGGGTTACAAAGAAACTTTGAAAGCACAGGAATCATGTCTACGGGGATATGACAATGGAATTTGTAATGTCAAATCTTGAGAGGGGAACCTTCCCATTGTTAGCAAAAGAAATATAACTTGTGCAGGATGGTAAAAAGGTAAAATGGAAATCACTTTAATTCCCATCAAACTCAAAATCAGCAACAAGAATTCAATTTTTCTCTTGAAGAAGTAAAATAACACAGCCTGTGTAAAAAGGCACCATTTTGATATAAACTAATCAGCTTCTCCAGAAAACAAAAATAAACAAAGGCCGCTAGGATGATACCAGATCTACAGAAACAGTTTGAATGACTCCTTGGATAATATTTTATGGTGGGACACTTCAAACTTAGAGATCACTACCTTCTTTTAAGGACCTAAATACACACAGATGAACTTCACATGCACAAATTGTCCTCTTAAATAATCATTGGTTGATTTTCCCCCCCTCTCACTTTCCCTCTTTTATTTTCTCAACTGTGTATAGAGTTGGTCCAAGTTATTTTGCCACTTGGAAGTTAAAGACATGATGCTTTCAGGCCCCCATTTCAAGCACAGAAGCCAACTGGAGCAGAACGGAGATCATGGGTACGGGGTCCTCCACTGCCTTTGAAGAACGAAGGTTGTTCAGAATGGCTGAAAAGCTGCTCCTGCTACACCCCCCACCCAACCAACTGCCCTTGAGACCTTCTGCATTACAAAAGGATCAGACCTGATTCTGAGCCAAGGTTAGACTGGCTCTGAATTAAAGGAACCATTCAGAAGACAAACTTTGGAAAAGTTTCAGAACGAGAGAGTTGAACTCTCTGGGCTGAACTCTCTTCCTGAACACCAAGGAAGTTTATTCCCAGGTAAATATTTTCTGAAAGTAGAAAAGGAGGCTAACTATCTCTCTAATATACTATGTTAATATATGCAGGGAAAAAATATCAAAATCGTGCAGACAATGGTTTCCTTGTGACACTCTATGTAAACAGACATTGGACTTTGAAGGGGGAATAAAAAGAGTATTCATGCCTTTGAACTCTGATGTACAGAAAATTCCTGAGAATTCCATGGATGGCCAAGAAACCAAACAAGAAGATCTCTGAACAAATTAATCCAGATTAATCCAAATTAATCAAGTATGATTAATCCAATTAATCATACTTGATTAATCCATAATCAAGTATGGTTGTGAAAGTTGGACCATAAGAATTGAGGCCTTTGAACTCTGGTGCTGGAGAAGACTCCTGTGAGTTCCTTGGACTGCAAGGCGATCAAACTAGTCAGTTCTAGAGGAGTTCAACCCTGACTGTTCTTTAGAAGGCCAGATCCTGAAGATGAAACTCAAATACTTTGGCCACCTAATGAGAAGGAAGGACTCACTGGAGAAGAGCCTAATGATGGGAACAATTGAGGGCAAAGAAGAGGAGGGCAGAGAACAAGGTGGCTGGATGGAGTCACTGAAGCACTCAGCATGAGCTTAAATGGACTCCAGAAGATGGTAGAGGGCAGGAAGGCCTGGAGGAACGTTGTCCATGGGTCGCGATGGATCGGACATGAGTTCGCAACTAACAACAACTTACTCAAGGCACAAAAGATCAGGCTGAAGTTATTATATACTGGACAATTATGTGAAGAACTAGCTCTGGAGAAGCTTTTAATTCTGAGAATGGTAGAAAGAAGAAGACCACCAGCTGCAAGATGGAGGGATTCCAATATAACAGAGAAGAGGGCACCGTTGGAAAACCTGAAGACCAGGTTGGGCAGAACAATCTATCTCTGTGGTTGCTAGGAGTCAACCCTCCTTAATAGCGCTCACTCACTCAATCAATCAATCAAAATGTGGGATTTTTCATGGAAAAACCAATATAACCTTTACCTGCTAGAATTACATCTTTCTATCTACTCGTTCAGCATCCTATGGAAAAACTCCAGAGTCCTGAAACAGTCAGCTTGACCTTATCTGGTATATTGTTGGTCCAGAGCAATAATTCTATTGGAATCCATGTCATTCCCAAGACATGGTGTTTTGGCAGGGGTCTGTTCTCCAAGTCGGACATTTTATTACCAAAGTATGTAACATCTTCAGTGAGGGTGAAGTGTCTTGTTCATTTATATAGGCCCTGGGTAGTCAGTTGGTCTTGGGACTGGTTGAATCACAAGACTTATTGAGTCACAATCAGCCTTGTGACTCATTCAGTCTTGTGAGTCAACCAGCCACAAGACCACCTGACTACTCAGGACCTATACAAACAAATAAGATACTTCACCCAAAACTCTCACTGAAAATGTTACCTATGAAACATCTGGGAGCTAAATGACAAGCTTGAAGAACAGACCCCTGTCAACAATTTCTAACATTATGTTGTCTCCCTGGATAAAGAGCAGCCACAACACTTTTAAAACATCAATCCAAGGCCTGCTTTCTATACCTTAAATCAGAGATCTTCAAACTTGGCAGCTTTAAGACTTGTGGACTTCAACTCCCAGCATAGCTGGCTGGAGACTTCTGTGAGTTGAAGTCCATAAGTCTTAAACCTGCCAATTTTGAAGACCTCTTGCCTTAAATGTTCTTACCTTGGTAATGATACTCAAGGATGCCCCGTGGTCCAAAAGGACAGACGCCACATCTTCGTGTCCTTCTCGTGCTGAAAGGTGCAATGGGGTATAGCCGGATGTTGTGGCAGCATTTGCAGAGGCTCCTTGTTGTAAAAGTTGCTGGACTATATCGGCTTTGCCCAGACGCGCAGAAATGTGCAGTGGCGTTTGGTCATCCTAGAAATGGCACAGAAAGAGTAAAATACAGCAAATTCCACACTGAGATTCAAATGGATAGCCAAGGGTTGTCCTTAGAGCCCATGGAGGAATGCACGAGGCCCTAAACAGGGGCCTGGATAAATTACAATGGTGACTCCAAAACCCTCAGTTCTGACTGAAAGACCACGTCAAGTAAGATAATGTTGATCCCTTGCCATCTAACTGGGACAGATTAGCAGCACACCAACTGTTGTGTTCCAAACTGTTTTGAGTGTGACACTGGGCCAAATGCAGGGGTGAAATGCTCCCGGTTCAGACCGGATCGTCTGATTCGGTAGTGATGGAGGCAGGTGGTTCGGAGAATCGGTAGCAAAAATCCCCACCGTCCACTCCCCCCCCCCATGCCCAGCTGAGCCACACAATCATCGGAGGCTTTTTTTTTACTTTTAACAGCATCTTTTCTACAACCTCTTCGGCTGAAAAAAATGCTTTTAAAAGTAAAAAAAAAAAGCCTCCGATGATCGCGTGGCTCAGCTGGGATCATCAAAGGTTTTTAAAAGAAAAAACCCCTTTTTTTCTTTTAAATGCCTCTGACGATCCAAGTTGAGTTGCCTGATTGTCAGAGGCATTTAAAAGAAAAAAAGTCTCTGCTGATCAGGCAACTCACCTGGGATCCTCAGAGCCTTTTAAAAGCATTTTTTTACAACTTCTTCGCCGAAGAGGTTGTAGAACAAATGGTTTTAAAAGTTTTAAAAAAAAATTGGCCATGCCAACCCAATCACATTAAACCCCCCCCCCACCAAGCCACGCCCACAGAACCGTTAATAACAAATTTTAGATTTCCCCACTGGCCAAATGTCCTTCCCCAAGAGTAAAATGGCTGTTCTGAGCAGAAATAGGATTGGGGTTTTTTTAGCACTCTGAGCTCCACAGAAAATGTTCTACACTGGAAAGCACTTTCCAGTTCTACACTGGAAAGGGGGCATCCCAGGAAGTGTCACACTCAAACTCTTCAACCAAAATGACTGACAGTCTCCTGGAGAGAATCCTAGAACTATCTTAGGGGTGAAATGGTCCCGGATTGGACCGGATCGCCGGGTCCAGTAGCGATCTTGGCCGGTGGTTCGGTGATCCAGTAGTGATGGCAGAGTGAAGCTCCACCCACCCGTCCAGGTATCATTACTTCCTGGTTTTAACCAGGAAGTAATGTGTTTTTTTACCTTGTGATCTGCACTTCCGAACCAGTAAGCAAGGTAAGTAAATTTCACCTCCGGACTATCTCCTTGTCAAGGGACAGAAAAGGATGCTAAGCGGCCCTGGAAGGGGTATCTCGCCCCTCAATGCACAGAGCTGAAGGCCGCCTGCAGCATAGAAGAAGCGGAGAAGCTGCTTACCTTGGCTTTAGCTTCCACCTGAGCTCCGTTTTGAACTAAGGACCGAACCACTTCTGACTGGCCAGCTCTGGCAGCCATATGCAGGGCTGTCTCTCCCCTCTGTCCGTGGAAAGAGGTTAGGATGACCGAGAAAAGGAAGAAAAATGGGTTGCTAGCAACAATAGAGTTCTTTGGGATCAGGTCATCTTTGACCCCCGCCCCAGACTGTCTAGCCCTCACAAAGTCATTTATTTCAGGATTGATTTTTTTTTTTTTTTTTGCCCTGCAAACACACAAAGGTTTTGTTCTTTGCCAAATGAAAACATTGCTGTTTTCAAAAAGGAGAGATGTTATTGGAGGAATTAAGGCAACCTTGTGCTTAAGCGACGTTTTTCACAGGATAAATCCATGGGATTGTGCCAAGCTTTGGACCTTCAGATCTGAATGCCCCCCACCCCCACTCCCTGTTTGATTCTGTGCTTGAGGGCTCCGAAACGCCTGTTTGTCAGCAGGCAAACTCACAGCTGGGCCAATCGAAACAGATCAATAGTAATAATAAAAAAGGCTATTAACAACCTGCGGAACTTCATGCACTTCAACCAAAGGATGGGTCACTAGGGAAATGGCAAGGACAGCAAGAAACTGAAAAGGGAAAGCTGCATGTTTGGAGAATTTGCCACCATAGTTTGCCACAGTTAAAAGCCAAATCCTGCCCATAGCACAGATTGTGCTGTGCCCGTTCTCTGGGGCTGGGGCTGGGGCTGGGGCTGGGGCTGGGGCTCACTACTCACGGCACTGAGCCTAGCGAAGAATGGCCTGTGGCTGACCGTAGCAAAACAAAAACAAAAGCAGATCTTCTCTGGCTTTGGGAAAACAAATCCGCTCCAAACCACCCTGGTTTTTAAAGCTTCTCTTCCTCCTTTGGGAATTGAACGGCACTCGAGTTTGATTGGGATCAGCTCCATGGACAGGGTTGCCTCAAAATGACGTTCACGGAAGAGAGACACAGACTAGAGATTATCATGTACAAACCTTCTTCCCGTGGCACAAATCAGGATAAAAAGAAAATTTGGCTAAGATTTAGAGAGAGAAATCTTGCAGGACCCATCCCTTTCATAGCCCAGGAGACAAGCATGGAAAGAAATAAAGTCTTCACTTCATGGATATGTCAGAGAGTGATTAATTCTGGTCAACAATGTCACTGCTTGGTGATGGCTGCCTACGCAAAATGCCACTGTTTGGAAACTTTACAGAGAACTGATTGGCATGTGCTGTCCCATTTCTGTCTTTTTCAGTACCCCTGAAAGTTTAGAGCCTGATCAATAGGTACAGGAGATCTCTCCTTGGGGGGTGGGGGGCGCAACTATGAAGATCAGGGATGAACCATCTCAACAGGGGTGCTGCAGGTAGAACAATGAAGACAAGAAAGATCCCATGGAAAAGTCTTCTCTCTTCTGAAATCCAGCTGGGAGAACTCCAAAGACAGTGCGAGTGCCTGCCAGTTGAGTTGGTTAGCAGAAAAACCAACAATTGGAGGTTTGGAATTGTGGTTCCAGACAAGGTTATTATCTCTGCCTAGAGAAATGGCCCAGCCAAGGGAGATAAAGAGGAGGTGGAGGAGACCACCGGGCTGCCCAGTAATGAAAGGTCCACCCTGGTACTTACCACATTGGTTGTGTTGGGAGAAGCTCCGTGGTGCATCAGCTGTGAAACAATATTTACATGTCCCATGAAGGCAGCCACATGGATCGGAGTCAAACCCGACTAGGAAATGGGGAGAGAGAAGAAAAAAA
The DNA here is from genome assembly GCA_030761175.1 of Masticophis lateralis. Lineage (NCBI taxonomy): Eukaryota > Metazoa > Chordata > Lepidosauria > Squamata > Colubridae > Masticophis > Masticophis lateralis. The sequence continues at coordinate 97,441,242 of JAUDYJ010000005.1, forward strand.
CCATTCTTGGGCTGGCATAATATGAGCAAAGCCTTAGTAGAGCACCCGAGGAATGAATGCTTAAGGGCCCAGGCTGCTGAACTATCTGGGACAGGTGTCTCCAACCTTGGTAACTTTAAGACTTGTGGACTTCAACTCCCAGCAAAGCTGGCTGGGGAATTCTGGGAGTTGAAGTCCACAAGTCTTAAAGTTGCCAAGGTTGGAGACCCCTGGTCTGGGACACCTGATGGTTGGTGGCTGTAAATATATGCACAGCTAGCTGTTGCCAATATTATAAGGACATCATGTGACAAGTTCAGTTTGACACTACGGGCACATTCTGCACTACATAGGTTTGGAAGAAATCTTTCATTGTACTCTGTACGCATAAACTACAAAATCCTAGCACTCCAGAAGGTGTATTTTCTCTAGTTCAGAGCAGGTTGAGTGCAGAAAGGCAGAAACCTGACGTTGGAAAGGGCCACGTCAGCAGATCAAATTCAAGCATTTAGGCAAGAACACACCTGTGTATTCATGTGCATCACAGAGAATACAATATTCCACTTCACCTACGTGGGAATGAGAGTTTGCTTTTCTATTTTGGTTTGATGGCAGTAAAAGCTATCTTAAAAATTCATGATGAAAATTGAGCTAATTCTTTTATGCAGCTCAAAATGTTGTATCTCCATTGACGGTCATTACCTAAGACCAGGAGGACAAGGCCTTTTCTGGGTCAACTTTGGATGCAGCTCTGCTCAGTAATTGATGAACGCAAAGATTTTGGTGAAGGACTTTTTCTTAAAATTAGGAAACAGATATATTAACCAAGGCAATAGAAGATGGTGACCATGTTTACTAAGAATCCCTTTTGGCATTCAGAGCTCTTGTGCACCAAGGCTGAAGTGTGACTTATTTAACTAAACAAGGCCGAAGCTGCAAAGATGCCTTACCTCTGTGACAGCTTGAATAGAGGCTCCATGTTTCAACAGAAGTTCCATCACTTTAATTCGGTTCTTTTTGCAGGCAATGTGGAGAGGCGTGAAACCGTTCTGAAAATTTTGGAAAGCATTAAAAAAAACTCCCCAAAAGTATTGTTTGCAAAATCTATCTATCCCTTTTGGCACTCTGTGACCGCTAAGCCTTACTTTTTATGATTTGTTTGTTTCTATTTCTCCAGGAGTTCAAGGCAGTTTGATGTGAGGATGTCCATTTTATCCCCACACAAAGGTGAGGTAGGTTGGGCTGGGAGAGAGGGATGGGGCTCTGAAAAATCTTTCCTCCCCCCGGAAGCTCCTATGATGAAAGTGAGTTTGAAATGGCGTCTCTCGCTCCTAGTCCAACCCCTTCAGTAAACACCATTTATAGTGTCATATAAACTGGTAAAAATAGCTCATTGTCAGAATGCTAATGATAAATGTGGCTCAAAGGAAAAAATGGATGTATAGTTTATCACACACCTGCATTAGTGCAACTGCAACACGATTTTTTAAAAAAAATAATTTCCTAACTATCAAAGATCCATATATTTCTGCTCACAGCATTTGCTTAGATGTTGACGATAAATTTTTAAACTAGTCGAAGTAGCATCAGCCACTTACTTTAAAAGCAACCGACAGAACTGGGTCTCACCTGGGAAGCAAAATACTTCAGCTACCTTCTCAACTGGAGGAAAAAATCAGATACTTTCAGGGTCATTGCCTAGTCTAGCTGAATGAAAAATCTCTTGTTGTCCCCATCACCACCGATACCATCATCATCATCATCATCATCATCATCATCAGGAAATCTTCTGACTGCACATGTCAGCCCTCTGGGGCTAGCTTGTCCACGAGAGAGGAGGTCTTGATGATTGACCCCTCTCTTCCACTGCCTTCAGCTAGGAGGTTAAAACCTTCCAGTTCAAAATTTATCGATTTATGAACTATAAGGGCTTGTCTTCCTTGAAAAAGTCCCTGGCTAATTAAGATTTTGAGATCATTTAGGATTAGGTTTGTTTAATTTTAGTATGTTAAGGAAACTGGATAATATTTTTTAAATAAGTAAATTAATATGGATGTATACTTTTTTGTTATTGTTTTAGGACACCCCCTGATAGTCTGGTGTCCCTGGAGTCACAATAGCTTTCTTGCAGCCATAAACTCTGTATTTTTTTCCCCATTCTGTGAATCAGCTTGTTTCAGTCCTGGCCATCATTTTTTCTACTTGACTCTGAGGAGACAACACTTTTAATTAGAATTCAATGTTGCATTGAAGTTTGGTGCAGGCTGGACTAGGAGGATGAAAAGTAAGGCAGCTGCAGAAGCATTTGTGCTCTCTGCTCAGCAGGCCGTTTCTGGAGACTGCAGAGGCCCAGGTGTCCTTCTCTGCCTGCTCAGAGGGGGGAAGGTACACCTTCTTCAGCCCACCTGAAGCGTGGCTGAGCATGGATCATGGCCAACCACAAGGTCACAATCAGCTCCCAGGGAACGGGGTTCAAGGGAGCTCCTCTAGTTACAGAAGGCTGAGATTGTTTAGAGTAAAAAAAAAAACCCCAGAATTGTTAAAAATGTTTTAAGGCTTTTGTTTAAAAAAAACAAACAACAGGGTTATTCATAGATTTCTTTCTCCAGCTAGAGAGATTTCTCAGAATGATAAAAGAATGACTATGATAATCTTTTTGTATGAAGAATTTTTAACATAATCACAAGATCAGCAAAAAAAATGAAACCAATTCTTTCCCTCCTTCCTTCCCTCCCTTTGTTTCTTTTTTAAAATAATCACATCAGCAATACAATGAAACCAATTCCTTCCTTCCTTCCTTCCTTCCTTCCTTCCTTCCTTCCTTCCTTCCCTCCTTTCTTCCCTCCCTCTCTCTTTCCCTCTGCCCCTCCTTTCCTTCCTTTTCTAAAACAATCACATCAGCAACAAAATGAAACCAATTCCTTCCCTTCTTCCCTCTCTCCTTCCCTCTTTCCCTCCCTCCCTTTTCCTCCCTCCCTCCCTCCCTTCCTTTTTTTAAAACAATCACATCAGCAACAAAATGAAACCAATTCCTTTCCTTTTTCCCTCCCTCCTTCCCTCTTTCCCTCCCTCCCTTTTCCTCCCTCCCTCTCTTCCTTTTTAAAAACAATTACATCAGCAACAACATGAAACCAATTCCTTCCTTTCTTCCCTCTTTCCCTCCCTCCCTCCCTTCCTTTTTAAAAACAATCACATCAGCAACAACATGAAACCAATTCCTTCCTTCCTTCCTTCCCTCCTTCCTTCCCTCTTTTCCTCTCTCCCTCCCTTCCTTCCTTTTTCAAAACAATCAGCAAAATGATTGCTGATCAATCATTGTTCAATCATTGTTGTTGTTCAAAACAGCAACAAAATGAAACCAATTCCTTCCCTCCTTCCCTTCTAATGAATTAATAATAAATAAATAAACTCTCTAAGGAGGCCCACATCCACTTCTGTTGAACCCTACTGCCATTGCAATGTTTTTCCTCCCAGCTCAGACCCAGCCTAGCTGGTAAATGGGGGGGGGGGGCATGAGAGGGACCCCAGTGTGCTCACCAGTGCTTTGGCATTAGGATTTGCCTTCTTGTCCAACAAAACCTTGGCAACCTTGTAATGGCCACAGTGAGCAGCTACATGAAGTGCGGTCAGGTAGTCGTTGGTCACATCATCCACCGGTACATGGTGCTCAATCAGGAGCTGAACGCAGTTGAGATGGTCCCCTTGGGTCGCCATGTGCAATGGAGACAAGCCATTCTAGAAGTAGAAAATGTGGGGGGGGGGAAGCAGAGTAAGAAACCCACCTCTGGAAAAGAAAGACAAGACCAACATCTGGTTCTTGTCTAGCTGCTCAGCTGGATGGATATTTATAGGGACAGGCTCCAGCAAAACCTTTCAACGGGCTGTGATTCTTATCTTACGAAAGCAACACATCCATGGGAACTTCAAAGTAAACTCAGGAAAGGAAAAAGAAATAGTTACAGTGGTAGAAGTGCTTAACCTGGAAGTCAGACCTTTTCACCAAATAAGGACGAGGCAGGAATAGATTTCTAATCTTTTAAACCACAGGGTTGTTTTTCACCAAGTAAGAACCCTTTAAATTTAAATAAAGAGAAACCTATCTCATACACCCAGAAAGACCTGCATCCAAAATATCCCCAACGATGGAATGCAAACAGTCTAAAGTTACTTTGCACAGATCTCTAGATATGGATCTTTAAAAAGCCAATGGTTGTAGAATATGCCTTCTGGATGCATCTCTCAAAGACTAAATGGAATCCTTGAATCCATCTTTGATGTATGAATAGAAGCCCTCAAGCACAGATTACGTAGCCAACAGAGATTTCCATATGAGAGATGTTTAGAATTGTTCTTTGATATTGAGCACCTATTATGACAATCCTAGTAGGAGAGCCACAATTTAGAGTTATTTGTGAGTGAGCGGTTTGATAAGAGGGAAAATAGTCACGTTCATATGCATTCCCATGCTTAGGATTCTGACTTACCAGAAAAAGAGGTATTCTATATCCGTCACATCCACTTTTGTCCAAACAAGATTACTCTAAAAACTTGTTTACATAGAAAAGCATTATAGTCTGAAGCAGGGGTCTCCAACCTTGGCAACTTTAAGACTTGTGGACTTCAACTCCCAGAATTTCTCAGCCAGCAAACCCTGGTCTGAAGGGTTTCAAAACAGCTTCTCCTTCCTGTTGAGCTTCCTGCAAGAGCCGAAGAGGACTAACCCTGCTTAGCTTCCAAGCCTAAACTAAATTGGGCCAAGGGTGCCATCTACTGAGACAGGAGAGGAGCTTCAGAAGACCTCCTGAGACCACTTGGAGTGACCAGACAAACTGTACAAAGCCTGGCTCTAAGGAAGCACAACTGAAGGCACCAGAAAAGGTGAAGGAGGCAAAATGTTCTCCATGATCTTTTCCTTCAAAATTGACTAGCATCTCCTTTTTCTTGTTAGCAGACATTTGCTGGTGCCAAAAGTAATGATCAGAGAAGAGTGGGTCATGGCCCAATCCATATTAGGCTGAATTCTGCTACTACAGCACATTCAGACAATGCAAGAAATAAAAAAAAAGACCATTTCGGAATCAAATCCACACACTAGTCAACACAGATTAAACATTTGTTTTGAAAAACAAAGAAGATGCCATTTTAGGAATTCCTTAACAAAATAACCTTACTTTATCTGAGCTTTTCTCGAGACCTCGGCTGAAGCAAGTAGAAAATACAGCTTTAGGATTCTCCACTGGAGGAAGACCGAAGACCAAAGGCCAAACACATGAGAATGAGGTGCAAACGTTATAGGAGGACTTGACAAAAACTGAACCTCCCTTTCTTCTTTGTACAATTGATGCCCAATTCTGTACCACAAGCTGCTTTGAATCCCTTCTGGCTTGAAAGACAGACTGACATGGGAAATCAAGCCCAAATTGGGTAGATAGAATTACTTTTGGGCTGCTTGGCACCCCAAAAGTTGTATTTGGGCCAGGATAAGGCTTGGCAGCCCTGGCTCTTTGCCCAAGTTTCTGGCATCTATTTTTGGCTCCTGTCTGGGTTTTGCCATCTGCCATCCTTTATTTCCTTTCTCATTCTTCTATTATTTAATATTTTTAATGCTTTTTACTTGTGAACCTCTCAGAGGTATTGAGATTTGAGTGGTATAGAAATTTAATAAATAATAACATAATTTAGGCTTCTCAAATGGTTCCCCCTCCCCCCCTGTAATAGTTTATTAGGAAACAGTCAAATTAATCACAGGCGTTGCAGGTCAAAAGTTGACAGATGGAAGGATTGTAAAAGAATAACAGAATTGGAAGGAACCTTGGAGGTTTTCTAGTCCAACCTCCTGCTTAGGCAGGAAACCCTATACTGTTTCAGACAAATGGTTGTCCAATCTCTTCTTAAAAACTTCCAGTGTTGGAGCATTTACAACTTCTGGAGGCAAGTTGTTCCACTGATTAATTGTTCTAACTGTCAAGAAATTTCTCTTTAGTTCTAAGTTGCTTCTCTCCTTGATTAGTTTCCACCCATTGCTTCTTGTCCTGTCCTCAGGTGCTTTGGAGAATAGCTTGACTCCCTCTTCTTTGGGGCAGCCCCTGAGATATTCGAACACTGCTATCATGTCTCCCCTAGTCCTTCTTTTCATTAAACAAGACATGCCCAATTTCAGCACCATTCTTTATATGTTTTAGCCTTCAGTCTCCTAATCATCTATGTTGCTCTTCTCTGCACTTTTTCTAGGGTCTCCACATCTTTTTTACATCGTGGTGATCAAAACTGGATGCAGTATTCCAAGTATGATCTTACCAAGGTATTATAAAGTGGCATTAACATTTCACATGATCTTGATTCTATCCCTCTGTTTATGCAGCCTACAACTGTGTTGGCTTTTTTGGCAGCTGCAGCACACGGCTGGCTCGTATTTAAATAATTGTCTACTAGGACTTCAAGATCCTTTTCATAGTCACCACTATTGAGAGAGGTACCACCTATACTATACCTGTGTATTTTGTTTTTCTTGCCTAAATGTAGAACCTTACTTTTCCCCCATTGAATTTCATTTTGTTAGATAGCGCCCAATGTTTAAATCTGTCAAGTTCCTTCTGTATCTTAAGCCTATCTTCTGGAATGTTGGCTATTCCTGCCAGCTAGGTGCCATCTGCAAATTTGATGAGTTCCCATCTATCCCCTCATACAAATCATTGATGAAGATGTTGAAGAGTGCTGAGCCCAAAACAGAGCCTTGGGTACCCTATTGCATACTTCCCACCATGTAGATACAGTTCCTTTGAGGACTACATGTTGGGTGGGGTTGGTCAACCAGTTATGAATCCATCTGGTAGTGATGCTGTCTAACCCACATGTTTCTATCTTATCAAGTAACTAGGCTGTGGTCTGCTTTATCACAAGACTTACTAAAGTCCAAATAAATTATACCCACAGCATTCCTCTGGTCCACTAATTTTGTCACTTTGTCAAAGATGCAATAAGATTTATCTGGCATGATCTGTTTTTGACAAACCCATGTTGGCTTTCGGTTATGACTTTGTTTGCCTCCAGTGTTCACTGATTCGTTGCTTGATTAATCTCTGGCCAAACACTGACAAAACCTGAAAATCTTGTTTGAATAAATTTTCACCTGAGACCAGAAGAAAAATATACTGAATATCTGTCATCTCTCTATCTTACATGCTTGAAGTCCCTTAATTCTCACCTGTTCACAGGTATAGGCAGAAAAGACAGAAAGCAACATGTTGCTTTCTGGAGGTAACAGGACAGGACAGAATCTTACGGTGAACCAAGGAATTAAGGAACCTGCCATGAGTTCTACAATTGCCCCATTTCCCAACTGAAAATGGATGCAGAAGTTCTAGCCTGAGCTACAGAGATTTTGTTATAAATAACACAAAATAATGTAGACAAAGAAGCATTCTGAGAATTCTAAAAGGCATTACCTGTCTCAGCTAATTGCAAGGCTATTCCTTAGATGGAAAATAACAGAAATCATGGATTGAAGTGAATTATCAATCATGTTACATTCAGCCAAACACTTTTCTTTACAAGTGTTTGGCTGAAACAAAAGATGGATACCATGGGAGACTTTGGAGTCTATGATTACTCAAATCCTGAGCTCCACAACATTACCTTCGTTTTGGAAAGAAGAGGGGCTCCGCGGTCGAGCAGCATCCGCACCACTTGTTCGTGGCCGCTTCGGGCTCCACAATGCAGAGGCGTCAGGCCATCCTGAAGGATATAAAGTTACAGCACTTTTGGGGGGGAAACCAACAAAAAGGAACAAGTGGTGCAGTGGTTAGAATGCAGTATTGCAGGCTACTTCTACTGACTGCCGGCTGCCTGCAATTTGGCAGTTCTAATCTCACCAGGCTCAAGGTTGACTCAGCCTTCCATCCTTCCGAGGTGGGTAAAATGAGGACTCAGATTGTTGGGGGCAAGAGGCTGAGTCTGTAAACCGCTTAGAGAGGCCTGTAAAAACACTGTGAAGTGGTATAGAAGTCTAAGTGCTATTGCTATTAATGCCTGCAGAGTAGTGTCCGGGAAGAAATCTACATCTTAATTAATTTTTTTACTTATTAAAACAGAATCAAGAAGTCACATTTGCCAATATCATAGGATAATGGTTCAATAAATATTTATTCTGGCTTATGCATAAAAGAAAGAGCTTCACTGTAGCTTCCTCTCCCAGATGAAGTTCTTCTTGGTCTTTCCCCCTACATATTCTGGATCATACTTCAGAATTGATATTTTGAGTCCAATTTTATAAGTAGTTTATTTATTTATTTATTTTTATTTATTTTATTTGGCTTATATGCTGCCCTATCTCCAATGGACTCAGGGCGGCTCACAACAGTAAAATTCACAAAGCCATAATACAAAGTTAAAATCGGATCAGACCCATTAAAATTTAAAACCCTAAAAACCTCATCAGTCCAGGTCGGGGAACTGGAATAATCAAGTTTTTAATTTGCGGCGGAAGGTGCAAAGGTTAGGAGCTAACCGAAGTTCCAAGAAGAGTCGATTCCAGAGGGTGGGCACACCCACAGAGAAGGCTCTATCCCTGGGGGCTGCCAGCCGACACTGACTAGCCGACGGCACCCTGAGTAGGCCCTCTCTATGGGCACGGACCAGGCAATGGGATGTCGTTGCTGGCTGCAGGTGGTCCGCCAAATATCCTGGGCCTAAGCCATGTAGGGCTTTATAGGTCATCACCAGCACCTTGAATCTCACCTGGAGGCCAACCGGCAACCAATGCAGGTCACACAGGAGGGGTATAACATGGGAGTATTGGGATTCTCCCATCACAACCCACGCAGCTGCATTTTGTACCAGCTGCATTTTGTACCAGTTACATCAAACCCCACCATAACAAACCCCAACTTTCTCTAAACACATTTCTGAACAAGGCATTCCCAGGAAAAATCTTGGAGAACAATTTTATGAAACACAAAGAACAGATCCCATGCAAAATTCTTCATCTAATGGACTCACTTCTCACTTCTTACCAGGAGGGACTTTTTCTCCATCACCAATAATGAAAATTTTGGGGTAGGATGAATGCTTTTTCTCCCTAACCACAGTCCTACCCTCAAACCCCTAGTTTTTACACACTGGGAAAGATCCTGTAGGTGCTTCATTTAGATGATGCAACTCTATGCATCTTGTCATAGAATCCTCAGGAATTGCAAATGGTGAAAGGATGATTTTATTGTTGTATACCCTTCTGACCCAGCCTTAGCAGACGCAAGCAACAGACTCCTTGTCACAAAAATCCCCTCTTTATTTACCTCTTGTGAATGAATGGCATTCACCCCCCGAAAAGTCCAGGCAATAGTCCTGCAAGGGGTTAACTGTAGTAACAGACCTTATCAGTTCCTTGCGATAATTGCAAGGCCGTGAGCTCCCAGCCGAAAGGCTGCAAATTAAGTTCTGGCAAGCCGTCTTTGTGGCACGAAACACCATGAACAAAATCTTCAGAAAAATGAACTGTTTTCTCCTACGACAACCACTACTCTTTCTTTCTATCTATTCCCCAGCCGGGGAGGGGCCAATCTGCGTCCATGTTTGCTTTGCTTCCCAAGTCAATTCATTGTCCTCCATTGTCCCCCTCTCCTAACTGCTCTGTACATACATGCATCTGGAACAGGCCCCAGCTGTTCCTCCTCCTCACTCATCTCAGCCTCCAAAGGCAGCTGCCTCTCCAATGGCTGGGAAATGTCAGACGGCCCTGGCTCTCTCTCTGTGTCCGATGCTGATCCATTAAGACTTCCCCAGACTCCAGAACTGGCCCAAGTTCCTCCTCAACTTCCTCATTGTCCGAGTCTGCCACCAGCTCCTCCGACAGCTGGTGGGCCACAACATATGCTCTCATCTATGAATTAATGAGAAACAACCAAGAATATTGTATTTTTTGGAAAGGTAAATCATTCCAAGCTGTTCAAGCCCAATCCCTGAATTTCTGAGTTTGACAACACTTCTCCCTAGTTCTTTTGCTTCTGGAACTCATGGGATTCATGAAGCGGTCATCATTTCAAAAACTACCTCAAAAACCTCCCAAATTCACAAAACCACAACTTAATGTGCTTCACGCAGCTATCTTCAAGCTCCAGGAAGGTCCTGCTTTCTCCTATTTAACTGACATTTATTTGGATTTTTTGCTCCTTGGCACTTCTCACAATGTTCCTCCAGGACAGTGCGTCAGCTAATGTCACTTTCTTTAAGATGGCTGAGGCAGTTTGTGACAGGCCAAGCACTTACACTGCTTTACTTCACAGTTGAGGCATATTTTACCCGTAGCCTTGGTCTATGAGACTGAGCCCTTGTATTTCCCATCGTATCATTAAGCGGCTGCATGACACATCAAGGCCACAATGCTCCTAAGCTCCATTTAAACCTGAAAGTGCCACAGAGTCAAATCCCGAGAAGGGAAGCAGGACTGAGTAGCTTCCTCAAGCTTTTAGATGATTTTCTTGTTCTTTGGTTCCTTCAGGTGTTTGTTTACTGGAAGCTCAGATGCTCCCGGTAACAGTAACAGTAATAGAGTTGGAAGGGACCTTGGAGGTCATCTAGTCGAACACCCTGCTCACACAGGAGACCTGTACTAGGGATTTGAACTACCAAACTGCCAATCTTTCTGATTGACAAGCTCAGTGTCTTAGCCACTGAGCCACTTAGTGAATGTGAGTGTGAATGGTTTATACCTTTGCTTTAGTCACCAGGTTAAAATATAACAACATTCACATGACCAAAGCTAACCGAATACCACAACTGCAGGAAACAGAACCAGCCAGCAGCCTGACTTCTACCCAAAAGCACTTGCAACTCACCCTTCCCAAGTGCCCTTCAGAAAAACTAGATCTTAACCATTTCATGTCATTTCAGTGTTTTGCTTGTATGCCACTCATTCCTATAGGTACTTTCTGGAATGAGGTGACCTTGTCTCTGTTCTTAAGTGGGGGGCACTACAGCTTGCATTTGTGGCCCCAGATGGCAATATTCCCTAGGATATGAGCTTCATGGAAGGGCAGGCACTGCCTGGAAAAAACCATCTCCAGAGCCACACTGGACAAATTAAAGCAATTCCAGCTAATCTGGGACTTTCTGCTTTGCTTGTTCCTCCCACAAAAGGAGGGGAGATGAGGATAAATGCGTGGGCAGAAGAGCTATTCATAAACCAATTTATTAAGACAAGATACGATCACCTGAACGCCATGTCAAAGAGGTTCAAAACCAGCCAAATAAACATCAGAAAAATATAAGGACCCATCAGTACAATAATGAAGAGAAAATGACATTCCGGAATGCCAGCAAGCTTAGCGCCATAAACAAGATCTATACAACATGTTATTTAGCTGTCACATCACCTCTTTTACTTATTTAAGCCACATCAATCACTTCTTTTCCACGCATTTTTGGGAAGTGCTTTCAAAGCAGCTTTGATGATTCCCTGAGTGCACAGTGTGCTCCATTAACCACGGTGATATGCTGGGGAGCATCTTTTAGGCAGGGAAAAAGTGTTGTTATTGCTTTAGTCATTGAGATCACATCTAGTGAGGGCAATCTTATTTATTGTTAAGATCCTGTTGTCTCTCGAATGCCAAAGTGTGAGATTATCAGGAAGCTGCTGCCAAAGAAAAAGAGGGGAATAAATCTACATGGAGCCCAGGGCCCATCTAGGGAAACTTCCCCCAGAGTCACAGGAGCAATAGCACTTAGACTTCTATACCACTTCACAATGCTTTGCAGCCCTCTCTAAGCAGTTTACAGAGTCAGCCTCTTGCCCCCAACAACCTGGCTCCTCATTTTACCAACCTCGGAAGGATGGAAGGCTGAGTCCACCTTGAGCCGGTGAGAATTAAACTGCCAAATTGCAGGCAGCCGGCAGGCAGCAGAAATAGCCTGCACTACTGCACTATAACCACTGCGCCACCAGAGCTCTGAATAATCATTATTCATTATTCCAATGAATAATGGAAGCAGAGAACCAGAAGTCCTGGGTGAAATTCAGTTTTTTTTTTACTACCGGTTCTGTGGGCGTGGCTTGGTGGGCGGCTTGGTAGGCGTGGCTTGGTGGGTACAGCAGGGGAAGGATACTGCAAAATCTACATTCCCAGCCCACAGTGGGACCAGCCAGAGGTGGTATTTGCCAGTTCTCTGAACTACTCAAAATTTCCGCTACCGGTTCTCCAGAACCTGTCAGAACCTGCTGGATTTCACCCCTGGAGCCCATCCTCCACAGGCAGCCACAGTGGTATCCAACCCTAGGTGGTTCAAGTGGATGCAACTTCCTCGCTGACCAGCTCACCCTTATTTTTTCCCTGAAATCTCTGTCTTTCTTAGAGCTTGCTCTGCCTGGGGCAGTGAAAGAGAGCTGCCCTCATTTGGCGTGCAGTGTGGTTGGGTGAATGCTGAGAAGGTGAATGCTTTGATGTGGATTTTGTGCATGACTGTTTGTGTGGTTTTTAATCGGCCTCAATATATGTAAACCAGCAAGAGTCAATGGTGTAGAAAGATTGCAGTAACAATGAGGCCTGGAGCCGAAGATGGCAGAACTGACCAGATTATCCAGGACTGTTTTGCAATACAGAGTCATAAAGCAAAGGTGGTCACTCTTACCCTTGTTTTGGCATCAATTTTGGCTCCTCTGTCAAGTAACAGCTTTACCATGTTGGTGTTCCCTCTTTTCGATGCTACATGGAGGGGAGTGATGTCATTCTGCAGGGGGGAAAAGAAACAGCCTTTGCATTTTGCACCTGGGTGGAATCTCTTTCCCACACTCTGACTCTCAGGGTGCTCATTCTTGTACCTCTAAGGAAATGGGGGAGAGGAAAAATCTCAAGCATGGGCAGCAGAGGTCCCTGGCCAGTTTCTTTTTTCCTGCCTTCTCCTTTCCTGCCCCTTCTAATCAGCATAGGAAAAGCCATCAGCAACCGCAGCTGGTAGGAAGGGTCTCGTAGCCTGCACACCTAGTCTCAGGGGCAGTTCTTCCAGGGTATGAGAAACCCCTGGGCCCAATACCAGATGGCTCTGTTTTCACTGTAGCTTTGGCACTGCCCCGAGTGCTGAGCTGGCACCATTTTGATAGGGGCTCAGCCAGAAAGCTCTCTTGGAGATTCAGGGCATCATGCTATACAGTAGTGGCCAAAATTGTGGAAACTTTTTGGGAAAAGTGTATTTTCTAAAACTAGCTAATAACACCACTTTTTTTTTTTTTGGAGTAGTACCATAAAGTTATATATCAATGGAAAGATAATTTAATCAAGAATGTAATGCAATAACTTTTATGAAGGATCAGCTATTAGAATAGCAGTTACAGTATAAAGAAGAAAAGTGAAACACGTAGAGAAAATGAGTTATACAAAAATGATCATGAATGACGGCCTTGCAACGGCTTCCCATGGAGTGAACCAAGCCTTTTAGTTCTGCAGCCGTTATAATGTGAAATCAAGATTGAAGAATTGCTTCTATTAACTGGGTTTTATTGCTGGGTTGCTTCTGACTAACATGTTTTTTTTCCTAGGCTCCATCGATTTTCCATTGGGTGAAGGTCTGGGCTATTCCCAGGTCATTCCAGCAGTGGAATAGGATTATCTTGAAACTCCCAAAAAAAAATGGTGTTATTAGCCATCAAACCTCAAAAATACACTTTTCCCAAAAGGTTTCCACAATTTTGGCCACTACTGTATTCATGCACATGCACATATACATATACATATACATATTTCTCTTTAGCCAGGTTCTTCCTACGTAAACCAAGATTTCATGCAGCCCTAGTTCAGTGAAATCACAATCCACTCGTTTCTAGGCTTTTTTTTCTTCTGGCAGCCAGCAGACCCTTTGCTGCCCATTTCTTCTGGCAGCCAGTCTGCTGGCTGCTAGAAGAAAAAAAGCCTAGAAACGAGTGGATTGTGATTTCACTGAACTAGGGCTGCATGAAATCTTGGTTTACGTAGGAAGAACCTGGCTAAAGAGAAATACACATAAAGCCTACAAAAAAGAAAGAAAACAAATATATATATTTGTTTGCTGCTGGAAGGCAGCAGCAGCAGCAAAGCACATCTATCACACCGCCAAGAAAGCATTAATTGGTGCAATTGCCAGAGATTAAGCTGGACCCGAGGACATCTCTGCCTCCTAAACCAATACAGGGCCTCTTTCCATGTTCCTATCCTTAGCCAAAGCCTCATTCTGGCTGAGAAGAGCAAGAGGGAGAATAGGAGAGGACTGGACTCTTTTCCAAGAAAGTGTTCTTCCTTCCCCTGGAATGAAACTGGCTCCCTGCTTGTAGCATGATCGTCTTCTTAAACTAGCTTAACTGCTCTTCTTGTGCTGACTCACTTTGGTGAAGTTGTCCTTGGAGATGAACCCCAAAAGAGACTCATCCTTAAAGGGGAAGAAAAATACAGCAAAAGCTCAACTGCCATCCTAACAGAACCGTTAACCCTGCAGAAGAAACCTTCACTTCTTCCTCCACGCATATCAGGAGGAGTGGCTTCTGCACCGTTGGCCAGAGAGCCCCATGATTGTGCCCGGGGGTGTCCCCAAGAGCCAGATTACAAGGAACCTGATTCCTTTTTTTTTTCTTAATCAGCTCCACCAAACAATCGAGCGGGGTGGGATTGGAACAAAATTTTGAAACTGAACCTCCAGATTTGAAAACCCCTTCTTTACCTTTCTTGGAAATGTTCCTACGTGTTACAGCAGGAGTGTCAAACTCAATTTTATTGAGGACCGCATCAAGGCTGTGTTTGACCTTGGGGGTCCAGGGTGGAGGCATCAGGGTGGGCATGGCCAGCTCCATGCCATTCCTGTTGGGGGCGCCTATGGTGGCCCAAGCACTTTGCCAGTGAAAGCGGGCTCCCAAGCTCCATTTTCAGCTGCCACAGCCTCATGCAACCCTCTGCCAGTGAAAATGGAGCTCAGGAGGGCCGTTTTCACTGGCAGAGGGTTGCAGGAGGCCATGGCAGCCGAAAATGGAGCTCAGGAGCCCAATTTCACCAGCAGAAGCACCACGGGCTGGTCCTTTGCTGTTTCCAGGGTGACCCCGTGGGCCAGATCTAAGTACCCCACGGGCCGGATCTGGTCCCCATTGGGCCTTGAGTTTGACAGTCAACAAACATCAAATCAGCCTCCGACCTCTGCCCTAAACAAGGCCCTGAAGCATTTCTGCTCACAATTTCTACTAAAAAGAGATGATGGGGGTTGTAGTCGAAAGGCTGAAAAGGTTCTGGGTCAAGGGAGTAGCCCTAAACAGAATACATAGATGATTTTTTTTTTTAATGGATTGTGACATACCCTGGCAGTAAAGTCCACAGCTGCCCCACGGTTTAATAGAAGCGTAGCTACGTTGATGTTCCCATAATGAGCAGCTATGTGTAAGGGGGTGAAGCCACTCTGAAAGATAAAGAAAAACAACCACAACATACACAGCAAAAGATCAATTATTGTTATTATTTTTTTTTCAAATGTCTTCCAGGAGCTCCTATAATACATGTTCCCCAAATAAGGTGGGAATTCTAATTTTCACCACTGTTTCGCTTAATGGTCTGTCTGAGGATGGGGAGGTTGGGAGAGCTCAGAAGGAAATACGTTACTCATATTTTGAGAGAGGAAGAGCAGAAAAACGTATTTGGCTATTTCAAAAGGAAACTACCAAAAATGCTACTAAAACAAGGCAAATGATGCCTGCCATTTAGTTTGTTAAGTCCAATGTCTTTTTGGAAATATCTATCTGGGATGAATTTTTCAGCATCCTGGCCAGTTAAATATTTTAAAATTTTCCTGCTAAAGTTCAGGAAAAAATCCCCTAAAGTAATTGTTGGCTATTTTTACTATCCAAAGATTGAAAACAGGTGCTAATTGAAACAACACCAGAATCTATTTTAAAAGAAATTAATAAGAGGTGGTTTTTTAAAAAAATATTCTATATAAGATGAAGTCTCCCACTGTGAGCAATCAGGCTGGGATTAATCTTGCAATTTCATTAGGAAATATCCATCCAAACAAAGATGTTCAGTGAGTTCCTCTGATACTTGAGCGATCTGTTTGTTTGGGTTTTTTTTAAAGTTCCCCTGTTTTGACAAATGCTAAAACATGCAGCCATTCCGTCCGTTCCCACCACGAGTGAAACTTTCATCGGGAACCCATCCGCTTCCGAAATGGTCCACAAGCTTGGTTAGCCATGCTCCCTCTGCCTCCAGCTCAGACATTTCTGAGTCCCTGGGAAGAATCCGTCCCTTCTGGTGGATGCCGACAACCAAGTGTCATGCAGGAGCCAGTCCCGGGTGCAGAAGTGGCCAGAGATGTCTGCAGCTGTGCACGGAGCGGATAAAGTCTCGACCCAGCAATGGAGACCCGGCCGGACCCAGTCTTCTGGCTCTGGGGTTGGGGGGAGGGGGAGACCATGACTTCCACTGAAGCTCTCTCAAGGGGCATTTTTTTTAAACACGAGACTCAGCTGCAGAAAACCCTGCCCCTCCACTACATTCCCCGTCACCCCAATGACCCCCCACCCCCATCAGCACATGCCACCCTCGGTTCAGTCGGAAGCCGCTCTCTACTCCTCTAAAAGGCAGCGCAGAGAAGAAGAGAAGGAAGAAAAGAAGCAGCAGCTCTGAGTGGTAGAAGAAGAGCGATGATGCACAGAGAGACTCAAAGTTGAAACACAGAGAAGACTTTATATAGATTATAGAGATATACCTCAGTTGTTCTATTCACCATCATCTAGGTTAACACATTGGGAAGCAAAGGAAAGGGGGAAAAATGAATGGTTAGTTCTCCAACGGCCATAATGGGGCAGAAAGCTTTGTGAAGGCCAGATGAGGCTAAAATAAAATAACAAACAAGCACAGAAGGGAAGCAGAGCTGACCGGCAGAAACACAAATGGTTAAACATGTAACTAAATACCCCTTGGGAGAAATCAAACACCCCCCCCTCCTCCTCTGTCCCATGACAGCCTTCAAGTTCTAGACCTCTTGATTTTGAGTCCTGCCAGTTTCTCACACAACAACAAGGAAGGAGTCACTTCCATAGGCTGGAAGCTGTGCCAGGCTTCGTTCATATGTTCTGGGCCCCATCTGAGGTAAGCCAGGCCAGAGCCGTTTTGGGAAGGAACATCAGGCACTTCAAGGGTTTCTCGAGTACCTTAAAGGCCCCTATTTTGCCCTAGCAGTTGATCTATCCCTTCAGAAGTAAACAGGACTAACCAGTCCTTGGTTCATGGGCTATGGGGTCACACAGGTAGCCCCTGGAATGGACCTTTTGCTCTCCTGCACCAGAGTGACAGTGGGCTCACTAAAATAAACTCAAGACTGCAATAGCCGCTTGGTGGACCTCAAATGCTTCAAATAGAGAAGGACATCTCACCACCAGTTGCATGTTGCAGGTTTCCTTCAACGATTTAGAGATACAGATTCAAAGCGTGTGCTTATAAATCAAAAGTCCACCAGTTCTGGAGCAGCAGCCAACTTAACAAGCCTCCTGAGACTTAACAAGCCTCCTGAAACAAGCATCTGTTTCAGAGATGCTTTTCTAAAAGGCAAGTGGACTTTCTCGGCTTCCTTTTCTTGAAAACATTCTGCTTCTCATGGAAAAGCACCTTTGGAACAACCATGACCTGGAGAATCTCCATAGAGCCCCTGGTGCTGCTGTTTCTACATTTGCAATAACTGGTAGAGTCGAACTATAATGGGTTGGCTAAAATTGGTTTGTGCCTTAATTAAGCCACAGCAAAGGACATAGATGTCTTACGTAATCAAAACTCCTGTCTAGGAGCAGCAGAGGAAGAGCACACATCAATCAATGTCCTTTTGAAGAAAAAAATGTTGCATAACTAACCTTGGACTCCACATCGGCATTGTGATCGTTCTGCAGTAGCAAAGCAGCCGCCTTGGTGTCATCCTTGCGTGCAGCGATGTGGAGCGCAGGGAGCCGGACTTTGCCCTTCGTGTCATTTTCGAGCAACAAGGAGACCACCTGGTCGTGACCCTGCTGGAGAGCCACAGCCAACGGGGTGAAGCCATCCTACCAAAGGAACAAGCCACAGCCATCAGCAGACGTTACAACATCAGTCACAGATAGTCACTGAATGTTTTTTTTTTAAAGTAAATTCAGCAAAGAAGCACGTTTAGCAATATATACCAATGGATGTTTCTGCAACATCTCTTTTGTCAGCGTTTCAATACAAGGAAGAGAAAATCTGGAAATTTCTTGTCTGAAGAGAACTATACACACGGTTCTCGTTGCCCTTATTTTATATTTCCCTGTAATAAAATGGGTTATGGTGCCTACTTCACAAAGCTGAAGGGATTTTACAATCACCAATAACTGTCTCATAAAGGTAAAAGAGGGTATCATATAATGAGCTGAAGCTATAGCTGAAGGCACAATATCTTTCAGCAAAAGTGGAACTTCAAGATTAGGGCATTAAGTGTGTGGCCAAGTCAGTAAGGTATTGGAGGTTGCCAGACCACTGGGTGGGAAGTGAAATGTGTAGACTTGAGAACTGCTGTTTGATTTCTTGCAAACCTCTCTTGATGCATCTGCAGCACCTGTGATTTCTTGGCCAAGAGCCATCTGTCTACAGATGGCAGGTGAAGAGTTCTGCTCCCAAAATGTCCAAAGAACAGGGCGAAACTTCTACTTAAATTCACAGAAACTGAATTCAATCAATATGATGAATCCCACATTGCGCATAATCATTTCCTCCTTTTGGTCCTGAACGGAGTGGGTCAACTTCAGCAGATGTTCACTGCATAAAATGTTGAAGGAATTCATGGTAGAGAAAGTGGCAACAAGTGTGACACACAGCATCCTTCTCTGCCTCGGGCCTTCCGATGGGCAGAGGTTTTAAATTTCCTGAATTGCTGAAAAGGATCTGGATATTTGCAAGTTTGTGAATGTGGGCCCTTCTTCCCTGTCACAAAACTTGGATTCCTTTTAACTTGTTTACCAAGTTAATCGGATTCACATAATACAACAGAAGAAACCCAAACAGTCCATGTTATGTTTTTGCATGTTACTGCATGGACTCAGGAAAATAAGCATTCATCAGAACTACAGTTTGGGTCTCTAGGCATTTAATTTACACTCTGAAACATGAGGAAGGTGTCTACCTGGTCCTGTTTACAACCAGTAGCTATGGATGGAAAAACATGTTGCCCAGTAACATCAACAACACTGACTGAAATGACTCACAGCAGTTACAATTAAAATCCTTTGGCCTGGATTTTATTGACTTTCCAGGCTGGTCTAGATCAGGGGTCTCCAACCTTGGCAACTTTAAGACGTGTGGACTTCAACTCCCAGAATTCAGAGGAGCAAAGCTGGCTGAGGAACTCTGAGAGTTGAAGTCCACACGTCTTAAAGTTGCCAAGGTTGGAGACCCCTGATCTAGAAGGCTTAGGTTTTGGGGTGATCTCCCACCCAAGAACTTCCTGGATCTGACCCAGTTCTTTGAGATCAACCAAAGTTGGGTGGAAGGCTGTTGAATACTATAAAAACAATGTGCAAAAGTTAGATTGTGTGGGTACCAGCCACCTATGGGCCTTTTTTATTTTTATTTTTTAAGAACAGCTCTTGGGATAGTACTTATAAGGCAAATCTGTCCTTGGCTCACCCCTAATCATCTTCATTTATTTTATATAACATGATCATACAATATATTTAATATTTTGGCATATTAAATATATATATATATATATATATATATATATATATATATATATATATATATATATATATATATATATTTAATATTTTTGCTGATAATACTATAAATAAAGGGAGGCTGTTATAGATCTATTTCGAGCTTATTTGCTCTCATCAGACTGTCATATATATATAAGCATTTACCTCAGTGGCGAGGCTCTGACTAGCTCCATTATCAAGAAGAAACTTAACCACTTCCAAGTGATTTTCTTGGGCTGCCATGTACAG
The DNA here is from genome assembly GCA_030761175.1 of Masticophis lateralis. Classification (NCBI taxonomy): domain Eukaryota; kingdom Metazoa; phylum Chordata; class Lepidosauria; order Squamata; family Colubridae; genus Masticophis; species Masticophis lateralis. The sequence continues at coordinate 97,461,163 of JAUDYJ010000005.1, forward strand.
TGGTGTGAAGCCATTCTAGAGGGGGAGAAAAACATGAAAAAACACTGAACATTTTCAGAATCCCACACATCTTGAAAGCACAGGGTTGTAGAAGGCTGAAGCGAGTAACCAATGCCAAGTTCACACTGAGGACTGCTGAGCCAATTTCGGAAACGTGTTTTTCAATGCTTCTCCATCTGAAAAAATATCCTTTTTAATTGACAGAGTGCAAAAAGAGATGAACAACAAACGTATTGCTTTTCTTTTACCTGGAAAAGCAAGCGAGAACGTTATGTGTTCAGTTTATCCACGCAACAATGTCCATGACTGAAAAATTAAGATTCTGAGCAAACTCAAATCATAAAAACAAAGGATTAAACCCTGGATGGATGTGTGTAGATAGTTTAGACCAGTGATGGCTAACCTTTTCCGGACTGAGTGCCCAAAGCGTGCATAAATGCGCACGCCCAAACCCCCAAAATTCAATATGTCTGCAGCCCCGGTGCATGCGGCCCATCCCCAGCATTGGGCACGCAGCTCCCCCATAATTGCCCAGCCCCCCACACATGTGCATGCACCCTCCCGCACGCACCCCTCCTCCCTGTGCATGTACGCATGGGCCCCCATACATGCCCCACCCCCCTGTGTTTGTGCAGCAGAGACCCAAAGACCAGCTGGCCAGTGGGAGGTGCGCACATGCACAGTGGAGCTGAACTGGGGTGACGGCTCATGTGCCCACAGGGAGGGTGATGCATGCCACCTTTGGTACGTGTGCCATAAATTCGCCTTCATGGGTTTAGACTCTTGCAAATGGCCAGCTCTTATTCTAGAGATGGGCATAGCTCGCCATGATATGCCCATGGATGAAACATTCCTAAGGAAATCATGGGCTAAGTACTTCCCTTACATACTTCTGTGATATGTTACCAGTAAAAATGGAAGGGAATTAGTACTTTGAGATCACAACTCCCTCCCCTCAGCCTGGATGCTCCCATCTGGCACAACAATTGTGTTTGCAGCCTCTTCCTTAGAAGAGAAGGAAAGAGGAAATGCTAAGAAGGACAGACATTCAACACCAGTTTTAGGGAAGTCTGGAAGACCTCCAAAATCCCTTTCAACTCTCTTGGACTAGAACGGGTGTCTGCAACCTGCGGCTCCGGAGCCACATGCGGCTCTTTGGGCCCCCTTCTGTGGCTCCCTGTTGGATGATCCCACCACTGTCTGGACCCACCCCTCTCCCTCCCCTCCCAATCACTCCTCACTTGGCCTGAGAAGGTAAGGACAACAGCAGGGGATGGAGAAGCGGCCGGGGCAGAGACAGAGAGATACAGAGAGAGGGAGAGAGAGAGAGAGACATAGAGAGATACAGAGAGAGGGGGGAGAGAGAGAGACATAGAGAGATACAGAGAGAGGGGGAGAGAGAGAGAGACATAGAGAGATACAGAGAGAGGGGAGAGAGAGAGAGACATAGAGAGATACAGAGAGAGGGAGAGAGAGAGAGACATAGAGAGATACAGAGAGAGGGGGAGAGAGAGAGAGAGACATAGAGAGATACAGAGAGAGGGAGAGAGAGAAAGAGACAGAGAGATACAGAGAGAGGCGGGAGAGAGAGAGACATACAGAGAGAGGGGGAGAGAGAGAGACATAGAGAGATACAGAGAGAGGGAGAGAGAGAAAGAGACATAGAGAGATACAGAGAGGGGAGAGAGAGAGAGACATAGAGAGATACAGAGAGAGAGAGAGAGAGAGACATAGAGAGATAAGAGAGAGGGGGAGAGAGAGAGAGAGACATAGAGAGATACAGGGAGAGAGAGAAAGAGACATAGAGAGATACAGAGAGAGGCGGGAGAGAGAGAGACATAGAGAGATACAGAGAGAGGGGGAGAGAGAGACATAGAGAGATACAGAGAGAGGGAGAGAGAGAAAGAGACATAGAGAGATACAGAGAGAGAGAGAGAGAGAGACATAGAGAGATACAGAGAGAGGGGGAGAGAGAGAGACATAGAGAGATACAGAGAGAGGGAGAGAGAGAAAGAGACATAGAGAGATACAGAGAGAGGCGGGAGAGAGAGAGACATAGAGAGATACAGAGAGAGGGGAGAGAGAGAGAGAGACATAGAGAGATACAGAGAGAGGGGAGGAGAGAGAGAGACATAGAGAGATACAGAGAGGGGGGAGAGAGAGAGACATAGAGAGATACAGAGAGAGGGGAGGAGAGAGAGAGAGACATAGATACGGGGGGAGAGGGAGGGAGGGGGAGGGAAGGAGAGAGAGAGAGAGATGTCAAAAAGGTTTTGTGGTTCCCGTTGTTTTTTAAAAACTTGTTCTCTGCCCTAATGACTGGCTGGGTAGGCATGGCTAGGGGGTCATGTGACTGGTGAAAGTGAATAACGTCGAGTTGTCCATGCCCACCAAGGTTTTGTAGCTCCCGATGTTTTCTTTTCTGTGGGAAATGGGTCCAAATGGCTCTTTGAGTGTTTAAGGTTGCAGACCCCTGGCCAAGAAGACCTCCAAGGTCCCTGCCAACTCTGTTATTCTGTTATTCTTAAGAGTGTTTCCTCACATCCTCACAGCAAAGAATTGAGAATCTATGCTTCCACTAAAATGCGGTACAAACTAATCCTGCTGAAAAAGTGTAGGATAGTTTTTGAAACATCCCTTGGATGAATACTGAAGCCATCTTTTTCCTGAGAGGCCCTCTGTTTGCTCAAGGATAACATCAGTGATGGGTTGCTACTGGTGGGTTGCTACTGGTTTTCCCCAGTTCTGGTGAACTGGTAGTGGCGGTGGCAGGAGACTCCACCCACCCGCCTGGACATCATCAATACTCTCTGCGCACACACAGAAGTGGCCCGTATCCACACGAGTAAACCAGTAGCAAAGGTAAGTGAAACCCACCACTGAACATAATGGCAGGACAACAGCTGTCAAGCTCCGAGAACATTCGAGGAACAACTTCATTGGTCTCCAGTGAATGAGGTGGACAGGAAGTGCTAAGCTTTTCCTCCTTCACTGGAGCGCAGCTATTGAAGCCGAACACAAGTGCAAACAGAGGAATCCATTTGAGCAATCAGAATGAGACAGAAATGTGTCCTTTGGCCCAGGGGTCTCCAACCTTGGCAACTTTAAGCCTGGCGGACTTCAACTTCCAGAATTTCCCAGCCAGCTTTGCTGGGAAATTGACCCCTGTTTTGGTCATGAAAAAAGGCAGCAAAAAATTATCCCACCTTCCACAGCCAATTAAAATGAAGTCTTTGTTAAATGGCTTTTTCACCCATAATGTTTGACAGGCTTTATGGAGAGTCAGGATCAGCTGATATTTGGCCAAAGTTTCTCTGTTGCTCTAACTGCCTTTGTCACAGCCTTGTGACCTACCCTGATCTTACAGGTACTTTATCTGTAGTCTCATTACCATTTGGACTTTAAATAGTTTTGACTAAATGTTAATGATGATTTGTTTTTTGAGGTACCTTCTGCATTGGGCCAAAGGCACAGTATAGATTAACTGACAGGGCATGAAACAATAAACCGTAATGGAGGTTTAAATGAAGGATGCTTCCAGGCATACTTCAAACTCAGTTCCAGAAAGTACATTGCTTCTATTTGTCACCTTTTAAATCAGCTGCATCTTTTTCTGACATTACATAGCTGTAGCTGGCAGGTCAGCACAGGAAAAGAGGCAACTGCTTGAAAGGTGGCATCCCTGAGCTCCTGAATATGCCAAAGCACCTTTTTGGAATTGAATTCAAAGCACCGGACAGCCCCTCTATGTCCTCCTGATGTCCTCCTTCCCACATTCAGATATATACTGTATGCTGATTTCCCCTGGGGTCTGAGCTGGGGAGATATTTTATCCTTCGAATAGGGAGGAATAAAACAGTAACTGAAAAGGATGGTTTATATTCACAATTTGATGCAATCTGTTTTGCCCAGTGGTAGGATTCAGCTAGTTCAATTTAACCAACCAACAATTGGTTGTTAAATTGCTGGCTTCCTACCCCGCCCCTTCCAAGAGTTGACACGAACCCCGTTTTGGTTCCCAGGAGGCTGCACGGAGGCCTACGAGGCCGAAATCTGGGCACAAAACTGGATGGCTTTGGGATCAGACCCACTGGAGTTTAAGGCACAGAGGAACAAGCACCTCTGCTCCAACAGTTCACTGAGCTTCAGGAGCAGACACGTCGCGATAGAGAATTCACTAGATCAAGGGTCTCCAATCTTAGCGACTTTAAGCCTGGAGGACTTCTATTCCCAGAATTCCCCCACAGGCCGTTTTGCTCCCGGGGGATGCAGGAGGCCAAGTGCTCCCTGTCACATACCCCTGGCCACACCCACTATGGCCATGCCCACCTAGCCAATCATTAGGGCAGAGAACCTAATTATTTGAATCCCACCACTTTTGCCCGATGGCTTCCAATGTTTAATTCCAGGGAAGCTACAAGAGGAAAGCAAAGAGGTTAAAGGACTTTGGTAAGAAAGGAAGAGATGGTAAAGTTCCCCCCACCCATCCCCACCCCCACCAGCTGAATAGGGTTCAAGCGAATATGACTTTACCTGCGACTGTGCGTTGACATTGGCCCCATTCGTAACCAGCACCTTCACCACCTCGGTCTGCCCAGCCAAGGATGCAATGTGCAAAGCTGTGTTTCCTTTCTGTAAGGAGAGATGAGAATGGCATGTGAAAAATGTGCCAGGCCCTCCAACTACAGGGGCAGCAGGAAGACACCAATGAGCCTGTTTACAGCTCAGCGGTCCTCAGATGACCCATGCAGGGATTCTGCACATAACTGGATGGCTTTGGGATCAGACCCGTTGGAGATTAAGGCACAGAGGAACAAGCGCCTCTGCTCCAACAGTTCACGGAGCTTCAGGAGCAGACACGCCCTGAAAGAGAATTCACTAGATCAAGGGTCTCCAATTTTAGCGACTTTAAGCCTGGAGGACTTCAACTCCTAGAATTCCCCAGCCAGCTGGCTGGGGAATTCTAGGAGTTGAAGTCCTCCAGGCTTAAAGTCGCTAAGGTTGGAGACCCCTGCACCAGATAATTTGGGGAACTTGGGTTCCCATGCAGTTAATTCTCAGGATACAAACTCTTAGCTTTGGTGGGCTGTGGGAATCACCATGAATTGTGATCTGAAAAGAGCCCAGCATATGCACCCCGTGGGCACCCTTAGTGGGCAAACGGCAGCATCTGCAACATGGCAACAATGGAAATGACACAGGCACTTGCACAACAGGTGTGACCTCTTTTGCACAAGGATGTCAGGGCTTGGGGAAAAGACGGTTCTTTCACACAAAGTGAGAAGTGATTAGACTGCCAGAGTTTATTGGAGCTGCTGTATTTCTTTTAGCCACAGTCAAGGTTTATAATCTTTTGTCTCTGGCTGTGACAAGCCATAGATAATTCAAATTCTTCTGCATTCCTTTTGATCTTAACAGTCTTGCAAGCCTGAGATTTCTGCCATTTATTCCTATTATAAAGGTAAAGGTAAAGGTTCCCCTCGCACATATGTGCTAGTCGTTCCCGACTCTAGGGGGAGGTGCTCATCTCTGTTTCAAAGCCAAAGAGCCAGCTCTGTCCAAAGATGTCTCCGTGGTCATGTGGCCGGCATGACTCAATGCCAAAGGCACATGGAACACTGTTCCCTTCCCACCAAAGGTGGTCTCTATTTTTCTACTTGCATTTTTAACGTGCTTTTGAACTGCTAGATTGGCAGAAGCTGGGACAAGTCACGGGAGCTCATCCCGTTCTGTGGCGCTAGGGATTCGAACCGCTGAACTGCCAAGCTTTCGATCAACAAGCTTAGCGTCTTAGCCACTATACTGAACCATATAGTAGCATTACAAAGTGAAATGCAACATTCTTATCCTTTGATTTTATTTTTTCATTTGCTGATATATTTAATTTCCCATTTTTCATTGTGATATTGGCACTGTGCGCTACACCCATCCTGTTTCTCTTTTAGCTCTGCCTCTCCTGCTACCCTCCACCAGCCCTGGAGCTGCCGGGCCCGGGCCCAGGTTTGCAGGTGTGCTGCTGCTGCAGAAGAACCGTGCCAGCCCTTCCTTGGAGACCTTGAAGGAGAATGAAAATGGCGACTCTGCACAAACACAGCCGAGTGCTGGAGAGACGGTTACTATGGAACAATCGAGCAACAGGGGAGCTCTGACTGTTTAGAAGTGTGTAAAATGTTCCAAACTGCCGGACTGGAGGTTTAGTGGTGCTGACTCTGACATAGCCAAATTCTCTTCCCTTCCTCCCGATAATAAGCTCTTGGCAATCCAGATGTTGTAAAAATTGGATTGCTGCTCTTGAACACATTGGCACTGGCCACCGACACAGCTGTCATTACAAAGCCTTTCCTAGTGGCGGTCCAATTCAAGGTCTTTGAGATGCAAAACCACTTGACTGGGATGTGGCTGTCAGGATTCTGATGCCCTAATTAAATCATGAATCTCGAGCCAAGCTTCAAAAGAAATCCAGTTATTTATTAGGAGCTTCATGTCACACGTTCCCAAGTGAAGCCAGCTCTGACCCTATGTAATTTACACTCCAATTATGACCCTGTTTCCCCCCCTCCCCCTAGGGTGTGTTGCCAACAGAGCAATTTCGCAGGTTGTAGAGGTCACTCCCCTCGGCTGCTGTAAGTAACCCCGGGATACAGCCTTGAGAGAGATAAGCATGGGATATGCATCTGTCTTTGGCTGATGTGCCATTTTGCCGGTTTCCCATCCCCCCTGGCCTATGGCAACTCAAGAGCAGGCCAGGGATGCTTTGCAAGTTGACAGTGGCCTTTGGGCTCAGGGTATTGTAGGACACCGATTGTGGAAATGGTAAACCACTGTGCAGCTGTGGCTTTTCAACAAAGCAGAGAACTGTGGTATTTTATCAGTCTAGTTCAGGGGTCTCCATTCTTGGCAACTTTAAGTCTTAAAGTTGCCAAGAATGGAGACCCCTGGTCTAGTTCTTCATAATCACAGACCTTACAGGAAGCGTACTTAAGCTGAAATGAGACAGATTCATCTCCTGACCAGCCTTTGCCTAGTTCTGGTCTCTGAAATAACAACTCTACTTTCCCCAAAACATTTTCCCTATCCTCTGCACCTCCCCCCACCCCCTTTACCTCTCGGCTTAAAGGCTTAAGGCCTTTTCCTTCCTTCAGTTGCCCTCCGCAGGCATGGGGCCTGAGTAGGAAAGCAATGCAAGTTTCAGATACCAGCTCCAGACCTTGGTTGCTGCATCCACGTTGGCGCCTCTCTGAATCAGCTCTGACACAACTTCTACATGGCCTTCTTTGGAAGCGAGATGGAGAGCGTTCAACCCATTCTGATAAAAAGAAAAGGGAAGGGAAGAGATTGACGCAGGGCGCTCAGAACAACAGATGATAACTCAAGAGGCCTAAAGGTCACGTTCCAGCATGATGAGAACTTGAGGGAAAGAAGAGAGAAGGGGAGAAAGTGAAGGGGAGGGAGGGAGGGAGGAAGGAAGGAAGGAAGGAAGGGCTTATGTCTTTCTAATTCATTAGTTAAGATAAAGGTAAAGATTCCCCTCGCACATATGTACTAGTTGTTCCTGACTCTAGGGTGTGATGCTCATCTCCGTTTCTAAGCCGAAGAGCCAGCGCTGTCCGAAGAGGTCTCCATGGTCATGTGGCCAGCATGACTCAATGCCAAAGGCACATGGAACACTGTTACCTTCCCACCAAAGGTGGTCCCTATTGTTCTACTTGCATTTTTACATGCTTTTGAACTGCTAGTTTGGCAGAAGCTGGGACAAATAATGGGAGCTCACCCTGTTATGCGGCACCAAGGATTCGAACTGCCGATCTTTCGATCAACAAGCTCAGCATCTTAGCCACTGAGTCACCGCATCCCTTACTTAATTCATTACTTACTCCCTTTGCAATTCAATGTATCATCAGTCCAACAGAAAGCAAAGTGCAGTTATCCTTATGTTTTACATGAATAGCATACCCATGAGCTATCGGGGGTGCACCTAGATACACCCACATTACACCAATTCTCTGTGAGCTGCACTGGCTCCTCATTGGTCTCCAGGCACAATTCAAGGTGTTGGTTATTACCTTTAAAGCCCTACATAGCTCAGGGCCAGGGTATCTTCGAGACCACCTTCTACCTCATAGCTCCCAGCGACCAGTAAGATCCCACAGAATTGGTCTCCTCAGGGTCCTGTCAGCTAAACAATGCCAGCTGGCGGGCCCGTGGGGGAGGGCCTTCTCTGTGGTTGCCCCAGCTCTCTGGAACCAGTTACCTCCTGAGGTCCGGACCACCCCTACCCTATTGGCCTTCCGAAAAGCGGAGAAGACCTGGCTTTTTCAGTAGGCCTGGGGCCGTTGATCTCGCTGGTGCGATCTTGTGAGATCCGGTCATGAATGGTGTGAATAGGTTTTAATATTTTAATTTTAAATGTTTTTATAATGGTTTTTTAAATGTATTGTAAGTCGCCCTGAGTCTCCAGAGAAAGATGGCATATAAATTGGACTAAATAAATAAATAAATAAATATTGAACATGGATGATAGTCAGCAACCTTTCCATCAAATGGACTGAAGAGAGAACATTCCTATGTTGGCAGAGAATTCTGGAAGTTACCAATTTTGGAGCATCACTGATGGGCACCATGCCCAGAGAGGCCGCAGTGCTACCTCCTTCCATCCCCTGGAGAAACACATGGGCTGTTTCATTTCCAAATGAGAGCTTCACCTTACAGATGCCACTGAAATGGGACTCTCATGCATACTTCCTCAGCTGGAAGTCCCATTTAATTCCTAAAACTGTACTGTCGTGGCTTCAGCCTTCCTACTTTAAGATGGTATCTATGTCTAGAGTATCAAGGGACAAAGTACTTTTATGTCTGGAAATCTCAGCACCCAATTCATCTGTAATCAGTAGGAATATGCCCCTTGTATCAAAACCAACCAATTTCTCCTGTTAAGCAAAAATGGGATCATATGTTTGATATTAGTGCATCTCCATAAAATCCAGAGGAGTTACTTTCAAGTTGTAATGTAGATTATACACCTTAATAAGCACATATTAACATGCTGACTTTAAAGCAATAATAATCATAATACAGTGCAACACCTAATGAGGGTAACTTGAAGAGAAGTTCTAGGGTTCAGCAGAAGCTTCAAATGCAATCTAGGGAAGTAAATCCTACTAGGTACTTAATGTAGTACTTAATGGTACTACATCTGCATAGAAAGAAGGAAGAAGTGGGGTACAACAAAGTTCTGGCTTGGGCCCAGAACCCTCCAATATCTTCATAAATGAGGTAATAGAAGGGGAACTCATCAAAATTGCAGATGACACTAAGCTGGCAGGAATAGCCAACATCCCAGAAGACAAGCTCAGGGTCCAACAAGATCTTGACAGGTTTGAACAACAGGCTGTATCCAACAAAATGAAATTTAATATGGAGAAAAGCAAGGTTTTACACCAAGGCAGGAAAAACCAAAGGTACAAGTACAGATTAGATGAAATCTGGCTCAAAAACAGTAACTGGGAGAGGGACCTTGGAGTCATGGCGGATGATCACTTAAACTGCTGTGAGTCGGCAGCGTGCAGCGGCAGCCAAAAAAGCGAATACAATCCTTGGTTGCATAAACAGAGTCAGAGAATCAAAAGCAAGTGAAGTATTAGTACCGTTTTATAAAGCCTTAATAAGGCCACACCTGGAATACTGCATCCAGTTTTGGTTACCACATTACAAAAACGCTGTTGAGACTCTGGAAAAAGTGCAAAGACGAGCAACTAAGATGATTAAAGGCCTGGAGACTAAAATATATGAAGAACGGTTGCAGGATTTGGGTTTGGCTGGTCTAGAGAAAAGAAGGACTAGGGGGGACATGATAGCAGTATTCCAGTATTTGAGGGGCTGCCCCGAAGAAGAGGTCAGCTTATTTTCCCAAACACTTGAAGGCAAGACAAGAACAATGGATGGAAACTAACCAAGGAGAGAAGCAACCTGGAATTAAGGAGAAACTTCCTAACAGTGAGAACAATTAACCAGTGGAACAGAAGTTGCCTTCAGAAGTTGTAGGAGCTTCATCCCTGGAAGTTTTTAAGAGAAGACTGGACAATCACTTCTCTGAAATGCTATAGGGCAATGATGGCTAACCTTTTTGCCATCACGGGCCAGGAGTGGGGGGAGCACGGGGGGGTGCATGTGCGTGTGCCCACAAATAATTCTATGCATCCTGCCCCCGTGCATGTGCGCATGACCCCCCCTGCTCCTCCCGCTTCTGGCAAGCAATGGTCCGGTGGGCCCGGTATGCCCATTTTTCTCTCTCCCCATGCTCTAGAGCCTTTGTAGGAGTCTGGGAAGGGCGAAAACGGCTTTCCCCAACCCTGCCTCCCACACCTGGGAGTCCCTCTGGTGGCAAGTTTGCCAACTTCTGGTCCCACCTAGAAAGGCTCTGGAGCCTGGGGAGAGAGAAAACAGGCCTTCCCCACCACCCCCCGAGGCCCTCTGGAGGCAGGAAACAGCCTGTTTCCCTGTTTTCCAGAAGGCCTGAAAATTAGCTGGCCGGTGTGCACGCCAGAGCTGAGCTCGGGTGTCCACCAACATGGCTACACGTCCCACCTGTGGCACGTGTGGCATAGGTTACCCATCACAGGTACAGGATCTCCTGCTTGAAGACCTCCAAGGTCCCTTCCAGTTCTATTTTGATTGATTGAGGTTCAATGGGGCTTAGTTTAGATGTTTGGGACTCTACCCTTAATATATATGAATATTATTGTTTTTTCTTACCACATATTTTACCCAACTAAGATCTTTCTTTCTCTCTCCCTCCCTCCCTCTCTCCCTCCATCCACCTTTTTAGGAGAAACTATTATTAATTTTTGTCCAGTAACCATATTATTATTACTATTACTAGTATTAGTAGAAGCAACAACAATAACTTAATAATAATAATAGCCAGTGAACATAAAATATGCTGTTTTGACTGCTTAAGCGAACCTCAAACCCTCTAAGTGAGCTGGATTTCAATTCCCATACTCCCCAGCCAGCCTTGGTAGAAGAACATCTAGCTTATCCTGGAGGAGGCTGTTCTGGACAGGCACTCTCAAGACACAGACACAAACACACAGGCTAGTGGTAAGAACAAAATATGCACGGATGAAATATTTGTACAACCTGATTACAAATGTTGATGTCCACTCCATTCTTTAAGTACTCAAGAGCTTTTTCTAAGTTGCCTGCTCGGGCTGCTCGTAGGTAGCTTGCATTGGTGTCAGACTGTAAGAGAAAGAAGAAGAGAAAATAAAGAGTTTGAAAACCAAGCCTGAGCTGCGATGCGAATTTTGTGATGTGGAACATTTATATAACCGGCGATTACACCCAGATTCTATAGCTACATTTGGAATCAACGTTGAGCATTAGCAGAACGTCCATAACTATATATAACGAGGTACCTTTTTGTTAAATATTTTATTATTTATATTTTATTACTGTCTGCTGTGTGTAAGCTGCGTTATGATACTTACAATACAAAATATTAACATCCATGTGGATATCAGCTAGATATGCCTTCAATGAAAAAGGAAAGGATTTCTGTAGCTTGTCTTATAAAAAGAGTTTAGGTAGCACCTTGCCTGGCATTGGAACAGTGGTGAAAACCTCCCCAGTTTGCCACCAGTTCACTGCCCAGGCATGTGCAGTGTATGCCAAATGCACGCTTCACGCAGACAAAGGAGGCTTGGAAGATAAGTAGAACAGCGAGGAGGGAACAGCTGTGCTGTGTGATTTAGATTCACTAGAAAGCAGGAAATCCTGCTTTCTAGTGACTTTAAATCGCGCGGCACAGCTCATTGTCGGAAATACCAGTTCGGGCAAACTGGTAGCTTTTTTTTTTAACTACCGGTTCACCTGAACTGGTGCAAACTGGTAGCATTTCACTGCTGCGTTGGAGGCTGAACAGGTACAAGGGGAACCATTATTCTCTGACAGAAGAAAGCAAAGGATTTGCTCCTGATCATACAACAATGACAGTTTGGCAAGTTCAGAAAATAAATTCTCCTGATCAAATCACCAGACTTTCTCCTAAATCAGGGGTCACCAACTTCTTTCGGACCTCAGGGACCACTAAATTCATAATTTTAAATCCCACAGACCACTAATATGATCTGCCTAATGACCGGCTGGCTGGGCGTGGCTAGGTGGTCATGTGACTGGGTGGGTGTGGCCAACTTGATGTCACTCATGTCAAGGGATGCCTCGCCGGCCTCTACTCACTCCTCTTCTCCCAGCCACTCCTCACCTGCCCGCCCGGGCTCCTTAGGGCCTCAACAGGAAGCAGTTCTTGGAGCTAAACAGTTACCAAGAGAAGGAGTTGGCAAAACAGCTCAGTTCAAATTGGATCTGACCAGTGGTAGGTTGCTCCTGGTTTGCACCGGTTCACCAGAACCGGTAGTAAAAATTTGTAGTAGTTCAGAGAACCAATAATAAGATTGGCTGGCCACCCTCTCCCGCCCCCCCAACCAGTCCCCAACCTGGTCGCCGCTCACTTACCCTGCCTACCTCATCAGAGGTTTTTTTTTTTTAACTTTTAAAAGCATGTTTTCTACAACCTCTTCGGCCAAAAAAATGCTTTTAAAAGTAAAAAAAAAAGCCTCTGATGATTGCATAGCTCAGCTGGGATTGTCAGAGGCTTTTAAAAGCATTTTTTCTACAACCTCTTCGGCTGAAGAGGTTGTAGGGAAAAAAAATGCCTTTAAAAGCCTCTGGCGATCCCAGGTGAGTTGCCTGATCGTCAGAGGCTTCTAAAAGCATTTTTTTCTACAGCCTTTTAAGGTTATAGAAAAAATGCTTTTAAAAGTTAAAAAAACAAAGTTGGCCATGCCCACCCAGTCACATTGCCCCCCACCAAGCCACGCCCACAAAAGAAGCCACATCCACAGAACCAGTAGTAAAAAATTTTAGAACCCACCCCTGAATCTGACTGAGAAGGAGGCTCAGCAGAAGCACCTCACTGAGGACTATGAGCATAGGCATTCCAAGCAGAGGGAACACCTGCAGGAGCGCAAGGCCAGGTACCGGCACCTGGAGGCTCAGTGAGCTGAGATGGTCAATCAGAACAAGGTCCTCTTCGCCATCAGCGGCACTTCTCTCCAGCCTTCACCCAAAGCCCAGCCTCAGAAGGCTGAAGCAGACCCCAAGTTTGTTTGTTTGTTTTTTTAATTAGATTTATATGCCGCCCTTCTCCAGAGACTCAGGGCAGCTTACAATGCGCCAAGCAATAGCCTTCATACTTTTGTATATTTATACAAAGTCAGCTTATTGCCCCCACAAACTGGGTCCTCAATTTACCCACCTGAGAAAGGATGGAAGGCTGAGTCGACCTTGAGCCTGGTGAGATTCGAACTGGTGTAATTGCAGGCAGCTGGATGTTAAGTGCTGCCTTTAGTAGGAGGCATTAGCTTCCTATGCCACTCAGGCTCCTGCTGAATTTCTGCCCCCCTCTGCCCCACACAAAAAGACCCCGAAGGGGGAGACTCTCTGCAGCAACACAAACATTCATTGCATGTATCTGTCCCAGGGCCCGTAGTTTGAGGACCCCTGATTTAGTGCAATATAAAAAATGCAAGTAATTTTCTCAGGGACCACCAGTTGATGACCACTGTCCTAAACATCACCATTTGTTTTAAGGCTTCTGTGTCTCAAGACAACCAGCATCTGCCAAGGATTGTCTAAATATTGCAGAAGATGGTTTGTTGGCTTGGTTCATTCATTTTTAGGCAAATACAGGTAGTCCTCGATTTATGACCACAGTTCAGCCCAACATTTCTGTTGTTAAGTGAGACATCTGTTAAATGAGTCATTGCCCCATTTTATGACCTTTCTTGCCACAGTTAAATTAATCACACACTTGTTAAATGGGTAACATCGTTGTTAAGTGAATCTGGCTTCCCCATTGACTTTGCTTGTCAGAAGGGGACCACGTGACCCCAGGACACTGCGACCGTCATAAACATGAGCCGGTTGCCAACTATCTGAACTTTGATCACATGACCCTGGGGGATACTATAATGGTTATAAGTGTGAAAAACAGTCATAAGTCACTTTTGTCAGTGATGATGTAACTTCGGACTGTCACTAAATGAACTGTTGTAAGTCAAGGACTACTTGTACCATTTTGATCACAACTTGCTCCATGCAAGCTACAGTAGTGGCCAAAATTGTGGAAACCTTTTGGGAAAAGTGTATTTTCTAAAACTAGCTAATAACACCCTTTTTTGGGGGAGTAGTACAGTAAAATTACATATCAATGGAAAGATAATTAAATCAAGAACGTAATGGAATAACTTTTATGAAGGATTTGCTATTAGAATAGCAGTTACAGTATAAAGAAAAAAAGTGAAACACGTAGAAAAAATGATATATTATAAAAATGATCACCATAGAAAAAATGAGATATACAAAAATTATCCCCATGTCAGTTAATACTTAGTTCGGTAACCTTTAGCGTGAATGATGGCCTTGCAACCTCTTCCCATGGGTTGAACCAAGCCTTTTAGCTCTGCAGCTGTTTTAATGTGAAACCAAGATGGAATGAATTGCTTCTATTAACTGGGTCTGGTTTTATTACTGGGTTGCTTCTGACTAACCAGTTTCTTTAATCGGCTCCATAGATTTTCAATTGGGTTAAATGTCTGGGCTATTCCCAGGCCATTCCAGCAGTGAAATAGGATTATCTTGAAACTCCCAAAAAATTGGTGTTATTAATTAATTATTTATTTATTAGCTCAATTTGCCGCCCTTCTCCGGAGACTCAGGGCGGCTTACAATGCGTTAAGCAATAGCCTTCATTCTTTTGTATATACCTGCTTAGTAGGACTTTCGGCCCCCCCTAAGCGATGTTCTTTTTTATACAAAGTCAGCTTATTGCCCCCACAATCTGGGTCCTCATTTTACCTACCTTGGAAGGATGGAAGGCTGAGTCAACCTTGAGCCTGGTGAGATTCGAATTGCAGGCACTTAACAGCACTTTCGAATTGCAGGCACTTAACAGCACTTTAGTCTGCTGCGCCACCAAGGCTCTTTTTTATGGTTTATTAGCCATCAAACCTCAAAAATACACTTTTCCCAAAAGGTTTCCACAATTTTGGCCACCCCTGTAAATACATCAGGAGAGAAATGTTTGAAAACCATGATGCAGGAAACGTTATCCAAACTAAAGGACTTTACCATTGAGGAGCTCATGGTCAGCCAATCACTGGAGCTCAAATAAATATTTTTGACCTCACCATAACATATTAAAAAATCTTATATTTTTAATTAAGGAAACAAAATACTATTCCGTATATGATAGCAGTAATTTTTGTGTTAATTTCAACATTCAGCATGACCGCCATTGTAATGGATTTACAAAAGAGTGCTTGGTTACTGTTTAGCTCTCTGGCCCATTTTAACACTGTTGTGCAGGGAAATCTCTAGCACAATCTCATTGTCCTCAGCCAGGGCAGGACACATTTTGGCTCCTGTCCTAGCATGGAGCTCATTTTGATTTCCCTGTGGAAGAAGAGCAATAACTGGATTTTGGAGAAATGAACTTGTTCCTAGACCATTAATACTCGATGTGAAGAAATCTTTGTACCCTTCTGATACTTTCTTCTTGCAAAGAAGGAGGAAACTCCTACTACAGAATAAAACGGGTGCTTCTACACACAATGTAAAAGGAAAAAGTCAGTCAGAATTTCAGCCCTGCAGAATTTCTCCATTGTGGAACATTCTCACATTCAAGAAGTACAATAAAGCTATGTATTTGAAGAAAACCAATAGATACATGCACACATTAAATTTAGAAACAGCTGTTTGTTTGTTTAATTTAGAATGTCTGATCCCGACTCTGAGTGACTTACATTAAAAATAAGAAACAATAAGGAGGAACTAACCGAAAGAAAACCCTTTGCATCTTAACCCAGCCCCTTGAACAGAAAACAGAGCCAACAATATCTAGGTGTTTAGAGGCATCTGGAATGTCATCCAGGTGAGGGTAGCACAAATCTTAGGGGGGTGGGATCTTGTTCATGGGTTAGGTACTGTGACAGAGAAGTCTAAAACAATTGTATTGTTTGATTGAACAATCCAGAGCACACAATCGTGCCAGACAAATTGAAAGCAATGCGGTGGGGGTAACAAGGCATGCCAACATTGTCCATGCCACCTCATTCTGTACCATCTATGGCTTCCAGGTGGCTTTCAGGGACAGCTTAGAGTACCTTACAGCATGCCAACTGTGAGTTGACTCAACAAAGCTGTTTCTAGCCACAGAGACACTGAAACAACAAAACCTACTGTTGTGATGGAAGCACTGCCCCATTGTGCTTGTGTCACAACATATCAACATCAACAAATAAGTGATAGGGTTGGTATCACAACTTCACAACACACATCTTATCACCTGCCCCCCTCCTGAAAACTCTTAGGGACAAAGTCTTCTCAACCAAACATTGACTCTGGGGCAAGTTGTAAGCTTTTTAAGTATGTCAATGCGGACTTAAGTAGGACACTAAGTCAATAGGAACAACTCATTTATCAAGCAGTTACATGGATGTAATAGTGCCAAGTGGTTATCCTATGGGAAGGTTTTCCAGGTTATACCAGGTTCTATGTTTTTCCATGCCACATAAGGCTGCATTGTCTACATTTGTTCCACTTGCAAGAGGCAGGGTTTATAGTTATTTGAAAGGTTTAAGCTTCATCTAAGGTTTAAAAGAGGGGCATTAGAAGCACCAGATCCTGAAGATGAAACTCAAATCTTTTGGCCACCTAATGAGAAGGAAGGACTTCCTGGAGAAGAGCCTAATGCTGGGAACAATTGAGGGCAAAAGAAGAAGGGGATGATAGAGAACGAGGAGGTTGGATGGAGTCACTGAAGCAGTCAGCGTGAGCTTAAATGGACTCCAGAGGATGGTAGAGGACAGGAAGGCCTGGAGGAACATTGTCCATGGGTCACAAAGGGTTGGACACGACTTCACAACTAACAACAACAAAAAGAAGCACCAAATGAGTAACTGGGAGACTGTGAGTTCTAGTCCCACCTTTGGGACAGAAGCCGCTGGGAGACTCTGGGCCTGTCCCTCTCTCTTCGCCCTACAAAAAAGGAGGCCATATGGGTAACAGTAACAGAATTGGAAAGGACCTTGGAGGTCATCTAGTCCAACTCCCTACTCATGCAGAAGACCTGTACTAGGGATTCGAACCACCGATCTGCCAACCTTTCTGATCAACAAGCTCAGTGTCTTAGTCACTGAACCACCTAGTCAGGCCAGAACAAACCACTTCCAGAAATGCTGTCAAGAAATCTTCAGAGATTTGCCAGGAAGTCACCAAGAATGTAAACTGATTCGAAGACACACACACAAACACACAACAACAACAACAAATACTTAAAAATAATAAAAGAAGCCTTATAATGGCAGAAAACCCAATCACTGATATTTGCTATGGTTGCTTAATTGTGGGAGGGAGGCTGAAGAGCTCCTAGAGCCACAAAAAGTATGGGGGGGGGAGAGTTGTGCTCCTAATATGGTCAAAGGTCATGCATCCCCCTTTTTTTACAGACTAAGAACGAGTTTCAATTTGTACTCAAGGGATAATTGGTGGGATGTTACTCCAGATTCCTTCTGAATTTTCCACTTAAATAAGCCACCTCTTTATTTGTGCGTAGTAAAACATGGTCTGGGATACTTAGCAATGCTTTATGTCTGTCATCACTCGGACAGTAGCTTAATTTTAGCATTCCAGAATGGTACACGGCAAGCTAGCCATGTACTTTCTTGGTGTTTTAAAGGAAAAGGACCAGCTGCATTCCAGTTAGCACACAGGAGGGAAAAAGCATAGATAATGAGCAGGCGGGTACAATTAGGTTTTACAGGAAAAGATCTATTTGTAACAGCAAGCTCTGCCAGTTCTGGAAATACTTTTTCTTTCTTTCGCTCCTAAATGCTTTGTCATTTTTTAGATGGGGAAAAAAAGTTCAACAGACAGATAAATTTTGTGTTTAGGTAAATCATCACATAACATTCTTTATCTTTTAAAACATGGCTTCCTATAAACCCTTCTGATCTCAATTATTAATCTCAGCAAATCTCCCAGTAATATAATTGATTGCAGTCTATAATTGATCTGACAACTTTCCCCATCCACGGAATCATCATAAATCTCTGGTAGCTACTCCAGTGCGTGCTGCACCCTATCAAGGATTTCTCCAGAACATCCTTCCAAAGCGCTACCAAGCGGAACTCCCTTAATCTATGGATCAGGTACGGCATCCCTTTTAGCGCACTTGAAGCTTACGCTACATAAATCTACAATGCTTATTCACCACAACTCCCTGCTAGAAGCAAAGAAGTACCGTACCCCTGTCGATTCACTCCTCGCCATGGTTCAGCTTGTGTTGCCCGTGGTGTCCTCTGTGAACGCCATGTCTCCGTGCATTCAGGGGAGAGAACGCAGCATTTGCTGAGTCGCTAGTAAAATGCCAGAGCAGCAGTATTGCCCATGAACAGGGAGCAGGTCAATGCACTCTCGGAGCTTCTCTCTAGGGCAGGACCATGTCAGCCTCAACCCAGCCCTTCTGTACACATTCGACCAAGAGCAGACAGGCAGCCTGACACCCCAGCTTCAGCCTGCAGAAGGCCAGAAACCTGATCCCACCAGGACATCTCTTCCAAGCAAACTGGCCTCAAACTGGCTGTTTTTGGGTGGAAAGGCAGAAGGCCTTCTGAGGTCCTGCTTCACTTTTCTTCTGTATGCTCAGCGTTTCTATACAACTAAGGATTTAGCAAATGCTGATAAATAAGAAATAGACTCTTAAGCAAACACAAGCAGTTCTAAGCAAAGCAGGCTTCCTATATATTGTAGGAGGAAAGAAGGGAGGAAGGGAGGGAGAGGAGAGGAGAGGAGAGGATATTTCATCAAAAAGACTATATTCTCCTACCTTTTTATCAGTATTCTGTTTTTAGGCAGGAAAAAAAAAAGATGCTTATAAGCAAATGTCCAAGCCCTCTCTTCTTATCAAAGTCCACACTCTCTGCACATGGATGAACCTTCAAACCTCTCCTGGCCCGCAGCTTCTGGGTTAAGGGTCCTAGCAAGATAACCACTAGATGGCAACAAAGAGACACAGAAACTTCAGAGTCCCACCAGTAGGTGGCATAAAAAAACCCTGAAGAGAAATACTGTAAATGTCATGACTAACAGGCTGCCACCTAGCAGTCTCTTACAAGAAAAAATTAGAAACGCCTTGTAAGATACGCTCCTGTCTTTAAAATGTCTCAGTTCACACAATCACTGGGAGTCAAGCTTAACCATGTAGCACTTTGCTCTTAACTAGGAAGGGTCACCGGAGAAGTAAAGCCACTTTCAAAGGTATGTTTGCAAAAATTATTTCAGGTGCAATATGTTTATTTTCCGTACTACCTTAGAGGGAAATTTTAGATCACAACAATCTCTTTTCTAAACAAGTTTCTTGAGCTTTTCTTTTCTTTTTTCTTTTCTTTTCTTTTTTTTCTTTTCTTGCAGAGCAAACCCCCCCCCCCCAAATTTCATCATTGGAACCCCCTATCACTAATAATACATCTGCATGGAACATCTGGGTAAGGGCTACATGTGGTCCATCACCACATACCATCCTTAGAACGGATCCATTGAGCACATGTACATTAAGATGCGTGTATATTATAACAATAGTCATAAAATCAGCACTCATTCCACACAGTTATTAATACTGGATATTTTGCTGCAATTGCCATGAAGTAGCATAAGAAAATATGGTTGTATTCATTCTGAAATATTTTTATCACCCAAGGAAATCACCATTTCTCCTATAAGCACTGTTGATCTTTGATAAGTCCTTATCCTCGTATCAGTAATACCAGTGGATAACAAACTTCACTCAGGGTGATTGATCCTTGACAGTCAAGCTGCTGCAAAGGGATAATAGTTAATGTTCCCCTGCAGTCCGAACCATCTCACTCATTGCCAAAGTAGGTTATTATGCAGTTTAGAGCTTCATGCTCTAAGGATCATTTGAAGAATTGGGCAAAGAATCCCTCTTTCACCCAAGTTTGATCTAGAAGGTCATCCAGGATCCTCAAATTTGACAGATTTTATAACTTTAACTTCAGCAGCTCTAGCTCCTTATTATCAATGTGCATTTCAATTAAATCAGGTACAATTTTTTAATAGAGTAAGGTCATCCAAGCTCTCTCAAGGAAGACCACACAATGAAAAATAGGATGCGCATCAGACGTATTTTAGGCCTTTTCTTTGACACAAACATATCCTTTTACATTTCTTCCATGCATCTTTTGTGAAGTAAACAGAACACCCCATTGCAACTTTTCGGAGGGTTGGAGAAACAGAGAGCAGAGAAACTAAACCTTGACTCCCTTGCTTGCTTTAGAGGTAAACCTTGAAAAAACACTCAAAAAATGAAGCAAACAGATCTACATACACATTTACCTGCAGACCAGGAGGAGTCCTCTTTTTGCCAAGAACGACAACAACAACAACAACAACAGTAATAATAACTCATTACCAGCACACAAGTGCAGAGAAATAAATCTTAAAAGCAACCTTATGACAGCATCTGCGCACACTTACTTGGTCCACGAAGCGCTCCCCTTCTTCCACTGCCATCTTCTGTGGTCAAATGTGAAACATGATGATTCAATTAGTTAACACTTTGCACACGGCTTGTCAGCCCAAAATAGCTGCCAAACAGAAAGCAACAAAGCCAGCCAGCATGGTCACGTAGGCTACATCTCCAACTATTTCTAAAGAATGGGAAGGCAAGTTGGGGTCTGGCTAGGAGCACCAAGAGACCAGCAGAAGAGACGTCCTGGAGATGCCTCCCTGCATTGTAATCTTGAGCCTTTCCGGGCTGCGTAAGCCTGGGATGAGGAGGACCAAAAATAGCCTCCAAATCAGCGGGTAACAAGGCCCTGCAGGCAGGGATCACTCCTGAAATGAGCTTCCGGGATGCTGTTGACCAGCTGTTCTCCAGGAAAGGACCCAGATTGTGTGTCAACCCTGAAGCTCACCTGACCTCAGGCAACACTAAAGCTCCAAGATGGCTTCAGTCAGGTCAGCTTCAGGGTTGACATTGTGCTTGTTTTCCAGAAGTAACACAACCAGGGACTGACGTTTATCCAGCCTGCATTCTGTCAAAGGGAAAGGGGCACAGGAGCATTTTAAATCTGGGGAAACAACATCAACGATGCGTTGGATGGACTGGAGTTGCCTTCTCAGCTGCTTGAAGAATTAGTGGCATTGCCAGGTGCACAGATGTAAAAGAGAGAGAGGGAGAGAGAGAGAGAAATCAACACACTGGCCTGTCCAATTGCAGCGGAAATAAAAAATGGTAGCCTTAAGACTATTTCATTCAAGAATGGAAAATAAACTCATGATAATTGATCGCAACACTAACACTACCTCTGATTTATTAAATCCATTTGTGATAGAGAAAAACACTCTCTTTAGACTCAGAGAGTCTAAATCTTTTTCTTTCTTTTGCTCACGCAGTGATAGTTCAATCCTAAATTGTGGTTAGTGCAACTTCTTCCTAAAGTTGGGAGCTGAATGGTTTCAAAACATACTAAAATTTGTTTATTTGTTTCTTTAAAAAAGAAACAAAAAATACAAAATGAACCCACCACAATCAGCCACCAAAATAAAAACAGTAAGGTAAAGGTTCCCCTCACACATATGTGCTAGTTATTCCGACTCTAGGGGTCGGTGCTCATCTCCATTTCAAAGCTGAAGAGCCAGCGCTGTCTGAAGACATCTCCATGGTCATGTGGCCAGCATGACTCAACACTCAACACAGAACGCTGTTACCTTCCCACCAAAAGTGGTCCCTATTTTTCTACTTGCATTTTTTTTTTACATGCTTTCGAACTGCTAGGTTGGCAGAAGCTGGGACAAGTCAAGGGAGCTCATCCCGTTACGTGGCACTAGGGATTTGAACCGCTAAACTGCCAACCTTTCAATCAACAAGCTCAATGTCTTGGCCACTGAGCCACCGCATCCCATAAAAACAGTAAGAACTGTCAATACAACCACTTCACGGGAAGTCCAATTCCCATTGGCAGGAAACAGCCACATCTTAGAGCCTTGTGATGGGCCAACAGAATCAATTTGATCTCCAGGGAGACGATGATTCATGTGATGGGTATCTCTCCCTGGGTCCTACCAAATGACACTCTACAACAGATAGAACCCAGAGCATGTCTCTCCTGCCAGATCTGATAAGATGGGAAGACGCATTCAGAGAAAGGCAGTCCTGCAAATAATCTGGCCCCATGGCCATGAAGAACCTTAAATTCAAATTGGAAGCACACTGGCAACCAGTGTATCTGACAGTTTGTTGATTGCATCTAAAACAACTATGATTATTCAAACAGAAGACAGAAGCAGCTGGCTAGTAGAAGGAAGGATATGGAACAGTATCAACCAACAAGACTCAATTTTTCATGATAAAACCATGGTTTGTAGGCCCATAGCAATGCTTAGTAATATAAACCATAATTTATACAGCATAATATCATGGTTCAATCATCCTTCTAAAACCAAATAAATGCATTGTCCAGCTTGTGTCAGAATATCAGATGAATTTACTAATTTAGAATTTACTAATTTAATTCTTCATACAGTACTAATGTGTTCATTTGTCTTTGGGGGTTAGTAGGAGAATATCTTGGAATGGAAATATTTTTGCTACAGTCGTGGCCAAAATTGTGGAAACCTTTTGGGAAAAGTGTATTTTTGAGATTTGATGACTAATGACACCACTTTCTTTTGGAGTTTCAAGATAATCCTGTTCCACTGCTGGAATGGCCTGGGAATAGCCCAGACCTTCACCCAATTGAAAATCTATGGAGCCGACTAAAGAAACTGGTTAGTCAGAAGCGACCCAGCAATAAAACCAGACCCAGTTAATAGAAGCAATTCATTCCATCTTGGTTTCACGTGGTAACAGCTGCAGATCTAAAAGATTTGGTTCACTCCATGGAAAGATACTGCAAGGCCATAATTCATGCTAAAGGTTACCCAACTATTAACTGACATGGTGATAATTTTTCTATACTCGTTTTTTCTACATGTTTCACTTTTCTTCTTTATACTGTAACTGCTATTCTAATAGCAAATCCTTCATAAAAGTTATTGCATGACATTCTTGATTAAAGTATATTTCCATTGATACATAATTTTATGGTACTACTCAAAAAAAATGGTGTTATTAGCTAGTTTTAGAAATACACTTTTCCCAAAAGGTCTCCACAATTTTGGCCACTACTGTATATGTTGCCAAAGACTGATGTCCAGTTATTTTATTTTTTTCCAGTGAAACCATCTGTCCCATGTGAAAGGCAGAAAGGCATCACATGGTGCTTCTCTTCCCTGCTGAAATTTAAGACAGAAGATGGACTTTCCAAGCAAATGTTCCCCTGCCTGGACAGCAAGACCGACTGGCAGGTTTTGTCTACAACAATTTCTCATTGCTAGTATGAAAACTCAGTGATCAAGCAACTCTACTTCTTTCTTTACTTTCACTTTTTTGTTCTCAAAACTGTACAATTTTGTTCTCAAAACTGTAACTAAACTCAAAACTTTCCTCTGCTTTGAAAGCACATGATATTGGATAGTTCCAATATCTCAGAGGTTGCCATAAAGAAGAGAGAGTCAAGCTATCCTCTAAAACACCTGAAGGCAGGACCAGAAGCAACGGATGAAAATGAATCAAGGAGAGAAGCAACCTAGAACTAAGGAGAAATTTCCTGACAGTGAGGGCAATTAACCAGTGGAATGGCTTGCCTTCAGAAGTTCTTGGGTGCACCAACGCTGGAGGTTTTTAAAAAGAGATTGGACAACCATTTGTCTGACATGTATAGGGTTTCCTGGCTAAGCAGGAGGTTGGATAGAAGACCTCCAAGGTCCCTTCCAATTTTGTTGTTGTTGTTGTTTATAAATACTGTGATCAAAACATTCAGTAGACATCTTTGAGGTATTTGACACCATGAGATCTCATGGCTCCTTTAGACATGGTTTTTAGAACAAATTGCAACTGGTTTGGTTCATACAACACATTGATGCAAATATCATGGTTTACAAATTACATCCGATACCAAGCCAAAACCAAACAAATAATGTTATAATTTAATTCAATGCGTGAATCAAGAGTGCATATTTCACAACAGGACTTCAGATCTATCAGCAATAAAAAGCTGGTGCTTCGTGATGTTTGACAGCTGAGTACAGGGACATCTGCAGGAACTTACTACTTTTGTCAGAAAGTCAAAAGGGATGTTTCCTCTCATATTTGTTATGGCACTCATACAAAAGAGGAGGTTGCGTTGCACAACTACAGTGATTTTTCATTATTCTGCCCCTATTGCCCTGCTCAGACATTTATTGTATTGTATACGGTGGTTTTTATATTTTTGAACTTGTCTTAACTGTCATGAGTCAATTTCATTGGAAGCAAATAAAGGTGACAAATAATCACTGAAGGATGGAGTGAGGATGCTACATATTGAGTGAAATAAGAGGGAACAATTAATTCCATGGAAACCTTTGGGTCTTGTCTGGCATTTTTGGATTTGGAAATTCAGGTCTGGTCAGTGTTTGTATGGGAAATCCCAGAAGAATGCCTTTAAAGATTGCCAAGACAAAGGTATGGATGTGCCAAGAAGTCGCTAAGAATGAAGCTGGAATTTCTCTTTGCCCCCACTTGCTCCAGAGCAACAGCCCTCTAATGTAGCTGATTCCCCTAATTATTTCAGATCCAAATTTTCATCAGATGTTGCTGTAAGCAAAGAAAAGCTCTCATGGAACCAGAAGGTTGGCTGAGAATCCCACAATCAGGTCCTACGGAACTGAATTAACACCACCATTTTTCCCAAAATGATGGAAGTCCGCCAGGAAGGAGGAAAATGAATGTCATTCCATTATGTTCCTGGAGGGAAAGAAAGTTAAATCACATGCCAGGTGGAGCCATTACAAGACATCATTTCTTCCTTGGTTAAAGCCAGAGAGAAGAGAAACCCAAATATTAAAACATTGTGTATGGGAAGAGAGCAGCAAGTTTGCAGAAGCAATCTCACAACCCTTGGTGTGTGTTCTAAGTGAAATTCCAGTGTAGGAAGTTAGCACCAGCCCCTCTCCTAGAAAAATGAAATATTTTAGGAAATATTAAAAGGGCAGAATATTTCCTCAAAAAGGGAGGCAGAAACTCAGTGCCCCACCCCCTTTGTTAATGGGCCATTAAGGCCTGAGCCAGTCCATTCTACATAACAAAGAACTAGCAACAGAACTCACCACATAGCACCTGGGGAGATTCCATCACCCAGCAAGGCTCAACCAAACCTGGGACTCAAAAGACAACCTACAGAGTTACCCTTGCATGACCCCATGGGAATCTGACAACCAATCAGAACACAAGCTCAAATTCAAAGCCCAACAGAGGGAATAAAACCCAGGCCCCCTGAGCATCTTGACCCTTTTTCTGCTCAGGAACTCAAGCCATGTGACCCTGTTCATCATCAAACCATCTTTCCAAGCAACTTCCATGAATCCAGTGTCTTTCCCCCCCACTTGGAGCTGAACCCAGAAGGATATTTCTTCCAACACCAGTTTGTCTTCCTTGAAGGTTGACTTCAGTGACTTCTTCAGCTTCACCCGCAATAAAACACGGGCAAACAATAGATACAAATTCAAGGTAAACTGCTCCAAACTCGATAGCAGAAAGTACGATTTCAGCAACAGAGTGGCCAATGCCTGGAATGCACTACCTGATTCCGTTGTTGCATCCTCAAACCTTCACAGCTTCATCCTTAAACTGTCTATCGTGGACCTCACCCCATTCCTAAGAGGTCCATAAAGGGGGCGTGCATAAGTGCACCAGCGGGCCTACCGTCCCTGTCCTACTGCCCCCATTTATTTGTATTTACTTCCTTTGTTTATGTTTATGTTCATACCTATGCTTATTATCTTGTACATGTTCGACAAATTAAATAAATAAATAAAATAAGGTTCCTGAGGCTGTGATACACAAAATGCTCGAAATAAAACAAATCTTGCCTCTTCCCTCCTTCTGCTTTGGCAGGAGGCAACAGAGAAGGCAGAAGCAGGAGGTCTATCTAAGATAGGGCTGCCACTGGTCCTTGGACCGTCACCCATTTGCCAAGTTTGAAGAAACTGAGTGCAAAGTCCAAATTGGCTCCCCAGACTTTGCATTGAAGTCCACAAGTCTTAAAGTTGCCAAGGTTGGTGACCCCTGCTCTAGAATCTGCAAAACAGAGTGTGAAAGGCTGTGAATTCCTCCAATTTCCAAACAATTCCCTTTGGTCTGTTCCTGGATCCTAAACTATGTTCTGATGGAAGAGTCTCCCTTCCTTGCAAACTGACAGGGCATCATACAGGGTGTTTTTTAATCCTTTCCTCACTCTGAGAAAGCTGAGATCCAGGGAAGAATTCAGAAGACTGGTCTCTGTTCCAGAATCTCCAAATTGGGCCCCCACCCCACCCACCTCCAGATCTGTCCAACAGGTTGCAAAGCAAAACCCCAGCCAGAGAAACAAAAGCTTGCCGGCTTAGCCTGATCCCTGCTAAATTTGTTTAGAGTCTTTTAGAGTTTGATATCTATTTTAATATTAATCTGTTTTAATTATCAGCTAAATTTATATTTGTTTTTATAATATTTTAACTTTTGTGTACTGGTTTTTTATTTAGCTGTTCACCGCCCTGAGTCCGCAAGGAGAAGGGCGGTATATAAGTCTAAATAAATAAATAAATAAATAAATAAATAAATAAATAAATAAATAAATAAATAAATAAATAAATAAATAAATAAATAAATAAATAAATAAATAAATAAATAAATAAATAAATAAATAAATAAATAAATAAATAAATAAATAAATAAATAAATAAATAAATAAATAAATAAATAAATAAATAAATAAATAAATAAATAAATAAATAAATAAATAAATAAATAAATAAATAAATAAATAAATAAATAAATAAATAAATAAATAAATAAAATCATGTGGCTGTGAAGGAGGCAAGGGGCTACTAGCTTCACACTCCTGGGGTCACGTGGGGGTGTTCAGCACCAGCCAGACCCAACAAAGGCTAACTTCTCTACAAATTGGAGGACCTGCTGCCAGCAACAAATGACTTGCATTCTAGCCAAGGCTCACATTCGTCAGCAGGATCATAAAACTGGAAGGCCTCCTCCTCTTCCTCCTCCTCCCCCTCCCCCCATCTCTGCTGCAGCTGCTGACAGCTCAGCACAAAAACTAGCTCCAACCTTCCTTCTGGAAGGCAGCATCACCCACACATGTGCAAAAGAGAACCTCTCTCTCCAGTTCCATGAAGAGCAGAGTGGGGGTGCCTACAGATCCATTCTAATCACCACCCACCCCCCGTACGCCAGTAGATGGTAGAATCCAGGGATGCGGGAGGGAAGGAGAGAGAGAGAGAGAGAGAGAGATCATGAATAATGGCCCGAAGCAACGGGAAGATCTGAAAATCTGCCTGTCTTCCTGCTATGGCAAATGTTGATCAAACTCTGAACCCCCGAGAACATCAAAGCAAAGGAAAGGATGCTTCTGTACAAACTGAAATAAGCAAAACTAAGATGAATTAAGATCACTTGTCATGGAAGACGCTCATTGTCCCCTGAGAATTCGTTCTGGGCTCCTCCCCCAGCAGGGAAAGGTGACTCATTGCTCCTGGTGGAAGGCGGTGCAAGCGAGCCCCCCCCCTCCCCTCCCTCCTTCATGGGAGAGGAATTTTGGAAAGTGCTGACTATCTTGCTGATCTCGGAGATGGATGATGGATCAATGAGGCTCAACATCCGTTGAATCTGGTGTTATCAGCTTAATGACAGGCCCTTCTATTTGCATATTTAAAGCCCCCTGGGTACTTTCCCCAAAATCACGCATGACAAATCCCCACCCCTTCTGCAGCACATTCACATTCAAGGTTTATCAAATCTGGGTTGGTCCCGTTTAGTGCTTCTGACAAACACCACAAAAAAAATGAAACGACACTTTGGTTTCAAATGGATCAGGAAAATGAAACGGCATGTGCTGCGGTGCATAATTCCACCTTTGGGACTTTACAGGAGATTCAGACTGGGGTTACAGCGTGGCATACATTTCATTACTGCAGGAAGGGAAAAATACAGATGCATCAGGACATGAATGATGCCATACAAAGAACAAGGAAATAGAACTCTATCCAGGGAGTAGAGTTCCCTTAAAAACCGAAGCAATTTGGTTTATGGCCACCTCTTCTTCCCCAAGAAAGCCTTTTGAGTTTCAACTCCCATCACCCTTGAAGTCCACAAGTCTTAAAGTTGTCAAGGTTGGAGACCCCTGCTCTAGAAACTGCAAAACAGAGTGTGAAAGGCTGTGAATTCCTCCAATTTCCAAACAATTCCCTTTGGTCTGTTCCTGGATCCTAAACTATGTTCTGATGGAAGAGTCTCCCTTCCTTGCAAATTGGCAGGATATCATACAGGGTGTTTTTTAATCCTTTCCTCCAATGGTGGGACTTGAGTAATTTAACAACCGGTTCTCTGCCCTAATGATTTCTTCCAACAACCAGTTTGCCAAACTGCTCAGAATGTTAACAACCAGTTCTCCCAAAGTGGTGCAGACTAGCTGTATCCCACCACTGCTTTCCTCACTCTGAGAAAGCTGAGGGCCAGTAAAGAATTCAGAAGACCGGTCTTTGTGCCAGAATCTCCAAAGAACACTATGAAGTCCCATGTATCTGTAAGGCACCAAGTTGGTGAAGAACAATTGAGGATGGTCACAGAATGAAACTCTCTTCCCTCTGAGTATTTTAAAGGAGTTTCCTTGGATGCAAAATCTTTGTGACTATCCAGTCTTTGTATGAAAACAATTGTTTCTCTTGTCTTGGCAATGAGTGGACAACGAGTTGAAGTCCACCCATATTCAAGCTGCCAGGTTGAGAAACACTATACTACAAGTCCCCATTTCTGTGCATGCGCTGATATCCAAATGGCAGGATTACAAATACCCTCCACAGAACAAAGAGAGGCTGCTTCTCTCACAAGCTGTTCCATAAGCCACGTCATGTGCTCTTCACACATGATTTCAAATTGCATTCTTCCAAATAATGTCTTTAAAATTTAATCATAAGCACCGTTTACTTCTTAAAAGCAGGGCCAGAAACCCAGGCTGGAGTCTGAATTGATTGAGGGACAGAGCCCTATTGTGCCTGTCCCAGTTGTTATGTTAGGCAACCTGACACTTTCAGCTAAGGCTCCAATAACTTCACTGGAGCAAAACCCAATCCCTGTTTGTTGCGTCCTGATTTTTTGTAGCAGAAGGCTAGTCATCCCTGAAATTGACTTTTTCAACCATTAGGCTTGCTACCCTCTGCTGCTGCCCTGTTTGAAGCAACCCCCCCACCAATGCAAAGACAGCTTTGGTAGAGATCCACATCCTTGATTTAGAGCAGGGGGTCTCCCACCTTGACAACTTGAAAACTTATGGACTTCAACTCCCTGGCTGAGGAATTCTGGGAGTAGAAGTCCACAAGTCTTCAAGTTGTCAAGGTGGGGGACCCCTGATTTAGAGAGACAGTCAGTCTTGAAAATTAAGGAAAACATGACTCTCTGAATCCTTACGCATTTTAGATTTAGATTTAGATTTATTAGATTTTACTTTATCCAACTTGGACATTGTGCAGATCATCCTGTTGAACAGATTTCGATCGGGGTTAGACTACTTAGAAAGTAGTCTAGGAAACAGATATGTGAGTGAGGGTGGGTGGGTGGGTGGGTGGGAGGCCAAGGCTGTGGTGGGAATGAGGAAGTGCCCTCAGTTGTTTTGTGAGAAATCTAGAAAGGAGGGAACACAAGTCTGGAAGTAATGAGGCAGCCCACACTCTGGTGCACCTGTCTCAAAAGCTGTGAAAATATTAGTAACAAGAGGCTAAATGATGAGCAGGTGCACAAATACCTGGGGATGGAGGATATGTTATCCAGGAGGACTCAGGCAGTTTGTGGCACATTGGCTTGCATCTGTTCTTGCTGTGCACAGCTGTGTCATTTTGGCAACAGACTTGAAGAGGGACAAGCTTCTCAGCTGGTTACTGGAGACCACTCATTCATTCATTTTCCTTTTTCCATTGTTCTTCTTGGCCTATTTGCATGGACTTGGAAAGCACTTGCAGCAAAATGCATCCAAGCACCACCAGATGTTCATCACACCTAGCGTCAATATCGTGAAACATTCAGGTATCTCTTATTCCAACATTTTTTGACGGCTGGAGTGATAAGGGATGGGGCTTTCATTCAATAAACTTGAGCTTAATGAAAGAATTGAAGAGCAAGAGGGGGGCGCATAAGCCAATCTGGATGTTTGACTTTCAGTGCTAAAAATGGGAGAACAATGACCATGCTACACGGCCACATAAATAAAATCCATCACTCTAGCCAGAAAAGACTCCTTCTCCAGCCAGGGAAAAATGGGAAGTTATGGCTTCCATCTCCCTCTGGGAAAATCCAGAAAAGGTCTCCATTTTGGCTGTCCGAGTGACCTAAGGCTATGCACTACCAATGTGAGGAGTCCATTGTGACATCTGAGCATCGGCTGAGTGACCTGATGGAAAAGCTTCTGTTGATTCTTCCAGTGAATTAACCTTGGCCCACCCACTTCCTCTGCCTCTTTTAACACTCAATTAGCAATCCGTTGTTAATGAACAAAAATGGAGCCCAGGACAACTCGAAGCACTTGAAAATGTGGGATGCTAACTAATTCTTTACTCTTTTTGCTATTCAATCAATGCCACTTGTTCCTAAATAGTACGGACAGAAAAAACTGGCGCATAATGAGCAAAAGCCACTCATCAAAACGATTACACATCTGAACTCTTGGATTCTGAAACAGTGGAAAGGCCATTGAAACCATCCCCTCCTAAACCTCATTCAAAGGAAAGAATGAAAACACGGGAACACCCATGGCTGCAGGGGAAATGCCTAGAAAGCTTTTAATAGAGAAAGTGGGCAGGCCTTGTGCAGAGAGGCCTTTAAAACTGGGTCAGGTATTCAAGATTGTGCAATAATTTAAAAATACAAAAATGGAGACCCTGGGTTTAGGCAGTTGTAGGAAGTGCAAAGTTAAATAAGAAGCAGAATATCATGCTTTGTCTGAATTGAACTACACTGCCAGATAGTAGACAATTTTTAGAGTTTCTTTCTTTATCACTGTGTTTATACTGCTAACTGTAAGCCTTCTGGCTACAAATATGTACTGATTTATTTAAATCAGAGATCTTCAGACTTGGCAGCTTTAAGACTTGTGAACTTTAACTCTCAGAATTCTCCGCGGCTGGAGAATTCTGGGAGTAAAAGTCCACAAGTCTTAAAGCTGCCAAGTCTGAAGATCTCTGATTTAAAGAATGTATACCGCTGTCATCTCAGCCTAGCAATTCTGGGTAGCTAGAACATGAAGAACAAAATAGCACAATATAAATAATCAATCAATCAATACAAATATAAGGCAACCAGGACATCTAAGAAATCATCTCACTTTCTATCACATGCAGCGCATGCCAGGCTCCATTAACACCTAGCCCAGACCTCAGGAAAATGCCAAATCTTCAAGGCAAGGATCATCCCAGTTCGGAGATGAGAACAAAGATGACTTTTATATTGAGACAAACTTATTTTAACAGCTTACTATGTAGACAGCATAGTCAATTATCACAGGCCAGACATAATTTTGTTAAATGAACTCACTGGACTCACTACAGCGATAAATGCTCCAATATTTTATATCACAGTAGAGGCCATAAAAAATTCTAACTACCATGTCAACTCTTGAAACTAACTTCTATTTACAACAGCTAACAAAATGCCCAATGTTTTCATGCCGGGAGTCTACAAGGATGC
The DNA here is from genome assembly GCA_030761175.1 of Masticophis lateralis. Lineage (NCBI taxonomy): Eukaryota > Metazoa > Chordata > Lepidosauria > Squamata > Colubridae > Masticophis > Masticophis lateralis. Next base: position 97,493,111 of record JAUDYJ010000005.1, read on the forward strand.
AAAATGTGCAGATTATAAGATCCTGAAATCAGGAGTGAAATGCTACCGATTTGCACCTTTTGGGCAAACCAGTAGTGGTGGCAGCGCGAGGTGCCGAGTGGTGGCACCCACCCGGACATCATTTCTTCCTGTTTTTTGCCCTCTGAGCACGTGCAGAAGGCTTTGCACATGCTCAGAGGGTCCAAAATCGCACCATGATGCGCACCCGCACTTCCGAATCGATGGGGAAGGTAAGTAGATTTCATCTCTGCCTGAAATCATAGACTTTCTAAAACAAGTCTTTTTGTTTAAAATACCGAAAGAATAAAAGCATGAAAACATGAGCAGCTACATTATCACTTTGTGAAATGACCCACAACTGAAATACTGTCCGTTTGCCACACAACAGCCAGGAGAATTGAATCATATCACAAGAATTGTCTCACCTAAATAATCTTGAATGTACATCTAACCTTTGTTCTTGACAAAAATGACCACAAAGTGTCTTATGTAAACTAAATTAAGAAAAAGGAGCAGGCTTTTCAATCTTTTGGGTTCAGAGGACCAGTTGAATTATATCAATTACCTCCAACTTCTTCATTTTCCTAAAATGCTCCCTTTTTTTCTCCAGAACCGCACATTTCTAGGAACATCACAGTAAAAAGATATTTTTTTAAAAAAACCAGAACCCTGCATGCTTAAGGCAAATTACAAAAGGCTCCCAACCAGTGGTGGGTTTCAAAAAAATTTTCGGCTAGTTCTATGGATGTGGCTTGGTGGGTGTGGCATGACTTGGTGGGCGTGGCTTGGTGGGAATGGCAGGGGAAGGATACTGTAAAATCTCCATTCCTTCTCCAACCCAGGGAAAGGTTATTGCAAAATCCCCATTTCCTCCCAATCAGCTGGGACTTGGGAGGCAGAAAATAGATGGGGGAGGGCCAGTCAGAATTTTTACTACCGGTTCTCCAAACTACTCAAATTTCCGCTACTGGTTCTCCAGAACTGGTCAGAACCTGCTGAAACCCACCTCTGCTCCTAACTCTAGCTAGCCATCCCATGGAACTACCTTTCTTGCACTCTTCTTAAAGGTCCCAGCCTTATCAAATTATATACAACCAAGTACAAGATTTTAAAAACCATCTACTCTTAAGTCTTAAATTCTGGGAGATATCCATTGCTTCAAAACTCTTACTCAAGATTTGTGCAACATTTAAAGGTGCTGACAATGTATTCATAGAGGCTTCCACAGTCGATCAGGAAAGTAGAACAATTTATATTCAGATTTCGTTGTTGTTATATTAAAAAAGTAACTAGTGTATTTCACCATGAAGAAATGAGACTCAACACTGTTATAAATTAAAAATACTCAGATGCAGGAAAAGACAGAGAGTTGTAGAACTGAAAAACACACACACAAAAATTGACCACTTGGGGAAATGTGCATAGGAACAGCCACGGAGCTTGCAAAATTCCTCCGTTCAAGCAATTTCACGAAGTCCATGTTGGCGTGCAGAAAACCTTTTTATATTCTGCATCCTTCCTAATTTAAAGCACCTCCATCGAAAGATCCACCAGAGGCAAGAAAGAGAAAACGAAAAAACTGACCAGTTCATCATTTTTTTGAAAATCTATGCAGCTGCTTTGGAAACTGAGACTCGGAAGGCAGAGAATAGATGGGGGTGGGGCCAATCAGAATTTTTACTACTGGTTCTCCGAACTACTCAAAATTTCCTTTACCGGTTCTCCAGAACTGGTCAGAACCTGCTGAAACCCACCTCTGCAATGTTGGCTCCGAATGGCAGTATAGAGAAATCTCATCCAGGCCATTAAACTATCACATTTGGAAACTATCATTCTGGACAGGGCTTAGTATGGTTGATTTTCATTCCCCTGCCATAAATCCAACATGTTCCTCAGTAATAACCATAATAATGTGAGTTCTCGGGTGGCAATACCTGCCAGGATAGGTAGGCCCATAAACAACATTTTTTTTTCTTTATGAACCTATTCTTCCACTGCATTAGATAATCCAGAGATCTTCAAACTTGGCATCTTTAAGACTTGTGGACTTCAACTCCCAGAATTCTCCAGCCAGCTATGTTATGCTGGCTGGAGAATTCTGGGAGTTGAAGTCCACAAATCTTAAAGATGTCAAGTTGAAGACCTCTGAAATAATCCTTTTTGGTTGACAGCTCATATTTTCTTTCTAACTGAGGTCACTGGGATCCTAGCCTGGGTTTTCTACCTCTTAGGAGAGATCTGCATTTAAGTCTACCCTGAGTGTTCGTTGCTGGGTCTCAAAGTTGAGAAAGAGGGCAAGAGAGAGGGAGAGAGAAAGAGAAAGAGAAAGAGAGGGAGGGAGAGAGAGGGAGAAAGAGACAGAGATTCAAAGCATCCTCAGTTTCCTGGAAGAAACGCAGGCTAGGAACACCTGCAATAACAAAACCACTCCTCCATTACTAATCCAGCAAACACAAGCATCACTTCTGCCACACTCAAGTGACAGGCCTTCCCTGAAATACTCCACCACTGTCTTATAGAATGGTACATAATGCATCACATTACAGTAGAGACACTTTCTATCTTGCCATTGTCTCGTTCCCTCCCACACCAAAGGCACTCACAGTTGCTCTTTATCTTGAAAGGGATTATGTCATGCACATATAATAAAATATGTCTTGGCCAGCTATATTCCTCAGCTGGCTGCTTGGAGAACATGCTTCTCAACTCACGTGAATCATGGGCAAAGTTTATCTTCTATTTCCTTTGGAAATGGTACTTCTGTATTTTATTTCATTTCATTTCATTTCATTTCATTTCATTTATTTTATTTTATTTTATTTTATTTTATTTTATTTTATTTATTTATTTATTCATTCAATTGTGTCCAATTCTAAGAGTCTGCCTGGACAAGTCCCTGTGGTTTCCCAGGCACGGTTTTTCAGAAGTGGTTTGCCATTGTCTCCTTCCTAGAGCTGAGAGGAAGGGACTGATCCAAGACCACCCAGTTAGCTTTGTGCCCAAGGTGGGACTAGAGCGCTCGGCCTCCCAGTTTGTAGCCTGATGGCTTCACCACTAGATCAAACTGGCTCTCTACTCCTACCTTAGAAGGGAGCCATAAGCCTCACTGGTCATGTGGAAGTTCATCGTAGAGACAGGTAGAAAAACATAAAAGGCTTCTAGACACTCGCCAAATATGATGGCTAAATATGCTTTATGCTCATGTCGGAAGTAAAATGGCACCATAGAGTCATTATGTGGTCCTAGATAGATTCCTCTGTGCTATAAAAAACATGGGGTGGAGACTACCAGTGGCTGGTGGACGGTACCATTTTCCATTTCTATTTGTATATATCTGGTGAAAAGGTTGTGAAGCAGGCTAAATCCCATTGTCTCCCACTGAAAGATAAAACAGGGGATGGGTTTTATTTACCTTTACTACTGGTAAAGGTAAGTAAACCGCTCCCACAGAAGCTTCCTGATGATGTCGGAGCTGGTGGGTGGAGCCTCCCGCTGGTTTTATTACCAGTTCTACAGAACTGGTCTGAATCGGGGGCAACCCACCACTGATACCGAAGCATTCAATATCTAGATTTACCAGGTAGCCTGAAACAGGGGTGGGTTCTACTTACCTTTACTACTGGTTCGCAACAGGAGTACGCCTGCATGAGCAGATCATCAATTATGATCCTTCCAAGACTGAGTGGCTGTGGCTTCCGGAGTCCCGATATAGTCAGCTGGTGCCATCGCTGACTATTGGGGGTGAATCCCTGCCCCCACAGAGAGAGCTCGCAATCTGGACATCCTCCTGGACGCACAGCTGTCTTTAGAAGAGCATATGACTGCCGTGGCCAGGAGGGCTTTTTATCAGGTTCGGCTGATTCGCCAGTTGCAGGCCTTTCTGGATCGGGATGCCCTGCGCACGGTCACTCATGCCCTTGTCACCTTCCGGCTGGACTACTGTAATGCTCTCTACATGGGGCTCCCCTTGAAGAGCACTCGAAGGCTCCAACTGGTCCAGAATGCAGCCCTGCGGGTGGTTATGGGTGCAACCCATTGTGCCCATGTGACACCCCTCCTGCGCCTCCTACGCGAGCTGCACTGGCTCTCAGTGGTCTTCCGGGTGCGATTCAAGGTGTTGGTTACCACCTTCAAAGCGCTCCATGGCATTGGACCTGGGTACCTTTCAGACCGACTTCTGCCACCAGTAGCCTCCCACCGGCCAGTCCGCTCCTACAGAGAGGGTCTCCTCAGGGTGCCATCAGCCAAGTTATGTCGGCTGGCGACACCCAGGGGGAGGGCCTTCTCTGTGGGAGCCCCTGCCCTTTGGAATGAACTGCCCCTGGAAATGCGTAAGATCTCCGACCTCCGTGTATTTTGCTGTGCCCTCAAGACCCTGCTGTTCCGCCAGGCTGGGCTATCAATGAAATGATTTTAAATTGAGTGTTCTAAATTTGGGATTTTATATTTGAGCCGAAATTATTTAATAATTTTAATTATTTTTAATTCATGTTTGTCTTTGTGCTTTTAATAGGCTGTACACCGCCCTGAGTCCTTCGAGAGAAGGGTGGTATAGAAATAAAATGATGATGATGATGATGATGATGATATCCAGGCAGGTGGGCAGAGCCTCCCGCTGCTTTTACTACCAATTCTAAAGAACCAGGCAGAACCGGGAGCAACCCATCTGGCCTGAAACCCCCTTTTGTCCTCCCCCTAAATCTAAATTTGCATGGGTAAATTTGTTGTTGCTTTATATTGAACAGCATGTGAACGTAAGCTTGGAAAGTAGATCTCTCAACATGCAACATGGATCTGCGGGAAGCTCAGTCTCAGCATCCCTCTCTCTTATCGTAGAGGACAGACACCACCCAGCAAAGAAAGCAAATGCATATGACAAAGCAAATTCCTGTCTTAAAGTCCCTACAGCAAGGAGTGGAATGAAACAATAATACAGAGATAGAGATAAGCTTAAATAATCTAGAAAGATGTCTGAAATGATCTCCCTATGATGAGAAACAACCTAAAATCCAATTCCTCCTATTTCTCTCCTATCAGGGAGGCCACAAATTATATAAGAGTGTGCTGGGAAAGCAGAACTCCTCCTTCAGAGCAACCAACTCGGTGAAAGCAGGAATGCATTTTCTCCTTTACTCCACAATTTGGACATATCTAATAAATAAGTCCCCAGATGTATTCCTGGCAGGCTGCCAAGGAGGGCCTCTGCTTGTTTATGAGCTCTGCAGTTGACATACAGAATCTTCCAGCCAAATATAGAATTATTCACTTCAGTGATATCGCAAGTTGTTCTGTGGGAAAAGAACAAACAGCCCACGAGTTCATGGCAACTCATGCATTACATCAGCCCTCCCCACTCCAGCTGGGATGGCTTCAGATCTCCTCCACGGCCCCTGAGGCAGAAATTATCAGAGCTGTGGTCCAACATCTCCGGAGGGCACCAGGCTGAGGGTATCTGGTGTGCCTCTGATTACACAAAGAAGACTTTGTTAATGCCAGCTTCTCCAGGTGAAGCCTCACTTTAGGGATATTGGCCCTTCCTTGCCCTCGTCTGCTGTACTTCCCCACTCCTGAAATGGGGAGCTATTTCTGTTTCTTGATACAGTCACTCCAGAGGCAATTCTGGAACCATCTCGCCATCAGTGGTAGCCTAATATCTATCCTGTCTCCCATCTTAAGAAACAGCCACACAGATTCTCATAACAGATAACAGAATAACAGAGTTGGAAGGGACCTTGGAGGTCTTCTAGTCCCACCCTCTGGTTGAGTAGGTGACCCCTCTACCATTCCAGACTAATGGTTGTCCAGTCTCTTCTTAAAAGCCTCCAGTGATGGAGAACCCATGATTTCTGAACGCAAGTTGTTCCACTGAGTAATTGTTCTCACTGTCTGGAAATTTCTCCTTAGTTCTAGGTTGGTTTTCTCTTTCTCTTCACTACCACAGCCTTCAAGCTAAATCTCTCTCTCTTCTTCTCCCTCCCTCCCTCCCTCCCTCCCTCTCTTTCTCTCTGTAACTTTCTGTGCTATAAAGAGGTCACTTCCTCAGTTTTGCAGACCTGTTATTAATGCAAAAGGAGAAATCATCCTATGGCATCATGTCAGGCCTGGCTCTTCTTTTTTTCTTAGGGCAAATCTAGTTGTATTTGTTTCTTGAGATATGATATAATTGAAGCACACTATTATTTTGTACTACTCTATATATAAAAGATACAATGCACAAAGTATCCACATCTAGCACACTATATAACAACCATTGCCCAAGTAGGAAATGTTAAATATTAGAAGTAACAGCAAACTTTTTTTAAAAAAAAAGTTAAGTTTATACCCTAATCAATGACAAGAATCACAGAAATGGATCAAAAGCTAGGTTTTCTGTCTAAGTTTCTGAGAATATTTCAGATTGTCCCAATCCTCTGAATTAGACCAAAATAAGAAACAGATACTACAAGAAAAAACACAACTGTCTTAATATAGGTTATAACAGAATCTCAAAAATCTGACACTGTTTTCTCTTTCGTCTCTCTTATATCAAAGAAAGTCAAAGCAGCACAGTCTTGAGGTTCCTTCTCATAGTTTCCTGGACTAAGTTAATTAATGGTCACTGATATTGTTTGCAGGATCATCTCACTAGTCCTCTGTGTTTGCATTCTTTTATTTTTTTTTTTTTTTATTGAAAAAGTTTTACATTACATTTTATAATATGAAACCCCCCCTTTCCCCCCTCCCTTTCCCCCCCCCCCCACCCTATCCCTTCTAACCCTCCCCCCTCCCTTGACTTCCGCTATTTGACAAACATTAATCTTATCATATTCGACATTCTTTAAAGGCGAGATCCCTTTACATAAGAAACTATTAACTATTAAAGCTTCACTAACATTCACATATTTAAAAATTAAAGCAATTTAGCTAAATAAACTTAATACATTCTCTTTAAAATTTAATCTATACCTCAATTATATACTCTTCATACATTTAGTAATCTTAAATTTTAAACTATACTTCAATTATAAATTCTTCAGTTTAATGATAATAATAAACCACTTAACTATCCATACATTTACTTAAATACATTCTAACTCTAATTCAACTGAGCACTAATTGAAATTTCTTGCTTTGATATTTCTTCTTCATATAGTCAACCCATTTCCTCCATTCCTTAACAAAAGCTTCATGGGTCCTTTCCTTTAGGTATGCAGAAATTTTTGCCATCTCTGCCAGATTAGACATCTTCAATATCCATTCCTCTATAGTAGGCACTTTATCTTTCTTCCAATATTGACCTATCAGTAATCTGGCTGCAGAAATCATATACAATATTAACCTAGTATCAGTTACTGAAAAGCCCTTGATTATTCCCAACAGAAAAAACTGAGGAGAAAACTCCAACTTCTTCTTCAAAATGTTCTGCATCACCCACCAAAGTTTAATCCAAAATGGTTTCAACTTCCTACATGTCCACCAAATATGAAAATATGTTGCATCCAAACAATCACACCTCCAACATTTAGGTTGAACATTTGGATACATACGTGATAACTTTTTGGGATCTAAATGCCATCTATAAAACATTTTGTAAAAATTTTCCCTTAAGTTCTGTGCTTGCGTAAATTTAACGTTCTGGACCCAGATCTTTTCCCATGTTTCTAACATTACTGGTTGATCAAAATTCTGTGCCCATTTAATCATACAGTCTTTAACTAACTCCCCCTCTGAATCTCTCTCCAACAGTAAATTATACAATCGTTTAATATGCATCGGTCCTGTACATTTTATCTGAGTCATCAAGTCCTCTTCATGTAGCATTAATCCAATTTTCTGATCTTCTCTCCATCTCGCTTGAAGTTGAAAGTACTGCAACCAAGTTAAATTGACTCCATCTTCCAACAGAGTATTCCATGACTTCAAACACCAACTGCCCCCATCAGTAAAAAGTATCTCTTTGTACAACAACCCCCCGAGTGACTTTATTTTTGGCAAAATATGCCCAAGATCCAACCACAAAGGTATTTTGTAATCCAATTGAAGCTGGTGCTTCTTCCAAACTCTCAGCAAAGCGTGTCTTAAAATATGCCTGTTAAATACACTGTCTCTCTTATCTTCATAAAGTAGATATGCATGCCATCCAAATTGCAAGTCATAGCCTTCTATATTCAAAATCTCTCTTTTGGTTTTTCCAATCCAATCTCCGACCTGTATCAATGCTGCTGCTTCATAATATAAACGTAGATTTGGAACTTTAAGGCCACCACGTTCACGTATATCTTGCATGATCTTAAATTTAACTCTTGGTTTTTTCCCACTCCAAATAAATTTATTTAAGCCTGCTTGCCAGTCCATCAGATATTTATCATTTTTAAGCACCGGAATCATTTGAAACAGAAACAGAAATCTAGGTAGAACATTCATCTTAACAGCTGCAATTCTACCAAGCAGAGAAAGTTGCAGTTTTTTCCATGTATCAAGATCTTTTTGAATCTTATGCCAAAGTTCTTCGTAGTTATTTTGAAAAAGTTTTTTATTAGATGCTGCAACTTGGACCCCTAAATATTTCACCTTTGTAGCTATTTCAAAGCCTGCCACCCTTTCAAGCTCTTTCCTTTGTGGTTCCAACATATTTTTAACTATCATCTTAGTCTTTTTCTGGTTCAGGCTGAAACCTGAAACCAGACCGTATTCCTCTATAATGTTCTTCATCTGTATGATAGATTCCAAAGGTCGTGTTAGGGTAACAATCAGATCATCTGCAAATGCCTTTGTTCTGTAATCTATTTGCCTTACAACTATTCCACTCATTTTGTCCGAGTCCCGTAGAGCATTCAGCAGCACTTCTAGCGTCAAAATAAACAATAGTGGAGATAATGGGCAGCCTTGTCTTGTCCCTTTCTGTATATTAAAATTAGTAGTCAAACTGCCATTAATAATGATCTGTGCTGTCTGTTCTTGATAAATTGCCGAGATTGCTTGTGTAAACTGCTCTCCAAAGTTCATCTTATGCAAAATCTTTTTTAGAAAATCCCAATTGACTCGATCAAAGGCTTTCTCCGCATCCAAAAACACCAGCACCGCAGAGATCTGTTTCTTTTCATCAAGATATTCCAACAAATCTATGAGTTGCCTGACATTGTCTTTCATGTATCTGCCTTCTATAAAACCAGCTTGGTCTTCATGAATCACATCTTGAATAACTGGCATCAATCTGTTGGCTAATACTTTAGCAAAAATTTTATAGTCCGTATTCAGGAGAGATATTGGTCTAAAATTTTCAGGTTTAGCAGAGTCTTCTTCTTTAGGTATCAATGATATAAAAGCCGTCTTCCACGAGGGAGGTATTTTTCCCCCCTGTTGAATATTACAAAACAAGTCTTTAAGAGGCTCTATCAGTTCCTCTTGCAAGGTCTTATAAAAAACTGCTGTCAAACCATCTGTCCCAGGAGCTTTAGATAATTTCAATTGTTTTATTGCATATATAATCTCTTCCAATGTTATAGGTCGTTCCAGTCTGTCACTTTGTACACTGGAGATTTTTGTAACTCTCTTCTTCTGCAAATATTCATCGATAAGATCTTCTTTAACTTTATCAGCTTGATACAATTTCGAATAATAAGTTAAAAAGGCTTGGTGTATTAAGTTTTGCTGATGTATTCGTTTCCCTTTATACTCAATAGCATTTATCATACGAGAATTTTGCTGTTTCCTCAAAATATAAGCCAACCATCTGCCAGGTTTATTAGCATTACAAAAAGTATTATGTTTAGCATACTGCAGATTAGTTGCTGTTTGTTCAGCCATCAGCATTTGAAATTGATCTTTCAGGAGTTTTATAGTTAACAATACCTTTTCGTCAGTCGGATTCTTAATAAGCAATTGTTCTTTATCCTTTATCTCCGTCTCCAAGTCCAACCTCGACTTCTGTCGAGTTATTTTATGTCTAGAGTTCATATGTATCAGTACTCCCCTCATATAGGCCTTGCATGCATCCCAAACTATCTCAATGGGTGTACCTTTATTCAAATTAATATAAAAAAATTCTTTAATTTGTTCCTTTAACTCCTTAATATACTTTTCATATCTGAAGATATTCTCATTCATACGCCAAGATCTCCTTTCTCTCTTACCTGGGTTCATTTCAATCCAGACTGGACTGTGATCTGTTAAAGTTCTAGGAAGAATTTTTGTTTTTGTCACTACATTAAGTAAATCAGTAGTAGCCAACATAAAATCAATTCTCGAGAAAGATTTATGTCTATCTGAGAAAAAAGTAAAATCCAATTCATCTGGATGATGAATTCTCCAAACATCCTTCAACTCTAATTCCTCTTTCATAGCAAAAAAAGTCTGTGGTAACTTATTCCCTTTCTTGGCAGATGTCTTTTTATCCAATGTTACATCAATCACCCCGTTCCAATCTCCCATGATCAAAAGAGATTTGTAATTCCACTGCAAAATTTTCTCATTCAGCATTTTATAAAAACTTTCCTGTTGCTGGTTCGGGGCGTAGATGCCAATTAGAAGCACTTCAACATTCTGTACAGTTATTACGACAGCAACATATCTCCCCTCATCATCCACTTCTATAAGTTTAGCTGGTATTCTTTTGGCAATATAAAATACAAGTCCATTTCTTTTGGCCTTACTAGAAGATATAAATTGTAATCCAATTTTTGAGATTAAAAGTTTCTGGTCCTGGGTTCTTATATGAGTTTCCTGTAAGCAGACAACATCATTATTGTATTGTTTTAAATAGTGAAATATTTTTCTTCTCTTCTGCGGTGAATTCAAACCATTCACATTCCAAGATAAAATTTTAAGTATCATTTTGATGATGGCTGAAGCTCTCGAAGCAATTCACGAAGAGTTCCCGCAACCGCCGACGTCTTCGGTCTTGCTCCTCCCACAGCTTCTGAATATAACTTTTTCCCATTCGCTTCCTTCTCCTCCTGTGGTGTCTTCTCCTGGTATGTTTCCAATCGTTGCTTCCCTGCCGCTCTGGTTATACGTTGATCCTTGGGTTCTTGCATCAGTAAATCCAAATCCGGTTCCACCTCTCTTGTAGCTCTGGATTGCTTTGGTTTCACCTCGGGGATATCTATTAGTGAATCTTCTAATACACCTCCTGCTGCACCTAGAATTTCCTCCCTTGGGGCTTCTTGACCTTCCTTTAGCAGTCCCTGTTGAAAAACCTGCTCTACTGAGATGTCTTCAATAGGTATAAGTGTAGAAGAACGAGGTGAAGGAATTTTTTTCAACACATTGTTATAGAACTGTTCCGCCTTCTCCACCGAGTTGATACGATATCTCACATCTTCAAATCTTAAAACAATACCAACAGGGACATCCCATCTAAATGGAATCTGACGCCGCTTCAACTCATTCACAAGGAAACCAAAGTCTTTCCGGTCTCTTAACATCTTTGGTGGTAATTCTTTGAAAACCCCAATTTGATTGCCACCATGTAAAAGCGTAGATTGAAAAGAGTATTGCAAGATGTCATTTCTCAATTTCCTCTCAGTAAAGTAAATTACCACATCTCTTGGCAAATTTCTCTGTTTTGCAATACGTGAGTTGGCTCTGTACAGCTTGTCTATTCTATTATCCACCACCTCTGGTTCAACTTTCAGGATCTTCGCCAACACTTCCACACAGGTTGCCCTCAAGTTTTCACGATTACTTTCTCTTAAACCTCTTAATCTTAAAGCATATTCCATATTTCGAAATTGTAGCATGGTAATCTCTTCTTCGAACCTCTGGCTCTGCACCCCCACCTTAAACATCTGTTCTTTTACTTCCTTTTTGTTTGCTTCAACTTCAAGATTTAAATCCTCCACTTTTTTCTCAATCACCAGTAGAGCATCAGTAAGAACCGTGGCTACTTTGGTTACACTCTGCTGTAATCCTTCAGTTTTTTCTTCCACCAGCTCCTTAACTTCCCCCACCACTGTTTTCATTTCTTTTTGATTTTTAGTCAACCTTTCATCCAATTTACTCATTTGGCCAGAGAGTTCTCCCATGTATTTATGTATAAATGTTTTCAAATCTTCTATATCACAATCCTGTGTCTGTTTTAACTGCTTTGAAGCTGACACTGGCTTTTCCTTTGTTTGGTGTGTGGGGGAATCCCCCCCTGCTCTCTTTGAAGTCATGCCTGAACAGAGCTTAAATCCAGGCAGAAAAGAAAAAAATCTTCCTCCTTTTCCTGATCTCCCCAGGTTTACAAAAAAGGAGCAAGTTCCATTAACTTTTATGTAGAAAAGATACTTTAAAGAACTATTATTGTAAAAAACTTGTAAAACTTGTGAATAAACAAAGTCCAATTACAGCCAAACACACTTTCGCTTTCTTGTTACACTTTCTCCTTCCGCTTTCACTGACTCTGCTTTAATCAGCCGCCATTTTCACACACTTTAACTTCAAACAACTTGCTTTCCAAATTTTAAAGAGAACTCATTAAAAACTTTATATTCATCAGAGGATCTCACCAAGCTAGTTGTTTTTCACTTGAGAATTAGCTTCGTTCGTTTCGGTTCCTCTCCAGCTTGTTCTGACAGGCAGAAGTCCCACGCCGCTCGGAGCTTCAGCAGCTTAAATAGGGAGCCCCAACAAAAGCGCTTACCAGGGCTTAGAGACCACCCTGGCAGCACTTCTGGGGCTCAACCTTTGCTGCCCACTCTCGCTCCCCCCCACTGCAAAAGGGGGAGCGTTCCAAGCCGCTTTTGAGGTAAAAAAGCGGCTCTACAGGCGGCGGGGGCGGCGGACGATCAAACGAACCGCCCAGCGCCGAAGAGATCGAAACCGGAAGTCCTGCATTCTTTTATTTTGATTACTTATGTTTTGACCACAAACATGTTTATTTATGATGCAGAATTTTCCAAAGTGAGGACATTAAGATAGATATAATTTCCCAGCACATTATATGGTATAAATATCATATTTATCTTATATCATTATAGCCATCTTATTTTATTTGTTAGGTAAGTTTCTACTGTATGTATGCATTTACTTATATGCAGCTTTACGTACAGAAAAAAAAAAAACCACTCAGAATTGGTATAAGGGCATAAATACATCCATAATCCAAACATACTTTGATGTATTTTTTCTAACAAAGCAACATACATTGTTTTTTTTTCCATTGATCAATCTCATTCTTTTCAAAACTTTTTGAAATTTTAAGTTATATCCAAGCTTCATTTCCTCGTGAAATACACTATTTTCGACAACAGCAAAAACTCGAACTCTCCAACGTGGACCTCATCCCATTCCTAAGAGGTCCAGAAAGGGCTCCTGCATAAGCACATCTGTGTGCCTTCCGTCCCTGTCTAACTGTCCCCATTTATCTGTACTTACTTCCTCTGTTTATGTTTATACCTATACCTCAGAGGTGGGTTTCAGTAAGTTCTGACCAGTTCCGGAGAACTGGTAGCGAAAATTTTGAGTAGTTTGGAGAACCGGTAAATACCACCTCTGACTGGTCCCGCCCCCATCTATTCTCTGCCTCCTGAGTCCCAGCTGATCGGGAGGAAATGGGGATTTTGCAGTAACCTTCAACTGGAGTGGGGAGGGAATGGAAATTTTACAGTATCCTTCCCTGCCATGCCTACTAAGCCACGCCCACAAAGCCATGCCACGACCACCAAGCCACACCCACAGAACCGGTAGTAAAATATTTTGAAACACACCACTGCCTTCAATCCAATCTTAATAACAACAAACGTCAATCAAGGCCAAAGTACTGTACAAGAGTGTGTGCACACCAGGAGTACAAGGCACAAGTATGGGAAACACCTGTTACACTTTCAAGCGGCACCAACTCTTCCCGGGACTGCCAACCAATCTCAAGGCCCAACTCCAAAGCTTTCCAGCATGGCAGGCCGGAGCTGCCCTTGTGTGCTGAAGTCTTTGGGGCAAGATCAGATCAGTCCTATTAGGCACAAAAAGGGGTTGTAGAGCATCCTTCCAAGAGTCCCCTCTTCACCTGTTTATCTTTAAATATGATTCACTTTCTGCCTGGCTATTGGGAAGCAAATCTTTTTACATCTCCTCCAAAAAAACCTGGGGTTTTTTTGGAGGAGATGTAATTTGGGTTTGCTGTGCTTCCTCCTCTCAGCCAGTTGCAAATAGGTTTACAAACAGAATGTTATTCTACCAAGAGACAAAAAGTGCTCTTACACCCCCAATGAAAAAAGCTTCTCAAATGTCTCACGGAATTTACTTAAACGCCCATCTGTGGGTGTTAACCTGAACTGACTCGAGGAGCGTACATACACGCTGGTGATGGTGCACATTTACACGGTGTTGTAAAGATATGAGCAGGAGGGGCTGTCATGCCTTGGTTGAGGCCATGATTCTCAAAACAGAAATGTGGACAGGGCCTCCTATGTGCTCACCATCCATTTCTTCTCTTCCCTTTCTCCACACCGGTGTGGAGATGGGTGAAGAGAGAGTTTATCGTTACAACTTAAGGGTATTTAGGAATCTGCACCTTGAAATAATAAGAGAAATGCTTTTATTCTTCAAAGGAATATGCAGAAGGGCACCTGACTGAAAAATGATTAAAACCCTAATCTACTCTACATTAAATACCAATTAAGTCACACACCACAAATTAAGTCATTTGCCACAAAAAAAAAAGCAACATATTGGGATCAAATTATATGTAGTTTTAGAAGCAGGAAAAATGTAACAGCTAAACAAAATGATATTGGAACTTCTGCAGCTGCATAAAAACATACATGCATCAATTCACCCAACCAGGAAAACTGCATTGCCAGAACTGATGTAAAGGTCACCGTATCCCATCTTCTCCTTGAGGCAAAAACTTGTCATAATCACAAGAGTGAAGGCATTTAAACAAAAGGAGGCTTGAGTACAAATTCTAACAAGACCATAGACTGAGTAGAGCCATAGTACAAATTCTGCCGTGAGAATTCAACGGAGTTGAAGAAAGAGCACAAGAGTGTCTGCAGGGTGTGGGTGAGTGGTGGGGGGAGGTCAAGATGGTGGTGCTGGCTCGTCACACAAATACGGGTGAAACTTGATCTTCCCCTTTTGGACCACACCACACACACAACCATGAAAGAGCACTCAGGACAGCCAGGTGATTAGATCCAAATCAAGAAGTTCTCCAAAAGGATCCACTACAGTCTTGCAGCCCAGTGGGAAGGCATAAACAGAAGAGAAAGCCTCCAATGTCTTCAGGAAGCCCTACCTAGAAGTGAAGGCATCTAAAGCACACCCAGACATTCAGGATGAGAGCTGGATGATCCCAAGAGCTCCACAAAGTTTGCTGGTAGACTCTTCTCTACCAGAAGCAAAAAACTGCAGGAACAAGCTACACATACCTAGTGGCGAGAATGACCATACAGGGGTCCTTCTACAGTACTGACTTAGAATTACGTGTCATCGGAGTAGTTATGCAATCTCTCTAAACACAATGCAGCCATGAAAAAGAGTAGTCCATGCATCGGTACAAAATGACAACAGCATCATGAGGAACACATTAAACAATTGTCCCAACTTTGGGGGTCCTCAAAAGCTTCAGCCTGGCCCTGGTTGGTACCCAGAAGCCTCCCAAGAGGAAGATGGTACCTTTGTGCTTTCTTGTAACTCAAACATCTGAATTATCCATCTGACATTTTTATTCTAGAAGTAAGGCTTCCATGTATGAAGATGACACATACGACTCCCTTTAATTCACTGGTGCATATCAAATGAGAGAACACTGGAAAAGGACAGATTGCAATGTTCAAAGGAACCTTTTCATCTTCTTAAATTTCAAGGTTCCTAACAGCATCACCTTATTTATTTGAAGACAGGTTCTGTCATGCTTTCACTTGAAGACCCTCATTAACAAGGCTTTTGCCAACTCCTGAGCCTATTGACTAACCTAAAAGGGATCTCCACCCTTTAAGCCTGTCAGTTCAGTCTTGATCTAAATGGGATGATTCTCAAGAGTCAATATTTCAGTTCTCCCTTTGAACAGAAAGCATTAAGCTAATGGCTTTCAAATCTGAGGCTTTCCTTGGAGCTAAACCCTTCATTTAGGAATGATTGCCTTTAAATTTAGCTGCCTGCCTTTACATTGGCTAGTTGCCTTGTTGCGTTGGGTTGTAGACACCTCCCTTCCTTTCCTGTGGTTTCCTCTTCTCCCACTGCATTGGTGCCTCTGATCCTGGTGTGGTGATTTGTGCTAATTGACTTCATTGCGGGCACCTCACAAAGAATCCAGGTGGATGGAAGTTGGTGTCTGGAGTTCACTAGAAGGTGCCAAAACCTTACCCTTGACTGTGGACATTCCAATTCACTTGTAGAAATGGTCCTTCTTCCTCTTTCAGCTGGTTCCCTTGGCTACCATCCTCCTTGACAGTTCATCTAGGTTCTTTCCATCTCTTGTTATAATTATTTTACTACAAAATCTGTGGCCCGCTTTGATTTAAAAATACAAGCCAGCCTGTTTATATTTTTTGAACAAAGACCACGCACATTAATCAGATCTACATTATCTTACAACAGTCAGGCATTCTATGTGCATCTTGGTGTATCTCCAAAGACTCCCAGATTTTCTGATGCTTCCAAGCAAGGGAGAAAGAGCCATACTCTGCTCAAAATGGAAGCTCTTCTGACATCTTGCTAAGCCCGGACATTCACTGTAGCTGCACATTATTTTCACCGCAGGATGCCAAGCCATGTTATAAAAACCATGAAGGCTTCTGCCCTCAGGCTCATGGTGGCAATCTACAACAAACATTTGTTTCGTTCCCTTTTCCTCTCCACCCAGATGCCAAGGGGGAAGGCAAACAAAGCACCATAACATAAAAACCTCACTCACCAGACTGCCCAGGATAAAGCAAATTATCTTCACAAAGAACAGCACAGTAGCTTACCCTGCATGTTCATGTTTTAGGACACACATAATATGGAATACCTAACATGTCTCCCCCAGGCAGGGGGTGCAAAGCTGGAAAAGCAATCACTGAGACCCCACAAAGGATCCAGATGGACCGTTACAGCACATGGTTTATGCTTGTCTGGGTTTATAAAGCAGCAAATTACAGAGTAGCGTAATTTTACTTTGTTCAGGGTGACATGTTATAACAAAGGCTTGCCTTCCCTCGTGCAAATATTTCTCCCCTTTCATCAGCTTTTTAGATGCAGTTAGCCAAACAGAAGAGATCATTTAAATGAGGGTTAAATAATTAATTTAAAAAACAACTACAACAATCTGATTCTGTTTGGCTGGGTGTTGTGCCCAGTGTGGAGATCAGTGCAGGTGGTATAGAAGAGACACAGTTCTTTGTCTGGTTGCTAAGAGGACAAAAATGATGTCTTACCTCTGAGGAAATTATGGTGTGTTTTCGGGCCGGATATGTAATTCAGGTGGAATGAGCCCACGACAGTAGAAGTGAAAATTAAGGATATGTTTTGTCAAAGCGGGTAGGAGGGTTGACTCTAATCAGGGCTGTTTATAACATATGATCATAGCTAATTGTTCATTAATTCCACCATGTCATTTGTTCATAGATTACAACCTCTGTGTAATGATTGTGTTGGTTTTCCTCTCCCCTGGGGTGGGAGTGGGGAAGGAGGAGGCAGATGGGAGAGGATCTGGGACTTTAATGGTCTTTCAGTTCATGTAGAAAATAGCAGGGTTACATGACGGATTTCTTTCTGAAGATTGAGCCAAGTTGCATTAAATTGTGCCAGTCCATCTTTCCTGACAGTCAGACATTATATATCGCAGACATGATCACTGCAGGTAACATTTGCTAATACATTTTCTAAGCTGGGGGAAGATAAAATTAAAATGGCAGCATAAAGAAAATTATTACAATCCTTAAATTTATTTTTTGAGTGATAAGAATCTTTTGGAAGTCAAAACATAAACACCTATGCACAGTCCTCTATTTTTCACGTATGGATTAGTTTCTCTATGTTTGAAAATTGAATTTTGGACACATACAGCCTTACAGTTTGCCACTATGGCATTGGCTCTGAATTGAGCTCCGGCAATAAAAACTATCAATAATTTATTCATGCTGCCACAAATGCTCCAAAAGAAATACACCAGGAAGAGTATTTAAACATAAAGTTTTCTGTTTAAGATGTTATTAAAAGAAATTGTCTCAAAGTTTAATATACTTCCCACTGACAAAAATGAGAAATGTGTGTGCAAGGTTGCATAGCAATCCACAAGGCAAGGAAAAACAAAGTAGGGATGAATGAGTTGTCTAGTAAATTGTGAATTTGAAACATTCTGAATTATGTCTGAATTCAAGCAAAATACTCAGAATTGGATTGATAGGAGCCCCATAATTTGTTATTAATAGAGGGCAGCCATAAGGAAATTAGGTTACTTCAAGTGGTATTATCTATCTGCAAGTGTTTGTTACCAGAAAGAAAAACTTGTGAGTTAAAGTGAAATGAGATTAGCAAGTTTAGGTTTGGGCACTTTCTGGGGAAAACAAAGAAAGAAAGAAAGAAAGAAGCAAAATTAAATTATAATATCTCGGGCAGAGCAGCTAAGTAGCGTTGAGATTAGACAGCCATTAATTTTTTTATGTCCTCAAGCCATTCCTGCTGGTAGAAACTCCTCTTTATTTGGACATGCAATTTAAGAAGATGCACATAACACAAATAACACTTTAGTGCAGAGGTCTTCAAAGTGCAGAGGTCTTCATAGCTGGCTGGAGAATTCTGGGAGTTGAAGTCCACAAGTCTTAAAGCTGCTAAGTTTGAAGACCTCTGCTTTAGTGGCAAGTTTTCATGAAAACAGCAAGGCATGGCTGAATCATTATAAGATTTGCTTGATGCTACAGAAGTGGCCAAGAAGATGTCCACAGGAAACTCAGAGAGAGGCAGATTTGAGAGAAAGAACTTGTGCTACGGACCAAATCAAACCAAACCAAACCACAAATTCCATCTACAAGGAAGCTTCCTTCCTTCCCCTTAAAGCCCCCAATAATGTAACAGCTCCGTAAGATCAAAAATATGCATCCTTGTTCTGCGGAAGACAGTCATGTGATCCTTTCATTGGGTGCGCCCAAAGACTGGTTGGACAGCCATCTGTGGGAAATGTTTCTTTTGCCTTCTGAGGGTCTGATGATCCAAGACTATGCCCTTTAACCCTAACGATGCTATGATTCTATCACAGTTTATGTGGGTGGTGATAATAAATCCAATGGAAACATTCAAAGACAAGAATGCCATTATCCACAGGTCCTTGCAGCTTAACGTAAAAAAGAAAACCCACCTCCTATTGTTATAGTTATATTGTCAGCACTTCAAGCTGCATTTACTCTAGTGCTGACATAAGAAAGAGAAGAGAAGGCATCTGGCAAGGGACGTTTGACTTTTCACCTACTTATTTTCCCTGGAGATGATATCCCCTAGGAGATGGGATGGGAGGGAGGAAATTCTTTTGAGGTGGAGCAGTAGATTAGGGGCAGAGTGACTTGGAAGATGGCCAATGAGTGCAGAGGAGTGGGGAAAGGAAAGGGAGGGTTTTGGGTCAGGAAGCCAGTGTTGGCTACAACAGAGTTGGGTATCGCTTGTTGTGCTTAATAAATGAGAGATTTTATCAAAGACGTTTTGTTGAAATGCAATTTATTTGAGATGACATCGAAACTTGACATATATAAAGAGCAGTAGTGACGCAATGGTTAGAATGCAGTATTCTAATTCTGCCGAATACCAGCAGTTCGATTCTGAGCGGCTCAAGGTTGATTCAGTCGTTCATCCTTCTGAGGTAGGTAAAAAGAGGATCCAGGTTGTTGGGGGCAATGGGCTGACTTTTAGAGAGGGCTGTAAAGCACTGTGAAGTAGTATATAAGTCTAAATGCTGCTGCTATTACTATAGTTCAAAGTTTCCCCATCTTTCTAAATAAAAGCATCCATATTTTTATTCACTGAATATAATATGGGTGGGGAGGGGTGCTGTACTTTGCAGAATTGTGAAAAGCCATGTTTCTATTGAAAGTCACATATAACTGCCCAGGGCACTCAGGAAGATTTCATTAGAACAGAAATTAAGTTTGTTCCTGACATTTTTCCCCCTTTATGAGTAAAGAACAAGATTCAAGTGTCCCAATGCTTCTAATGCCTCCACTCTTTACTCCATGAAAATCAGGTGGCCCTTTTTTGCTTGTCTTGGCCCTTTGAGCTCTGGTTATCAAGGTCGGTCATCCAAAATCTCCTGTCACATCTCCAATGCCCTCAATCATCATCTGCACTGACCTGATGACAGCGGGAAACTTGAAGGTCGTGGAGGGATCTAAGATGCACCACCCTGCTGTAGGTTATGATGGGAGTACATTGGAATGGGTTGTAACCTGGAAATGTAATTGACTAAACAGGCAGGAGCAGAGATACCCATCAATCAATTTCAAGCCTCTTGGGAGAATTGAATATGGATGGTGTTCAGTATTGCAAGAAGTGCTTCATATTTCTGTCTTGGATGTATTTCCTTTGGGGATGATTGCAGAAACTGCTTGAAGGAACCATGTAAGGTGTGGGCTTGGGAAAGGTTGCCCTTGGCATATTACCACAGTCGGGCACAAGTCAGAGGAACTGGGCATGCCAGTAACTCCTTGATCAGATCTCTTGCAGCCAGTCAATGTCTTTGCAGAAGCTGGTACTTGACAATGAAGACCCACTGAAAAATATTTGTTGTTGTATGAATGCGTATCCCTTCAAGTTTTATAGCAGAAACCTGCTAGAAAAGGAGAAAAGCCTACCACAGGGAGTAAATCATACAGCAGATATCTGGACTTGCCTGATAATTATATTAAATCAGCCTCAGACAGAAATCTGAATATCTAATAAAACCCCACAAACCTAAGGAGATATTTAAAATATTGTTCCACAGATACAGTGTTTCCCAAAAAATAAAACCCTGTCTTATATTTTTTGAACCACAAAATAAGTGCTTGGCCTTATTTTGGGGGAAGTCTTATTATTTTGGGGTGCGTGGAGCAAGACGGGGCTCCTCTTGCCGTCATACCTGATTTCCAGTTCTGTCTCCCTAACCTTAACCAGAGGAAATGGCGAGGACTGGCTGTGCATGTGGTTAAATATTTTTGGGGAGGGCTTATTTTTGGGGGGGGCTTATTTTCAGGGGAATTTATTTCAGTGGATGTGCTCAAAAGCCAATTAGGCTTATTATCGGGGATGTCTTATTTTCAGGGAAACAGGATATTATTTTCATTAACTTAAAAATAATTCTCATTTATTCACAAATGGTTCTCCAGTTATTTTTCCATGTAAAAGAACAGTAACATGCCCTACATCTTTGCCAGGATTTAATAAAGTCACCAATAAATTAATCCAGATCCCTCCTCTGGCTGGAGAGAAACACTGGATGCAGGAAGCAAGTTGTTTCATTCCCAGGATGTCCGTAACATCTTTCTAGTGCAACCATCCCTTCGTGCTTGCAGACTCGGCCAACAGAGGATCTCTGCAGGGAACAAAAGGGCATGTGCCATGCACATCATGCCATCATTGTGCCGGTTATGTAATTTGTGCCATGATATGAAGTGCATTACATCACTCTAGTGGTTTCTAACAAATGCCTGCATTTAAATGCAGAAAAGGAGAACTTCAAGCAATGCTGCTCAAAATGCAACTTTGTAAGATCCTTTGTTTATTGAGCTTCCCAAGTGTGTTTGCTTGGGAGTGTTTTAACGAACATGTGCCATTCAACTGCTTTATTGTAACTGGCAATGGAATGATTAGGAATTAGACCTGTCTTGATTTCAAGTGACAGAAAAACTGATTCCATTAGCATTCCATAGTTTATCAGAATATTGTCTTCTTATTGTGTGATGTTACCCACACTGGATAATTTCCTAATATACCATAAACTGTGCTTAATGCTTATAAGAAAGCACTAGGAGAAAGCATATTACAGCTTGAGAAGTGTGAAGAGGATGCATAGCAGGCCAGCTGACCAAAAAAACACCTAACAACAGATGCCACTGAAGTTTCCCTAATGCTGTAGAGGTCTAGTAAACCTTCTTAGACACTGGTGGTGAACTGAAAGGTAGCCTTGATTATCTTCTGTGCCTAGGTGATGGCCAGTGGAGGGGGGGGTGCTTCCTCTAGAATCCCAGAGAGAAGCAGATGAGCACAAAAACACCATGGAGAAATTCCAGAATCTCAGTCATTGCTGGAAACTCAGATCACACCTCAAAACTCAGAAACCATCTTCTTTCAATGTGGTCTGTGGGTAGAACCTGGATGGTGGACCTGGTTGCATTTTGATTGGTTGGTAAATTGATTTGCTTGAAGTTGGGTGGTGTAGTAATAGTTGGGTAAAGAAACACACAGAGAAGGAGAAAGTGGAAGATGAAAAGAACAGAAATATTATTCGTTAAGTGGGGTACAAGGTTGGATGGAGTTGTACTAAATTTAGTAGAAACAAAATCTGTTATTTATCTCAGAATTCTGGCTTGTCTCAGATGCCTCCCAATTCTCCCATGGTTAACTGGAGGTGCCCAGAAACAACATCTTCACTGCTGGAAATTTCAGCCATGACATTTGCTCTCCTCTTCATTCCAGAGAAACTTTTGCATCTGCCCCCCCAAAAATTGAAAGGCCGTTTGCTTTTTACATCCCTTTCCTCATTTGCTCATGTCATGAAATGATAGCTCCTGGATCGTGGATTTTTCTTTTGCTGTCAAGCCTCTTTCACACTGACTTGACCCATAGATATGTTTTAAAACAGGGGTCTCCAACCTTGGCAACTTTAAGCCTGGCGGACTTCAACTCCCAGAATACCCCTGGCTGGGGAATTCTAAGAGTTGAAGTCCGCCAGGCTTAAAGTTACCAAGGTTGGAGACCCCTGTTTTAAAAAGCATTATCTGTTTTGAGGTACTCTCTTAAAAGCCTGAGTGGCATATTTTTGAGTCTCCAGTAGAGAGCAGCATTTGAAATATTTTTAACAGGACGGCTTGTCCAGCTATCCTGGATTTTTGACCCAAGGCAGAGAATACATATGGCCTTTCACTCTGAATTTACTGTCTCTGTTCAACAGTTATTTCTGCTTGAATCTATGGAAGAGACCAGAATCTTTGAAATCTGTCTCTAAACAACAGAAGGCAGAAATCAAATTCAATTATAGGAAATTTCCGTGAGCTGCTTTACATTTCATCGTCACCAAAACAAATACTTGTAATCAGCCAGTGGGCAAATTCGCAATATAAGAAACCATAAAAATGCAAAACTAAACAAGCCAAAATATTAGGTCAATTTAAAAATGAAGACACAGATAGGTAGTATTTTGGGAATGCATTGAAACAGTAGCTCTTAAACCGTGTAGGTATGCTTATCCTTCAAATCAATACATTTTACAACTACCACCATAGTCACTGGCTATATAGAACTTTATAAAGAACTTTAAGGATGACAGACAATTAATCCTATATTTTTCATCTATCCTCAGTTGGTGGTCAAACATTTCCTTTCCAGATTATAAATTATCAAACGCCCCCATGAAGCCCTATGCCAAATTGACTCTCCTGAGAACACCCAGAAAACTAATTAGATAGCAAACAAAGAAATTCTGAATAGGGAAATGACAAAGGAAAATGACAACAATAGTTAAAGGTTTTGTCATATCTTCCACGAAAGAGATTTATTTTGTCATCGTGGTCTTAAATTTAGCAGGAATTTAAAATAACTCCAAATATTGGAGTTATTTAAAATAACTTAAAATACTCCAAATATTTACATATATATTAGATTTATAGCTGGTCTCTCTCCAGAAGTACAAAATTCCTCCCTCCCTTTTTCCTCATAAGAGCAACCCAGTGAAGTAGTTTGGGTTACAAGAGAGTAACCAGTCATTTTGTGCTTCCTCAGTAAATGGTAGACATGAAGTTGGGTCTCTCAGGTGACTATCTAGAACCATCACCATAACCTCACAGTGGCTGTGACATCTACTGAAAGCAACAACAACAAAGGAAAGAAGAGCAAACACATTTCTAATTGTGAAAGCAAATAACACATGAAATAAGTGTTGTTGTTGTTAGTTGCAAAGTCGTGTCCGACCCATTGTGACCCCATGGACAATATTCCTCCAGGCCTTCCTGTCCTCTACCATCCTCTGGAGTCCATTGAAGCTCATGCTGGCTGCTTCAGTGACTCCATCCAGTCACCTCATTCTCTTCCGTCCCCTTCTTCTTTTGCCCTCAATCATTTCCCAGCATGAGTCTCTTCTCCAATGCATCCTTCCTTCTTATTAGGTGGCCAAAGTATTTGAGTTTCATCTTCAGGATCTGGCCTTCTAAAGAGCAGTCAGGGTTGATCTCCTCTAGGAGTGACCGGTTGGATCGCCTTGCAGTCCAAGGGACTCGCAGGAGTCTTCCCCAGCACCAGAATTCAAAGGCCTCCATTCTTTGACGCTCACCAAATAAGTGTAGCCCAGCTATAATAATAATTATGTATTATAATTATATATAATAATAATAGATAGATAGATAGATGGATGGATGGATGGATAGATAGATAGATAGATAGATAGATAGATAGATAGATAGATAGATAGATAGATAGATAGATAGATAGATAGATAGCTTTTATTGCGGTCAGAGACCAAATTAAATACATATAAAAAGGGGGGGTAGATTTTACAATTGTAAATAGATCATGCGACAATACACCATCTACTACCTCAGATACAATCTGTACTATCAAAACTAGTGATCCTCTGCCATAGGAATTACCGGTTTCTTCCCCCATTTTTTTTCCGCCATGACTGCAGCAAAAAATTTTGCCACCTTTGAAGTTATATTAGGGTCTGTATCCTGGAGTAGGAAATAAAGGCTGAACAGATCAGGTGATCCAGGGAATCTCTGGGAAATAGGGGAAATAAATCTTGATCTTATGTCTCGGTAGTGGGGACATACGAATGTAATGTGAAACAGAGATTCTGGGGATCGGCCATCACATGCACAATAGGAGGATTTTACTCCCCCCAAAAGCCTACTGTCGAGGACATTCGAGGGGATCACATTAAATCTTGCCTTCATAAATGCGAGCCTATGTTTGATAGAATGTAACGCAGAGAGGTAAGGTGGAGGGTGAGGCAAGGGAACAATTCCAAGGGAAAACGGTGAGCATGTTCCCGATCCGTTTGCCAGATATAGTTGTCTGTCAATGTCATCCAGCCGTTGAAAGATCAATGATTTGGCAGCATCAGGGCCTAAAGTAAAAGCTTCAATGGGGGAAATCCCGATCTTCAAAAGCTTTGTATGGATATTATGGGCCCAGGGACTATGAAAAGGGTCCCGCCATAGGCATTGGCCCAGGTAATATCCTGGGAGTCTGGTCCACAGGGACAACCAATATCCAATTGCACGTTTCCACATGATTGTAGCAAGTGAAGATATGCCCAATTCCAGCTGGATTGCGGCGTTACTTACACAGGGAGAGACTCCCATCAAACGGCGTAGGAACTGGTTGTGGATGGACTCAAGAGAGGAGATGTTGGATTGGACCCATAGGGGGGCGCCGTAGGTGACAGCCGCTATCACCTTTGCCCTATAGACTTTTATTGCTGAGGGGATATGATGGGCTCCCTCAGTATGAAAAAAATGCAGGAGGGCATGGGTGGAAATCTTAGCCTTATTACAGAGAGATTCAACCTGCGCAGGCCACTTGGTATTAGATTGAAAGAGGATACCTAGGTATTGAAATCTGTGGACCTGTTCCACTGGGATGCCATCCAGGTTCCAGTGATAAATTTTCCTGCTTCTTGCAAATACCATGATTTTAGGCTTAAAATGGTTTATATGGAGTTGGTTAGCAGAGCAGTAAGCAGAGAGGATTTTTAAGGCTCTACATAGGCCCACCCGGGAAAATGAAAGTATTGCAGCATCGTCAGCGTAGAGCAGGAGCGGACATCTGTAATCGGCTAATCTAGGAGCATGGATATAGACCATGTGATCCGAAAATGCCTTTCTCCAGTCACTGATGTATTGGTTGAAGAGAAAGGGTGCGAGTATACACCCCTGCCTAACCCCCTTGTTAATGGGGATAGCTTTGGTGAGATCCCCCTGCGGGGTAAGGCGCACTTTTGCTTCTGTCCCTTCATGCAGCTGGGATATAAGCCAAAGTAATCTTTTGTCAATTCCCCAGGCAGAAAGTTTGGCCCACAGTTTAGCTCTAGGGATGCTGTCGAAGGCAGCCTTTAGGTCTATGAAGGCAACGCAGAGACGGCCCTTCCTGGGGGTGGAGTATTTTACGGCAAGATGATGAAGGATCAAAGCATGGTCAATTGTCGAGTGGTCTGGATGGAACCCCGCCTGCTCATAGCCGAGCAGGTCGGCCTCTTCAGCCCAGCACTCCAGTTTGGACAGGAGATAGCGGGCATAGAGTTTCCCCAAAATTGAAAGAAGACTGATGTTATGGAAGTTGCCGGGATCGGAGTGGGCGCCTTTCTTATATATTGGGATAATTATAATAATAAATAAATGTAGCCTGGTGAAAACGAATGGAATGAAGGAAGGAAGGAATGAGGCACTCTTGGGGCTTCTGACTGCCCGTGCCTGCTGTCCATGTCTGTCCATTGCTGGACTCGGGAAAGGAAATCTGGAACAGACAGCCTGGGTGGATTCTTCCCTGAAGGCAAGCAGGGGGAAGGTTGCTCCCAGCTGTTCCTTCCACCTGTTTTCACGGAGTTCCACAACTTCTTAAAACGGAGCCAATAAACACAATAAGAAATGACAGGATAAGAAAGAACAATTTTAAGATTTCAGTACAAAACACCTTCCTTCCTATTTAAGAGGACTATTCTACACAAACATATCAATGGCACCCACCTCTGTAACGTTCCTCTATTTCAACTATTAATCTTTTCTTCCACCAACCCAGAAAACAGCAAGCTTCCATCATCACAATTTACATTTTAATGGCTTTAAAATGTTGATTGTCTCAGATTAAGTGAAAACGATCAGTCTCTACATAAATATCCTGCAATATGCTTTTCATGCATAATGGTAAACATTATTATACAAAGCGGGCTGTTTTCTGGTCCAGCTTTTAATTTATATTTTATTGTGTTAAGTCTCAGATATTTTGTCACATACTTAGAAAACTCATGGACTTTTTTGCTTACAAATTCTTACACGGTGTGATGCTACGAGACCGTTTCCAGTTGATTTTTTACAGTAAAATGGCAATGTTCCACTTATATCTAACCTTCATCGTTCCAAACATTTTTTTTCTTTAGAACCTGTTTTAAAACCTTACTCTCAGCAAGGTAAGTTATGGGCAGTTTATGGGAACTTTAACCAAGTTCCTGTAGCTTGAAGGCCTGACCCAGTGACTCCTTCACATGTGCTTACTGCTTCTTTCACAATGACAGTCAAAGTAGCCTAATTTCTCCTTTGTTGTTAAATGTCCTAAGTTAAGGTGATTTAATTGCCTTTTATCACAAAATTAATCTTTTATTAGACATAATCTTACAAAGTTTGGCATAGTGCTGTCAATATCCACAAACAATTGACCTGAGTCAAAATCTTCATATGAATCTCCTTATGCATGCTTTTAATTATTTAGACCATTTGCATGCCCCCCCCAATCTCAAAAGCATAACAGTAATTCACCTAAATAGAGAGCAAACTAGATTAAAAAATAACTATAACGCAGCCATGACAAACTCACAACACAACTACACTTAAGGGTCCAATAATATCCTGTTTCAATGATCTCTTCAGCCTTCCAGAAGAACAGGGAGGAGGGGGCTGTCCCATAGGATCGGTGCCTAATTTTTGCCATTATTAGTATTTTAAAATGTTACTTTGTTTCTGTTTGTTTCTGACCTTTGAAATAAATTGGAGTGACTGATACAAATTGATATAGTTAAGAAAGCATTCTATTATCTTGCTAATCATTAATCACCCTGATTAAATTTTAATATGTACCATGAATTGAGCTTAAATCCCACCTTTAAAAAAATAATAATAATTAAGATTTCCAGGTTGTAAAATTTGGACATCTTTTATAATTCATTTATGATTTGAACATCTTCTGGTGCATCAGTAACAGCTTCCAAAACATGGAGTACCCTTAGCCCAGCTATTGTTAAAAGGAAAAAAGGCAATTTCCAAACAGTCATTGTTTTTTTTTTAATAAAATTGAGCCTGGGCATCATGATGAAAACATTCTTAAACTTTTATCAAAGTGTTCTATTGCAGCCAGAGGCTCCCCTCAACTGACAAAACTCCCTCAGTGGCGTCCCCCGTCACACTGACATACGAGCTTTGCAATTTGACCCAGCTAGGATGAAGGCCAGAACTGCAGAGAAAGGGTAAAGATGGCCCCCAGAGGCTTTCCAGGAATGATGAAAAACCTTAGCCCATGTGGGTGGAAAGAATGGGCCGTATTGTAGGGAGACCCAGAGGTTGGTCAAAGGGAAGGTCAACCCTATAAAGAGTGGCATTGTGCAAGGACAGCTCTACAAAATGAATCCTTACACTTTGAGATGGGCCTGACCTCTGATTGATGCCATTAATTGCCTGATGTCATTGGAGGACCTCAGAAGCCAGTCCAGCTGTCCTGAAAAAGAGATGAGGTTGCACGATGGGCAACCAGGATGAAGGCTCTGGGTTTATTATGAAGCCATGATCTTCTCAGGCTTTCATCTCTAGGTCTGAGTCAAATTATGATCAGCATTTCCATGAAGATAGTTTCAGGGAAAGAAAAACTGTCTTGAGGTGCTCCCAACGTGGCCTTCTCTTGTTGGTCCTAGCCCCTATGGCACCTTATCGGGAACCCAGGCACAACTGCACAACCACTCCAAGTTAGCTTGGTGATGGTATCTCGGAGGGGAAACAATCCTCCTTCAGAGTGAAGGCTTCTTGAACAGACTTGAGCCTTCCTCCAAAATGGTTCATTCCAACCCCAGTTGGAACATCACCAACAAGAGGGTTTGGTCACTCTTGCAAAGCAGGGAAGTTGGCGAGTCAAGGAAATATTGTTTATTTATTTGTAATGATATTAATGCCATTCTTAATGGCAGAATGCTTTGAGGTCAACAGATACAACAGAATAAATCCTAATAAAAATAGTAGGGGGCAAAAAAATCATATGTTGTCATCTGGGATTGCAGAAAGACACATGTAAGAATACATTATTCCTGCCCTGGGGAGAATAAGTAAGAAGTCAGAAAGACAGGTGCATTTAAGGCATAGCTGATCTTTGGCACTCATCCATACATCCTGTTTTTATCTTGAAATGCTCTGCATATGTCAGAAGGAAAACAAACCAGCTCAGTAGCAACTGAGCCGTAAGCTCTATTTAACTGACCACCAGGAGGAGGAAGGCTCCTAAACAACAATGACATAAATACTCATTTATAATTGTCCTTAAAATAATTACTCCTTTCCAGAACAGAATTGTTGAAGACTGTATTCAGGATGAATTTGGCATTGGAGGTTATTTCAAGTGTATACAACTTAACTTGAAAAAAGTATCCCTTTGATTTTGATGCTTGAAAATGGAATCTTCACCCCATAACACAGTTTGGATTTCAGCTTTTCGAATTTCAGAATTGCAAAGGAAATAAAGGCTGTCGTCCTTCTGCAAATGCACCTCTAACAATCTGCTGTATTTTCACTCTACAAACAAATTCCCATATTGACCGATGCCAGGAAGACTCAGCAAAGAAAGAGGAAGCATTATTCAGATTGTAAACAAAGGATTCGAAGGACATTTGTCCCCTCTGCTCTCTCGTATCGCCTAATGTACCTTAACATGCACAATGATATGGGAGCATTTCAACCATTCTCCCATCTGATGAGGCTCTTGAAGCATGAAAGGATCAGATACCGAATGTCTGTCTGAAGTCATAAAGAATGAAGAGCAGTTTTAATTGAGATGACAAGCAGTCTTGGCATCACCATCTTCAACCTTGGCAGAAGGGTAGAGGAATCGCCTCTCCTTTGATTCCCTGGCAGAATTCTTCAAAGTGAAAATGCTAATTCCATGGCATCTTACCGAAAAAAAGCAGGAGAAACAGTCCAGGCTTCATTCTGCTCCTCCAAAAATAGTCCACTGCTCTACACATCTTTGGGGATCATCGCTGCCATAATGTACCAAAACAGTGTGAGAGCATACATAGGAGTGTGAGATGAAACCTTTGCTGGTCTCCATTTAGTTGGCCATGAGGATTAAATATGAAATTTAACAGGAAAAAAAAGAATATACGGATATGGCATCAGCAAGTGCCTGAGCTGTTTTTCCTATTTATCCTAGTATTATTATGTGGATAGCTACAACAATTGTCAAGTACCAGGGAAATAGGGAGATTCAGGCAGTTCAAATGAATATAAAGATTTGTTGCAAGCTTAAGCTCTCTACAAGAATCTGAGCTACTAATAGTCGAGGGAAATGAACGGAAGTTAAGAAAGGTAGGCTGGACTTGGATCTCTTGTGGGCGTGTAGAGACTCATGGCTGATGATGCGTTTGATCCCTCCCTTGGGCTCAGCCTGGTCATCTCCTACAGCCGTGATGGCGAACCTATGACACGGGTGCCACAGGTGGCACGTGGAGCCATATCTGTGGGCATGCGATTGTTGCCCTAGCTGAGCTCCAGCACACATGCGCGTGCCAGCCACCTAATTTTCAGCCCTTCCGGGCCCACTGGAAATCAGGAAACAGGCTGTTTCCAGCCTCCAGAGGGCCTTCGGGGGGATGGTGAAGGCAGTTTTCACCTTCCCTAGGCGCCTAGAAAGCCTCTGGAGCCTGGGGAGGGCGAAAAATGGGCCTACTGGGCCCACCGGGCCAAAAGTGGGGGGAGTGCAGGGAGGGTCACACATGTACGGGGGGACATGTGAATTATGGGTGTGGGCACACACACGCACAAACCCCCTGCGTTCCCCCCACTTTTGACACGCGACGGCAAAAAGGTTCGCCATCACTGTCCTATAGTAATCAAGCAAGGGGGGAAAAAGAACTGTGTCTTTTCAATACAAAGGGTCTGTATTGAACTGAGAAGGAATATTTTTATTCTATGCCATCCAGAATCATGAGCTAGGTGGTTATATATATAAACATGATGATGATAGATAGATAGATAGAGATAGAGAGAGAGAGAGAGAGAGAGAGAGAGAGAGAGGGAGGGAGGGAGGGAGAGAGAGAGAGAGAGGGAGAGAGAGAGAGAGAGAGACAGACAATAGATATTTAGAGCTTAGAGATGTGTTTTCCAGAAGAAAAAAAAAAGTACAATAGTTAGAAATCTATAACTAAAGCTGAGAAATATTTTCTCTCAAAATCCTGAGAAATGATCAGTTGAACAATAAAAATACACAACCAATGAAGAGAACAGAAAATTTGCCACATGATTTTGTAAACAAGACCTAACTGAAAATGCAAGCAGGCACCAACGTAATGAAGTGACAGGGTGGCCCACATTGCAAATGAGGTAACTGTGATACTGCAGAAAGAAAATAGAGGCATCAGGTATGAACTGAGGACACAGAAACTTCCTGATAATAAAGAAGAAGAAGAAATGGGTCACCATTTGACAAATAAGAATCAGCACACACCTAGGAAGTTGGATATGAAAACACCCAGCAGAGAGACGAGAAAAGTAGCCAGCTCGTTGAATTAGGAGAAGGAGAAAGAGGAGAAGGAGGAAGAGGAGGAGAAGGGGAAGGGGAAAAACCAGAAGTGAAAGAAAACCATAGCTGGAAAAAGACATCATAAGCACAGAAGAAATCTAATCCAGGTGGAAAAGTATGGAATGCCTGCAAAACCATGGAGACTTCAAGAAAAATAAGGTAGGAGAGGAATTTGTGTTTTAAAGGCCTGTTATCAATGGACTCATCATCCTCACAAGAAATGATTAAGGAGAGTGAGGAGAGAAGAAAACAAAAAAACTCAAGCAATGGAAAAGAAACAGTGGCGAGATCCAGCAGTAAATAGAAGCAAGCAACCAATGACATCAAGACTATCCATGTTTAATGATTCCAAATCAAACTTCCCAGTGATTTCTGACAGTTCTGAGGGCTTCTAATTCAGCTTCTTACTTCAATCTAAATTATTCTAACTGAGATTTCAATCACATTGTTATACTGGCCACCGCCTTCCCTGTCTGCAGACACGCTGAGCTTTTGGAATAAAACAAAAAGGACTCTTATGCTCTTAACCACAGGACTTACTTCTGAGTAGATATGGACGGGACCCTGTAACTGTCTTACACAAAACTCCATATCCCCCAACAACGCACTGAGAAGCTGGTTTATGTAATATGCCATAAATAATTTATTTGGTTGTGCTGTCACGCAGCACATATTCCATCTCTAAGCCTAAAGCAGGGTGTGCACCATATGGATTGAAGACTACCAGCCTTTGCTCTAATTTGTTTTCAGTGGTGAGAAAGAGTGAGGGCTGAGATATGCATCTCCAAATGCAAAAGAAAAAAGAAAAAAAGATTTAGTTCCACCAGGCTCCAACGGGTGAAAAGGGTACATCAGCCTCTTGGCATCCTGGCCTTAAAGAGGAAGATCCATCAGAACAAACCGTGAATAACTGTAGCTGAAGCCTTGGCTGCTACCATGAGAGGGATCTTCTTCTCAGCCTAAACCAAGGCATAACATTCAAAGAAGGAGAGAGACTGAAAGGCAAGCAAAGCAGCAGTGAAAGCCAAGGGGGTCTTGGTTGTTGGTCCCCATGATTAGAAGACTTCAAACAGTTTTAACTTTCTGGTCACTGGTTCTGTGGCTTCACAGTTCACATATGCTGTTTCCATCGTGAAACAGGCACGTTTCATTAAATAATAATAAAAACACGCTTCAGTGAAGCTCAGTTCTTGGCAACAACAAAGACACATCTACACCGGGTGTTTTGGCAATAACATGGAAGTGATTTGCCATTGTTGCTCGGACTTCCAGTTTTCAAGGACAAAGCTGCCACTAAGTTGTAACAGTTTCCTAAGTGGTTTAGAGATCTCCTTCAATGGTACTTTATCCTTCCAATATCTTTAAAGAATTTAAAGGTTCCTCCATGGTGTTTTTCCTTAGGCACGGTGCAACAGTGAAAAATAAAATTCTAATATTATGACAAAGAAAAGCAATTAAAGCTGGAGCAATCAAGATTCTTCAAAATGGTAGCCAAGATTTTAGATTTAGCTCTCAAACATTGACTGAAGCTGTACCATTTCATACCGCAGTCCTTTGGGGGAAGGGAGGGGGGCAGGGGTGAAATGTAAAAATGTTTGCTACCGGTTCTGTGGGTGTGGCTTGATGGCCATGGCTTGATGGTCATGTGACCTGGTGGGTGTGGCCAACTTGATGTCACTCGTTGTTAGAGCCAGGAGCTGCACATTTTGAAGGACATTCTGCCCTTCTAAAGACCCCAAGGCTTTGAGTTTCCCTCCCCCACCCAAGCAAACATCAGAGACTTCTCTTGCCCCACTCTTCATCCCGGAGGGCCGTGCATCCACCCCACCAGTCCTCTGTATAAACCGCCCGCCCCGTTTCTGCAAAGGCTGAGCCCCCCCCTCCATGTAGGGCAATCTAAAGAGAGGATGGGGATGCCACCGTGGAGCCCGCAGCACTTTCCCTTCCCTTTGGATGCAGCTCCAGCCAAGGCCGCCCTCGCTGAGCGATCACTGCGCCTCTGCAGCAACAGGCACGCCGGGGCCGCCTTGCCTGCCTTCATCGCCTCCATGCACTGCACACAGAGGAGTCCATCGCCGCCGCTCTCACCACACTCCCATCCCGCCTGGCTGCAGAGTGCAGATGTCCGCCCGCCTGAAGCAACCCCGCCGCCATTTACTTTCGTTTCGAGGCAGGAGAAGGAAGCAAGCAAAATGCTGCTGCCTTTCATTTTCTTCCTTTTCCCGCCACGAAACAAAAGTGAATGGCGGTGGGGTTCCTTCAGGCCGACGTCTGCACTCTGCAGCCAGGTGGGATGGGATGGTGGCGAGAGCGGTGGCGACGGTCCCTTCCACATGCAGTGCATGGAGGCGATGAAAGCTGGCAAGGTGGCCCCCGCACGCCTGCTGCTGCAGAGGCACAGTGAACATTCAGTCAGGAAGGCTGGGGCTGCATCCACCCGTGCTGCGGCCTAGGCCGAAGGGAAAGCACAGTGGGCTCGGTGGTGGTGCGGCTGGGCAGTGGTGGGGCCAGAGCTTCCTTGGGCTCTCCCGCCATCCTGGAACTGTGCTACGCCAGAGAGGTCTCCTGTGTGGCCATAGTGCAACAGGGGCATGTATGTATGTGTGTGAGGAAAAGAGGCGGCGATGAAGCCCTGTTACCTGGGAGAGGACCGCAGAGGGACATGATCATCAGAGTATGCGGCTCAGCTGGGCATGGTGGGGAGGTGCAGGGATTTTTGCTACTGGTTCTCCCAACCACCTGCCGCCATCACTACCAGATCGGGCGATCCGGTCCGAACTGGGAGCATTTCACCCCTGGGCGAGGGGTATCTTTAGACAGTTTATATAGCCGCCCATAGTCACTCTGGTTATATAAATTGGCTATATAAATTGTTTAAATTAAGAAAACAAAATAAGATTCAAATCTGGGCACGCAGTCCCCGAGCAAGACATAATTACGGCCAATCTTACCTCTCCCAGCACAAAAACACTTCGAAATTTAATAAAGAGTCTTGGCAGCAAAATTAACCAACTCATTTGAGATTTTGTGAACAAGGGAAATTAAATCTCGCTTCTTGTTTGCAAGAATCTACATAAACTGGGCGACGCAGAAAAGAGGCATAAATAAAGGTTCATCTTTGAGACCCTTTTTAAAAAGGAGAGATTGTTTACAAATGTATTGCCTGACTTAATATTTTATTATGCATTTCACACAAAGAGCCCCGGTTGCTGAACGATGGCAGAAGATGTCCTCGGTGTCAGAAAATCTTTCTCTGAGCATTTGGGCCCTCCCTGCCCTCTTGGCTACTGCTGAACATTTATACCAGGGGTCTCCAACCTTGGCAACTTTAAGACTTGTGGACTTCAAATCCCAGAGTTCCTCATCCAGCTTTGCTTTGCTTTAAGACTTTAAGTCCACAAGTCTTAAAGTTGCCATGGTTGGAGACCCCTGATTTATACAATTCTTTCCACAAAGTCATTAGTTTTTACCAGGTTTACAGCTTTAGAAGAGCCCTCTGAGATAAACACAAGGTTGAACCAGATGACTTGTGATCCATTTTCCCACCTCCATTGGAAGATCACCACTGCGGCTGAAAAAGCACTGAAATGCACCCACGGGGTGAAACATTTTTAAGTTCGCATTTGCGGAGGCCACAAAGCTCCAGAACATAGAAGAAAAAAGTTTTGTCTCCATCTCCACCAAGCAAGTTGGGCTGGTTATTGCTAGCAAGTCAGGACTTTGCGTAGTGATAGGACTATGGAGAGAAAGCTACCATTGTTTTACTCTGCTTAAAACATTTATATGCTGCTTCCCAGGAAATATTTCAAGATGGTTTGCAAAACAAAATTCAAAGTGATTAAACAGCAATTCAGAACAGCTGGCATCAAAGCTATGTGTAAATATTTTATTTAATACGCAAGATAAAATGAACAAGGATAAGCAATAAAACAGAGTATTAAAACAGCAGGAACAGGATGGTGGGCAGCATATCATTTAATGCTATAATAAGCCCTCTGGGAGGATGAATGCATCTCTGCCTACAGCTGAAAAACGATGGGGCCTTTGTCCCACCGTGGAGCACCACACCATCTGGGGGCCACCAATGAAAAGTCTTCCATCTTCTGAGTAGCAACTCATTGAGACTCAGCCTAGGGCAGGGGTTGGCAACCTTAAACACTCAAAGAGCCATTTGGAGCTGTTCCCCACAGAAAAGAAAACACCGGGAGCCACAAAACCCTTTTGACATCTAAAATGAAGATAACACTGCATATATCGTTTTTTACCTTTATGCTATGAATAAAAAAGCTATAGTGTGTTGCATTTATGAAATCAATGCACAGCTATAGCGAAAACAAATTTTTATTTCTGCATGCAACAAAAACATTTTGAACTCCGAAAAAAAAGATGGGTTGAAGAGCTCAATAAATCACGTGCCGGTAGGAGTTGCAAGTTGGCGGTTGTGACACATATTTTGAGCGAGCCGCACCAGAGGGATGAAAGAGCCACATGTGGCTCCAGAGCCGCAGGTTGCAGACCCCTGGCCTAGGGCAGTGTTGGCGAATCTTTTCAGCACCGAGTACCAAAACGGGAATGTTGTGTGTGTGTGTGTGTGTGTGTGTGCATGTGCACGCATGCCGGAAACCAGAACAGCAGCTACCCAGTATGCATGCGTGCACTAGACAGCTGCTCTTCTGGGTTCTGGCGTACATATGCACACAAAGACAGCTGGTGGATGCGAATGCACATGCCGGAAATCAGAAGATCATCTTCCCAGTGCGCCCATGTTCCAGTTTCCAGTGCTTCGGCGCATGTGAAGACCAGCAGGCCAGCACGACAGAACCCGGAAGAGCAACAGGTGATGGCTTGCGTGCCCAGAGAGATGGCTCTGCATACCACTTCCAGCACGCAAGCCATAGGTTCGCTATCACAGGCCTAGAGGATCTCCCAGAAAAGACCCTCAAAGATGAAGGGTGTAGAACATGACCACAATGTGCTATCACCCTTGCCACAACAGTTTATCTTCACTAACATATCCAAACTGTATTCAAGGATAGGCCCATGGACAATGCATTACACTACAGTAATCTAAACAAATGGTGTCCATGTTATTATCAGAGTGAAGCTCTCTCCATCCAAGTACAGACATATCTGTTGCTGCAAACACAGCCAGCAAAAGGTCCTTGATGCCATAGATCCCACTTGTGCCCCCAATATTTAAGACAGATCTGGAAGCACCCTAAAGTTACCTGTTGTAGGGATACATTGATACAGCCACCCAATTGCCAGCCCTCACAGGCCAGCTAACAATCAACAGAAACCAAGACTCTTGGGCTGACTTAGGGGCAGGTGGGAGTGGGACGCATGGGATTGTAGTAATTCTCTTCCTTTGAGTTCAGAACTTTCCACTTCTCAAACTTTCCAGCAGCTCAAACTATAGAGCCACTATAAAACCATCAGAATGTCTACTCAACACACATTGAAGCGAACTACCAAGGGAGTATATGATGCAAAAGGGCCCTGAAGCCTCAGAAAAGTCTGCTGGGTAACATGGAAAGGAAACAAGAGAGGAACAGCTTTACTTCCAGGAAGGGCTCAGAAAAGTCTTGATAATGAGTCATTTCCAGAATTCAATCAGACTTAAAATAGGTTTTCCTCCACTTATGTTCTTGCTGCCTTCCTCAAATCTGTCCTAGGCAGTTCCATTGAAATAATTAGACATTTCTATTCATTGCAAAGGAAACAATGCAAGATATTTCCCTAGTAGATTGCACTCTACTTTCAACTTTTCCTTTCCTTCAGTTATATTATTCCTGGAAAGCTCTCTGTGTATCAGATGCTACGCCTTCACCCGCTTCCTTTTCTCTCCATACCATGGAGCACTGACCACACTCACGCCATTCTCTTCATCCTTTCCCTTAGACAAAAGTATGACATTCTATTCAACTGAAGAAACAGCATTCTTACATCTGTATCAATTACTCCTCTGTCCAAAAAATGAAAACTGATTCAAAATTGAAGATAACATATATAAGTAATTCATGTGAAGCAAACCGGGTGCTGATTTTTCTTCTAGGTGCTGAATTGTGTTGGCCATTTCACATTACAGGCACCACCTCCACCATCCCGGTTCCTGATGATTTTATAAAGATCAAATACTGACAATATAACCCAGAAAGACCTATGTAGTCTTGACCTTCAGGATTAGTTTAATATTAACAATCCAGTGCCTTTCAACTCCAAATGTGGTAACAATAAAATCATGTCTGAATTAATCAATCGATATTCCAACTTCTAAACTGTAACTCAACAATGCCACAAGTGCAACTAATTGATTTTTTAAAAATTCTTTGAGGTAACTCAATATATAAGAAAAAATGACTTGTTGCATTTACTTTCTTTTAAGATTTAGAGGAATAAAATTAATTTCACATTTCAGTGGTTTTTTTCTTCTTCTTGTTATTTCAAAGGTTACATAAATAATGAATATAAACTCATCAGTTCCTCCAACTTCTTATAGAAATGAGTTACAGGCTTAGGAATCACAGTTGAATCTTTCTAAAACTGTTGACAAATTTGGAACTTTGGGACTAGTAACAGCATCCAGATCAAGCACTCCAAGCAGGAAATGTTTATTTCAGCTGCCAAGAAACACTCTGAAATCAAATGCAGAGTTTATTTCAACAAAAGTTTGTCTTAAAAAAAAACTCTTTAAGGAGAAGTGAATTGGCTAAAATATCCTACAAGGCTTTGTACTGAAAATAGATTTGCTAGCTATTTTTAAACTCAGCTTATTCCATATTATGAGCTATTCGTAGATAAATTGGATAAAAATAATCACTCCAGCATTTTCCAATGTCTCATGAGAAATTAAATGCAAACATTAGAACTGATCCTCCAAAAACCAGGGATCCAACAATTGCCAGGATTTTAATGAAGTGAGAAAATTGTAGAGAAGGAAGGAAGTTCTAAAAATCCTTATTCCAATCAGTGACTGAAATGAAAATAA
Source organism: Masticophis lateralis (assembly GCA_030761175.1). NCBI lineage: Eukaryota > Metazoa > Chordata > Lepidosauria > Squamata > Colubridae > Masticophis > Masticophis lateralis. The sequence goes on from JAUDYJ010000005.1 coordinate 97,531,713, forward strand.
ATTCCTAATTACAGTCCCCAAAGTGGGGAAAACATTTCCAAAAGGTGGTTGCAATTAAGACAGTAAACCTCTCAAAGGATATATCTACTAGATGAAGATCCTTAATAGAACATAAATTCAAATGAAAATAGGAAGATGCTGTAACATATAAATAAACCTTGAAGCCAAACGCATGTTAATGAAATAAAGAACACAAAAAGGTATATATTAAATCCATGGAAGTGAGCCAAATATACATGTAAACGAATAGAATCATTCCAGACCAAACAAGAAAGTTGAGAACAAAAATAGAGGAGAAAACTTATTTCTCCATGTTCATTCAGCTTCTACCCTCAAAACAACACTATAGGGCACTGCACACCAGAACAACTAGATACAAGGACAGTTTTTTCCGGAATGCCATCACTCTGCTTAACAGCTAATTCCTACAACACTGTCAAATAATTTACTAAGATTGTATTACTATTATTCCTTTCTTCCTTACTAGTATCTATCTCTTCCCACTTATTACTATAACCATGTGTTTGTATCTTTCAATTTATATGTTTTACTTGTTTCCTAGTATGATTTGATAGCTTATTAGTAATCTTGACTATCACTAAGTGTTGTATCATTTTATTCTTGATGAATGTATTTTATTCTCCTTATGTACACTGAGAGCATATACACCAAAGACAAATTCCTTGTGTGTCCAATCACATTTGGCCAATAAAAGAATCCTATTCTATTCTATTCTTCAGACTTGTTGCAAAATTTTCCTAACATCCCCCAAGCCAAGATCTAATCAGCAAACAGCAGATGGAACAAACCTCCAAAGAAAGCAAAGAAAAAAATGGGGAGAAGAAATAAATGCTATTTCTTTTCACTCAGTTAATAGCTGGCAATAGTTTCCTTGCTGCTCCAACAGCTAATGTCAAATCTTGTCCTTCAAGAGCAAAAAAAAAAAAAAAAAAACCCAGACTTTTTTGCTATCCAAATGCTGGACTTTCCATCAGGGCCACCACCACCACTCAAAGAGGCTGCTGGGCCAGGGATAAAGAGCTCACAGTATCCCTGTGGCATCTCTCTGCAGCCTCAGGCCCCTTTGGAGTAGGTGGAGGTCATGACCTTCCCTCTTTTGAAGAGCTAGGAGAGAATGGTGGGATGAAAAGAGGGCCTTCAATCTTGCAGGAGATAAAGGGATCTGTTCCGCCCTTTAAAAACCTTACAGAAGCCTCCTAGTCCTCTTCCCTTTTGAGCAGGGGTCTCCAACCTTGGCAACTTTAAGCCTGGAGGACTTCAACTCCCAGAATTCTGCCAAGGTTGGAGAGACCCCTGCTTCTGCGTGCAGATTCCCACATGCTGTGCAAACTTCGGAGTGGCCTTCCCTTAACAAATGTTTCTGCCCCTGAGTTGGCTGTGGCAGGTTGTCCCATTTCGGACTGCTCCGCTCATCAGTCTAAGGCAGAATATGAAGGTCCTGCATTAATATACAGGCGATCCCCAACTTACAACAGTTGATTTAGTGACCATTCAAAGTTACAATGGAAACTGGAAAAAAATGATTTACAACCGTTGCAGCATCCCTATGGTCACATGATCAAAATCCAGATGCTTAGCAGCTGGTTCATATTTATGACGGTTGCAGTGTCCGGGAGTCACATAATCACTTTTTGCAACCTTCTAAGAAGCCAACTCAATGGGGGACGCCAGATCCACTTAACAACCACTTTACTAAGTTAACTAATGTAATGATTCACTTAACAACTATGGCAAGAAAAGTCATAAGATGGGGCAAAACTCACTTGACAAATCTTTCACTTAGCAACTTACATTTTGGGCTCAATTGTGGTTGTAATTTGAGGATGATCTGTACAGAGGAAAAGTCCATCACCAAAGTAGGCAGTGCTGCATTGCATGCCCTTAATTTAGGCTCCGGCTCACAAAATGCGCCTTTTGCTTGGCCATCAGTGCTCCAACTCCTGAGAACTTTGTACTAATAACTGACCGTGGGGTCAAGTGAAAAAGGAAGTGAGGCCCAGAAGCCACAAATCCTCCTCCATGCCACAGATTTCCCGCCAGGAATTCTACCTGCCATTCCCCTCTCTGCTTAAAACACAAACCTATGCCAACTTTCTGCTCAAACCATTTGTCCTTATGTTAGCACCACCACGCGTCTCTGAACAAGACCCAGAACCATTGGAAATTATCTCTAATAGGCGCTGTTCCCACTGCTCCTGCCTCTCCTGCAGAGTTAGTGCCCTAGGAGGGAAATGCTGAGGTCAGGGATCCTGGATGCTCTCGGAGCTTAAAAAAGGTCTGAAATCCAGCTGTTCTACTTGGAAGTCGATCTCTCCTGCTCCTGTGATTTGCCTTTGTGTGGTCAGAAACCCCGTGCCATCTCCACACTTCTCCCCACAATGTGGCCACTGGAAACTCTCTGGGAACCCAGAGTGTGACACCTCCAATGGTTATCCTGACTGTCCCAGCCTACTGGCTTCTGAACTGGTTGAAGCATCACAATATCTGCCAAAGTTTGAGCTCCCCCCTACACACACACACACACACACACAGTTGAGCCCCTATTTAACTTGAATAGAACAGGATCTGAAAACAATCAACTTGGCCAGATCCTAAGATGTAAGGAATGCAGAACTGCTTCCTGTAACTCAAGATGGGACTATCTTCTCCCAGGGGCTGCTCTTGAAAGGCTGTGGAAGCTCCTCAGGGCTGTAAATTGAAAGGGTCACTGATTTAGGGCCACTGATTTAGGTGGTTTCAGACACCCAGTTCTTGCCAATGTGAGAATGCAACTTCCAAGGAGTATTTCTAACATTGTTCAGCATTAGTACAGAGCTAGAACAAGGGAGGCTAGATTGGCTCCTTGCTTGGGAAGCTCATGAAAAAGGAAGCCTAGTTTTTTTAAAAAATAATAATAATAATTACCTAATTTACAAAAAGGGAAGCTTGCCTTCTGTGCTGCGCTAAGGAATGTCAGAAGCTCCCCAGCACAGGTGATGGGCAGCTTGGCCCAGCCTGCAGATGCAGCAGAGTTCATCCCCGTTTTTCCCAATGAGGCTCAAGTTCTTTAAACGGTTCCAGAGTATTTTGAGCTTAAGTCACCCCCACAGCGAAGCAGGGAAAAATAAATATTTCCTGACGGTTGGGATCAGAGCTCGGTATGAGGCTTTTCTCCCACAACACAAATATTGAAAGAAGGAAATTAGGTGACATTTATGATGACTGGGTGATTTCTGCCCGGGGTCCCCCGTGATTGCTAGGTGATTCCCTTCCAAGGTATCAGGATCTCTAAACAGTAAAGTATTTCTGTCACCAAAGCAGTTGACCTCATCTCTGAACCAAGAGCAGACACTCCCTGGCCTTCTCTGCTTCTCTCTCCGCCCCCACCCACCCCCCCTTCCAAGAAAGCAGCAGGATCAGACCCAAAGTCATCCTCTCCTGCTCTAAGGTGCAGCTTACGCCCACTGATTGATGCCTGTAGCTAGTTCCACTGTAACGCATGTGACAATGCAGGTCACCCCAACACCAAACATTGTCAGCCCTTTTGTGGTCCTCTGATTGCTTGGAAGAAGGACTTTGCTAAAAACAGGCCCCAGCTCCACTTGTCATCCCTCAGAAATCGGAGGCTGGGGAGCAAAGTGAAAGGGCTTGGAGGGAGGAAAAAAGCCAACCACAATTCAGAGCTATATTTTACTCCCGCCAGCCAGGTCCATCCTTGAACAAAAGGCACAGGGAGCCCTTGGAAAAAGGAGAGAGAAAAAAAAAACCATCAGCAGGCGCCTGTCCCTTTAAGAGGACGGGATCTTCAGGGCTTCCATGCGGCAGTCTGCGCCGACCGCAACGGTCCCCCTCATGGTCTCCCTGCCCGGAGAAGCTTCGCGGCGCTTTCACACACGAGGCTCGGCCCTGCAGCTTTGCAGAGGCAACGGGTGGGAGGAAGGCAGCCCAGGAACGTGAAGCTGGGCTTGCAGAGAGAAGCGCCCCCCCCCCTCCCGGCACCCCCGCCGCCCCCGCGAGAATTCGACAGCCATCACGTCTTTTAAAGGCTTCGATGCTGAGAGCCCAGGAGGGGATGATGCACCCCCTGGGGAAACTCACAAAGGCACCCGGACCCCATTCCTGTCTCCAGCTACAATCACTGGAGCATTTTAAGACAATTCACAGGCGTTTGAGGATGGAGCCCTGGGCCTCTTCCGTGCTTCCAGGAGCCTCTTAAAGGGCAAGCTGAAACAAAGCCTCTTCGCGAAGGAGAGGGCCATCCAAAGGGCTGGTGGAGAAGGGGAGAGGAGTGGAGGGGAGGGCCTTCCAGGTTCAGCAGCTTCCCAGGCAGGGAAGGGGCAACTCAGCATCCTTTCCCCCCTGGAGCTCAGCAATCCCTTCTCCACCGTAGTAAGCATTGAGGACAAGCTGACAAAAGAAAGTTGGTCAACACAATTGAGTTAGAAAGCACCTCCTCCCAAAGGAGAACCAACCGCCAGGTCAGAAACAAACCGGACAACTGTTTCCTTGTGGTCCTTCACCGATCTCAGCAGCCGCAAAGCCCTAACTCTGCAACCCATCAAACGGCCGTCCCCTTTTCCTCTTCTTTGCCCGATCTATGCAGATGTGATTTATCTAACCTGTAAAACTGCCCACTCCTACCCTGTTTTGCCCTGGGCTTCGAACCAGGTCGCCTTGCAATCTGCTGGAACAAAATACACCCGCGGACAGCCAGATCTGTTGTCACAGCACTTCAAGCACAATCTAACTTCAAAGAAGCCCATTTGCCTTTTCCCTGGCCCAGAGTTAGGGCTCGGGGACATGTCGCAGCCTTCCTCTTCTTCTTCTTCCTCCTCCTCCTCCTCCTCCATCACAAGTTCCCTGCATCAAAGCTCTCTGACATTTCGCGCTGCAGTGTGAGCAAAGTAAAACAAAAGGCACCCGCGGGGAGATTTTGCCAAGACAAACCTTTTTCTTCCTATCCTTGGACCTCTTCCTGTGCTTCCTCTTTTTCTCATTCTCCTCTTCGGGGTTAAGTTCTAAATCTCGGTTCTTCTTGAGCTGCGATGCCGCGTGAGCCATAATGCACGAAGGACCCCTTTCAGAACAATCCTCTCTCGGAAGGAAGAGTGGGTAAAATCCTCCGGCCCTTCAGCCGAGCCCAGGGTCGAATGCGCCGGCCAGAGGCAGGGTGGCATCCAGGACCCCGCGGTCCGGGGGAGGCGGGCGGGCCCTACCAAGCTCAGCCTCGGAGAGCCCTCCCAGCACCTGAGCCTGGAGAAAAGAGGGCAGCCATTCTAACGCGTGGACGGGCACAGCGGGGTTAAGGAGGCTGGGTGCCTTGCCACCGGCTGGAAGTGCCTAAGTGCCGCCTCCGAAGGGGGTACGCTGCAACCCATGGCTCTCCCCGGAGGGACGCAGAGCAGCCCCCGCTCTCCCGCCCGGCTGCTCCTCCGTAATCCTCAGGTCCGCTCCCGAAATCCGCCCCTCAGAGCAGCCTGACGCTGCTGCTCGACGCTCCCTCGCCCAGGTTTGCGGGCTGAGCTCCTTAAGCCAGGAGGAAATGGAGCAGCTCCTACTTTGGATCCACTGCTGGCAGTGGCAATAAATAAAGAAACAAGGGAGGAGGTGGGAGAGAGAGAAATTTACCATGGAGACCCTAAACTGCTGCCTGGTGGAAGAAACAATGCCTGCATTGCTGGATCAACAGTGCGTCCTTTATGCTGAGTGTTCAGTCTTGCTGCAGGGACCACAGAAAACATTGTTGGCGTCCCCTGTTCCAGCACATGCTGATTACAACACAGCTCTGGAGGAGGCTGGAGATGCCATCGTGCAGGCATCAAAGAAGCAGCCAATGCCTGGGAAATGCCCTGGCCATTTTCTCCTCCAGGATCAAAAGAGGGGAGGGGGAGCAGAGCACTTCTCCAACAGGCGAAGCCAGCCCCCTTCCCACCCCACCCAGGGTGCAGAGGGAGGCTTTTTTATGTCACCTTGCTATTTTTTGCTCTCTGAGTCCTCAGCAACTGCAGCTTTTGAATATTCATTAGGGAAGGTAAACCAGGATTGGCATGGAAGGCCTCCAGGGGCATTTTCCACCTACCCACCCACCTCCCACCCCCACCCCGGGCTTAGAGCAAACCTCCCTTCAATGGCACCCATCCTTTCCCAGGCTCCCAGCTCCACGCCTGTGTGCCTAGGAGGCAGGCAGAGATTATTTCAGGACCATTTCTCCTTGTCAAATGGAGAAGATTGCTTCCCATCAGATCTAGTGGAAGAAGCCCTCTCTACAGCTGTGCTGGAATCCCAGCTCTGGGACAAAAGGCATTGTGATTTCCCCTGGGGTCCATTCATGCCATTCTTTGTGTGTGTGTGTGTGTGTGTGTGTGTGTGTGTGTGTGAGAGAGAGAGAGAGAGAGAGAGAGAGAGAGAGAGAGATTGCCCCCCCCCCCCAACAAAGCAGATGTCCCTCTTCCAGATTTCTGTTTCGATCAGCTGAAGGAGCTATGACCCACTTCTTCATCTCCCTTCCCAGCGCAATGCAGGTACTTTGCCTACCCTTCTCCTGGGTGCTGAGGGTGTGTGTGAAAGACCTGTGTGTGTGTGTGTGTGTGTGTGTGTGTGTGTGTGTGTGTGAACTCTTGGGTTGCAGAAGCTCCTGGGTTCCATTCAGACTTTCCAGTGACCTTCAGGAAGCCCCAGAATTACACAGTTACTTTTACAGAGTTTTCTCTTCTTTCTTTGTAAAAGGTACAACCTACTCCAAGTAGTCCTATGCTTCCTTTCTAACACCAGCACCCTCCAAGCAAGGAATGGGGATAAAACCCGTAATAAAACATGCAGAAGTAGTTTTACAAAAGAACACAGCCAGGAAAATATTATCAACTGCAGAGACTCAAAACACTTTTGACCATCTCAAAAACTGTCATGCAATTAGAGCTTCACGTATCGGAGGAGCCCAATTTGTTAGGATGAAGGACCCCCTCCCCATTGGGCTGTTTGGTTATATAGTCCTGCAGGCTGCAGCCCAGAGAAAGGGCAAGAAAGGGGAGTGCAAAACATGGCAGATTCTGGGAGGAGGAAAGTTAATCAAAGGGGAGCCAATAGTATGGGTCACATCAAACTCCCAAGTGGGGCTTCACTGCAAAGGAAAATCAAAGGAAGATTTCTCTCAAAGCTGCTTTGGGCTCCTGGCTTGTAAGAATGAAAGAAAGCCACACACACACACACACACACACCTTGCTTCCCCTCCCTTTGCCTTGGAGCCCCTTCAGCTTTTCCTCACCAAGTGCAAAGGAGGACCAAAGGGATGTCGTCTTCAGAGAACAAGGTGGGAAAGGGCCAAGAGTAGCTTGCCCTGCCTGGACTTGCTTCATCCGGCTCTTCCCTTTGGTGAAATGGACCCCACCACCTTGGTAGCATCAGCTACTTCAAGAGACCAACCAAATGCTGAAAACAGAGCAGATTTGGGTTTTTTGCCCTGGTACAGCAGGGGCTGAGATCTTATGGCCCAAATCTAATGCATCCCTCAGCATTTTTCAACCAATATTTCAGGGATGTGGCGAAAGCTACCTGTTGTCTTCCAGCAATCTTCTGGGCCAGGAGGAATGGAGAGTATCCTGCCTAACGAAAGAAAGAAAAGGGGTCCTGGCGGGGGAGGGGGGGAAGAAAGATTGGTGGCCCCACAGATTTTTTGCACTAATCCTGTGCTCTCTATATAAACATGGTTCCCAGTTGCACTATTCTTGCACCACGTGAGACTCAACTGAAGAGAGTCATCCTAGCCTGGTTCTACAGAGCAAAATTAGAACTAATGCCAAGAAATCACAAGAAAACAGATTCACATCTGTCTGACAGCTGGTCCAAGTCCATGACTTTCAGTTCACTGGCACTTTTTCACAAGAGTTGAACAAGAAAGTTTATGGACCTTCACATCATCCTCAGGTCCAAATTGTTTGACGGAGGGAGACATCATCTAGTTCCCTTCTCAGGAAACAAACAAGCAGATTATTTAATTTACAAGCGTGCACCCATCACAGTGGGAATAATTTTCTGTCATTTGTCTAAAGCTTCGGGGACAACCTTCCTTACAATCTCTGGAAGAAATCTTGGTGGCACTGCCACCAAGTGGGCCACTGCTGTCCATTGGAACAATTCTCCTCTAGTCCTTAGAGAAAGGCAAAACCAGGCCAAAGCCATTAAGAATGCAAGAAGATTGTGCAAACATTAGAAACAAAAGCAGCAGAAATCTATGCACATGGTTTGCTTCATGGAACTTGTGTCTATCATTATGCTAAACATGAATACATGCAATTAGTTAATAAACTACCTCTCAATTCATTCCCTTTGCAAAGAATTCCACCTTCCGGCAAGGCTTATGACCTTCCTTTGTCCAATTCCGAATCACTGCAACTCAGGCCTCTGCGGTAGACCAAGACCATCAGAAGGACTACTGAAATTCTACTTGATTGTTAAAGGGTATAATCACAGAATCAAACTCTGCCAAGACATCCCTCTGTCCCCTTTTATGCCAACCATAATCAAGTCAGGATTATTTTGATCTTCCTCCTGGTTTACTTAAAAGTTCTTGCACTTAACTCCATGCTCCTCTACTGTCTGGGATGTCATCACCTGCATTTCATCCGCTCTAGCAGGTGATCCCCCAATCCCCAATGCTGAACCAGCTGTGCATCCGACTCTAAAAATGGCTCAGGTTTTCAGAGCCAACACCCACCCATCAAATCCAAATAACGGAAGACTTGGGGAAAAACCTGCCATCTGATACATGTTCCACTGTGAATGTACATGGACCAAAGCAACTACAGTACTTATTGGTCCATACGTAGCAACGGCCACATGGTACAAGACAGCACAACAAATAGCATCCTGTCCAAATAATAAACAGATGGAGGATTTCTACACCTTAGAAACGGAATGCAAAGGTTTCCCCCATCTCTTCAGTGGTAGCATTTCAGCAATGCACAACAGCTGTCCAAATTCTTTGTTCCCAAGGCTCACTGCCCACATTTTAATAGCTGGTATCTAAGGCAGGACAATGAACGATGGTGCCTACAACAAAAGATCCCCTGCCAATAGCTATGAGGGCCTCTGGCTCCGGTACAAGACCATCAGGTGGAGTGTCGCTCTCCCAGAGGATCACGAGCCCAGATTCCTCCTCTTAGATCCTTTCAGCTGTATAGAACCAGCCATGGCACAGAATGCTTAAGAGGAAGAGGAAGTTCCTTAAGGCAAGCTGACGTATGAAAACGTCCAATTGGAAAGGCAGATTTGGGAAATTTACAGGTGTAGCTCCTATAGATGGCAAACCTATGGCATGCTTGCCAGAGGTGGCATGCAGTGTCCTCTCTGTGGACATGTAAGCTGTCGTCCCAGTTCAGGTCTGTTGCAATCAGCTGGTCTTCGGGCCTCTGTCGCGCATGCGCAAGGGGTAGGGTGTGTGCGGGGGGGGCTGTGTGCAGGGGGGGCATGCACAGGGGTAAGCACATTGCATTTTGGGGGTTCAGGCGCACGCACGTGCTTTGGGCACTCAGTCCAGAAAAGGTTAACCATCACTATTCTATAGGAACCACATCTCATTTCTAACCCAGCCATTATTGTTTCAGAAATGGTTAACAAGTTCCTGATTAAGTTTTGCAGGACATTCTTACGTTACTCAGAGATTGCAAAATGCTCAAAATAATGAAAAGATAAAATAAAAATATAATGAATAAATAAATGCCAACTCTGAACTTAGGGTATCTGTTCCCAAAGAACCACTTCATTCACTACAAGGTTACATGATACAATTGTGGATTTATCAGCTTTGCAGTTAACAAACTTTGTTGAGCAGTTTCCACTCTAATCTTTGTTGAATAACTTGCATGGTATCAGTTTTTGTAAACTTGTACTAACTGCACTTGAAAATAAAATGTATAAAGTGAACTTGAGATCCTACCATTTTTGAGAAAATAGCCAACTCTTGTTGATTTTGCACTTCAGAGCATTCATGTTTATTAGGAAAAGAGGCAAAAACTAAAAGACATGATGCCCAGGAAGCATGTGTTGTCGTGTTGCAATAGGGATTCTTCAGGAAAAGCATTTATAATGGTATATAAATTGCTGAAAAAAAGGACTTACAGCACTAAACTTGCCTTATGCTGCTCTAAAAACTGGCAATCAAAACAAATAGATCAAAAGTCAATCTTCTCCCCTGCGTATTATATTTAAATTCCTGGTCACTAAACTATTTTCACTTGAAATTGCTTTCACATATTCAAAAGAGAAAAGACCTACATTTTTAAATACTTTCATGGGACAGTTAGTGGCCTTGTTTTGATTTCAATCTGCTCAGTCTGTGATTCACAAAATCAACAATAGTCTAACCAGCTTCCTAGGTTTCGGCTTCCTAAGACCACAAAGACAGGGCCTGGAAAGGGGAGAGGGAGGGGGTGGAGGAAAAAATCCATACAAGATTTATGTTACAAAAATATAAACAAAATGAATTCAAGGCTGAACTGCGGCTTCAGCACTAAAATCTGAGGTTCGGTTGAATATGGCCAGTAAAATCCAAAAGAAAACTTGGACCATGGAATGCTCCCAATCACTTTTCTCATTCTCCCTCAACTTTGCTGTTTTCTAGACCTTCTCTTTTATAAGTCATGTTCTGTGAGTCTTTGGAATTTTATGGAACTTTCTCTCCCTACGGCTTTTACAGTCAAGCAATTGCTCCCATGAGCAACGGCATTCACAACCCAGTCAACACATAGTCAGAAAAAGGAATGACCAGATATTGAAATCAGTCTACAAACAAAATAATTTCTGTTTATTCTTTTGAATGCAGGCTCTATCTGTCAGTTGCTTAAGTGACCTGATTGGCTCATAATTTGCATGCCAGACAATACACATACTTGAGCTGGCAAAGTCATTGTGTTGTGTTCTTTGCACATAAAGACTCCAGTTACCTTCTCAACTGCTGTTGGCTACCGAAACCCATTCACGGAGGGGGTTATGTTATCTGAGTAATCAAGAAATAGGCCATTATTGCTGCCGCCGCCTTCTTTCTTTCTTTCTTTTTTTAACTTTCTGATGTTGTTTTACCCCATAACTATTTAGGCCCAGTCCTGTTCAGTTCTGGGTCAATCAACCCAAGTGAATAGGTGCCACCAACTTTGAAGCTGCTCTGGTCTAGGACAGGGGTCTCCAACCTTGACAACTCTAAGACTTGTGGACTTCAAGCTTTGCTGGCTGAGGAATTCTGGGAGTTGAAGTCCACAAGTCTTAAAGTTGCCAAGGTTGGAGACCCCTGGTCTAGGAGACACCAACTTTGAAGCTGCTCTGGTCTAGGTGACAAGCACATCCTTTATTTAGAATATACCAATATGTATGTAAGTGATGAACAGAAAGCTGTATCACTGAATACTGATTTTGTTATCGTCAAAAAATCAGTAAATTAATCCAGTGAAAGCAATTGTATCTGGTTATGATGTGGAAGCAAGGAACTGCAGCCAGAAAAATGCAAATCAATTGTAGCCACTTTCCCATCAGCTCTGATGGTGTGAATTTCAGACAACAGGAGCATATAAAACACAGCCCAGGAAGATCCATGCAACTGATGGAATCATAAAGTATAAATCAGGCACACCACTTATCTCAAGACTCCAAGCTGCAGTCACGTCTCAAGGTCACTTGGTGTGGCTTTTCAGACAGCAGGAATTTTGAGGTTGCCTATTCCTAAAGTAATTGTTGAGCAAAGTTATTAATGTTAAGAGTCTCTGATTAATTAAAGCACATTTTCTTGGTTTCCATTATTCACTGGATGCATATCTGCTTTGAAGAGGTTTATGGCAGGTTTTTGAGTCCATAGGACTGAACTTTTAGCATTAGAAAAGAAAAAAAATCCAGCAACTGGAGAAGGTACAAATGAGAAACTGGCCAAGCTGCAACATAAGGTAGCTGAAACAAGGTGTATTAATCATCTCTTTTGCTAATATTTTGTTATCAGTTTTGAGAGCAAGAAAATGTTTTATTTAGGTAAGTCAGCTGAAAGAAGGAAATACATATTTGCTTGTTTCCTTGTTTGCTGGAGTTTTTATAACACCAATCCAGCAGGACTCCGAGAAGCTAATATTCCCTATCTATAGTAAAGCTGAAAACCACTACAAGAACTAACAAATGGCAGCAAGAAGTAGTAGGAAAATTTACTCTGAAAAAAAGCAAAGCCATGGAGAATAAAAACATCCCCGTACAAACCAGGGTGAGAACTCTAACTTATTCTTGTTTCCTATCCTTGGGTTGAGAGTACCCAGGCATGTGAGGCTGCAACATAGATGTTTGACTTCATCTCTGATGATCACCCTTGTGGGAAAGGACCTGCCTCTTTTCCTAGTCATCAGCCTCAGAGATGAGCTGGCCCTGCAGTGCCTCAAACTCCCAGCTCGCAGTCCCAAACCAACTAAATGGGCTTCAATGGGGAAGACGACTAAGGTGGTGGACTAAGAAAGCTGAAGTTCTTGGTGACTCTCCTCTAAAACCCAATAGACCAGTGTAGCTTTTGCAACCAATCACTAGGCGTTTTGATTCAATGGAGAACTGCAGAGAAATATGTCCAACTGGCACATTTTAACATGGTGGAGGATTTGTGCTGAATGCATAGGGTTCCCACCACCTTTCATACCTTCAGCCCATGTTCCCAGCTAATCTGAGAAAGACTGAGTGGCTGTGGCTGCCGGCGTCCCGATATGGCCAGCTGACGCCATCGCTGACTATTGGGGGCGAGACATTGGCCCCCACGGAGAGGGCTCACAACTTGGGCGTCCTCCTGGACGCACGGCTGTCTTTAGAAGAACACATGACGGCCGTGGCCAGGGGGGCTTTTTATCAGGTTCGCCTAATACGCCAGTTGCGTCCCTTTCTAGATCGGGACTCCCTACACACAGTCACCCATGCTCTCGTGACTTCCCGCTTGGACTACTGCAACGCTCTCTACATGGGGCTCCCCTTGAGGTGCACCCGGAGGCTCCAACTGTTCCAGAATGTGGCCGTGCAGGGAATTATGGGAGCGACGTGGCGCTCCCACGTGACACCTCTCCTGAGTGAGCTGCACTGGCTCCCGGTGGTCTTCCGGGTGCGCTTCAAGGTGTTGGTGACCACCTTTAAAGCACTCCATGGCTTAGGACCTGGGTACTTGCGGGACCGCCTTCTGCCGCCAATAGCCTCCCACCGGCCAGTACGCTCGCACAGAGAGGGCCTCCTCCGGGTGCCGTCGGCCAGACAGTGTCGGCCGGCGACCCCCAGGGGGAGAGCCTTCTCTGTGGCGGCGCCCGCCCTCTGGAATGACCTACCCCCGGAGATACGCAGGATTCCAGATCTCCGGACCTTTCATCGGGCCCTTAAAACCCATTTATTCCATCTAGCTGGACTAGCCTGATCCCATCCTCCGTTTTTAAATTTGAATTTGATTTTAAATTGGGTTGTTTTAATTCTTGGCCAAATAATATTTAATAATTTTTAATTGTTTTTAACTTTTGTGTACCATGTTTTTATTCTGGCTGTTCACCGCCCTGAGTCCGCAAGGAGAAGGGCGGTTTATAAATTGAAATAATAAATAAATAAATAATAAATAAATAATCGCTAGGTGCTTCCTTTAATGTTAGGCAAACCTCTGTCAAGCACCTGTGCATAAAAACCACCCGGTGGTCTTCCGGATGCGATTCAAGGTGTTAGTTATCACCTTTAAAGCGCTCCATGGCTTAGGGCCTGGGTACTTACGAGACCGTCTTTTGCCACCAATAGCCTCCCACCGACCAGTTCGTTCTCACAGGGAGGGACTACTCAGGGTACCGTCAGTCAAATTGTGCCGACTGGCGACTCCCAGGGGGAGGGCCTTCTCTGTGAGGGCTCCAACCCTTTGGAATGAACTGCCCCGATATACGAAACATCCCTAATCTCCATGCTTTCCGCTGTGCCCTCAAGACCCTGATGTTCAATCAGGCGGGGCTAAGCATGTTAACTGGGAATGATTAAAATATTATATAATTCTGGGTTTTATTTAATTTGGGTTAAACTTTGCTAAAATTTTAATTATCAATTTTATGATGTTTATGTATCTTTTATTTTTTCTTGACTGTACACCGCCTTGAGTCCTGCAGGAGAAAGGCGGTATAGAAATATAATAAATAAATAAATAAAATAAATAAATATTTGTTTCTCTACTCAATGTGAATGCATACAACGAGCAGGAGGAAGATGCTCATTTGTGCCCACTGGAAGCTTAGTAGTTCAAAAAAAAGTCATTAGTCATTTGTGGTCATCTTAAAAATGGAATATGTCATTTAAAAGCAGGTACATCATTTTCGTTTCTCAGAACCATGGAGAAGAATATAAGCATCCCTTGATGACCTGAAATGTTTTATAACATAAGCTGAAATCACTCAAAAATATTTTATCCGAAAAACTCTTTTGCAAATGTCAGTGCTATCTTCCCAATGTTCAGAATCTAGCAAAGCGGCCCTTTAAAGTTTCAACAAGACGAGACCCTACCTATTCAGGAGCAACTGCTTGTAGGCTGTCCAGGTCTCTGTGGAGGATGCTTCAACAACACTTTTCCAACCTGGAGATGGAAATAAACCTTGGCAAGCTTCTAACTGGCAGGACCTGAAATGTGTGTCCCAAGAGACCTGGCGGATACAAGGTCTGCTGCCTACTCCCCAAGACTGTGGGGGAACCATGATACCTAGCTGTCCTCAGGTATGGAAGTGCTGGCCTCATCCAGACTTAGAGGGTGTTCATGCTGTCCTTTGGATTAAAAGGAAAACCACCCAGGGCGGTGGTGAAATTCAATTTTTTTTACTACTGGTTCTGTGGGCGTGGCTTGTTGGGTGTGGTGTGGTGTGGCTTGGTGGGCGTGGCGGGGGAAGGATATTGCAAAATCCCCATTTCCATCCCACTCTGGGGCCAGCCAGAGGTGGCATCTGCCGGTTCTCTGAACTATTCAAAATTTCTGCTACCGGTTCTCCAGAACCTGTCAGAACCTGCTGAATTTCACCCCTGGCCCAGGGCCCAAATGGCCAGAACAGACATGGGAAAGTGCCCATTTCCGGTGGAGGACTGGAGTCTCTTTGCATGGGCAACAGGATGCTGACTCTGGAGCCTTTCCAGATGAGAAACGTTCCTGACTTCTGCTGCCTGGCAAAAACTCCATGTCAGGCAGCAGTCTGAAAGCTTCTCTTTCAGCAGACCGATCTCTCAGCAAACATCACAGCTTGTTAGAGCCCAGCCCAGCTCGAACGTTTACTCTGTGTCCATGCAGAGAGCCATATCCCCTCAGGAGATTCTCACTTCCCTGCAATCTAAGTGAAGGAGAACACAGAGTGAGGACAGCTCTGGAGTTGTTTCACAGGCCAGGCTGAACCAAACGTTCGGGAACAGGATCCTGGGGAAGAGGACAGAGGCACCGAGCCACGTGCTGAATGAGCTCTAAAGCCAAGAATATGATTACATGGATTCCAAAGTTACAATCTATTGTTATTTACTGCTTAAACCACTTTGTGTGTCAGTAATGGGGTAATGGCGCTCTGGAGCGGCTTGAAAGTGCTCTCAAGCAGGCTGACCTCAGCAGAGTGGGAAGGCAGGAGGCCGGGTGCCCAGAAGAGCACCAGGTCAGGCAAGGTGAATTCCTGGCAAGAGAACCTGCTCTCCGCCAGGAAGACTGGCAGTGGATGCCAGTGGGTGCAGAGCCAGCACCTGAGAGCATCTCTGTGCCTGGAAAGACTTCTTCAGTTAATCGTTGTACACAACTGAAAATTCCCTCTTTCTGGAATGGATCAGGAGTCGAGTCTGAGAAAAAAACTATTCCTGAGAATGTTCATTTGGAGTTAATATGTATTCAGGTATAACTATCATCCAGCACCCAGATAAGCGAGATGAAATGGCAACTAGATGACAATGTGTCCATCGAGGAAAAAGCAACCCTGCATGGTCCAGTTAGTCCCGTTTAAGGCTGGTAAGATACTCGCCTCTAGTTCACATCTAGCCAACCAACTTCTCTTTCCCAAGACCGAAAAGTCACGGTTTTTGATGGGGGGACAAAATTCAGAATGATGAAATGGAGAATTGCATTTAAAAGTATATCAGTTATGTCAAATGGAATTAAAATTAATGGCAGGGTGCCTTAACTAGATTATTGCACCCACAGTTCTCTTACTAGAGGACTCATTTATTCATTTGTGATGTATACAATCCCAAATCGAATATTGCACTGGGGTTGGAAATCTTACTATGCACATTTTATTGTGCTAGCTAATGGAAGTCTAGAAAATGAATCTTTTTTTTTTTAATTAGATTTATATGCCGCCCTTCTCTGGAGACTCAGGATGGCTTACAATGCGTTAAGCAATAGACTTCATACTTTTTTATATTTATACAAAGTCAGCTTATTGCCCCCACAAACTGGGTCCTCATTTTACCTCCCTTAGAAAGGATGGAAGGCTGAGTCAACCCTGAGCCTGGTGAGATTCAAATTTACAGTAATTGCAGACAGCTGGTGTTAATCACAATGCTTTAGTCTGCTGAGCCACCAGAATTTACACAACAAGCATCAGTAACAATGAAATGTTATCAGTAAACTTCAAATCATACTGTTAAAAGATCCTGCAGACAAACTGCTGAAGAACGTGATATATATACTCATATATACATATGTAGGTCTTTGGTTATTCGGGTCTTCTCCCGCGTAAAATTGGAAGTATCTTGGCGACGTTTCAACGAAGTCTCATTCGTCATCTTCAGGCTGGTGTTCTCGGCTTCGCACGAAGCCGAGAACACCAGCCTGAAGATGACGAATGAGACTTCGTTGGAACGTCGCCAAGATACTTCCAATTTTACGCGGGAGAAGACCCGAATAACCAAGGACCTACA
Organism: Masticophis lateralis; assembly: GCA_030761175.1. Taxonomy (NCBI): domain Eukaryota; kingdom Metazoa; phylum Chordata; class Lepidosauria; order Squamata; family Colubridae; genus Masticophis; species Masticophis lateralis. Next base: position 97,548,603 of record JAUDYJ010000005.1, read on the forward strand.
TACAAACACCCGCGAAAACCTCAGAAAACAGATATACATATGTATATATATTCAAAGGTGGCAGCTCTTCAAAACATTCCCTTCATGCTGGTCAGAGGGAAAGAAAGTGACCTAAAGTGCACCAGACCAGCCTGGCCTTGTTTATAAAAGGAAACAAGCATCTCAAATTGATGTCTTCCTCAAGGAATTGACGGACATTCAAATGAACCCAAGGCATCTCCTTGCAATGTTTCGGCAGAATGAGCTGATCTAAGTCTCCTGCTGGTGGAGATTGTAAATCAGCGCTTCTAAATGGATTGATCTTGTTATTGTGTTTCGATCAATTTGGTAATCAATACTGACCATCCTTGGCCTAATCTCTGATTCCTCTGGGTCATAAGTCATTGAGCAAAGAGAATTGGTGCAACTTTTCTAAAACACGCTTACAGGATGAAGAAAAATTATCTGCCAATCCTCAAAACACTAATGAGGTTTCTTCCTATTTTTTATAGCATCATCTTTGAAAATGGACACAAATGGATTCTCATCAGTTTGAGTCAAAAGACAAATGAAGTCTGTTATGCAAGATAGAGTAAGATCCTAAATTCATCAGACAAAGCCACAATATAAATGTATTCTGAAGTCAAATGAGGGAAGTCCTCACCTCTGAACCAATAAGGACCCAAAGTTCATGGTGCAGGATACATTAATGATCTGATTCACTTGAGGGTGATTCCCAAGAGGCTCCCACAACTATCTAAAAAAATGAAATTCAAGTAAATAAAAGTTAGGTTCTACACTTAGGCAAGAAAAACCAACTGTATAGGTACAAGCTAGGTCAGAGGTCTGCAACCTTAAACACCGAAAGAGCCATTTGGACCGATTTCCCACAGAAAAGAAAACACCAGGAGCCACAAAAGCCTTCCCGTGCCTGACTATTTCTTGAGCAGCCACAAAACTAGCATATATAGTTGAATTAAACGTTCTGTTTCTTCTGAAACTTTCCTTTTCTTGGATTTATTCATGGTTGACTTACCAGGGTAATAAATTGTATGCTGGGAGGTGTCGCACATTGGCGGTTGTGATGCATATTTTGAATGACAGGGAGTCACAGCAGAGGGGTGGAAGAGCCACATGCAGCTCCAGAGCCGCAGGTTGCTGACCCCTGAGCTAGGTGAAATCCGGCTTAATGACAGTAATTGTGAGAGAGATCTTGGCGTCCTAGTCAACAATCACTTAAATATAAGCCAACGGTGTGCAGCAGCAGCCAAAATAACAAATGCAATCCTAGGGTACATTACTAGAGGGATAGAATCAAGATCCACATGAAGTTCTACTACCACTTTACATTTTACAAAGCCTTAGTATGGCCACGCTTGGAATACTGCATCCACCACAATACACTACAAAAAAGATGTTGATACTCTGGAAAGAGTGCAGAGAAGAGCAACAAAAATGATCAAGGGGCTGGAACGTAGGAAGAATGGTTACAAGAATTGGGTATGTCTAGTCTAGTGAAAAGAAGGACTAGGGAACATAATAATGTTCCAATATTTGAGGGGCTTCTACAAAGACAAAGGGGTCAAACTACATTCCAAAGCAGCAAAAGGCAAGACGAGAAACAAATGGATGGAAATTAACCAAGGAGAGAAGCAGCCTAGAACGAGGGAGAAATTTCCTAATGATGAGGGCAATCAACCAATGGAACAACTTGCCTTCAGAAGTTGTGGTGCTCCATCACTGGAGGCTTTCAAAAAGAGACTGGACAATCATTTATTTGAAATGGTAGAGGGCAGGCTGTCAAACTCCGGGCCCATGCCAGGAGTGATGCCGGATGTGTCATGCACTGGCCATGCCTGGTTTAGCGAAGGGGGAGGGAGTCCCATTACATCACATGATGCTGCCATGACGGTGTGAGTTTGACACTCCCTGGTATGCTTAAACAGGGGGTTGGATTAGAAGACCTCTGAGGTCCCCTCCAACTCCATTATTATTCTGTTCTTATTCTAACAATTAAAAATGGCTGGACTAAAACAAAGGCCTGATTTTTTTTTAAATTTGATTTATATGCCGCCTTCTCCGGAGACTCAGGGTGGCTTACAATGCATTAAGCAATAGCCTTCATACTTTTGTATATATTTATACAAAGTCAGCTTATTGCCCCCACAAACTGGGTCCTCAATTTACCCACCTTAGAAAGGATGGAAGGCTGAGTCGACCTTGAGCCTGGCTAGGATTGAACTCGCAGAATTACAGGAAGCTGGATGTTAATTGCTGCCTTTAGTAGGAGGCATTAGCCCCCTACGCTACTCAGACTCAGAAATTCTGGTATTTCTAGTATTTTGTGTGCAGTCTGCACTGAACGCCAGGCCAATCCCCAACCACAGGAACTTCACTGTTTAGTGAGCCAGATGTTTAACAACAACAACAACAACAACAACAACAACAACAACAACAATAATAATAATAATAATAATAATAATTTTATTTCTAGACCGCCCTTCTCCCGAGGGACTCACGGCGGTGTACAGCCCATTAAAAGCACAAAAACAGACATCAGTTAAAAATAATTAAAATTAATAATAATTTAGGCTCAGATTTAAAACCCCAACATTTAAAACACCCAATTTAAAATCATCACATTGACAGCCCAGCCAGGCGGAACAGTAGGGTCTTTAGGGTACAGAGAAATACACGAAGGTCGGAGATCTTACGCATTTCCGAGGGCAGTTCATTCCAAAGGGCAGGGGCTCCCACAGAGAAGGTCCTCCCCCTGGGTGTCGCCAGCCGACATAACTTGGCCGATGGCACCCTGAGGAGACCCTCTCTGTGGGAGGGGACTGGCCAGTGGGAGGCTACTGGTGGCAGAAGATGGTCTCGAAGGTACCCAGGTCCAATGCCATGGAGCACTTTAAAGGTGGTAACCAACACCTTGAATCGCACCCGGAAGACCACTGGGAGCCAGTGCAGCTCGCGCAGGAGGGGTGTCACATGGGCACAACGGGTTGCGCCCATAACCACCCGCACGGCCGCATTCTGGACCAGTTGGAGCCTCCGGGTGCTCCTCAAGGGGAGCCCCATGTTTAGAGTAGATTTGGCATTTTGATCCACTCAAGTCCTTCCCAAGGACATGGGATAGGCAGCTATTGTTGTTTAATAATATGAGCATATGGGGTCCTTGCTGCTCTCTGAGCTTGCTTGTTTCGTTGCAGACATTTCCTTACTCTAAGTAGCATCATCAGGGCAAGTAAGGAGTGCTGTTTGCTGTCAGTTTATATTCTGGTGTGGCTGAGGGCGGTCTTAGAGATTCTTTGGTTGGGCTGTTGGCTCTTGGCTCTTTGGCACTTCCTTGATTGGTGTGTTGCTTACTTGATTGGTGGTCTGAAATTGAGCTTGGAGTTAATCTGTGCTGATCTGAGTGCTGATTACTGATGGAGAGGTTTGGGGTTATTTATTTATTTATTTGTTTATTTTTTATCTATCTATCTTCTATCTATCTATCTATCTATCTATCTATCTATCGATCGATCTATTTATTTATTTATTTAACTTGTGTACTGCCCTTCTCCCAAAGGGACTCAGGGCAGTGGACAGCCAGAATTAAAATACATATAATACAAAGTTAAGAGAAACTAAAATAAATTAAATTGTCGGCTTACCAATTTAAAACCCCAAGTCTACAAAATTAAAAAAATTCCCAATTTAAAACCCAAATCAATAAATTAAAAAGTCACCATTAAAACCATTTAGGCTAGGCCAGCTTGTTGAAATAAGTAAGTCTTAAGGGCCTTTTGGAAAGTGCGGAGGTCCGGGATCAGTCATATTCCAGGAGATAGCTCATTCCACAGGGCGGGTGCCCCCACAGAGAAGGCTCTACCCCTGGGGCCGCCAGCCAACATTGCTTGATTGATGGCACCCTGAGGAGGCCCTCTCTGTGAGAGCATATTGGCCGGTGGGAGGTTATCGGTAGCAGCAGGCGGTCTCGCAAGTACCCTGGCCCTATGCCATGGAGCGCTTTAAAGGTGAGAACCAACACCTTGAAGCGCACCCGGTTTCCTCTTAGTATGGTTGATGGTCTCTTTTGCGTAGTCTATAGATGTTGTTAATGTCTATGTGTCAATCGATGGCCGATTTGTCAGAGTGCCAGGCTTCTAGAAATTCCCTGGCATTTTTGGATTTGGCCTGGTCTAGGATTGTCACATTTTCCCAATTGAAACTATGGTTAAATCTAGCTATACATTGTGAAATTAAAGAATTTCCCTCATGCCTTCTGACTGCCAGTTGGTGATCATGGATGCATTCTGCCAGTTCTGTCCTAAGCACTGGTGGATTTCTACCAGTTCGCCCCAGTCCCTGTGAACCGGTAGCAGTGGTGGCGGGAGGCTCCGCCCACCTGCCCGGACGTCATCATGGACTGTCTGTGCATGTGCAGAAGGTTCTGTGCATATGCAGAAGCGCTGCGCGCGTGGTCACAATTGCAAACCAGTAGCAAAGGTAAATGGAACCCACCACTGGTACTAAGCTGTTTCAAACAAAATTGCCTTCTGCAGTTGACCACTGGGGATTTTGTCAATGAAGATATATATAAGGGCCTGGTGGCTCTGCAGACTAAAGCATTGTGATTAACACCAGCTGTCTGCAATTACTGTAAGTTCGAATCTCACCAGGCTCAAGGTTGACTCAGCCTTCCATCCTTTCTAAGGTAGGTAAAATGAGGACCCAGTTTGTGGGAGCAATAAGCTGACTTTGTATAAATTATACAAAAGTGTGAAGGCTATTGCTTAACGCATTGTAAGCCGCCCTGAATCTTCGGAGAAGGGCAGCATATAAATCAAATTTTTTTAAAAAAATTTAAAAAATTAAAAAAAGATGGTGCTCAGGTTTTCCCAAAATGTTTCAGGAATGCTCCCAAAATGCCTATTGCTACTGGTATTATCTTTGCTTTCTTTTACCACAGTCGTTCTACTTATATTGGCAGGCCTTTGCATTTTGTGATTTTTCTCCAGTTCTTTCTCTTCTCTTCTGCTGTCTCCAGATATTGCCACATCCACTATTCAGACTTTTTTGTCTTTCTTATCAACAATTGTTAAGTCCGGGGTGCTGTGTGTCAGATGCTTGTCTATTTGAATTCTAAAGTCCCTGTGATTTTTAGCTTCTCCAGCACCATTGTTGCTACTCCCTGAACTAAAAGTGCATTACTCTGGCCTTCATTGCATTTTCTGCAGTGCCAAATCGTTAACTTTCTGAAAAAATATTCTAGAATGAGAGTACCTTTTGCATATTGCATTTCTCATCCAGCTGAACTATCCTAGAGGATTGCCATCTTGTGGTCTGGGATGAGAAAAGCAACCAACAGGGAATAGAAGGAAGGGAGAGGTGGAGGAAATTACATTGCCAAGAAAAGCACGTGGGATTGTCCTTCCATAAAGGCACCGTGCTTGGTGGAATGAAATGATTTTCCTAATTCTTCATGGACTAGATCTCATATTACAATTATAAACAGCACTTCCATTTTGCCATCTTTAAAAGAAACTAGTGCAATCTTCATCCAGAAATCCCTTAAACATGGGGTTGACTTCTCACTAGCTCAATAGACAATGTACAGTTTAGTGTGGAGACTAATAAAAATCTCACATATGCTTAATTACAAGGAAAACTATTCATTATTGCAGGAAAAAGCTAACTGAATAGAGGTTGGTGCAGGAAAACCCAGAAACAAAGTGCTGAGGACAATCTGAGAAATCAAATCCAAGATCCCAAACATTAAACAAGTAGAACAACACATCCTTGCTTCTGAATCTATATTTCAGAAACAGGAATTCAAAATCAAACTGGATAAAATGTAATATTAAGTCATTGTCCAGGAAAGGAAGAAGAAACAGGACTTAGAATTATCAGTTTTATAAATGCTATTTAAAACACATTTAATTCTGGGGGTGTTATTGGTGAACTGAAGATGGCCCTGCCAAAATGAAGCCAATGACTGTGACAAAGACCAAGAAACCAGGGAGTAGACCAGTTCCTTGGAATCTTTCTGGATAAGGAGAAGGTGGGAGATCACCTATATGAGCTCTGGATGGCTGCTCCTCATGAGAAGATGCAGGATAACAATTTTACATGAGTTTCAGCACTTGGAGATGATGGGATTAGCCATCTTGCTTACAATTGCAGTGGAAACTTCTAAAAAACCCACAAACATCATTTTCCAATCACTTTTGGAAATTGTTCACTTACACTTCTAAGTTTAGAAATGTTTAAAATGACAGGTTTGAAAAGTCTTCATTGATTTCAGAGTTTAGCTTTAACCCTGAACAAAGGAAAAATTAATTATAAATGTAAAAATCGAGAGAACTGAAATGAACAACAAAGAGCTAAGAATTTGAGTTTAGGAAGTTATAAACAGAAGAAAGGTCCAGATCAATTTGGAATATTGATTTTTTTTTCAATACGACTTTGGAATTTGGAGAAGTTGAGAACAAGCAACTTCTCATGGGAAATAGATCAGTTTTGTTTTTGGAACACAAAACAGAAATAATTTCATGATTTAAAAACTGGACGCTAGAGCGGGCTATAAATTTTAAGTAGAAGAATAAATGCAAGCCTATAAAATGCAAAGCATTGTAACAATGAAATTGCTGAAGGATAATTTTGAAGAATGGAATCAGAATGTAGCCACAATATCAGCAATCTCAGTAACAATGTCTGCTTCTATAGATAGACTATATGATGGGTGTTTTTTTAATATTATATTAGCAATGTTATAGTTTTGGTTTTACTTCATCATATTTTCTAATTATACTTTACCAATGAAATATTTCAATGTGAATTATCACTAGATAGTGGCAAAGAAGCAGGATTTTTTGCATCACTGGGATGCCATCCTATGGTGATCTGCTGTTTTGAAATTCAGATGCAGCATCCCAAGGTCCACATCAGTTCCAGCCTCTGGTTCCCAATTAGGGACCAGAGACCTTGCAGCAGGATTGAGGAACTGTCTGAGGGCCAGGGATCTAGATTAACATCCCCCCATCCAAAGATGAGGCCCTTGGATGAAGGGATGGCATTGAAGTGGGACATGCTGCACAGGGCCAACTGACTGCAGGATTTGGGGAAAGGAGCTCTGAGGCTTCACTTTGTTCTTGTTCCTTCAACCACATATTCAAGTCTACTTTAGGGCCTGGATGCATTGCACTACAATATAGGAAGAAACCATGCCACCATTCAGTTGGGTACAACCCAGAGGTACCATCTGAAGAGGGACCACCTAAAGCAGGGGTCTCCAACCTTGGCAACTTTAAGCCTGGTGGACTTCAACACCCAGAATTCCCCAGTATTCCCCAGAATTCCCCGGAATTCCCCAGAATTCCCCAGTTTTGCTGGCTTCGGAATTCTGGGTGTTGAAGTCCACCAGGCTCAAAGTTGTCAAGGTTGGAGACCCCTGATCTAAAGAACATCTCTACGATCTTTGGAGATGTTCTAAAGATCATAAAGGATAGAGCCATGGTTGTGCAGTGGGTAAAATGCAGTATTGCAGGGTGTCTCTGCTGATTGCCAGGAGTTCAATCCTGACCATTTCAAAGTTGACTCAGCCTTCCATCCTTCCCAGGTGGGTAAAATGAAGGCCCATGTTGTTGGGAGCAAGACGCTGATTCTGTAAACTCTTAATTAGAGCTGAAAAGCACTATAAAGTGGTATATAAGTCTAAGTTCTATTGCTTTTGCTAACTCAGAAGAATTCCTGCTATAAGAAATCCTCATTAAATTTAAAGATGTGTCACACTTTTGAATACATCTTATTCTGATTAATGCCAAAACAAAGTCAAACTAATAAAACCATCCTGTTGTATTCCTCGGAACAAGTTTATTTACAAAATAAGCATTATTATTGACAGTGTCACACAAAATGTTTTCTCCTCCTCCTAAATTGCTCTTCTGGTACTTTAAGGATTCTATATTTCCTAAATATCCAGTTTATTTTCCATCCAGTCAATTGCCACAGTCTCTTTATATCTCCAAGTTCTTCCTTTCCTTTTAGCCTCTATCGGTTGCTAAGTAACTCTCCACTGGGGCCAATTTTATTCCCAGAAATTCCTTCCTATCGTGTATAGAAAAGTTCTCCTAAGTTTCAGGAAGGAAGACAGGCTGGGGCTGCTTGTTCTCTTCCCCCACCAGTTTCCAACTCAATGTTGTTGGTGGTGTTGGTGTTGGTGGTGTTGGTGGTGTTGATGTTCCAGTCCCTCTCCTCAGTTGTCCATGACCTTGTTGGTCTTGTGATCTCTTGGGGTTTGGAGATCAAAAATCCCCTTCTTTCTCTTGGATCTGTGTCTCTATGAGTCTTGGATCTCACCTTGAAATTCAGGCCTTCTCCTCGTCACACAGAAAGCAATTCTTCCAACCACTACTCCTCACCATACTCCACCCTGCTCCGTATCATTTACATTCTACCTCTCTTTGTAAGCCTTTAATTCCACCTCTTCCCTTCAAGGGTTAGGGTGAGACTTGTAACAGGGACATATTCTTGTGGTGTTCTTTTCTTTTCAAAATCATACAGGACCCTAAAAATGTTTTGGGAAGAACAGGTGGGTACTCTACCAATACAAATTCCAAAGAACTTCTGTATTGTTTTCAAAGTCTGCGCAGTCCTAACAGCTACTCAACTGACTTGTCCTAGTGCATACACACAAGTGAGAATATGGGCCATTTTGGGCCAAAGCTCATTTCTCCAAGGATTTCCACAGGGAAACTGTTCCAACAAATGAGCAGAGCTTCTGAGAAGCAAAGTCTCTTCTAGGCAGCCCCACAGCTAATTTCCACCCCAATATCAACAACCTTGCCTAAAAGGAGGCAAATGGAGACAGGTGATGTTATCCAAAGCAACTGATCCAAGGTGGTGCCCCACACCTCTTTCAAAGAGTTTGCATCAGTGGTGAAATCAAAAAATGTTTACTACTGGTTCTGTGGGCATGGCTTGGTGGGCATGGCAGGGGAAGGATACTACAAAATCCCCATTCCCTCCCCAGTCCTGGAGGAAGGATATTGCAAAATCTCCATTCTCACCCCACTCTGGGGTCAGCCAGAGATGGTATTTGCTGGCTCTCCAAACTACTCAAAATTTCCACTGCCGGTTCTCTGAACTGCTCAAAATGTCCACTACCGGTTTTCCAGAACCTGTCAGAACCTGCTGGATTTCACCCCTGGTCTGCATAACCCTGGCTGAGCAAACTGCTGAGGGGAATATTGAGGGAGAGAACAAGGAGCATGCTGGACAAGAGGAGGGGAAAGCGACCACAGGATCTGTTAGGGTAACACTGGATATGGCCAGGGTGAAATGTAAAATTTGTTACTACCGGTTCTGTGAGTATGGCTTGTGGGGGGCGGTAATGTGACTGGGCGGGTGTGGCCAACTTTTTTTTTTTTAACTTTTCAAAGCATTTTTTCTAATGCTTTGAAAAGCCTCTGCCAATCAGGCAACTCAGCTGGGATCGTCAGAGACTTTTCAAAGCATTTTTTTTACCACCTCTTCGGCCAAGAGGTTGCAGAAAAAAATGCTTTGAGAAGCCTCTGAGGATCCCAGCTGAGCCGCACGATCATCAGAGGCTTTTTTTTTTTACTTTTAAAAGCATTTTTTTTCATCAGAAGAGGTTATAGAAAAAATGCTTTTAAAAGTAAAAAAAAAAGCCTCTGATGATCCTGTGGCTCAGCTGGGCATGGTGGGGGGTGGGGGGCAGGGATTTTTGCTACCAGTTCTCCGAACCACCCGCCGCCATTGCTATCGGATCATTGGGTGATCCGGTCCGAACCGGGAGCATTTCACCCCTGGATACGGTCCCTGGTTTGGAGAAACATGAAGAGCGATTCAAAGATGACTGATACTTCCTTTACCATGGAAACTTCTCCCCTTGTGATTTGGTTGGTTGTGTTGTTATATGCCAAAGTCACCACTGGGTAGCAATATTGCCTTGCTTGTCAAAAAATATTCAGGAATGGAACAGTTAAATGATAGGCTGAAATCTGGATTTAGGGCTTGGCCAAACACCGAGGCTTTTGAAGTCAAACCAAGGCCAGATTTCTCATCCATTTTGAAAAGGAAAAAACTCACCATGTTTACAAAACTGGCAACAACGTGATTTGCATGTAATTAGCTCATTTATGGCTGAAAATCTTTCTCTGTCTCTCAACGGAGTATGGTGTCATATTATTCATCATATTATTGATTTTTATAAGACAATCCCAACCGCCTGAAAAGAAACACTGCTATTGAACATAGAAAAAAGAATCAGACAGCAAGGGAACCCATAATCATATGACACTCTGTGATAAGAAATGCCCATTCTATTAACATACTTTAATTGTCTAATAATGAAGGTTGCCTCAGAACAGATTTGTAAATCTACAGTATAGCTAAAATACAGTCCATTAATTCAGTTTAAGAAGCTGGGAAATACCTGGTAAATTAGCAAAAAGCTAATTTAAGTAACAGGTATTTCCCAGCTTCTTAAACTGAATTAATCAGATGTCACTCAAGCTTTGTAAGTTTAAGAATGCTGCAAAATAAATAGCAGCTAAATCCACCAGTCAATATTTGGCGATATTTTCAAAGAGGCGTGCAATGACTCCGGTACACGTGAGCATTTAAAAGTGCCACATCATAAATCTTAACTGATCCACTAAAGCAAAGTGACTATTTGCTTTAGTGGCCAGGCCCCATCCTAAAACTCTCAGAGCATCTGAATCATCCACTGGGGTCTCTTGGGCCTTCCTGGGCCCTTGCGAGGCTTCTCCTGCTGCCCTTCAGAGCAATGAACCGCTCATCCCAGGCTCTGGGCTCTCCAATTCTCGAGGCTGGCATTAGACTCAGCTGAGCAGAAGAGGGAGGCAGAAACTCCTTCAAGGAAACTTGATCAGGTTTCTTTAATAGATCTTCCCTTTCAAAATGTGCATTCCTCATAATTGATAGCTTGCGTACCATACTTTGAAGAGTGTCACATACGCACAAGCTCACTCTAAATGCTAACAATAGGAGCATCCAAGAAAACAGAGAGACAAGACAAGTGAAATGTAGATGCCGGTGAGAACAGCTATCAGGATACCAGCTTACTTTGGACTGTGGAGGAAAGATATATATAAAAGACCCTCTTAATTCAGGACACAGACAGGCAGCTTTCTTGTCAGCAGAACAGAAATGGTTGGTCCTTCCTTTATTCATTCTACTTCCCAGTCTCCACATCCCGGGGGATCACCTGGTGGTCTCTCATCCCAGAACCAGCCTGAGATTTAGTTTTGGCTTTTTTAATCACCCAAGGTCAGTGAAAGACAGTTGAAAGCAAAGCTTCTGGTGAAAAGGTTTTATGGCAGAAATATTCAGGAAACTCTGCTCCCTCCAACCCTTTCAGTGAGTCATCCTAAGTCCTCAAGGGAGGCCTTTAAAAAGATCTCTCTTCAAGCCCTCCTGGAAAACTGCAGGCACCAATCTCTTCCCTGGCAGACAGGAAAGGACTTTCCTTGGGAATCCCAGGAAATTAATTCCTTTCTCGTTGGCAGGCAGCCTACTGCAATATGTAGTCCAAATTAAATGCCATAGTTGACTCTGGTTAGCAAATAACTCTTAACAGCACAGATGGGGATGGGAGGGATGCCCCCTCCTTTGCGGGAGCAGGAGCCCTTAAAAGCAAAGCCCACTAAATACCAAGGGCATTTTCACCACCTTAGTCTTGAAAGCCCGGGGGAGGGGGGATATCACCTGGAGTGGCCACTCTGTCTCTTATCCAGGAAAGTGAATGCAAACTAATTGAGAGATAACTGGTTAACGTCAACGGGTTAAATTTAATTGCCCCTCTCCTGAGTATCTATTCTGGTTTCCAAGACAAGCCCAGCCCCTCCCCCACTCCTTTTTCTCATCTTGATATTACCCATCTTTTTTGTCTCCATCAGCTGTTCCCGGTAGCTGAATCACGGCCCCTCATCTGCCTCTCTTTGTGCACAAAGCATTCTTTTCTCTGTCACCTCCTACTCCTTCCTGTCCCACATGGAACCTCCGTTTTCCACAGGGTACCCTTCAAACAGGAGGAATACAGCTGCCCAAATCCCCATCAAGCAAGGGTGCCGCAGCCTTCCCAGAGATGCCCATAACCTGCAGCCCAGCTCAGTCCCCGAGCTCCTGATCACCCCCAGGCCCATGGCTGAGAGAGGACACTGCTGGGGCTCAGCTCAAGCATGAGATGATGATGATCTCAGAGAGGAGAAGGAGGAGAGACAGAGAGAGAGAGACCCAGGAAGCACCAGGTCATCATTGACAGTTTCAGCGAGATCAGCCCGAGCTCTGCCAGAAGATGAACAGATGGGGCTCAGGCTTCAGAGGCAATGGGCCAGATCAAATGTCAAACAACTTCATTGGAAGGGGGACTAACGGAAGGGAAGATCTTGGTCTTTCTTTGGGTGGGATCTTGAGCTTTTGCCAGACTGTGTGAAATCTGCAGTGCAGGAATGTCTCAGAGGAAAGAAGGGCCCTGGGATCAGCCATGTTTGCCAAAGTATCCCTCCTTCAGGGCATCATTTGAGCTCAAGGAATGAGAGGTCAATACTGGGAATAGTTGGTCTCACTAGAGGCTGTTCCAGGCAACACAGACTCACCATGGAAACCTGGTGCTGAGACACTGACTGATCTGCCAGAGAAGAATGGCTGGCACAGAACGGACTGCCATCAGAGACAGACACGTTCGGAAGCAGAAAGGTTGCTGCTCAACCCAGAAATTTGATTTCAATATCAGCTTTATCATTTCAGCAAAAAAAAAATAATCCTCCAGCTGGCTATGCTGGCAGCCAAAGTCATAGTTGTTGATGTTACGTCTACAAGACGGAGGCTGCCTTTCTGCCCCTTACAAAAATGCTGTTGCTTCTTCTGCAGCCATCGTAACCTCTTTGACAGACAGACATAATTAACAGGCAAGAGTAACAGAGTTGGAATGGATGACACCATTGGAAGAGTTGCAAATGTATTAAATTAAGGCATCTCCAATCAACTTGGACAATGGTCTCAAAATGGTTTTCTATTGCCTACTTATAGGATTTTTTTTTAATGTTCGCCTTCTCAGGCTAGCTTACAGCTCTGGGATTCTCAGATGACCCCAACAGGTCTAATCCTGTTTAGCATCTGAGATCAATCAAGGACAGCTCAGTGGCCGTCGGTCTGATCCATGGGAGTCAGGCCAGGCCACATTTGGAGCTGTCCGAGGTGCTGAACAGCCTCATCTGAATCTTCTGCTACAGTAGAGCAGGGGTCTCCAACCTTGACAACTTTAAGACTTGTGGACTTCAACTCCAAGAATTCCTCAGCCAGCAAAGCTTTCTGGGAGAATTCTGGGAGTTGAAGTCCACAAGTTTTAAAGTTGTCAAGGCTGGAGACCCCTGCATTAGAGGATGCCCACTGAAAGCCTCTCCCTGCTGGCCTCCGCCTTGCATCCCATCAGCCCCCAAACCAGGGTTTCTTTACCTTGGCAGCTTTAAGATCCATAGACTACAATTCCCAGAATTCCCCAGCCTGGGGTGATCTGGGACAAGTCATCCCCCTCAGCTCTGTATACCTCACTGGCTAAATGTGGAGAAAAATAGAGCAGCCCACTTTGAGTTCTACCATGAATAAGTAATAACGTAAAGCATTGGGGGATGGCTGTATGCAAAACAGATGTGTTCACACTTCTCAATGGCATATTATCCATAGATTTAATCTCTCCCCTCGCTCCCATGTGTTGATTTAGGGACTCTATTGAAGGAGAAATTCAGAAAGAAAGCTGTGACTCAGAGATGTTAAAATGTTCCTCAAATTCTTGACAATTCTATAAAGATATGAATGCCTGGCTAATGATGCATTCCTTCTGTGTGGGCATACTTTTTTTTCAGAAAAAGCTACACTATGTATGACACCATCAATTACATTATTTGAATTAACATGATTTTTTTCTTTTTGAGTTCTGACATCATGGTAGATGTATAAAAACACTTGCCTCTGAAAGAGGTCTATATTCATCTCCTTTCAAAGTCTGGATGTCATTCTTGTTAGACATAGACATTTGAAAGGAATTACTAAACACCTGATATTTAGCCCACCAGATAGCTTTCCATCATGCCACCTACAGTAAGAATATGGAAACAAATACGGGCTCTCCTCTCCTGGTGAATCCAACATGATTTTACTAACTGCCTCCAAGTTCAATATTCTCATTTCTTTTCCCACTTGTGTGCTTTTTGCCTGATTTACAGCAATGCAGGAAAGCCCCCGTTCTGGGAGTTGCCTTCCTAGTTCCTGAGTCAACTCACAACAGCTGAGATCACCTAGAGCAGTGTGGCTCAACTTCTGCAACTTTAAAATATGTGGATATATGGATGTGCCTTCTGGGGAATTCTGGGAGCTGAAGTTCAGGCATCTTACTGTCACCAAGGTTGAGGTACACCCACCTAAAGGAACAGCAGCCAGGTTCTGCTCTATTTATGCTGGTGATTTTAATGCTGGACTTGGGCCAATTGACAATGACATTGTTATCTTTTGCTAGAGTAATTATTTCTTTTCATCCAATGGTTTATTTCATTTTCAGTGTTGTATATCAATGGTGAAAGAATTAATTATGAGGGTGCTTGGTGATGATTCTCCAATGATTCCTAAACTCAATTCAGCAACATTAAGACAAATTTTTAAAAGTGTGGGGGGGGGGATTAAAGAGGGAATATACATATTATAAGGATACCAGCACAGATGATTTAATTATTATATCTCCAAATTACCTTGTTTAAATTTAACACCCAGCCAGCAACTATCACTTCTCTCCCACTGTGAAACTGCTTTCTAAGGCTCCAATACATTGTCCTGAACAAACCTGCCCTTGGGCGAATCTTCAATTTAAAGGACCTTCTAGGAAACTAGAGAGGACCTTGTCCACGCTGTTTTCATGAATTTAAAGGCAACATTTGTCTCTTCCTAGAGACAGCTCAACCACTACTTCTACTAACAAGGCCGGCCCTGTGAAAGTATTTCATCGCATGCTTGACACTCCAGCTTGTTTTTGCCTCAATTTCTTACCGTGTTTCCCTGAAAATAAGACCCTGTCTTATTTTTATTTTATTTTTTTTGAACCCTGAAATAAGTGCTTGGACTTATTGCCATGCACTCAAGAGCCTGTTTGGGCTTACCTTGTTTCCCCCCAAATAAGACATCCCCTAATAATAAGCCCAGTTGGGCTTTTAAGCGCATGGCAATAAGGCCAAGCACTTATTTCAGGGTTCAAAAAAATATATAAGACAGGGTCTTATTTTTGGGAAAACACAGTATTATCAGAGGATGTCTTATTTTGGGGAAAACAGGGTAAAAAAGGGGGGAGATTTCAGCAAGAAGGTGTTATTTGCCTCCTCCCCTTCTTACAACATTTCTATCAATTCTGTAGGCCAAGCATTGATAACAATAAGATTTCACTTTCCAAAGTTGGCCATCAACCCCGTTTCAGTCCTTCAATATTTTGATGAGACAGCTATCTAAGATGAAACCTCAAGCCCCTGCCATTTGATACACAGGGGACCCACAAGCCATGCATTGCTCCAAAGCAGAGTTGTGATTTTATCCCAAGAAGCTATCAAGCCATGGACATTGCCAGAAGATTAATGGCATCTGCCCAGAACAAACTGAAACATTTACATATTTGGAGTTACTGTTCAATCTTCTGCTGTTTTGAGAAGAAAGGACAAAAATAGAAGACACTGATGCTATTCTGTGTCTTCCTAGCAGCAGGTGTGCCCCTCTGTTCCTGCCACTACTCATTTGTTGAAGGATAAGGCGATTAGCCTCCTCTTCTCTGACTCACAGATATTCCTTGTCTTTGTAGAGGCAGATGTTATCCCTAGGCAATCCACATCCTTGTCATCCATCAATTGCAGGTTATTCCGACCATCCAAGCAACCCCTGCAGGCCAGTCATATTTGTGACAGCAGCATCCAGCTGTACGGTTTCCCCTGCAGGAAAAAGAGAGCTTGCCACCAACATACAACAGGTGCGGATGGCTCCCCAGACATGCTTTGGGCATACAAGTGGGCCAGCCTTTGCCAGTTAGGATGAACTAAGGAAGCCAAGGAATACTAAAAAGAAGTCAAGATAGGCTTCTCAAATTACACAAAGGCCTTTAAACTTTGATGGTGTTGACCATGTCAAACTGTGGAATGTCCTTAGGAAAATGGAAACCCTAAAACATCTCTTGGGAAATGTGTGGCCTCCTACACAAAGGGTAGGTAACCACAATCTGAATGGAGCATGGTAAAATGTACTTCCCCCTTACCTCAACCTACATGCAGAATATACTGTATATTGAAGGAAGCTGGATTGAAAGAAGTTTTAAAACTGGAGGAAGAAAATCAATAACCTGCGCTAGGCTGATGACACTACTCTGAAAATGCAAAAAAATCCCAGCCCTGGTGGCACCGTGGTTAGAGTGCAATATTGCAGGCTAACTCTGCCCACAGCCAGGAGTTCGATCCTGACTAGCTCAAGGTTCTCTCAGCCTTCCATCCTTCTGAGGTCGATAAAATGTGGGGGCAATAGGCTGACTCTGTAAACCGCTTAGATAATACTGAAAAGCACTATGAAGTAGTATATAAATCTAAGTGCAATTGCTATTGCTAATCTGCATGCTCTAGAAAATCAAGGAATGGGGGGAAATGGTACTATAATTAAATATAAAGAAGAGTAAGCCAATGACAACTGGTAGAACAACCAGCCTTAGAATTGACAAGGAAGATAGAGAAGTGGTAGATAGTGTTTGCCTAATAGATTAGCATTTCTATAGCAACAATGAAGAATTTGGAAAATTCTTCATTCTTCATTCATCACTCTCCTGCGCAAGCTGCACTGGCTGCCGGTGGCCTTCCGGATCCACTTCAAGGTGCTGGTGCTCACCTATAAAACCCTACATGGCATGGGCCCAAGGTACTTGCAAGACCACCTCCTACTGGCCTCCCACTGCCCTGTGCGGTCCCATAGTGCCACACTGGCCTTAAGACATGGCTCTATCATCAAATTCCCTGACTGATTATGGGGGTTTTAATTGGGGGTTTTAATTTTTGGACTTATTTTAAATTACATTTCTCGTCACCATTGTTCTGTTTTTATTGTGTGAGCCGCCCCGAGTCCTACGGGAGAAGGGCGGCATATACATTTTAATAATAAAATAAAATAAAAATAAATATTGAGATCTTATATCTATAGTACAGGTAATGGCTTTTCTTGACAACTTTAGGTAAATGAAGGATTGTAGAACAAATCAATCCTGAATTCTTACTTGAGAAACAAAGACCAGGCTCAAATTATCATATTCTGGACATATTATGTAGAGATCTAAGTCTCTGGAAATTCTATAATGCAGGAAAGAGTAAAAGAAAAAAAGAAGATAAGCAACAGCAAGATGGTCTCCATTACAACACTGTTGGGTGCCCCATTGGAAGACCTGAAAGACCAGGTGGGAAACAGATCATCCTGGAGAAAAATCGATCCATATGGTAGCTAAGAGTAGATACCAACTTGAAGGCATAGAATATGGTTGAATTATAAAGCCGCTTTTAATGTTCCCATCTTGTCAGAAAACATATCTGACAGTTGCAGCTTCCACGGAAACCCTGTCTAGCAAGTGTGGGCTCCCAAGGAACTCAATTTGACAGTTATTTTACAAGAAATTCAGTTTGCTAGACAATCATTATCACATGTACACTCCTTGCAAAATGCTGGAGTTTGGAGAAACAGAAGGCAGTTTGAGATGGTGAAGCACAATTTCTACAGCAGACATTGAAATAATATCAGAAAGAAAAGCCTCTCTCCAGGTCTCCCTCACAGGATGAAGTGGGGAAGGCCTTCTCACTTGCTGCCCCCATTTCTGGATCAGAATTCCCTCAGACATTAGATCTGATTAGCATCCTCCTGAGATGCTGAACAGCCATAAAGACCTGGTTTTTTTGAGAACCCCTCCATGATTTGAGTTATTGTTTGTGTATGTTGTGCTTTCATCAACATCCAAAGGTTATATACTTTTAGGTACCTCATATTATCCAACTATTGTATCATGTAGGTATGTCACTCTGAGTCAGATATGATAGAAGCCCAAGAAGAAAGGAAGGAAATAATAACTGGGACATAGAGCCAAGGCCAACTTTACAAGTTGTCTACTTATCTCACCAGGTCAGCCTGATTACTTGCGAGGAGGCAGCCTCGCCTGTTGTGGCCTGCCAGCGGCCAGCAGAGCTGGCAGCAGATTCGGACAGTGAGGAGGTTGGGGAGGAACATGGGCAAGTCCTGGAGTCTGGGGAAGCCTCGGATGATGGCTCTGAGTCGGAGGCAGAGAGGGGGCCACGGCCATCTGGTAGTTCTTTGTTGCCTCCGGAGTCTCCGGAGTCTGACATCAGCGAGGCAGAAGAACAGCATGGGCCTGTTCCCAGAGCTGCCAGGAGACAGGAACAATTAAGGAAACAGGGTCGACTTGAGAGTAAGGCTTGGAGATGATTGGCCCCTCCCATAAGACATAAAAGAGAAGTGAGTGGGATGTGAGCTTTTGCAGGAAGCAATTAGTTCATCTGGCCAATTCAAGATTTGAAACTTCTGTTTGTGACTCTGTGCCAAGTTTGACCTTGTCCTGGGTCTGGAAACTAGCTCTCTGGCAGCATTCCACATGAGATAGGTGGGTGTTGATAACCTTCCTGAAAGACTGTTTATCAAGCCTTGCGGACTGTAAATGAAAGTAATTTATAGCCGTATGAATTAAAGAGGTTTGCTAGGACTAAATTTGTGTTGTTTAATTTCTAAGGAAATCTAGGTCATAACAGCACCCTTCTTGATGGGCTGCATGGAAAGCCGGCTATTTAGCACAGCAGATGGAGGCGATGTTGGGAACCACATGTTCATTTCTTAGCTCTGTGTTTCCTGGATATTGTGATTCTTGCCTTGCTTTGGACTGACACCATGCCTTGACTTGGCTCATGCCTTATGAACTCTAGACTGTTCTTACTTACAGATTAACAGAGTTGGAAGGGATCTTGTAGGTCATCTAGTCCAACCCCCCACCCAAACACGAGACCCTATACCATTTTGGATAGATGGCAGTCCAATCTCTTCTTGAAAGCCTCCAGTGATGAAGCTCCTCAACTTCCAAAGGCAACTGCTGTTCCATGGGTTGATTGTTCTTACTGTCAGTAAATTCCTCCTTATTTCCAGATTGAATCTCTCCTTGATCAGTTTCCATCCATTATTCCTTGTCTGGCCTTTGGGTGCTTTAGAAAATAGCTTGACCCCCTTCCTCTCTGTGGCAGCCCCTCAAGTATTGGAAGACTGCTATCATGTCTCCCCTGGTCTTCTCTTCACTCCCCTGGTCCTTCTTCATGAGGCCTCTTGTATTGTGGATTTAATTTTGCCTAACTTTCAAGTGCTTTGTGGACTTATTAGCCATTGCTTCATGGACTAGTATTGGGCTGCTTTTGGCTGGACTTAATTGGGACAATTCTGGGTTATTGGTGAAGGGAAATGCTGGGAAATATTAATAAACCCACTAAACCACTGTTGTATGTGTGTGTGAGTGAGCAAAGCAGCACAGTACTACAGACCATTGACATTATTGTAAAACAGCTAGGAAAGTCCTTTCATCCCATTTTGTCATCCTTAGACCAAAAATCCAGTTAAATATTAAAAATATATTCTTTATGCAGATATCCCCAACCCCTGGTCCATGGACCGGCATCGGGCCGTGGCATTCCAGAAACCAGGCTGCAGAAACAAGCGAAGCCCCATATGTGGGATGTAGGCAGCACATGAAACCATGCCCGCTCCGGTCCATGAAAAACTCCTTTCCACGGAACCGGTCCCTGGTGCCCCAAAAATATAGGGACCTACTGCTTTATGGCAAGCGATTTTAAAAGGCTTGGCTGAATGATTAATCTCAGAAACATGCACAGAGATTCATCAAAAGCTTCTACAAAAGGCGGACCATGACATCACTCATCTCAACTTGAACAAACCCTCTATATAAAACTCAAGTTGTTTTTAAAAAATCACTCTCTCCCCAGCTGTGGTACTGAAAAATAGGGAGGAATAATAAACACAGAGCATATTGAAACTGATGAAGATGTACAAATCCAAATATTTGTTAGTCATGATTTGACTATCCTGTGTATTCTGAGAAAAATACAGTTATGGTACCACCAAAGCTCTCTAGCTTTTTCTGGCTACAAGGATGCAAATGTCACTCAGAGATGACCCTTTTCACACGTGGTCTCCAAGGCAGGGTTTGATCCAGGGGTGAAATTCAGCAGGTTCTGACAGGTTCTGGAGAACCGGTAGCAGAAATTTTGAGCAGTTCAGAGAACCAGCAAATACCACCTATGGCTGGCCCCAGAGTGGGGTGGGAATCAGTGGAAATCCAAATTTTTTTACTATTGGTTCTGTGTGTGTGGTGTGGCTTGATGGGCGTGGCTTGGTGGGCATGCAGGAGAAGGATATTGCAAAATCCCCATTCCTTCCCTACTCCTGGGGGAAGGATATTGCAAAATCTCCATTCCCATCCCACTCTTGCAATATCCTTCCCCCAGGAGTGGAGAGGGAATGGGGATTTTGTAGTATCCTTCCCCTGCCACACCCATCAAGCCATGCCCACAGAACCGGTAGTAAAAAAATGTGGATTTCACCACCGGTTTGATCTTGTAGCCATCAGGAGCTGCTCCACCAACCAGTTCATCATTGCCCTTTCAGAGTCTTTTTTTTCCACCACCAAATTATCAAGAAATCTAAAGGACCCACCATTTACTGTAATGTTTTATTTGCTTGTTTCCTCACTTATGAGGGCCCATAGGCCACTCCAAATGCGCCCTGTGCTTTAATTCTGCATATCAAGGTCTGAATGATAGGGAGTTTAATATTGCTCAGTGAAAAAAAAAGACACATTTTATTTGGACTCTAAGTCAATTGAGCCCTATCCTTTCAGTATAGGGCTCAATTGAGCAAGTTGCATAAACCATCAAGAAAAATGGCTAGACTTGTTTTCCACATCCATGCAAAAAATGCCCCTTGTGTTATTTTAAAAGCCTGCATATCTATGTGTCCTTTTAATGATTCCCACAAGTGGGGAAAGTGTTATTTTTAACCAACTATTACAAAATCAAAGTAACATAGTCAGTTTGCATCCTGATCAACGTCAATACAAATCAGCAGAAGTGTATCTTAAAGCACAGATATGGGGGTGGGGGAGGACTTTATTACAAAATATGTGGCTATTTTTGCTGCGCAGTAAAATCCACCAAGGCTATCAGACTTGTATCATTTTGAAATTATGATTTCAGAATATTTTGATAATGTATCAATTATTTAATTGGTATAAACTATATAGGCTTCCTATTGCTTCCCAGCTTTCAAACATCCACGAAACTGAAGAATTATAAATTATTCCTTTGTTGTTATTGTTGTTGTTACATTTCTATCCTCTTTTCTCAAACAGCTCCATCTACCTATTTGTCTGGGCTAGCCAGTCTAGGTTACAGAAATGTGGCCAACTACCAGATGGAAGCTCAGTTAGCATTATCTGGGTCTCTTTTCTGACATCTAATGAAAAAAACCCACCCACTACCTGCAATTCCTGAACAAGATACCCCTTGCTAATTGCATTCTGCATTCTTCTCAGCTAAGAGACAAAACCCTGAATCCATTCCCTTTTCTTCAAGACAAGTTTGTTTTCCTTCTTCCTCCTCTGAAAAGTACTACAGGACAGGAGCGGGTTTCAAAATCCATTGCTACCAGTTTGCTTGTGGGCAGGCGGGTGGGTGGAGCCTCCCGCCGCTGGTACTGATTTGCCCAATCCGGTGTGAACCAGTAGCAATCCACCACTGCGACAGGACCCTTTAGAGATGTGGAGAACTCATCTGTGAGACAGAACAGCCATCTATTCAGAGGTGATAAATTATCTAACTTTTTAGAACTGGTAAACTGTGTGTGTTCACAGAAATTCATTTTTATCTTGCTCTTTTTCAAGCATTTTCAAACACAGTTTAGTAATCCTCTTTTGCTAAGGTTTTACTCCATTTATAACTAACCATTAGAAGAATTTAGCAGGGCAATATTTGAAGCATAATTTATTTATTTCAGAGAGGTGTAAGATTTAAATAAACCAATCTGCATTTACTCTCGTAGAAGCCTACATTTGAAACTGCCAAAGATTATAAATACATCACTAATCTTCAGAGTCTTCATGAGCTTTTGCATTTTTTCCTAGGCCTTTCAACTACTAAAATAGGAGCTGTGGTGGTGCAGTGGTTAGAATACAATATTGCAAGTTTATTCTGCTGACTGCCAGGGGTTTGATCCTCACCGGCTAAAGGTTGACTCAACCCTCCATCCTTCTGAGGTTGGTAAAATGAGGACCCAGATTGTTGGGGGCAATATACTGATTCTGTAAATCGCTTAGAGGGGGCTATAAAGTTCAATGAAGAGGTATATAAGTCTAAGTCCTATTTTGGGGCATCTCCACCCATCCATAAAGTGCTTGGTGCCTTTTCTCAGAGAGAAAGTTTCTTCCCCTCCATGTTTACCTCTGGAAGGAGAGAGAGAGAGAGAGAGAGAGAGAGAGAGAGAAACACAATATTTCCCTAGTTTTGAGTTAATATGTGGTATCAGCTACAGTATACAAAGGTGAATCAGAGATAAGAAGTCATGCCATCTTAATTATATAATATGAAATCTCCACCACTGGGATTTGGACTTGATTTTGCATACAAGGTCACCAAAAGTCAAAGAAACAGTCTTGTTAAAAAAAGCTAATCCTTTCTTTGAGCCTTTCTCAATGGAAAAAATAGTATTAAGAAGTAAAGCAAATGAAATGTGTTTTTAAAAGACACAGATAAATAATAGTGTCCATGAACTCCTAAAAATCTTTACCCACTTTACTATATAAGCAGAGCTGTCCCTCAAATTTCCTTAGACAGCAAATTTGAGACTTTTAAAAAGAGAAGCAATTCTTTTAATTTTGGAACTCCTGGTTACTGCTTTTTTGTTTTGTTTTCTTTAAAAAAAACCTCTCGCCTTGAGAAAGGAAAACTAATTCATCTCTGATCTGGCCACAGATGTTATTGAAATGTTATAAAACTCCTTTGTCAAGACCTGCTTACAACCAAGAGTAACATTATATTAGTCTTCTTTAACCAGATTTATTGAAAGCAAAAAAGGGAATTATATGGATAAAACCTAGATAACGAAGATGTTTTCCTTAGCATGCACACATTTAACTCACAGGGGTTTTTTTAGCTTCCTTGAGCCTGTTGCTAATTGCCTGTTGATGCCCTGGGGAAATCATTACTAGACTTCTAGATGAAAGAAATTGCAGATGCTTGGTGCTTGAATTGATGTTTTGCAAATTTCTTTTTCCCAGGTAAAGATAAAATGAGATGAGAGGAAAGTTATGCTATAGTATTATTTTTACAGGCAGCATGTAAGAGAGAGACCACTTTTAAAGTACCTCCTTGCCTTTTATTCCTGACCCACCAACATAAAGTAGTACTGGTAATTATTAGGAATAGTAATTTCCACACATTAGGAAAAAAGAGAAGATCAGAAAGGGACAACATGCCTTCTCTCTCCATTTTTAGCATTTATTTAATGGTATCCTGGATTTTCTCAACCAAGCCACTTCCAAAATGCATGGACTGCAATGCCCATCATTCCTGCATCATGGCTAAGGAGGATGAAAGCTGCAGTGAAAATTTGGAATACACCAGATTTGGGAGGCTGTCCTCAAACATTCTCAAACAACTCAATGTTCTTTCAGCAATAACACATTTGGATATTAGGAGTGTTTTTCCTCCAAACTGAAAAATGACATAATGCCACTCTGAGCTCACCCAGATATATCACTGTCTCTCCTTGGAGCCAAGCTTACCGCTCAACCGAAAACAAAGACTTACAGATATTCTATAATGGAAACACTCGTATTTTTTCTTTGATTATAAATATTTCAAGACAAAGACAAATGCATCAGCAAAAAGGGAATGTTTTCATTTGCCTTCAGCCTTACCCTCTGCCTATTTATGCCTAATAAAGCAATGTATCGCACAAAAAACATCTCAGGAATCATTGAAAAACATTTTTTTAAAATATAAACTCTTTGGAATTCTATTTCAGTGGTAAAATTTTCTCCTTTCAATATGGAAAAAGGCTCCCTCTGCAGTCTTTTCCCCTTCTCTACCTTTTATGGCTCTCTCCACTTCCAGCTGTTGGGAGTTTTGTATATGCCCAGGACTGGTATCTAGATGGACAACCAGTTATGTATCCTCTGCAGACATATGAACTACACACACACACACACACACACACACACACACAACAAGCTCAGGCTCAAAATTGCCATCTGGGTAACCCAAATTCCACGAGGAACAAAGTAGAGTTCCAATTGAATGAACTATCCAAAATAAAAGGAGAAAAACAAATTTACCTTAGGTCTACACTTTTTATTTCTATTTGGGGAGGAACAAGGAGTTATTCCAGGCTCTGAAATTGCCCCATTGATTCTCTCCCCTGTTAGACATTTTCTTCTCCTGACTCCTGGGACCTTGGAAGTTTAGTCTGTGTGCTTCCAAATATCTCTTTGCAAGCTAGGATCTGGAAAATTTCAGAAGCCTGATATGAACAATTACCTGGTTTATCTCCTCAGGTTGAATTGAAGCCTTTCCCAATCTGGTGCTCTCCAGAAGCGATAGATTGCAGCTTCATTGCCCATAATGGGTAGGGAAAATTGGCAACTGCAGTCTATGTTTCCAGAGTGCATCGACTGGGAAAGGCTGCTGTAACACATCCCTTCTTTCACTTACATTAAGGCACTCCCACCAGGATAGCAGCCTCTCCTTTAGGAAAGAACATTGTGTCTCAAGTACTGTAACCATGATTTAACTAGAATGCATGGAGCAATTATTACATTGCAGAAAAACAGAAATGGATCTGAATAGCTGCCATTTGCCAAGATGTCTGCATCTGATGTTTTTCGGTCCCATTAGTGCTGAGCAAGTGCACAGCTCTGTCATATTTCTCAAAGGTAGAGAGTTGGAGGGAGGGAGAGAGAAATGAGTAGAGAGGGAGGGAGGGAGTGGGGAGAGAGAGAGAGAGGGAGGGAGGAAGAGGGACTCAGGGAGGGAGGGAGAGAGAGAATTTTTTTATAAAGATCTGTTAGTTAACCCTTGCTTCTTTGGACCACAAAGGATCGCATTTCTTCTGGCTAATACCATAATTTCAGTAACTGCTGAATATTTTCCAAATATGAGGTCCAGCCTGGGGCAAATAGGCAAATCCTGAATCCATTACCTGGATATATTCTGAGACAACCATCACAGTCTCTTGCACAGACCCTACCATGCAATGGAAGAGCTTCCTCTGAAGCCCGAAAGTCTTTATGCTTAGGTCATCTGGGCATGCTGCCATTTTGTTTTCAGGCTTCAGAATTTCAGTGATGGAACCAGGCTAGAAAAGAGGACACTGTGAGTTGTAGTCTGGCCTTAGGCCCCAAAGCCAGGTAGGTTGTTGTTGAGGGGGAAAATAGGAGAAGGAAGGAGTATTAGGTATCTTCACTCACTGCCTTGAGTTATTTCTAAGAATAATAAAAGTGGCACACGCACAAAAATCTAAAAAAGAATATCTCAGTTGTACATTCTCAAGGCTTTTGATTTCCAAACATTGTCAGAAGATCAAAGGCTGATGGATCTTTAATGAAAAATATGGAATGTTGAATTACTTGATATATCTATTTTTGCCAGTACTGTATAACTCCTGTATCATCATTTGAAACAATACACTCCAGATTTTTTCTGTATGTTACTGAAAACTTTTTGATTGCTTTTTTGGATCCAAGTGTTCATTTCTTAGAAAATGCATAAATTGTTTTCCAATGTGCAAAATGCCTTCCTTGAGTTATCCATACAGAATTAACATGGAGATGTTCCAGGGTGGAATAGGGGTTAGGGGTCAGACCAAGCCTGCTTTGGCAGTATTTGGCTGATCAGCAAGTATGTTTAAATGTTGAAAATAATTATTCAAACCACCAAAATTAAATCTTTAACTACTAAACAATAGTCTTTTATATTATTAATGCATATCACTCTATGTGAAACAATACAAAAACATTTTTATGCAAACCAGATAATTGGGATAAAAATTTATTAATCTGAGACAGCAAAATTGCAGGTTGATCTCATGTACTCTTGCCTCAGAATAATCTTAAAAGAAAGAATTATCTAGTGAAACTGTTCTATCAAAATGATTCAATAAAATAGCTACGGATACAACTCCTTAAGGCAAATAAGCATGTCATTCGTTATACCTGATCCAATTCCCTGTCATTTCTGACCAGGCTATAAAAGATTGTGAGGTTTTTTTCCTCAGTAAAACTGTTTCCCCTGATTTGATTTGAGGGTTAATAGACACATTACTTGAAAGAATTCCCAAAGGGGAAGCCATCTCATGGTCCTCAGAACATCAGATCACAAAAGGAAGGCAGGGAGGAGGCAAGGAACTTTGTATTCCACACGGCATTTCAATTATCTCGGTAAACAAAGCTGATCTCAATGTTTTATAGCAGTGATTCTCAACCGTAACAAGTTGAAGATGTGTGGAATTCAAACTCCCAGATTCTGGGAATTGAAGTCCACTCATCTTCAACTTGCTAAGATTGAAAAACACTGTTTTATGGACTCTGAGATGTCTGGCCCCTGCCTTCCTTGGCTCTCCATTCTCAAAGAAAAGGGCCTCAGTTTGTCACCATTTGGGATTCTACTCTACAGCAAGGAGAAGCTGCCTACTTCAGGGTCTCCAACCTTGGCAACTTTAAGCCTGGAGGACTTCAGCTCCCAGAATTCCCTAGCCAGCTTTGCTTTTGGGTAATTCTGGGAGTTGAAGTCCACCAGTGTTCTGTCCCAGCTCCGGATTCCCAAGGATTGTGACACACACCAACGGTCCTTATCAAAGTTATAACGTACCAAGAATAAACAAACTCTGGCAAAGGTTTCAACCAGCCCAGAAAACAAGATACGATAAGACACTCACTCTCCAAAAAGCTCTGTAATAATTACATGTTGTTTCCCGCAAGAAATTACTAACTGCGTGCAACTTAAATAGGCTAAGGGAGTGGCCAATTAACCTCAAACCTTACTCTCGAGGAGACCTCCTCCTGAGTAGCCACTCCTGCCTTTTGGCAGTCCTGCGTGCTCGAGCATTGAGGAGAGGCTTCTCCACTTCGCTCTCTCCACTTGAAGGAGCCTCTGGAGGTTCTGATGGCCCAGGCTGAGTCTCTGCCTCTGGCACCACATCCTCTTCAGGCTCCTTGCTGTCCAACGTGAGCGCCAGCTGCGCAGGCTGCTGTCGTGACCCCACACCAGCCTCCTCCTTGCCTGGATCAGCCATGATCCTTGCAGGCTGCTGGCGGGCCACAACAGCCAGGCTTAAAGTTGCCAAGGTTGGAGACCCCTGGCCTATTTCACACATGTACGGAAGCAGCAATGAGATTCTGAACCATGAATGTAATAATGCAAATGACTGCTAGATGGCAGCAGAAAGTTTAGAATTGTCCCTCCCTCTTTGCTGCCACCTGTACATTATAGTAGGTGTCTAGATTTTTGCAGCCCAGTTCAGTAGCCTTCCCAATACTGCCCACCAGCCAAGAAATCCCTGTCCTTCATAGCTCCTAAAAATCAGTGGCCTCGCTTTTGATCTGGAAAGGAAATGGCTCTTTCCTCTCACTAGGAAAATTGCAGAGATGGGCTGGATGTCAAAAGCGAGTGATACTTTATCACTACTTCCAACACTCATTACACGAATATACGTCACAAATCTTCAGGAGGCAGGATGGCATCGCTGTCAAAGGACTTCCTACACAGAGAAAATATAACCCCACGTTCCTAACTCCCCTTTCCTCTCCCATTTATTTATTTCTTTATCAAAATTATTTATGTGGCCACCCAACTCAGAGATAGCAACTATGGATAGCATAGATTGAATTTATCTATGCCCGTAATTGCTTTCTATGGCCAAACTTGAAAACCACTCGTTCTTGGCTACTTTGGCAAAGAACTGAGAGACCTGGAGTTTTGCTTCTCTGCAGTGTCCTAATTTAGGGTGCCCACTGCCCAGAATTATTTTCCAATGTTCTGCAACAGAGATAGCACCCAATGAATTGCTGTGTAGCCAACTTTGAAAGTTATTTGTTTATTTATAGGAGCAAAAGCATCTGAAACAATGCACAGTTTTGGCAACCTCCAAAGCCAAGATCAACAAACCAAGCTGTAGATTCCAAGAGAAAGGTTCAACAGGTGCCCCACTAACACATCTGGACCTGTTCCACCTCTATTTGAAGAAGTCCCTGCATTTCAGTCTCACTTTTCTGACTTAGCAGTGGTTTGTCCCCATTAGCAAAATGCCAGAGACCCTCCCCCCTTGGGTCCTTTGCTCCTAGGACTGCTCTGGTGGGCCCAGGCGCAACTCCAAAAGCAGGAGTGGGGGTGTGCGATGAATGGGAACGGAAGAGCCTAAATCCAGGAACAGGAGCCTTATGCTCAGGTAGTAATAAAAATGTTAATTTTCTGACTGTCTTTATTCCCTGCCGAGAGTGAAAGGTATACTATCTATCTTTAGTGTGGGGCTGTTGCTAAAAATGACAGCTGCCATATTGAGTCTTCCTTCTCCTCCAAGATCTGCTGGGTGGCGGCCGGTCCTTCTCTTCCCCAAGAGAGGGTCTTCCTTGAAGTACCAGTGCAGAAAGAGAAGATGGTACAGCAGCCTCAGGATCTCCTTCGACTGAGTGGTCCTTTATGCAAGAGGTCAACTGACCTGAGGCTGCTCCCTTCAGATACACAATTTAGCCATAAAATATGCAAAGTGCTCTCTTCCCCTTAACTGGAAGGAGCATCTGACACATGCATCCCATTGGACTGCGCTGTAGGCAAAGCCAAACCCTTTATTCCAGGCAAGAAATAAAACGGCCAGGAGATTTAAATCTCAGCCTGCTTAAAATGCCCAAATGTGCCCCCCCCTCGATAAGGGTTACAGTCAATTAACATAGTTATCAGCCAACTGCATGCAAGAGGGCAACCCTCTGCTTCGCCACCCATAATCCCTGGTAGAAAATGATCACAGGGTTTCCATGGTTACGTAGCGCACAAAAGAGCTGCCTTTTTTTTTAAATTAACAATGACAGAAATAGGAAGCCTTCAGAAGTAGCTGAGACCCTCCATCAACACCTGCTCTGAAATCATCGCCATTTATGCCCAGTCATACAAATGCTTTAAAAATATCTAAACAGATTTTTCTGCTTAATTAAAAACACAAACCTCCCCAACACAAACTTTTCAATCCGTGCCAACGCACAAGGCGTAAACAATGGAAAACCCAGTGAAGGAACCCCAAACAGGACTTTCAAACAGGATCGCATGAGGACCCTCATTCTTGCCCGGCCCATCCAAAGAATTGGCAGCAGCCACACACGCCCAGCAACACATGGCCAGATGGGTGCTGCTTGCAGAGCTTTCAGTCTGCAGCCCAACCTCTGCAGATGTTTCTTATTTTCTGCCATGGTTGCAGGAAGGTGTGTGGCTCTTCTCCCATGTTTATCGGTACAACTTGGGGAAGGAGATGAGGCAAGGAAGAATGCTCTCATAATTAATTTCCAACAAGTTGCATAAAGAGGAAAAGAAAATGTCCTCTCATCTCCAGATGTCCTCTCCAGATGTGGAATAAGACCACGCCCACTATGTCATTCCGATGGTGACAACAGCCACATATTTGCAAACAAAATGGCACCTTGCCATGCTTTGGTCCTCTTCCAGAGACTCCAGTGCAATTTATCCAAGATTTCCACACCCTTTGGAAAGCAAGGCTTCACACAGAGTATGGCAACATCTGGATACAATGAGGGATGTGTGGTACCTTTTGTAAAGAAGGCCAGGGACTTAGAGAGGATTTTGCCATTTTTTAAAACAGCTTCTCCTGGAGATGTCGGGCTCCACACCAAACACAACCACAACGCTTGACTCTTCAGATGCTCAGAAATTTCCTCAGGGCAGAAGCTGACTGAGACAGCCATTTTGTAGCTTTACTGAAGAGAAGCTTCCCAAATGCAGAGTTAGAATCTCTGAACATGCTCAGTCTTTCCTTTAGTTACTAATTTATTTGTGAGATCTTATTTAATCCCGCCATTATTACACTATATGTAACTCAACACAACAACTTGATGCGGGGGAAACTGGGGAAACTCCTTGCAAGAGGATGTAGGAGACGAATTGTTGCAGCCTCCCATTAAGCTAATTAAGTTGATGCCTTGCAAATGTGTTACAACAAAGGGAAGAAGTCAAGAAAGATGACAGAAGTGTTAGAACGCATTAATATGAAATGCTGTTAATTAAAACACCCTGACGAGATACAAAACCCGTTTAATTTCCCAACCACAGAACTGTTTAAAGTTAGTTCTAAATTCTGGTCTTAACCATTAACCTTCCTTTCCCAAAAGGTAGGGTCAACAGGTTGCCTTGGATGATGTTTGCATCTCCCACAGAGGTTTTCCAGAAAGGTGGACCTGTTCTCCCACTAAAGATGCTCCAGAATCATCCTGCAGATTCTTCTTTTTAATAGTGTGTCTTCCCCCACCCTCCACATGCCCCTAAGAATGGCCTGAGTGAGCCATGGCAACCTCTTTCATCGACCATGTCTCCATGATGTTCCCATCATCCTTTCGCCAGACCATGAGTGAGGCAATGTAACCCATCCTTGCTGTTTAAAGTAGCCTTTTCTCTCTTATTCTGACACACTCAGGGGCAACCTGTAAAGTCTTCTTCCTTCGTCCCCCATCACATTGTGCTGCAACTGAAGAGGGTCACTTCAGTTGGGGACAAATTTGGTTGCTTTAAGGAGCTCCGGAGAGGTGCTCAATCCTCCTAGTAATTGCTTGCCTTCCTAGTAAAATACTCATGTTCTAATTTTTAGACCCCTAGCAATTCTGGGGGTCTGGACCATCCAGTGATCTTCATCAGATCTTTGCCTCTGGAGAGAATTTAGTTCCAGCCTTCCATCAACGGAAACAGATTCATCAGGCTAAACTGATAGAATGAAATTTTCCCAGACAATGTTAATTGTTTGTGGCTGCCAAAAGCCATTATCAAAGTTCTCTCATCTCACCAGATGTATTGAAAAAGAAGGAGAAAAAAATCTTTTCATACCAGAAGTAAGACTGGAAATCCACAAACAGGCTTGATCCTGAATAGAACTGTTAGCTATATTCAATTGTATTTTTATTTTTGAAAATTACCACTTTCAGATGCCTGACATCTTTTTAAACCATGCACCAATTCACTCAAATTGATATCATGTGCTTAGCTGTGTTTTCTTCCTTTCCTATAACAACAATAACAACAACAACAACAACAACAACAACAACATAATAATAATAATAATAATAATAATAATAATAATAATAATAATAATAATAATAATAATAATACGCTGCAGTAGCTGGGGATGTTTCTTGCATTATTGTGCAGATGAAATGCTTGGATTTGTTATTCTAGTTATCTCCTCGACCATCTTTAAAGCAGCTTTACCAATCCAGCCTCATATTTAGATGAAAAAAAATGTTATCTTTCCACTTTCCAGAAATCCATCTCTACTTGGACAGCAGCTTCTTTCGTCTTATGCATTAAATGCTACAAGGAAATTCTGGAGGCATCAAAGAAGAGGACAATTTTCTGAGCTGTGACCATGTATGGTGGGTCTTGGACCTTATAATGCAGACAAACTACATCTGAGCCAGCATGTTTCAAAGTTTTTCAGACACAAAAAATAATTTCTGCTTTTTTTGTAAGGTGGAAGGAGTAAGCTGTATTTATTTAGCTTTTAGGCTACCCGGTCCTATTTGTTCACCTTTAAACAACATGAATGAAAGTACATGAGTAAGAAAAAGGGGCTAGAACTTAATGATGATAATGATGATGATGATGATAATGAGCAACAGTTCAAGAACAAAGAAAGCAATCAACCTGCATTTCTGAAGCTTCAACCTACAAGGAAAGCAAAATGCACAGGTACAGTCTATGTGGTACCTCGCTCAATAGTAGTAACTGTGAGAAGGATCTTAAGAGTCCTGGTGCACAATCACTTAAATATGAGCCAGCAGTGTGGTACAACTGCCAAAAAAGCCAACACAGTTCTAGGCTGCGTCAACAGAGGGATAGAATCAAGATCACATGAAGGGTTAATACCACTTTATAAGGCCTTGGCAAGGCCACACTTAATAGCAGTGACATGATAGCAGTGGTCTGATGTCTCAGGGGTTGCCAACAAAGAAGAGGGAGTGAAGCTACTCTCCAAAGCACTTGAGGGCAGAACAAGAAGCAATGGGTGGAAACTAATCAAGGATAGAAGCAACCTAGAACTAAGGAGAAATTTCCTGACAGTTAGAACAATTAATCAGTGGAACAACTTGCCCCCAGAAGTTGTAAATGCTCCAACACTGGAAGTTTTTAAGAAGAGATTGGATAATCATTTGTCTGAAGTGGTATAGAGTTTCCTGCCTAAGCAGGGGTTAGACTAGAACACCTCCAAGGTCCCTTCCAGCTCTATTATTCTAATTCTAATTCTAACCTTTTCAGATGCCACCATTCCTAAGAAATTGAGAACACCCTGGCAAGATGCTGAAACAGAAACAGAAACAAGCAAACAAAAAAAGACAGCTAGGCCACCACACATATCCTTTGTATTCAATCTGTCTTTGCAGTCCTCAGAATTAAGTTCTGTTTACTAAATCCCCCCCTTTTATACACTACTTTAAAAATGCAATTACCCCATAATTTAATCTTTTTTGTACATTAAAAAGTTGCAATCCACTTTACAACCCAAGTTTTCCATATATTTTCCTCTGATTTTCTCTATCATTAATAGCCACTTTGGCTCCCTCTCAAATTTAATTTTTATCATTTCTGAGGACTTCTGAAATCTAGTTTATCTGTAGTGAGAGAACCTATTACATCTCTAAATATTAGTTAAAGAGAATGACAAATAATTTCAGTCATGCCTTATTTGTTTTATGTATTTCATCATAATTTTCAAGTTTCATTTCAACATCCAGGGGGAAAAGTGACAAAGCCACAAAGAACCCACTCTGGGTCTTCATATTTCTAATTTCCCTGAACATTCAGTTGCTTTAAAAAATGGATTTTTTAAATTTTTGCATCAAGGTGAGCTCTTCCCTAAGATGAATAGCAAGGTTTGGCCCTTCAAATAGGAATTGAAATAGTGAACGCATTTCCTATTTAATTCTTTTAATTCTAAAATAACCTAATGGAAGAATGTCAACATTTATTATGTTATGAGGGTGAAGTGCAAAATAAACCTTGAACATCACTGTGACAACTGGCATCATTTAGGATATTATAGCCATAAAATAAACATTTCCAGCTAAGACATATGGTGAGTCCATGTAGTAACCAAATGAAATCTATATTGCAAATGTCAAAATGAAATTTCTTGCTAAGAAATAATTGGGTAGACCCCATTAAGCATAGTCCTAGGCACCACCCTTGTAAAGCTATATTTACAACAATGCATTCAACTTCCTCTTCTCCTTACATTCAAATACCCCTTTGAAGAGAATCTGCAACAAGAGTTGCCTACCTATTGCCCTTCCCTTTCCTGCCACCCAGTTTTCTTCAGTCTACTTGGAATAAATTGTTTTGAAGTCAATCCGTCCCCCACTCCTCCAACATACAAGCATCTCTATCGGGTTTCCAGAATGAACCATCCAAACTTCCTGCAAAATGTGGGGTCAATGCAGGGCTCCTGGCCTACAGAGTCTTTGTAATTTGAGAAGGAATTTTAGGAGGAAATCAGCAGCCAGCTATCCAACCTCCGGGTGCTCCTGTTCACCTCCTTCACTTCCAGCCACAGCAACTATTGTCCAAGTCAAGGCTCAGAAGGCTTTAGAACACGGGTCCTCAAACTTGACAGCTTTAAGACTTGTGGACTTCAACTCCCAGAATTCTGGGAGTTGAAGTCCACAAGTCTTAAAGCTGCCAGATTTGAAGACCTCTGCTCTAGACAATTGCCCCCCAACCTTCAAAGATGCTCCAAGAGGTTGCAGATAAAATAAAGCCAAGATGGAAAATATACACTTACCATCTTTCTCAGAATACGCATGCTTCAACATATCCACACTACAAGCATCCTACTATTTCCTGCCAAATGCCTTTTATGATTCGCAGTCCATAACTGGCAAGTAAGCAGTAAGAAAGAAAGAAAGCGATTATACAGTAGGTGAAATCAGGGTTGGTCAGTGCCAGAGTGACTTACCTATAAAAGAGGAAGCATGAAAGGAGAAAAAGAGCCGGTTAATCCACAACCGTTCACTAAGCTCTTTACGATCATGTCTAATTAGCTCTGATTCATAGGAGGAGCGCAAAGTTCCTGAGGTTGGAGTAATTAACCTGGGGTTTGTTTTTTTTAATCACTCTAGCTTGGCTGAATCCTAAGGACAAAATAGGCAGCAGTGGGCGTGCATGTGTGTGTAACACACGCCTCACGCATTCGTAGGCATGCCAAGCTGTTTGTGCAGAAGAGCCACCACTGCAATGAAACAGGTGGTAGAAACCGAAAACTCCAGAGGCCTCGGGTGGCTTCTCAGGAAGCATCCAATGATGGTCAGCAGATCAAAGGCAGCAGCTCTTCCACTGGGCGGAGGCCAATGTGGTGCCCACCCGCCGTTCCTGGGATGGTGCCAGCATCACCTTGGCAACCGGCTGCTCCAAGGAGCCACAAATAGCAGCCGTAAGCCCCGTCTTGCATATGGCCATGCTCGTCCCTCTCTCTGTACAAGAGACGTCCCCACAAAACAGGCAGCCCTGAGGGATGAGTAGATCTGCAGGAAAACCAAGGCTCTCCTTCCCGTCTTGCCTTCAGATCTCTAAAAGAGGACAAGCAGCATTGGATCCTTGCCACATTGCCACAAACGCATTCAAATATTTCAGGGCAGTGGGCAAAGAAGCTATAAGGTCCGCATATTTCTCCTTCAAGGAAAATAAGACACTCACCAGAGCCCATGACTTGCAAAGAATGAACTGTTAATGAGAAATGGATTCTTTAATGAATTAATTAAGGAAGGATGAATGCAGCAAAATGTGTGGCAGATCTTACACCTGATTTTATACTTTATTCTTCCTTGGCTGTTTTTGTATCACAAATCCACCTTGCCCCTAGAACCAGCCTATTCAAATTTCGAATAACCACATGCCAGCAACAGGAAACTAAACAAAGGATCCTCAGCTACCCCTGAGAAGTAGAAACTAATCCCCAGTGTTTAGGTAATCAAAAATGCTTCTACCTTCTTTTTTTAAATATACTATTTTCTCTGCATTAAAACTAAGTTGCGAATGGCAGTTTAAATTGTCGTCCTTTTTTAAAGCGAGAAGCCCATCTCCTTCCATTTTAAAAAGTCACGTGAGAAGGTTATCATGGTCTCACTCATCAGCTGAATGGACCTCAGCTCCAGGTCAGAATGTAAAGTCGGTGAAGATCTGGAGCAGGATGTTTGCAAAGACACGGAAGGCACGTATTTAGCACCACGGTTTTCCAGAAATATCCAGGCCAAAGCTAAAGGCTTTATTTACTCCATATTATTTGATCAGCTGTTTTCAGTGCTACAAAGAAGAATAAGATTTTCAGAGTCAAACTGAATGCTGGATTATACGAGAGAAAAGATTTGCAGCGATGCATTTTGAAGACTTTGTCAGAAAACAATGGGAGGGGAGATTGCTTGAGACATGAAACTAACATTTTGATGTGAAATGTCTCAGTTGATCTGAGGATAAACACCCTCCAAGAAAAGATTATCGTCCACCCCAACCCATCTCCAAAATGAACAGCTTTCTTTGCCAAAATATAGGTAGTTCTTGTCAGAAGCCGTTTTTACTCCTTCCTGTCTCAGAGAAAGGGGATGGAAGGCTGATTCTCTATGACAGGGGTCTTCAAACTTGTCAGCTTTAAGACTTGTGGACTTCAACTTCCAGAATTCTGGGAGTTGAAGTCTACAAAGCTGACAAGTTTGAAGACCTCTGCTCTACAATCTCAAATTGAAAACTGGGGAGAAAAAGAGGGAAGCATAATTTTCCTCTGCTAATACAGACCATGCGCCACTCTGCCCTGCTGGGCCCCTCCAGCACCATAAAAAAGGGCTCTGAGCCCTTTTATTTCTGGCAGATTTTCTCCTCTCTTTTTCGTTGCAGAGAATTCAGTCTGCATCATTCAAAACAAACACACATATATGGCCATTCTTTGCATTTAAAAATACTCTACAAAGCCTTAGGCTGACACGCTGCAAGGGGAAAATGAGAAAGGCAGCTGAATCCAATTGGGGGAAATATTTCCTCTGTGGGCGAACCTTCGTCTCTGCAGACAGGCTGGGATCAAACCAGTTTAGAGAGTAAACTCTTTAACCATTCAAATGAAAGAGGTGGTTTTTGTTCTATTTTGATGGACAAGATATTTTCTCATTTTGCTGGGAATAAAGAAGGAGGACACCTTTGCAAGGAAAGATGGTGTGTGTGGGGGGGGGAGGGAGACAATGCATTTTACAAGAATTCGCTCCATTACCTCACTTCCGTAAGAAAAATAGAAGAATTTGCAGATTTACAGCAGTAGGATGTTATTGCAGGGTGGGATCCAGGCAAGCGATCTCAACCAACCCATCCTATTACCAAAGTTCAGTCATACAACAAAGATTCCTTAAAGAAAAACAAGAGATTACTGCTTTACAAATTAGATTTAGATCCTGCCTGTCAAGAGGCAGAGATTTTTCATTTTATCCCCATAACTAGCCTGTGAGCCCCTTAAGGAGACCCATGGGGGAATGTTATCCTGGATGTCTGCAGTCCTCCCCAACCCCTTCAAGGGAAGAGATTTTCAGAGAGTGAGAAAATCCTATGATGCTTCTCTCTCCCCGCTCCCCCTTGTTTCTTTGGGAACCCAATCAGGGTTTGCTTCGGTGACATTTCAGGGTCTCTGTTCTTCCCTTTCTTATCCCAGAAAAGCAGGATTCACACAGAGGGTGTCGTGATGCTCCTTTCATCTTGTCTCTCCAGACTCTGGAGAAAAGCAGGAACACACAAAAAAAGGCAGCAGAAGCTCCATTTTGTGTACTTCTAGTGAAAAGCAAGCCCCACAGGGTCCTCCAAAAGATGCAAATACAGAGAAAATGTATCTTCTTAAAAAACGCTTTCCCTGCTAACCTTTAAACCCTCTACGCTTACTTCCCCCAAGATTTTGGAAGCTCCCCGGAGTGACAAGTAGTCCCTTCGATTGGACTCGCCTTGCATACCTGACCGGTGCATCAAGCTGCAGCTCCAGCCTCTTTGGGGAAAAAGGAATGATCTATTTTCAGGTACATCAGCAGCAATTTTGTTGAAAGCCCCATCTCTGATTTCACAGCTGGTGACAGGGCTGACAACTCCTCTTCACTTGGAGGAGGAACTTGCCTCCAAGATGAGAACCTTCTCCTCATTCTACCAAGAAGCTGGAGACAAGAGGAAGACAAGAGGCAAGCCTGGGCTTGAGGGAGGGGTGAAATGTTCCTGGTTTGGACCAGCTCACCCGATCCGGTAGCGATGGCTGCAGGTGGTTCGGAGAACCGGTAGTAAAAATCCCTGTGCGCCCCCCATGCCCAGCTGAGCCACGCGATCATCAGAGGCTGGGGTTTTTTTATTTTTAAAAGCATTTTTTCCTGCAACCCCTTCGGCTGAAAAAATGCTTTTAAAAGTTAAAAAAAAACAACCCTCTCATGATCCGGCAGCTCAGCTGGGATCGTCAGAGGCTTTTAAAAGCATTTTTTTCCTGCAACCTCTTCAACCAAAGAGGCTGTAGAAAAAATGCTTTTAAAAGTGAAAAAAAAAGTTGGCCACACCCACCCAGTCACATTACACACACACACACACACACACACACACACACACACACACCAAGTCACGCCCACAGAACCGGTAGTAACAAATTTTACATTTCACCACTGGCTTGAAGTCCCCCTGGACTACAGAGACCCAAGGCGGTTGCCCGTTGCCCTCTAGAATGAAAGGACACATTTCCCACTTGAACAATAATTGGTCCCCTTTTAATCTGATCTGTATGGAAAATTTAAGAGAATAAATGAAGCACTAGGATGCTACACGACCCTGTCTGCATCCATGCCCTTCATCCTTCTGGTGTCTGAGCTTTCATGAATTATTCTTCTGCCACATCAGTTCAGACACCAACCTGTGGGCACATGCTATGGACCCAGCTGCCAGAATGGGATCTTGGAAACTGACCACCTTCCCACTTCCCTGTTCCCAGTCCAGGACAGACTGAGGAAGCTCTTTCTCTGTATCTCCAACGGCTGGTGGCTTTCCCAACCTTTTCTAGATCTTTTCTAGAGGCAGCTGATGGTGCTGTTGTGGAGCCAAGAGCAGCTGCTTTTGAGTCTCTGGTCGCCAACTCTTTCCTTCAGCAAATCCTTCTTGGAATAGTTCCAGAAACAACATATCTCTTTAAAAAAAGAAAAAGGAAGGGAAAGTTCATTCTATGCAGTGCTAAGAGAACCCCTGGGCTGTTTGAAGTCCTTCCTCACCTTCACACTTTCTGAAGGAGAGCTGGGAGAATGAAGGCAGGGGGGGGGGGGGAAACAGCCAGACTGATAACATCTGAAGCAGCTGTGCCAGAACATCTGCCTTCGGGTTTGTTCCACATCACATTCTCAAACTAAACTGCAGATGAAACGTGTGTTTGAGTTGCCTCTGGATATTCAAGAACACTGAGCCACATATTACAGGACAGGAAACGGCTCATGAGGTGATAGTTGTCCCCACCAAAAGGCACTCTGTGGAAGCAAAGATTTGGAGGGGGGAGGAGGAGGAGGAGGAGGAGGAGGAGGAGGAGGAGAAAAAGACTACAAGAGAAAAGGAAGCTACTGAAAACAGAATCTGCCTTCTTCCTTAATGATTCATTCTGTGCAACAAAAAACAACAACAATTCAGGCTAGGGAAGCCCTCTTAAAAAAAAAAAAGCCAGCAACAATCCACCCTCTTTTCTGGAGCCGTGCCACCAAGATAATTGGAAAGTTGCTGGGTGCTGTGCCAAGCAGAAGGCAGCTCAGGGAGGGTTCCTCCAACAAGGCTGTAAAGGAAGCTGCGGAATTGGAAGCAAGAAACTAAGCCAAGGCGAGCAAAGCCTTCCATTGTTTGATGGCTGCTCCTCGCTTCATACACACACATGGTGCCTATTGCTGGACTAAAGCTGTGCCCTTGGTACATGGCAAAAGGCACAAAGGGGTTGGGGAATGAGTGTGCTTGCTGGTGGGCGCTATTTCTTCCATAAAGCAATGAACAGGAAATGGCTGGAGTCATGGACAACTTGGCCGACAGTCACCCTGATGAGAAGTCAGGCCATTTCATTAGCTCTGCTGAAAAACCAGCTCCATCAGCTGCCTCCTTTGCCAAAACTGGATCTTTTTGGCCACTGCAATCGGGTATCTCATTTTAAGAAGAGGCTTGCTTCATTCTTCAGCCTTTTCTCCCCTCCCCACCCTTTTCTTTTTGGTCTCATTAAGAGTGTAGGCTTGCAAGAGGCAATGTTTTTTTAAAAAACCAATAAGATATTTGGAACATCCTTTTGGGAGGCAGAATGAGGAAGAAACAGATGTATCTTAATTTCTTACACTGTTCTTTTTTCTCCCAGTAGATTCCTCAGCAAGATAAAAAGAAACCTTGAGCAGAATTGTCAGCAGTTTCCCTTAAAAAACATAAATACAAAAGGTTAAATTTTGATGGCTCAATCCCTCAACCACTAAGGTTAGGTGTGGTCTGAAAGGTGGATCCTGCTCTCTAGAGAATACTTCCACCTTCCTCTGAAAGAAGAAAATATCAAGGACAAGTCTTCTTCCAAAGGAAAAGTTCCATCATGGAGGTCAGTGGTGGGTTTCAAAATTTTTTACTACTGGTTCTGTGGGTGTGGCTTGGTGAGCGTGGCAGAGGAAAATCTCCATTTCCTGCAAAATCTCCATTTCCTCCCAATCAGCTGGGACTTTGGATGCAGAGAATAGATGGGGGTCGGGCAAGTCAGAATTTTTACTACTGGTTCTCCAAACTATTCAAAATTTCCGCTACCAGTTCTCTAGAACTGGTCAGAACCTGCTGAAACTGATCTCTGATGGAGGTGCTGCCAAAGAGAAAGAGAGAAAGAGAAAGAGAAAGAGAAAGAGAAAGAGAAGAGAGAGAGAGAGAGAGAGAGAGAGAGAGAGAGAGAGAGAGAGAGAGAGAGAGAGAGAGAGAATATCTACCTGAGCGCCATCTTTCCGGACCAGTCCCACTCCACAGCTACTCTGACCCAAATGAGAAGTGCGGCTCCCAGAATTCTCTGCCAGCCTGTAAACCCAACTCAAAAGTATGATGACTAATTTGAGAGAGCAATTGATTCTGAACGGGTTCTGAATTATTCGAGTCAAATGATCTCTGGTCTAATTATCAGGGCTAGATGTTAGTCCAGCTGGCTCTGGAATAGCCTGGTGTGATGAGTTTCAGATTCCAGGTTGCCTCTCTTGTGACTTGTTTCCTGTCAGCCATCTCTCCTCTCTACTGCCTTCAATCTTGGCAGAGCTTTTGACCTTTTCCTTTCTCTTCTTAAAGCACATCAATGGATCTTCCACCACTTGGTTTAGAATGAACTTGGCTGTCAGACTTTAGGAGCTAAGCTTTGTGCCCAGGTTGACAAGTCCTTTTATCAAAAGTAACAAGTTTTGAAATCACTAACGATTCTCTCCCCACCCCACCCCACCTCCATTAGCAAGCTCAAACATGCCCAGCAACTGTTAAGTACAGCAGGATATCTTATTTCAAGATTTACAATGCAATCAGCATTTTCTGTTGATTCATTTGTCGAAAATGTGTAAGGATTATAAAAACATGCTGAATTAAGAGGGTTTGTGTCTTCCCCTGTAAATGGAGACCCACTCTTGCTCCGATCTCTAGGCTATCCTGAAAATGGCATGGATTTACATCTCAATTTCTTACACACAAGCAGGAGCATTTTGAAAGTTTGCTGGGATAGAAATTATTGGTTTCCATCTTCATAGGAATGGATCTCCTGTTCATGATTGTGCTCAGGAGAAACTGTTTCCTATTGTGGGAAGAAATATCCATCTAGTTCAGTTCCAAGCTGGGAGGAAGGCACTGGAAATAAAATGGAGGCTGGAGGCCGATTGGAAAGATGGTTTAATGATGAACAAAACCACCAGGGTTTGTGGTTCTAGGCAGCTGACAAAATGGAGTTGGGGGGGGGTATTATATTTTCTTTGAGCTTTGTATTTGAATTTCCCGTTCCTGTGCAAGAACATGTATTCTGTTGGCTTTTGCCAGATTCCTATGGGGTCATGTAAGGGTTGTGTAGGGGTCATAGCTGGTTTTGTAGGCAAAAGTACAAATCCTAGGTGTTTGTCTGAGCTAAGTTTGGTTGAAGTTTGGACTGCTCTGATACAATGAAGGGGCTTGCGTTCTGAAAGGGTGCTGGGTAATTCCTATTGTGGCTTAATGGCTTTTGTCCTGTTTTTGCTCTTGAGTATGGGTATTTGCTTTTGAATAGAGGTGTCTAGATACTTGTCTTCTTTCAATAAGCTCTTTATCTCTTAAATGCTGACATCTACTGTAGATTAAGGAAACTGGGGGTTGCTTTTAAGGAAGGAAAGTGGGGATTGCTTTCTGCCTCTAAAAAAACATGTGTCTCCATTTCTCCCTTTGGGAAATATAATACTCTGCCTTTTTTAATATTTCTCAAAATATTTCATTCTCCTAGGGGAGGTAGCTTCCCACACTATGTTACTTGCTCCTGGGAAAACGCCTAATTTGGGGGGGAAACAAAAGTAAAGGAGAAGCACTTCCAGACTTGATTTTATGGTTGTGACCTTACAATAAAGGGAGTGAGTGTCTCCATGGTGGAAGCTTCTTGTCTAGAAGCAAGCCGCCACTCCACAGATATCATCAGCCACATATTCTATGCAGATCCAATGTGTCTCTTAATGATGGTAGTTTATGGAAAATTAATTTGTCCTTCTGAGTTCACTTGTTGCACCATCTACACACAGGAGCCAGATGCAGGATGCTTCCTGCCCTGGAGCCTCTATTCCCTTTATTTGGGAAGCCCTCTACTCAAATTGTGAATATTTCCATGTGTTTAATGCATCAACTGAAGCACAAAGCTTTGAGCCACTGCTGCGTGTGATCCCGGACCTCCTTTTGGGGCTGCTTCAGGAACACCCCCGTCCCCTTCCTGAAAGGTTGGTGATGAATGGCCGGGAACGTTCTGTGCAAGAGGCTGACTGGTTGCGCTGCCATCCAAGCCCAGGTCCACTCCAATTGCCTTGGGAACAGGTTGCTGCTGTCATCGGCACCTTTTGTCTGGAGTCTAAACAGACTCCTCGGTTTTTCCCGGAGACATTGCAGTCAGCTGGGTGATTAACAGCTCAGATCCACCTTGCAGGCATTCATAGCAGCCCCGTGAAAGAGGCTGCAATCAATAGGAACAGCTTGTTGATCAAGGGAAGAGTGTTGAAGTTCAGGGCCATCAAATGCTGACTGACAGGTCTGCTAATGGCAGAGGCACACTGGGTTTTTTTTTTCCCCATCAAAGGAGGTGGGACATTTTGAAGTGGGTCTTTCTCCCACACTCCCTCCAAAGGGAGGGCCAGAATGGGTTCTCTCCCCTGCTTCCCTCCCTTCTCTGCCCTCCAGCTTTAAGGCCTGCACTGACTTTTACTATTCAGTCTTGACTTCCTTTAATTCTCTTTCCTTCTTCTCTGCCTGCAGGGATGCCCTGTTTCTTCTAAAGAGGGTCAGTGAGGGCCACCACTTAGGTGCCAAGTCCTCCTTAAGACATGCAGAATCACATACATTTTGGTTCCCTATCCATCTTGGCAGAAAGCCACTTGAAGAAACTAGAAGCATTTGAAATGTGGATTTACAGGCGCCTGTTACATATAAAATGGGTTAACAAAGTCACAAATGAGGAAGTGATAAGCCATCTGGGAAAGCAAAGAGAAGTCATCAAAACCATCAAGAAGCAAAAGTTAGAATATTTTGGACATGTGATGCAACACCCAGAAAAATACATCATCCTTCACTTAATCCTCCAGGGAAAGATTGAAGGCAAACGAGGTCCAGGCAGAAGAAGAACATCATGGCTTCAAAACCTAAGGGACTGGTTTGGACAAAACTCAGCAGCACGTTTTCATGCGGCTGTTGACAAAAATAGGATGGCCAACATGATCGCCAACATCCGATGACAGATATGGCACAACAAGAAGAAGAAGAATCCATCTTGA
Source organism: Masticophis lateralis (assembly GCA_030761175.1). Taxonomy (NCBI): domain Eukaryota; kingdom Metazoa; phylum Chordata; class Lepidosauria; order Squamata; family Colubridae; genus Masticophis; species Masticophis lateralis. The sequence continues at coordinate 97,591,984 of JAUDYJ010000005.1, forward strand.
GCAATGGCAAACAGGCCATCGACTTGTTCTTTTATCAACATTGCTAAGTGTTAACATTTAATCGTTTTTTTTAAAAAAGCAATGTTGCTAAGCAAATCTGAGGAATGAGGGGCTGCCCTTGCAGTTAAATCGCCTGCAGTGTGTAGCCAAGCAAATCAAGATGGTGGCCACAAAGTTGTGGTCAAAGCTTTTGCAGGAGAACAGGATATGCAGATAAAATCACCAGGAAGTTCTTTTGAAACTTTCTTAAAATAAGGTTACAGCAGAATATAGGGGCAGATGAAAATCCCATGATCCCTACTGAAAATTAAGCTGAAGATTTTAGAGGCCTGAATGCCCCTTAAAAGCAGCATGTATGCTGCAGAAGAGAAAAATGTAATGCAATTTGCTCATTATTTCGTGAGTGAGACAATTCTAATCTTTTCCTGGAATGTATCCATGTGCATGCTTTACATGCTTTATATGTATTTTTTTTCCTAGTGCAAAGCTCTTTATTGCCTTTTTAAAATTCAACCGAAAAAGAGATTAATAATTAAACCAGGAAACTGAGAGAAAGAGAGAGGGGGGGAAAGGGAGAAATGCCAAATCAGAAAATGTCAAAAGCCATTTTCTTCTCTAATTGCATTATTAAATTATTTTCCAATTTTGTTTTCATATTCTTAATTTTAGTATCAAAGACATAATCCAGTATTGAAAAAAAAACAGGTATTTGACCAGGTACGTTAAAGATGAAAAGCAACAAAGTGTTTTCTCTTTTTATGCTCTTTAAGTTGGCTTAATTAATATGGGTCAGCATTGATTTTGGATTTTTTTTCTCCTAGTCAGCTTAGCTACTTTTGCTTTTTATAGACCAATAATTTAGCATATTATTTCATATCTCTGAGCAAGCGCCCTCCCACTTCTTTTCCTCTCCATAATAAATTGTTACTCTTTCATTGATCACAAGAGTCTTTGTGTTGTTTTTCTTTAACCGAGAAGCAGAGAATCAGTCTAAAAATGGCTATAAATGACTGTAAGTTTCATTTTAAATACTTTCTTACTTACTGTCTTCAGAAAACCAGTATACCAAAGCTCAGCACAATACATTTAGTAAATGCTCTTTTCAATTCAGTTGATTTTCTTTCATTTAGAAATATTCAGCCTGACACTCCAGAAGATTCAATAGAGAAGTCTTTTCTTAAATATTTCATGAAGCTCTATTGTGAACTGAGTTTAAACCTACAACTGTCAATATGGATATGTTCAGGGTTATTAAAAACCATTTTACCTTTAAAACACAATAATCTAATATAAATTGACCTTTGCGTGACATGCTCAGCCAATTGTTCTTATGTATAGCAGAGGAGATGGGTAGATGGTTCCTAGAAGGAATGAAGCTTTTTAAAAGACCCTTGGCTTGGCCAGATAAAGAGGAATAAACACATACATCACACAGGCAAGCAAATAACCCAGTTCAAAACAGCAACAGCCCTCAGAGATCATAGCAACATGGCATTACCTAACAACCATGCCAGCGTGCTAACATAGAAAAAAAAATATTTTTGATTTGCCTGTTTCGAAAGTTCACCAGACTGTGATCAATCCATCAGGAAGTATACAGTGAACCATCTAAGAATCATACAGATATTAATAAATCTGATGCAACCATTCTGAAGAGAGGGATGGGGAGGTTTGCAAAGATTTTGAAAGCTAACAGTCAAGCTGCACCTTTTATTTTTATATACACATAGCGCAGTTGTGTAAATAACAGGCTCGCTCTGGAAAACACACCTTCAGAAACAGCACAAGGACAAAAGGACTGGGGGTGGGGGGAGACAAAAGAAATCAACAGAGTGAGTCCCAGAGTTGAGTGAGGAAGGGAAGCGTGATCACAACCCGTGCCTTTTTGGAATCCGGAAGACTAGCTGGTGTAAATATCAAGTCCCTGGCAAATGAAGATAGTGTCTCCTTTAATGAGCTTGATGAGCCATCAGAGTTGCAGAGGCATCAGGGCCACCAGCCAAGGCCACCTGCCACTCAGGGAATAGGCACGGCAACTCTTCACGCAAGGGGTCAGGTGCAGGAGTGAGCGGAGATTGCTGAACAAATGCACTTCAGACAAAGTGCCTGTGACAAACACAACAGGCACACCAGCACAGAGCAAATCTCATGAACTGCATCAATTATTTCCAACATTGGGTTGTGTATTCAGCAGCCATCTCCAGTTCTCCAAATGTGGCTGATGACGTTGGGTGACAGATTGACACCTATGAAGAATGTCAGAGGTGGCCTTTGGATAGAGGGCGTGTGCACTCTCCAACCTGTGACTAATTCTTGTTGCAGTGCAGATTTTTCCCTCCTACCCACCTCAAAAAATGGAACAAATTCATGATGTTATGAACTTCACCTAACGGCAATATGAATTTCTCCCGACTCTGCCTAACACTTAGCCAATCCTAAATTCCTCCATGATTAGGCAGCAAAAATGGATAATTTCTTTCATACTCACATCGTCCATACCCCTACAGGAAATGTGTGTGCATGCACAGAGACACAGAGTGGCAAATTGGGTGATGGACACATCAGAAAGTGGATGTTTAATTATCCATTCAAGAGTTTGGATGTGAGCATCTCTGCCTAGGAAAAGAGACCCAGCAACAAGGTGCTGGTGATGACCTATAAAGCCCTATATGGTTTAGGCCCAGGATATTTGGCAGACCACCTACAGCCAGCAACAATATCCCATCGCCCAGTTTGTGCCCATAGAGAGGGCCTGCTCAGGGTGCCATCGGCTAGTCAGTGTCAGCTGGCAGCCCCCAGGGGTAGAGCCTTCTCTGTGGGTGCGCCCACCCTCTGGAATCGACTCCCCTTGGAGCTCCGGTTGGCTCCTGACCTTTGCGCCTTCTGCCGCGAATTAAAAACTTGGTTATTCAAGTTCCCCGACCTGGACTGATGGGGTTTTATGGGTTTTAAATTTTAGCTGGTCTAATCAGATTTTAATTTTGTACTATGGCTTTGTGAATTTTATTGTTGTGAGCCACCCTGAGTCCGTTGGAGGTAGGTCGGCATATAAGCCAAATAAATAAATAAACAAACAAACAAACAAACAACAAAAAGCAGACACAGAACTCTAGCAGCCATCTGTTAAAAGGTTTCATAAAAGTCTAAGTGGCAGAAGCAAACCAAGAAGTTCTCAATCCATTTAAATCTAGCAAGCCACCGTTACAGCCTCAAAGTGACCTGGCAGTGATTGGCCAGATAATGCCTAGTTGGTTAGATAGCTCTCTGCTAGCATCCGTACCTAGTAAGTATTTATTTATTTATTTATTTTGGTCAGTTTCTGATCCATGCAAGTAACCTTTATGGAGCTGGGGATTTCCACCACCACCACCTCCTTTATCCACACAAAGGAAATGAAAGCGAAATGTAGACATTCAGTTCCAACTGGAGGTCAAAGACAAGAGCTGCATCTTTCAAACCGAGAGGGGAAAGAGATGACCCAATGCAGGGTTTCTCAACCTTGTCGATGTGGACTTCAACTTCCATAATTCCCCAGCCAGCAGAATTCTGGGAACCGAAATCCACATCTCTTAAAGTTGGCAAGGCTGAGAGATCCGACGCGCTTACAGAGGCGTGCCTGGGAGGCAGCGAAGAGAATGAAAACATGTGAGTCATTTCTAGTCGGGTGCCAGTATGTATAAACACACTCCTTTTCCACAGATACTGCGCTCCTTTGTCACTCTCGGTGAGAAGAGAAGCTTTTGTCTGTCATTTTCGTCTTGATCAAAGCAAAAGAACTTTTCTGTGGCAGGAAAGTAGATGTCGCCTTTAGTTTCATAATACCTGGAGTTCAACCAGGGGAAAAGTGAGGCCAACTTCAAGGCTTCAATTATTTTGTTTACCTTTCCTAAAAAGAGAAGACTCCATTCCTTAGGAACAAACAGAACCTGTGCTCAGTTCAAAAGCTATTCTTGATGTGTTTGAAATTCTGGATGGGAGAAGGGACCTTTATCAGTCCACCAGCGGCCTTCAATGAGTCTAAGCATCAGACGTTAGGATGTTCACGACAATCCGCCAGGAATTCACCCAATACAATTGCTAAGGATGATGGAAGATGTAGTTTCCACACATCTGAAGTCACCATGGCAGGATAGTCACAGAAGCACTGAAATGAACTAACTTACAATGTTGTGTATTCTTCTCAGGTTAGATTGATAATGCTGAGCTGCTACCTGCGTACCCCATTTCTGAAAGAGAAGTCACTCTAGCCCAGGGGTCTCCAACCTTGGCAACTTTAAGCCTGGCAGACTTCAACTCCTGAGAGATTCTGGGAGTTGAAGTCCACCAGGCTTAAAGTTGCCAAGGTTGGAGACCCCTGTTGTAGCCAAAAGTCAGTGAGCAAATGACTCAGACAGGCAGGCTCCTCCGGTCCTTTGACATTCTCCTCTATTCAGAAACAACACAGGAAAAACCTTCAAGTACACTACTGTTGGTACCCCATTTTGGACACAAAGGTCTCCAGACAGTAGATGTGTGGGGAGCAGCAGAAGAGGTGGCTGCCTCTTCTAAGAGCAACTCAAAGGGAAAACTGTTGAAAAGTTCTAGAAGAATGGAATGAAATGGAATGGAATGGAATGGAATGGAATGGAATGGAATGGAATAGAATAGAATAGAATAGAATAGAATAGAATAGAATAGAATAGAATAGAATAGAATAGAATAGAATAGAATAGAATATGAAATTAGAGTAGAGTAGAGTATGGAATAAGGAATAAGGAATAAGGAATAAGGAATAAGGAATAAGGAATAAGGAATAAGGAATAAGGAATGGAACGGAACGGAACGGAACGGAACGGAACAGAACAGAACAGAACAGAACAGAATAGAATAGAATAGAATATGAAATTAGAGTAGAATAGAGTAGAGTAGGGAATAAGGAATAAGGAATAAGGAATAAGGAATAAGGAATAAGGAATAAGGAATAAGGAATAAGGAATAAGGAACGGAACGGAACAGAACAGAACAGAACAGAACAGAATAGAATAGAATATGAAATTAGAGTAGAGTAGAGTAGGGAATAAGGAATAAGGAATAAGGAATAAGGAATAAGGAATAAGGAATAAGGAATGGAAGGGAAGGGAAGGGAAGGGAAGGGAAGGGAAGGGAAGGGAAGGGAAGGGAAGGGAAGGGAAGGGAAGGGAAGGGAATGGAATGGAATGGAATGGAATGGAATGGAATGGAATGGAACGGAGCAGAAGGGACCTTGGAGGTGTCCTAGTCCCAGCCCCCTGCTGAAGCTGGAGAAGCTATATCATTTCAGATGTCTCAGTTAAGAAAGCAATAATTTAATTTTACATAGACAAGTTTCTCTTGAGCCTATTTACAGGGGGATGATGGAGCTGGAGAGACTTACAATACTTGTTCACATCCCAATATCCAGCCCCAGAAGGTGGTCAAACCCAGCTGGCTTTGGCTAATCTCAGAAGCCAAGTAGCAAAAACCATGGTTTATACTAAAATGAAGAAATTCTGGGCTGTTGGCTACTTGGCTGGTGAGGTGAAAAGCACCTGGAAGTAGGTCCTGGTCAATCCCTTTAGAAGCCCATCCCAAAAGCTATACTCAGACAGCCATGAGGACCTGAGAATGTCATTTCTCCTGTCCCAAAAGTCTGGTTTTCATTCTGCTCAAATATTTCACCTCCCTTCACTAAAAACTAATCAAAATAACCCTAGGTATAATAGGGTTCCATGGTATAGTACAATTTCAGGATCGAAATTAAGATCTATAATTTATAACTTTGTATTTAAATATATATATTAATTCTAACTGGAAATCATTTTGGGGACTACAAGTTTACACACAGAATTGGATTTTAGAGTTTGTATCGTTAATTTGATGTACAATTTACAGTATTAATTTAATGTGTTATTTACTGCCTACTACCTGGAGTTGTATTTTAGCAACTTGAACTGTGTTAACCGAGCATTTCTAGTTTATAGTTCAATGGAGACATGCAGCTTTAAGAAGAAGTATCTGATAATAACCTGAGCTTTGAATGATGCATGTGGATGGATATATTAATTTAATCTTATATCAGGTTTGTTTTTTTATCCATCCATAATTCATTACCTGTACCTGATTTTTCTATTAGTATTCTTTATTTCCCCACCCCCACCCCCCTCTGTGTGTGTGTGTGTGTGTGTCTAATATATATCCCATATTTTGCTCAGCAAGCACTAAACACAATAGTGCGGAACTGCAGTGACACCAAGTAGCCTAGTAATAAATAATGTAGAAACACCCAGCAGGGAGCATTTTAGTTGACCTTTAAATGAAATCTCAGAACACACCATTACTGCCCCCCTGTTAACATCTTTTTAAGGAAAACTTTTTAGAAAGAGAATGGTCCCAACTGTATAATTAACACTGACATGTAGGGCAAAGTACACGAAAGTAATCAGAGCCAAACACTTTTTTTTTTAATTAGCTTTATATGCCGCCCTTCTCCGGAGACTCAGGGTGGCTTACAATGCGTTAAACAGTAGCCTTCATACTTTCGTATATTTTATACAAAGTCAGCTTATTGCCCCCACAAACTGGGTCCTCAATTTACCTACCTTAGAAAGGATGGAAGGCTGAGTCAACCTTGAGCCTGTTGAGATTCGAACTTACAGTAATTGCAGACAGCTGAATGTTAATAAGAGGCTTTAGTCTGCTGAGCCATCCAGGCTCACTGGTGACATCTATGGATTCCACACCAAAAACCTCACTAACAGGCAGTCAAAAAACCTCTACAAATTGTTTATAAGCTTTAACTGCCAGCCTTGATCTGCCCACTCTCTCGTGCTTTAAGCATACAAAGTAAGGCTGCCTGCACCCATTAAGTAAAATGGAGTGTGGGCGTGAATTGGTGGAATGGACTGGATCTCTTCAAACTACCGGAGAGGGTGAAATGACAGTTCTGAAGGCCACTGTTGTTGTCGTTGTTTAAAAAAAAGATCCTTGCAAAGAGAGAAAGAGCACTCAGGAAGAAAGTTTCCTCATTCATTCATTACTCACACGATGCTTATTTTTCTCAGAAGTACAAAAAGAAGCAGAACTATCTAATTTAAATATGAGTTCTCTCATAGTTCAAGCTGCTCCAACAACTGTTGAACATTGTAACAAAGCCAAAACCTACCCAAGATGCATTCAGGAGGAGGTGGACTGATTTATTTGAAATGACAACCCAAACCCATATCAGACTGATGCAGGGAATTCATTCATTCATCACATGATTGATTTATTGGTTGATTGGTTGATTGATTGATTGATTGATTGATTCATTCATTCATTTTTCAAGTCTCTGCATGTATCCTTCTGTTTTATGCTAAGTGCTCAGATTCTCTCTGGGTCTCCTTTTACTAGCTGACCAGAAAAGGAGAAAAAAAAAGGAAGGACCACATAAGAAAGCTGAAGGATACAACCTACACCATCAGTGGACACCTTCTGAGAACCTGACACAAACTAAAGAGAATATCTGTCTCCCATGGATTCTCCCATGAATTCATGACCAAGTCTTTAATTCCTTAAGAAAGGAAGTGGGCATTAAAACAAGAATAGAAGATACAGTACATGAAATGTGAAAACTCTAAATGGTTAGAAAACAATTGTGATGCTTCCTTGTTTCGTAGGACATTGACTATGCTTTGACACTCCATGGAGGTCCCACACATTTTCTAAGATATCTGAATCTATCTGGAACTCTGCCAAAGGAACAGAAATTCCGGTCCCAGTTGTCATAAGTCGAGAACTAACTGTATGCGGGTAATTCCTCTATGTAATTAGAAGAATGCAATGCTGGCTGAGTACAATACATGATGGAACATAACAGCTCCCTCTTGACAACTCTCTTTTATTTATTTAGTGTTATTTATTTATTCAATTTGTATAGCTATCCATCTCAAACAGGTGACTCTGGGCTGCAAACGGTAATAAAATCAATTCAAAAGTCACAATGCTAAAAATTAAAAACATGCAGCAGCTGAGAAAAATGTGACAGTCCACTGAGGTCAACATAAGCAGGAAACGGGGCCTTTTGCACATGTGGGATACCAGGTGGGGCACAGACCCAGGTCTTCAAGGCCTTGCGAAAAGCCAAGAGGGTCAGGACAGGACGGCAACCAGCATCTCAGGGCTCGGAAGTGGCGGAAGTGCTGAGATTAAGTCGGTTATTTCAATCCTTTACCGGATGAAACATCATGCAAGGGTTATAAATTTTCCTGTCACGTTCATGAGGCATGGAGGGTGTCTGTCTGAAAATAAAATGTTGCTTTATAGCTTGTCTTGAGTTTAAGAGCCACCCAGCACTTCGAGCACTAAAAACCTTGGCGTTAGATTCCCCCCTTCAAAAATGTATTTATTTACTCACTGCCATTTGTGGCATTTTATACCCCATTTTTCTCTACGGAATCAAAGCACCTGCAACACTCCCCTAATTAAAGAACAAGAGCTACCGGAGACTATAAATTGACTACCCCAAAATATTTCTTTCTAAAGTTTGCTTTTTAAAAAGTATTCTGGAATAAATCCTTCAGCTCAAAGGAGGGTCTCCTTGCAAAAGGAACCCTGTGACACCACAGTTGCCCACCAACTGAAAGGCGTCTGGTGCCCTTCGGATCTTTTGGAGGACAAGGTCCTCCATCTTCGGCCATGGTTTGTGCCACCTGGATTGATGGAGCTGAGGGAGGACCACGCTTTTCCAATATCTTTAGAGAGTGGCTGGCCAAAAGGAGACAGGATCAATTGTCTCAGGATCCCTCGTACTGAGGGATCCGGTGAAGACCTAAGACCTTCACTAAGGACAGGAAAACCAGTTTCCCCATTTCTGCTGGAACTTAAAACTGTCTCAGTTTTATGACAAGATGACATTGGCACTATTAGTGGCTTCCTAATTAAAGACAGCGATGGATGCAAGAATAATCCCGTTTGCTTTGTGGTTGGAAAATGATCCTTTGCAGGATCTCTGGAGAAAATGTTGGATATTTATTTGAAAGAATACAGCTGTCATAAAAGTAGGGCTACATTGTTTTTCTACTTGCCACAATCTACAGTGAGAAGGCTGGGATCCCTGGCATTCTTCACACTGATGCCATAAGACTTTTCTGAAATGTCCCATTGGGAACCAGGCTGGGGGAAATTAACTAAGTGAAAGAAGAGCTAATCGTCTCTCATATCATTTAAACTGAAATGATCATCGATCTTTGTAAGTATAACTCAGCCTGCAGAGCAAACGAAGTGGTCTTCTTAATACTGTGTGGTATTAGTATTTGTGCAAGAACTAAACTCATGTGCCATTCAGAACATGAGTCATATTTGCATAATTCATGAATATTGTCTTAACAAAGAATTTCTTCCCTCATGAAGGATGAATATTATAAATAGGCAGTCGGTTTGTATTCATCAACCTCATAGCCAAAACTAGCATGCATGCAGAAAATGAAGTCCTGAATCGAAGTAAAAAAGTGAAACATTAAGGAAAAAATTAAAGGAACAAATTTCTATAGATCATTGCCCTTCTTTCCTTCCATTGTCCTTAGCTGCTAACTCTACTAAGTATTTCTTGAAATTTTGGAGATTGTTGCTTATTGTTTATTTAAATCATTTTGCCTGACTTTATAAAATTAATCTCAACTTTTTCCCTAAAAAAATTATATTCCGAATGTTTAAACCAATGTGTCAAACTCAAGGCCCAAGGGCCAGATACAGCCCTTGGGGTGCTTAGATCTGGCCTGCGGAGCTGCCCTGGAATCAGCGAAGGACCGGCCACAGTGCCTCTGCCAGGGAAAATGGAGCCTGGGAGGGTCATGTGCAGGATCCCCCCCCCTTTGCTAAACTGGCATGGCCAGCATGACACATTCAGCCCCACAGGCTGCGAGTTTGACAGCTGTAATCTGAAGGGGGCCATTCCTGTTTGAATTTAGTTAAACTGTTATAATGAAGATGGATGGATGGATGGATGGATGGATGGATGGATGGATGGATGGATGCATGCATGGATGGATGCATGGATGGATGCATGGATGGACTGGGTCTGTTTTTGCCATGGCTGCACATTCTCCACTTCTGGCCTCTCATTCTTGTATTCTTGGCAGGGTTTCACTTTTCCAAAGTTGTGCCAAAGTGGTTCTTTCCACTGTCAGTATGTATCTTAGTTGATTTTGATATTTTTTCTTTCATACTTTCTGGAATTATTCCTAGTAAAATCAATGCGATTCCAAGTCGCATTTTAGTTTCAGTATTTTCTGAATGACTTGATGTATTTCCTTCATCTTGTTTATCATCTTGCCAATCCCACACTAAGGCAATATTTTAAAGCATATGAGAAAACTGAGGTCTTATATAAAACCATACTGTTGTCACATAAAAATACTGTGTAGTTTAGGTCCGAAGGGTGCGTAAAATGGCCACACTCATTTTCGTGGTTTGAATATCCTTGATTATTACAGAACAGAAAACAAACCCATGTAAATAGAAAATGAAAAGGAGAATTATTATAACCTGTAAACCAGGGGTCCTCAAACTTGGCAGCTTTAAGACTTATGGACTTCAACTCCCAGAATTCTTCAGCTAGCTATACTTGTTCTCCTGGGAACGAAGTGAAGATTTCCCACTTTGTCCTGATCTCCCATTCCATAAAAATTAGACCTGACTCTGGTTCCCAACCCCCCAAGCTGATGTTAGGTACATGAAGTTCCCTGCCATGATGCAAGTTTGTCTAAGAGGAGAGCCAACTGATCATGATGATTGCTGTCAGGTAATTCCCTGATGCCTCTGGGCAACAATAAAAGCATCTCCTCACTCCTCCTGAACAAAATGGGAGAACAGAAAGTTCTGAGAACAAAAGTAGCAAGCAACTGGCTGAAGAAAATGAGGAGGAGGAGGAGGTGGTGGTGGAGGAGGAGAAGGGGAAGGAAAAGGAGAAAGAGAAAGAGAAAGAGAAAGAGAAAGAGAAAGAGAAAGAGAAAGAGAAAGAGGAGAAAAGCATGGCAACCTCTGATTAGCCCACTCTAGGACTAGCTGGCACTTGCCCTCCGATCAAGCCCTCGAGCCAACATCCCCCTACTTCCATTTTATGGCTGTGGTTACAACATCACAAAAAGGTAAGTGCTCTAGAAATATACTGAGGCCAAGAGAAGGACATTTAAAGGTTGACTGTTTTCCCATTTATGTCCAATAAAACTGTCAGCTTCTAATTGTCTTTGGAAGACCACCTGATTAAAGTAGCTTATTGAATTGCAAGTATCTTATTTACTTACTTACTTTATGTATATGTCATCTATTCCCAAAGGCCTTGGGTGGCATTTGGTTCAAAACAACCCACCCCTCAAAACTAATACACAGATCCATACATAAAATAAACAAAATAATCAATAATATCAAAATTATGCCCCCAATAGAAAATATACAAACATTTTCTATACAAAACATACAAAACTATTGAGTCCATTAGATTCAAGCTTAAAGCCCCTTATAAAAACCTATCTTGAAATAAAGCCCACTGGTTTCACCAAAACTTCTAACCAAAGATGTTTCCATACCAGATCCAAAATATTTTGTTGAACACTAGAGGGCAATGTGGAAATGGAGCTATTATCAATGTGATAAGGACCTGGAGGCTTTGATGCACTATTGATTGCAATATCGTAAGAAATAAAATGTTGGTGATAGCTGCGATCTACCCAATGGCAGCACCTAGAACACCTTGTCTGATCTTGGTAAGTGAAGAAAAGTCGGAACTTGTTCATAGGACCAAGAAAGCCCAGGTTTCCAAGTCAGATGAGGAGATCGGAGGGAAAAAAATCCCCAAATAAGGCAATGACAAACTGCAGAAATGGAGAGTCTAAGAAGATCCAAGCATAACCAAGGATCTGTTAATGCTAAGAAACTTAAAACAGGTGCATTCTTGAACTTTTAAAATGTGTATTAAGTGCAGGTGACCCTCTGTTGCTTCTCTTGGTGTAAACACTGCAGTTTCCTGGTAAGTTGACGCTTATCTGAACTCTTAAAAATATGCAGACATATTTTAAAAGCCACCAGTACCATATTGCAGCATACTCATCCTACTTAACAACCTCCTACAGGATTCATCACCAATCTTTTAGAATGTTTCCCACAAGAGTATTTAGAGAGGTGGTGTTGGGTTCTGATGCTTGTTTCCGTTTTGGTCCATTAATTGCATCGGTCTCCCTCTGCTATTTCAAGGAATCAGTTAAATATTTGTACACAAATAGTTAAAGATAATGCAATCTAGTGAGCACCACATAAATATTCTGCATTTGATATCAATTCCTAACCTTGGCTTGACTGAGGAGCTCAGGTAGGGCCCTTACTTTGAGAGGAAGAGAAATCTGGGTTTTGTCAGGACCTTGGAGAGCTCAGCATAGGCTGTGCTCTCTCTCTCTCTCTCTCTCTCTCTCTCTCTCTCTCTCTCTCTCCATAAAAGCCATTGTTTTAGCAATGTGCTCAACTCAAACCTTAAGAAGGCATCTGTGGAGTAGCTGATTCTTTAATGTCACCCCTGGCTGCTACCCAGATCTGGTCTCCAAGAGCCCTGATCCTTTCTGAAATTTAAGACTTCTTTTCAGAAGCCAGGGGGGAATATGAAGCTGGGTTTTCAAATGAAAGGAAGACCACACCCATAGGCTGGGAAGACAAAACATGGGGGGGGGGGTATTGTGAGCTTCTTTTGAAGTAAGGTTTATCACATTCTGATCTCAAGGAATGACATGTATTTATTTTGCAAAGTAAGATGTATTTATTTCCAAAATAATCCAACTGTGAAAAGTAATGACAGCCCTCCACAAACTTCATCTTATGTGTGGATCCATTACTAGAGAAAAATATTTCTGGCAGGCATTATGTTCTTCTCGTGGATGAAATTGAAAATCCCCATTTTGTTGAGATGAGCTATGACTGAAAAAAAGTAACTATAAATTATTTTTTCTGGCACCAAATTGAGTGATGACAACTTCATCTGAAAAGTCTCTTATAAGAATGCATGCCAGTTATGCTGAACTACACCCAAGGCCTATCTCACCTATCATTCACCGTGTAACAGTGGTCAGTTAGATGCTAAATCAAACCTTATGATGGAATAAATAGCTACTGAAAGTCTTCAAATGAGCATCAATGTGTGTTTATTAAAGAATGTAGACCTGGCCTTGGGAAGGGGGAGGAACATTCAGACGCTACTAGAGGAGTTTCAGAAAATGTTACCTTGAAAGTGGACAGTGTGACATAGAAGCTGAAAACAACTCTGCCTGGATTTTGTGTGGAGTAGAGAGAAACTCCTGCAGGCTTTCAAGATTCTGTTACTCTTCTCTACATCACTGAAGTCATGCTTGACTTGGCCTACCTCACATGACCATCGATGTCAACTAACCCCAGCCCTCTATGAAGTTAGGCAGCAACTCAACCCATAGGAACTATTTCAAAATGTGCCCCCAAGGAGCAACTCACAGAAAACCAGATCCCTTGATCTGTTTAATCTAGCTAAATCATGGAAACAGCTATCTTACTCAATAAGAAGAGATATACTTCATCACTGTGAAGGGTGTTTTCCCTTTGTCAAAAATATTCTGCAACTGAAGTCCCTCCGGCCCTTCTATTCCTTCTCCTATGCCAAATTCTCAAATGCCAACAAATGGCTTTAATTCCATCATGTCAACCTAAACATTCTCTTTTGGGTGATCATAGATCATTGTCCCCACCCAGCAACCATGGGGTTAAAATTTGGCTTCATGTTGTAGACTGGCTTAATGATCATGGTTTTTGATAAGCGTCTTCCTGTGTCTATATCAATGCATAACAACAACTTTGTGCAATTTTCCATGAAACTAGCTTTATTTTAATGCATCATCATCTTTTCATGCCATATAAATAACACACAGTAGGAAAGCAGATGCTTCAAGAAATTGGTCGGGAACCAATTTATATTTTAAGTAATCTTTTCACATTATACCTATATCACCAAAGACAAAGAAACTCATTCATTTGCACATTCCTAAAAGTCAGCAGCAAATAGCAACTCTTTCATAGCTTCCAGATTACACCACCTCCCCCAGTGTTACTTGTGCGTACCCAGTTTATTCTCCTGTACTGTACGGTTGGACGAAGCTTTGAGGAATCCTATGATGACCTTATTTCCAGACAGGGCTTTTCAGCATGATTGCAAGTGCAGAAATGCAAATGGTGGTGGGAGGGGGAATGGGACATTTGAAGACTGTGAAAAAAACAAACATTGAACCTACCGCCCTCTGTCAAAGGATGAAAAGGCCCTTCACCTCCTTCGAGAGGAACCTTTTAAATGGACATTTTAGGCTGTCACCCTTTACCTGGCCTCTCCAGTTCAATGCCACTGCTGCTGAGAACATCAGAGAGCATGTAGTATCAAATGGCCAGTGGGGAAGTCTGAACTTCACTCTGCCCCAGGCCCTGTCCCTTACCTAAGACCAGCCGGCTTTACTGGAATCTGGCACTTCCGAGGAGCTCCTAGTCAGCCTTCCCTCTCGCATTCTCTTGACCAGCCTTGCCTGCTCTTACGTCTCTGCCAAATGCCTTCTCCAGTTTCTGATGAGAGCTTAAGATTTTCTTGCCTGACTTTCTAAAACACCATTTCTCCTCCTCCTCCTTGGCCTGGCCTCTTGTCATGACTTTGCACTCTGTCTAAAAAGGCTGAATTCAAACCAGATCCAGTAAGGGACCAGCACAACCTTAACACTTGCCTAGTTTCTTTTTTTTTTTTTTTAATTTGATTTATATGCCGCCCTTCTCCGGAGACTCAGGGCGGCTTGCAATGCGTTAAGCAATAGCCTTCATACTTTTGTATATTTGTATACTAAGTAAAATGCAGTTTGCACCCTAAATCTGACCAAAAAAATATATATGTAAGTCAAAAGCATCCTTGTCCATTTCTCTCCATGCTAAAACCTAAAATGAAATTAGAACCAGAATAAATTTGAACAAAATTTAGTTCTTACATTCCCTTATTTGGCATGCTGGTATTAGATTAGGAAGCACCCACAGGATGTGCCAACTATGTCATGCTAGTATCATATCTCCTTTTATAAATAAACCACAGGAAACTGCTGTAGGTTCCGCTTGATTTTTCCAGATACAGTCTCAAGTCTAGGCATCTCTAAAATGCCAGTTTCATAAAACGAGATTATTAATTTGGCTCTCAGATATGCAGCTTCCTTCCAAAAACTTTTGGGAAATTTTCCTCTGTTAATTAAAGTAAGTGCTTCAGTATATCATCCATGAATATTCATCATCTCAAGTTTTTTCCAAGACTCAAAAAAGAGCAAAGTCAACTAGGCATAGAACTAACTAACCTCAATATTATGAAGGAGAAACTGCTGGGCTTTCTACCAAGGGATTGAACCAGTTCTCACAACCCTCTGATAACAAGCTGGGTTTATTAGAAACAAGTCTCTGACAGCTTCATTCCAAGCCATCATTTACAAAGAAGAGTCAAGCGTGCAAAATGCAACATCCTAGAGTTTTCTATTTTAAAGACAGAAAAAGACTCTTTTTTAGATCCTGAAGTGTTGTGACATGTTAAAATAAACATACTGATGAGCCTTGCATAAATATTGCTTGCTAGCCAACTCCCCACCCAGCCCTGCTCAATGGGCCTCCATGACATGCAAGAGGTAGGAAAGGGCATTGCAAGCTGGAAAACAATGACTAAGCACCTCATTCTGGGTACTTCCTTACTGGTTATAGCATCAAACATCACAATTTCATAAGCGGGGACACATAGGAGACTGCAAGAAGAAAAGAGGTTCTCAAAGATAACAAAACATGGATGTCCAATTTGGCATTGGGACTTTGTCTCGGAAGCTCCAGAGAGTCACAATTTGGCATTGGATATGACCTTGCTGTCCTAACCATCAATGGCCACCCATTTTTCCCTAAGAAAGCATCCTGAGGGAGACATATGATGTCTACAGGTTAGATCCAAGTTAACCCCAAGAACTGAGTTTGGGTGGTAAGGTCATGGCTGCTCTTGGACCTGAGTTAATCTCAAGGCAACCAGACATTCAAGATCCTGGAACAGAAACCCCTTCCATGTTTAATGGATGTAGCCACCCTTCCTCAAAGCTCAGAGATATTTCTCCAGCGCGCAGGGATTTTAGTGGAGACACTTGCTTCATATTATTTTACGTGTAAAAAACAGCTGCAAACACCTTACAGTAATATACTTTAAAGAAAAAAAAAACCACACAATCTTTCAAAATATATAAACCCACAGCAAGCTGTTTGCCCAGTCCTTAAAAGACTGCCATGCTATCGAGAGAAATGCTCCAATAATATGGACTGACCATTGAGAATGATCTCTAGCTTTTTCTATGAAACAAAATATAGAATCTGTTTTTAAGATATTTAGGGTAGACATCTAATTTCCTTTTCAAATGCCATCAATACCTCTGTAAAATGTGCATTTCTTCACACTAATTTATTATGTAGGTGATTCCACCTGTGGAAGAGATCAGTGAAATCCCACGATTTGGATTTATTCTGAGAGGCTGAGGCTGACTTGCTGGTGAAAAAAAAATTAGCCTACGGTGTTTACCAGGGAGCTCCAGCAGACATATCTACACCTTCGATGTCCATGGGAATTGGGACCTTCCTCCAGATAAGGTGGCTTGAAAGAAGAAGATCCACCCAGCGCTGTCATTTTTACCTCTAAGTAGCCCCATTTAGTGGAATTGCATGGATTGGTAAGGGCTCCAGGATTGCAACTGGTGTCACAGGAACTCACTAACATGTTTACTATACCGAATATACCGAATATTTCACAGAAGCTCAAGCAAAGCCAAGTATCCACACGGAAAGCAACCTCTCCTTTCCGGCACTTCATCGAAGAGCCATCTGTGAGATTCTCCACCATAAAAAACGCCCATCCTCGACCCAGGTTGTGGAGGGAAACTTGCTGTGCCTCTCCCTTTAGATCCTGAAAAAGAAAAGACCTGCCCCAAACGAAGAAGGCTTTGCTGAGGAAAGGTCTGCTTGAGTGGGGTGGGCCGAGGGTCTCCCCTGCCTTCTTGAAGCCTCTCCTGAGCCTTTCATGTCAGCAATCCGGCCACACAAAGCCATCGCAAAGCAACACTTGCTTCCCGGCAGGGAACACACCCATCGATCGGCGCCTCCTTGCACAAATAACAGCCGGCATCTTCTCTCCTCTTGCCAGTAAACCCGGGGCGATGCCCCACCACCCACCCCACTCGCCACAGGGGAAAAGAAAAGACCCGGAAAAGAAGGTGGGGATTTTTCCCCTTCTTTTTTACCTTTTTGCCCTTCTTCTTCCGATGGGCGGGTTTCGCAGGCTTCTCTTTGGCTTCTTCACTCATGTTTCAGCCCAGAAAATCCTCCTCCACCGGTCTCTCCTGGCATTCCAAGATCCACAGACGATGGAAACCAAAGTCCATCTGCCGAGGTCGTTGCTCAGACAAGGAACGGGGGGGGGGGGGAGGGAGTGGGCTCGAACGCGGTCCCGGCTCTTCCCAGGAGAGCCCGCAGCCTTCCTCCCAGGGCTGCCTCCCTCTCTGTTCAGGAGCCGAGGGGAGCCACGATCCCGCCCTGCCGCTTGCTGTCTTCGCCCGCCGTCGTCCCCGGGCCAGCAGGGTCTTGGCAAGAGTCCGCCGCCCGTTCCGCCCAGAGCGCCTTCTCAACTCCGAATGCGCTCCGCGAGCAGAGCGATCGGCGGCACAGCGCTGACAAGTCCCCGGAGCTCCGGCCAGCCAATGATCAGCTGCTGCTCCTGCTGGATGGAGAAGCCGGCGTGAGGCGTGAGGCTCTCGGGTTGCCTGCGCCCAAACGCCAGCCCATGTGCTGAAGCGCTCCAGAGCCAGCAAGGGAGCCTCCGGGAGAAGGGCGGGGTGGGGATCTGCAGCCGGGTCTTTACTGCTGCCTGATCGATTCAGCCTCATGGATGTGGCTTTGCGCTGGCAGAAGAGCAAGTGCCCAGAGCCCCTGGCAGAAGGGCTGCTCCCATCGCCGCCACTCCTAACGCTGACTTTCCTTGCCCTAGTAAGAGTCGGTCTAATGTATCCATAAAACAGGTTGGCCGTTTTCCTCCCTGTTTTCTCAGTCAGTGGGGTATTTCCTGAGGGTCCTCCCTGACTCCCATCTCACTGCGCCATCTCCCCTCAGAGAAAGGGCCCTGGAGGGAGCCTGGGACCACCCCCCCCCCCCAGCATGTGGGGGATGTCAGGACCAAAGACCCACAAAGGGATGGAATTCGTTGAGAAAACAGCACTTCAGGACTCTCAGGTAATCCAGAAAATGGTCGGCAGCACCTTTGTGTCATTTCTGGATTCTGCACCCTTTCAAAAGTGGATTGATGAAAAGAGAAACCCTTTTCCCTTATATGCTGTGTTCCTTACATTCTGAGGCCAGGACCCAAAGCACTGTGAACAGGGGCTGCTCCTGGGTGCGCCTTTCAAAAGCATCTCCCCCAGCCCCCATTCAGGACCCTCCAGAGTGGCAAGGCGGGGGAGGGGGAGGCACTGCAATGCAGGTCTGATCATTGGCCTCGAGGTGGATGCATCCAATCATCACTTCATCTGAAAGCCAGCATGCCACCAGCCCAGGCCACAAAGCGGAGGCACCCAGCCAGTAACATCTGGCTTAATGCTTTGCCTCCAAGAGAAGACATGTTACACCAAAGGAATGACTATCCTTTTGCTGCCAGGCTGAATCTAGTACATGATGGGGATGATGATGGGGATGATGATGATGATGATGATGATAAACTCCAACTAGCAATTGACTTCCATAGTATCAGCAGGGCTTCCTTTGAGCTCGTATGTCAGACAATTTTTGGAACTAAATCACATTTCAAGGCCTTCCTAGACAGAGGTTCTATTGCTCCTCTCCTAGGCCAACCTGTGAGTAGAAGAGCCTGCATCTTCAACCCACTTACTCTCTCTAGCTCTAGATTAGCTGGCATCCTTCAGGAGCTCCAGTTGGCCATGCCAAAGGCCCTGAGGTCTGGGAGGAGAAGAGAGTTGAAGATCAAGACTTCTACATGACACCATCTTGGGCTGGCTGCTCAACATCTTTATTTTTTATTAAGGCCCAATTCCTTAATAGTCTGGCAGAGTAGGTACCACTTGAAGGGTATGCATATGTATATGTATATGTCACTCTTTGTTAAGCTACACCATCCTGATTACAATAAGCAACTGTATTCAGTACTAGGTATGTATATCTAAGAAGACCAATGACATTTTCACATACAAAACTCATTTGTGGTATGACCACTGCAACCAATGTATTTGCTAGAATCAGGAAAAGTTTTAGAGATGGACATTCTTATATTCAATCTATTTGTCATTGAATCTTCTAAAAGCAACTGATTAAATACTATCTCCTATAGATTATTTTTATCCAATGAAGAAAAACTCAAAAGTACTAAGTGAAAACCAAGTGCCCTAGAGGACTGGAGATGTTCTGTGGGTCAAAGTAGATCAAGGAAGACTTAACTGAAGAATCAGGAACAAAGAAATGTTGATGTTCACCTGAATTATCATTCCCAGCACCACCATAACTGTGGCAAACTGTGACTTCCAGTCTAAAATCTGTAACCTTTGACAAAAAGGACTTGATCTTACTTGGTTCCAACAGTCCAGAATGCATCAGGTCATGTAACAGAATCTCTCTCCTCTATATGTGTGTTTCCATCTCCACCCCTAGAAAGATCAGTCTGCAGGTAGAAAACCAAACATCAGACATATCCACTCTACCCTTACACATCCAACTACTAGCCATTGATGCTGCAATGAGAGCATTTGCACCTCTAGGAGGAAGGGGCATAGTCAAAGCAGACTTTCTCAACCTTGGTCACTTGAAGATGGATGGACTTTCATTCCCCAGCCAGCATACCGGTAGTTAAAGCATAGCTGGCTGAGGAATTCTGGGAGTTGAAGTCCACCCTTCTTCAAGTGGCCAAGACTGAGAAAGACTGATCCAAAGGAAGGTTCATTCTCTCAAGATGGAAGAAAGGAGCAAAACCATTTATTCTGCCTTCCTTTTTACTCTTTAACAGATTGAAAACAGGAGAAATCCAGTCTCTTCCCTTGATTTGCTTTCTTGCTTCTGATATTAAGTTGTAGAAAGTGCTCTCTACTGGCTGATTTGGAAAAAAAACACTTAAAATAAAGCTATAAACTCAAAAACAGAAAATAAAAAGCCAAGTGACTTTGCAGTAGAAAAACAGGGAGGCCATTTCACACTGGGTGTCCTAAAATATTTTAGGTGTCTACATGAAAAAAAGGTTTAAATGGCTAAAAACAACACAGAGTTACCCAGGTCATACCTGCAAAACTATAACGATAGACTCCTTGTTAAACACAGACTTTAATTAAACCAACCAGATATGTAACTTGGCCTTAAGAAATATTGAAACTAATGTATTTAAACAGACACAAAGAGCCACAGTGCTCTATGTTAGAGGTACAATTTCCAAAGCTGCTAGCTAAATTAAAGTTGTAATCTTTAAATTCAGATTTCCTTAAACACGCACAGATTTTTACAAGAGGACCCATCTGTCTTAAAGGATGCTTTGGTGATAATTATTAAATGCCCTGACATGATGTGCCACATGTTCCTTCTCTCCCTGGACATCACAAGGCTCCTGTTCCCCAAAGGGCAAGCATAAATGGCGGTCACTCACTTTGCTAAGACGTAGCTTGATTGCAACTTGGTTTATGCCTGAACCTTTCAAAATCCCGGCAATGCAGATCCACTGGCAGATTTCTATTTTGAGATCAAACATAACTCGCCTAAGAGGACAACAGGGGAAGCCAACTGAAGTCCACCAGGACAGTTCTATTTATAAACTGGAGAAGGGAGAGGTATGTTATCCCTGGAAGGGAGAAGGGGGCTTTGAGGGAGAGAAATGCGCCTTGGGCCACCTCCACCAGCAACAAGGGGGCACCTTCCTCACTGGGGCAAGAGGAGGGAGCAATGAACAGCTTCTTCCTAGGGTGGTTGAAGCCCCACCAGGGGTTGATCTGAATTCCTTGGAAGGCCCCCATAACCTGGCAGAAACTCCCTTGCTGGTAGCCTGAGTGGACCCAGCTGCCATGTGTCCCCAGTGCCATCTGCTACTCTCCACAATTTGCTTAGCCTGGTATTTATTTATTTATTTAAATTTTTATACCGCCCTTCTCCCCGAGGACTCAGGGCAGTGTACAGCCAACAATAAAATACACCCATATACAAAATTTAAGAACAGTTTAAAAACATATTAAATAATTTGGCCCCAATGTCATTAAAAATAAATCAACAATTAAAATTCATGTTCATGTTTAGGCCATCCCAGCTTGTTGGAACAATAACGTCTTGAGGGCATGGCGAAAGGTGCGTAGGTCAGGGATCATCCGTATCTCTGGGGGCAAATCGTTCCAGAGGGCAGGTGCCCCCACAGAGAAGGCATTGTTTGACCGACGGCACCCTGAGGAGTCCCTCTCTGTGGGAGCATATTGGCCAGTGGGAGGGTATTGGTAGCAGAAGGTAATCTCATAAGGTAGAGCCGAGGCCTCCCTCCTGATGGCTGTGAGGAGCTTTCCCAGAGGAAAAAGGTGGCCCAATAAAATTCTTCATTAATCCAAACCCAGATACTGTATATTGTTCTGTGAATCTGAGTCTACTAATTATAAAGAAATACTAAAATCTTAACACTCAAAGTTGCAAGAAGCTAGATGCATTTTGATTCAGAATTCCATGATTACCTGCACGTAACGTTCAGATTTCCCACTCATTTGAATTGTTCCATTATTCAATGAAAGGTCAAGGAAACTCTGGCCAAGATCCCTTTATACTTATTCTGAAAAGGCAGAGCTGGAAAGGGTCAGAAGGCTCATTTTGTTCAACCTTCTGCAAAGTTCAGGAAAACCCACAAGACATCCATCCATGGTGGCTGCATAACTATTTGTGGGGGAGGCTATGGCTGTTAACCAATGTCTTCCATCACAGGAAGTGCAGGTAGATCTCTGTGTGGTTTGTATAAAATCCCCAAATAAATAAACAAAGGCAAAGAAACTATCCTGACTAACTATCCCTATGCTAACCTGTTCTCCTTCCGAGTTTTTGGTCATTTATATATACAATTTTACAGAGAAAGAGAGAGACGGGAGGGGGAGGGAGGGAGGGAGAGAGATTTGGTTGAGTCTATCTGGCTTTTCCAGAGCTCAGCCATCCAATTTTAGAATGCTATTTACATAATTTTTTTATTGTTAATTTATATAATTTAGAAGGCACTCGATTACAAATGTCTTTGAACAGTTTAGCCTTTAAAAGCAAGGAATGGTTAAAAAAAATAGTAATAATAATAATAATAAAATATGAAATCCTTCTTGGCTTCATCTTCTGCTTTCATAATATTAAAAACATTTTGTGATTATTATTTTTTTTTTGAAAAAGCCAAGTGGCACTTTCAATTAATGAATAAAAAATGACGATGCCAGGCTGCGAGCATGCTTGTGCATTTTTGCAGGAGATAATTAGCTCCATGGTCTCCTACAGAAATCTCCCTTCTTCCAGCCCCTGCTTGTCCCTGTTTCTGATTGGCAAGTCTGGAAGAGAGTCAATGAACCATCCAACCTTCCCTTGGAGATTGACAACATCTTCATCTCTGGATCCCTAGTCACAAAAGAAATACATTTTCCCCCCTAAAGATTAGTCTGTGCACAATGCCTATCAAAGACATGTCCTCTTAAATCAAAATTTTAGAAAGACTGCCCATTATGAGACATTTTTAAAAAGTCTACTTGCTTTTAGCGCTGTTATTGCACATCTGAGTCAAATCTCAGAATAAACTGAGAATTTTGCATTGCTGTAGGACTTAATTCTTCCCTTTCTTGTGCTTGTGGTCATCGTTCTTGGGGTAGGAAGAACTCGGCATCCGAGCCAGCCGGCCTGACTCAGAGTAATAATTCAAATTCAACTTTAAAAGGTATAAAAGTTATTTGACCTACTGATTCAGGGCCATTTGCCAAAATGATTCTGCTGGCTTTAAAAAATGGCCTGGACTACACACCTCGCAGGTTTCCCTCACTAAAAGAAAATAACCGTGAAGTTTCACACCACATTGTATGTCGTTGTAGAGGTCACACCATTCCTCAATTCTTGCCATTTCCCCAAACCAAGGAAGCATGCAGGGTAACTTTTAAGCTGTTTCCCTTATTGTTCCTTGCCTAAAAATACAGAAGTCTTGCCAAGCCAAAACACTCTGAGAATTGCCAGGGAGGAGCTGTCTTAACTCTTTTCCTCCCAACCAAACGATCTAAACTTCACTTTCTCTGTGTCCTCTAGAATGCGGCTCCTCTTTTTGGGAATCCAGACTTCATTCCACCACAGTTCTGTACCGCTCAATGGGAGGATTGTGATAATCCCGACGTACCACCACTCTTACTAAATTCTAGATTTCTCTTTCTTGAACTCTTCCATTCCCAAATTTGTTTGCCTCGTTATCGAACATCAGAAAACATTTAAGATAATCAGCTTCACCGCAACAAAGTACACTATGTCCTCTATCAGCATACAGATTTTGAACAAAACATAAATTTGTGTGTAAAACAAAACATTATATGTTTTGTGGAGTTGTTTACTTTGTGCTTGTGATAACCATAAGTGAATCCTTCAAGTAAGCAGATTGCCTGGGTGCAGAAATGTTGGTCTGCCTTCACCTCAGTGTAATTTGAGAGTTTTCTAGCAAAGCATCAATAACTGTTCCTGCAAACATCTTAGTTGGCCACACCCTCATTTTTGCTCGACCTCCCTTGCATTGTTAAAAATGATGGAGAGCCCCGAGAGGAGCCTTGGGGGGCTTATATAAATCACCATTTTGCTATATTAAAATTTAAAACTAAGACCCCCTTAATGGGTCTTGAGAACCCCTTGAGATTCTAGATCACACTCTAGACTACACTGAGACTTTTGAAGCTTAAAACACCCAGGTTAGCTGTAAAAGAGAAAAATAGTCCCAGTGCAAAAGATAGATATTTCAGAATATAGTTAGTCCTCGACTTATGGCCCCAATTGTGACTTGAACTTCCATTGCTAAGTGCTGCAGTCGTTAAGTGAGTTATGCCTAACTTTACTACTTTTTTTTTTTTTGCCGTGGCGGTTAAGCAACAGTTCAGTGAATCCAGTTTTCCCCAATGACTGTTTGTTGGAAACCAGCTGGGAAGGACGCAAAGGGTGATCGTGTGACCCTGGGCAGCTGTCACACCTGCCAGCCGTCAAGCATCTGAATCACAATCAAGTGAGCGCAGGGATGGTGCAACCGTCGTGAGTGGAAGGACCCTGTCATACGTTACTTTTTGAGTGCCATCAAAACTTTTCTCTTTCTTTTCCATTTTTTCTTTGCACCTTCCTATTTAACTTTCTTACCTATTTCTCTTGTTATTGCTCTTTTTAAAAAGTCTTTAATAAAAATCATGGCCCATGGGTGAGTTTATTTTAAGACTTTGGGTAAAGTCAGTCCATAAAGGGAAGGTTTTTCACAAAATCTCCGCAGTTAAACTTGACTTGCACTTCCCTGCCTGCAGCCAGTTGACAGGAGCTATTTGGGGAAGAGGTGAGGGAGAATCACTGAAGCAGATGCTCAAGAGCAGAGAACTGTATAGAGCAGATAAGAAAAGTGAAACTTTGGCTGCTGTTTCCTCATAGTTTGCTAGGGGAAAGTCGCATAAGCTCTGGGTCATAAGGTGCCTCTTAATTAGGCAAATAAACTAAATGCAAATTGTGCTGAGACACAAGGGCAGGTCCTGTTGTTATTGCCCAGCACAAAAAGGAGTTTGCCTGTTGAACTTCACAGGCAAGTTGCCAAATGCAAAAACTATGCCACACAACTACGGCATGTACATTATGGAGATCTCAGAAGTCAGAGAAACGCTTTTTTGTCGTTGTTTTGTTATTCATGGCCTATGCTGAAGTGCCACCATCACTCTTGCATCTTTCTTCAAGTTCCATGTTACGGACTTTATACTGAGACTGACAGGCTGCAAGACATGCCTTCAGCTGTGGCTTCCACTGTTCGCTAGGAGACTATTTTACAAAAGTAAATTTTTAAAAAGCTCACTCTTTTGGCCTTGTTTTTCTTGTGAATTGTGCATTAGGAAGCCTTCAGCAAAAACCAACAGCCCACCTACCTCTGTGGCCTTGATGCCAAAGGATGTCCTTCTTTCCTTCTTATGGTGGCATAGGAGAAGCATTTCAAACAACCCAACTCACCTGAAGCCTTTCTAGGCACCCAGGCGTTCCTCTGCTGTAGCAGAAGCTGTTAAAAATTACAAGTCAACAAACAGAAACTCAGATTTCAGCCTCTTCCCAGCCTCAGGACAGCCTGGTCTAGAAATCAGGTTCACAGCAGTGGTGAAATTCAGGTTTTTTTACTACCTGTGGGCGTGGCATAGTAGGCGTGGCATGGCGTGGTGAGTGTGACAGAGGAATCTCCATTCCCTCCCCACTCCAGGGGGAAGGATATTGCAAAATCCCCATTCCCACCCCACTCTGGAGCCAGCCAGAGGTGGTAGTTGCTGGTTCTCCGAACTACTCAAAATTTCCGCTACCGGTTCTTCAGAACTTGTCAGAACCTGCTGGATTTCACCCCTGGTTCATAGGAAGGTGTTACAAAACCTTCATTGAAATATTTTCTCTCTAAAGTAGCCTAACGGGAGTCTGGAAAAATAAGTCAGAAAGGAACTTCTGGTCCCAGGAAAACATTTAAAGATGAAAACTAACTGCTTCCTGAGGGCTGTCTTCTCAACATTCCGACATATCAGCCTTGTAAACCAACCAAGGTCCTCAGCCTGAAAAAAGCTGATCTTGGCTGTGTTTCTGGGAAGGTCTCTCACCTCTTTAAGTCTGGTTTCATCTTATTGATAATATACATGAGCACCACTCCCACAAGCTCAACCTGATGATTAGAAGAGCCTTCCCCAAACATTCTGCAGTGGAGTTGAAATAAGACTCAGCTGAAGTCAGAGAACAGGGAAAATGGGACAAGGATCTTGGAACTGTTTGGTTCTTTTATTCAAAAAAAAGAAAAAGAAACTAGCAGATTCTCAGGAGCTTCTGGACTTTGCTGATGTGCCTGATTCCCCTCCAAGATTGAAAGCTCTCCCTGGATCTCGTAAACAGCACTAAGCTCACCTAGGAATTCGAGGTGTCCTCAACTGACTGTTTCAGGAAGCAGAGATCCATTTCTCTACCCCTCTGCAATCAGCAAAGCACTGTGGAGCTATAAGAAAATGATTACATAATGGATATCTGGAGAAAAGCCCAGCTGTCTCCACATTTCCAGAGCAGAATTAATCATTTTTGTCGGAGGAGAAGGCTGAAGCCATGGGAGGGCCACCATGGCTCGACTACTCTTGCCAGACTCTGGACCAGCTGTTTTTATAATGACTGAAGCGGCTACCAGAGAAATTAAGAATACGGCTTTAGAAACTTCAAGGTGGTGCATGTGGCAAGAATTGCAGTAAATAAAAATATAGTAAAACCAAGATTTTTTTTAAAAAAATCCAGAACAAATTAAGGAAATGAATTTTAAAAACCCTGGGTTTTTTTCCAGATCTGATGTTTGCACAAGATCGAACTGAAGACGAGAACCAGGCCAAATTCTCTCCACCAAAATGGTCTCTTGAGGGCTAGAAGCACAGAGAGCAGCTGAACTAGGATTGGCAGGGAGTCAAGAGGGAGTCAGTCAAGCCATTTGAGGCAGCTCTTTGGGGATCTTGGTGTTCATTGGCTCAAATCAAGACAACCCTCCCTTTCCTTGTGAGCATGGCAAACCAGGGTTGGGAGCTGCTTGCTCAGCACTGCAAGCCAGAGTGAAACATCTCCACAATCTACTCCTCCAAACAGACTTGTTTTTGGCATTAGCCATCAAAATAAAGAGTTGCAACATTAAGCTATTGAACATGGCATTTTCCCCCTTAACAGCCCAATAGATGAACAAAGACGTGCTAGCCCTAGTTATACAATTTGTAAAGACACCAAAGGCCTCCCAGTGTCAGGCTGAATCTTGGTCACCTCTTTCCTAATGAGCAGAATAAGTTTGTTGACTGTCGGTAAGAAAAGAACAACTGGCAGGAGGAAGGGAACAAGCCATAAAAACCAACTCTGGTAGGCTCCTGCATCCTCTCCCAACCAGAGGTCCTGGGGTCTGCAGACCCAAAGGCACTTTTCCTCTATAAAGGGCTGCTTATCACTTCTCCTCCCTGACCCACCACAGGGCCATCAAGATGCTTTAAGTGGGATCAGAGAGCCTGAGTGGCGTAGGAGGCTAATGCCTCTTACTAAGGCAGTAGTTAACATTCAGCTGCCTGCAATTACTGTGAGTTCAATCCTAGCCAGGCTCAAGGTCGACTCAGCCTTCCATCCTTTCTAAGGTGGGTAAATTGAGGACCCAGTTTGTGTGGGCAATAAGCTGACTTTGTATAAATATATACAAAAGTATGAAGGCTATTGCTTAACGCACTGTAAGCCGCCCTGAGTCTCCAGAGAAGGGCGGCATATAAATCAAATTAAAAAAAAAACATGTTGAACAGCAAGTAAGGTTAGAGAGCCCCTTGATTCTCCAGTGGCTTTTACGCCTTCTGTCACTGCTTTTCCCAAGGAGGAATTTATTATTTTTATTATGCTGTTCTGGGTTTTCCAAGCTTTGCTGTAGCTGATTTACAGTATGTTTTCAGCGTTCATTATTACGAGCCATTATTACAAGTCTTGGGAGCTGGATATATCAGATAGATGCATAAATGCAGCAAATTGGAAATTATTTCCTTTGCCTCTCCCTGTACCTTTTTTTTTTATTGAAAAAGTTTTACAAATACAAGTTTTTCCATTCCCCCCACTTCCCCTCCCTAATCCTCCCTAACTCTCCCCTCCCCCCCTTGACTTCCCAAGGTGAAATCCAAATCATATCATATCATGCAATTCCCCCCCACTAATCTGCCCCCTGTCTATACTATAAATTTCTCCACAACATTCAACTAAAAGCTACCTGATACTTCCTTGTTTGGTATTTATTCTGCACATAATCTATCCATTTCTTCCAATCCCACACAAAAGTTTCTTGATTCCGGTCTTTTAAGTATGCTGATATCTTCGCCATTTCTGCAAAACTGGCCACTTTCAAAGTCTATTCTTCAATAGTAGGCAAAACATCTTTTTTCCAATATCGACCAATCAGTTACCTAACTGCTGTAACCATATATAATATCAATTTTGTTTCAGTCACTGAAAAATCCTTAACTATACCCAGTAAAAATAATTGAGGAGAAAATTGGAGTTTTTTCTTCAAAACGTTTTGCATAACCCACCAAATTTTAATCCAAAAGGCCTTCACTTTCTTGCAGGTCCACCATATATGGTAATATGTAGCATCTAAACAATCACATCTCCAACATTTTGGCTGAACATTCTCCCTGTACATTTTTTATTATTATTATTAATTAGCCAAGCCGCTTGGTATTGGGGAGCATGCAAAGTGCTAATCATCTTTTGAAACAACTAGTCCTCTGTAAAATTATTTTAACGCATTCATTTCTTAAAACTCCTCGCCAGCAAACTTCCAGTGTGGAAATCAACAACTTAAAATATAAGCTCAGAATAAAACCACAAGACTGAAGCAAATGAAAACAGCAGTTTAAAAAAACGCACACCAACCAGGAGCCAGGATGAAGCTGGCTGCAGGGTGAGCCTCCTCGAAAGCTTTCCCTGGTGCTGAAAGGCGTACGGCTGCCAGGAACGCTCAGAGAGAGACCCTAGCCCAAAAAGGGGCTCCCCTCTTCTTTAGGTCTTCAAACTTGGCAGCTTTAAGACTTGTGGACTTCAATTCCCAGAATTCTCCAGCCAGCATAGCTGGCTAGAGAATTCTGGGAGTTGAAGTCCACAAGTCTTAAAGCTGCCAAGTTTGGGGATCCCTTCCTTAGATCCTTATGTAGAAACCGCTTCTCCTACCAGGAGAACAACTACCACCTACCACCACAACACACACACACACACACACACACACAAACAGCCCCATCTTTCCAGGATTTTCGCAGACAGCTTAAAACGGAAACCCGGCAGTCTGCCAAGACAATAGCAGAGCAGGTTTATCCAGTAACTTTAGAAATAGATTTCATATATTCAAGGGGGCGGGGGCATAAGCAGCTGAATTCGCCTCTCATTGGTTTGTTTCCTATTTTCCTTTGGGAGCCCGGATGGGGTGAAAGTGCTTCTGCGTGTTTCTTGCAGAGCAAAAGCATCCACATTATACAAGATGCGCTCCCCGAAGGCCCCCACCCCCCAAAGTTCAGCAGCTTTTGGAATGATTTAAAATATTATTTCAAAGACAAAAGGCTCCACGTTGAAAGACATGTCATGAGAGATGCAATAAAACAAAAGCAATTCTGTAGGAAGTTAGCCCCCATCCCTTTCCTGGAAGAATGAAATATTTTAGGAAATATTAAAAAGGCAGAATATTATATTTCCCTGGATGAGAAATGGAGAAGCATGTTTTAAAGACAAAGCAGCTTCCTGCCTCTCCCCCACACACACAGACACACCTTTGTTAATGGGCCAGAGGCAGAAACTCAATCATTTTGTCAAAGGACCATCATCTGCAACACAATAGGACCCATCCAGGACAGAAACTCACCACATGGCATCTGGGAAGATTACATCAGCCAGCAAGGCTAGCTAAGACCCCCTGGGAGTCTGACAACCAATCAGGATACTCTTTCAGGGCCCCAGGAAATTCAAAGCCAGAGAGAGCATAAAACCCGGGGACTCGCTGTATCTCGTCCCTTTTTCTGTTCGGGAACTCAAACCATGTGATCCTGTCCACCATTAAACCATCTTTCCAAGCAGTGTCCGTGTTTCCAGTGTCTTTGTCCCCACTTGGAGCTGAATCCAGAAGGAAATTTCTTCCTACAATTCAATCAAACGTGTTGCATTGTGGTCAGGGCCATCTGGGAATGCAGGAGGTGACTAGGTGACATAAGATCAGACTAGATGGCTCAGTGGCTAAGGCACTGAGCTTGTCGATCAGAAAAGTTGGCAGTTCAGTGGTTTGAGTCCCTAGTACAGGTCTCCTCATGAGCAGGGGGTTGGACTAGATGACCTTCAAAGCCCCTTCCAACTCTGTTACTGTTAGGAGGGGTTTGAAGACTGCCAATATGGCAGGATGGTTTGAAACCTCACCCCTTTTTCAGGTTGCCACACAACCTACATGGACATAAAAGGGAGGACTTCAGTCAGGAGGTCCTTTTATTTATTTTAATTTATTTATCTAATTCTCCGATTATTCCTCCCATTAGGACACTGTTTCTCCCCTGTCCTCTGTTATGGAGGAGAAATTTGGGCTATTCTTTTCCCCCAATGCATATCCAACAAGAGAATTTCTAATAGGAGTTGGAATATTTTAAGAAGCGCTATTTATTTCCCAAACCTCAACCACACAGATGGGCTCATCTGAGCTTAGCGTATCCTTTCATTCACCAAGTGTCTAAAAATTGTTCACCTCTAATACTGAAGAGTGAAAGCAAGGGAGGCTGATTTTTTTTTAAAAAGAAGCATTATTTATTTATTCATTTACTTACTTTTCTAGTGTTTCCAGGAGGATAGAATCTGTGATAAACCTAAAAGAAAGAAAGAAAGAAAGAGTGCTTTAGTAAAAAGGGTGTGGGGGATGAAAACCGGTTGTTAAAAAAGAAAGCTAAAGTCAGGTCATGGACCCTCTGGAAATCCAGTGAATAAATCTTACATTCACAGGAATTAAAATGGTGAACATCAACCTGTCAAATCTTGGCAATCTTCAGACCAATGGGCTTCAACTCCCAGAATTCTGGGAATTGAAGTCCACACATTTTAAGTTGCCATGGTTGGAGATCCTTGCCCTAAAGAGAGAGGAAAATGGACAACCAAGCTCTAAGAATGCCAAGGACCCCTCATTTCAACCCTGAGCTACAAATATTCTCCTTTATCAGAGGAATCAGTTCTTGCGTTCATGCTGCCAACATTTTTGTGACTCCGTTCCTGAGCTAACCTCGGTGGTGTAATTTCTGCCCATTCCTTGTTTCAGGAGGAAGAACGATAACTACCGCAAAACTGAGAGAAAGCCCCATCTGGAGAAGGACCGGTGCTTTGGAAATCCTGGCATAGATATATGCTCTATATGTGATGTCTTCTCACCTCCCAAATCATCAGCCGCTTGGAATCAATAGGCTCAAACTGTATTGTCAGCCTTGTGAGGTAAACCAGCCAGGATACATGCCCATGGAAGCTAATTCTCCTTCATTACAAGGTTCCATTAAATCTTCCAAGTCTTAAAGAACAATTCTCATCTCCTTCCCGTATCCTTTACAGCAGGGGTCTCCAACCTTGGCAACTTTAAGACTTGTGGACTTCAATTCCCAGAATTCTGGGAATTGAAGTCCACAAGTCTTAAAGTTGCCAAGGTTGGAGACCCCTGCTTTACAGCCCAAAAAACTAGGGAGAGTCCTTTCTGATCTGCTTGTCCTACCTGTATTCCTCTCCTGGGCTGATCTGCCTTTTATCCTAGTGCTCCCTTAGCTGCATCTCTTTGCTCTGTCTTCCCAAGGTCATCCCTATGTACCATTAAACGTAGAGTGTAGATTCTAATTAGGAAAGAAAAATACAACATGTTCTCTTTTTTTTAACAAAAGCTATTATGGGTGAGAATTGAGGAATTTGAACTAGTTTTCTAAATTTAATGTTCTGGCATTCAGAGGCAAACTCAAGCAAGGATAATTGCATGGATTATTTAAAACATATATATCAAAGCATAAAATGCATTCGCACAAGATTTCCCAGTCCCTATTATAAAGATCATCCAGCTAAATAGATTAATTTCATCATTTTCTCTAGAAATGGCTTAATCTATGCTGCGGGCATACTACGTTTCCATCTATGTGTCCCTAAGGTGGCCTGGTGCTCATTTAACCAGCCAAGTACAGAAGGCAGACATTCGTTTTCTCAGAGAAATAATTTCTCACAATTTCCACCATGGAGCTTTTTCCTTTTCAGCTTTCTTTGATGACTTTTTTTTTTTAATCCAGCGTTTTAAAAAGTATTGACCCTGTTAGCCTGATCATCTACTTGGAGAAGTCAAGAAGAAGTACATATTTCAGGATGGAGCAATGGAGTCCTTGATGTTTTCTGGAGCAGGCTAGGCAACATGGCCAGTGGTGTTTGCTCCCATTTAAAGTTTCAATTTCAAATCTTTATTGTCAGTGCATAACATGCTATATTTTTCGGAGCATCAGACACACCTTTTTTCCTCCAAAAAGAGGGTGAAAATCTGGGTATGTCTTATACTCTGAATGTAGCCTCACCCAGTTTCTCAAATGGAGGTTTCAGAGGCTGAAAGAAAGCATCAGAAATGAAACTTCAGAAAAAAAGCCCCCAAAGAGAGCTTCAGAGGCTTTTTTTTTTTTTGAAGCTCTGTTTCAGAAGTTTCAGAGGCAGAAAAAAAAGCAAGGCACAGAGTTCACAACTATGGAACCTGTTGCTAAAATTCACCTCTGGGAACAGCTGATCGGGGGTATTCCAGGAGGCCAATCTACCTGCCAATCAGCTTTTTTCTTATTTTCCTCCCCAAAAATTAAGATGCGTCTTATATCAGTGCATCTTATACCAAAAAATATGGTATGTACAATGAGATTGGTTGAGCTCACTCAGTGCACCCCCCCCAACACAATACAACTCACAGTGAAGACAGAAAATCTCTAACCCAATAATTCATATTAACAAAACACCCAGTCCTATTGCACCAGTGTGAACATGTTACACATTACACCAGCCCTGCAGTCCATCATTCTACGTAGTTACGATGTTATTTCTCATTCAGGTGTCTAACAGCCCACGGCTAAAAACTGT
This sequence comes from Masticophis lateralis, assembly GCA_030761175.1. Lineage (NCBI taxonomy): Eukaryota > Metazoa > Chordata > Lepidosauria > Squamata > Colubridae > Masticophis > Masticophis lateralis. The sequence continues at coordinate 97,624,906 of JAUDYJ010000005.1, forward strand.
TCCTCAGCCTGTTTGTGCAGCTCGCTATACTTCTATATCTCCTTCCCGATAGTAGGAGGGTAAAGAAGTGGTCCCTGAAGCCAGGGTCCCTGACTTCAATCAAAGTCTGGTGGCGCAGCAGACTAAAGCACTGTTATGAAGAACAGCTGCCTGCAATTACTGCAAGTTCAAATCTCACCAGGCTCAAGGTTGACTCAGCCTTCCATCCTTTCTAAGGTAGGTAAAATGAGGACCCAGATTGTGGGGCAATAAGCTGACTTTGTATAAATATATAAAAGTATGAAGGTTATTACTTAACGCATTGTAAGCCGCCCTGAGTCTCCGGAGAAGGGTGGCATATAAATCAAATTTAAAAAAAGAGAAGAAAACAAAGTGAACGCATCTCCACCATCTCCTCCTTCTCTGGACGGTGTCAACATCCAGAGAAGCAGGAAAAAGCAGCCCTGAATAATCAGAGACACCAAAGGTCCCTTCCAAATATTAAACCCACATAGAGTTAAATCTGAACCTCTTTCTGAACCAGGTCCAGAGTGAGCCCATTGCAACTCCCTCCAGCTAGCCAGATTTAATGACCATGTGGCCAGCTTTGGGCACTCAGAGATAGCTTGCCTTGTAACAAAGAAAACCCAATTTAGATTCATTCATTCAGCTTTTTGTTTTAGTTTCATTCTTCTTATCCTACAGCCACGATTGCCTCATTCACAACTGCTGTGAAGGTTTGAAATGTTTCCAGAACTTTTTCCATCTCCATCCTAAAAAAACCTTTTCCTAACTTACTGCAGCCTGGAGGGTGATTATCACCAGAGGAACCACCACCTCCGCAGAGTTTCAGAGACAGACCCCCACAGGGGGTCACGACAACTGAATTGCTCTGAGCAACAACGTCTTCCGGAGATTAACCAGGATACCAGGATAAAGAGGAGAGAATTCAAGCCTTCTTGAACGTGTGTTTTCCGCTCTTTCACTGCTCCTAAACCTATAGGATTTTTGAATAGCTTTGAAAAGTTCCTGGAGACTATTATCCCAGGTAGGGTTACCTGTGAGCCAGTGGTGGGTTTCAAATTTTTTTACTACCAGTTCTGTGGGTGTGGCTTGGTGGGTATGGTATGGCTTAGTGGGTGTGGCATGGCATGGCTTGGCTTGGTGGGCGTGGCTTGGTGAGTGTACTGTGAAATCTCCATTCCCACCCCACTCCAGGGGAAGGTTACTGCAAAATGCTCAGCTGGGACTCGGGAGGCAGAGAATAGATGTGGGCGGGGCCAATCAGAATTTTTACTACCAGTTCTCTGAACTACTCAAAATTTCCGCTACCGGTTCTCCAGAACTGGTCAGAACCTGCTGAAACCCACCTCTGCCGTGGGCCTCCCTCATCCCCTGCCCTCCCCACTCCTGACCCTCCCAAGGCCCCTCTGGCATGGGAAGGGTCGCACCAACCAAGACTGACAGCCAGCAGCTGCCGTGGGAATGCTCAAGGACCTCGAATGTGAATCCATGTTCAGAAAAGATGCGGAAACACCTTCTTTCAAACCTGTTATTTAAAATCCGCACAAAATGTAAATGTGGGCTGAATTCCCAACTGCGAAGCCGTTTCTGAAAGCCTTATTTTTAGCATGGCTGTTTCTGACCCCCAAACCTTTTCCATTGGAGTCTAAAGATAAATACCCAAGCTGTAGATTGAACACCCCACCTTAATTGCCCAGGCTTTAAATACTACGGTAATATTTCAGGCTTACCCAAACAGATCTGCTAGCTGATATATCAAAAGGTTCATAACGATGGAGGGTAACTATGGAAACCTTGTACAACTACACATTTTTCCATGGCAACCAGGTCTCCATGGAATACTAATGAGTGACCATGGCAACAGCAAGTTAAAACGAGGATGTCTGGAGACTAAAATATTTCATGTCTCATTTATAAAGAAAAACTGATATCCTTCTTTATACAAATCTCCATTTCTGAAGCAAAACATAGAATCAATAACCCAACTGTGAAATGCTAAGCACTATTTTAAGTAAAGCAGAAAGCAAAAATATCTCACTGCTGTATTAAATCAGAAATTTCATTTTTTTAAAAAAAAAATTCAGTTATGCCAAGAGAAACGGCTCACTTCTGTGGAACAAAACCCCTCCCACATATTATGCTCCATATGTGGAAGGTTGCAAAGGCATCCAAGGTCCAGGCTGGGATTGCAAAAGGTTTAAAAGGAAGCCAATTGGTCAATTGCAGCTGCCTGGACTCCAGCTATTTCCTGCTTCCACCCATCGCCATTTTGAACACTGGATGAGAAACGGAGAGGAGCTGATCCTTGGATTAACCCAGGGAGCAATTTGTTCCAAAAACAAAGAAAGAAGCACTTGCTTCACCACTGGTTGGGCAAACTTTGGCCTGGTCATCAATGCTTTCCTTCCTTTCCATGATTTAAGATCTCCCTTGCCCTACTTATTGATTTTTTAAGTGTCACAAATACATTCATTCATCCATCCATTCATCTATTTATTTCTTTTTAAACGAACTTTTAAAAGAAGGCAGTATTAGAATCGAATCAAATCAAATCAAATTCTTTATTGGCCAACTGGCCAATAAAGAATTGATTGGACACACAAGGAATTTCTCTTGGTGCATAGGCTCTCAGTGTACATAAAAGAAAAGATACATTTGTCAAGAATCATAAGGTACAACACTTAATGATAGTCAGAGGGTACAAATAAGCAATCAAATCATATTAGAAAATAATATCAATAACAATTTCTTCAGTCCCTAAACTTGATAAAAGCTGTCCAAGAAGCTCAATGCTAGATAGATAGATAGATAGATAGATAGATAGATAGATAGATAGATAGATAGATAGATATACATACACACACACACACACACACACACACACACACACACACACATACTGAACAGAATATAATGAGAACATTTCTCTGAATGCAACATAAGAAACTATGCTTGTGTAAGAAGCGTGGACACATCTGCTGTGCTTTTCATCCAAGCTTCACAGTCAACACTGGTCTGGTCTGGTACCACTTGCCTCTCCCAGAAGCCCGTAAAAGTCAATATTTTTTTCTCTCCTTCTTTATCCCTCTAAAACAATCACACATTCCTTCTGCAGCTGTTTGCCAAAATTCTCCTCACTGGACCTGAGCTCAGAAGGGTAGTTCTCCTGCGCAGATACAGCCCATCAGGTGACAGGTCTCCAAGCTTCTTTGCATTGGAACAGTAGCAAGGGTAACAGATGCGTTCCAACCGAAACCATGTTCCCAATTTGTCCTTTCCACTTCATCCACTCACCAAATCCCAGCCTCCCTCAGATTCCCAGGCACCAGCCAGATTCCTTGCCCTCCACCTTCTGCTAATTATTTGGTTGCTTTAGATCAGGGGTCTCCAACCTTGGCAACTTTACGCCTGGAGGACTTCAACTCCCAGAATTCCCCAGCCAGCTGGCTGGGGAATTCTGGGAGTTGAAGTCCTCCAGGCGTAAAGTTGCCAAGGTTAGAGACTCCTGTTTGGAGGGTTCATATACCTGCCGCAAGCCAAGGATTGGGTGGGTTAGCCATTCCCCTAGAAGGCTCAAGTGAAGACAAAATTCCCCATTCAAAATATATCCCTTTAGCAAGGCCATTCATCCTCCATATGTGTTTGTGGCCTCCAAGTCAGGGTTGCCCACTCCCAGAAACTTCCTGGGAAGCATTTTCAGAAGCAGCTTGCTCTGGCCTCCTTCTCAGAGAGAGACACACACTGGCTCAAGGTCACCCAAGCAGGCTCTGTGCCCAAGGCGGGACTTGAACCAGGGCCTTCAATGGATGCTACTTTAGAAAGGTTGCTTACTCACATGGTGAATTCTTTCACAAATATGTAGCCAAATATTTATCAAGCAGAACTATCAGTGAATGCCCTCTTGGAATAGATGGTACAATAGGGTCAATAAAGTGGTTGTCAGCAGGGGAGGTTCTACTTACCTTTACTACCAGTTTTGCACTTGCTTTGCTCACATGCGCACAAGCTTCTGTTTGGGCAGATCACCAAATATGACATCAGGGAGGATGGGTGGAGCCTCCCACCATTTTTACTATCGGTTCTCAAGAACCAGACAGAACTGGGAGCAACCCACCACTAGTGTCCAGATGGAGAATTTCCACCACCTGCCCACCAGGAGGAGCCAGTGAGAGCTAGAAGTCTGTGATGTTGGGCATCCAAGTTGCATGAGCCAAGGTAGAGTGGGGGTACGCAAAGATATGAAGTCCTATAACTTTTCCTTTGAAAAGTGAATTCCCGTCCAACCACGCTCTTCGTGCACAAGATTCAGGGAACGGACTGTGAGAGAAATATGAAAGAACCATCACCCAAGCAAAGAAGGCTGAAACATTCTTTAAGTCGTGAGAAGCAAGATTGGATTCGGGAGTGACTCAGGCAGGCTCCCCTGTTCTGTGTTTATTGAATGTCAGTGTGAGCCACCTGGGATTATCATGTATAACACAGATATGCATACACCACCATAAAGTAAAGGTAAAGGTTCCCCTCACACATGCATGCCAGTTGTTCCGGATTCTAGGGGGCAGTGCTTCAAAGCTGAAGAGCCAGCACTGTCCGAAGAGGTCTCCATGGTCTTGTGGCCGGCATGACTCAACGCCAAAGGCACACGGAACGCTGTTATCTTCCCACCAAAGGTGGTCCCTATTTTTCTACTTGCATTTTTTACATGCTTTGAAACTGCTAGGTTGGCAGAAGGTGTGACAAGTCACAGCAGCTCACCCCGTCACGCGGCACTAGGGATTTGAACCGCTGAACTGCCGACCTTTCGATTGACAAGCTCAGCATCTTAGCCACTGCGCCACCACATCCCTATACACCATCATATACCTCTTCTAAATAAAAGAAAGACTGCCATTAAGTGATACAGGGATTCTACCAATGCAGAATTCCATAAGACACTGTTGGAAAAGGCCCATTCCCTGAAACTGGACTTCTGTGTGGGACTCCCACCAACACGTGGGCTGCACGTTTCCATCCCTTGGAGAGGATCATTCATCCACCACAGGCAAAACCTAAAAGTCAGCGCACAATTTAAAAAATTCAACAGTGCTGCCGAATCCACGAATTTTGATAGTGATGCCTAGTGCCAGCAGTCACTTTTTATATACTGTAAGTTAACATTCTGCTTATCGGATTTAAGGACCCAACTCTTGCTTTCTGGAGTTTCTAAATGAGGATGAATCTATCCTGATTTCTTCCAATCCAATCCGAAAAAGCACTAGGCTGGTGTTTAGCACACACACACAGTCCTGCAAAAATCCTTGCTGGTATCAAACCAGAGGCAGAGAGGGAATTTGGGAGGGAGATGTGTGTGTGTGTGTGTGTGTGTGTGTGTGTGTGTGTATGTGTGTTAAACATGACTGTGTTTTATTTTCTGCAGTTCTTCAGTGAGGGACAGATGAACCCCTGGAGAAAAGAGAAGTGAATCTCTAGAGCTTAAACCATCCACCAAGCCCATAGAACACAATTACACCAGTCAGTGCCAAAATCTATCAAAGCTGAGGAACCAAGAGAGGCCAACAAGGCAGGTTCAGCTGCTTCTCCAATCCGCTGGCCTCTGAGTGCTTGCATGAGACGAGGGCGCCCTCTGCTGTTCCCTGCCTCACCCTGCACAGCTCTTTCAGGCCACATTATCTCTCAGCACTCAAAGCTGATCATGCTTGAAAACAAAGGAACAAAAAACCACCAAGGAAGGAATTTAAGATTTGGGAAGGGGAAGGGGAAGGGGAAGGGGAAGGGGAAGAGGAAGGAAGGAAGGAAGGAAGGAAGGAAGGAAGGAAGGAAGGAAGGAAGGAAGGAAGGAAGGGATTATCCGTGTCTCTCATTTTTTTATGAGATCACCCAAGAATGGCTCAGTGTTCCCATTATTTTATTTATGAGGACTCTGGATATAAAAACCTGCATGATCAGTACATAAATCTACGGATCCAATGCATTAGAAAACCTCCATGCATTTTTTACCCATGCAGTCATGCCTTTAGTTCAGCTACGCAGTCCCTGCTCGATTGTGGCAAGTGTTCCTCCAAGGTAGCTCTTGTTAGCAGAGTAATAGTGCCCGGCGGATAAATTCACCTCACCCCCAAAGAGTTTGGGCAAGGGACAGGCCCCGTAGTCCAATAACTTAGAGAGCCAACAGCCCAACATCCACAACTCAAGTCTTATTTATCTTCTGTATTCCCTCCTTCAGCAGACGCAGACTGCGTGGACTGGGTCTTTCCTAGCAGGCTCCTGTTGTATTACAGGTTTTGTGTATGACTATGAGGCAGGCGACAGAATTCGCCCCAGTAGAGTAGCATATCCTGCTCACAACAATAAAGCAGGCAGAGCTGGTATTTGACTGGTAGATTTGACCAAGTGACTGGCCATCCATGAATCCCTCCAGAGGCTGCCAGGAGATCTGGATCTCATGGTACGAAAGCAAAATATTGCAAAACAACAACACTTTTTAAAATAATTGCTTTAGCCTGGTAGTCAGTCAGCAACAAAGTTTCTAAAAACATGAATGACTCACTAAACAGTTTTGGGTTTCAACTTAAAATTGAAGTAGAGTTACTTCCTGTTCAAAACCGAAATTAAAGCAGAGATAAAGTCACTAAAGGCAAGCAGGATTCCTTTTTGGAAGACATTTGTGCTTTTCAACGAGCAAGCCGGTTCTTCAGAGAACATTTGGTCTGTCAGATTGGCAAAATCCTCCTCAACTGAGCTTCATTCTCATTGATTAGATGGTTCCACAGCTGTGGTGGTGACAACAGCACAGAAAGAGTCGCTGTGGCCTTCTTGGACTTCTGTTTTCCTTGGTCGGTGATCTTTCCCTTAAGCCCATCCCAGTCAGGTCCTCCAGAATAACATGGAAGACGAGACCTTAAACTCTCCTTCTGTCCCTAGAAGTGTGGGAAGACCTGGGGACGAGCATTTAGATCTTTTCAGGGATGATGGTCTACTTGGCAGACTTACTTTAGCCGTTCCTTCCTGCTTTCCTTGTGATCCAGCTGGAAGGCCACACAGGGTGAGAAGGTGGGCATCCTGTCTAGCTTGAAGACCTCCCCCCAAGCTTCTGGTGGGCTCTGTGCTAGTGTGGAATCACCCTTGTTCTGATCCAGCAGGTCAAACCTTACGTTCTTCTGGGCACCCACCTAAAGACTGGGATATTGTGAGGAAAATGTCTCGTGCCTTAACTTTCCTCCTTCCCAGGGCCAAACTCCTACTGCTGCTGCCAACACCGCCCTGGAGAACTGGTTTCTCGTAGCTTTCTCACTCAGGATCTGCCTTTGGCTCTGCCCCAGGTTGTACCTGTGTCTTCTGCAGCCTCATTCAAATTCCCATTGAGTCATTACACTCCTGGGTGGCCTTCGGAGGCTCCTGGCTCCCCACCCACAACCCACAACTCAACCTGCCAGTCTAGGTTTAACTTGATATGTTATAGTACAAGGCATTATGCATCAGCATTGAATGCTGGAGAAATTCAAGTTTTACTGTTAACACATTTTTTTTTAATTAGATTTATATGCCGCCCTTCTCCGGACACTCAGGGCGGCTTACAATGCGTTAAGCAATAGCTTTCATACTTTTGTATATAATTTATACAAAGTCATCTTATTGCCCCCACAAACTGGGTCCTCAATTTACCTACCTTAGAAAGGATGGAAGGCTGAGTCAACCTTGAGCCTGGTGAGACCCGAACTGGTGCAATTGCAGACAGCTGGATGTTAATAACAGGCTTTCATCTGCTTATTAGCCTGTTGAGCTGTCCAAGATATTTATCTTTCTCTTGTTGCGAGACACAAAATTAATTTTGGTCCAGGGGCTGTGCAGAGAAACGTTTCAGGAGCTAAAGACCCCAATCTGGAAATAGCCAGAGAAAAAGCTTTGCTGGCTGAGGAACTCTGGGAGTTGAAGTCCACAAGCCTTAAAGTTGCCAAGGTTGGAGACCCCTGGCCTATAACGTCTTCATTTTTATCAAATGGAATACAATTGCGAGGAAATCTCTCAAACAATGCTGATTGAAAATCTGAATCTTTTTTTTTTTTTTTTGAGTGCTTTGTTGTTTTGAGAGGGTGTTGACTGAATCTGCAGCAACCACAGCAATGGTTTCTCTCCTAGGGAAGATCTGCAGTAAATTTCAGAAAAAGTAGCTACTCAAAGAAAATGAGCGGTGAGAAACTTTTGAAGGTGGGAGAAATCAGCTTAGTTGATCCTTCCCAGATGACAGACAAGTTGTGAAGCCGGTCAGCAATTTAAGATTGCTCACTAGCGGGAGTTTGCTGGGAAATAACCATCACTTCAACCTTCCCAAGGCACTGGCACTGTTACAGCCAATGGTTGTGTTTTTTCCAAGAACCTTCTGAGTTAAGAAGGGGCCTGCAGATCCCCAGAGCCTGTGATGGCAAATCAATGGCATGCATGCCAGAAGTGGCACACAGTGCCCTCTCTGTGGGCATGCGCACTGTCACCAGTTGCTCTTCCAAATTCTGTCGCACACATATGCACCAGCCGGCTGGTCTTCACGTAAAGATCAGCTGGCTGGCGTGCATGCATGCACTGGAACCCACAAGAGAACAGCTGGCTGTTGCGCATGTGTGCTGGACCAGCTGGCTGATGCACATGTGCATGACGAAACCTGAAAAAGCAGGTAGCCACCGTGCGCATATGCACTGGTCAGCTTCTCTCTTCTGGGTTCCAGTGTTCTGGTGTGCATGCAAACACTCCAATTTCAGCACTCGGTGCCGAAAAAGTTAACCATCACTGCTCAGAGCCAACCATTTCCATCCTCTTCACCTCATTGTGGCACAGTTGCCTAAACGCTGAGCATGTTGACAAGTCCTTAGGCCAGGGGTCAGCAACCTGCAGCTCTGAAGCCGCATGTGGCTCTTTCACCCCTCTGCTGCGACTTCCTGTCACTCAAAATATGCATCACAACCGCCAATGTGCAAGACATGCTGGCCTGCAATTTATTGAGCTTTTCAAGCCCTGGCAGCCCAACCATGGAGAAATCCAAGAAAAGAAAAGTTTCAGAATATTTAATTTAACTACACATGCTAAGTTTTGTGACTGCTCAGTCAGGCACCGGAAGGGTTTTGTGGCTCCCAGTGTTTTCTTTTCTGTGGGAAACGGGTCCAAATGGCTCTTTTGAGTGTTTAAGGTTGCAGACCCCTGCCTTAGGCAATGCCACACCTCACCAAAGACAACAGGAGAGCTGTCCCTAGTGCTATGCAGGACATCAGGTGATGCAATAGTTTGGATTTGGTTTGGAAGAGACCTGGGAACACAACCACAGCAGCTACATATTTGTATGGAAAGGAATTCAAAGTTGACCTTGAGGAAGGCAGGAGAGGCCTGTTAAGGAAGACTTGGAGAAAAGACTCCAAGCCCAGAGATGGGGAAAAATGCGAGAAAGAAACTCACAACAACACTGCCCTGACCTTGTTTCATATGAGATGGGACCTTGAGAAGCCTGGATGTGATTTCACAATTCTGTTACTACACCCCACTGTGGTAGAATAACATTCCTGGGATGCCTCTGGTACTTCCACCTGCCCTGCCCTGCCCTGAAGGCTCATTAAAGCAGCCATATCTGTTTCTAAGGGACACGGTGGCTCAGTGGCTAAGATGCTAAGCTTGTCAATCAAGAAGGTCGGCATTTCAGCGGTTCGAATCCCTAGTGCCGCGTAATGGGGTGAGCTCCCGTTACTTGTCCCAGCTTCTGCCAACCCAGCAGTTCGAAAGCACGTAAAAAATGCAAGAAGAAAAATAGGGACCACTTTGGTGGAAAGGGAACAGCGTTCCATGCGCCTTTGGCGTTGAGTCATGCTGGCCACATGACCACGGAGACGTCTTCGGACAGCGCTGGCTCTTCGGCTTTGAAACGGAGATGAGCACTGCCCAATGACCTTAGCCCCATGATGGCAAACCTATGGCACATGTGCCACAGGTGGCACCCAGAGCCATATTGGTGGGCATGCGAGCATTGCTCTAGGTCAGCTCCAGTGCGTATGCTTGCGCCGGCCAGATGATTTTCAGGCTTTCCGGTCCCACCAGAAGCAGGGCTGTGGAGTCAGAGGCGGAGTCGAGGAGGCGGAGGCGGAGTCGAGGAGGCGGAGGCAGAGTCGAGGAGGCGGAGGCGGCAAACAATGCACCAACTCCGACTCCTACTAAATTTAGATTGGAATTTTTAAAAAAGCAAATTTAAATGTCCCAATTCTCCCGACTCCACAGCCCTGCCCAGAAGTTGGCAAATGGGCTGTTTATGGCCTCCGGAGGGCCTCTGAGGGGTTGGGGAAGGCCATTTTTGCCCACCCCAGGCTCCTAGAAAGCCTCTGGAGCCTGGGGAGGGCAAAAAAATGGGTCTACCAGGCCCACCGTGTGATCACATGTCAAAAGCATGGGGAGCGTGGGGGGATTGTGCGTGCATGCGTGGGGAGACAGGGCACATTGAATTATGAGTATGGGCACGCATGCGCACAACCCTCGCACGCTCCCACTTTTGGCATGCGATGGCAAAAAGGTTAGCGTTAGCCGTTTCTAGGACCCCTTGGCTGCTGCAGTAAGGATTTCACTTCAATCCGTTTTCTAAATCCAATCTGATTAGATGGCTCAGACACTGAGCTTGTTGATCAGAAAGGTTGGCAGTTTGGCAGTTCGAATCCCTAGTATAGGTCTCCTACATGAGCATGGGGTTGGAATAGATGACCTCCAAGGTCCCTTCCAACTCTGTTACTGTTACAATCTGAAGTTCTGCGGACATCCAGGTCCCTCCTAGCTGCTGACTTCCCACCATGAGATTAGAGAGACACTCCTGCCATTGAACCTCCAGGGAATTTAAACTTGTGAATCTTTAACGATCGTTCTGCAAAACCCATCTATCAAAAGCATCACAACGTGGCTCGTGGCCCTGTAATCAGGATGCCATAAGCAACTAAAGACAATAATAAAAAAAATAACTTTTTAAATTTAATGTATCTTCTCTAGAGGAACGCAAGCAAAACACACACACTAAGTTAGGGAGGAAGAAATTTAACCCTTTGAGAGACCTTAAATATCAGGTCTTTCTCTCCTCGAGAAAGTGACTGGATTTCAGAGCAACTGGCAGCCTAAGGAAAGGCTGAAAAAAATCATTTCAAGAATTCTTCGTGTGTGTGTGTGTGTGTGTGTATGCACATGTATGTCTTCTAGTCCTGGCAACTACATAGCAACATATTTGGAAATGGAAATTTGCCTTCGCCTCCTTCTTCCTAGGGCTAAGAGGGAGTGGCTCGCTCAAATTCCCAGCCTCCCAGCACAGGGGTCTCGAACCTTGGCAACTTTAAGCCTGGCGGACTTCAACTCCCAGAATTCCCCTGCTTTTCCCCAGCTTTGCTGACTGGGGAAATCTGGAAGTTGAAGTCTGCCAGGCTTAAAGTTGCCAAGGTTCGAGACCCCAGCATATCTCCGGTGCCTTTAACTGCTGCACCAACCTGGTTTTCTAAGTCAACCTATTACTTTAAAAGCAGGTAACCTCCTCCACATTCTCCCTAAAACATTAATCATGTGGACGCAGTGGAATTCTGGTGCAGTTAGCAAGCTTTTCCACAACGGCATCCAAGTTTTTAAACCGGGGCTCCTTGTGGGAGAAGAACCATAGACAGACAGGTGACTGAGCTGCGGCTGAGGCAAAGCAGAAGAGGACAGCTGCACATGACTCTGCTCCGAATCTGGAGCAGGTGCCGAGGAAAAACAAAAAGGAAAATGTTATCTCAGATAAGAGCCAATGAGGGGGAAACCTCAGCATTCCACTTGGAGCCACCATGAGTTTAAAGTCGACCCTTTCCTTCTGCATTACTCTTCTGACCAGGAAGGCTTAATTTGCTTTGCTGTTCAGCTTCCAAATACATCCGGAAGTGGGATGAATCAAGGAAGAAGCACACAGACAACAGCTGCAGATTTCTCAATTGTGTTATCCTGCCAGGAAGCCTTTGAGTTGTTCTAACTTCTGATTGGTGGTTGATTGGTCAAGTTCTGAATGGGCTCTCCAAGAGTTTCTGCCCTGATTTCGTGGTGGTGCTGTGGCTAGAATGCAGTACTGCAGGCTAATTCTACTGGCTGCTGGCTGTAGTTCAAGTCTCACTGGCTGAGGGTTGACTCAGTCTTGCATCCTTCGGAGGTGAGTAAAATGAGGACCCAGATTGTTGGGGACTCTGTAAAACCACTTAAGTGTGGGTTGTAAAACCCTGTGAAGTGGTACATAAGCAGGGATGGGCTTCAAAAATTTTAGCAAGGCATTCTCTTCCCAGTTGCTGGTCAGCCTCCTGCACCATGGTGGGGGGGTTGTTTTTGTCCTCCCCAGGCTCTGGAGGCTTTTTGAAGCCTCCAGGAGGGCAAAAACAACCTCCCCAGGCTCCAGAGGTCCTTGGAGGCTGGAAACGGGGCTGTTTCTGGTCTTCCTGAACTTCCAGTAGGCCCATTTTTCACCCTCTCCGAGCCTCTGCGCACACACTGCACTTATTTGCATCCAAAATGGGTCGCATGGAGACTCCTGGGAGGGAGGGGTGGGCGGGGTGGGGCCAGCCAGGAGTGGGATTTGGGGGTTCTCCAAACTGCACAGAATCTTAGCTAGCGGTTCTCCCAAACCCCTGTGGACCCCCAGCCGCCCAGCCCTGGATATAAGTCTAAGTGCTATTGCCATTAGAAGAGCACTTTCCAGCCGTGCCAGCCTAACATTCCCAGCTGTCACACTTTTCATCTGCACGGTTTCATCACAACGGTGTTCACAACCAAGAGGAATTTCTGTTGCAATTCCTGACATTTCCCAAGGTTGCCAGGTTCTCTTCCTGATGACCTCTGATTCTCTCAGCTGGCTGGCTCCCAAAGCAACCAGGCATCAGCTGGAAATCGCCCAGGGCAAGCAGAGGGAGGAGCCGAGGCAAGTGCATAGCCACGTGGCTCCAACTGAGGCTCCTGGAATCTCCACTGCAGCAGCCAAGTTTGGAAAGCAGCCGGGTCTCTGCAGGAAGCCCTGAGGTAGCTCAGCAGATCAGGGGCCGAAAGGAGTTTTCTACAACGGTGGGGCTTTAAGGCCCACCCCCCCCCCAATATCAGAATGGGATGCGGTGGCTCAGTGGCTAAGATGCTGAGCTTGTCGATCGAAAAGTCGGCAGTTCAGCGGTTCGAATCCCTAATGCCGCGTAACAGGGTGAGCTCCCGTGACTTGTCCCAGCTTCTGCCAACCTAGCAGTTCGAAAGCCCGTAAAAACTGCAAGTAGAAAAATAGGGACCACCTTTGGTGGGAAGGTAACAGTGTTCCGTGCGCCTTCGGCATTGAGTCATGCCGGCTACATGACCATGGAGACGTCTTCAGCTCTGAAACAGAGATGAGCACCGCCCCCTAGAGTTGGGAAAGACTAGCACATATGTGCAAGGGAAACCTTTACCTTTTACCTTTAATATCAGAATGCATATTTGGGTCAAAATGACCCTGACTACAATGGGGAAAGAAATCAAGAGCATATTGGGAATAGCAGACAAATGAGGAACCAGAGTGGAATTTAGGAATGGAGTTTAGGAGTTTAGGTTTCAACTTCTGCTCGCGCTCTCTCTCCACTCCACAAATCGATGTTTCAGTTTGGCTTTATGTGCCACAGCAAAACTCTGACTCACAAGATGGTAGAATTGGAAGGGATCAGACAATCATGTAGTTCAACTATGCAGGGAAAGTAATAAAGGCAGCCATGAGAGATTTAACTCCCCTCACAAGGAATAAGCAAGCAACTGTGGTGGATGAGCCCCCCCAACAGACAACCCCCCCCCTCCATCGTTGTCCTCCTGCCCATTTCTTGTCTCCTCCCAAGGGCAGCAGCTGTTATCCCACCCAGGGTGAATCATCTCGGTCCTAAATAAGAGACTTTCATGCAGCCATATCAGAAAGTAACCAAGAACAAGTGAGCAAAAGTGGAAGCAACAGCAGTTGAAAAACCTGCTTTCCTGGAGAAAAAAAAACAACAACCTCATTTCAACATTGAATTAAATTTCTCAGTTTGATATCTTGGATTCCTATCTTGCCTCTTCCCCAGGAGTGGCTGAGATGAATTCTCCTTGCTGTGCTTGAAGGAACGTGATTTCGTATGAAGAAGCGCACAACTGTTTCAGGAGACTTGTTGTGTAAGGTTTGCTTCCTGACCAGCTTTTGAAAAAGACGCACACACAAACATATTAAAGCCACAATACACAAACCAAGCAAGGTTGAGTTTGTTTCCAGATGGTGATGTGACCAAGGGAGGTGACTCACCTCTAGAGCAGCTTTAGCAACTTTAAGACTTGCAGACTTCAAGTCCCAAAGTTGCCAAACCTTGGCAACTTTAAGACTTGTGGACTTCAACTCTCAGAGTTCCTCAGAGGAACTCTGAGAGTTGAAGTCCACAAGTCTTAAAGTTGCCAAGCTTGGAGATCCCTGCTCTAGAGAATTCTCCTCTGGGTCACTCAACTCTGCCTGCTCTGCTCACAGCCCCTTTCAACCTCCTACAATAGACTACAAATAAGCCAACCTGATATTAGTCACCTTGTGGACATAGCTGCAGGCAAGACCAACCTTGTCCCAACAAAGAGATCACCCCTACATCCCGCCTTCCCCCCCACACACACAAACACACCTGTGAGCAACACAAACAATGCTCAGAAACAGCCCTGCCCCATCAAAGGCCTGGATGGTGTCTTCCTTGGGTGCTTCATCCTCTCTCAGATGACGACCTTCAGCAGGGGTGAAATCCAGCCGGTTCTGGAGAACCGACAGGGGAAATTTTGAGCAGTTCGGAGAACCAGCAAATACCACCTCTGGCTGGCCCCCGAGTGGGGTGGGAATGGGGATTTTGCAGTATCCCTCCCCTGGAGTGGGGTGGGAGCGGAGATTTTATTTATTTATTTATTTATGAGTTCGATTAATATATGCCGCCCTTCTCCGGAGACTCAGGGCGGTTTACAATGCATTAAGCAATAGCCTTCGTACTTTTGTATTTTTGTGTTTTGCAGTATCCTTCCCCTGCCACTCCCGCCAAGCCACGCCCACAGAACCGGTAGTAAAAAAAATTGGATTTCACCACTGACCTTCAGTATATCTCCTGAGCATGGAAAAGCATCCTCCTGCATTCCACCTTCCTATCCAAGCCCCACTAGTGTGGGATGCTGCTTTCCTCCCTGTTCTAAGGCAGGTAAAGGAGGAGGATGTTTGAGCCGCAAAGGGGGAATGGAGGACAGCAGGATGGTCCATTTGGAAACAGAGAGCTCCTCAGGGTCCCCGTCAGAGAAACAAGCCCCACATTGGAGGGGAAAACTAGAGGAAACCCATCCCTGGAATTCCTGACAAAATCAATCCATTTTTTGTGTACAGTACATATTTTTGCAATGTGTTTTGCTGTGCATAAAACCAAGTGGGGTTTTGTGTGTTTACATCCTCCTCTCAACTTTACATACCTCTAAGCAAGCATGAATTAATACCTTTAGGCTGTTTATAAGATAAAGAGAGCAAATAGTACATTAGATCCACCAAAGCAAATTTCATGGGAAAAAGCAGGTTCTAACATATGTTAGGCTATAGCGCCACCATGTGGGAAGAGAGCAAAAGTGCTGACATTTAAAAGCTTTGGTCAGGTTTCTTAATTTGCTAAAAGTTGCCTTTATGAAAAACGTATGTATTTCTAAATTATCTTTCATGCGAAACGTATTTATTTCTAAATTATGTTTTATGGAAAACATAAAACATAGTTTATGTTTTTCATAAAACACATTTTATGAAAGACATATGTATTTCTCAATTACTAAAAGGAAAATGTCACGAAGGGATCCCTTGAACTCTAATCGGCAAGGCTTAAATAATAAAACACAAGCACATTTCAAAATGTGCTGGCTATATAATTTGGGAGCGACAGAGTGGTCCAGCATTGGACAAGGTCCAAGGTGACAAGTTCAAGGCCCCCTCAACCACACCCGTCCGTTTCCACCAGACAGTCCTTTTACGCCCAACCTACCTCGCAGGGTGATTGTGGTGGGGGAAGAGAAAAGCTGTATACCCTGCCTGGAGTGCCTGAAGGAAAGCAGGAGGTACACTGAACCCGGGTGAGGTTTAAGTACTCCAACCACACAGCCACATTTGGGAAGATGCAATAAGGTGTAGAGAAATATGTCCCATGTTTGTTAGGCCGTTTCTTCCAGGGGTCATTAAATTGGCTACCAAGCCCTGGGATGACTGGGGTCTTTTACACACACACAGAGAGAGAGAGAGAGAGAGAGGAGAGGAGAGCTAACAACCCTTCTCAGCCCCAGAGGTTTCAACACTTTTCCTACTAAAGGATTTGGAAAGTTAAAGATCCGATTTCATCCCAGAGGCTGCTTCGTCCATGCCGCCGCTCCGAGCGGGGAGGGCGAGGGGCGGGGGTTCCTTAAAGGAAAAACTGGGGATCCCCTCCAGGTATTTCCAGCCCTGGGAACTCAGGTTACCTGGACGCTCCGGGCGGAGCCGCTTTGGCTACGGAGGGGCCCGTTGGCAGAGCAGGTCGCCCTCTCGCCCATCCCAAGGCAGAGCCCGAGAGCGCCGCGGAGGCGGCGGTTGGAGCGCCGCAGGGAAGAAGCAGCGCAGCAGGTGACTCTCGGGGACGGTCACGGAGGCCCCGCTGGCCTCGGGCCGCCGCTTCTCCTGCCCGGGCCGCCCGGGAGTCCCACCTCCTCCCTCCCTCCCTCCCTCCCTCCCTCGGCGGCTGAGCCGGCCTCTCCCTGACTCTCCCGCCGGGGCCGCTGCCCCCCCGACCCGCCCGCCTTTGGCCTCGGACCGGCGACCCGGCGGGGCTTCCGGAGAGCCTCCCGGCCGGCAGCCACACAGGGCGCCGTCCTCGGAGCCCCGGTCTTCCCGGTTCCCCGAGGGCTCCCTCGCCCTGCAAGCTGGGCTGCCAGGAGGGACGGGCGCTGCCGACGCCTTCGGGCAGGTCCGGGAAGGGTGCAACTCCGCCCGGCCGCCTTCGCGCGGCTTCCCGGGAGGCTCCCCCGGGGCACAGCCAGCCCTCCGCCGTCCAGAGCTTCCCGGGCGTCGCTCGCCCAGCGGCCGTGGGAGCCGCCCTCTCGGAGCCTGAGGGGGGCGCGGGGCAATGCCGGCTCCCTTTCCCCGGAGGAGCGCGGGGCGCGGCTCACCTGGTCGGCGTCCGAGGCGGCCATGGCCGCGTGGGCAAGACCCGCCGGGACCCCCGAGGAGCGCAGCCGGCCTGCGGAGCAACAGGTGGCGGCGAAGGCAGCGGCGACCTCCGAGCGGCCGCCAGCAACCGGCAGATGCCAGCCGGCCGCCCCGCCCGAAAGCGGGGGCGTGGCGTGACTGGCCCGGCCCGGCGAGTCCTCCCTCGCGGGGCCGGCAGCTGGGCGCCCCTGGGCAGCCCCTCCGGCCAGCTCGGAAGGAGGGCGGGCCGAGCTGAAGGGTCCCGGCCGGGGGCGGCCAGCCTCTTGGCCCGGGCGCTTCCCAACTGAGGCTGCCCGGATTAAAGGGGGGGCGGTGGGCGAGGGGACCGGGGGGACTTGCCGTCCGTCGCCCCCGACGGCTCCTGGCCGACCGAGAACCTCCCTAGACCTCCGGCAGAGCCTCTGGCCCTCTCCGACCAGCCGGGATTTCCTCTGGTCAGATGGAGCCGCGGGCTAAGCGGGCGCCGCGTGTTTGGCTCGGGTCTTCCAGGCGTAGCTCCGAGTTCTCGGCGGGGACGAGGGAGGGTCCCTGCTCGACTCTGGAGAGGCTGCGATGCCTTTAACGCCGCGCCTGCTTTGTTTATGGCACCAACCCAGGTCAGGTTACCTGCCTAGCTACCAGCGGCAACAAAAGAACCCCCATTGTGCCCAGCTGGGCAAACCAGAAGCGGAGAATCGCACCTGCCTTTCATCGGCCACCTGCACCTGGAATTGGCAGGAAGGGAAGGAGATGCTTTCTCTCTGCCCCCCCCCCGCCTCCCCCTTTCTCAGGGCACCCGCTGATCTGCTCCCTTAAGCAAGAGGGAAGAAGGAGCCCCACATCTGCCCGGATCCCACGCGGGAGGGGCAGCTTTTGCAAAGCACAGCTTCATTTTTGGCCAGCTTCCAAATGGAGCCCTTGGCGTGATGGTCCCTCCAATACCCTGTCCAGGAAATCGGGGATAAAATAAAATCTGCCTGAAAGTTTCCTGGATGAGAAGAAGAGGCAAAAGGGCTGCTCAGATTTTCCCAGACCTGCATAAAAGAGGCAAAGCAACCCAGGAGCCAGAAGGGCCACAGCAGTGAATCAAGAGTGGGAGCTCTCCCAGCGCTTCCAGTCTGGGTCTGAGGCTGAGATTCTGCCTTGTCCCAAAGCAAAGAAGCTGGGAGGGAAGGTTTGTGGGTCCTTCTTTATCCTGCAATTAATCTTCAGCAGCCTCTTCGGTGTATTTAGAAACCAATAATTATGCCTGCCACAACAGTATGCCAAGAACTGAGGACTCAGATGGAGACTCCTTGGAGCAGGAGGCTGCAGGGTGAACCACGACTTCCCTCCAGCCAGGCAGAATGGAAATGCAGGCCTGAAAGGGGGGGGGCGGGGGAAGGCTGATGAAAGGCTCGGCCAGCCTGTAATTGGCACCCGGAAGGACAGGTATTTGACTCTGAAAGCGTCCCAGGGGAATTCTCTCAGCCTCACCAGGGCTGCGTTGGCTCAATGTCCCGCCCACTCACCTATCGGCAGACTGCTGCAATCAGCACCTGTCCCACGTCCCCAGACAGAGGTGCTGCTGGGTGAAGCAAGTGGTCCCTCAGCCAGGTAGGAGGCCCAGTTGAAGACAGTGATGGGAACTTTGCCATTTGCATTATTATTTCATGCTGCATGTGATGACATGCCTTAAGTCAGCACTACAGGAAGTCCTCAATTTAAGACTGCATTAGGGACCGGATTCCTGGTAGTAAGTCAAGGAT
The DNA here is from genome assembly GCA_030761175.1 of Masticophis lateralis. Classification (NCBI taxonomy): domain Eukaryota; kingdom Metazoa; phylum Chordata; class Lepidosauria; order Squamata; family Colubridae; genus Masticophis; species Masticophis lateralis. The sequence goes on from JAUDYJ010000005.1 coordinate 97,643,854, forward strand.
CCCACCTGACCATACCCAATTTTATGACCTTTTCTTGGTGAAGTGAATCCAAACACATTCAGCAAACACATGGTTGTGAAGTGCAAATCTATTGTCTTGGATGAGCATATTTGGCCTGAAATGCGGCCACGACGTGATCATAGAGAGTGGGGTGGGGAGGGGGGTCCTGACACGTTACGACTGTCAGAAGTGTTTTACAGGCTGTAAAGGAAACTCAGCATCTCCAATATTAGGCTATTCTGCAATTTGCTTTACCACGGATTGTAGAGAGGTGGGTCGTCGTCCCCCTGCCCCACAATGCCTGTCTATGAATCACAGGGTCGTGGTCTCCTCCTGGACTACAAGACAACAGAAGCAAAACCTGCTGAGAGCATCAACCACACGGGCAACTCTTTCTCAACTGCTCTCGGTTTGCGCAAGGGGAGAAACCACCCCTTTGGGCTGCATGGTTCAGCCTCTCCCCTTCCATGCCTTCAGCTCACAGGTGCCTCTCCCTGTCCCGGGCATGCAAAAACACAGGAACAGGTGGAGAGGGAAGTCCTTCCCTCTTCGGATGAGGTGGATAAAAGGAGCGGGTGGAGGACAGGTTGTTTCTTCTGCCTCGTATCTCTAAGGCAGGAGTGTCAAAGTCGGTTTTGTTGCGGGCCGCATCAGGGTTGTGTTTGCCCTGGGGGGGGTGGGAGGTTAGTATGGCCAGGTTGGGTGTGGCCAGCTTGACGTCACTTGTGTCGGAGGTGCCTGAGGTGGCCTGAGTGCTCTGTCAGCAAAAACGGGCTCCCGAGCTCCGTTTTCGGCTGCCCCGGCCTCCTGCAATCCTCTACCAGTGGAAACGGAGCTCAGGAGTGGCCCTCCTGAGCTCCGTTTTCACTGGTAGAGGATTGCAGGAGGCCGGGGCAGCCGAAAACGGAGCTCGGGAGCCCGTTTTCACTAGTAGCAGCACCTCCAGCTGGTCCGTCACAATTTCCAGGGCATCCCTGCGGGCCAGATCTTAGTACCCCACAGGCTGGATCTGGCCCCCAGGCCTGGAGTTTGACACCCCTGCTCTAAGGGCTCAAATCTCCCCCAAAAGTTAAATGGTCGATTCAGAATAATTATCTGGGTTGCTTCACTACCTTATCGAGGACAAACTCACTGTGATGACCACCAGCTCAGGTGACTTCCGAGAAGAGGATTGGCTACTTTGACTTTCCGTGGCTCTAGAGAGGCCTCCAGAAGCAATGTAGACCTGCTTGCTGAGGACAAGTCCAACCTTCTCTTGAGGGCAGAATGAGAGCCACCCCTACCAGGCATTCTCTGAGCAAAGACCCCAAGAGGCCCGTGCTCGACTTCCTCATGCTGGTAGAAGAAAGCCAAGGGCCCGACTGCATACAACACAAGCACACATGAAGCACCTACCTATCCTAGGCTCCCGTGGTTGGCTGGTCGGAATTCAAAATGCTTGCAATCACTACCAGGGTAAGATCATCCAATCTTGGTGGTATTCAGCCGGTTTGGATTGGTTCACCCGAAACGGTAGCGGAAATCATGGCTTTATGCCCTGGCTTTCTGCCATCCTATTTAGGCGCATGCATGGAAGCAAGCCCGCGTACCAGAGGTGCATTTCAGCAGGTTCTGACCAGTTCTGGAGAACCGGCAGCGGAAATTTTGAGTAGTTCAGAGAACCGGTAGTAAAAATTCTGACTGGCCCCGCCCGCATCTATTCTCCGCGACCTGAGTCCCAGCTGATTGGGAGGAAATGGGGATTTTGCAATAACCTTCCCCTGGATTGGGATGGGAATGGAGATTTTTCAGTATTCTTCCCCTGCCACTCCCACCAAGCCACACCCACAGAACCAGTAGTAAAAAATTTTGAAACCCACCACTGCCGCGTACGTGCAGCGAACCGGTAGTAACATAATCTGAAATCCACCGCTGATCCAAGCCATGGACTTGTGACCAAAGGAAGAGCGGAGACAGCAAGTCTTTGACAGAACAATATGTTATAAAGGAAGCCTCTCAAGACACCAGCACCCTGAAGGTAATTGGAGGTCCAGGCGGAGGGAATCTGCACATTCTCTCCTCCATCTGTTGGGTTATGCCCTCCCGCAACAGATGTCCATGCATATCCTGGTGAGAGCCCACACCCTCAACTGAACATGCTGGATTTCACAGCCCTTCTAGTTTCCCCACCCAGCACAGGCCCTTCTTTTCTAAGAGAAAAGCCGGTTCTTTCGCTATGTGGGTGGGAGAAAAGATACCAGCAGATGTTTTAGCAAAGTTTATCACAAAGAAGTGCAGGGGTTGGATTTGGGGTGGCAGCCCAGCTCCTGCTCCTCCTTGTGCCCAGGGGAGATGGAACAAATTCCCTGAATGTGGCTTTTGGTGACAGGCAGCCTTGTCTCTCTCCCTCCCCCATCACGAACATTTCCCCTCCATCCAACCCCTTCGCTTCCAAATTCTTCAGCCCCCATCAGCCCCAGCAAAGACAAGGAAAGCTTAGCCTGGAACTCCTCTGGGACGTCCGCTGAGTCCATAACTTCCTTTCTCATCACCCTCAAAGAGTTTTGAGAGCTGCTGGAAGCCTCTGTCTTCTGCTAAGCCAACATATACACCAGGAAATAATGCCTTTGCTTTTGAACTGGTTTCTGTGTTACAGTTTTATTCTCGGACATCACCAAGAATGAGTTGGGCAGCTATATAAACTTTCTAAATAAAAAATAAATAAAAATGCCTTCCCATTTTTACAATTCCATTCCAGTATGGGTGTATCATTACGTTACAGAGGAAATCCAGCAGTGAAATCCAGCCGGATCTATCCAGCTCGCACGAACCGGTAGTGCCAGAGGTGGGAGGCTCCGCCCACCCGCTGGGACATCATTACGTCCCATTTTTGACCCTCTTGAAGACTCTGCACATGTGCAGAAGAGGCACGCATGAGCGTAGCGAGCGAGCTCCCATTCCCGAACTGGTAGTGAAGGTAAGTGGATTTCACCACTGGGTAAATCCCTTGAGATCATGATTTTCCATACAAAATGGATTCTCTGGCTGGTTTTCCAGATATGGCAGTGAAAGAAATGAGGAAATAGGTGGACAGGAGGGGTTATATTTGCATAACCAACAGCAATAACAACAGCACTTAAGACTTGTATACCACTCCATTGTGCTTTGCAGCACTCTCTAGGTGATTCAGAGTTGGCACGTTTGCCCCCAACAATCTGGGTCCTCATTTTACCCACATCAGAAGGATGGAAGGCTGAGTCAAACTTGAGCCTGTCGGTATCAAACTGCTAGCAGTGAGCAGAGTTAGCATGCAATACTGAATTCCACCCACTGCTCCACCAGGGCCCTTTATCATAATCAATAATCAAGATACTGCTTCTTTTACTAAATGCAACCTATTGTGATTTTGATTATTGATCATTTCCTTTAGGATTGGACCCTGCACAACATTTGCCACCCAACACTTTCCCCTTGCAAATGCCCGGATGTAGTTAGGTCAATCTGTAAGCAATGCAAATGGATTTTTTAAAAGGGGTTTCATTGAATTACCTCACCAATCCTTTTATCTTTATTCACTACCCTGTATAGGAAAACTTCCCAGATTTCTTGGCAAATCTATCCAAATGTAGCATGGTACATTAAAAGATAGAGTTACGCAGCACCCACAACTGTTTACAATAACTCAGTTATGGAGACTGAGCCTCACAACTCTAAAGCAGAAGGACAGAAAGTCCGTGAATGTCTCAGTGAGGAATACCATACTTTTTTTTAACTAAAAGACGTACTCCCCACCCCCTAAAAATGGGTAAAAATTTCGGTGCGTCTTATAGACCAAATACGGGCGTTTTTGGCTTCCTAAATCTGCTGTGCGTCGCGTTTTCACCTTCCCCTCTGCAGTGCGTCATATGTCCCTCCTGAACCCTTCGTGCATCCCGTTTTCACCCTCCTTGGCCCCCAGAAGCATTCTACAGGCCAAAAACCAGTGCGTTTTTGGCAAAAATTGGATACACACAGCAGGGGTGAAATGCTACCGGTTCACATTGGTTCGAGTGAACCGGTAGCGATGGAGGCGGGTGGTTCGGAGAACCAGTAGCAGCAGCAGTACAAGACTCCGCCCACCCACCTGGTCGTCATTACTTCCTGGTTTTAACCAGGAAGTAACCGGCTTTTTACCCTCTGTGCATGCGCAGAAGGGTTTGCGCATGCACAGAGAGTCCAAGTACATACATAATGCTACCAAACTGGTAGGGAATGTAAGTAGATTTCACCCCGATGCAGAGGGTTCAGTAGGCCTGTATTTGGCCTGCAAAGTGCTTCTGGGTGCCGTGGAGGGTGAAAACGGGTTGCATGGAGGCCAAAAACTTTTTTTCCTTGTTTTTCTCCTCTAAATCTTATAGTCCGAAAAAATGTGGTATATTCTGTGATAATGTGGTGCATGGCACTCCCACTACGCGGAATCAATCTCAGCTCTGTAGTAATTTTGCAGCAGTAGTGAAATTCTGCGTATTTATTACAAAGATGCTCTGCCTTTCTGCCAAAATGAGCCAGCTACTAGTAATAAAGTAGAGATCACACTGAAGTTGTAAAAATCAAAATACATAACTAAAAAAGGAATATATAACACAACTTTTTTTGTACAGTTTGCACTCATCAAGCCAATTAACTCAACCAGGGAATTTCCTTTGGGGAAGGGGGAAAGCCTGCACTGGCAGAGGCAAGGAGGGGCTGCGTTTCCCAGGGAGGGGGCTTCCCTGCCAGAGGGACCTCTCCTGCCTTCCCTCCAACATGACAGGATCCCAAGAAGCATCAGGCTCTGGTGTAGGTCTGTGCACAAGGCGAGGACTTTCCCAGAAACTAGATCCCAGTTGGGGCCTTGAAGCAGGCTGAAAATCAGCCTTCCACTCCAGTGAAATAACAAGGAAAGGCCCTGGTCACTGACAACATCCCAGAATTTGGCTTTCATAGAAGCCTCTTCCACTTTCCACCCCAGATTGTCCACTAAGGTGAAGACAGATGGAAATAAAGGGGAGGAGGTCCATGATATCCAGAAGCCTGGAGCTGCTCTAGATCTTTGCTGGCTGAGGAATTCTGGGAGCTTAAATCCACAAGTCTTAAAGTTGCCAAACTTGGAGACCCCTGCTCTGGACCAGTGGTCACCAACTGCTGGTCCGTGGACCATTGGTGGTCCGTGAGAAAATTATGGTGGTACACAAAAAAATCTTTGCGTTTTTTATATTGCACTAAATCAGGGATCCTCAAACTATGGCCCCTGGGCCGGATACGCCCTGTCAAAGTAATTACTCCCACTCGCTGATGGGATGAGGTCCTTCAGGCATTTAGCTTGGCTGCCTGTTTAGTAGCTTCAGCCCAGGGGTGAAATGCTCCGGGTTCGGACCGGATCACCCGATCTGGTAGTGATGGAGGTGGGTGGTTCGGAGAACTGATAGCAAAAATCCCTGCCCCCCCCCCATGCCCAGCTGAGCCGCACCATCATCAGAGGCTTTTTTTTTTTACCTTTAAAAGCATTTTTTCTACAACCTCTTCGGCCGAAAAAATGCTTTTAAAAGTAAAAAAAAAAAGCCTCTGATGATCGTGCGGCTCAACTGGGAACATCAAAGGCTTTTAAAAGAAAAAAAACCTTTTTTCCTTTTAAATGCCTCTGACGATCCAAGCTGAGTTGCCTGATAGTCAGAGGGATTTAAAAGAAAAAAAAGTCTCTGCCGATCAGGCAACTCAGCTGGGATCCTCAGAGCCTTTTGAAAGCATTTTTTTACAACCTCTTCGCCGAAAAGGTTGTAGAAAAGATGATTTAAAAAGTTTTTTAAAAAATTCACCCACCCAGTAACATTACCACCCACCCACACCCACACACCAAGCCACGCCCACAGAACCGGTAGTAACAAATTTTAGATTTCACCACTGCTCCAGCCCCTCCCTCCCTCCTTGGGAGTCCAGGTGCTTAAGTGAGCGGTGCATGACACTTCAGCCAGGCTCCTCAAGAGACAGAGTTTGCAGGGAGGGGCAGTCTAGCGCCCGGGCTTGCTACAAGACAAACGTTCATTCCTGGTTGTATTTGAGATTCCTAGCTGCAAAGGACAACAAAGCTCGGACGCTTCTCTTTGCTAACAGGCGGCCACACTAAATGCCTGAAGGACCCCATCCGACCACTGATTAATATTAGTGGTCCGCGGGATTTAAAGTTATGAATTTTATGGTCCCTGAGATCTGAAAGGTTGGTGACCCCTGTTCTGGACAGTCATACAAGAATGGTGTTTTCGGAGATAGCCAAAAAATCATCCCATTCAGGATTTTTTTTTTTTTTTTTTTTGAAACCAAAGTCCTCCCTACTGTCTTTCTGGTGAAGAGACTTCTCTGCTTCTTACCCATTTTCCTGACAATGGTCTTGAAAACAAAACCAATAATTCTGCCTCAGTTGAGCATCTCTTCGTAAATTGTCTCCGTGTCTTCTGCCACAGCTAAGTGCAATGGACCCATCATCTCTGGGGTTTTTTTAAGCCAACCTGATTCAGATTCTTCAATAGGCCAGCTTTGCTTAGGCATCAACATTGTCTAAAAGCAGAATATACTTTCTGTTTCCTTTACAGAAGCATCATTACTGCAAGGGAATATAATATGTGCATTAGAGACAAAACTGCACTGAATCCTGCAGCTGCTGCCAGTCGGAACAAAAGTCCCTTGTGATGGCGATCCTGGAGAATTCCTGGCCATCAGTAGAAGGACCATCCTATGTTGGGCTGCTGGCTATAGGGGAACAAGGTCCACAGTGTTTAGGCCTGTGAAGAAGAGCCACCACATGGAACCAGAAGAATATACCACAAGCAGAAAGACCTGGGAAGGTTCAGCCTAGAAGACTCATCTATACTACAGATTTAAGTCTATGCTGCATACAAGACAATCTCTGCCCAAAGCTTTAAAAAACTAACACAAAAGAGAAAAGGAAGCGGCTGAGAAGCAAGCAAGCAAGCAAGCCACTTCTCCAAAGTTGCTGATCACATTAGTTATTTTGGAGAACAGTTGAGTTTGTTGTCCAGTAGGGGGCAGAGTATATATGTACTGCATACTCTGCCCTCTACTGGACAAGCAGCTCAACTGTTCTGTTCTCCAAAATAACTAATTCAGTAATTAGGACGTTTCTAGAACTCCTTCTGTAACATCAGCATTAAAATTAAAACTTGGACCACACATTTTCTGAATAGTTTTTATCACAGAGCACTGGTGAAATCCAATTTTTTTTTACTACCAGTTCTGTGGGCGTGGCTTAGTGGGCATGGTGTGGCTTGGTGGGCGTGGCAGGGGAAGGATACTTCAAAATCTCCATTCCCACCCCACTCTGGGACCAGCCAGAGGTGGTATTTGCCAGTTCTTCGTACTGCTCAAAATTTCCGCTACCGGTTCTCCAGAACCTGTCAGAACCTGCTGGATTTCACCCCTGTCCCAGAGCTATAATTGCACTCAACAATGAATTAAAGGGCTATCATCAGTGAGCTGTTGGACAGCATTACTTGGTCTGTTGTGTTGAAGTTTGGGTGGTTTAGGAGTGGGGAATTTGTGGTAGGTAGGGGTGTGTTTGGGGATTGTTATGTCTGTTGGACCTGGTCTTTGGGTGTTAAGTGAATTTTGTTGTATGGGTATACTGTGTATACACGTACAATGACAATAAAATTATTATTATTATTATTATTATTATTATTATTATTATTATTATTATTATTATTATTATTATTATTATTATTATTATTTAAACTGAAGTGAGATTCACAGTCTTTGAGGCTGGTTAATAGCTCAGCAGCTTGAGTCCTAACCAAGGACCTAGGAACTGTTAAGGTATCGTCGGAGGATGTAAGCTGTTCCGAGTAAGGTGTTTTTTTGTAGAGTCAAAATGTTCAAGTCCGGTAAATTTAGAATTTCTAAATAGCGGGGTAGCCCTTTGGGTATTGCTCCAAGGGTTCCAATTACAATCGGGACAACACACAATTTCTTTTTCCATAGTCGCTCAACTTCGATTTGCAAGTCCCGGTACTTTGTGATTTTTTCTTGCTGCTTATCTTCAATCCGTGCATCATCAAGTATTGCAATGTCAATGAACCATACTTTTTTCTTTTCAACTACCGTTTTGTCAGGTGTGTTGTGGACCAAGTGCCTGTCAGTCTGAATCCTAATGTCCCACAAGATCTTGAGCTTCTCATTCTCTATTTATTATTATTATTATTACTATTATTATTATTAAAATAAGAATTACCTCCATTCAACTCCCCAATATTTAAACCTTGCTTCAACTGTATATAATACAGTGAACCTAGAGAGAAGGATCATGGGTACATTTTTAAACTGATAAAAGTTAGTTGCCCTCCTTGTGAATGTATTTGATGGTCTCCAAAGCCATTTGCCTCTAAACAGAACAAGGTTCCTCTATAGAAGCCTAACCATCTTGGGGATCCAAGCCATTTAAGCTAGCTAGCTAGCTAGCAGCTAAATAAATAAATAAATAAATAAATAAATACACAATTTTTCACTCGCTGTAAGCTATTTTGGTACTGAAAAATCTGCCTGCATGTGGTGTGATAGCCACTAAGGAGCCTGGACTCTAGAGAGGATTTGTCCCGATTCCTGTACATGCAGGGCCTTCTCTCTGCAGCGTTCCCACTTCTCTAAATGTCACTCCTGGAGATTACCAGGTTGGTTTCCAAAAGTGTTTGGTGTGACAGATACGGGAGGCAATTGGAAGCAACTGCAAATCGTTCCTAAGATCTGATTTCACAAAGACAAAGGCTGCCCTTTAGGCAAACCAAAACAAAATGTAGCTTCTAGAACAGAGGTCTTCAAACTTGGCAGCTTTAAGACTTGTGGAACTTCAACTCCCAGAATTCTCCAGCCAGCTACAAGTCTTAAAGCTGCTAAATTTGAAAATCTGTGATGTAGAATCAAAGTCTAGTGCGAATTTCCTTGGCAAAAATCCAGCCAGGCTTCTCCCTTTGAAGGCTTCCCAGGAACAGCTGCCTGGGAAGCAGCCGAAAGCCCTGCGAGACCCAGACTGCCATCCTTGGGCAGGCCAGAGCGGAGGTTCCTATCAGAGAAAGGACCAACGTTCAACTATTTCTTCCAAGCCTCTGGAGCCAGCGGAACGCCTGGCAACAAGAACCACCACCACCACGCACCTTTAACACAACTCTCAAACTTTCTGGAGAAGTTGTTCAACTTTGCAAACTTCTGCTTGCCAAGCCGAGTCCCGCAGAAGCTCTCGGGCTCGTTTCCAGGGCCCATCATCCCCAGCCTTGCTGGCTGGCTGGAGCGCAGCGAAGGGGCAGAGGCACGTGGGGCGGGGGGAAGAGAAGCGACCGCCGGAAGAGGCGGGAAGGAGCGCTCCAGCAGACGGAGCCGCCTTAGGATCAGCGGCTGCGCGGCTCCTCTCTCGGCCCTTCGGGAAGCGCCCAGGTGAGCTCGCCCCCTCGGACCGCCGGGCAGGCAGGGAGGCAGGCAGGGTGGGAGGGTCTCCAGCTGGGCGAGGCAGCCAAGCCAAGACCCCGGGAGAGTGGGGGAACGGTCTGGCTGCCCTCCCGGCGGGCGAGGGGCTGCAGGAGTCGGGGGGCGCGCGAGGAGGTACCGGGGCACCTTGAGCCCATCGCCCGCGGGGCTCCTTCCAGGCGGCCCGGAGAAGAGGAGCGGCGGGGCAGGCAGCCGGCCGCTTGCAGCGGTGAGAGGGGCGCGGACAGCAGCGTCCGGGCTTTCCCGGACGGGGAGCTGCGCCGCCGCTTGCGCCCGAGCTGGGACCCTCCGTGGGCGGAGAGCAGGAGCAGCGCCCGCTCGCCTTGGCCGGGCTCGCCCGCTCCGGGCCCCCGCTTTGGCGCCGCGCGCCCATTGGCCCGTTTGAAAGCGGCGGCGCGGCGTCATTGGCGGGCGGGCGGCTGCCGAGCGACGCGGTTAATTTGAATCGGCCGGCGTTGCTCGCAGAGCTGCGGCGGCGGCGCTTTCGGTCCGGAAGGCTCTTGCGCCGCGGAGGCCCCGGCCGAGAGGAGCGGTAAGGCGAGGCGCCCGCGGGCGCCCTGCTGCAAGGCCCGGGAGACAGGCGCCCCCTTCCCCCAATATCCAGCGGTGGAGCAGCGACCGAGGCGCCGGGCCCTCCGGCTGAGCGCTGGCCCCGGGGTGAGAGGCCCGGTGGCTTCCTCCCGCCCCACGTGCATGGCCAGGTTGTGCCCGGGTCGCAGCTGCGAGAAGTTGCCGAGATTCGTTGAGGCGTCCCGGTGGAAGGGACTCGGGGCCGGGCAGGCCTTTCCCAGGCGCTGCAGAACTGCGTCTATTGGAGGGAGCCAAATTGGGGGGTGTGTGGTGGGTTTGCTGGGCAGCTCTTGACTGAAAAAAGAAAAATCAGCTGAATTGGAATGGGCTGAGTTGGATTCAAGCTGGAGGAGGGCCTGTGGCCTCCCTGGGTGGGGGAAGAGAAAGTATCCAAAAGGAGGAAACTTGCTACAAATGTTACTCTCTTTGGTTCTTCCAGCTGAAATCCTTTGGAGTGATGGACGACTACACTAAGATAGAAAAGATTGGTGAAGGTAGGTGCCCCCTGATCTGCCCCTTAGATGCTGCCTCCTTGTCTCTCATGGAATTATGCTACAGAGAAGCATATGGGAAGAAACTTCTTTGAAGTAAATACATGGGACAGAACGGGAGGCTGTAGCAGCCAAAAGTTGTATCCCTTCCCCTTGGAGATGCCGTGGAGCTTTGCAGCTTTTGAGAAAGTAGAGATCCTCATCAGCCGTCAAACTAGCTCCCGGGATTCTCCCAGGATCCCAGCGCTTAATAACCAAACAACCAAAATTGTGGGAGATTAATACACCTCGCACGATTGTGCTGTACCCACCAAAAATCTTGCAAGAGAAAGCACAGGGTAGCTGCTTTGGGGGACACAATGATCACCTTTGTGATCAATATCTTTAGTTCCTTGGAGACAATATTTTGGCCTTGGTCAATTTGTCTTGGGTTCTTGCTGCACGAACCAACTCACTGCAAAACTGTCCCTTAGCAGTACATTTTAATTTGGTAAATAAGGTGCCTTTTCTCTTCCTGTGAGCTTCTGGAAAAGATCAGGGGCCTTTGTGTGTTCTCCAAGCATCCAAGTTCATCCCTCTCGTTAGCCAAGTTGCTTCGTTTGATGTTCTTTCTTGGCTTCCTTCTTCCAAGCCTTGGCAACCCCTTGTGACACTTCATCCAGAATTACAAAGTCAGCCAACACACACACACACACACGTTGCCTTTTCCCCTTGTGCTAGGGACCTATGGCGTCGTGTACAAAGGCAAGCACAAGGCCACCGGCCAAGTGGTGGCCATGAAGAAAATCCGCCTGGAGAGCGATGAAGAGGGTGTTCCCAGCACTGCCATCAGGGAAGTTTCCTTGCTGAAAGAGCTACACCATCCCAACATTGTGTGGTGAGTGCAACCCTGTGGCTCCATTGGGCAAAGAGGATGATTTGTGTATGTACAGAGCCGGGAAGGAAGTGACATCGCTATTATTTTTCCACAAGGTTTACACAAACACACATCCCAAATAGGCCTATTTCACGAAATCAGTACATGTCTAGGTACAGATAGCCTTCGATTTGTAGCCACAATTTGGACCAGAATTTCTGGTGCTAAGAAAGGCAGTTTATTAAATGAGTGGTACCCAATTTTACTACTGTACCTTTTTTGCTATGGTTGTTAAGCAAATGACCACAGCCGTTAAGTGAATTACACAGGACGTGAGTGAATCCAGCTTCCCCATTGACTCCACTTGTCAGATGCTGGCTGGGAAGGTTGCAAATGGCGATCACAAGACCCTGACACACCACATCAGGGGTGTCAAACTCAAGGCCAAGGGGCCGGATTCGGCCCACAGGGTGCTTTAATTGGGCCTGCCCTGGATACAGCAAAGGACCAGGCCGTGGTGCCTCTGCCAGCAAAAACGGAGCTTGGGAGGGTCACATGAGGGTCTCCCGGGCTCCGTTTTCACTGGCAGAGGGGTGCAGGGAGGCCATCACGGCTGAAAACGGAGCCTCGATGAGTGACATCGAGCTGGCCACGCCCATCCAGCCCTCCAAAGTCAAACACAGCCCTGATGCGGCCCTCAATGAAATTGAGTTTGACACCGGAGCACTACAGTCATCATGAATATATGCTGATCCACCTGTTTCTGCCCTCAAGCCTTCAGATCTCCCAAGTGCGGAAACAATATGGTTTAACTCAGGACTTGAGTTTCTGAGATTGGGAAGCTCTTCTTCGGAACTCCACTGCCGTGCACTTAAGCAAGGATTCTTTCCAAGTGGAGGGACTTGGGGTTATGCTGCAGGGGGTTGGTTTTATGGATAAGGATACATGATAATTGATCCCACCGTGTCTATTTGCACCTGGTGGTTCTGCCTTATTGCTACAAATGTTTGTTTAGTGAAGAGGAACGTTAATTGGGGATACATCTAATGGGCTAGTAAAATTTCTTGCTTTTGAATGTTTATGTTAGCCTTTCCAGGGAAAATGCAGAGAATATTAAGTGGAACAGACGTTTGCATGATATGAAAAATAAATGAAAATGTCTACTCTATTGCTGTAACAGCTTTTAGACATCGTGCTAAACCAGATTTGTCTTTTAATCTCCTTCGGAGTCACCATTGCTTCTCCCTGGCCCTTTCCAGCAATGGGAGCATCTGAACAAACTAGAGAAGAGTATTAACTAATGATGCAATTAGAGAATCATTAATTTGGTACTTTGTGGGGAATGAGAGCTTGCGGAGTAGTTAGAGGGAACAGTTGTGCTAACTAGAATGAAGCAGTTTGAGTTCTCTTCATTTGTTCAAATAAATCTCTTTAGTCTTCAGGATGTGCTTATGCAAGACTCAAGACTTTACCTTATCTTTGAATTTCTTTCCATGGATCTCAAGAAATACTTGGATTCTATCCCATCGGGACAATATTTAGATCGCATGCTCGTTAAGGTAAGAAAGAATAAAACAAAACAAAAAGGAGGGTCTGGAAAAATGTTCTTTTCTAGCTCATTTCTGCCACTTAAGGTTGAGGTTGGTGGAAGCAGCATAAAAAGCATGTGAGTGCTTATAAAAAATCATAGTCTGTTTTGAGGTTTTGGCCAAGGAATCCCTGCTTGTGAATGGCAAAGTGCACCATCAGTTAAAGGCAGCTGTTGTGAAGTTCAACATGTGCCAAATAAGCTTAGATTTCCTTACTGCTTTTGCAAAGTATCTGTCATCCATAATGACTCCTTGCTGACAAAGTCCTCACGCAATCCTGGGACTTACAGGCCTGCATCAAGAATGCAAGTATGCAACCTTAGCGTTGCCTGATGCATGGCGGTGCCTCATTTAATGAGGCTGATTGGCTATGGGTGCTACAGATAGTTCTCCCTGGAGAAGATGTGGACGCTTTCTGAAGTGGAAGTTTTTGCTCTTGTGATTCTTTCAGAGTTACTTGTACCAAATCTTGCAAGGTATCGTGTTCTGCCATTCAAGAAGGGTCCTGCACAGAGACCTGAAACCCCAGAACTTGTTAATTGATGACAATGGTGTGATTAAACTAGCCGACTTTGGGCTGGCACGTGCTTTCGGCATCCCCGTGCGTGTCTATACACACGAGGTAAGGGGGCGTGTGTGGCTCTGACTTCAGGCAGGATCAGATCTCTGAAGAGGTTGAAGCACTTCTCTTTCGGGAGGGGGGGGGAGGAGATAGGGACAACCTGCAGATGGGGCCACTGGGAGTGGATGGCCTTGTGTGAGCAGAGGTTTGGCAACAGCTAATCTCAGTTGTGTTCAACTTGAAACGGCTCCAAATCTAGCTTCCTTTTTTTCTTTTGGAGACAACGGTGCTAACATGAGCTCGTTGAAAGGAAAAAATGGGTCTTAATTCATCCTGAACAGTTCAGGTAGTAGCTGGCTCCAGTCTCTTAAATTTATGAGGTTCAAGCAAGAAGGATGCTACCAATAATTCTTTTGTAAGTTGGATGATAATCCTACCTAGCATTTCCAAAGTGTGTGTGTGTGTGTGTGTGTCTGTTTTAAATAGGTAAAATCTTCCAATTGTTGGTTTCCTTTCCTTTCTAGGTTGTAACCTTGTGGTACAGATCCCCAGAGGTCTTGCTTGGCTCTGCTCGCTACTCTACCCCTGTAGATATATGGAGCATCGGGACCATCTTTGCAGAAATGGCCACCAAGAAGCCGCTGTTTCACGGGGATTCAGAAATCGACCAGCTCTTCCGGATCTTCAGGTATCAAGGCAAACAATTAGATGGGGCAAGAAGAATCTGTGGCTTGTTGGGGGGGGGGGGGGCGGTGTCACTTTGCATGCTCCTCATAGACAACTGTGGCGTTCCCTGGTGAATTGGGATTGGTCTGTTCATGGTTCCTGGCCGCTCTTTTTTTTTTCAAAAGTTTTTTTCAGTTTTATTTCTTATGTACATAATATAAAATGTATATTTTCTTATACATAATTAATCATACATATACATGTTTTCCTTAAAGAAAGATTTAAAATAAGGCATTTTAATTACATTCGGAGTTGCTCTTCTACCTTTTCTTCCCTCATTTCGCAACAAACCACCTTCTCCTCCTTTCCCTTCCCTCCCTCCTCTCCTCCTTTCTCTTTCCTCCTCTCCTACCTCATCCTACTTCCCCTTCCTTTCCCAACACTCCTCTCTTCTTTTCCTCCTTCTCTCCTACTCCTGTCCCCTTTCCTTTCCTTCCTTCCTCTCTTTTTCCCTTTCTTTCATTCTTCTCCCTCCCTACCCTCTTACTCCCCTCTCCTTTCTATCTTCTTTGCTATGGAATATTCTTGCTTGGTATCCGAGCAACTCCTGTATTCTAATCATATATATTTTCTTTCAGTTTCTTTTCAGATTTATTCTATCAGTATTTTTTCTTTTTTTTCCTTTTTTTATTGAAAAGTTTTTAAAACTTCTACAAATTAATCCCCCTCCCCCCACCCTCCCCAATCTATCAGTATTATCATCCTAATTGTACTTTTATGCTTATAATCTTTCTTTTCCCCCCTCCCGTCCCGCTTTTTCATTTACTCTGATGTCATCTGAATTTCTATTTCTTTTTTGTTCTCTCCCTCATTTAACTTTCTGTTATCTAAATCATTTATCTATCCTCTTATCTTCCTATTTCTTTTCTAACCATATATAAAATCTTCCCCATGTCTTGAAATACACTGATTCCTCTTCATCTCTTATTCTTAAAGTTAATCTATTCATTTCCGCATAATCTAAAATCTTTTTTATTACTTCACCTTCTGACGGAATTTTTTCTGTTTTCCAATTTTGAGTTTCTGGCCATTCTCCTGGAAGACAGCTCTTAAGCTTGGCGGACTTCAACTCCCAGAATTCCCCAGCCAGCTGGCTGGGGAATTCTGGGAGTTGAAGTCCGCCAGGCTTAAACTGGCCAAGGTTGCACACCTCTGTCCTAGAACAGCTGTAACACCTATTGTATTACTACATCACTCCTGCTGGACCAATGTAAGCAAAATTATATTTTGCAGCTTGCAGATGGTTGCCCATTTCTTCCTACTTCTGGGGTGCCCAGATGATATGGACAGACAGACCCACACAGGCACAGCCCTCCTTTTCTTTTTTTTTCTTTTCTTTTCTTTTCTTGCTGATGTTGCCAAGGCCACAAAGTTTCTGTGTCAGTTTGTGACTGGGTGATGGGAGAGGAACTTTTGCCAGCTGGTCTTCACCCTCCAAGGGTGGGACTCCGAAAGCCTCCCTCCTGAGGTCTCTATGCGGGCAGATTCAACCCACCGTTTTCTCCTCTTCCTGGCAGAGCATTGGGGACCCCCAACAATGACGTCTGGCCGGAAGTAGAATCCTTGCAGGATTACAAGAACACCTTTCCCAAATGGAAACCGAGCAGCCTGGCATCCCACGTGAAGAATTTGGATGATGAAGGCCTCGATCTGCTCTCTGTAAGTGACAGTGTCGCTCTTCTTCTGCGGGACCTGGAAATTGAGTCATGGCAACTGGACTTCTTTCCCTTTTGGGTTTGAAGCCTTTCACTGCCTATCCAAGTACCTTCTTGAGTCTGACCTGTCCTCCTAACCTGTATAAGCAGCAAAACATTTCAAATAAAAATAAAAAGAAGTCCAGTGGTTATACCTCAACTTCCAGACAACTCTAGCTGGATGACTGAGAATCTTCATCAACATCTGCACACCCTTGAAAGGCCCCATCCTCAAAGTGGGCCTTTTGATTCTTCTGGAGGGGAAACCAAATATCTCTCTTAGTTGTTAAGGTGGCCAAGGCATTGAGCAGAAAGCAGGCTTGAGAAAATGGCTGCAGGTCCGCAAATCGGTTTGGTGAATAGTTGCTTGGAGA
This sequence comes from Masticophis lateralis, assembly GCA_030761175.1. Lineage (NCBI taxonomy): Eukaryota > Metazoa > Chordata > Lepidosauria > Squamata > Colubridae > Masticophis > Masticophis lateralis. The sequence continues at coordinate 97,660,199 of JAUDYJ010000005.1, forward strand.
AACCAGGATTTATAGTAGGTTATATTTACAAAAGGTAAATATAATATAAATGTAAAAGGGACGCAGTGGCCCAGTGGCTAAGACGCTGAGTTTGTCGATCGAAAGGCGGTTCGAATCCCTAGTGCCGTTTCACGGGGTGAGCTTCCATTACTTATCCCAGCTTCTGCCAACCTAGCAGTTCGAAAGCATGTAAAAAAATGCCAGTAGAAAAATAGGGACCACCTTTGGTGGGAAGGTAACAACGTTCCGTGCGCCTTTGGTATTGAGTCATGCTGACCACATGACCACGGAGACGTCTTTGGACAGCGCTGGCTCTTTGGCTTTGAAACAGAGATGAGCACCGCCCCATAGAGTCGGAAAAGACTAGCACATATGTGCGAGGGGAACCTTTACCTATATTTACAAATAGTTTTTGATGTAGCTGTTTGTTTCAAACCCAAATATATCCCTAATACAAGTGAAGTCTGCTGTTAGGATAACAGTTTGGTTGGCTTGTTCCTTCTTGATGAAGGGAAATGTAGCTCCTACCTGCGGAATCCTCGATTGTCCACACAGTTATTCTAATCGATAAAATAGGGTTTTCCTGAGTCATGCAAATGAGATGCACGTGTATAATCTGTCAGAGGGAAGGTTTAACAGATTTTAACAGATTAACAGAGTTGGAAGGGACCTTGTTGATCATCTAGTCCAACCCCCCACCCAAGCAGGAGACCCTCCACCATTTCTGACAGATGGCAGTCCAGTCTCTTCTTGAAAGCTTCCAGTGATGAAGCTCCCACAACTTCTGAAGGCAACTTCTGTTCCTCTGGCTGATTGCTCTCACTGTCAGAGAAAGTTCCTCCTTAAGGGACCTGGAAGGGTTCTGCCAGATGAGATCCTATCCTGTGTTTTCCTTCATTCAAAGTTTTTCTCTCTAGCCTCTTCCCACATGTGCAGGGTCTGCTTTTTTCCCAGATCTCTAGATGCAGGGGGTCGTCGGGATGACTCAGTAGGTCACTAGTAGTCTAGTATACATTAGCGGTCCTGGTTTGGCATGTTCCAACTTGTTTTGAAGGACTTCTCATACAGTTTTGTAGAACAGCCGTCCCCAGCCCTTTTGGCACCAGGAACCAGTATCATGGAAGATAATGTTTCTACAGACTGGGGATGTGGGGGAGTGTGCATGTAAATCACACATATGCATAGTTTGCCTCGCCCGCTACTCACCTCCAGCTGTGCAGCCTAACAGGCCACAGATTGATACCTGTCCACGGTCCGGGGCTTGGCAACCCCTGTGTAGGACAAAGCTCAAAATTGTCATCTATTATTTGTTCTAATGTCTGGAAGACATTGTATTTCTCACGTTGCATTAGGTGAAGGAGATGACCGGTAGGTGTAGAGCGGTCACCACTCCCCTTTCTCTTCTCAACATCCAAATAGGGAGACTGCGATTCTGCCATAGGGCCCGAGTCCCACCAAATACAACAGCTACCCACCACCTTTCCCATGGGGGCCACTGGCTTCCCTGCCCTAATTTATTCGGTTAACAGTTTAGACCAGCGGTGTCAAACTCAAGGCCCGTGGGCCAGATCTGGCCCATGGGGCTGGCCTGGAAATAGCAAGGGGGGGGGGGCAGCAGGGTGTTGCAGGAGGCGTCCCATCTCCTCCCACCACCCCAACTGTCCCACAGAGGAGAACTACAATGCTGATCCAGCACTCAAAGATATCCAATTTGACACCCCTGGTTTAGGCCCTTAGAATTAACAGATTACACACTGGCCTGCTGCAAGGCAACTGACATCGTACTTCCAAGAACCCTTTTGGGCTCCAGAGGTAGATTTAAAAACTGAAAATGAGGGTTAGTTGCTTTCAGTGCTTTGCTTGGGAGGATCACACACCTATGGACAGAGAGGGAAGAAGCCTCAGCAGACAATAATCTGGGGAGATTTTCTGATTGTCTCTTATGCTTTGTTTTACCTGGCCATGCCCTGTTTTGTAGCCATTTTGTGCAATCTAAGAACCAAAAGTGGCTGCAGGGATTAGATATGTTCTGAAGTGGGGCTGGAGAGTATGGGTCCAAAGTTTCCGGCTCTGACGTGGACGCCCATCGCTCCGCCCTTCTTGCCTGTGGATTGTGGGTGGGTGACATGTCCTTTTGTTTTGACTTGCAGAAAATGTTGATCTACGATCCGGCAAAAAGGATTTCTGGCCGTGTGGCCCTGAATCACCCCTACTTTGATGACCTGGACAAATCGAAACTCCCAGCCAACCGGCTCAAGAAATGCTAACTGTTGGTTTGTGGAGAAGCTGCTGCAGTTGTTTGCTGCGAGAGTATGCAGAAATTGTTGCTCTTGTTTTTTTATATATGTCTGTCTTGATCTGTTCTAAAATTATAGCTCTGTTTAGAGTCCCTGATGTAAAATCCTCCTCAAATGTAAATATTAAGTGACTCAGTCCTCAATAAATTTGTGCACTGTTAATTATTCCCACCGTTATATAAATAAATCCTTCAAAACTAGGGTGGAATATTTGTTTCTTCCAGATGCTCGGCCTGACTACCAGAAGGGGTTAAAGACTTCTTAGCCCTTAGGGTTTTTGTAGAAAAAGCCCCCTATCTCCAAGCCCCAGTCGGACGAACCCAAAATCTCCAACAGCTGCAAATCTGGCTTTGCCGAGATCATCTTTGAGGACCTTCCCCCTCCTGTAGGTGTCCCAGAGAAGTCCACGCAGGGCTTGAGGCCAGTCCTTGCATGGCTCCCTGCTCAAGGGAGCCTGCTCCGCTCAATTGTGTGTGGCTTTAGGGACGGTGACAGTCTCCCTTCCTCTCCTCTCTTCCTGGAGAACATCTGGGCAGCCCCTGCTGTGATCTGCAACTCCCTCCGTAGCAGTGAGGTGAGGGTCAACCTCTAGACCACCAGCAGACAGGAAGCAGTCATCTACTTCATCTTGAAGGGCAGCAATAGAAGTTGCAGCAGACCATTGTCGAACCTTCTGTTGAATGTTTGTTTCTCCTGTGAAACCTGAGATTTCAGTTACCGGCTGCTTCCTGGGGTTCTCAAGTCACGGAAACTCAAGATGGTCACACTGTTGACAGGCAGACATTCAACCGAAGGAGCTCTGTTTATGGACCCCGCTTTATCGTGTTCTGTAGCAGAGGAGGAAATGAGGTCATCATAAATGTAACCAATTCAAGTGAGAAATGATGGCTGCTGCATCCATGACTCAACAAACTGACTTGTCAGTGTGCCATTTCCTCTTGAACCACAAGATGTCAGTACAAAACACAATATGCAATCATCTACATAATCAAGGCGGCTGCAGGATGGAGCTTAATCACCTTGGAATAGTTTGCAGGGTAATTAGAGGCGCCTTTGCACTTTTATGTGAGTTTATGGGGCAGAATTACTACACTTAAAAATGATTGTTGAAAAGATGGCAAACTGTTTAAAACCCTTTTCTCCCTTCTCTCTTCCTGGGAGTAGCTGGTGGATTAGAAGATGATTGTCTTTGCGGAAGAAGGAGTGTTTATCAAAATTGCCACATCTATCAATGAATGTCGTATTTACTTAATATAAATCTAATATCTAATGTTTTGAACTGTTAGTGTGAAAAGTGCTACATGTTTCGGGCAGCATCTTCTGCTTTCTCCTTCAACAACACAAGCAGATTTCTGGGTTCACTTGACCTGGGAAGGAAACTTCCTTTTCTCAGCCGTAGACCATCTTGAGCTCAAGAAACAAGAATAAGAAAAGGATGTTTTTCCACTTCTGCTCACAGCTTCCCATCTTTGACCAAGTGTGAAAAGTGCGACACTTTTCAACATATGTGGATACAATTCATTTGCACTTAATGCAGGTGGGAAAATTCTGCAGGTGGCGTGCCTCTGCTTTTCCCCTTAATTAGAAGTGTGATACGGAAAATATTGTGCTTCCAGCTGGCCATCGATTACCACAAAATGTTCAGAATTTCTGAACAAAGTTAAATGGAGGGATTTTAATCCAATATAGGTAAGCTTTTAGTGTCTGCTTGGAAGAAAAGTCTATAGTTTTATTTGTCATCCACATCTTAACGTGTGGCAATAACCAACTGGTGACCTCTGGCTGTGACAATTAAAACTTGTCCAAAAGACGAGACCGCCTTCTAAATCTTTGACTTGCTACTTTAACTGGATAGCCTGGATACTCAACAGACTAAAAGCCTGTTATTAACATTCAGCTGTCTGCAATTAGTAAGTTCAAATCTCACCAGGCTCAAGGTGGACTCAGCCTTCCATCCTTTCTAAGGTAGGTAAATTGAGGCCCCAGTTTGTGGGACAATAAGCTGACTTTGTATAAATATACAAAAGTATGAAGGCTATTGCTTAACGCATTGTAAACCGCCCTGAGACTCTGGAGAAGGGCGGCATATAAATCAATTTTTTTTTAAAAAAATGCCTAGAGTTGGGATGGATTATCAGAGCTTCTTTGTCTCAAACCATCCTAAACACGTAGAGTCTCTCCTTTACATAGGACCATCTTATGACCTGTGGAGAAAAATACCTCTCACACACATGAATGTATAAAAACAAAACACTTTTTTAGGTTTGTTGTTAGTTGCAAAGTCATGTCCAACCCATGGCAACCCCATGGACAACGTTCCTCCAGGCCTGCCTGCCTTCTACCATCCTCTGGAGTCCATTTAAGATCACACCGACTGCTTCAGTGACTCCATCCAGCCACCTCATTCTCTGCCGTCCCCTTCTTCTTTTGCCCTCAGTCTTTCTCAGCATTAGGCTCTTCTCCAGTGAGTCCTCCCATCTCATTAGGTGGCCAAAGTATTTGAGTTTCCTCTTCAGGATCTGGCCTTGTAAAGAGCAGTCAGGGTTGATCTCCTTTAGGACTGACCGGTTTGATCCCTTTGCAGTCCAAGGGACTCACAGGAGTCTTCTCCAGCACCAGAGTTCAAAGGCCTCCATTCTTTGGCGCTCAGCCTTTCTTATGGACCAACTTTCACAGCCATACATTGCAACTGGGAAAACCATAGCCTTGACTATATACACTTTTGTTGGCAGGGAGATGTCTCTGCTTTTTAGTATACTGTCTAGATTTGCCATAGCTTTCCTCCCCAGGATCAAGCGTCTTTTAATTTCTTGGCTGCAGTCCCCATCTGCAGTGATCTTGGAGCCCAGGAAAATAAAATCTGTCACTATCTCTATTTCTTCCCCATCTATTTGCCAGGAATTAAGAGGGCCAGATGCCATGATATTCCTTTTCTTTTTTGGGTTGGTCAATCAGAAAAGACGTCCACACGGCCACTTCAAACTCCTGCAAAATGTAGGGGTAAGAAACAGCAGCAGAACTTTTTAAACATCTTCCAATTCAAATCTTCAACGTTGATTCGTTCTTAAGGCGGGTGTTGTGGCCCCGTCCTCTGAGCCTATCCCTTTGGAGGAAGGCAACTCTGAGCAGGAGGAAGAGGAGCCAGCCAGATCTCCCAGCCCTCCCCCTCTGGCACCGGCTCAGGTGCCAGCTGAAAGAGAGCCAAGTAGTGGGGAAACAGGTGTCTCAGATGAGAGTGAGGGAGAGACGTCATTCCTGGACGCACGCCAAAGAAGGCGAGAGAAAAGGGTACTGCAGCTGCGGCGTATGAGGAAATCCTGAGTCATTGGATTGGAGTCATAGGATCCATGACTCACTGGACCACACCCAGAAGCATATCTATTTAAGACAGTACAATGGGTCACGAAGTTCGTGACGAACAAAGCTAACTGCACAGCTAAACAAACGGAGCAACCTCGTAGTCTTGGAAGCTGGATGAACGGCAAAGCTACGTAGGTGATTTTCTTGTTTATGTAAACCAATAAAGTCCTTGGCAGACGGTGTGCATATCGCTGCCAAGGTTGAGATAAGAACTGCAGAGTGTGCCAAGTGAGTCTTAACCCTCGGCTGGCTGTGTTTTTGTGGGTCTCTGAAGGGGGGGGGACAGATCATCTTGTTCGTCACCCAAAACTCCATCGTTAACCCACGATGGACCAACAGCTGCAGCAGCAGGTACAGCAGATGCTGGAGGCCAATCAACTTCTGCAACAGCAAGTAGCACAGCTAACTGCACAACTTGCTTTGGGAAATGCTCCTGTAGCAGCTCCACCTGCTCCCCTTCCCCGTCCAAGATGCCCAGTGAACATGCCAGATAAGTTTTCTGGACAGCAGGAAATGTTCCCGGCCTTCTTGGGACAGTGCCAGCTGTACATGGCAATGCGGCCGGAGGATTTTCCGGATGACCGGGTTCGGGTGGCTTTTATTATCAGCTCCCTCTCTGGCACTGCCGCCCGATGGGCCACGCCCCTGTTGCTGCAAGACAGCCCCTTGCTTCTGGACTATCAGGGCTTTTTGCAACACCTGCGCACCATGTTTGAGGACCCCCTCCGGGTGCAGACGGCAGCGAGGCGCATCAAAGACCTCCGCCAAGGCAAGCGCCCCCTGCAGGACTATATTGCGGAGTTCCGATTGCTAGGCCAGGATTCGGCCTGGAATGAGGCGGCGCTGATGGATGCCTTCCAGGACGGCCTCTGCGATGAGATGCAGGACGAGCTGGTTCGGGTGGAGGCGCCACAGACCCTGGACACGCTGGTGACCCAATGCCTGCGCATCGATGCCCGCCTACAACGGCGACGGCCCCGTAGGGCTCTTCCGGAACCACCGACAGTGCCGGCACCCCCGCGTTTCGTACCAACAGCGCCCCGGACCGTACCGCGTTTGGTGGCGACGGCTGAGGAGCCCATGGAGCTCGGAGCAGCCAGACCTCAACTGACGGCCCAGGAGCGGATGCGGAGACGCCAAGGGGGGTTGTGCCTCTATTGCGGCGAGGCTGGACATTTCGCCGCCTCGTGTCCCCGGAAGCGGAGTGGATCGCTCAAGCCTGTTCCGGAGCCTCGGCGTGACCAGCCGGGAAACGGGTCAGGCCTGGCCTAGGGGAAACTCTGGGTCAGGCAGGTGACCATGCCCCGCCGGAGGCGGCGGCTGTGGACTGTGAGCCCCCTCGGCACCTGATTTTGAACACCCGGGTGTTGTTGGCTAACCGGTCGGAGGGGCTCCAGGCGCACGCGCTGGTGGACTCGGGGGCCACCACGAACTTTATGGACCAGGCCTTTGTGGCCCATTACAAGGTTCCCTTGGTTCCAGTGGACCCTCCGTTGAGGGTCGAAACTATTGATGGGCGGGAACTTGTGGCGGGGCCCATCAACTTCGCTACTCAGCCCTTGCGCCTTGCCATTGGGAACCATGAGGAGGCGATCCAGTTTTATGTGACGGCGGACCTGCACTTCCCCTTGGTCCTGGGGATGGCCTGGCTTCGGGCGCACGACCCTCAGGTGGCGTGGTCGAGAAATGCCATCTCGTTCCCCAGCCTGCAGTGTGTCGACCACCTTCGCCACACCTGTGCCGGCCAGGACGTCTCTGCCCCGAACGTCTCCTTGCCTCCGGAGCTGACATCCTTCGCCGACGTGTTCAGCGAGAAGGAGGCGGATCGCTTGCCCCCGCACCGACCCTACGACTGCGCGGTGGACTTGATGCCCAACGCGCCCCTGCCCTCGGGACGCCTGTACTCCATGTCGGAGCCCGAGCTGGCCGCCTTACGGGACTTTCTGGACAAGAACCTGGCCCGTGGGTTCATCCGGCCTTCGACCTCCCCGCTCTCGGCCCCAGTCCTCTTCGTGAAAAAGAAGACGGGGGACTTGCGCCTGTGTTGCGACTACCGGCGCTTGAATGCCATCACGGTACGGAATCGCTATCCCCTGCCGCTGATCCCGGAGCTGATGGAGAGGTTGCGGGAGGCCTCGATTTTCACCAAGCTCGACCTCCGGGGAGCCTACAACCTGGTGCGGATGCGAGAGGGGGACGAGTGGAAGACGGCATTTGGCACCCGATACGGACACTTTGAATATACCGTCATGCCGTTCGGGTTGACCAACGCCCCCGCGGTCTTCCAGCACTTGATGAACGACGTGTTCCGGGACATGCTGGATCGGTTCGTGGTGATCTACCTGGATGATATTTTGATCTATTCCCGGACCCCGGAGAGTCACCTCCAGCATGTCTGCCAGGTCCTGCAGCGCCTGCGGGAGCACCAGCTCTATGCGAAGTTGGAGAAATGTTACTTCTTCCAGACTTCCATAGAGTTCCTCGGGCACATCATCACCCCCGAGGGCATCGCGATGGACCCACACAAGGTGGCGGCCTTGCGCAGTTGGGAACCCCCGCGTCGGGTGAAGGACGTCCAGCGTCTGTTGGGATTCGCCAACTACTACCGGACCTTCATCCCGGGCTTTGCCACCCTGACCGTGCCGTTGACCCAGCTCCTTCGGAAGAAGGTTCCGTTCCAGTGGGGGCCCCCGCAGCAGCAGGCCTTCGAGGTTCTCAAGCAGGCCTTTGTCACGGAGCCGGTCCTGAGGCACCCCGATCCACACCGTCCGTTCGTGGTTGAGACAGACGCGTCCAACGTGGCGATTGGAGCGGTGCTGCTACAGGCTCCGGTGGATGGTGGCACTCTTTTTCCCTGCGCTTACTACTCCCGGAAACTCACTCCTTCCGAGCGCAACTACACCATCTGGGAAAAGGAGTTGCTGGCTATCAAGGCCGCGTTCGAGGCTTGGCGACATCACCTCGAGGGGGCCCGACACCAGGTGGAGGTGCGGACGGACCATCGGAACCTGGAGCACCTCACCACGGCCAGGAATTTGAACCAGCGGCAGATCCGGTGGTCGTTGTTTTTCGCCCGGTTCAACTTCCACGTCACATACATTCCGAGCCACCTCAACCAGAGGGCGGACGCGCTATCCCGTAAGCCGGAATACTTTTGCCCAAAGGACTCCCTTTCCCCCCGGACGGTGCTGCCAGCGGACTCCTTGGCCGCGGTCCAGGAACCGGTGGACCTGCGGACTCAGGTGCTGGAAGCGCAGCGACGGGACGACTGGTCGCAGCAGCGGAGAGCGGACGTCGGCCCCGCGTCCCCATGGACCGTGGAGGAGGGCTTGCTCAGACACCGGGGTCGGCTGTACGTGCCCACAAGTCCGCTCCGAGCCCTCGTCATGAACCAGTGCCATGACAACCCCGCGGCGGGGCACTTCGGCTTCTTTAAGACCTTGAACCTAGTGACGCGGACTTTTTGGTGGCCTCGGGTACGGCACGACGTGCACGCCTACGTGACGTCCTGTGTGCCATGCCGACAGGCCAAAGCCGCGTCCGGCCCCCCTCCTGGACTCCTCCAGCCGCTGCCGACACCGGAGAGACCGTGGGGAGCCATCTCCATGGACTTCCTGACTGACCTGCCCCTGTCCGCTACGTTCACGACCGTCCTCGTGGTGGTGGATGCGCTCACGAAGATGGCACATTTCATCCCGTGCCGCGGCCTGCCCTCAGCTCGTACCACGGCTCGCCTGTTCCTGCAACACATCTTCCGCCTCCACGGCCTGCCGGACCGGGTGGTTTCGGATCGCGGGGCCCAGTTCACGGCCCGCTTCTGGAAAAGCCTGATGGCTGCGCTGGAGGTGCAGGTGTGCCTGTCGTCATCACACCACCCGGAGACTGACGGGGGCACGGAGAAGGTCATTGGCATACTGGAGCAGTACCTCCGCTGTTTTGTCAACCAGCAGCAGGACAACTGGGCCGAGTACCTTCCCCTGGCGGAGTTCGCTTTTAACAACTCCCAACATACCTCCACCCAGATGACACCGTTCCATGCCAACGTCGGGTACCATCCACGTTTTTTTCCGTTGACCATCATGGACTCCCCTGTTCCTGAGACCCGGGACTTCCTCTCGGAGCTGCAGGCGGTGCAGCAACTGGTGCGGCGGCAGCTGATCCGGGCGAAAGAGGACTATAAACGGTTCGCCGATCGCGGCCGCCGGGCGACGCCACCGCTGGAAGTTGGAGATCGGGTGTGGCTGTCCACGAAACACCTCCCCACGGACCAGCCGGTGAGGAAACTGGCCCACCGCTTTATCGGTCCCTTCCCCATCGAGGCGGTCATCAACCCGGTGGCCTATCGGTTGACTCTACCCCGCTCCATGCGGCTCCACCCCGTTTTTCATCGGTCCCTCCTGGTCCCTGAGACTCCCACTAGCCGTCTCCGCCGCCCGCCGCCGCCTGCCCCCCCAGCCGCAGCCGACGAGGACGACGCCTCGACGTATGAGGTGGACAGTATTCGGGACTCCCGTTGGCTGAAGGGGCGCTTCCAATACCTCATCGCTTGGAAAGGGTACGGGGCCGAGGATTTCACCTGGGTGGACGCATCTGCCGTTCAGGCCCCTGACCTGGTGCGGACTTTCCACGAACAGTTCCCGTCCCGACCCCATCCCGACCGTCAGACCCGGGGGAAGGGCCCTGCGGTGGGGGATAGTGTTGTGGCCCCGTCCTCTGAGCCTATCCCTTTGGAGGAAGGCAACTCTGAGCAGGAGGAAGAGGAGCCAGCCAGATCTCCCAGCCCTCCCCCTCTGGCACCGGCTCAGGTGCCAGCTGAAAGAGAGCCAAGTAGTGGGGAAACAGGTGTCTCAGATGAGAGTGAGGGAGAGACGTCATTCCTGGACGCACGCCAAAGAAGGCGAGAGAAAAGGGTACTGCAGCTGCGGCGTATGAGGAAATCCTGAGTCATTGGATTGGAGTCATAGGATCCATGACTCACTGGACCACACCCAGAAGCATATCTATTTAAGACAGTACAATGGGTCACGAAGTTCGTGACGAACAAAGCTAACTGCACAGCTAAACAAACGGAGCAACCTCGTAGTCTTGGAAGCTGGATGAACGGCAAAGCTACGTAGGTGATTTTCTTGTTTATGTAAACCAATAAAGTCCTTGGCAGACGGTGTGCATATCGCTGCCAAGGTTGAGATAAGAACTGCAGAGTGTGCCAAGTGAGTCTTAACCCTCGGCTGGCTGTGTTTTTGTGGGTCTCTGAAGGGGGGGGGACAGATCAGCGGGCTTAAAGGATGCATTCCCCATCTAAGAGCAGGACCACAACCACCAATATTGTGTTTTTAGATATCTTACACTGGGCCCCATCCTCAACCCCTTAGTAGACATTGCCTTCTTTTAGGACGTCTTTTCCATGAAAAATTTAGGAAGACAAGTTGCAAGGTGATGTCATGGCCAGAGGGAGGAAATGAAGGTGGATTCAGACGGCTTCCTTGTGGCCTGCATTGCGCTTCCAGAGCAACAGCTCCTCCATTTCAAAGGGGACCCTGCAATTAGTGGAGGGGGAAGGAAGGGCACCAGAACCTCCTGCACCTGAAGTTCTCTGTGTGGCTTAGTGTTGTGGCCCGCCAGCGGTCAACAGAGCTGGCAGAGGTTGGGGAGGAATGTGGGCCAGTCCTGGAGTCTGGGGAAGGCTCTGACAATGGCTCTGAGTCGGAGGCAGAAAGGGGGCCAAGGCCATCTTGGTAGTTCTTTGTTGCCTCCAGAGTCTAACATCAGCGAGGCAGAAGAACAGCGGGAGCCTGTTCCCAATGTCCACATGCGCAGAGCGGCCAGGAGACAGGAACAATTAAGGAAACAGGGTCGACTTGGGAGTAAAGCTTGGAGATGATTGGCCCCTCCCATAAAATATAAAAGAGAAGCGAATGGATCATGAGCTTTTGCAGGAAGCAATTAGTTCATCTGGTCAATAAAAGCTTTGGAAAAGCTCTGTTTGACTCTGTGCTAAGTTTGGCCTTGCCCTACATTTGGCAGTTCTCTGGCAGCATTCCAAGGGAGATAAGGTGAGTGTTTGCAAACACTCCTCTGAAAGACTGTTTATCAAGCCTTGCAGATGCAGGGGCTGGGAGGCTTTGGGGGAGGTAATGCAGCTAAACAGCCTCAGGCGCTTGTTAGGAGAAGGAAGGGGAGGGTGGAAGCTCCCCTGTACTTGATCGTGCCTCTCTGACACCAAATGGGAAGAGAAGGGGGGGGGGTTTAACCCTAATCCTAACCCAGTCCCTGCATCGATCGTGCTATGACTTCTGGTTGCCAGCATTGCCAGCCAGCTGATTGGCTGGTGGCGAATTGTCCTGTGCGCCCAAACGCCCAACACGAACTATTTCAACGAATGGGCTGCGGCAAAGGGACTGGGACAGAGGGGCCGTGGCCCATGTGCCGGGGCGAAAAGATGGAGGTGGGCCAGCCGGGGAGAAAAGCTGGTGGACAATGCGTGGAGGAAGAACCCTGCAAGCGAAGCAGACACGGCCAAAGGTAGGAGCCTAAAAGTCCCATTCCACTTAGGACGGGTGCTTGTGCAACAAACACAATGTGACCTTTCAGGTGTGCCTTACATCCCTGGGATGAAAACTATACTCCAGTTCCACGTCTTCATAAGCCTTGCATACATGTCCATGTGACCCATTGGGTCGTGGGAAAACAGTTCGAGAAATATTCTGGAAAGAAGCATGAATTGCTTTTAACACATCCTTTAAAATGAGGAGAGGAAAGGTGGTATAGCTAAACCATTTTATTGAGATGCTTTTCCCAAAATAGAAACAAAAGTAAGTCTCCCACCAAGCTTAAAGGCCACAGGCAGAATTAAACCAAATGAACCAGCCATTTGGTTCCAGAAGCTCTTAAGTAGTTCAACCATCAGTTATTGCAAATAGCCCTAGTTCATTGACTCCTCTCCCTGTGTCAAGAGTACTGGTGATCTTGCCAGGCCCAGCAGTGATGGTTATACAACGCACAGGGTGCGAACATTTTGCAATAGGCTGCCTCAATCCTGGGGACAGGTAAAGAGCTGAGCCCATAGCTCCCCTGTCCAGAGGTGGTTGCTAAACTGGACTCCAGAAGGATGCCATAAGCAGCCTTAGGCTCTCCTCCACCTGCATAAATCTCCCTTTGCGATCATCGCTCTTGCTCTTGGGGAGTCACAGATTTTCCCTCAGCTTGCTCTGCTTTTCCTCTTGTGATCCTTGACCAAGCATGACAGGTATGTGCAAATACCCTTTGCCTTCCCAGCCCTTTATAACAAATGGTACAATGAGTTTTAGAAAATATGGATTATTTAATGTATACAGTGGAGATATTTCTGAGTCTCTCTTGGTGCTTGAAGCAGAGTCGGTGGTCTCCGCTTCTGGGCTCTGAAGGGGAGGTGGAGAAGGTTTCCTGATTCAGCAGCAACTGAGAAAGTTTCCTTCCCCAGTTGGCTCAAAAGTTGAGAAATCTGCCTCCCTAATGGGGAATGACCTACGTATTCACCTGCTTTACCTGTAAATATGGAGGTAAATGGAGCAGGCTTTGAAGAAGGGACTTTATTTATATCCCTCTAAGGAACTGAGAGAATACAGATGGGAGGGTCACACTGATTCCCCACAATCTCTTTGTCTGGTAGGGGGTGAGCAGCCCAGGTTCACCTCTGCCTGAAGGGGAGATAGGAAGCCTTTGATTTATGACCGTAATTGACCCTGATAATTACAGTCATAAATCGTGACAGTCATAAAGCAGATGATCATGTGACTGGACCAGCTTTTATTTCTTTTTTTGCAGTGGTGGTTAAGTGAATGCCACGGTTGCAAAGTGAACATCGCAGTTGCTAAGCAAACACCCTGGTCATTATGCAAACTCATTGTTTACTCAGGATGCTTTTTGACGGAAACTGGAAGTAAACACTGGCTTCTGGCAAACATTGTAAGTTGTGGCCATGTGGCAGCAGTCATACGTGGGACTGTTTGCTGAGCATCCCGAAAGTCACCTGACTGAGGGGAGGGGGGGCATTGGAACTTTGGAACTGGCTCTAAGTGCCTTTTTTTTGGAGGTGTCCATCATAACTTTGACTGGTCACTAAGCAACTGGTTGTAATTCAAGGACTACCCAAAACAACCTCAGGTCTTCCAATCTAGCCCCCATTGTTCTGTCCCAGGAGGTAGCACATTTGTTCCTAAAGTATTTTTAAAAACAGTGCTAATATAAGTTGCCTCAAAATGCTAGAAATCTGATGTCTCCCTATATGGCTTTAGCAAAAGATATTTACCAAAATGTCAGAGATTTAGAGGAAAGATTTCCCAGCATTTTTAGAAGCAACAAGTTACTCAGAACAGCTTAGTTAAGAAGCTGTCATTTCAAAAATGGGATTATTTGGGCCAGGGTGACGCTATTGAAACACAGGTGGATGGTTGCTCTTTTGTAGAATAATAAAAATGGAAGAAGTCATTTCATTTAAGGAGCCCTTCACGTGTGAATATGTATAATGAACCACAGAATAGTATGCAGAACTTTCTCCAAAGAAAAGACCCAGACAGTTCTGAAGAAACTCACCCAAATTAGCAAAGAGTGTTCGTGCCTTTGGATTTGAAAGAGAAAAAGATATTTTCCTTAATTTCACTCCTGAACTAGATAAAAAGGAGAGAATTACACATGGCAGTTGCCTCCTGCCCTAGCAGGCCAAACATTCAACATACATATTTGATCACCTAGCTGAAAAAAACTGTACACTTTGTGTTCTTTGGCTGATTGACAATTACAATCCTAATAACTTTTGTTGTTAGTGGATCTCATTTTTTCAGATAAATGAAACAAGGATTTAATTGTTACAAATGCAGTCCTTGGGGGAAGGAAAAACATCGTTCGCCTGGCAAAATTGGACGTGTTGCTAGGTTAGCAATTTCAGGGAGATTTTAAAGCCATTGCTTTGTTTTCAGCACTATGGTGACCGAAGGGTGGTGAAAAGAAACAGAGATGATTTAAAGGCTTGGGTAATTTTGCAATCTTGGAGAGAGAAAATGTCACAGACATATTATTTAAAGACCTTTCCCTACGGACCCCACACAGAAACACTCAGTATAAAAATAGGCTCACTTCAGAGATCAAAACACTGATGCTGAATTTCTTGTTATTGAGTATAAAAGGGTGCGTGTGCCAGTCTTAGCTTATTAAAATGGCAGAGTGAGGGTCTAAGAAAGAGATTCACACTCCTGAGGTGAGCTTGTGCTTCCTAACCTTTGGTGATCCCTGAATTCAGATGGAATACAAGGGGTGCCTTCGGGTCTCTTCGGCCCAGTCTGCTGGGGAGAGACCCATGGAAATGAAGGGGAGAAAAGTCTTTGCGTGTCCCACTGAGTCCAGCTGTGCTCAGGAGCAATGCTAGAAACTAACTTTTTCCCAGCTGAGCCAAGATGGGTTGGCCTTCTCTCGGCTCAGGCAACCACCGTTGAGGAACTCCAGAAGCACCACTTCCTCTTTGAATGGTGTTTATTGAGGGCCAGTTCTTCCTTCTCTCGCTCCTTCTTAACCCGCTGGAAATGGTCTTCCTCCTTCAGGTACCAAATGGGAGGCCAACGGTGCTTTTCAAAATATTCCTGATTATCTGGTGAACAAACGATACCCCGTAAGTTTAACAATATCTTGAACCAGCAAAGTCTTAGAAACTTGTCTATTTTCTTGAAAAACTAGGGAATGTGTTATCCACCACGCAAAATCACGGAATGCAGAATCTGAAATCTTGTGCTGATTTGAGGGGGGGGGGGAGAGGAGTCTCTTTTCAAAACTCCACCAAGTTTCAAGTCATTATAGGATGGGGATGAGAACATCTGGGATTTCTTATTTGTGGTGGAGGACGTAGCTCTCTGTGTCTACTTTAGGATGTTCTCAAATGGAAAACTCAGAGTCAGATCATTTATGAAAGACACAAAATGCTAGACTGCCATAACTCAAAATGGACCATCCTAATCTACAGAAAAGTTCATCAAAATGTTTGATATTGAAGCATCCCAAAGGCAGAATAGGAAGCTTTGGGGGAGTGTCATTTCTGCAGCTTAGTTATGCATTCTTAGATGTCAGTGATTCTGCAGCTATTAAAAAAGGTCTTATAAGT
Organism: Masticophis lateralis; assembly: GCA_030761175.1. Lineage (NCBI taxonomy): Eukaryota > Metazoa > Chordata > Lepidosauria > Squamata > Colubridae > Masticophis > Masticophis lateralis. The sequence continues at coordinate 97,675,982 of JAUDYJ010000005.1, forward strand.
TATGTTAAAATAAGCAGCAAACCATATAAATATCTACAGGTGGACTTCAAATGCAGATATAAATATTGTGAAAAGGCAATGAAGAAAGCTTGCCAGAATCTCTTACCAGGAGATTTCATTTTAATTTCCTTTCGGAACTTCGAACAAACACTGTTATAGTTAGTGCAGATGTAATGCAAGCACCAAGCTGCCAGCTGCTTAGCATTGTGGAACTGGAAAAGAAACAGAGGGGAGTCAAGGCAAGAGAACATCTCCAGGGGCAGAGCCATCTGGGAAACCTCTTGGGAAGCAGTCAGTCAGGCTGGACATGTCACTGGAGCACGGACTGGTCCTCAAACCATCCTGATAGCCCAGTGGGTGGTCCTAAGGGACACTTTCTGGGAAGACAGAGGTTACTCTCAGGGGAAGAAGGGAGATATTGGCAGTAGAAAACTGATAAGCCAAAGGGGGGGGGGATTTCACCCTGCCAGTCTCTAGGACAGAGGTCTTCAAACTTGGCATCTTTAAGACTTGTGGACTTCAACTTCCAGGATTCTCCAGCCAACTGGCTGGAGAATCCTGGAAGTTGAAGTCCACAAGTCTTGAAGATGCCAAGTTTGAAGACCCCTGCTCTAGGAAAACATCCCCCAACCACCTTGTTATTTGGTCCTGAAACCTCCACTGCTCATAGTCATCCCAACCAGGCCGATCATGAATGCTGTTTCTTGTAGACCAGGCTCCCTTTTTCCCCCCATCTCCCATTGTGGGAAAGCTGGAATCTGCTCTCATTCTGCCTGCTGATCTTCCTCTCCCTCAAAAACACATGTCATCTCATTAAGGACAGATTTTAAAAAGGGGGATTTCCGGTGGTGAGAAGTTGTATTCTTAGCTTTTCAAGAAGAATAGCAGGATGAGAAGCACAAAAACTACTGGGGCCATCTCTTATACATCCCCAGCCCATTTGCGATTGTTATCCCAAACATAATGTTGAAGAAAAAGGAATCTCCTTTTTCATCCATGGGGAAGAATACAGTAACTCTCCATCCACAAATTCTTCACCAAAAGAAAGTCCAGATAGTCCTCGACTGACCACTCATAAATCACTTTTTTGAGTCTTGTTGTAAATGAATGGTTTTAAGTCGAGGACTACCGGTGCACATTTTTTACAATGTTGCAAGCATGAAAAGCATTTTCAATAGAGTGACACCAACCTGGGCTATTTCCAAAACACACAACACTTCTCCATCTATGCATACACCGCTCATGGCTGTTCTGGTGAGTGCCTGTACCGTGTGTTGCTCTGTTGAGGAAGAGAAGCTGACATGAGCTGCATTTGTGAAATCACTCCTGTATATGTCACAGGTGGCCCTCCTTCCCCTGCCTTTCCCCACCCAGCCTTTGCCATTTGCTGCTGCGGCCACTCTTTCTCACCCAGCTCTTTCTCTTTGAGGCTAGGGGAGCGGAGGGGTAGCTATTAGGATAGTTAATTCCAAGAACACTAACACAATAATTAACAAAGTCAGGCTGGAATAATAAATGGGCTCCTTCTTTCTGCAAGATTTGCTTAAACTCAATTGCTTAAGATGTTATTAGGCTCTCAAAGTAGAGATTTACAATGGAAACTTTAATATTCACACTCTTTCAATTAAGAATAATCAGGCTGCCTAAAGGGCATTATGAACTGCAGCCTGTTATTTGCTTTTGGTCTCTTAAGCAGGCACACACGTTTCTGGGGGGTGGGGGCTCAATTAATTCAGCACAGAGAGATCGGATGGAGGGAATATGACGGTTCCCTCACTGGAAATGTAGATTGCATTTCAGAAAACAAAGCGGCCAAAAGCTGATCCTTCCCGGATGTCTGGCAGGGAGGAGGGAGGGTGAAAGGCTGGAGAGGCTCACCTGCCAGTGCGGCCAAGTGGGGCAGGCAGAATCGGTTGGCCAGGGCAATTAATTCAAGGGGGTCCAAATCCTGGCTGCAGGACAGTTGCTTGGTGTACAGGTAATCCAGAACAGCTTGCATGGAAGTCTTAGTGATGTTGGGGAGAACAACCTGAAATGTTGGGGAAGGCATTTTTAAATATTCAGTGTGAAAAATAATCCAGTCCAGGGGAAAGAAGGTTGTGCTATTTTTCACCTAGGTTGAAAGATGTCTAGAAAAAGAGGGGAGGGGAAGGGAAGGGAAGGAGTGGCACAACCTGGGGATGGAGTTAAAAGAGGGATTAGCCTCAAAACTCTAGGTAGCCACAAGCCACAAGCGGACTTTTCTCAAGGATTTAGACTTAGTTTATTTGTGACTACATAGAGATTCTAGGCCAATCCTTCTTTTAACGCTGCCCCCAAATTCTGCCACTCCTTCCCCTACAGGAGGCTCCTTATTACAAGGGAAGGGTCAGCCTACTCCCAAACTAAGAGAAGGGGAGGACAGAAGAGGACAAAACCTGTGGTTTTCCAGCCTCTGAAAACTGGGCTCAATCTTCATTCTAGGAGGGAGGGTACAGATCGAGGCTCCCCATAAGCTTGGAAATATACCGTATCCAACTTCAGAGCTAATTAAATCTTTATGTATGTACACTGAAAGCATTTGCACCAGGACAAATTCCTTGTGTGTCCAATCATACTTGGAGAATAAAAAATTCTATTCTATTCTATTCTATTCTATTCTATTCTATTCTATTCTATTCTATTCTATTCTATTCTATTCTATTCTATTCTATTCTATTCTTCTTAAAAATATCTCATCTCAGACATGCAGTGCATTGACTTAGGTCTATGGGAAACTATGCAGGATTAAAATCTACATTAAGATTGGAGACCACAAAAATACAAGCACCCCTGACTGAACGCTATGATGCTCTCTCATGAGTAACAGCTCTTCTTATGGAATTTGTACACACACACTCACACATACAAACATGTTCTGAAGCTTAAGGTTGGAGCTGTAGAAACCGTTCCCATTGTAAATTTGTGCTACAGCACACTTGCTATTTAGCTGATTTACTAAGCCATTGCTCAAAGTCCTGATTCTCATTAATGAATCTCACTTTTGATGGAAAGCATCATCACCAAAGGCAGCTTGTTCTACTACCAAATCTACAATTATTAGAATGAAAAAAATCTACCATCCCATCAGGAGGAGCCTTATATTAAATTAATAAAGCCTTTTCGCTATCTTTCTTCTACATACAATTCTGCTTTCATGTGGTTGGAGTAAAATTAGTTCTTTGGCCTTGCAAAGTATCTTGGCAGCAATTCAGCCATTTATTGCTTCATTGAGTCATCTTCGTCTTCTTCAAAAAATTTGCTTTATCAAGGCAATGCATTAATCAGGATCTCATTTTACAAGATGAAATCCAAAATATTAGCTTACATCTTACCCTCTCTATGTTCTTTATGGTGAAATCGTTTTCTAGAGACCATAGGAAAACCTACAGTTCTAAACTGGACATCCCAGATGTTGTACCATTTACAAATGTAATGTAAATGTAAACCATTTACAATTTGTGAATTTTAATTTGTAAATGGAAAATTTGTAAATGGAAAATTTGCAAATGGTAAATTTGCAAATAGCAAATGGAAAGCCATTTCCAAAACCAACTGTATATGTACAGGCTAGATGAAACTTGGCTTAATGCCAGTAATTGTGAGAGGGATCTTGGAGCCCTGGTGGACAATCATTTAAATATGAGCCAACAGTGTGCAGCAGCTGCCAAAAAAGCCAGTGCAGTCTTAGGCTGCATTAACAGAAGGATAGAATCAGGATCACATGAAGTTCTAGTACCATTTTACAAAGCCTTAATAAGACCACACTTGGAATACTGCATCCAGTTCTGGTCACCACAATATAAGAAAGATGTTGAGAGACTCTGGAAAGAATGAAGAGAAGAGCAACAAAGATGACTTGGGGTTGGAGGTTAAAACATATGAAAAACAGTTGCAGGAATTAGGTATATCTAGTCTACTGAAAAGAAGGACTGGGGTGACATAATAGCAGTGTTGCAATATTTGAGGGGCTCCTAAAAAGATGAAGGGAATCAATCTATTTTCCAAAACACCAGAAGGCAAGTCAAGAAACAATGGATGGAAACTAACCAAGGAGGGAAGCAATCTAGAACTAAGGAGAAATTTCCTAATGATGAGGGCAATCAACCAATGGAACAGCTTGTCTTCAGATGTTTTGGGTGCTCCATCACTGGAGGCTTTCAAAAAGAGACCAGACAATCATTTCTCTGAAATGGTATAGGGTCTCCTGCTCGAGCAAGGGGTTGGACTAGAAGACCTCCGTGGTCCCTTCCAACTCTGTTATTCTATGTTTTATATCAGGGTTGTTAAACGTGCGGCCGCAGGCTGGATGTCTCATGTGCTGGTGAGGGCCACACCCAGTTTAGTGAAGGAGAAAAAAGTTCCAAAATGTCACATGATGCCATCATGACGACATAAATTTGATACCCCTGTTCTATATGATTGCTAAGAAAATGACACGGTTATGTCCATGTAGTAGACAGAGTTGACCTGAATTTCAAGGAGCTTCTATAGACAGAATAGATGAAGGTTGTCTATGAAAAACTTTACACTAAAGCACCCAGTCTGGGGGGACCTGATAGATACATTTCAAAATCTGAGACGCTCTCATGATGCCAAAACAAAATGGCTGTGCTAGAGGCAAACCTTGGCTGAAACAGTTCTCAGAGGAGAAGGAGAGAAGGAACTCTGGACATCTGCCTCAGATACCTGGTCATTCTATGCCAGATGCTCCCAGCTTTGCCGAAAGCACAGATAAATTGTCTCATCAAAACACATCAGCTGAGCAACCTCTTTGGAAAGAGGTGTCCTTCCTGCAGCTCTTCAACAGCAAAGGAAGCAATGCTTGAAAGCAGGTGATGGAACTTGAGGTTTCACGGAAGAAGAAAATCCACCACAGGAGGTAGCTGGGCAACAAAACTCTCTTAGTAATTCGATTTTGCTAAATGCTAAACTGCTATCCTTGATAGTTTGCATTCCTATGCCTTCTTCTCATTTTTGTGAGATTTGGCTGGCTCAGAGCTCAATTTATGACTCAGTTCTAACTTATCTTCCTAATTCTCCCAACTTGATGGCTAAACTAAAATCATTGTAAAGATGGCAAGTCACTCATGAGTTCCCTTCAGCATGGAAGCCCCCTGCCAATATGTCATTTGTGCCTTGGAAAAGTGGACTCCTGGACCCTTAGTTCCCTAAGTTCTCATCCACTGACCCTACAGCAATTTAAATAAAACACTGGAGCTCTTGAGAAGTGCCCAGAGAGGTATCCAAGTGGCACAACTGAGCCCCCCCCCCCCACTGCTGATTTCTGCAAACAGAAGCATAAGCTGATTGTGGACCAGAAGCATAAGCATGGCCGATTGTGGAAAAACAGCGCAGGGTCAGATCTTGGATGAGAGGTAATCACAAAGTCCCCAAAATGAACAATGAAAAGAGCCTTCCTTTGTTTTTCATGTGTGCACAGATGCACATACATATATCTACACATTAGGGATCTGTGCCAAATGTCCCTGCAAGAAAGGAGACTAAGATGGATAATGATGAAGAATATATAGGCACAGTGTACACACAAGGTCAAGGACTCTTCATTTTGGGGCTCTGCGTTAGCAATTTTCTGCCCTTAATATAAACACCATGGAGCTAAAAATAATTCAGAGATGCTTTCTGGGATGCTGATTATTTTTCAGCCTTTCTCAGTATTATATTTCCTAGGACAACTGTTTTCAATAATTCTGCAATGTTCCTTTCGCTGTCAAAGTCATGTTCTCCAAAGAATCAGTGCTTATGCTGGGGAATAGAGGAGAACAGAATGAAGCAAGAGCAGAAGCTCCCTCAAAACACATCAATGCATCAGGTTTTCAAGATTTCCCATCCTTACTGCCCATCTTCCCTCCTAAGTTAAACCCAGAAAGTCAGGTTAAAGTCCAATAAGGAGAAAGTATTGACAAAGGTCAATTCAAATCAACAAGACTGAACTTATTCTTCAATGTCCTGTAGCTCATTGCTTCTGTTCTGTTGAGACAACTAGATCTTCTCCTACAAAAGAACCATATGTCCTCATCACCACAAATGGTCCATGGCTGATTATGGAAAAACAGAGCAGGCTCAGATCTTGGATGAGATCACAAACCAATCACAAAGTCCCTGAGTTACATGTGCTTTGAGGCCAAACTCTTCTTCTTCAGGGTTTCTCCTTTGGTGGAGATGACCCCCACACAAAGTTCCCATGCAACTTCTCAAAGAACATTCTACTAGAACCAAGTATCCATGACAACCACTTTATAAAACACACAAAGCCAGGGAGAACATGTAAAGTTGCCACTAGAGGAGAGTAAAGACCCACCATCTCAACAATGATTCAGGAGAGATTTCCCGCCAGCCCCCGCCCTTTTTTTCTTTTTTTTCTTTTTCTCTTTCTTTCTTTCTTTCTTTCTTTCTTTCTTTCTTTCTTTCTTTCTTTTTTTTTTTTTTTGCTGGCTGTTACAGAGACTGAGCACAAATGCCTGAGTTATTGCTGCAAATAACCTGTTCTTCCTGCAGAATTTCAGAACAATAAATAAATTAGAAGGGGCTCATTATATTTATGTGGAACTGCCTCAGTCTTTACATGCTACCCACATCTTGAACTAGACTCTGCTCCTTCCATTCTCATCATTCTCCCCAAACAAGGCAGTGAAAGACAATGGGCACCAAGAGCTTCATGTGTTATGAAAAAAATAGGGCTTTGCAATTAATATTTAAGATTACCAAGAAGAATGCACGTTATTAGTGGTTATAATTAGGAACCAGACTGTGTGTATGTATATATAAATATATCTATCTATCTATATATAATTTCTTCTTGTAGAGCACAGCTTACTGAATCAAGGTATGTATTTTTAATGAACCACCTGCTGGGGGTGCCTCCAGGGAGGGAATTATGCTTACTGCTGTTTCAAAAGTAATGAGAATATTTTTTTTAGTAGAACACAGCTTCCAGAATATTAAGTGTATAATGTGGGCCTGCCTCTCTCTCCCTCTCCCTCTCTCTCCCTCTCTCCCCCTCTCTCTCCCTCTCTCCCCCTCTCTCTCCCCTCTCCCCCTCCCTCCCTCCCCCCCTTTCTCCCAACGTGTTTGAGAGCTAGCATTGCTGGTCCGCATTATTTTCTCTTGATGGGCAGGAGAGTCCCCTTGACAATTAAGTGGAAAGTGAAGAAGGCAGTTAAAATATGAGGAATAATGAGAAGATCATTTCAGATGGCGCTAAAAAATCATCAAAGCTGCTATCACTGTTCTTTGAGGTCATCAATACTGTATCGCTAGAAATGAGGACGGTGGCTTCTTTCCTTCTGCTCCTCGTCTTTCAGTGCTCCACCACCCCAATATTTCATGTCAAGGTAGGAATTGCAAATTGTTCTCTTGGATGGCCTGCTGACCCACTGACCTTTCTAGCATTTCACATTTAAGACTGTGTCCATTTTACATGGCGTTTTGAAGCCCTACAAATTAGGCAGAATTGAATGAAGATGAGGTTCACCATGGTGTTTGGCTTTTTCACTCATCGGACTGAGATCTGATGGGGGATGGAGACCAGCTTTTCCACCTCCAACCTCCCCATCCCACTAACTCCTGACAGTCAGACAGGTACCTTCTGAGAACCAGTGCAGAAGACAGGTGGGAGAAAGAGACATGGCCAAGGGATTCCCATGCCTTCAAGTCCTTGCAACCCAAGGCAAGTTCCTTCCCCAGAGCAAAGCTTTGAGGGTACAGGCCAAAGGGGACAAATACCTCGCTGTTTGAGCTTTCCACAAAGGATCCTCCAAACATTGCAGACATCCATTCACAGCTACAGATTAGAAGTGGTTTATGAGCATTTATCTTTCCATCTTCCAACACAAATGTCACATCTGTTAAGGAATCAAAGAAACACAATAACAACCTGTGACTGCTGGTGCTTGCAGCCAAATGTGAGAATCAGAAAGAACATGGAAGACGGCACACATGACTTGCTATTTCACATAATTTCTGCAAAGAAGGTCCTTCATTGAGGACACCTGGAAGGGCAAACATTAATGTTTAAATGAGCAACAGAGCAATTAAACTCTGAGCCTCCGTCACAGGAACCACGCCAGGGGTTCCTGCTTGCTGAGGTTATCAGTAGTTTCATTGGCAAAAATTAAAATAGGTCAAATTAATCAGTTTCATATGACATGTAAATGCCACAACATATTAGTAGTAGTATTGCTAATAATAATATTTATATTCTGGTCTTGAGGTGGCTTAGATGAGGATCTCCCTTTTTTCCTGTCTGCAGCCACAACCCTGTGAATTAGGTTGAGTGGAAGGTGGTTGGTCCAAAATCACCCAGGGGACCTTCATGGACTTGAACCTGGTCTCCCCAGTCACAGTCCAAGTCCCCCAGCTGCGGGTTCTAACATTATTAGAGCTTCTTAACCTTAGTTACAAAATTCCATATGGCCACTAGATGGCACACATACCTTGTATTTTCCATATGCTTTGGCTGCCACCTAGTGGAACTTTAATAACACAGCTCTTCTGTAGCCCAAAATACCTGTCATTTAATTATCTTCCAATCTACACTCATATACTGTACTCCACTCAAACAGCTCCAAGTCACAGAATTAGTTGAAGAGAAAGACAGTTGAGCAACTGTGTCACAGTAGAGAGACTCAGATCTAGCCCAGAAGTGCTAGGAAGTTCTCCTGTCTGAAGAACTACTGCCGGAGACCCGCTTGAGTCAGATGAACCATAATTGTACTTAATAAAATGTCATTTCCCATGTACGGAAAGCTAAGGACTAGAGAATTACACTGGTGTACAAACAGCCCATGTAAATGGTTGGAGGAGAATGCTTGCGACCCTCCTCCCCTCCCCCCCAAAAAGCTTGAATTGTAATTCTGGTGGTGGAAGAATAAAAGAGAGAGGGGAAGATGAAGCAAGAAAAGAAGGAACTGGACAGAAAAGAAAGAAAAGGAAAGGAACCCCACCCACTTATCACCAAAGGAGATAAAATTCACCAGGACCCCAAACATGGTCCCCCGTCCCCCGTCCCCCCAAGATGCCTTGGGGAGTTGACTGTCAAAGGCAGTCACACCTCCTGGGCCAATAGGACTAGCAAGGAAAGAAAGCATGAAGAGGCCTCCTATTTCTGCCCATCTCCCTGGGAATTCTGACTTTTTCCCAGGCTGTCTTCCAAGCAGACAGGGAGACCCACACTTGGATCTCTCTTTCAACAGCATCTGCATCTTTCCCCCCATTCTGGCTTCAAAGATGATTGGGCAGAGGGGCAGATTTGCCCTTTTGTGTAATGATGTATTATGTTAGCATCAAGGAGTACGGAATTACCTGTCGTAGGGCACATTTTTTGGCTGTGGGCACAAAGCTTCCCCTTCCTGGACCCTTCAGAATGTCCCAATTGGATCTTGGTTTGCACACAACCATCCCAGGTGTTCTTATTAGCATTGGAACAAATGCAAGGTAGAGGGATATTTCCGTGCAGACTCACCAGAAAATGTCTCCTTACAGAGGCATTCTTTTATTCTGTTAGCCTTCCGGACATGGAAAGCCTTTGTAATTTCCTGGTTCATGAAGGCTTCCTTGTTGGTAATGTTTTCTACCATCATCCGCAAGTCAAACACTTCCAGGATCTCAGCAATTTGAGCTACCCGGGTGAGGTCCCTTTCCTTTTCATCCAGCTGCCCGGTGTATAAAAACTGCAGGACGGTTTTAAAAGGTCCCGGTTGGATGGAGGCCTCCATTTTGACAACCGTCACTGCACAGACCCTCTTTGAAACAGGATTAATCTGCATCTCTTGATGTAGGCTAATGAAACCTTTGCCCCAGAGCGTTGGACCCTGTTTTGGGCAGGTGGCTTCTCCTGCTTCAGGCTCTACCTGGAGGCCCTCAATCGAAGCAGAAGATGGTGCAGCTGCCCCTTCTGCTCCCTGGCCAACTGCTTCAAGGCTACAGGTTCTGGTCAGGAGAATACTACCTTCACTACAAAAGCTTTCAGTCAAGTCTGGCGTTTCTTCACATTCCATTGAGAAAAGGTCATAAAACTTGGATGAAGAGGTAGCTAAGTAGATCTTGTGAGCAAAAATCTGAGTCTGTTCCTGAAGTATAAACAGCACGTCTGCACACAAGGGATTGTCCAGTAAGTATCCCACATCATTAATCTTGAGGATGGGACACTCTGGGATCTTTATAAGAGGGGGAGGAGCCTTTGGAGGTAGAAATGGAGCTTGGAGCAAAGGCTTCTGGACTTTCTTCAAATGGGATTTCCAGAATTGCAGATGTCTCCTGGAAATCAGGGCTGCTCGGATTGCATTATCAAACACATCCTTGATGCCAAACTGATCAAAGACGCTGGTTTCATAATAGGGTATTCCAAGCTCTTTAGCAACTTCCCTCCCTCTTTCTGGTGGCAGGATGTCTCCCCTCTTGATAGGCCTGCAAACAAAATGAAAAAAGAGATCAGATTCTGGTCAGACTTACTGAAAAGCACTAGTGGACCCCACCTATCAGGAGATACATTCCTGGGATCCTTTGGCTTTCATGCTTTCCCTTTCTGGATGCACCATGAAGACCACATGTGTTGTTGATGCCCAAAGTCCTCAAACATCTGAGAAGATTTCTTGCTTATCTGAGAGACCTCTTCTCCAGCTATGGAATTGTTAATTCACTTGGTATTCATTTGTGTTTTTTTTTTATCTTGATGTATTGTATTATAAACTAAAGAAATTGGACACAAAAGGCCATTTCAAATGCTTCCTTAGGAGTCAAGATGTTGCCCTTTCTGCAAAGGTCCAGGGTTGCCTTGCCACGGGGGAACAAAGTTTGACCTGCATTCAACTCTACCTTGCCAAGGGCCTCCTGGCTCGATTGACAGCTTCCAGATCAGCATAGCGAAGATCCAGTTGGCAGCCCACCAGAATCACAGGGGTGCGAGGACAAAAGTGCTTGATCTCTTGACACCACATTGTCTTCACATGATTCAGGGAGTTAGGATTAGCAATGGAGAAGCACAACACCACAACATCAGATCTGCAAAACAAAACAGTATTTGTTTTAAATAAACTTTATATCATAATCGCTTTGTTCAAAAATGGGTGGAAGGAAGGTGTAATCAAGACTTGGTTTATTTAGAAATACACCAGGATCGTGATGCTGAAGTGCATAAACAGTGTCTCAATTCTATGTTCCTCCACAACAACCAAAGACCTCTCTTAACCAACTCCCAAGTGGCATATTGGGATAAAATGGGGCAGAATAAGGGCTCAACGCTACAGCAAGTAGGTCAGCTCCCCCTTCACCTGAGGTGGGTCAAAGACTAATTTGCAAGGGGAAGTTGGGCCAACCACTTAATACCTGCAAGGATCAAACAGGTCCTGAGATAAACCAAGGGGAATCTGTGAATAATGATTCTAGACAATTTCTGGAGGAAAATCCAGCACACCAAATATCCCTTTAAGATTCAGGGTCACAGTGGGCGGGGGGGGGGGGGATGACGACGACGACTCAGGCAATTAAGTTGTATTCCCCCAGCCGGAAGCTGCAACCAATCATGTCTCTCCCTTCAGGTGTCTTTACGGAGACAAGTATTTACAAAGCAGCATTTTCCTTCTTTGGAAAGGAAGTCCCTCCCTTCCTGAACTGAGAAAATGGAATTGGGGAAAAAATGTGATTTGGTCCTCTTCTCAATCCACAAATTGACAATCAATGGATTGGCTTTGTTTTGAAATGTTTGCTGGTGGTCCTCAAAATCACCACACGAGTGTCCTCATTGTCCCCTGAAATCTGAGCCCAGGAGCATCATATCGACTTTGGATGGGTCATCAGCCACTCCCTAGTAGGATGACATTCTTGCTAGTCACCAGCTATCTCTGGCTTGAACCACGCAGGATCCAAAAATGGCAGCTGTGGGAAGTCCACGTCCAACCAGAAAGAGGTATGTTTGAGGTACTTGTCCACCTACAGAAAAAGTGGGATGCTGTCTGCATGGTTTCAAACTGAAATGGCTGGATGGGTCTTTCTGGCAATGGCATTTGTGGCTTTTGGCTAGCACTGCCCTTCCAGAGGAGGCCCAGAGGGGTATGAGTGGGAGAGGGAGATTGGCAGGAGCAAAAGAGAGGCCAGGATGAAGCTTGCTTGGAAGAAAAGTAGGGAGTTGGCCAATGGACGATGGTGCCCTGAGCTTAATGGTGGTGTCTTCAGGGAGACAAGGTGCTGGAAAGATAAAGGAGGGGTGTGTTTTTTATAAGTGGACCTCTCCCAAGATTGACAGGTGCTTTGCTGATTTGTAGCATGAAGTCGCTTTGAGTCAATTCTTCTGACACTAAAATGATCCAGATTTCAATAAGATGAGAGTTGAAGAGTTCAGCAGTTCTACTCAAGTAATTATCCCCAAAGATCTCGTGCAGAGACATCACAGGGAGACGGAAATAAGTCTTCTCCCAACCACTTTATTTCAGCAAATGCTGGGACGCTCCTGGCTCTGTCCTCATATCTCAGCCCAACTGCTTAGTGACAACATGTTTTGTTGTGTATCAGAAGGCGCCTCCAGGAGGGGAAGCAAGGATTCAAATAACCCTGCCAAATCAATAAGCACTGAATTTTAAGCATGCAGATATTTGGCAAAGGGGCAATGCCCTTGCCATTTATTCTGCAACCTTTAGAAAAGGCATTTAAATGTTGTTTAAATATTTAACTGTATTTGTTAACCAAGGCTGGGAAGGCTGTTAAACCCGGCTGTTAAATGCCATTCCCCAGAAAGTACTATAAAGTCAGCAAGAGAAAGCCAGTGGTCAACATTCCTGAGCCCGTCTGTTCCACCAAAATCCTTCGTGTCTTTTATGACCTCTGCTACTCTTCCTGCTCCCCAAGAGACACAAAGTGATCAGCTGGAAGCAGCTGGAGGCCACATCTCCTTGCACCAAGAAGCCCCTCCCTTTGTGTTCTGCCCTGCTTGTTGGATTCTCAAGGACTGTGGCATCACTTCAGATAACTCCGTGCAGAGGCATCTCATTTTGGGGCTTCTCCCAAAACAACTCTTGGAAATAGGAAGCCAGAAATGTGTTACTGATGAGGAGGTGATGCACACTGTGAGCTCAATGGATTTCAGTTGCTTCTGGAAGGAAATCCACAAATGTTCCCAATTTCTCCTCCTACTTGATTCTCAACGTGTTGCTGTACAGATGTGTCAAACTTCAACTCCCAACTGGCACAGCAATCAGCCCTATTGCTTGGGAATTATGGGAGCTGAAGTCCAACGGCACTGTGTTGTGGAAGCCTGTTTAACCTTCTGTAGATTATAGCACTATCTAGAACAATGTAATCAATATTAAACCAAAAGTATTAATGTCAATGAAGTTTCAGCAGCCGGAACATCTACTTGGGCACAAAGGCCTATGAGGCCGATCTGATCAGACTTGTGCTTCATCCTCTTCTGTGGCATATAACAAATCACTTTTGAGACCTGTGCAAAAAGAATTTCTGGATCTCAATTTCTGTTGCCAGGATTGATGTTAATGTATTAACATGCATACAATTATGACATAAATGTGTTTCATACTCATACACAAAGTGTGTTCTTTTTAGTAACGTTTAAATTAAAAAGGAACCAAAACAGAGAGAAAGTCTGAAGGAGTTTCAATGAATCTCAAATGCTTTGCAGGAATTTTAAGACAGCGTTGACTTCCAGTCCTAAAAAGACTGCATCATCTAATGCATTTAGGATGATCAAATATTTTTCACTTGTACCAACATGGAATTTAGTTAATAACCCAGCTGGATCTTCCTCATTAGTCTGATCCACTTTTCTGAAAATGATAGGCAAAGTTTCACCCTCTTCAGTCTTGAAAAATTTTAAAGATTGCAGTCTTCAAAACTCTCCCAATTCAGTAGTAACTCTTCTCTACGATCAGCAAATAAAAATAGTAAATGTAGTCATTAATATAATTATGTAATAGTTAATTTAATTATCTATTTAATAGTGCTGTTTCTTCTTCACATTGTTTGTGGATGATCTATGAAATATAGAGTATTTTGTTCAGATTCATTACTCCAAATGTTAACCCATTAAAGATGTAATTATTCTCCTGTTACCTTGCTTGCCACAAAAGGGGCATCTAACTTAGACTGACCTTCCATAAGCAAAGCGTCGGTCTTTGTGGTGGTCTCCAAACGTGTCCCAGAGCCTGAGAGAAACACTCACTTCGTCAACTACATCGCGGGACCGTTCAAGAACCTGGAACAGAAAGAGACGTCTGTAAGATAAAGGTTTGTGGTGACAGAGCTCCGGGGGTGGGGTGGGAGGGGGAGGGGAATGAGAGAACTGAGCAGATAGCAGGGACCTAATTCCCAAAAATTTGAGACCCGCAAAGTTATAGTCAAGGATGGTAGAAGATGTCAACTTCTGGTTGGAGACCATCAGATGTTCAGTTCAGATAACTCACCAAATTTTGATTGGACATGAGCCCAAAGCAAGAAATCATAGTGATCAGCTGCCAGAACCCAGCAAGTATGATTTGAAGTAACAATTGTGCTAATTATAGTCTGGTATAACACCTGAAAGCTTGCCCACGTCTGGGTTAGCGAAAGGGGAAAAAGTCCTGATATGTCACGTGACGCTACCGTGACGATGAGAGTTGCTCTAGATGCAGGGATGTCTATGCAGAAGAATTTATAAAGCTTAGAGGAAGCAGCAATGCAGAATTAAACCTTGGCTTTCGGATGCAATCTAAACTTTGGTGAGCAGCAGTCATGGTTTAATCTGGGGCTAAATTGACAGATTTCATGTATTTGCACATAACACAATTTCTTAACAAAAGATTTAAGTCTAGACAATCTAACTAAGCCTCCAATGAAATCAGTGCAACAAATGATTAGTGAAGTGAACAATAATTTATGCAACATTTTAATATATCCAGGTGGGACACAAAAGAAAAATGCATCATTAAAGTCTGGCATGAAGGTAATATGTGGTTGCAAAGCGTAGGATGGACGCCAGGCAGATTTAAGACTTAGCATGGAGTTTATGAAGAAGACTAATAGTTATGAAAATCAACTGGGGTAGAATTGCTGCACTATAACAGCTGCACAGAAAATGCAACCCTATACATTTTTAGATTACACAAGTCTTTACAAAACTATTTTTGCAACATTTTGGGGGGAATTTCTTTGGACAATTAAGGTGGGCAGCTAAAAAGATGGAAAAGGGAGGATATGTTGGCCAGAAGATCTGAATCTTCAATAGTGCAGGTATGCAAGGATACGATGCACCTTCCATCAGGTAGCTATGACATAAGCATGCAAAGGGAGAAGGTAAGTACTTGAAGTATTTCCACATATATTCTCTAAGTACAGAAGAGCCCTCCTCTGGGCTGCTGTAATCTACTGTACTCCCTTCTCCGGAATTCCTTCCATTCAGCCCACTTTCTCCATCATCCCTTCTAGACAGGGGCTCAGAATTAAACGCACTTCTAAAGCCATACCTACCTCTTGGCAGACCCGATACTGATCAATTGCCCAGACTGTTGGGACGTGGGTTGACAGCAGCTGGTACTGGTTCAGGGTTGTGTTGCAGGCTCTTGCACAGATCAGGCGAGTTTTGCCTACCGCGTTATCCCCGACAACCACGCATTTGATGGTTTCAACATTTGGTCTTTCGTAGTCCATGTCAATATCCATCTACTGGGGGCTGCAAGAAGACCAGAACTCTGGTTACCACCTCAGACAAGCTTCTCACTTGACTAACTACCTCTTTGACTTTTTGAAAATTAGGATGGTGATTTATAAACCTCACCCAGTTCATAAACCAGGCAGGCCCATCCCTTCATTCAGTTTCCTATAAACACAAGCTTGCTTAAAGAAGAGAAAACAGGCTTGAGTACAGGTTACTGGCTGGACAGCAGAAGTCTCAGCCTGCAAGCTGCTTGATGCTTGAAGTTTCAATCATGTTTATACCAGTCCTCAGGAATATGCCTCCAAGGCAAAATCAAAAGGCAAAGTTAGAAAGTTACAAAACAAAACAGCTGCATATTACCAGAGAAAACAAATCAAGAGTCTTCATTAGCACAAGATTCTGAATAAGCCCCAAACTGGTGATTCAAAAAATAATCCAACATGCCTCTGAGTGATATAGAGCCCTCTTCCCACCAAGAGCTTTTCCTGGCCCAGGTCAAGCATTTTGGCTACAAGGCTGCAATGCTCTGAACTTCGGTCAATGAAAATTATGGTAATACACAAATATAAAATCAGGAGGGTTCACCTCTAGTCTTTTGAAAGAGCAGAAAGAAATCAGCGAAGATTCACCTCTAATTAAGATCAGGGGAAAATCCAATCGATTGTATTGTGCAATACACTAATGTTAATTTTTTTTTTAACAGAAATACTTTTGGAAATATTTGATGAGTGTCTGAACAAATTACTGTTACAATTTATTTTCCTACACAGACAATCAATTTCAAAATTAAGTAACAGGTATAATTGCAGAGTTGAGAAATTTATGTTTTATTGGTGGTCTTTAAGCGCTATTTTGCTCTTAGTATTTGCTGCGTCTCATCAAATGTATATTTTCTAAGGTACATATGAATGTTCTAAAAATCAATGGACTGTAATTTAAATTACATCTTACCTTTATTTGCCATGACTTTTGAGATACAGAACAGTTAAACATTACTGAACCAGTCAAGAAGAATGAAGTGAAATTAAATTTGATCTATAATTAATTTTAGTCTCTGTTGGAGCAGTATCTTTGCTTTAGCCTGACTCCACAGAAAAGTTGACGGGGAAATGCTGCTGAACATGATTTCCAGTGACTCTTTTGTGGAAGACTTAATCTTCTACAATGTTCTCCAACCTGATGGGGTGCTAGACTATAGGTCTAAAATTCCTATTTCTGAAAGTTGTATCCCAAACATTTGGGAAACATCAAGTCATGGAAGGCTAATTTTTTACAGAACTCACACAAATATCAGGGAATGTTTAAGAGCCAAAGTACACTCCACAGCAGAAGAAAATAACCCTACAAGTCACATGGGCAGGACTGGGAGTAACGTTATCTAGTAAGCTTATATTTGGGACATGCCATTTCAATCTGCAGATAGAGTTATTGGGCTGAACACGCCACCACACTTGAGAAATAATTAAGGCAGGTGAAAGGGTGGCTTATGACTCTTCATATGACAATGTTGTTATCAGTGAAGAAGGAGTTGGAACAAGGCAGTTGCAAAGCAGATTCACAATAGAGAACAATGATAACCAGATGGGAGTGGTGATTCAACCACACCAAATGCAAGATAACCCAGACTTTGCAGAGCACGAGAACAGCTGTTGACAGAGTTGACCGTCTGCCAAGAGAGCCTGGATGAGATCCAAGGTCAAGCATGTCAGAAAAAGATACAGTGTGTTGAACCTCTCTTTCCTTGAGAATGCATACAGACTCGCTGGCAGCTGCCAAGGAGAAATGTTTTCAAGAGACGTTTCAACAGGAGTATGGTGATTTTATTGACACAACTGTTGGAGTTTACATAAAGCTTAAACACCTTGTCATGTGGTAGGAGTTTTTTTGGTTGTTGTTTTTTAAGATACAGACATAATCACATTGTGCAACTACACAGGAAAACAACAACCAAGGACATTGCTGGAGAAAATTAATGATATTTCCTGACTGAGTTGCCACCAAGAGTTTTAAGAAAGCACAAAGAATTTATTCAAGTTCCATGTCATGGCCAACCAACGCAGGATAAATGTCAGGGAATTGTGCAGCCGGTGACCAAAAGAAGTCAGAAATGCTAACACGCACTTGTTTTTTTATGTAAATAAATATATTTAGAGTAAATAAGAGTATCGCAAACAGGAGCATCGACAGGTAAATCAACACTGCAGGAACATCATGAGGTAAATCACAGAGCAGACAGAGGTAAAAAAAGGCGGGAAACATGGAAACTCCCCCTTTATACCCACAGCAACCAATCACAGCTTAGATTGCCTCGTGCAGGAGTTAGCTCTCAACAACCAATCAGCTATAACTGTATGTTCTGACTCATTACACACTTCACTATTCCAGCTATTCAGTTAAATATCTTAACAATAAATATTTCCTTTCTCTGGCAGGCCACATATCTAACAATAGGTAGTCCCTCGGTTACCATTTGGGTGATTTCTGAGGCTCATTGACAATTCTCCTAGCTGACAATTGCTTCATATTAAAAGTTCGACCATGAAAATCTGACAACGTTAGCTTCTACTTGCTTCAGTGGAAGAGTAATTCCCCAGCAGTTCTGAGCCTTAAGTTTCAGTCTAGCTCCACGCTAATCTACACACAATCTTACCTGTATGAGAACACAATCCAGAGGAGAAATTCTGTGAAATTATCCGTCTTAGCCTTGTAAAGGCGTGCATGGGTATTCTATGCGCTTTTTGCTGGGAGTTGACTTGAAAAGCTCCTAGCAAGCTCTGCCCCAGAGATCTCAATGAGAAACACCCACTTTGGAGGACTTTGCCCAAACAGCTTCAGAAGGTTTAACCCACAGAGCTTCTGGCTTGAGCTCTTAAGAGGGGGAACTCCCTACACAGCTATGTGTCTGGCTAGGGATCCACCTGCAACTCTTTGTTATCAGAGATTTGTTCACAAACACACCTTCCTTCCAGCATTGTTTCCTCAGGGAGCTAAGAGGCTGATGCAGCTGGCCCTTATGATGACCTCTGTCCTTTGATGGTTTGGCTTCCCCTGGAAACTGGCATAAAGAAATTGCATGATCCAGGCATGTCTGTCAACTCTCATAAACAAGGGACTATACGTGTCACAATGGCAACACCACAAAACTAAGCTTATTTTATATTGTACACCTATCGTTGAAGGGGACTGATATTATCACACCTTCTTGTCTTTCATTTTCTCTTATTTTCACAGGTCAGGAAAAAGGGGTAGGCACACATGTTGGTTTTTTTTCAAGAGAGTGAAACTTGCATACATTCAGTATTACTGAAAGTCAGCGAGACCAGGAGGGGGTGTGAAGAGAGTTACAAGTGCTCCTGTCTTGCCCCAAACCCTAGAGATCCTCACAAAGGGAAAAAAAAACCATCTCTTTTGACAAAGGGTAGTTATCTTTTGAGCTCCTAGTAGTTGGGAAATGATAACACTTTTGCAGCTACATTTCCTTCTCCTGCAATATTTGGTTGCCTTAATTTCAAATGCACAGTAAATTGCATTTAAAATATGACTTGAAAATAAGAGGTGTGCAATCACAACCAAATGCAATAAGACACTGAGGTTGTCAATCAGAAAGGTCAGCAGTTTGGTGGTTCGAATCCCTAGTCCAGGTCTCCTGTGTGAGCAGGGGTTTGGACTAGATGATCTCCAAGGTCTCTTCCAACTGTGTTACTGTTAACAAAAAAACTCACCTGTGCTTGGATGGCTCTTATTAACTGGAGCATATTATGAAAGTATAACATGTTTAACTCCTCACCTTTCCTTAGAAAACAGATGTAGCATTCGGTGATGTAGAGAAAAAAGAGCTCATGATTAATAGCCATATGCCCAAGCAGAATCTGCATTCACACCCGCAGAATGTATATTTATCTCTGGATTTTCTATTTTTAATTCTCAGAGGAGCTGACTTTCTGATTAAAACTCTAACAAGGAGCCAGACATCCAATGCAGAAACAGGCAACACACTCTCTGGTGTGCCTGGTTAATATCATCTCCCTCCCTCCCTCCCTCCCTCCCTCCCTCTCTCCCTCCCTCTCCCTCTCTCTTTTCCTGGACATTACTTCCTTTTATTGCATTCTTTATACCTGCACATTTCATGCAGGGTTTCACCGGAGAGAGAAAAAACAATGATAAAGCAGCCTGATCTTCTGAAAGAAAGTCACCACAAAGAGAAGGAATAAGGCTGAACCGATGGATGAGTTAATTCAATCAACAGCCTAATCCTCCTTTCTTCTTTGTCACAAAGCCACATAATCTGACCAGGGAATGGAAAGCAGGGCCACCCAGGTGGAGCAGGGAGGGAATATTTAAGAGGAGAGCCTTGGTCCCATAAGACTTTAACTCCCATCCTTAAGAGACAGCTGGATACCAGGCAGCATTTAGAGGCCTCCAACTACAGATAGTTCTTTTTTAAAAAAAAATTGATGTATATGCCGCCCTTCTCCGGAGACTCAGGGCAGCTTACAATGCGTTAAGCAACACAGCCTTCCTACTTTTGTATATTTATACAAAGTCAGCTTATTAAAGGTAAATTGAGGATCCAGCTTACAAACTGGGTCCTCAATTTACCTACCTTAGAAAGGATGGAAGGCTGAATCAAATCTTGAGCCTGGTGAGATTCGAACTTACAGTAATTGCAGACAGCTGGTGTTAATCACAATGCTTTTAGTCTGCTGAGCTACCAGTCTCTTGAATTACCAGTCAAGCTACCAGTCCTTGGATTACAACCATTTGTTTTATGACTGAAATTACAATATCACTGAAAAAGTGACTAACAACTGCTCCTTGCACTTATGACGGTCACAATATCCTACGGTCAAATAATCAAAATGTGGGCGCTTGGCAACCAGCCTATATTCACAATGGCTGCAGCATCCTGGGATCACATGATCACCATTTGGGACTTTCCCATCCCATCCAGCTTCTGACAATCAAAATTGATTTTTCATGGCTTGAAACGAGTAACCTTATCAGTTCTGGAAAAGACATACAATCTTTTGGCCTGGTGAATTTTTTGAAAGCTCAGCCTTAATGACTATGTGATTCACTTAAAAATTGCAGCGTGTCTCTTTAACAACATGGCAAAAAAAGGTTGTAAAATTGGGTGTGATTCATTGAACAACTGCCTTACTTAGCAACATAAATTGTTGTCATAAGTCAAGTCTTGCTGTACAGAATGACAACTGGCAAAGGAAGGCAAATGGGGTTAATCATTATACATTTGCGCTGTGCAATCACAGCATCAGTTGTGAAAACAGGCAGTCTGGATGCAGCCCAAATGCATAAAATATTTCAGGATTCCCCTCCTGCAGAAAGCATTCCAGAAAGTAAATAAATAAATGACATTGAGAAGAAGGCTGAGCTTTTAAAAAATTCACCAGGCCAAAAGATTGTATGTCTTTTCCAGAACTGATAAGGTTACTCGTTTCAAGCAATAAAAAAAAAAAAAACTTCAGAAAAGTAGCAGGTTGGATGGCAGATTGAAGGAAAATGATGGGGAAACATATGGATGCCTATTTGTGTCCCTTACAGATGCGTCTCTGTGTTTCTGAACAAGCAATGCATAGATAAATAAATAAATAAAACCTCCACAGTGATCTCAAAGTAATAGACGTGATACAACAAGGTGCTGAAGCTACCTCACCCAAGACTGATATTAGTAGGGGAAGGAGACATTGCTAGTAAAGATGTTGCTAGTAAAGTAAAGCTACAGTCTTCTCTGGGACCCAGAGAGCATCATATCCAGACTTTCACTCCTTTCTAAGGGAGGTGGGCATTCCTTCCCACATGCAAGCTTCACCTAATGGGTACACAGAGAGGAGGGTCCCCTGAAGGTATGGTTGGTTTCAACTGGTCCATCCTTTGCCACTTTCCCAGCCAGGAAGAGCCTCCTTCCAGTCTTTCACACATGGGACTCTGGCCTGCCAATTACTCTAAAGAGGGCAGCTGCCAAGTTGCTAAGAGCCCAGCGAAGCAAAACTATCAGGTAACAAGAACCTCAAAAGACCTGCTCCGATTGCCTGCCAGTCACAATGATCTTAATTCAAAGGCAGAAAGGTCTAAACCCAAACATCTGAAGGAATCTCTCCTCCATTATCATCTGTGGTGGAGACCAGTGGGAAGAGTCCTGCACAGGCCCCCATCTATCAGGGAAAATTGCCCCGGGGATAGAACTTCATGGCCATGGCTACAGTCATCTTCTTGGAGGTATGGTCACAGGGCAAAGTTTGAGCCAAGAGAAAAGTATGACTTAGAGGGTGGAATGTGCTTTCTTTGAACTGTTCACATTTTAAGGAACGAGTTCCAGGATTGCTATCTTGTCAAGATCCAACATCAGTTGTTGGATGTTCACCATCTTTGATGGTATCAAGACAGCATGTTCTTTGCTTGCCCCTTCTTGTTCCACTAACTTTTCTTGCATCACTGACTTCTCCAATGAACTTGCATGCATGGCGTGGCCAGAGTAAATCAGATATAGTCCTGTGGTTTTGGCTTCTAGTGATGTTATCTGGTTATATATATTTACTATATAAATGTATTTCTTATTCTGTAAGAATAAGCTCTATTCTGTATAAATAAATCTCATATTTCATTATACTTGCCTCTACTAAGTCTATAAGTAATCCACTTGTAAGTGGCAAGTTTAATCAAGTCCTCAATCCATTTATCTTTGAAGTACTGCAGTATTAGACTTTTACATTGTCTATTCGTCAGATTCCAAGTACTTGATATGTATTATTTTCCTCTGAAAATGTTTTGTCACACAATAATATTTATATAACCCATACCTTCTATAGCAAGAGCATCAATGGATCTCAAATCACCACTTAAACACAAAAAATAATATTTATAATTTATTGAAGTCTGTTAACATTTATATAGAAAAAGTTTGTCAAAACCAGAATTTTGTTAGCGTTGGATTAAGGATAATGCTTCTTTAAAATATATTTTTTTTTACAATGTTTTACACTTACCAAGTTTTGGGAGAAAGTGTTTGATTTTATAAATGATGACTTCAACTTAGTAATGAATATCAAAAAAGCAAACATTGGATTCCTGAACAATATCAATGGTGACCATAATGGGAATTTTGTGCTCACTTCCTTCTGGAGAACAAGAGATATTCTTGCAGCTCTCACACATTTTCCTCTCAGTATCTGTTAATCCTGCACAGTGGCAGCTTTTTCCTTACTTCGCTTTGAGAAAAACTGCTCAGAACAGCAGATGTTGCCAAACAGAGAGAGGTCCTTGCCTTGCACATCCTTGGCCTGGAAATCTCGCTCCATTTGTAAAATTCACAAAACCCCACCAGGCTCATTTCAAGGGAGGCTTTCGCTGGAGCCCCATTAGAAGAGACCATCTGCAAGGGTCAGTTTTACATGAAAGCCTTCTTAGAAAGTCTGCAGAATATTTTTACACTCCTTGGTTGAGTCCAGCCGAGGGGTCTGAAATGTGGAGAAACATTTCAAGTACCCCTTTTGCAGTTTCTTTTCAGTTCTTGAAAACTGAAAAGTTCTCACGTAGTCCCTGTTCAGTAAAGATTGTTACCAATACTTAAAAGCGCATGAAATTATCAGGCCAGGGAGAGGTAACACAACACTAGTGAAAAACTAATGTCTCTGAAAATCCTAAGCAACATCCACAGACCCAACACAATTGCATAAAACAGTATTTTTAAACAATGGTTTTTAAAAAATCACCCATGAGATTATGAGAGTTTACAAAATTACAAGATTATCAAATGGGATATTCAAAGATAGGATGTTTTGTTCATTTAGCTTTTTAGTATTTCTGTGGGTGTTCAACATACCACCAACCCAGTTCTTTGGTTGAATATTGAAACTGTGAAACTAGTAACTATTTTCACTATGCTTTTGTCCTTTTTCCTCAATTTTAATCAGCTGGAATTTGAATCTCTATTTTGAGATCATCTGAGAAAAAGCAGCCAAAAGAACTTATAAATAAATAAATGCTGCCCCCATTCCAATATTTGGGTGAACCATATTTGCTTGGGGTGACATAAATCTGGGTTAGAAACATACTCCCATCCACGTCCCATGATTTGGGATCTGAGGAGGCCACTGTATTGCATAGGGCAAAAATATTTGAACCCTTTATGGGTTAAGATAACAGCACATTACTCTTTAAAGTGTGTTTAGCTTATTTTGAAAAAAAACTGGCTCAGTTTTGAAAGGCTAAGTGGTCAAAAATTCCAACCCCCCAAATCAGAAAGCAGAGGGGAAATTGTTGGCTTTGTCCCCTCTGGGATATTTGGAGTGCCCACAGGACATAGATGCAGGGATAGCAATGCTTATGGCTAGTGAGAGAGTGAGAGGGTGACCTTCACACCCTCAAAGCAACTTTGTTTAGCCCCCCCCCCTCCTGCAACCTGACCATGGACAATAGCAACGTTTGAAAAATTGGCCCCCAAAACTGTGTTTTAGGATCTCTTTATCAGCCCCACAAACAGCCTCTCTTCCTCATTGTCTGAGTGTGTATTTGATCCCTGCTGTAAATAGTTCCTCTCCCATATGAACGGGCTCCAGAGTCCAATGTAAACATTCTTAAAACAGCTCAATCTGCCATGGAGGTCAATGGCCACTGGCTTAGACAAATACTCTGGCGTCCAGGGATATGCTACAGATATGATAGCACACACAACTCTTAGAGGACTTAAATTGTAAGGTCTCCTCAGAGTTGAAATCCACTCCTGGGGATGTCACAGATAGTGTACAACTGTACCTGATTCTCTTGGCAACAGACTGGAAGAGGTGTGCCATGTCTTTCTTCCTGCCCTCAGCCTGAGACCTTTAGCCAAAAATTCACCCGGTCCAGCTCTGCTTAGTTTTCCAAGATCAGCCAAAGTTGGCAAAGAGCCAGCACAAGCTGAGCATCCAGGCATCACCGTGGTTCTGGCTAAATTAATCTCCTGGCTGTCTACTTTTAACTGTCCCTAATAATCAGAAAAGTTGCAATAACCATGCCTTCCAGCTCCGTAATAAGTTTAACTGACGCTAGGAGAAGAACAAATGTCTGGTGAGAATACCAAAAAAGGACTAATTTAACCACTCATGATTAATTTTAACTCAGGACAGATTTCTTCACGAAACACACTAAATTAATTCTATTGGTTATATGTTGCAGGAAGACCTACAATCAGCCGCCTGACCCTTTTGATATATAAGTGCCCATGACTGAAGAAAACCCTCTCTGTTACTGATTGGAACATGTCCCAGACACTGATTGGCCAGCGAGGCAGAAGCGGGTGGGGCTTGTCCATCCCGCTGCCAATGGGAAAGGGCTAGTAATGCCCTGAAGCCTTTCCTAGGCATCATGACAGAGTTGGCATTTCCTAGAGCCCAGACTTCCACAGTTGATGCTTTTGACCCAGTTAATGCGACTATTTGCTGTCACCGCCTCCTGGTAAAGAGACCTGGCAGAGTTAAGGGCTGTGCAGGAGCGAGGTCTTCTAATTCAAGAACCCCCAATAACTGCTAAAACATCAGAGTTTTCAGGGGTCCCCCCTCATAGCTACTAATAATTGCAAAACCGTTACCTGTTTCTGCTATTGCAGATTGAAACAACATAGAAGAGACAGTAGGATTTAAAATAAGTTCATCTTCCTGCTTGGAGTTCACCAAAGGGGCGAACACGCGTAGAAGAGTTTTGCTCAGTTAGACCGACAAAGAAAGAAAAGTTAAGCAAGGAACGTCAGGCTAAGCAAACCATCATTCATTGGGATTCAAAGAAGCCAAGCCAGGTATGTCACAAGGGTGCCCTGCAAACCACGGGCAGAGCAATGATTAATTATGCAAAGCCCCAGAACGGCTGCGGGCTGGGATCCAAACCTACCCGAGCGAGCGAATGACCCAGATCCGCAGCTTCTTCCCCTGCTTTCGGCTTTTTCCGAGCGGCCCCAGCCCGCCCACCCAGCCTCCAGCGCTACATGTCTGGCTGCCGTTCAACAGAACATCCAGGAACAGAAAACAGACCGCGGGAGCGCCTGTCAGTCACGGACGCCGTCCTGGCACCGCCGCCGGGCAGGGCGCAGCGGAAAGGGGACCAGATGCGCCCCCGCTGCAAAGGGCTCTGCCCGCCTGGCCGGACCGGTCTTGAGCGGAGAGCCCCCGAGGCCGCCTGAAAGTTTCCTTGTTTCGGGAAAAGCTCCGCGGCGGGGGAAGCGCGCACCGCCCGAGAGTTTGCTCAGAGCATCTCTCGGAAAGAAGCGGAGCATCCCACCACCCGGACAGCTCCGTCTCTGGCAAAGCGGCACCAGCTCCGCACTTGGCTGCTGGGGCCGGGCCGGGCCGGGCTGCAAGGCTTTCAGCACCGCGGAGCTCTCGGCACCCGCCGCGCATTTGCAAGCGAGGGGCCGGGCGCACTTGCCGAAGGTCCCGGGGACCCGCCCCGCGCCCCAACTTTCTGCCCCGCGGATCGAGGGGCAGCACGTGGCGGGCCCCTCCCGGGCACTTACCGGCACCGAGCGACCCTGGCAACCAGCGCGGCGGCCG
Organism: Masticophis lateralis; assembly: GCA_030761175.1. NCBI lineage: Eukaryota > Metazoa > Chordata > Lepidosauria > Squamata > Colubridae > Masticophis > Masticophis lateralis. The sequence continues at coordinate 97,702,202 of JAUDYJ010000005.1, forward strand.
TGCGTCTCGCAACCGTCAGCTCTGCCGCCGGCCAGGCTGCATGGCGAGGAGCCCAGCCGCCCTTTCAGCCGCTCTTTCCGCAGCTGCAGCAGCAGCCCAGGCACTCCCTCGCTCCCTCGCTCGCTCGCCAGCCAGCCAGCCAACCGGCCGGCCAGCTCCTCCTCCTCCTCCTCCTCCTCCTTCCCGCGGGCAGCTCAGCTCCGGAGCAGCTCCTCTCGAGGTGACGTCGCCGCTGCCGCCTCCTGGCGCTATTTATACCCCGGCCTGGCGGTTCATTGAGGCAAAAGAGGCAGTCCGGCTGTCCGGCCAGCCAGCGAGGCCCGGGCGTGGCGCTCGCTCCGCAGACCTTCAGCCGGCTGGAGGCCGCCCCTCCCGGGAGGCTCTGGCTGGAGGGTCGGGCGCACATCTGGAAGGCGGGAGCCAGGTTGGGCAACGCCGAGCCAGGAGGGACTTCTCCGAACTCCTGCCTGACCCCCCTCCGTGTGACATCATCGCTGAGCTCGATTACGCGAAATTTACGGGGAGACACCCCACCCCCACCCCGTGAATGAATGAATGGCCCTTAACCCAAGAGGACCCGTCGGCGCCTTTTCTTCAAGAGCAGGAAGCCTGCAGGTGCCAGGGCAGATGCTATCTCAGCTCTAGCAATACATCAGAGGTGGCACCTAGTTTCATCTAGACGTGCCCCACTGGCTTAGCACATACATGTGGGGGAGAAATCCAGCAAGTGAATCTGAATCCCATTCCTATTCCTATTTTATTGTATACCCACCCAGAGTCCCTCTGTGAGGGAGATGGGCAGTTTTTAAACATGATGATAGATAGCTACTAGATAGATAGATAGATAGATAGATAGATAGATAGATAGATAGATAGATAGATAGATAGATAGATAGATAGATAGACAGACAGACAGACAGACAGACAGACAGATATTTTCCTACAACTCTTTGCTGGAAAAGGTATAAAAGATATGCTGCAAATATCTGAAGAAGCAAAAATATCATATGTCTGTAAATTATCATACCGTAGACCAAAAATCGGGTGGCTATAACTGCCTCCCTTTCTCTTCTCTTCTCCACCCTTTCTAGACAGCCATCCTCAACACCTCAAAACACCAACACCTCAAAACATCAGGAAAGGATTGAGGTTGAGGGATCACAATTTTTAAAGTTTCAAGGGTAAATCTGGCAAAGAAATAACTTTGGTGCCTTCCTTGTTGATTTTGATGCCATTATAGCTAACAGAGGTTCCTTTCTTAAAATATTGCAGATTTCTTTCTAATCTGAGATGAACCATCTTTTTCCAAAATGGTTTTCAATTTTATATGCAACTATAATTATTCTAGAGATGTGTTTCCTTTGCACAGGTGTTCATATTCGAGGGAGAACATAGGAGCTGTTGCAAATTCACAGAGAACATTAGTATGTACAAAAATTTTGGTGCCACATTTAAAACAATGTCTGTCTAGACAGTGGCTGTTTTCACTCACCAATCCTACTATTTTCCTGTAATCACAGATGCCCCTCAAAAGATAAGCATCCTGCAACATGCAATTTACATGCAGTTACTGAGCATCTTGAAAATAAGGCATATTTTATGTTTTGAGAACTACCTAGCTCTGGTTTTGTTCTGCCAGAGCTTGCCCATCTTCCTCACAGAGGGATATTTAAAATCAATGCTTCTCTCTGAAATGGAAGCTGAAAACTTAAGTGATGGTCCTAGAAGATGCATCTCAAAATGAAGTAACTGCTGTGCACATGGCTAATATTGATCATAAGCAAGCTTAGTAAAAAGATTTTGGAGCTTGGGGGCAATATCCTTGTGACAATTCACTTCAAACAATAGTGGACTACAAAACTGCGTCTTCTCAGGTGAAACTGATGTGTTTTGTATGTTAGGCCGATCCTGTAGATTGCTCTACTCTTGCAACCAGCTAGGATCTTTCCAAACACCAACAAAGACTTTCACCTTTTGTGAATTTATTTGGAATGGAAGGTGTGTGTGGCTTGGAAAATGGTATCCGTTCTACAGGCATCCCACCTGGAGAAGCTTGCCACGAAAGTCAGAATGTAGCTTAAGGGAACCTTCTTCAAAATCCTTGTGGTAGTTGTGGTACACCAAGCTGGTTTCCTCCAGATAATTAGACAACACCTCCTATTATTATGGTTAGGGATGTATGGGGGGTGGGGGTGGGGGGCAAGTAGAGGATCAAGATATTTCAAAAAGCAGTCCAGGTATGTGCAGTGGTGTTCGATTAGGGAGAAGAAGAACCAGTACCATGCTGGAGATCTCTGGTCTCTCTCCCTTATTCACTGCTTCGCTTAAGTCACAGACTAAGCTTTAATAGGCAGCAGCCTCAAGTATTTTCCTGCAGAAGACTGGGTGGGTCTAAGCATGATAATTTCACGGTTCCTGTGTGAAAATGCCAGTTTTCATTGGTTTAAGTGAACCATGGATGTTATGAAAACAAGAGCCCTTGTAAATCCGAGCAGCAACCAATGGGACGTGGTATGTTTGGTGGGAGGCTCTTCCTGGTTCCACACATTTTGGTAGATGATTACAAGGAAGGTACATTTTTGTAGAAACTGTAACAACTGAAGGTCTGAAAGTCTAATAGCAGTCATGCATTCTACAATGTCTCCAATGTTATATACTGTATATTATTGAATGAAGCTTTCTCTAGCACAGAATATCTGGAGAGTGGACTGCTCTCCTTATGGACTCAGGCAGCATCTAAAATTATTCAGTGACTTTAAGGCAGGGCATTGGCTTCCAACCCCCCGAAGGTCAGGCCAAGGTCCCAGTTGATGGTCAATGTGGTCCCATGTGGCCCAGAGAAGAGGAAAGAGATGCCTTTTATTTTGTCATCTTCAAAGGACTAAAGTGGGCTGGATTAAATGGTAAAATCAAAGACATCTTAATCTAACCCCCATTAATCTTTGCAGGATGGCCTTGTCAAAAACAGTTTACTCTGCAAACAGACATAACAAAGATAACACAGCAGTAAAAGACAATCAGCTGGGTTTTTTGGAGGCCCACCCAAAGATCCTTTAAGTTGTATGCAGCTCCTTCCCTTTGCTGATTTCCCAGAGTTCTGGATACAGTATTTTAATGTCCCGCGTGCTTATTTATCACCCGAAAGGTTTTCACGTGCAAAAAGAAACAAACAGAGGAAAAGCCTGATGTACTCATAAAATTGTGTGAATTGCAGTAGCCTTACTTAGGTTTGCAGGGTTCAAAAGTGCATTTTGGCTTCCAAAACATATCAGTATGAAACTTGTTTTCAGTCAAACTGACGTTGGAAACATTCTGAAGAAATGGAGTTTTTCCCCTACACATTCTTGAACTTAGGGGAAAAAAACCTTGTGTCTATTAAGTGTTGCCCTGATGCCCTGGCTTATCTCTCCGGATATTTGTTTTGCTCTTCTGGCCCTCTGAAGATGTCCATCCAGGAGTGAGCTGCTGGGCCTTCGCAGCGGTTCTAGCTAAGATTCTGTGCAGTTCAGAGAACCCCAAATCTCCTGGGTGGCCCCACCAACCCCATTCTGGCCCTCCCAGGAGTACCCACATGGTCCATTTCGGTTGCAGGTAAGTACAGGGCATGCACAGAGGCTCAGGGAGAGCAAAAAATGGGCCTACTAGAAGTTCAGGCCCATTTCCGGCCTCCAGAGGGCCTCCGGAGCCTGGGGAGGCTGTTTTTGCCCTCCTGGAGGCTCAAGGAAAGCCTCCGGAGCCTGGGAAGGGCAAAAATCCCCCCCCCAGCCATGGTGCAGGAGGCTGACTAGGCCACACCCACCATGGCCACACCCACCCAGCAACCGGGCAGCGAACCCCTTGCTAAAACCCCGCCCATTTTATTTTTATCTCAATGTTTATTGGAATGTCCAAAGATAGGATGTAAATCTAACGAACAATGCAAATAAATAAAGATGAACAACGCTGAAATCAAGATGACATTTAAACAGCCATGCGATTTGTTTAAAAAGTGGCTGACCAGTTTTCATAATATTGCAACGTGAATCAGCGTTCTTGTTCTGAAGCTCCTCAGATGTCCAAGCCACGTGAGAGAAAACGCTCTTTCAACGCGCCCAGAATTTTCTCCTTGCAGATGAGATCCATATGGACTCCATCTGGGAATCTTAGTCTAACCTGCTGGGGAAAGCAAAGTCTTATCTTCTTTTTTTTTTCAAAAGTTCAAAGGAGCCACAGATGGCCCTGTCACATGTATTTGTATGTACACACATTCAATTCAAGGGATTTATTCAGATAAGCGATCTTCGGCCGGGGTCTCCAACCTTGGCCACTTTAAGACTTGTGGACATCAACTCCCAGAGTTCCTCAGCTGGCTGAGGAACTCTGGGAGTTGAAGTCCACAAGTCTTAAAGTGGCCAAGGTTGGAGTCCCCTGACCTATAGAGTTGATGAACATGCCCCCTAAACTCTACCTGTTCATTATTTTAATCCCCCACGGAGTGGTCACCTTCTCAGCTGCTTTCTGTTTGTCTCCAAGGGATTGGGGGGGGGGGGTGTCACATGGTTTGCAGGAAGTAGAAGCACAGCCTGATCCCTGCTCCTGCTTGGCTGGTTCTTTCCAGTCGTCAGTCATTAACTAAATGATTTGCTCTCTTGCCTTTCTTTTAGAGCCCCTCCGGTTAGCAGGAAGCCTCCCTGGCAATCAGGAAAACCCAACGTGGGCAGAGGAGGCCACTGGGGGGCGGGTAAGGTGTGGAATGGCAGCTGTGGCACCTGAAGTGTCATGACCTCTCATTTGGGCACATAAGGAGGGAAGCTTTAAAAGCAGATTTTCTTCCTTTGTGTTTCTTTTTAAAGGAAGAGCCAAATTCCAGAGAGGAACAGAATGAACCGATTGGGGGAAGGGGGGAGAGAGGAAGTACAAGGCCCAGGAAATGAGAAAAGAGCAGTTGCTTGGAGCAAACCCAAAGGAAAAGCCTTGATGAAAAGCTAACGAGGGAACTGGTGTTAGTCACTGCCATTTGATGTGGTCCCTTTTATTAAGCAAGCTGGGACTTTCCACCTCAAGACAGGCTTCCCACTCTTTCTTGAGGGCAAGTGGGACAAATGTTGTCCTCAGGCTGCTCCCAGACTTTGGGGAAGGCAAATCTCCCCCAGGAGTTTTTCTCTCTCTGCACCAGACATTCACCCTACTCTGCAAAAGGGCCTCCGCTCTCAGTGGCCGCAGCTACTCCGAGGACCGGGACACTACCTGCCCTCTACCTGGGACACCCGTGAAAAGGCGCCATGTCACAAAAGATTGGGGATTTCCTTCCTTCCTTCCTTCCTTCCTTCCTTCCTTCCTTCCTTCCTTCCTTCCTTCCTTCCTTCCTTCCTTCCTTCCTTCCTTCCTTCCATCTCCCCAGGTTCAGTAGCAGAGCCACAAATACTGGCTGCCAGCTTTCCCTCTCCCTTTTAACAGGGTAAAATTGACCAGAGTTCTGAGGAGATTCCCCTTCTAGGTTCCCAAGTTACTGTTGTCTTCTCATCCATCTCCCAAAGGGGAAAGCAGCTGACATGGGTTTGGGTGGTGGTGGGGGAGAGAAGAAGCGAAATCACCAATCAGCAGTTACTTTAACCACATCTGGCCACTGTGGGACCAGGTGTTGTTTGAACTGGTTTCATTTCCAGCAAGTGATGAAAGAGAAAAAGGTTCTCTGCCTTGGAAATATTGAACATATAGAACTAGCAAGTTCCTAATTGATCTAGTGGATTCTGGACAGGACTTACATTTTGCAGATTGCTCTAGTCTAGGCAGAGGCACCTCCCAGATGGGACAGTGGAACCGATATCTGATTCCGGACCAGCAAATGGGAGTGCATAGATCTGAGCTGTGGTTGTGTCCAGAAAACATACTTCATTTCAGATAGATGGTGGGGCAAAAGCTTCTGAGGTTTTTTCCTATCCACTGAGAAATGGATCCAAGGCAGCATCCTTCTATCTCAGCTATGAAAATGTTGGCAGATGGTGGAGCCAGGCAAATACTGTGGCAATGCCATTGACTTGAAAATATGTATTTTCTCTAAAGCAGAAATATTTGTGAATAAATTCCAGCTGGAAGAGATTGAAGGCCAGATGTGTTCTAGTATCATCAATGCTGATGTATGGGACCCATTTTAATGCCTCTTTAGCTTTTCCTTAACGGTGTGCCTGCTTCTCTTTGTTCATGGTCCAGATTAAACTGCCTCTTTTCAGCCATCTTCATTTTTTGAGATCCCAAGAAATTGTTCCCCCATGAAGAGGCTTATCTTTACCCATCACTGGCTTCCTTTCCTGGCATTCCCAGGACTCCTCCTTCATATCTTGGACATTCTTACCTTGCTTTCTTGGCCTTTTCCAGCACATACCCTATTTAAATATAATGTAATAGGCATAATTTCTTATGCATATTATTTGTATATATTGTGTTGCTGATTTGGTCTGATATTCTTCTACAATCTATATCTTTATAATGGTGCAATGGGGTTTTTTTTCTTGAAAAAGTTTGAGACAAATATTCTTAGGATCGGATGAGTATATAGCTTATATACTCATCCGATATGGCTACAGTTAGAACAGAAATTTTCTGTAAAAGTTTACCTGCTATTTAACCTAGGAAGAACAGTCCCTAATTCAATTTACTTTTTCCAATATCTGTTTACTTGCACTGTTACTTCTTTCAGTGTGCTTATTAATGTTTAATTCCCTGCCCCCAATTTTAAAGCAATTAGACCTCAGTCTCCTTGTCCAGCTGGACATAAGCTCCTCTGAACTCAATAGGACTGACTTCTGAATAGGCAGGTATAAGATTGCAGTGCATTGTCTTTAGACTCCTCAGCTCATTCACAGCAGAATCCTGTAAAGGCACACTCAAGAATGACATCAACTAACTTCAAGAGGAAATGCAATTTGATCAGTCTGGAGAGAGAATTCACTTTCAAAAACCCGGCCTCTATCCATTTTAACATAGCTGAGTCCTATTCCAGGCACTACATATCTTAAGAACAAAATGTCAGAGAAACGGCATAGAAAACATAGTAGTATATTTTATGCTTTATTTTCTCCTAGCAATTTTTTCATTCGTTTCAGAGATTCTGGATACCATCAAATGAAGCCTGTAGAAGCGAAGGTCACATTAAAAACCCAAACGAGACTAAGTTTCTTTTAAGCTTTTTGGTTAGTGCTTGTGTGCCTGCTCAGCTCTGGGTTGCTTCTTTCTCTTAGAGGAGGAAGGCTGAAGAAGTGAGGAACTTACAGGAAAGTGAGATTTAAGAAGGCAAATGAGATGGAGCTGCACAGATGAGGCCTTGCATTCTGCACTCCTTTGTGAGAAAATGAACCTCATAGAACTTCATGGGGCTCAGTTCAGAGTGTCTTATATTCAAGGCTGCAATTTTTTCTGCAGTTTTTAAAGTCTGAAAAACTCATAATGGATTCCCCCCCCCCACACCCCATCTCTCAGAAATTGGTGGCACCTGCTGGATGAAAGCATTATTGCTGTGATTATATGTGCCAATAAATTTATGAATTACTGAACCTATGGATGGATGGGCTGTGAACTTCCATGCATGTGATCATTAACATCCCAGAATCTTAGAGTTTTCTGCCTCTCTGTGCTGCCTGGAGGGGCTGCTTGATCTGAGCAACCCAGATAAACTAATCCATCCTCCTGGACCTGTGACTTCGCACAATGTTCACGAGGAAGGTCATCCTGCCTGCGTAAAAGCATCTGAAAGATAAGCTCAAGGTAAACTTCCAGAGGAGACAGCATGCAGGAAAGACCTCTGTTCATAGTTTCCATCAGGAGGGGAATTGCTTCTGGACAGTAAATGTTTGGAATAGCAAGATTGTCATGAAATCACAAGGCTGGGATAATAAATTTGGAGGACAGAGAAGGATAAAATGAGTCTTAATTGTTTCCTAACGGAACTGTCCTCTCAACTCTTGTCCATGATCTTTCTGGCCCTTAACATTTTATTTAATTGTAGCCTCACAATCAGGGCATAAGGGGTTGTAGATTAATACAAAATTTCAGGGCCATAAACTTTCATAATCGGAGCATCAACAGTCAATTGTTTTGAGCAAGAGTTCCAACAATATAATTGTTGTTGTTCTTTGTCCATCATCAGCAATGCAGACATGTCAAAACTTAGTGGTGGTGTGTCTGAAGAAGGTTGGTCAGGCCAATTCAGGCACAGAATGTCCTGGTACGTGTTGGGCAAACATGTGCAGACACCGCAATCGTTGCACTGATGCTTCCTGGCATGTGCAGCCCATGCTTATGTTGCGCTACCACAGTGTACGCTACTTCGTCAGCCCTTGTGGATCAGGTGACGCCAGATAGAGCAATTTTTTGCCAGCATTTTCCAGGTGGTCATGCCTATGTTAAATAATTTCAAATTTTTCTTCTACCCTCCCTGGAAGCCCTCCTTTCCCCTCACAGAGTTCCCCAGAAAGGAGATGCTGGCCAGACAATACAGATGGCTTTTGACCAGTGGTGAAATCTAATTTTTTTTCCTACCAGTTCTGTGGGCGTGGCTTGGTGGGCGTGGCTTGGTGGGGTCATGTGACTGGGAGATCAAAAGACAGAAACTCACTAACAATGACCTTCTGGAGCAGGGTTGGACTAGATGACCTCCAGGTCCCTTCCAGCTCTGGATTATCCTCTGAAGCTGCCTTCCTCTCCTTTATCCCTCCCTTCCTTCCTTCCCTCCCTCCCTCCCTCCCTCTCTCTCTCTCTCTCTCTTTCTTTCAAAAACAGACCTCACCACCCCACCCCACCCCATTTTTGGCCTACACTCCCCATTTTTGCTGGGAGCAAACCCCCCCCCCCTTTTTGGCCTACACCAGGGTTGAAATCTACTTACCTTCTCTGCCACTCCGGCATGCACAGAGGGTTAAAAATGACATCACCGCGCGTGGGCAGAGCCTTCCCACCTCCAGTGCTGCCAGTTCGGCAAACCATGCACCACGGGAACTACTTACTCACGTGAACTGGACAGAACTGGGGGGATTTCACCACTGCTTTTGACCTGCCTGATGGGTCTGTGCTCTCGTCAGCAGGGGCAGACATGCCGTAGAGCAGGGGTCTCCAGCCTTGGCAGCTTTAAGCCTGATGGACTTCAGCTCCCAGAATTCCCCAGCAAAGCTGGCTGGGGAATTCTGGGAGTTGAAGTCCTCCAGGCTTAAAATTGCCAAGGTTGGAGACCCCTGCCCTAGAAAGAACTTCAGTGTGTCTGGAACTTCATCTGGGATGCCTAATATTCTGTGAAGACAAGTCCCATGGAAATGGTTGAGATGCTCTACATGCTTTAGATACACAATCCACATTTCACAGGCATACAGAAGCGTAGTGTGCAGTTCAATTTTGTTGCTGTACCTTTGTCACGGTAAGCTAAAGAAATCATGCTGCATCATATTGTGATGGGAGGGGGGGAACAACAACACCCCACCATGTTATTAGGAATGATGAATTCAGTCTCATTTGGCCACATTGGTAGACAAAGCAGTATGTTCCAAATCCCACCAACTTTGCTTAAATAACAAAACTGATCTAATCAGGACTTCATGAGCTGTGACGATAAAGTGGACAAACTCGGCATCCGCCTGCTGCCCAGTGCACCTTTGTCATGAGAAATTAGGCAAGTCCAAGGAGGCAGCTGATGCTGCAGGTTATCTTTGGGTCAACCCCAGAGGGCAAGGAGACAACCTTGCTTCAGTCTGGCCTGCTTTGTAGAAAAACCAACAACAAGCTAATGAGATTGTTCTGTGGACTTTAAACGACAGACCTGCATTAATGTTTAATTATTCTTATCTACTTATGCTTTGGGATGCACGAGATCAGGGTGATTAAAAACAGTCTCCTGATGGCCTTTTCTTAAGAGCAATGACAGGTAGAGAGACAACACAAAAATCTTGCAAGGAAGTCTTTGGCTTTTGAGTTGCTTTTTGACGATCTGAAGCCGATGTCTAATCTCTCTTCTCTTTATCTGTGGCAATGCTGCCAAATACTTCCCATCATGTCCATTGGTACATGGCTTGATCAGGATGGGAAAAACCTCAAGGAGAAGTTAAATTCCCAGCCTAGAACATGGTACTAGGATTTTTTGCTGACCTCTCGTCCCAATATTTAACAGATATTATTGTGCTGGGAACGACTGAGGGCAAAAGAAGAAGGGGACGGCAGAGAACGAGGTGGCTGGATGGAGTCACTGAAGCAATCGGTGTGAGCTTCAATGGACTCCGGGGGATGGTAGAGGACAGGAAGGCCTGGAGGAACGTTGTCCATAGGGTCGCGATAGGTCGGACACAACTTCGCAACTAACAACCACAACAATTGTGCTTCCCTTTTTGAAGATCTTCAGGATCAGCTGTAAATTAGTAATAATCACAAAGAAACAATTATGTGAGAAGTCACTTCCATTTGGAAAAGTGCACCAAACTTACTGTGTTTCCCCAAAAATAAGACCCTGTCTTATATTTTTTTGAACCCTGAAATAAGCACTTGGTCTTATTGCTATGCGCTCAAAAGCCCGATTGGACTTATTATTAGGGGATGTCTTATTTTGGGGGGAACAGGGTATTTATCCCTCCAGGGAAGCAGGACATTCAGAAGAGGCCTACTGGATGAGACCAAGAGGCCCTCTCATCTAACGTTCTGCTCCTCACCACAACAAGCAAAGTCTCTGTGAATTTGATCAGCTCATGTTTCTCAACAGATGATCTGCAGAGGCTCTCAATCCATAGCAGGACGATAATATTTAGCCATGTGACAAGTCTCACTACTACCCAACATCAATCATCTAATCCCCTTTGGAAGCCATCTAAAGTGGTGGCCACTCTCACCACTTTCCCACTTGAGCCTCCTGCGTAATTGGAATGGCATGTTTGCACACACAGACCAATTCACAAAACATTGGCAGCAAACCAACACTGCAAAATTTCAAATATTCTGTTTCCTCCTTGTAAATTTCAAGGATTTAGTTGCCTGGATATTACAGTAGTGGCCAAAATTGTGGAAACCTTTTGGGAAAAGTGTATTTTTGAAGTTTGCTGGCTAATAACACCACTGGTTTTTTTTTTTGTTTGTTTGTTTGTTTGGAGTTTCAAGTTAATCCTATTCCACTGCTGGAATAGCCTGGAAATAGCCCAGACCTTCACCCAATTGAAAATCTATGGAGCCGACTGTTAGTCAGAAGCAACTCAGCAATAAAACCCAGTTAATAGAAGCCATCATTCAATCTTGCTTTCACATTATAACAGCTGCTGATCTAAAAGACTTGGTTCACTCCATGGGAAGATGTTGTAAGGCCGTAATTCATGGTAAAGGTTACCCAACTAAGTATTAACTGACATGGTGATTATTTTTGTATGTTGAATTTTTTCTACGTGTTTCATTTTTTTCTTTATACTGTAACTGCTATTCTAACAGCAAATCCTTCATAAAGGTTATTGCATTACATTCTTGATTAAATTATCTTTCCATTGATATATAATTTTATGGTACTACTCCAAACAAAAATGGTGTTATTAGCTAGTTTTGGAAAATATACTTTTCCCAAAAGGTTTCCACAATTTTGGCCACTACTGTATATGTTATTCTATATTTGTTTGATGTCATTTTTGGTTGCTTTTCAATTTGTCTTGTCATTCCTCTCCCATTTTCCTCTTTATATTAGTTTTTATTTTAATGTTTGTTTATGAAATATAATAAAAAGTATATGGTTGTTTGTTTATTTGGTTGGTTGGTTGGTTGGTTAATTGGTTGGTTGGTTGGTTTGTTCCCCCTGCCCTCAGCACCAAATGAAATAAATGCACATTTAACTTGGATCATCTCTTGGGTGCACATATTTCCATCTACCAGTGTGGAGAGACATTCAAGAACCCTGCATTGTCACAAATTCTTAGGGATGTAATGCAGTTTTAATTTTGATCCCTTTGTTAATGATTCCCAGATACAATTTTCATTTTTTCATCTGCCATGCCCTAACCTGAACTTTTGTCACAATTTATAGCCTCTTTCTTGGTCACTCATTACAAGTTTCTACCAGTGGATATGTGAAATTAGGTTTCTTCCACAGCAATATTCATCAGAATGCAACGATTGACACTGAACTGAATGTCTGGCTCCCTTGCCTCTTTTCTCATTCGCAGAGATTCTTTGCGATGCCTTTGTGGGTCTGAATAATGTAATAACATTATTCAGACCCCTCTAAAACAGGGGTCTGCAACCTTGGCAATTTTAAGCCTGGTGGACTTCAACTCCCAGAATTCCCCTGCAAAGCTGGCTGGGGAATTCTGGGAGTTGAAGTCCTCCAGGCTTAAAGATGCCAAAGTTGGAGACCCCTGCTCTAAAATGTTTTTCCTGCAGGAAGGCTGATAATTATAATCTCACAAAAGAGAAGAATTACAATCATTAGGAAGAAGGATGTTGTTTTCTCTAGGAGCAGCCATAGTTCCTCATTCCAAACTGAAGGTGGCTTTATTTTACAGAGAGCAGAGCTGGGATGAAGTGAGGAGCATTTTCCAAAAGACAAAAGCTGGTCAGCAGAGAAGCTGGGGAGGAGGGATTCCCTGTCACTGAACATGTTCAATCAGAGGATGGTCAGCCATTACCTGGACTGGCTTTATTCAGAGTCCTGAGTGATGGATGGACCAAATGATTTTAATGGCTCTTCCTATCTATCCTAAAATTCTATGGAGAAGTACACAGCCCATCCTTGCCAGCAGTTATTGCAGGATCATGAGTAATGGTTTGATTGAAACAGTTTTTCAGATCTCTCTGACTTAGTTATGGAAATCCCCATGCTGTCCTGACCTAGGCTTCCTTAGAAATTAAACAGCACAAACTTAGTCCCGGCAAGCCTCTTTAATTCATATGGCTGTAAATTACTTTCATTTACAGTCCACAAGGCTTGATAAACAGTCTTTCAGAAGAAGGTTATCAACACCCACCTGTCTCATGTGGAACGCTGCCAGAGAGCTAATTTCTAGACGCAGGGCAAGGCCAAACTTGGCACAGAGTCACAAACTGAAGTTTCAGATCTTGACTTGGCCAGATGAACTAATTGCTTCCTGCAAAAGCTCACGTCCCGTTCGCTTCTCTTTTACATCTTATGGGAGGAGCCAATCATCTCCAAGCCTTACTCCCAAGTCAACCCTATTTTCTTAATTGTTCCTGTCTCCTGGCAGCTCTGCGCATGCACACACTGGGGACAGCTCATACTGTTCTTCTGCCTCACTGATGTCAGACTCCGGAGACTCCGAAGGCAGCAAAGAACTGCCAGATGGCCTTGGCCCTCTCTCTGCCTCTGACTCAGAGCTATCGTCCAAGCCTTCCCCAGACTCCAGGACTGGCCCACGTTCCTCCCCAACCTCCTCACTGTCCAAATGTGCTGCCAGCTCTGCTGGGGTACACATGTCCGCCACGCTATGCTGGGGTAAGGGCCTTGAGATACCTGGTTGGACTGTGGCTCTATGCTGTTCCCAATCCTTTGAGGAAAGAGCTCAGCCCCAGAGTTGGCTGGGGCCCCCTTTTTCAGGGGCTGCTGGGCAAGGCTAGCTCTTGACTTCTGGCTGGCTGGCTCCTCCCACCCCCAAAAACCCAAATCCATGAGCATCGCATGATGATTTTCACTCTAGGTTTCCTCCTTCAAAGCCAGCCCTGACAACTTATCCGATTGGGAAGAAAATCCCTGACCTTGGAGGCAGCAGAGTTCATCGCAACATACAACTGTCTTTGGAGGCACCCAAGCTGATTGCTTTGCTGCTTTGCCAGAAGGCTGGCCCTGTAAATTAGCAACAGGTTGCATTTCAAGAGATGCATTGGAGGCCTCTTTTATCCTAGTAGGCAACCAAGTTTGCTGGCTGCCATGAAAGATGATTTATTCCCTCCCAGGGCAGAAAGACAGAAATTCTCCCCTGTGATTTGATTCCTGGTTCTATATCAGTTCTGGCTATCTATACATCTCATTTCTCAGAGGGCTGGAGGGACATTTTGTCTCCATGTCCAGTCACTCTTCTTTTTAAAGGCCAATCTGTAGCACCTCAGAGTGAACTCAATGCTCTGCCCACGCTGGAGGTCATCAGGTGTTTTAGGCAACTTCCATGTTCTCGGGAGCTTTTTTTCTGCAAGGATTCTGCTGTGTGTTGTTAATTGTGAGTGGTTGATAATCCCGGAGAGCATTTGGGGCTGTAACCTCCAACTTTGCTCCTGGTTGCCTCATTATACATTCAGAATGCACCCAGAACCACGTGAGAGGCTGCTGATGGGTGCAACTCCTCTTCCTGGTCTCTGGGGTGCCACGGATTCCCCCCTCCCTCCCAAGGACAGAATGCAAATTCTGGAGCTCCAAATGAGATGCATTATGGGAGAAAATTCCAAAGCTGCAGAAAATGCAAGAGCTGAAAAATGCTCTGACTTTCTGCTGAATGAGGTGGGTTCTTGGGGATGCATTACTGCTCGTGCTGTGCCCTGCATGCTCTTATTTTGAACCTTATTTCAGCTGCATCAGTGGTGGGTTTCAAATTTTTTTACTACCGGTTCTGTGGCTGTGGCTTGGTGGGTGTGGCATGGCTTAGTGGGCGTGGCTTGGTGGGCATGGCAGGGGAAGGATACTGCAAAATCCCCATTTCCTCCTGATCAGCTGGGACTCGGGAGGCAGAGAATAGATGGGGGTATGGCCACCACTTTAGATGGCTTCCAAAATTTCTACTACTATCAGTTCTGGTTCTCCAGAACTGATCAGAACCTGCTGAAACCCACCTCTGAGCTGCATGGTATACTTTTCACACTGAACCCATTCCTGACTTAAAACAAAGACTAGAGGATATTGAAGAGACTGTCATCTTTCACCTTTCAAGCTGAGCTCTCCAAGCCAAAGCCTCTTGGCCAGGGTAAGCCAATCCATGGAATTACGGTTCTTCTCCCTCCCTCCCTCCCTCCCTCCCACCCCCAGCTTTCTAAGCCGTTGGCCCCTGCCTCCTTTCAGTACCTCTTTCCCAGGCCCTGCAAGTCTGCAAAGATGCCGCCCCAGATTTGATAATCGCTAAGTCTGCTGAAAGGAAGCTGCCTATATATAGCTTCCTGGATGCTTTGTAATCTTTTTACGGGTGGCTTTTCATTTGGTCCTTCTCTTTAACTTCGTTTGCAGCTAAATTAGGATTTTAAAAATTAGTATTTATTCTTTTCGTGCAAAAAGGAAGGAATAAGAGAGGTCAAACCCAAAGTATCTTATTTCATGCAATATATAATATAAGATGCAGCCTAACTTTAGAATAAACTGAATCTCAACCAGGGGCGAAATCTAGCCGGTTCTATCTGGTTAAGGCAAAAAGGTAGCAGCGGCTGTGGGAGGCTCCATCCACCCACACAGACGTCATGACGTTGCTTTTTTCCAACATTTTAAGCCTCTGCGCATGTGCAGAAGCCTCTGTGCCTGCGCAGACGATGTGCAGCATGCACACATTGGCCAACCGGTAGGGAAGATAAGTAACTTCACCCCTGAGCTCAACCACATTCCTCCATCTTCACCCAGCCTTGGCAGAAGCCAGGTCATCCGTGGAAAATGTGAGTGTGAGGCAAGACTGGAGGTTGATCTCGATAGTGTAGAACTGTGATGGTGAACCTATGGCATGTGTGCCAGAGGTGGCATGCAGAGCCCTCTCTGTGGGCATGCGTGCCATTGCCAGCTGCTCTTCTGGTATCCGGTGCGCCAGCCAGCTAGTCTTCGGGGACGCCGGAGCACCAGAAAACGGCCTGAAGATGGTCCAAAAAATGGCCCAAAACAGCAAAAAAAAAAAAAAAAAAAACAGGCCATTTTCCAGGCTGGTTTTTTTTTTTTTGTTTTGTTTTTGGTTTTTGGTCTTCGGGTTTTCGGTGCTTTGGCTGTTAAGGTTCCAAGTAACCCAATCAGGAGGGTTCACATAAGAAAACACGCACATGCATGCACACTCCAATTTGGGCAGTCAATGCCGAAAAGATTAGCCATCACTGGTGTTGAATATGTACATTGCTGAGCTATGAGTGCAAATGCAGACCTTGTTACCTGCAATGCCTGTGAATTTATATGACCGTGGCCTGAGCAGCGTACCTGAGCAGCAGCCACTTCAGCTGCTGAAGTCAGAAAGTTGCCAGGACTCTTGCAAAGCTCCAGCAGACGGCAGCATCCCAGCTGAGCTCCCGAAAGAGGCCAGCGGATTGCTGGTGCTAATCCTGGCTTCAGGATTTACCTTCACTGCCAAACAGCCTCTCTTCTCAGCAACCGAGGATTAACCGGGATCATCCCCATCCTTAAAAGGCAGCAGGGCTAATCTAGGGGCATCTGCAGTTTCCCGTGAAGGGGCACTGAGTGGAAGGTCTCAGGATTGGCTGGAGCAGGGAAACATCCTAGCTAAGGAATTGGGCAGGATTTAAAGACGCCCCCCCGATCTGTGAAATGACCGCAGGGGAGAGGAAGGGCCCAGCAAGCTCCAAGCAGAGTTATAAGCAGCACAACAGGATTTCCATTTAGTGCAGGGGTCTCAGACTTGATTTCACTGAGGGCCGCATAAGGGTTGTGTTTGAACTTGGGGGGGGGCAGTGGAGGTGTGGCCAGGAGGCATGGCCAGCTCGATATCACTCATGTCGGGGGTGCCTGTGGTGGCCTGAGCGCTCTGCCAGTGAAAACAGGCTCCAGAGTTCCATTTTCGGCTGTCAAGGCCTCCTGCAACCCTCTGCCAGTAAAAATGGAGCTCGGGAGGGCCGCCCACGGCCCTCCCGAGCTCCATTTTCACTGGCAGAGGGTTGCAGGAGGCTGTGACAGCCGAAAATGGAACTCTGGAGCCCGTTTTCACTGGCAGAAGCACCATGGGCCAGTCCTTTGCTGTTTCCAGGACAGCCCCGTAGGCCAGATCTAAGTACCCCATGGCCGGATCTGATCCCCGGGCCTTGAGTTTGACACCCCTGATCTAGTGGGATAAGCTTAAAGCTTCCGCCTGCTCTGATCTCAAAGCTCTGTGTGACCCTCAGCCTGCAAAGAAGAGGCAGACCCTTGGGAGGTGACCTCCACCCCAACTCCAAAAGAGGCCAAAGAGACCAGGTGGGCGGGCTATGGGCCTCTGTACTTTTCAACCTCCTGGCAACGACTTTGCCAAGTCAGGACATACCGGTAGTTCTTCTGAGCTGCAAAACGATGCGAAATCAAAATTCACCTGATGAGGCTGGTGAGTCCAGTAGAAAAAAGAACGCTGAGAAGGGTTGCGCAATTCCCCACCGGTAGACAATGCTGTGCTGCAGGACAGGGGTAAGAAGTGGGTCATTGTCTGAAGTACAATGTTCAGAACAGATTTGTCTTCAAGGGAGGCTCATTAGAGGAAGTCCCCATGGTTGGCACTCAGTGGTGGGATTCAGCCAGTTAGCACCAGTTCGGGAGAACCGGTTGTTAACTTTCTGAGCAGTTTGGTGAATGGGTTGTTGGAAGAAATCATTAGGGCAGAGAACCGGTTGTTAAATTATTTGAATCCCACCACTGTTGGCACTTACTACGTGGCTGAGAAAAATGGAAATGCATATTTATATATTTATTTTATTTGTTTAAATTTGTATACCGCCCTACTCCCAGAGGGACTCAGGGCAGTGAACAGCCAAAAATAAAATACAATTTACATAAAAAAGTTAAAAACTATTAAAAAAGATTAAATTTAGGCTCGAAAATTTAAAACCACCAATTTATATAAACATTTAAAAACCCAATTTAAAACCAATTTAAAAGGGAGAGTTAGGCCAGCCCCGCCTGTTGGAATAGAAGCGTTTTTAAGGCGCGGCGGAAAGTGCGTAAGTCCTGAATCCTCCGTATCTCCGGGGGGAGCTCATTCCAGATGGCAGGTGCCCCACAGAGAAGGCTCTCCCCCTGGGGGCCGCCAGTCGACACTGTTTGGCCGACGGCACCCTGAGGAGCCCCTCTCTATGGGAGCAGACTGGTCGGTGAGAGGCTATTGGTGGCAGAAGGCGGTCTCTTAAGTACCCTGGTCCTAAGCCATGGAGCACTCTAAAGGTGGTAACCAAAACCTTGAAGCGCACCCAGAAGACCACCGGGAGCCAGTGCAGCTCACGCAGGAGGGGAGTCACATGGGAGCGCCACGTCCTCCCATCACCACCCACGTGGCCGCATTCTGGACCAGTTGGAGCCTCCGGGTGCTCCTCAAGGGGAGCCCCATGTAGAGAGCATTACAGTAGTCCAGGCGTGAGGTGACAAGGGCATGAGTGACCGTGCGTAACGAGTCCCGATCCAGAATATTTGCCTTCATTCATGAGAAGGACAGAGTCTGATGTCCCAAACAGGCACCAGGCCACCTGCTATTGATTTTGGGGGTGGAGGTTCTTAAAAATGACTCACTCTTTCCTGTTTGACTTCTGGGATGTCCCTGGAGACAAGAGGCATCCGCCTGCCACAGATAGGTAGAATATCCCCTTCTCAGCTATGACTGATTGTGGGGCCTAAAATGCAGTGGTGAAATCTGAACCAGTTTACTACTGGTTTGCTGGCTGCGCATGCGTGCTGCATGCCAAATGCGCACTGTGCACACACATGCATAATGCACACCTTGCAGCAAATGCGAGGTGCATGTGCATGCGCAGAGTGCATGCCAAAAGGAGGCATGGGGTAAGTAGAACAGTGCGTACTGGGGGGCGGGGCGAATAGGTTGTAAAAAAATACTTTTAAAAGGTTTAAAAAAAAGTTCTGACAATCGCACAGCTCAGCTGTGATCGTCAGAGCCTTTTTTTTTACTTTTAAAAGCAAAAAAAGCAAAACCTTCTGTGCATGCGCAGAGGGTACAAAACACATCCCTTCCTGGTTAAAACCAGAAAGTAACGACAACTGGGCGAGTGGGCAGAGCCTCGCACCGCAATCACTACCGGTTCTCCAAACCACCCACCACGATCGCTACCAGATCGAGTGATCCGGTCTGAACTGGGAGCATTT
The DNA here is from genome assembly GCA_030761175.1 of Masticophis lateralis. Lineage (NCBI taxonomy): Eukaryota > Metazoa > Chordata > Lepidosauria > Squamata > Colubridae > Masticophis > Masticophis lateralis. The sequence goes on from JAUDYJ010000005.1 coordinate 97,721,157, forward strand.
CACCCCTGCTAAAATGTCAATATTTTTCTTGCCCTTACCAGTGGTGGGTTCCTCCCAGTTCGGCCCGGTTCTGCTGAGCCGGTAGCGGTGACGATATGACGTCACCAAGCCGGTTCTGCCCACCCCTGGCCCGCCGTTATGTAACATCAGTGCCAGCTGATGACCTTTAATCTTCCTTGTTTCAGGAGTTGTCTTTCTTTTAAATCCAGTTGCTTTTCTGATGAATTTACTTAATCCAACCACGGCTCCTCTGTTGCTTTTGAAGCTGGGTTGTTCTAATATTTTTCTGATTTCCTTTTCATTTTTGATTCTTTGAAACTCACCTTGTTATAGCAGAGGGAGAAGAAGGGATCTTCTGAGCTAATGAAGCCCGTGCACCAAGAGACTCACTGAGGGCAGGGAGCCGGGGACCCCTGGCATGGCCACAGCCACGAGCGCCATGGCCCCAGGCTGACTGCTTGCGGTTCAGGCAATCTGCGTCTTTCCTCCTTTGCAGGTAGCTAGTAACATAAAGCAGCATAATGGCCACGCACAATAAATTATGCACGAAGATCGTACAAGGTAACTCTGCTGTGATACAGTTTACATTAAATTGTTAATCACGACTACAATCCTCCTCAGTGGGGATCTGAACTCCGAAGCAAAGAAACTGGCGCCTTTCAATGAAACCTCCTGCAAATCTTCTTGGCGCTCAGAAGAGGAAAAACCACCCCATTAAAACCAAGGCTTTACAGAAGAAAGTCTCTGCAAATTGCAGCCCAAATTAGCCTGGTCTCAAAACAGATTATTATTATTATTATTATTTCAATTTATAAACCGCCCTTCTCCTTGCGGACTCAGGGCGGTGAACAGCCAGAATAAAACATGGTACACAAAAGTTAAAAACAATTAAAAATTATTAAATATTATTTGGCCAAGAATTAAAACAACCCAATTTAAAATCAAATTCAAATTTAAAAACGGAGGATGGGATCAGGCTAGCCCAGCTAGATTGAATAAATGGGTTTTAAGGGCCCGACGAAAGGTCCGGAGATCTGGAATCCTGCGTATCTCCGGGAGTAGGTCATTCCAGAGGGCGGGCGCCGCCACAGAGAAGGCTCTCCCCCTGGGGGTCGCCAGCCGACACTGTCTGGCCGACGGCACCCGGAGGAGGCCCTCTCTGTGCGAGCGTACTGGCCGGTGGGAGGCTATTGGCAGCAGAAGGCGGTCCCGCAAGTACCCAGGTCCTAAGCCATGGAGCGCTTTAAAGGTGGTCACCAACACCTTGAAGCGCACCCGGAAGACCACCGGAAGCCAATGCAGCTCACGCAGTAGAGGTGTCACATGGGAGCGCCCCCTTGCTCCCATAATCCCCCGCGCGGCCGCATTCTGCACCAGTTGGAGCCTCTGGGCACACCTCAAGGGGAGCCCCATGTAGAGAGCATTGCAGTAGTCCAAGCGGGAAGTCACGAGAGCATGGGTGACTGTGCGTAGGGAGTCCCGATCTAGAAAGGGACGCAACTGGCGTATCAGGCGAACCTGATAAAAAGCCCCCCTGGCCACGGCCGTCATGTGTTCTTCTAAAGACAGCCGTGCGTCCAGGAGGACGCCCAAGTTGTGAGCCCTCTCCGTGGGGGCCAATGTCTCGCCCCCAATAGTCAGCGATGGCGTCAGCTGGCTATATCGGGACGTCGGCAGCCACAGCCACTCAGTCTTGGAGGGGTTTAGTCGGAGCTGTGCGGGTCTCCCCATCCAGACCCGCACAGCTTCCAGACACCGGGACATCACTTCAACGGCATCGTTGGGGTGGCCTGGAGTGGAGATGTACAGCTGGGTGTCGTCAGCGTACTGATGGAACTCCACACCAAAGCCACGGATGATCTCACCCAGCGGCTTTACATAAATGTTGAACAGAAGGGGCGAGAGGACCGACCCCTGCGGCACCCCACAAACAAGGCGCCTCAGAGTCGACCGCTGCCCCCCTGTCAACACAGATTGCGACCGGTCAGAGAGATAGGAGGAGAACCACCGTAGAACGGTGCCCCCCACCCCCAACCCCTCCAACCGGCGCAACATGATACCATGGTCGATGGTATCAAAAGCCGCTGAGAGATCTAATAGGACCAGGATAGAGGAACATCCCCTATCCCGTGCCCTCCAGAGATCATCCACCAACGCGACCAATGCCGTTTCCGTGCTGTGCCCAGGCCGGAAGCCGGACTGGAGCGGATCTAGATAGACAGCTTCATCCAGGAACCGGGGAAGCTGCCATGCAACCACACTCTCAACAACCTTCGCAACAAAGCGAAGGTTGGAGACTGGACGGTAATTGGCCAAAACAGCCAGGTCCAGAGAGGGCTTTTTGAGGAGGGGTCTCACCACCGCTTCTTTCAAAGCGGCCGGCAGAACACCCTCACTCAAAGAAGCATTAACAATCTTCTGGAGCCAGCCTCGTGTAACCTCCCGGGAGGCCAGCACCAACCAGGAGGGACACGGGTCCAATAAACATGTGGTTGCATTCAGCCGTCCCAGGATCCTGTCCATGTCCTCGGGAGCCACAGAGTCGAACTCCTCCCAAACCACACCCCCAAGATCTGCCTCGATTATCCCATCCGGATCTACCCAGTCAGAGGCCAGACCTTCCCGGATCTGAGCGATTTTGTCATACAGATACTGGACAAAGTCCTCAGCTCGACCCTGCAAGGGGTCATCCCGAGCTCCCAGTTGAAGGAGGGAGCGGGTCACCCTGAACAGGGCGGCTGGACGATTATCTGATGACGCGATAAGAGTGGAAAAGTAGTTAGACTTTGCTGCTTTTATCGCCACTAGGTAGGTCTTAATATGAGACCTCACCAGTGTTCGGTCAGATTCGGAACGGCTGGTCCTCCAACCACTCTCCAGGCGTCTTTTCCGGCGCTTCATATCCCTCAGCTCCTCAGTAAACCAAGGAGCTGGCTGAGTTCAGCGCTGGGTCAGAGGCCGCAAAGGCACGACGTGGTCCAAAGCCCCGGCGGCCGCTCTATCCCAGGCGGCCACTAGGTCTTCAGCCGAATCATGAGCCAGAGTCTCAGGAAACAGCCCAAGCTCCGTCTGGAACCTATCAGGTTCCATCAGGCGCCTGGGGCGGAACCACCTAATCAGTTCCGCCTCCCTGCGGTGGGGTGTAGCGGTTAGAAAGTCTAGTCGAAGGAGAGAGTGGTCTGACCATGACAAGGGTTCGATGACTATATCCCCTATATCAAAACCACTCGACCACTGACCAGAGACAAAAACTAAGTCCAGGGTGTGTCCGCCCGTGTGAGTGGGGGCGTGAATTAACTGAGTCAGGTCCATGGCCGTCATGGAAGCCATGAACTCCCGAGCCACCTCAGATGTTTCACCGACAGATGGCAGGTTGAAATCTCCCAAGACCAAAAGTCTGGGGGTATCAACCGCCACCTCGGCTATCACGTTGAGTAGCTCAGGCAGGGCTGTTGCTACGTGGCAGGGAGCCAGGTACATAAGCAGCAGACCCATCTGAACTCCGCGACCCCACTTCACAAGGAGGGATTCACACCCTGTTATCTGAGGTACAGTGGACTCCCGCGGATCAAGACTCTCTTTTATGACAACCACCACCACCCCGTCCCTGCCCTGAGCTCTCGGCTGATGGAATGCATGGAAGCCTGGAGGGCACATATCCACGAGGGGGACTCCCCCCTCCTGGCCCAACCAGGTCTCCGTAATACCTGCCAGGTCCGCTCCCCCCTCCTGGACAAGATCACAGATGAGGGGGGCTTTATTTACCACGGACCTGGCATTGCACAGCAACAGCCGGAGACTCGGGCCCTGAGACACTGCACAACCTGGGGAGCGAGAAGGGCTTTGGGGACCGGGGCATGCCGTCACTCGAAGATAGCGAGTGCGCGCCCCCCTCACATGATATGGTCCCCTGCACTCGCCATATCTGCCCCTCCCACTTAGTGTATTAATAAAAAGGCCCTCTGCAGAATGAACGTCAATGTACCCCTTACCCCCGGAATCTACACCCCCCGTAGCCCCATTAACAATTGGACCTGACCCCTCCTCCTGTGGGTTAACCCCCACACCCACACAACCCTCCCGCTTCCCAGAACCCCTTAAAAATTTGTTTAACAATTTCCCTAGAAAACCCCTCAAATTCCTTTTCACTGCATGCCACCTCTCGGGGCTCCAAAGCCCGTCATAAAGGTAGGCCCTCGATAAAGTGAGGGCCAGACCTGCGAGAGGGGGGAGTCTCGCAGGTTAAGAAGCTCCGCTGATGAATACATTTAATATTTGGGAGAAGTCCATGGCCAGGGGTTAATTAAAATAGATCCAAAAGTTCCGGCAAGGGATGTCCACTCCAGTTCAGTCAATAAACTCCACTGCCCTCTCACCACAGTGGGTAGAGTCTTAAGCCATTTCGGGCCAGATGTTCACACCAGCCGCCCTCTCACAGAAGCTGGGGAGGGCCAAAAAGCAGCAGTCTTAGTCCGACTCTATACCAGACTAGAAAAACCAGGGTGTATCCTGCAATGGTTGAGAAGCAATCGATGGTAGTCACCAATCTACAGGAACTGCTGGCCCCGGGGGTATTTCGATGTACCCCCGGGGCCAGAGATGTCCTCTTCAGATGATGATGATGATGATGATGATGATGCTTCCCAGGGTGTTCTCCAATATCTGCCACATGGTGGTGAAAGATCTGCACAAGCAGTCAATACCAGTGTTGTGGTTGTGTCGGGTGTCAATCCTGGAGCCATCTTGGAGTGTCTTCAGGGTAGCCACAGTGAGGCTGGATAGAGCTGGGGGAAAGGGAGGGAGGAGTAGAAATAGCTGGGGAAATATGTAGCCAAAATAACATTCTTTCTTCTGGGAGCCAAGGACACTCTCACCAGCACCTGGCGTGACGTGGCATGGATGGGAGTCGTCTGGGTTTGGGACGATGATCTGATTGGGGCATGGGATGGTTGTGTTTAGTGGAGGGAAGAACTCTGGATAACCCAGGGAGCTTCAGAGTCGGGTTTTCGCCAGCTCTGCCAAAATGACATGCCTAAATCTATACTTTGAGGAAGTCTCAGGCCTTGGAGTTTTGATTTCATTCGGGCTGTTACTTGGAACCCTGACATTGGGATGCTTTCTAAAGGAAATAAATAAAGGTTATTCTTTTATAAATTGTAAAGTGTGAGACTATCTGTCTGCTGTTTTCTGACTATGTTAAAGTAACTACAAATGGTAATCAGTGGAGACAATGCATTATGACTTGCTAAGAGCTCCCCAGGAAACAGGAACTTAAGCCTTGAGCAAAAAACTATCAGGAGACAAGAACATCGGGGATGGAGGGAAATTGTCAAGAAGACCCTTTAAAGTGTAAAACAACTTAAAGGATGATTTAAGAGAATAAGGGGGAGTTGGGAGGGCGTGGCGTGCATTGTGAAGGTGTATAAAATGTATAGCTTCAACACTGCTTTTTGTGCTCTTTGAACTCAATCCATTTGGGAAGAGTCTAAGAGGCCGCGCTTGCAACCACTTTTCTTGTTTTTATTTTCATGTTTTTCTCCAATAAATCTTTGATTTTGTTAACCAGACTTGTCTTGGAGTTGTGGGTATAAAATTTGAGAATTTTAAATCTCACACTTCCCTCACTCTGTAAAGGGCTGATGTGCAAGTGAGGTAGCACTCAACAGCGGAGGGATTCTGATATCAGATGCCTGTGAGCATTCAGCAGACATCAGGGTCTCCTTTCAAAGTAGGACTTCTTATTCAGGGAGTGAATTGCCTTCTTTCTGGCCTGGGAAGCTCCCCCCCCCCCCCGCCTCCTCTGCTGCCTGGGGCTCAGGCCTTGCCTGGGTGAGTCAGGATGGAGAGGCCTGCATGTTATGGCCCCTTCTGGTGGTTGCCCAGTTGGGAAATGCTGCACACCACCAATCAAAGCCTCTCTTTGTTACACAACAGTCAGCTGAATTCGGGAAATTGCTTCAAGGGTCAGGCAGTTCTTTTGTGGCCATTCCTGCATTCTGACCCATGTTTAGGGATTGCTGGCTTAATTAAACCGGTAATTGAAGAACACTCAAGGAAGGTGGAGGAGTGTTCCTTAAATTACAACCAGCTCTCTTGTAATTGACTGACTTCATGGCTGAACAAATCCTGTGGGAGTCTGCCAAGGGAGAGCATTAATCTCGGAGCCCTGGAGGCAAATCACTTGCATGCAAGATGGTCTCCGCTCCTCCCTTGGAACAGCTGCTGAGCCAGGCAGCCCAGGACTCTGGGCTCTGGCCATGCAGGCTATGGGGTTCCTCCCTTGGAGGAGCTGAGCATCACATTCTACCCACCGCCTGAAACTGACTTTCCCTGTGACAGTAATGTTCATTTTGTCCCTCCTTTGGTAGCCTCGCCAGGAATTCTGTTCTTTTCCATTGGCCTTTCTGGGGTGTTAGCAAAGAGTTGTATCCATCCAGCTGTTCTTTTGTTTGATATCGAGGCTTGCAAAGGAAAAGTGTTGCGTCCTCGTAGTTACGTCCGTGAGTGCCCGTGCTTGCTGCTGGGTGCGTGACTGGTTGAGACGCGAGCAGCAAAGTGGAGGGAAATCGCTGCTCACTTATTGGTGCGCGTTTTGACAGCTCAGCTGTAAAGTGCCTGTCAGAACAGCGTTCGTGTTCCTGTCAGTTTTCCTGAGAGTTAGTTGAGCCTTGCAGTTGAATAAAAGTTCTGTTCTCAGCAACTAAGCCTCCGTCTCTATATCTGCCCACCGGATTCTACTGAGGTGACAGTTGCCTGAGTCTGTGGCCGATCTTACAGGCTATCGTATTCCGGGCGTTTCAGACATGGCGACAAGTCTGCCGGCATTCACTCCACTTGAGCCAGCTTCTGAGACCTGGGAGGATTATATCGAGAGATTTGAGTGTTTTTTACAGTCCATAAACAATTTCATGACCTCACTATGTATGGCAGCCCTGCATTATGAGTTTCGGGAGCTCGATGACATGCTCCTGGACCAGTTAGTGTGTGGGGTGCGGAATTTGAAGCTTCAGCAGAGGTTGCTGGCCCGTTCTGACTTGACTCTTCCAATCGCATTGGATGAAGCCCAAGCTGCTGAGATGTCTGCCAAATCGTCTGCGGAAATTCAGCAGTTCCAATCTGGGGCTGGAGGCCTGTCCAGTGGGCACCAATCGGTCCATTACGAGGAGGAGGAGGAGGAAGAGGAGGAGGAGGAGGAGGAGGAGGAGGAGGAGGAGGAGGAGGAGGAGGAGGAGGAGGAGGAGGATGGTGGAGTCGCTGGTTGGAAAGACAAAGTGGGCCACCTCAAGTCAACACCACGGAAGAAGCGGCAGCCTTTAGTAAAGAAACCTGATGCTGGCTGCCTGGGCTGCGGTGGTCTTCACATCCGTGCTGAATGCAGGTTCCGGTCTGTCATCTGCTGACGGTGTGGGAAGCGAGGACACCTGTCCAGGGTCTGCCGGGCAGTCTTCCCCAACGCGAGCAACGTGGGAGAGCCGAGTTCCAAGCGCCAAAGATTTCATCGCCCGACCCGACGGGAGAGTGAGAGTTTCGCAATTTCTCAAGATGCTGAAGTGGCGGAGGTTTCCATAAGCCATGCTACCTCCCCCTTTCCTGATCGTAAGATTTATTTGACCATCTTGCTGGACTTCCCTTGTAAGATGGAAGTTGATACGGGCTCCTCTAGGTCACTGATTGCTTGGCCCGCTCTCAAAGTTTTATTGCCCACCTTTAACCGCCAGCGATTGCTGCCCTGTCCAGTCAAGCTGAAGGACTATCAGGGGAGGCCAATACCTATCCTGGGTTGTGGCTCATTTCATGTGGCTTACGGGTCCTTTTCGGGGCCTCTGCCTCTAATTGTTGTTCGAGACAGCCTGCCTTGTTTACTTGGGTTGGACTGGTTCGCTGCCCTCCACCTCAGTCTCTCAGGCATTCACACGATCAACTCTGATGCCACCTCTGCTCTCATGCATGACAGATGTGTTTGATGGGCGCTTGGGAAAATACACGGATCTTCCTATTTCATTCAATCTGGATCCGCAAGTTACGCCCGTACGTCTTAAGCCACGGAGGGTGCCTCTTGCCCTGCGGCCCAGGGTAGATAGGGAACTTGACAAATTGATCGCGCAGGGAGTCCTCCAGACAGTTGAACACTCCAAATGGGAAACCCCCATTGTGATTCCACTTAAGCAGGATGGGTCTATTAGGATATGTGCAGACTACAAAGCGACCCTTAACAGGGCGCTCCAGGCTAATCATTACCCTGTGCCTGTAGTCCAGCAGCTGCTGCACTCTCTGGGCAGGGGGAAGGTTTTCGCGAAGCTGGACCTTGCTCAGGCCTATCAACAGTTTCCGGTGGACGATGACACGGCCCTAGCCCAAACCATTATCACCCACCGTGGGGCGTTTAAGTGCATATGCCTTCAATTTGGGGTCAGTGTGGCCCCGGGAATTTTTCAAAGTCTCATGGAGTGCCTGCTCCATGGCATACAAGGTGTTGTCCCCTATTTTGACGACGTCCTGATCGCAGCTGCTGATCAGGAGGAATTTGTCAACAAACTTAGAGCCGTCCTCACCCAATTTAGGAATGTGGGGTTGAAATTGAAAAAAGAAAAATGCCACATTGGAATTCCTAGGGTGCAATTTTTGGGCTTCCTGATTGATGCCTCTGGGATCCGGCCTGCACCAGCCAAAATAGAGGCGATTAAAAACGCGCCTGCCCCCACATCCAAGGCACAGCTTCAAGCGTTCCTTGGGTTGCTCAATTTTTACTCTATTTTGCTGCCCCATAAGGCTTCCTTGGTGGAGCCTCTCCATCGCCTACTTGACTCAAAGTCCCCCTGGCGGTGGGATTACCGAGCTGCTGCATCATTTCAGGCCGTTAAGGATGCCCTCTCCTCCGATGCTATTTTGGTTCAGTATGACACCAGGCTACCTCTGTCCTTGACTTGTGATGCCTCCTCCTATGGGGTGGGGGCTGTCCTAAGTCACATTTTGCCCAATGGCATGGAGGCTCCTGTTGCATACTATTCCAGAACCTTGTCAGCTGCGGAGAGGAATTACAGCCAGATTGATAGGGAGGCACTGGCTGCCGTAGCTGGAATCAAACGATTCCATGACTACGTATACAGTAGATTTTTCTATCTTATCACTGATCACAAACCTTTCCTGGGGCTCTTAGCCAGTGATAGACAGACTCCCCAAATTTTGTCCCCATGCATGTTGCGTTGGACGGAATTTCTGGCGGTTTATTCATATCAGCTTATTTATAGGCCGGGAAAGGCTATAGGGCATGCTGATGCCCTCAGCCATTGTCCTCTCCCTTTGCCAGTCCAAGAACTGGCCCCTTCGGGTTCTGTCCTATTGGTGGATGAGCGGCCATCCCTAGTGTCAGCGGTGGATGTTTGTGCCGCCACTGCCACAGACCCCGTTCTGTCCAAAGTGTTAGATTGGGCATGCCGTGGCTGGCCCTCCACCCTGGTTTCTGCCGAGGTACTGCCATACTTCCGCCGACATCTAGAGCTGTCAGTCTTAAAGGTCCAAGTCCTCTCCCAACTCCACGACGCCCACCCGGGGATCGCCCAGATGAAAGCCCTCGGTCGCAGTTACATTTGGTGGCCACTATTTGACCGAGATGTGGAGTAGTGGGTAAACCGCTGTCCGCAATGTCAACTCTCGTGGCCTGCTCCCCCAGCTGCCCCAGTACAGACATGGGAGTCCCCTGGGACACCCTGGGCAAGGGTCCACCTAGACCTGGTGGGGCCTTTCTTAGGCCAAACATTCCTTGTGGTGGTGGATGCTCATTCCAAGTGGGTGGAACTGGCACTCATGCACTCTACCTCCTCCATGGCCGTAATCCGCATTTTAGAGGGGTTGTTCGCCACCCATGGGTTGCCGGACACTGTAGTCACTGATAATGGGCTGCAGTTCACCTCACCGCCGTTCCAGCTGTTTTTGGCCCGGTTGGGGATCTGCCATGCCCAAACGGCACCTTTTCATCTGGCCGCCAATGGGCAGGCGGAGAGAGCCGTTAGATCCGCCGCCAAGGAGGCGCTCCGCCGTCTTGGTTCCACCAATTGGCATCACAACATTTGCCAGTATCTTTTAATGCAACATTCGACCCCGTGTCCGGCCATAAAATACAGCCCTGCCGAGCTTCTTATGGGTAGGCGGTTGCGGACGACCTTAGACCGTCTGCATCCAAACTACATCCAGGACCCAAACCCCGGGATGAGTCTATCTCCCAGAGTCTTTGGCGTAGGTGATCTGGTCTACGATCTGAACTTTGACAAAGACATACAGTGGCTACTTGGACAAATAATACAAATAACCAGGCCCTATTCTTATAGGGTCCAACTTACCGATGGGAAGATTTGGCGACGGCATATAAACCAGCTACGCCGCCGGGTTGCGGAGGCAGCGGAAACGCGACCCCCGGACACAGTTTTGGAGCCGAGGGACAACATCCCCGGAGGAGCGCCAGCTCCACAGTGGTCCAGGCTACCAGTTCCCCCCAACATGTCAGCGGCCGTGGAAGAATTACCTTTGCATCAACACCCGGCGGCGAGTTCGAGTTCTACCAATCCTTCAGACGGGGCGCAGATTCCGTCGGCGCCGATGTCGGAGGGCGTGGTTCCAGCTGCGACGTCACCTGTGGCTGTTCCGCGCCGGTCTGGGCGTTGCCGTCATCGGCCGGCCTACCTGGAGGACTACAAATGCACAGGCTGGGTGGAAAGGGGTGTTGTGTCCTCATAGTCTATTACTCCAGAGCCCCCCCCCTCCATGGCCCATGCTCCCAAGGGATCCAGGGAGGTGCTGCTTACCAAAAGCATCCCTACAGCCCTGAATAGATCCTGCAGTATTTGGGAACCTGAACAAATCCTTATCTGAGATGACAGGTGTCCTGAATCTGACTTGAAAGATGCAGATGAGATGGTTTGAAATCAACAACAGGAGCTCTGGTGGCTCAGCAGACTAAATCATTGTAACTAAAGACCAGCTGTCTGCAATTACTTCTAAGTTCGAATCTCACCAGGCTCAAGGTTGACTCGGCCTTCCATCCTTTCTAAGGTAGGTAAAATGAGGACCCAGTTTGTGAGGGCAATAAGCTGACTTTGTATAAATATACAAAAATATGAAGGTCATTGCTTAACATCTTGTAAGCCACCCTTAGTCTCCAGAGAAGGGCGGCATATAAATCAATTTAAAAAAAAAAAAACAAGGCAGGAGAGCCTGAGATTTGGGGGTGGGGAAGCTGGAATCCCCCAAAGTAGAAAGCAAGCTCAGTCCTGACCTTTCTTGAGCTTCTCTTTCACAGATCACAGAATGGAAGGTTTTACCCACAGACAGGATGGGACAGAATAGTCGGCTGGCCAAAGAGTTGGCCCCAGCAGCCCAAGGGCAAGCTCTGAACCCTGCCTCAGAAGGCAGAGCAGCGTTAAGGGGTTGCTCAGCAGTCGTAAAGCCCATTGGATGGATGAAGGTTGAAGCATCTTCAGCCAGACCTGGAGTTGCTGGGAGGGATGGAAAGAAAGCTGCAGTGATGGTTTTGACTTGGACGGAGATCCTGGACTGGAGCCTCTCTTCTCTGGGGGACCTTTCTGAGAATTCAGCTCTGTGTTGTGTCCCCCACCCTCCACCAGCAGGTGGCAGAGTTCTTGCATAATCAGCAAAGGGAAATTATAAAGATGGATGTTAGCTGCCTGCAAGATCTTGAGAATAAATTTGGAACGCCCTGAATTAACAAATCCATATTTTAAATGAAATACGTTTTTTATGGTTTTAAGATAAGAATAATTCAACCCATGTTTTCATCCACATTTATGGGAAATCTCAAAGAAGATTTTAAAAGGTTGGTTGTCAGTTGCGCTGGAGGAATAAACTGATGGAAGGGATTCTCCCTGGTAGGTTAGGAACTTGTACAGCTATTTTGGTTTAACAAGCTTGAAGTTGTTAGTATGGTTTTGTGTGATTGACGAATGGATTCTTGGTTTATTTAAATGGGTTTTATGGATACCCCCCTTGCAGCTGGGCAGCATATCTTTAACATATTTCTATGCCACCAAATTTACCAAGATTCACAGAGGTTTATGGCTAAGCAGTAAAACATTTATACAGTAATGAAATAATTTAAATGTCAACAGTGAAAAGGTTAATTCAAATAATAAAATCTACACATAATGAGGTCATAAAATAACATAGCATGAAATAATAAGGTGATAAAATATTTAACCAAAAACTATTACAATACAATTACTGTGATGGAATAGAATGAAAATCCAAATGCATCAATATATCAGGAATTTCAGATTAATCTTGGGGTCTTCTATTGTGATGGAAAGGCTGTTTGCTCCCTCCCCCTCCATGGATTGGCAGATGATCTGTGTTTGCTCTCTGTTTTCCAGGCTCTCTCAATATAACAAAGAAACTGATCAATAACACTTTGTAGAGTGAAGCTTTAATGCTGTGTCCAGATCTTTTTTATAAGTACTGCCTCTTTTATTGCCTTTTTTATTTTATTTCTGCTTGTTGATGTATTTTCCTTTTCTGTGGGTTTTGTTTGCTTGTTTTCTTTAAATGAAGGAATACTTTCCATATGAAGTATGGAGTGAAGACGAGGCCTGTCCAGTGCTGGGTTTCCAGTGGTGGATACTGGTGGTGGCGGGAGGCTCCGCCTGTTATAGAAATTAAGACTCACAAGATTTCTGTGGGTGATCAGAGAGGTTTATTGCACAGATTCAGTGCAACACAAGAAGCAAAAACACTGAATCCCGAAAGATTATGATGCAGTAACTTAAATACATACTTTAACATCTTATGATTGGTTACATTTCTGACAGCCCATTGCAACAAACCCCCCCCCCATTTCCCTTGCTACTAATTCCTACAAGCGTATGCCCTCTTTAAGAGGAACACAGGTGTTCTTGCAAACCTTATCTAAGTGCCTGCCATTAGGTCTGTGGTTGCCTCTGCTTGGCTAAGTGTGATCTTTTACTCCTGATAATGTTTCCTGAGCTTGACAGCTGAGCAAGGTTAGTTATTTCTGTGGTTTTACGTTTTGAACCCAATACTAAAGAAAGGGGGTCCTTCAGAGATCATCTATAATTTCCTGTGAAAGACCCCGTTTTATATCATTTTTTATATCCAATTTCATTATTCTATTTTAGCCCACCCACCCAGACGTCATCATGGATGCTCCGCAGAAGTGCGCAGTCACAGTTCCGAACCAGGAGCGAAGGTCAGTGGGTTCCACCTCTGGCCTGTCCCCTCAGAGTTTTGTCCCCAGTCTTGACTGCTGGCAGGAGGGCCCTTAAGGGCCACTAATCTGCAAAGCAAGAACCACGATTCATCTGTGGGTGATAGGAGAGACCTGGGAATAGTCTGCTATCGGGAAATTGCAGGAAGTGTGATCCACAGAGGTCCCTTTCTCTGCCAGGATTATTCTGCATGCACACACACACACACAATGCCTTCTCTCCAAAAAATAAACCGCACTCACTGTGGAAACGTAACTAGTGTGGCCCTGGATTGACCAAGTCTTTACAAGATCTGCTCCCTAACATTTCATAGCCGCCCAGCAGAAATAAATTCAGTAGAAATCTTTCACAGGAAATTGTATCAGGCTGTAAAAGGCTTCATTGACTAAATTCTTTCAAGCCAGACAGATGCTAAAACCAGCAGACAAGAGCCAAGAAATGCTTGCCCAATTAAATATCATATTTAAAAATCATCTCCTGAAAAATGGAGCCCTTAGCGGTGTTTCCCTGTTCTGCACTTTATTGCCATGTTGTTGCCATTTACATATGATTGTGCATGGGTGGTATGCTTAGCTTGCAGTCCTTAAACGATTAAACTAGTCTCATTTCCCCTAAGAGGATTTTGTAGCAAAAAGCTTCCTGGGCTGTCTATTAAAATCTCCCTGCTTCAGCTTGCATTTGTGCTCGATTATTACGGCGTGTTTCCCTCTTGGTGCCAGTGCAGAGTGACATCCTGCCCTCACGGAGGCCACTTTGCCAGTCACTGTGTGGATTCAGCTGCCTTCCCGAACTACAAAGAGAGGAAGGAAGGTTGTCCTTCCTAGGCACATTATCGATAAGGGCACTGTTGCCCGTGGGATCCAGGCCTTGTCCTGAAGGAACTGAAGAAGGAGCAAGTGGCAGCTGAAACCGTCACCAGGGGAGTGGGGTATCTCCGCTTCCTTCCTTCATCCTGTGTCCTGAGGTGATTCCTTCAGAGAAGTGATCCCGCCACTGTTCCTACAGCTGAAACTTTCACAGAATTAATGAAGCTTCTCCTGGAACTGGGCAGGTGCCAGGAAAAGAAGATGCTGTGGAGAAATTCTGCTCGTTGCTCGCAGACCACGAGCAGCTTGGGCTGCATTACTAACTTTGTGCACATTCATTCACCCTGGTTCATGTTCGGTGCTTTGTGTGTGGAGGAGATCAGGGCACAACCGGCCAATCCCACAGCGAGCTCTGCATTGATTGGTCCCCCTTCACAGCTGGTTGAGGTGGGGCTATTTGGGAGTTGAATCTTCTCAGTCCAGATGGGTTGGGATGGGGAGGTCAGGAGGGTGAGAGATCAAGGTGCCTTCCCCTGCCTCCATGTTTCCCCCACGGGTGTTCTGACCCAGCCTTAGCAGAAGCAAGAAACAAACTCCTGTCATGAATTTACTTTATTTACTTCTTGTGAATTAATGGCATTCACCCCCCGAAAAGTCCAGGCAATAGTCCTTCAAGGAGTTTGCTGCAGTAACAGACCTTATCAATTCCTTATGATAATTGCAAGGCCGTGAGCTCCCAGCTGAAAGGCTGCAAATTAAGTTCTGGCAAGCTGTCTTTGTGGCACGAAACACCATGAGCAAAAACTTCAGAAATACAAAGGTTGTCTCCTACGACAACCACTCCTTCTTTCCTTCTATTTATTCCCCAGCCAGGGAGGGTCCCTGTTCAGCATGCACATGTGCTTTGCTTCCCAAGTCAATTCATTGTCCTCCATTGTCCCCCTCTCCTAACTGTTCTGCGCATACCTGCATCTGGAACAGGCCCCAGCTGTTCTTCCTCCTCACTCGTATCAGCCTCCAAAGGCAGCTGCCTCTCCAGTGGCTGGGAAATGTTGGACGGCCCTGCCTCAGACAGCATCCATCAGAGCCTTCCCCAGACTCCAGAACTGGCCCAAGTTCCTCCCCAACCTCCTCATCATCCGAGTCTGCTGCCAGCTCTGCTAGCAACTGGTGGGCTACAACAACAGGTTGGTGGTGGGTGGGTGGGAATTTCATTCCAGACTGGAATGATGAGGTGGGACGAAAGTCACATGGAAGGGCCATGGGGAGACCCACCGGTGATGTCTTCTGCCACTGCCTGTCCTGCCCCCATTTTTCTTTCCAGGCCTCTCAGGTACTTGAAAGTCTTGACCATGGTCCAGCCTAAATCCCAGCCATGAGGAATCCTATGGCCAGGCTGCCCCGGCAGAAACATCTGTGGCCAGATAGGCATCATCCTGGGTTCAAGGGAAGCTCCAGAATTGGAAAGCTGCACTTTTCACCGCCAGCATTTTGTTTAATCCTGGCAGTTATTCTTTACTTTATATCCCCCCCCCCCCATGTCTTTATTTTTTTATTTATTTGGCTTATATGCCTCCCTATCTGCAACAGACTCAGGGCGGCTCACAATAATAACATTCACAAAGCCATAGTACAAAATCTTAGCTAGAAATTCTCCCAAACCCCTGCAAACCCCCAGCAGCCCCACCCCTGGATCAAGTCCACAATGCAGCAAGGCACCCTCCAGATCTGATTTCTCTCAGGTAGAAGAGTGCCAGAAGAGATGGGACTTCCTTCAAAAATTGAGTTCCTGTTGAATTGTGGACTCACAGCGACAATTTCTATCTGTAGGAATCCAGGGGCCGCTAGTTAAGATGAGGAATAAGTCTGATGTAGGTAAGGAAAAACATGAATTCTAGGAGAAGCTCCTGATAAGCCCCTTCTATGGCAGTGATGCCAATAACGGAACATCTCTTTGCCTCATGATCCCCAGGGGTGCTGTTGAAAGAAGTTCAAGGCCTTTGAGGACCTGGCCTAGCTGGAGATCACCTAGATCTCTCGGTCACACACTGTGAAGTGCCACCATGTTTCTTATTTTGAAGATGTTGCAGCTTTGACGGTGCAGCCTGCAGAGCAGAGGTGGTTTCAGCTGGTTCGAATCAGTTCGGGCGAATTGGTAGCGGCAACTGCAGGTCACTTTGCCCACCTGCTCCGGCGTAATGCCATCCTATTTAGCCACGTTTTTTAGACCGGGCGCAAGCACGGAAGGCACACACACGGAAGGCGCATGTGTGTGAGAAGTGAGGGTGCATGCACTGTGGGTGTGTGAACTGGTGGTAAGAATACTGGAAACCAACCGCTGCTGCAGAGGCCTTGAGGGCACAGTGGGATTAGATTTTTTCGGAAAGCTTTGACTCTGGCCGTAGGGCTGGTTGCAATTGGGAGTCATAATTCTTAATTTGCGGGCTTTAAGGCCATGGTATAAGCCACCTTCAGAAAGCCTGATTCTGGAAATTTTAGAAATGAATATTTTTTTAAAAAATAATAATAATAATTACAAATAAAGAAATGAAACATTTTTACACATATGATGTCATTAGGGCTGTTCACAGATTCCTTTTTGCTTCCTAATGTGAGGCTTCAATTAATTTCATTTGAACACATTTGCATACTTTCAATACCTCTATATAGAGGGATTTTTTTAGCATGCTTCAGTGTCAACCTCTTTTTCATTTCTTGTTGAAAGAAAATGCTATTATATGTATTCATACATATGCAGAGAGAAAAAGTGTTATTAATTCCCAGGTTTGTCAGTAAAAATTCTCCATCAGCTATTAAAATCACGCTTTTCTTACTAATGAATTGAAATTTAAGTTGATTGCTGATTAGTGGTGCAGGTTTTAATCAGAAATGTTGCACCTTTATTTATTTATTTTTTTTATTTTGTTTAAAGGGAGAACCGTTCATGTTCCTATGGGGTACAAACTACACCTAGGAACTCTTACTTCTGGGCCCCCACCTGCCCCCAGTTTAGTTACTTAAAGTATCTGGAGGGAACAGTGGAGCATGAATGGAGCAGTTATAGCAGAAAAGACATGGCTGCTTTAAAGAGCTGGAGAGCTTCTTCTCTGCATGCTGGTGTTCACCACAGAACCTTTGGGGGAATCAATCCAAACCACTGCACAGCTGTGATATGCTTGAGTGTGACACATTTCGAATCATTTACCACGCAGCAGATAGAAAATCAATACATCAGAGGGAAAGATTTTTTTAAAAAAAACCAGCTCAGTGAAAGGCAGCTTTCTACCTGCAGAAAAGGTTTCTCTCCCTTGCGTTAGAGAATTCAGCTAACATCACCTTAAAAACAATTCACACCCACCATTTGCTGATTCAGGAACTGTGATTTTTCAGATTATACCCGCAGGGTAACTTTGTGATTTGTTACAACAGAAAGTGATGCATTCGGCCAAGCTTTTTATCCCGTGAACTGTCTTATTTGTACAACTCCTGAATATAAAGGATGATGCCCTACTGCTTCCTACCACACCAGGGCAGCGGGAAAGATCTAATGAGAAGGCCCGTTCTAGAGACCCGGTTGCCTAGAGGTGGAGCTCTTGCCTCCCAAACAGGAGGTTGTGAGTTCAATCCTAGGTAGAGGCAGATGTAGGGTCTCCTGCTTGGGTAGGGGGTTGGACTAAATGACCTCCAAGGTCCCTTCCAACTCTGTTAATCTGTTAAATCTGTTCCTTTTAAGAGTTCTCCATCTGCAGCCATCCAGGCGTCTTCCGGCTGAATGAATGCAAGTGAAACTGTGACATCATGTGCTCTCCCTGTGCCTGGCCAAAAATAACTGCCTAAACTCTAAGAACATCAAGACCTTCCTGCTGGGATAAAAATAACAGGATGCGGCCATCTGGGCTTGGCTGTTAGTAAACTGGAAATAGAACCACTCTCTCTACCTGCTCCTGGTTCCTCCTGACAGCACAGAGCAGGCTTCGATTTGTGCGATGTGGAATGTCTTAAATCCTTTGATGGAAAACCTCTTCCTCCTCCTCCTCCTCCTCCTCCTCCTCCTCCTCCTCCTCCTCCTCCTCCTCCTCCTCCTCCTCCTCCTCCGGAAAATGACTTTGAGGAGAGAATGTCAGAGACGGTCGTTATCTGTGATCACAACTTTATCCGCTCTCCACTGACTTTCCTTGGACTCCCTAAGGAGGATCTTCTCTGGATGCAATTGTCTGGCTTGATGTGACGTCAAGCTGTGGACAGTTGTGCACCAATTAAGGTTTTACTGGGGAATGTCTCGTGCCCTGTTCGTGCTCTGAGTCCTCGGTGCATTTCCTGAAGACCAATTTGTGTGCAACTTTTAAAGTTCATCCTCTGATGGGAATTGGAGGGGATCATGTTACTATTCACTAGTGTTAGTGGGGTTTCCCAGACTGGAGGCTCGTGAGATGGCAAAGTGGGGAGATGGATCCAATGTGTAAATTAAGTTTCAAACAACTTTCTTTTCCATATGCTCACAAGCGGCTGGAAAGTCTCTCCGTTGGAAGAGAGCACTCTGCTTCCTCCTCTTTGGTATTTC
Organism: Masticophis lateralis; assembly: GCA_030761175.1. Lineage (NCBI taxonomy): Eukaryota > Metazoa > Chordata > Lepidosauria > Squamata > Colubridae > Masticophis > Masticophis lateralis. Next base: position 97,739,756 of record JAUDYJ010000005.1, read on the forward strand.
TCCCACCAGAAAGACCATCAGCTCCAGCTGGGTTTCATCAAAGCCTCAAGAGCAGGGCTGCTGGGGGTTCGCAGGGGTTTGGGAGAACCTCTAGCTAAAATTCTGTGAAGTTCGGAGAACCCCCAAATCCCACTCCTAACTAGCCCACCCCGCCCTGCCCCACCCAGGAGTCATTACACGGTCTGTTTTGGATGCAGATAAGTGCAGGGCATCCGCGGAGGCTCGGGAGCAGGGGGGAAGTGCTACCAGTTGGGCCAGTTCACCCAAACCGGTAGTAAAAAATGCTACCAGTTTGCTGAACCGGTAGTAAAAAATGTAAAAAAAAAAAAAAGTTCTGACAATCAGCTGAGCGACGTGCAATTGTCGGAACTTTTTTTTTTAAAAAATTGCATTTTTTTACAACCGGGTCTCCGGAACTTTTAGTTAAAAATGCTTTAAAAAGTAAAAAAAAAAAAAAAAAAGTTCCGACAATTGTGGGTTGCTCAGCTGATTGTTGGAACTTTTTTTTAACTTTTTAGGCATTTTTTTACTACCGGTTCGGGCGAATAGGTTGTAAAAAAATGCTTTAAAAAAGTAAAAAAAGGCTCCAACTATCACAGCTGTGCCGCGCGATTGTTGGAACCCTTTTTTAGTTTTTTTAAACCATTTTTTACAACCTCTTCACCCGAGCTGGTAGTAAAAAAATACTTTTAAAAAGTTTTTTAAGGATAGAATTCTATCCATATTGTTATACTTTTTTTCTGTATTTTTTAATAATTTTCAATAAAAATTTGAAAAATAAAAAAAAAGTTTTTTAAAAGGTTCCCATGCGTGCCACAGCTGATTCTCTCCCCCACCCCCACGCTGTCCTACTTACCCTCCCAAGCCTCCTTTTGGTGTGCATTGCATGTGTGTGCATGCAGCTCACATTTGGCGCATGGCATGCATGCGCGGCCAGCAAACCAATAGTAAACCAGTTCAGATTTCACCACTGCTTGGGAGGGCAAAAAATGGGCATACCAGAAGTTTGGGAAGACTGGAAACAGGCCCATTTCCGGCCTCCAGAGGGCCTCCATAGCCTGGGGAGGCCGTTTTTGCCCTCCCAGAGGCTCGAAGAAAGCCTCCAGAGCCCGGGGAGGGCAAAAATGCTCCCCCTCCCCTGATGCAGGAGGCTGACTAGGCCACGCCCACTATGACCACGCCCACCCAGCAAATGGGCAGGGAACACCTTGCTAAAATTTTTGAAGGCCAGCCCTGCTCAAGAGGCCATAAAGGATCTGATCATAACTGCAACCTGCCCGAGATTAAGGGACCCTTTTTAAATTTCAATTAATCAAAATGGTATCAATTTATCAGAATAAAAACAGTTTTAAATGCTGATTAAAAATTAAATCAGCCATCTGTTATCCCTAGGAAGTCTTTTTTTTAAGAGCTATAATTCAGCTGAAAGTCAAACAAGTAATCTTTTTAACACAAGCAATTCTCAGGCTGGAAAGCATTGACTGAAATTGTTTCTGGGGTCCCAAATAGACTTAAGGCTTAAGGCTTAGACTGTTTCACCCTGAATGGGTCGTTAGAAAAAAACTTTTAGAAATTTGCAAAGGCTTTCAGAATATCTTGTGCAAGAACCAGTTGTGGCACTTCCTAAATAAAAGCATGGTTCTATATTTCTGCGTCTCTCTGTGTGTTAATTAGCAAGGGCAAAAGGTAAGATATGCGATGAGTGTGTGGCAGCCAGAAGAAATCAAAATTTGCCTGGAGATTGTCATGTTGCAAGAATTCCTCGGTTGTTTTTCTGCCGTCACAGTCAAGTGCCCACATCTCGTGACTGGGTTATTAATGGTGCTTCAAATTTGGCACAGGAATCCTGGGGAAATTGTTGCCGATACCAACAAGTCAGCATTAAGCAAGACATGTGACTTGGACTGGAAAAGCCTTTTCTTTCCCTGGGAGCCAAAGGCCCCGTTTCCCCTTCAGACTCGGGAGCTTCAAGGCCTGAGGAGCACCTGTTGGCCGAAGAGATGGCAACTACTTTGCCTGCAGCAGTGCCGAGAAAAAGGCACAGACTGAGAACAGGACAGCTTCATTTTTGTTTTAATTTGATTTATATGCCACCCTTTTCTGGAGACTCAGGGCGGCTCACAATGCGTTAAGCAATAGCCTTCATACTTTTGTATATTTTACAAAGTCAGCTTATTGCCCCCACAAACTGGGTCCTCAATTGACCTACCTTAGAAAGGATGGAAGGCTGAGTCAACCTTGAGCCTGGGGAGATTCAAATTTACAGTAATTGCAGACAGCTGGTTTTAATCACAATGCATTAGTCTGCTGAGCCACCAGGCCCATGGGGTGGGACCCTTCAGAAGGAGACACACAACTCTCTGCCATCTTCTCCTGACCCATAGAGCAGATGGGGTCTGTGAGGAGGCAAAGCCAACTTGGCTGGTGTTGCAGGCAATGTAGCGGCCTCAGCTTCTGGTTCCCTCCCAGTCCTTCATTTGCTTATTTTCTTAATTGGCGGCCTTTGTGTCTTCCCCAAAAACCCAGAAGGAGGAGATGAATCAAGGAGGACTATTTATGCAAGACAAATGGTCCACAACCAGGCACCAGGCACAACCTGAATTTCATCACAAGGGGATAATTGATCCAAGTGGAGTTTCAAATCAGAAGCTCCTGGGCAGGTCTGAGTCAGGGCCTGACTCCCTGCCTCCCCAGTAACTTCATGGCAGGTGGGATTTTAAGGGTCCAGAGGGGATTTTAGGAATAAAATTTTCCTTTTTAGAGGGGTCTGCTGAGAGTACACGTTCCTGTTGCCTTAATATGCAGGTAATCCTTGACTCACAGCAATTCTTTTAGTGACCATTCAAAGTTACAGCGGCTCTGAAAAAAGTGACTTATGACCGTTTTTCACACTTATGACAGTTGCAGCATCCCCATGGTGACATGATCAAAATTGCTGGTGCTTGTCAAGTGGTTCATATTTATGACGGTTGCAGTGTCCTGGGGTCCTGTGATCAGCTTTTGCTACCATCTGATAAGCCACGTCAGTGGGGAATCCAGTTTCACTTAACAACCATGTTACTAATTTAACAAACACAATGATTCACTTACCAACCGTGGCAAGAAAAGTCATAAAATGGGGCAAACTCACTTAGCCCATGTTTCACTTAAGCCACATAAATTTTGGGCTCAATTGCAGTCATAACTTCCTGTAATTGGCTTTTGGGGCTGCTTTTATTTATTCGAGTGGTGCAGTGGCTCAGTGGTTAAGACACTGGGCTTGTCAGCTGGAAAACCGGCAGTCAAGCTCCGAGACCCGCGCTCCACACGACGGGGTGAGCTCCCATCCTCACCCAAGTTCCTACCAACCTAGCAGTTCAAAAGCATGCAAATGTGATTAGATAAATAGGTACCACTTCAGTGGGAAGGTAACAGCACTCTGCAAAAACGTCTTCAGGCAGTGCTGGCTCTATGGCTTTGAAACTTAAGAAATGAACACTGCCCCCTATAGTCAGCAGTGGCCAATTGCCTTTTTTACCTTTTATTTATTCAGTCACCAAATGAATAATGCTTCTTCCTTTGCATTATAATTCTTCTTATCTTGAAAAATTATCATTAGCTGCCTTGATGTTTCTTAACATAAACATTTAAAAGAAACTTTAGCTATTTAAGATTAGGTTGGTTTTTAATGTTCAAAGAAAGAGTCCTCCAAAGTATCATTTCACTGGGTTGCTAACAATTCTGCTAGAATTTCCCAAACTGAAGGTCTTTGTGTCTGTGAGTGCATGTAAGCATGCATTCACAATGTTCAAGTTGTGCGTTTTGCATAGGTGAACACGAGTTGACACAAGCCATGGTACAAGCGTAACCTCTTTCTGCACATTCAAAGGCACGCGTTCTGTCTCTTGAAGTTGCTTCCCGAGTCAAAATAAGAACAACCAAATAAGGCAACTATGAAAGTTTAGATGCATTTAGGTTGGGACTTCATAACCTCTCATTGGACAGAGATAACATCTTCCAAGTGTTTCCTGTTGCCAACACAGAGACTTTTCATTCCTGCTTTTCTGGGTCCTGCCCAGTAGTGGGATTCAATTTTTTTTTACTACCAGTTCTGTGGGCGTGGCATGGCTTGGTGGGCGTGGTTTGGTGGGTGTGGAAGGGGAAGGATACTGTAAAATCTCCATTCCCATCCCACTCCAGGGGAAGGATACTGTAAAATCTCCATTTCCTCTTGATCAGCGGGGACTTGGGAGGCAGAGAATAGATGGGGGTGGGCCCAGTTAGAATTTTTACTACTGGTTCTCTGAACTACTAAAAATTTCCTCTACTGGTTCTCCAGAACTGGTCAGAACCTGCTGAAACCCACCTCTGGTCCCACCTCACAATAATTCTCTCCCAGGGCTGTGGGTCTCAAAAGAAGGAGAGGACATCAATGGGGACTACCAGAAAAGACTCAACCCATTCTCAAGAAGGTACTTTTAAGTGGATTTTCCCTGGGTGGGCATTCAGGGTTCTCTTCTCCAGAATTATTGGAGCAACCTTACTCCTACTAATACAGCTCTCCATTTATGCTGCATAATAGTCCAACGGAAGTTTTAGGTTGAGAAGTTTTAAAGATTTAAAATATTACACAATTCCTGCTGTGCTTTTCTGCAGGCTGGAGGCACCTTTGTGTTTGATTCTCGAAAAGCTCAGTTGCAGACAGAATGAAAGGATGAAAGAATAAAAGGGGGAAAGATAATCACTGCAAGTTGTGTTTTCCTTTTTTAAAGTTAAACTATATTTTTAAAAGTCATTGATTCTTTTTTCTTTTTTTTAGGATCAAATGTATTTAAGGAGGAAATATGTGGTAAAATTAACACCTAAATGTAGAACGCAGAAAAAAGAAACTTACACAAACCACAAATATCTAAAAATCACAGGGATTGCAAACTGGCTACTCCAACTATCCCAGGGCGATACTGGAGAAGACACAACCCTGGTTATGCACAGTTGCAGAAGCCCTCATTTTACCTCAAGTGTAACTGAGAAAGCCGATCTTTCGGATTACTCTTTCCAGACTACCCCAGACTCCCTCATAATGTGTGAGGAATCTGTCTATCTCCAGAGGTCCAGATTGAGAAGGAAGAGTTTCGGCAGGGCTGGGCTTCAAAAGTTTTAGCAAGGGGTTCTCTGTTCTCTGGTTGCTGGGTGGGCGTGGCCATGGTGGGCGTGGCCTAATCGGCCTCCTGCATCATGGGGGGGGGCATTTTTGCCCTCCCCTGGCTCCGAAGGCTTTCCTTGAGCCTCTGGGAGGGTGAAAATGTTCTCCCCAGGCTCTGGAGGCCCGCTGGAGGCACCCTCTCCGAGCCTCTGCACACACCCGGCACTTACCTGCATCCAAAACGGGTCTCATGGGAACTCCGGGGAGGGGAGGGGAGGGGAGGGCGGGGCGGGGCCAGCAAGGATTGGAATTTGGGGGTTCTCTGAACTGCACAGAATCGTAGCTAGAGGTTCTCCCGAACCCCTGAGAACTCCCAGCAGCCCACTCCTGCATCTCCTCCACCTCCTCCTCCTCCTCTTCCCCTCCCTCCCTCCCTCCGTTCCCTCCTTCCTTCCTTCCTTCATCAGAGACCCAGATGCAAACTGCAACTCACTTTCAAAGATTTTCTGTGAGAAAGTCTGATACAAAGACAGAATCATAATCAACCTTGAGCTTCAGGGATATGCCAGGCTGCAAAATTAAATTTTAAATCCTATCATAGGGAGATGAATATCTATTAACATAGTACAGAGAAAGCATTTTCCAGGGCACATGTATAAAATGTTTCTGTCATCTGTCCCAGGAGAATTATTATCATAAGGCAGAATGGAAGTTTATTTTAAGCGGCTACATGTAAAATGTCACAAAGCCGGCTTCTAATTTTGCATTCTTATTTTTTCCCCCCCTTCATTTCTTTATAGGCCTTTGGTCCTCCAGGGAGTGTGACAAACCCACATAATGTATCAGAATACTGGAAATTACATTTGCAACTCCAATATAGCTGAGAGATGTGTTGAAGAGAGAGAGAGAGGGAGGGGAAAAAAGCACTCTACACCCAGAGAATGCCGTGTTAACTATTCATCTAAGAAATCTTCAATCTGTGCATTATTCATTGGAAAAGTGGATTTTAGATTACTCTGCAGGGGTTGGTTTCTGAATTCTGAACTCACCATCTTCATCTTCCCTGAAGAAGGGGGGAGAGCAGAACTTGCAGCAAGAACTTGGTAAAACCATCCTCCCCTGCCACAGCTCCCTCTCTACCTCCAGATTCTGATGTGGCACAGAATTATGGCCTCTGAGTCCACAAAGGCACGGCTGCCCCACTGAAAGCCAAGGCAAGGAGTGAAAGGATGGCTGCCAGATGGCCTGAGTTCCAGTCCACTTTGAATAGGACATCAACAGTGAGTAGCCACAAAGGTACTCCAGTGGTGGCAGTTGCTTCCCATATATAGGTCTCCGCTTGAGAACAGCCAAATCTTCTGAATAGAATAGAATAGAATAGAATAGAATAGAATAGAATAGAATAGAATAGAATAGAATAGAATAGAATAGAATAGAATAGAATAGAATAGAATAGAATTTTTTATTGGCCAAGTGTGATTGGACACAGAAGGAATTTATCTTGGTGCATAGGCTCTCAATGTACATAAAAAGACAAGATACGTTCATCAAGAATGATAAGGTACAACACTTAATGATAGACATAAACCTACAAATAAGCAATCAGGAAACAATGTCAATATAAATCGTAAGGATACAAGCAACAAAATTACAGTCATACAGTCATAAGTGGGAGGAGATGGGTGGTGGGAACGATGAGAAGATTAATAGTAGTGCAGACTTAGTAAATAGTTTGACAGTGTTGAGGGAATTATTTGTTTAGCAGAGTGATGGCATTCGGGAAAAAACTGTTCTTGTGTCTAGTTGTTCTGGTGTGCAGTGCTCTATAGCGTCCTTTTGAGGGTAGGAGTTGAAACAGTTTATGTTCAGGATGTCAGGGGTCTAAAATCTTGATTCAGAGGATCTGACCTTTGAATGGACTTGACCAAATTTTGTTACCTCTTATTATTCCATAAGCATTCATCTCAAAACTGTCCAGTATGTTTTTTGTAGGACTCAACATACACATGAACATCAAAGAGAACCATCCGTGTGAACTCGAAAACTGGAATTTGACATGGCTGTGGCTGCTCCAGACAATGAATTCCCAGTTCCCTGCCTACCATACCCTAAATGCTTGAGCTGAGATGTACTGCTTGATATTTGTAACATCTTCTGCATGATGTCAGAGTCTTCTCAAGAAGAGACGCGAAGCATTCATGCCTTGATATTAAAACCACATGTCTCAAGCGTGGGAACATTTTCGTTGGTGGAGTAACTTGGTCACACTCTTCCAGTGTTCTGGGCAGAAGATGAGCTTTCTGTCTTCTTGTTTTGAAAGTAATATGTAATAATATTTTTTAAAAAAACACTTTGTTTAAGTCGGCCCATTCCATCAAAGGGTTTTCCAGATGTGTCTCCATGATAATTTATACATATCTATGAAAATTAAAGTAGATGTTTTATATTTTAACGGAGTGTTCCTTCTTTAGCCAAGTCTTAGAAGTTTTCTGGCCCAGCCACAGCTGCTTCCTTTCACAATTCATTTCCGCCAGAGGAAAAAAAAGGGGGGGGGAGAAACAATGTTTTTCTCCATGTTTTTTTTTCTTGTTATTTTATGAGAGTCCATGAAGATTTCAGGCAAAAACGAAATTGGATATTTCGGAGGAGGGGGGGAAAGAATGCTAAAGCCTCATTGGTCAATCTGGTGAGATTTGGGGGAAGAAGGGGGGAGGGAGGGAGGGAGGGAGGGAGGGAGGGAGGAAGGAAGGAAGGAAGGAAGGAAGGAAGGAAGGAAGGAAGGAAGGAAGGAAGGAAGGAAGGACGGACCCATCCAATTTCTGGGCACTCAGAGCCAGAAAAAAATTCCCAATATCTGTGTTCTAGCATGCTTTCCTAAACCGCACTGGAGCTTCCAGCCAGAGAGAGACAAACAGCAGAAGAGTTTCCCAGTTTGATTCATGCTCACAAAAAGCAGGGAAGGCAAAAGCGGTTCAGCCATCCTTGGCAGGTTCTCATATTTAAATACAAACTGCATGCATGACCTTCCACCTGATACCTGCCTGGCTCTGCTTTCTCAGTGCCTGCATGTAGCTATAGTATTTAGTTCTCTGGGCACTAAGCAGCAAGACCAAAATCCAGAGTCCCAGACGAGAAGAGGTCAGACATGATAGGCAGCATCTGCAGGGGTTTTGGTATGCCCAACGTCCCACCACATCTGTAGAACAATAGCACTTAGACTTATATGCTGCTTTAAAGTGCTTTCGAGCCCCCTCTAAGAGGTTTACAGAGTCAGCCTATTGCCCCCATCCTCGTTTTACCAACCTCAGAAGGATGGAAGGCTGAATCAACCTATAGGTCCCCCCTATTATACAAAACTAAATATTTATATGCTTATAAATACACATATACAAATGAATAATCAATGTCTTTCTCCCAACTTATTCAATGAATATAGCTAAGGGATTTCTTTTGATTCAGACAACAGTAGCAACATCTGTATTTTACGACCTCCCAAGGTAGTCCTTGACTTGTAGTCACAATTAATCCTGGAATTTTGGTCGTAAGTCATTGTGATGTTAAGTGAGATGCCCATGTGACTGTCTGGGGTCTTGCATCAGTAGCAGAGGTTGGGGAGGGCATCTTCTTGGGTTGGATAAAATGTATTGGACTAACACCTGAACAAGCCTCCTCCCTTCTTATGCTTTGGTCCATTTAAACTTAATTCAAAATTGCAATAATAAAAGACGAATCAACCTCTTCTAATTCAACAAACACAAACTTCTCCTCATCTCAAAACATCATGAAATACTGTCTTCTGAATTAGCAGCAGCTTTGTGCCAAAACAAAGAGTTGTGATACATTAAAAGAATTAATTCATTGTATGTGTTTCTGTGAGTTAGGAATCATGTCTACAGATGCAGTAAACTCTGATTAATCTAGGTAGACGCTATAATAAACGTGTTACTTTTCTAGGTGATATAAAATTCTACCCTTGAAGAGTATTCAGGAGCTACAGCTGGTGCAGAACTGGGGTTCTGTGGACCCCTAAAGTAGCACTTACAACACCATTGTTGCACAGGCTGCATTGGTTACCAGTTTGCTTCAGGGTCCAATTCAAAATGTTGGTTTGGGCTTGTTAAAAATAAATAGGGATACAAGTAGTGCTCAGGAAAAGAAGAATAGTAAATACCGGTAGTATGTGTATATATAAAGCAAAGATCAGCAAGTCAACTGGACAAAGACACTTCAGACAGCACAAGCTGTAAAATGGCCCTTTCAAGGTGGAGAAGGAAACTATGGGGGAAGTTCACAGTGGTTTGGAGGCAGGAGGACAGTGGGAGGTCCCTCTACATGGGGCTCCCCTTGAGGAGCACCCAGAGGCTCCAACTGGTCCAGAATGCAACCGCGCGAGTGATTATGGGGGCGACATGTCGCTCCCACTTACAACCTCTCTTGCGCGAGCTGCACTGGCTCCCGGTGGTCTTCCGGGTGCGTTTCAAGGTATTGGTTCTCATCTTCAAAGCACTCCATGGCTTAGGGCCTGGATATTTACAGGACCGCCTTCTGCCACCAATTGCCTCCCACCGACTGATACGCTCTCACAGAGAGGGCCTCCTCAGGGTGCTGTCGGCCAAACAATGTTGACTGGCGACCCCCGGGGGGAGACCCTTCTCTGTGGGGGGCCCTGCCCTATGGAACAATTGCCCCCGGATATACGAAGGATCCCCGACCTCTACACCTTCCGTCATGCTCTGAAGACCCTATTATTTCATCAAGCCGGTCTGATGGAACAATGATTTTAAATGGGTTTTTAAATAGTTTTTAAAGGTTTGAGGTTTTTAATTACGACCAATGATTGAAATTTTAATTGGTTTTTGATTTTTGGATTGTTACTGTTTTATTATGGCTGTACACCGCCCTGAGTCCTTCAGGAGAAGGGCGGTATATAAATGCAATAAACTAAACTAACTAACTAAGCTAGAGAGCCTTCTGATCTGTTCCTGCCCTCTAGAAGCACCTGGTGGCTGATGTTGGGTGCCTTCTTTTGATAACATGATGGGTGAGAGAGAGAGCTGAAGGGCACCGTTAGTGCTGCATTGATTTTAGTAGTCTAAGAATGATGCTTCCTGCTCACGTCTCTTTTTCAAAGATGGGCCAAGGACAGGGACGTCCAGAGGCTGGGCCAAAAGAGACGAGATGCTGGCAATGAAGAAGTGTGCTTTTCATGTGCATCTCACGGACAGCACACTTAAAGAACAGCTTTGAACGTCCCAATCACAATTGCCATCCTGACTCCACTGGTGGAGGAGAAAACCTTTCCAGAACTGTTTTCACAGAGATTTGAAGGCTGATTCCCTTCCTGACGTCTAGCAGAGTTTTATTGTGTGCAAACAATCTCGTTGTTTCTAAATATATTTTTCTTTTATTGCAGTCACTCTGACCACACGTTAAAGTCTTTGCCTTCACATTTCACAGTCTTGCCAGGCTTCTCTCGCATCACTTCCTTTACCTTAAAGTAATAACTTGAAATAGATGCAACATTACAGTCAATGAGAAACAATGAGAAAGGCAGCACCCAGCAACCTTTCTGGAAAATCTATGCCAAAACAGCAAAGGAAGAGCTCCGGTCTGCAGATGTCAGCGCCACCTCGTGGTCTAAGGTGGAATAGTCAGGGACTGCAAAGAGACAACTGGTTTACGTTACAAAACGAAGTGGAAAAGTTGACCTTGGTGACAAGTCTGAGAGTCATAGCCTGTATCAAGCTCAAATGATCCCAAGTGTAAAATCAAAAAGCAATGCACATTTAATTCAACCATTTGATCTTTTCCCATACAATAGGAAGGGTCAGCTGATTTTAACTTACTTGGTCACAAAATAGAATAGAATTGAATTCTTTATTGGCGAAGTGTGATTGGACACACAAGGAATTTGTCAGTGTACATAAGGAGAATAAAATACATTCATCAAGAATAAAAATATACAAGTTATCAAATCATACTAGGAAAGAAATAAAAACAATATCATTGAAAGATACAAGCACATGGTAATAAGTGGGAAGAGATAGATACTAGTAAGGAAGAGGAGAATAATAGTAATACAATCTTGGTAAATTGTTTGACAATTTTTGTTGTCAAAATTTTTGTTGTTTTGAAAAGGCAAAACTAAGCCGAAATCAACAGCATGAGAAAAACATGGTGGAGGGGATTAGTTTGGGAGAAATGGGGAGACCTGTTATGTCCTTATAAGGACTTCCACCGGGGATTGGTTAGAAAATCCTCCGGCGGGAGTTTTGAATTGCTGTCTAGTAGGCGGTGCGGCTGCCGGAGCGAATAGAAGGAGAGTTCCGGCAGCGCAGCACAGGGTCTCGTTCCTGTTTAATAAACTTGTTGAATGGACTCCGCTGGTCACGTCTTCATTCCCTGCGCCGATCTTACACTGGCGACGAAGGACTAGAGAAGAGAACCCGACCGCGTGGCACGATCGCCATTGAAAGAGCTGCACTCACGAGCTGAAGTCACTCGCCGCTGAGAACCTGCAGAATGACAACACCGCAAGCACCATTCGCTTCGCTAGCTCCATTCAATCCGGCCGCCCACAGCCAGGATTGGGTGATCAGTCAGATCAAAGGTGGGGAAGGAGATGGACATACGACAAACTTCTCAAAAGGAACCCTCCCTAGTTTCCTGGGCTGTATTAGGGGTGGGGGTTTAAGTTGGTGTAGATTGGCAAGATTCTGTGAATGCAGCCTTGCAGTAAAAAAGAAATAGCTCACCTGGGCAAGCTTTTTGTCCGGACTACCTTGCAAGGCTGACAGGAACTGCTTGGGGGGGGGGAACAAACTGGGGTCTGTACAAGAGGAACTATGCGTGATTTCAGGGACACCCCCACCCCTTCCGTTTGCAGAGACCGAGAGGCTGCTTGGATCCCGGAATCCTCACTGCAGGTGCAGCATCTTGGATGATGAAAGTCACCCTCTAGGAACATAAAAAGGGGAAGGGGTCTGAAAACAGAGAGTCACCTCTTCCATTTCCCCCAGGAAATATACAAGTCCTCTCTAGGAATTAAGACACAGGTTAGAAAACTGCTTGCTCGTGGTGGGACTGAAATGAAATGGGAAATTACAAGCAAAACCTTTTAATACAATCATGATTTGTAATCTAAAAACAAATGGGAGGCCATGGGGGGGGGGGGGGATGCCATAGGTCCCTGGCAAGCTAAGCAGGTGGATTGAGATGGGGAAAGCCTCTTTCTACCTGGTGGGGTCAAATGCCTTGCGGGGGGAGGAGGGAGTTGGAGGGCCCCTACTCCTCCTGCTGAAGAAGCAGCCAAAGTCCTCAGAGCCAGAGGATAAAACTTCCATCTCCCTCCTGCTGGTTGGGGTGCCCAGAGGGGACCAACGTTTCATTCTTTAAAATGGTTTTTCTGCCCAGGCTGGGAAAAGATGCTTGCAGGATTTTTAGCCTCATGTGCCCAAATCCTTGGGCAGGGCACAGAAGAGCAGCAGGCAGGGCAGGGCAGGGCAGGGAAGAAAGCCTCCTCTGCCCCGGGATTTCTCTTTGGGAGGAGAATCTGGTGGGTTCCTTTGGGCTGGGCTAGGCTGGGCTGGGCTGGGCTGGCAACCAGAAGAAGCCTTCCCACAGATGTGATCCAGCCCAACGTTGCAGGGGCTCAGGGAAAGCTTCTTGGTGATGCTTATTCCGTTCTCCTAGGATGCTTTCATGGTGTGCCTGGTAAATGTGTAAATTAAAAACCCAGAGATAATTTTTGTGCTTTATCTGCATGTTAAGAAAATTTTGCAAATTTATCATCTCTTTCATAGTTAAATAACTTTAACCTGAGCACCGACTTTTTAATATGCAAACAGCTCGATTTTAGCTTGGTTTTGTGGCAGGATATGTGTTGGGCAAATTGTGCAAAGGAATACGGAAGGAATCTGAAGGAAAGAGGAATTCACTTTGAAGTGAACTCGGTTTGAGAGTTGAAGCGACAAGACACCAGGACTAAAAGTGTGTGTGCGTGTGTGTGTGTGTGTGTGTGTGTGTGTGTGCACGCGAACGTACAAATAGACACACAGGGGGAAGACTGTTCAGAGCAGTATCTGCCCGGCTCAGATCGAAGAATCTGTAGCAGTAATGAAAACCAGCGGGAGGCTTCAAACTTACAACACCGCCAGCAAATTTGGCAAATGCATAATGCATAGCGAAAGAGTTACAGACTTTCAATAGTTCCTTTGGGAGTCATTTTTATTCTTTGCTTTTAGGAATGTTGAAAACTTTAAGTGCTGCAACACCTGGAAGATTCAAACTGAACATCCTGTTAAAACCCAAAATTTGGAGGCTGGAGGTGGGAGAGAGAAATTGGAATGGACTGTGTTACATCTGCAGGGGGAGGGAATTAGCTAGTCCTTGGGAAAGGGGGGCATTAGTGCTATTCTTTACTGTAGGAAGTTAGCACCCACCCCTCTCCTAGAAAAATTAAATATTCTAGGAAATATTAAAAAGGCAGAATATTATATTTCCCTGGATGAGAAAAGGAGAAACATGTTTTAAAGACAAAGCAGCAGCTCCCTGCCCCACTCCCCTTCAGCTCCAAGGTGATATGATTAAGACACGGCCCTCGGGACATAATAGGATTAGCCCTCTACCCATCTAGCAACAGAACTCACCACATGGCACCTGGGGAGATTACCCAGCAAGGCTCAACCAAGCCTGGGACTCAAGACAACCTACAGAGTAACCCCTGCGTGGCCCCATGGGAGTCTGACAACCAATCAGAACAGAAGCTCAAATTCAAAGCCCAACAGAGGGTATAAATCTCTCTTTCTCTCTCAGCCGTGTGCTTTTTTGTCCAGGATCTCAGACCATGGGGTCAGGGGTGAAATTCAAAAATGTTCCCTATCGGTTCTGTGGGCGTGGCTTGGTGGGCATGGCAGGGGAAGGATACTGCAAAATCTCCATTCCCACCCCACTCTGGAGCCAGCCAAAGGTGGTATTTGCTGGTTCTCCAAACTACTCAAAATTTCTGCTACTGGTTCTCCAGAACCTGTCAGAAGCTGCTGAATTCCTGCACGTGGTCCTGTCCACCATTAAAAAAACATCTTTCCAATCAGCCACAATGCTTCCAGTGTCTTTCTTCCCATTTGGAACTGAAGCCAGATGGACATTTCTTCTAACTTTATGTACAGACAAATCATGTTATTATTCCTTATGCTCATCAGCACTCCTTCCTTTACAAGCAAAAGAACACACAGATCTCCTTATTAGAAGAATACAGTATAAATGTTTAAAGCGGGAGAATAAGTGTAGAAGAAACAGAAGATCTGCGATTAACTTTCTATCCTGTTTTAATCTAACAAGCCAGGGGCCTCGATGTTGGCACTCCGGTGCTGGGAGGAGAGGGCTAATCCTTCCTTCAGGGCCTTCAGCTTTCTGATCCAAGCAGCTTCCCCACCACTGCTCATTAAGCAAAATATCTAAGCACACAAACGTTTTCCTCTACAAAATAATATGATGGACTTGTGCAGGGGGAAGACAATCAGTAGTATATGGCAAGCCATTGATGCAGCCGTTTCTCTGTGAACCCTCTCTCCATCACCAGAGTTAGAATAAGTTATTTGTATAGCACTGATCAGACATTTTTTTAAAAAAAAAAAACCTACTGAAACACATGTGAATGTACAACTACAAATGGCCACCAGAGGGCAGGGAGGTAACTACAGTAGAATTTTCTGTGTCTACTTGCTGCCCTCTACTGGTCTTCTGGGGTTAAAGGGGATGGACTAGAAACCAGGAGACCAGGTTTTAGCCTGCCTTTGGCATGAACGGGCAGGGGTGAAATCTACTTACCTTCCTTACTGGTTCAGAAGTGTATGCGCCACATCACATGCATGCGCAGACCCTCTGCGCATGTGCAAAACTTTCAATACATGTGCAGAGGGTAAAAAACACATTACTTAAAACCAGGAAATAATGACACCCGGGGAGGTGGGCGGAGCCTCGCACCACTATTGCTACTGAACCACTTGCCACAATCGCTACCGGATCACTTGATCCGGTCCGAACTGGGAGCATTTCACCCCTGCCTCCGGGGGTTTGTCCAGGGAGCCACCAGGAGTCAAGACTGATCTAAAGACAGATACACCAGTGGTGGGATTCAAATTTTTTTTACTACCGGTTTTCTGGGTGTGGCTTGGTGGGTAAGGCTTGGTGGGCGTGGCAGGGGAAGGATACTGCAAAATCCCCATTTCCTCCCAATCAGCTGGGACTCGGGAGGCAGAGAATAGATGGGGGCAGGGCCAGTCAGAGGTGGTATTTACCAATCCTCTGAACTACTCAAAGTTTCCACTACCGGGTCTCTGGAACTGGTCAGAACCTGCTGAAACCCACCTCTGAGATACACATACAAAAGAGATGGGGGGAATAGCAAGAGGAAAAAAGTGGATTCCTCCCCCCCCCCCCCATCATAACCAGTGATCTTGGGTTCATGTTGAATGGGAGGATCGATGGAAGAGAATTATTTCCTTTCACTTAGAGAAAACTGGTGCAAGATGTTTTAGCCAGGAAATATTGCTTCAATATTGATTCATTGATTATTTATTTGGTTGTTTATTAAATTTAAAGGCCACCTGGCTGTAAGATGACTTTGAGCATCTTACACTTAAAAAGATAGAAAACGATATAAAAAGAGAAATAATTTATATCTATACGCAGCACATTCCATGTATCATAAATGTAACTGACAGAAGCTCCACAGCCCCTGATCCCAAGGCCTCGGAGGATAGCTAAGTTTCTAAAATGGAAGCAAGGTGGATCTCTAGAGGGACGGCATTGAAGAGGGAGGCACAGGTGATTGTCAGAATAGATAACCCCTTCTGTAAAACTTCTTGGAAATGCAATAGTCAGATCTGATCACTCTTTCTCATTTGGTTGCAATGCTATAAAGCCCAACCATTCTGAAAAATGATTTATTGTAGACTGAATCAAATATTAAAGGTTGAATTTTCTTTCCATCCAGCTGTTTTTCTATTAACTGCCAAATACTGTATTCCCATTAAGCATATCAGGTTGGCTTGGTGTAAAGTAACAGCTGGAAGGACACCTGATGCCTTTTATTGGAAAACCTGTATAATTCCCTCTGTAAAAGAAACTAAATTGTGTGAACATGAACCAGTGTAAGAAATAACCTATTATTTCTCTCTTAGGAATGGCCAGAGTCACCTCATCAGTTTTCAAATCCAGAACAGGACAGAAGGAATTACGAAACAAGAGTGAACATCCAGGTTCCTGATTGAAATTGAAAAACTAATCGCACAAAATTCAGAAAATCCTTATCTCTGAAATGCTCCTTTGGTTCTGTGGAAATGCCTCGAAGAATCTACCTTGACCAGCAGTAGGTTTCATATATTCTTGTCACCAGTTTGCCATGTATACGCTCGCTTCGCTCACACGCATGCGCCTCCCATGCATTCACCTGGCCTTCCATGCATATGCTTTGCTCACACACACTCCTTCCCATGCATGCACCTGGCCTCGAAAACGTGGCTAAATAGGACGGCATTACATCCAGGCCACTACCCAGCTGAATACCTCCTCTGACCTTGTCTCTTATGTAGGCTTCTCTCTCCTCTGAGAATGGCTGGATAATTTTTTGCTTTTCTCATCCCCAAGCAGTGAAAGCCAGTGGAGGCATCTTTCCTGGCAAACCATGCCACTGCCTGTCTTTGGGTGCAGACTAGGTGCAGATGCTGTGAGAGAGGTATTCATCTGGCACTTCGATGGAGCATGTGATGGGCAAAAATCCCGTATCTCCAGGCTTAGAAATCCCATCAGGTTCAACAATATTTATTCTCAAAGAGCTAAAAATAGGATTGTGGCTTTGGTTACCCAGCCTGTTATATATAATAAGTTAAATGTTTGGCTTATGGAAGAGACTTTTATAAAGAATAAAATGTTTTAGGGTGGTTTTTTTTTTAAGTACACATATTTAAGTTGTTTGGGCAATAAAGAGCAGTTTAATTTAGGAACCACAATAGTTATCTTCAAAGGGACATCTTGATGATAAAATTGTGGCAATACTATGTGATTATTGCTTCCTTATTGCTGAACAATGTCTTAGCATCTGTGAGCAGACGGCCCACTCAACAGGCTGTCTGGGTTTTCTCTATAGGAAGCAGTTCAGCTGAGAAAAATGTTCACACTGAGGATATATAATGACTGGACCAGGGGTGTCAAATTCGATTTCATTGAGGGCCGCATCAGGGTTGTGTTTGACCTTGCGGGGCCTGGGGGGCATGGACAGGGTGGGCATGGCCAGCTCGACGTCACTCCTGTTGGGGGGCCTTGTGGTGGCCTGAGCGCTCTTTCAGCAAAAATGAGCTCCCGAGCTCTGTTTTTGGATGCCATGGCCTCCTGCAACTCTGCCAGTGAAAACGGAGCTCGGGAGGCCATTTTCGCTGGTAGAAGCACCACAGGCTGCTCCTTCACTGTTCCCAGGGTGGCCCCATGGGCCAGATCTAAGTATCCCGCAGGCCAGATCCAGCCCCTGGGCCTTGAGTTTGACCCCCTTGGCCTAGATGATCAAGACATTTCCCTCAACCATAAAAGAATGATCAAAATTCACTTTGTTTTGTAATAACAATTTGCAATAACCAAAAAGAAAAAAGAAATTCCAGGCACTGCCTAGACATCAGGCCACATCGTATTGTCCATCTAAGGAACCAGGAAGGTGTTAAAAATCTCTGAACCAAGGAAGATTCCCTCAGCTGATCAACGAGAAGATGCTGTTTGATGAGATTGTGCCAAAGCTCCTTACTTTGAGAAAAGTAAGCAAAAGGAAGGGAGGGAACAGCTCTTGGAAGTGGCTGTGCCCTGAGTCATCATTTTGCCCAAGGAGTGGGGAACGGAGCACCAAGAAGTAGGGTTGAAATCCAGCAGGTTCTGATAGAACCAGTAGTGGAAATTTTGAGCAGTTTGGAGAAACAGCAAATACCATCTCTGGCTGGCCCCAGAGTGGGGTGGGAATGGAGATTTTGCAATATCCTTCCCCCAGGAGTGGGGAGGGAATGGGGATTTTGCAATATTCTTCCCCCAGGAGTGGGGTGAAAATGGGGATTTTGCAGTATCCTTCCCATGCCACGCCCACCAAGCCACACCCACCGAACCAGTAGTAAAAAAAAAATTATTTCACCACTGCCAGGAACGTCTTCCAAAGATGGGGCAGTACCGGATTTCTCTGAATGCCACCCAGCCTTCCAGGAATTCTTTGGTGTTTTTGGACATAGCTTGATACCTTGATTTCCTTATTTTCAGAGCTGCAGCTGTCAGAAAAAAAGCTATATGAAGTGATGGTTTTCCTGCATGCATTTACACTTTAGAAAGAGGACTTGGGAATTCAGATGAAGGCAAAAATATATTCTAAGTGCTCAGTGCTGATGCTGATGCTGAAGGCTTACGTAGGTTGCTGATTTCTCCAGACTTCACAAGGAGAATTTAGCACTGAAATTTTTTGAGAAATGCAGAAGGACTTACAAAACTTGCAAGAATCATTTCAGCTGATTGCATGTAAAGAGTGCAGGTACCCAAATGTGCAGGTAAAGGAATGAGTGCCATCCTGCAGTGCCTGCTTATCTTGAAACCATCTGGAGCACAAAAATCACTGAGGTCACTTCAAAAGCTCCCCTTAGTTCCAAGATAATCACAGAAGTTAAACCCCTCCCCTTCCTGTTGGATTCTTGCCTATCACCTCTTAGGCCAATTTTTAAAATTATTTTAGTTCTGCAGTTGAAGGTCAAAAGAGCCTCAGATAGCTCAATAGGCTAGATAGCCTGTTATTAACATTCAGCTGTCTGCAATTATTGCAAGTTCGAGGCTCAAGGTTGACTCAGCCTTCCATCCTTTCTAAGGTAGGTAAATTGAGGACCCAGTTTGTGGGGGCAATAAGCTGACTTTGTATAAAAAATATATACAAAAGTATGAAGGCTATTGCTTAACGCATTGTAAGCTACCCAGAGTCTCCGGAGAAGGGCGGCATATAAATCTAATTTTAAAAAAAATCATCACTGGATTCACTGCAGGGGGCCTGGCGAAGAAGACCTGGATCACTGAAGTCAGATTTGGTTTGGTCAAAATTTGCCCTGGATTGTTCTGTGCCAGAAGCAATTCCAACCAAGTTCCACTGATCTTAGTTTCAGTTCAGCAGAGTTTGGCATGCATCCCAAGTTTTCTTAAATTACAGGATGAAAACGGTGAAAGATGCAGACCTCTATATAGCCAATACTTAACCTGAAAGGTACCATTTCTGAGAGTTGTACTTTGAAGAATTTGTCCCAAAAGGCAATGGAAATAAAAAAAATAAAGGACTGTCTGCTCCAAAGAACCAAAATGCTGGAAAAAGAATCTCCAGAAGTAACCAGGTAAGAGAAAAAGGGATCAAATCTCAAAGGAATCTGGAGGAAAAAATCTTCATTGAAAAATGCATCTAAATGTGTTCGAGAGAATTTTGTTTCTTCTTCAGGGGCAATTCTTCTGGTTAACTAAAAGGAATTTGGGATCGATGTGAGCTTGTTCCGTCCCCATGCAGGGAACAGGTTGAGAAGGAAATGCTGAGCCATGTCTGGAAATGAGAATGGCATTTATTAGACCAGGGCTCTGCAACCTTAAACACTGAAAGAGCCTTTGGACCTGTTTCCCACAGAAAAGAAAACACTGGGAGCCACTAAACCCTTCCTGTGCCTGACTATTTCTTAGCATATGTAGTTGAATGAAATGTGCTGTTTTCTTCTGAAACTTTTCTTTTCTTGGATTTATCCATGGTTGGCCTACTGGGAGATGAAAAGCTTAATAAATTGCATGCCACCAGGTGTTGCATATTGGCGGTTGTGATGCATATTTTGAGTGACAGGGAACAGAGGGGTGAAAGAGCCACATGCGGCTCCAGAGCCGCAGGTTGCTGATCCCTGTACTAGGCTAAATATGGTTTGGCTGAATAAAAGCCTTTTGCTGCTGAACGCTCCAACCGTGGGCATCTCCAGTAGGTTTGCCTGTGTTTTCTGTTGCCCTCTTGGAGAAGAACAAACTGGGCATTTGATATTACCTTTTTCCAAATCCAACTTTTCCCTCCATTATCCAATATGGCCTTTTCCAAGCTTTCCCTTCCGGTGTGTTGGGTTGCAGTTCCAGAAGACACCAGGCAGAGAAGACACGTCTTGAACTGGAACAGCTTTGAGGGTCGCAGGCAGAGACCTGCACATCCCTCACTAGCTGGTCCTCTTGAACTGCAGATACCAGTTTGATTGACAGCCCCTCGGGATGACCTTAGGTACTGCAAGGAAAGGTCACAGCAGCTGTCCACGGAAGCGCTTAGAGTATTTCACCTTATTTTGTTGGCATGCAACTTCACACTTCATCTCTCGTGGATAAGCGGCAATCTGGTCTAGGATATTTTAAAATAAAATTTTTGGGTGGAACTGACAATTAGCTGAATTCAAAGAGAAGAAAATAATAATCACGGAGGATCTTACAGGAATGACACCTTTTCACTCCTTTTTCAACCCAGCTAATTGGCAGTTGAGGAGCTTCCCTGCCACAGCTCTCAGTGTAAACCTGTTCTGCTATAAATCATGTGCTTTGAACCCAGGAGTCGGTGGAATCTGTAAATTAAGTATAAAAGTACAAATTGGCCATTTTCTCTGTGGATCTGAAATGAAGTTTCCATCCACTTTTAGCAGTTCTCTGTTCTCTTCCTTGTAGCAAAAATATCATCTAAACACATAAGGCCAATTTACCAGAAAGCAAGCAAGTGAAATTGCTCTAGGCTGTAAAAATGTTTCCCTAACAGTAGAGGCTGTCATTGTCTCAAATACGCTGCGATCCCACACTGTTTTTCTTCTTCTTTGAATTACACTAATGGACTATGTTAAAGTGAATCTCAGTTAGGGCAAGACATTGTGCGGTGTTTCATTGACATTTCACCTGGTTCATAATCTCTGCTCTTGTGTCTTTCAACATCTGGATAATATAATTCTGCACTTCGGGCACTAGATGGCAGCAGATTTTGTTGCTTCTGATTCTACCTCTGTGTTCAAGAGAGATAATAATAGCATTCCTATTTAGTGTCCACCAGATGCTTAGCCTGCAAATCTCTGACTGGTAATTTGTGCGTGTTCATTGCAACACATAAAGTGCTTCATCTATTTTAAGTGCTGCTTTAATTAAGTGACTAAACAAAAATGAGAAAA
Source organism: Masticophis lateralis (assembly GCA_030761175.1). Taxonomy (NCBI): domain Eukaryota; kingdom Metazoa; phylum Chordata; class Lepidosauria; order Squamata; family Colubridae; genus Masticophis; species Masticophis lateralis. The sequence continues at coordinate 97,761,095 of JAUDYJ010000005.1, forward strand.
AAAGTCTCAGGTTCAGGAGTGTCCCAAGTTCTTCTGAAGTTCCTTTATTGTAGTTGGCATAAAATACATGTAGCATTTGCCAAGGGAACCCCTTGGTTTATTAGTCCTTGATTTGCCCCCTAAATGTGATACGTTTTGCTGTCGCCTCTTTCTTCTTTTTAATCTCTGCAGTTTATTGCGTCTATTTCTGTTTCATATTCATACTTCTGTTTTTTTTATCCTGCAGCTCTGGGAGCATTTCAAAGCCTTGGAGCTTATTTCAAATAAACTCTGTTAAGATACGCACAGGTATTGTTTTTGTTATCACTTCATATAATCCACCACCACCCCTTAGATTTATTAGAAGTGTAATTTATTGCAGCCTCAGCTTTGCTCAAATATCGTCAAACTGGCGATGCAGAGAGAACAAAAGAAGAGGAAGGTTTTGCAGCATTTACACTTTCAGTGTAAAAAGTAAGGCAGCCCAATGCCTTACTTGGAAGGTCCAACAGGAAACATCCTTTCACTTGGATTCCTCAGAAGCAATGCCCCTTCCCACCCCCCTCTGCCCCTTTGAAAACAATCCTTATTCATTCATTCATTCCATTCCTGCACCATTTGAATCAGAGCTGCTAATGGAAGTTTACAGCATGCAATTTACAGTATCCAATCCAACCACAATCCAACCAAGAATAGAAATAGCACAATGCAATTGTGTCTTCCGCATGACTCCCAGCCTGATGATGTTCCAGATCAAAGCTTTCCTCCTAATGTCAAGGGGCCGGATGCTAGTGAGATGCCCCGTTGGTTGTGTTTTCTGTTGAAGGGAGTGTGTATGTCCAGAGACATGGAATTTCCTTTTCATTGGGTTCTATTTTGAGTGCAAGCTTTTGGAGTCAAGCAGCCCCCACATTTCATAAGATTAATAAAAATAAACCAGAACTCCTGTAAGATCACAGTGTCAGCCCACAGTTCAGTGGCCATGAAACCCGGCAGTCTATCTTGGCCCTCAGGATTGTGATCCCCTTTGCAGTGAAGATGGAAACTCAAGGGCTAATTTGGTGGAACATGGGGACTATCGCAGTGGTGGAATGCTGCTGGTTTAACAACTGGTTTGGTGAGCGCACACTTCGCACTGAAAATGGAGCATTTAGAAGCTCAGCTGCTTACCTTCCAAGTCAGCAATGCTAAGTAGAACAGCGAGGGGGGGAATCAGCTATGCCGCGCGGTTGAGATGAGCTAGAAAGCAGGAAATAAAGGACAGGATAGGGCGGGGCAGGTGTGTGGGGCCAGTTGATCGTCAGAGCTACCAGTTCACTCGAACTGGTCCAAACCAGCTGAATTCCACCTCTGGACTATTGTCAGCAAGCACAGAACACAACCGGGGCCAAGTTGCTTTCAAAAATTACACCCCAACGTATTAACAAAATGGCTCGCTTATTAAATCATGCCTGGCCTGAGGAAACCCTGTGAAGCTCTTCTCCCATTGGCTTTTATCACCTCACTCTTGGCCCATTTTCCCATAATTCCCCTTCACCGTTGCACCTACGCAGCAGTGCCTCACATGTAGAAAGCAGAGCTCCCTTTGATGAATGCACTGCACAGCAACGCGACACTCACAATCTCAGAATTGCCATAGTAACGACTCATTTCTTATTGACTAGGTGGATAAAAATTCACCCCAGAGTCGGGCGCAGTCATTTCTGGCAAATGGCCAGAGGCTGTCCTTCAGGCCACCCTCTTTCCTCTGCCTGTTCTCTCCAGATATAGGGACAATTCTGTCTTCTTGGTTTTAAATTTGATGAGTCCGTAAAACAAGCTGAAGTCTAGGAGCCCCTTTGGTGTGTTTCTTCAGAAAACTTTGCTCTGTTGCTGATTGCATGTTCTTCACTCAGCACTAAAATGAAGGTCTAGGCCAGGGATTTGAATGCCATCTTTAATCCTGTTCCCTGGAAAGATCCTGCAGCTGACTTGGATTCTGTGATTGTATGGATCTGATTTGCTCCCTTCCCCAGCACCCCATGAGGGTTGGAGACACTGCCACAGCACCTCTTCCTGCCTTTAGGACCTGGGACTGGCCTCCTCCAGGGAAATGCCATCACCCCAGAGAGGGATACGTCTCACCAATCCAAGTATTCTACATCAGATGCCACTCCCAAATGCTTTTAAAAGGGTAGCCCCATGCAAAGCACATTGCAGTAATCTATGCAACCAGCGCATGAGTGGCTAAGAGAAAGGGCATAATTGGTGCGCGTCGTGAATGACATTAATACAGCACTCTGGAAGAGCCCAGAGTGAATGCGAGACTTGGGTTGTTTGTTGGGGCCCCAACAGCTAGAAATGGAGGAGGAGGAGGGGGATAGTCACCAAGTTCAGAGGTCAGGAGAACTTCTCTCCTCTTCTCTTAGGGTCAGTGGTTCCACCACCCCCTCAAATCAGAGGTAAGTTAGTGGAGGGGAGGAAGCCATGAAAATAGGGGGTGGGGGAGCAGAAAGATCAACAAAGACACTGCCAGATAAACATTTCTCAAGCAAATACAAATCTCCTGGTTTATTAAAAAAACATCTCCTCTATTTGCATTAAGAATTGTGTTCACAGTAACCAAAGATATCAACATTCAGAAACAAAAGAGAAGAAATAATCACGTATATCATATCAAAACTGAATTCAGTAATAACAAGACTTTGAACACTTCTTTCCCTGCAAATAATAACAAAGTTACTCTATGCATGCCAGCCTTTGATAAGCTAATAGAACATTTCTGAGTAGATCTCCCAATCATGTCGTCTTAAAACAGGCCACGCCCACCTGGATTTTTCTTCCATCCCCCAGAAAAATCCCTCCGTACCTGGATCAGTGGAAGGCAGCCCATTGCTTTGTGGAAAAGTGGCCATGTAAACAGGGTAGACTTGGGTGAGGTGGGACGAGGTTACATCAAACTCGATGCTAGTCAGTAGTGGGTTTCAATTTTGGTCACTACTGGTTTGCTCGCAGGCACACGGGCGCGCTCACGCATGTGCAGCGACATCCGGGCGGGTGGGTGGAGTCTCTCACCACCGTCGCTACTGGTTCACCCAATCAGGGGCAAACCGGTAGGATCCCACCACTGATGCTAGTGTAAATAGAACCAGGAGAAAAATGGCCTGTAATCACTAGAACAAACTGTAGCATTACAGAAGACTCTAAAATCCTTCTGTCATGCCATCCTCAACCTATATGAGGAAAAGGCCATTGCAAAACTAGCCATTGTTGCATTCACTGAATACATAACGTGTCCGGGACAGACAGGAAGCAGGAAAATGCTCTTTCCATTTATGGGAACTTCTGTATCTTTGTCAAAGTTGAATTCTCAGACTAGATCAAGGGGACCTGCGTTATGCCCCAGACATAGACCTGAATTTCAGGTAAAGATTCTGCTACGGCAGGGCTCTGAAGGCAACCATGGAGTCTGCAAATGTCACACATTAAAACAAAAGAAAAACAAGAAGAACCAACCACAAAACTACCTCAGCTGAGTCCCATCAGATAGACAATGGATAAATACCGTGGATACCATGTCAATCAATCCACCCAATCAATAGAATGGGTTTTGTTCTCTCTTATCGCAAATGTCAAAGGGGTTTGCTGCTAGGAAGAGACCCTTGTCTTCCAGTGGAAAAAGAGGCTGCTTGCCAAGGCCAACCCATTCGATCATGGCCCCCGAAAGGAAGGGCTGGTCCCGGGGCAGAAGGCACCTTCCCTCACAAGCACTCCGCTGAGTCTGGGAAGGTCTCCTCCAGGCCAGTTGAGTCACCTCCGTCCAGCAGGCCATTGGATGGGAGGCTGATGGAGCTGGGCTCACAGGGGCAGCAGGAAGTGGCTCCTTTCTGGCTTTTTGCCCTGTGCTGGAGGGAGGCATGGAAGTCGAGCGACAGCACCACAAGGCGGTAGAGCTGCAACATCACGATCAAAATATTCTTGGCTGCAAAAAACACGAGCATCTGATTCACCACTTGAAAGTAGCCCATCAGGATGAGGCGCACCACAAGGAAAGGGCCGTCTTGGATGAACAGGCTGATGCCGATGTTCCACAGGTCGGCGCTGTGTCTGCAGAGGAGCAGGTGAAAAACTTTGGTCGATGAAGCTGCTCGATGACAGTTGAGATGTTGCACTAGAAGGAATAAAAGAAAGAAAAAAAGAAGGACATTTCTTTCAGGAGGTCGAAATCCATGTCATAAATCATCCAAAGACAAAGTTGTCAGACATAGCAGCAGTTTCTAAGCCAGGCTGAGCCTGTGGCATGGTTCGTTCTTTGAATTGTGGCTTTCTGACTAAACCACAAGCCTTACTTAGCCAGGTTTCTGTTCACATTGTGATGATTTATAAACTGTAACTTACAAATTAGAACCTCTAGTGAGCATCTAGAACTTCATATGCACATGGTCAGCATTTCCTAAGTAAATCAATCATCTGTTTATTTTTATCTATATCTATCTATCCATCCATCTATCCATCCATCCATCCATCCATCCATCATCTATCATGTCTATCCATCTATCCATTCATTCATCCATCCATCCATCTATCCATCCATCCATCCATCATCTATCCATCCATCATCTATCATGTCTATCCATCCATCCATCCATCCATCCATCCATCCATCCATCCATCCATCTATCTATCCATCCATCCATCATGTATCCATCCATCCATCCATCATCTATATATCTATCTACCCATCCATCCATCTATCCATCCATCCATCATCTATCCATCCATCCATCCGTCCATCCATCTATCATCTATCTATCTATCTATCTATCTATCTATCTATCTATCTATCTATCTATCTATCTATCTATCTATCATTAAAGATGGATCTATTTTCTGATAAGACATTTCAGCCTCTTGAATCTTGGCCTTCAGAGTGGCCTTTCCATGGTTCCACCCTAGACAGACCAGCCCAAAGAAAGCCAGTCAAAGCAGCTTCCAAGGAGGAGTAAGGGTCCACCTTAGGTGCCTGAGCACAATCCTGGGGAAACATTGACAGGACCAACCTGCTAGATCCAGAGGGAATTGCAACATGCTCCAAGTCCACACAGCTAGGATAGCATACACCAGAGCATCTTTGTTCCTGGGAAAAGGATAGGTAGGCGTTTTAGAAACAAGGCACTGACATAATAAGGCCAGACGCATTGATTAGAGTAAGAAGGTCTCCAACAATGGAAACCTATAATTAGTTTCTATAACTTATAAAATGGGAGTGAGGAATATTGTAGGTTAGAAATAATGAAACAGAGTGAAGGAAATAAGGTTAAAATTATTTTACTGTACCAATCAATTTTATAATAGCAAACCAAACTTCAGAAAATGAAACTTCCCATCTTTTGGAGAATAAATTATCTCTATCTTTAGAACTCTCCATATTTTAACTTGTTTTATTGCCTTGAATATATACACACATTTAAATAAGTTAAAACCAGTTTTATGGCACCACTTTTTGAAAAAGGTGAGGCATCACCCACTTCGACTAGAGCTAAGAAGGGCTAAATGCCAGTAAATTTGATTTGAGAGTAATGGACAAATACCATTGCTTTTTAATAAGAATAAAGATTTCATCTTCTCTTATTCAGCCTGTTGGTTCTCATGTTCAAAGTTTTATAAGCCTTTGAAACAGTTAAATTCACCATCCCATCATTCTGATTGATTCACAAGTATTGCACCTTATAAGGAAAATCTGACGGAGGGGCAATGGGCGACAGTTGGACAGACAGACAGACAGATGGGTGGGCAAACAGGCAGACAGAATGACAGACGGGTGGAAGGACAGGCTGTCTTCTCTGTTGTGGGTGCAGCTGCAGGGCTGAGAGCACCTGAGCCCTACCGGACATTCTCTATTTCCAGGGTTTCACTGGTGAACTCCAGGATGTCTGCGGCGGTGCCCACGAAGAGCAGCAGCAGCTGAGACAGCTGGTCCCTGGTGATCTCCCCACCGATGGGAAGCAGCCAGCGGCCCAGGATGAGGAGCAGCAGGAAGGTCTGGTGGAGGCTCAGCGTCCAGATGGGCTCACACATTTTGGAGAGTGTGCTGACGAACTCCTGGGCCTGTTGCAGCTGCAGCAAAGGCAAAGGTCAGAAAGCAGAAGAGCGAAGCCAGAGGTGGCAGGGAAGAGGGTTTCTTTGGAGAAAGCGCTTCGGGTTCAAGATCTGCTCTTGCTCACCTTGCACTCCTGAGGGTGGGGGGGGGGTGCTGAGGACTGAGCAGTCCCTTTGCACGGAATCCAAGAGAGTCTCTTCCCATCTCCCCCAATTGCCAGCAGAAATTATCCATTACATCTTACACAAGTGGCTCTTGGATTTGGTTTTACTTTTATTGGAAAAGGTATTTATCATTTCAGTGCTCCTTCTGCCCATGCATAATGTGCTAGTATCTCTGGGACCGCACTGGTGTAATTCTGTTTCCTTGCTGCACCCCACTCCCCCGCCCCCAAGGCTGTTGTCGTTGTGGAAATACATTTTAATTCAAAAAATCCCAATTGTGATGATGAGATATCAACCAGAAATCTCAACACTTACCTTTTCCATGATGTTGTTTGCTGTGGTCTCATTTCTATAACTGAGTCTGACTTGTTCACTGTGGTTCTTCGCCAGCTGCTCATATTCATTGGGGCAAAGCTGCAATAAAAGACAGTTAAAGCAGTGAGGGAGTCTAGCAAGGAAGAAAATGCAGTGAGAATCCAGGGAGAAGCTGTTCATATCAGCCTAGACCCACTGAAGACACTCCCCCATGGCCTTTAGGTAAGAAAGAAGTCATAGTTTCGTAGGGCTGGAAGGGACCTTGGAGGTCTTCTAGTCCAACCCTCTCAAGTCAGGAGACCTTATATCAGTGATGGATAACCTTTTTGCCGTCATGTGCCAAAAGCAGGGGAAGCGTGGGGGGGGGGGTTGCGCGTACGTGTGCCCACACCCATAATTCAATGAGCCCCATGCATGCAACCCCCCGTGCTCCCCCCGCTTTTGGCACACGATGGCCCAGTGGGCCCAGTAGGCCCTTTTTTCACCCTCCCCAGGCCCCAGAGGCTTTCTTGGAGCCTGCGGAGAGTGAAAATAGCCTTCCCCATCCACCCAGAGGCCCTCTGGAGGCTGGAAACGGACTGTTTCCCAACTTTCAGTTTTTCGCTCTCCCCAGGCTCCAGAGCCTTTCTAGGAGCCTGGGGAGGGTGAAAACGGCCTTCCCCACCCCAATGGAGGCCCTCTGGAAGCTGGAAACAGCCCGTTTCCTGACTTCCGGTGGGCCCAGAAGGCCCAAAAATCAGCTGTGCGTACCGAAGCTGAGCTAGGGCAATGCTTGCGTGCCCACAGATATGGCCCTGCATGCCACCTGTGGCACATAGGCCATAGGTTCACCATCACGGCCTTATATCATCCCAGACAAATGGCTATCCAATCTTTTCTTTAAAACTCTGGAAGGCAAGCTGTTCCATTGATTAATTGTTCTCACTGTCAGGAAATCTCTCCTTAGTTCCAGGAAGGATCTCTCTTTAACAAGTTTCCACTAATTACTTCTTGTCCTGCCCTCTGGTGCTTTGGAGAATATGCTGACCCCCTCTTCTCTGTATTTGAAGTCAGCTATAATGTCACCCCTAATCCTCCTCTTTGTTAGGCTAGACATACTTGATCCCCTTAATCGTTCATTGTACGGTTAGCATCCAGACCCCTTATCATCTTTGTTGCTCTTCTCTGCACTCTTGTAGGACCTCAGCATCTTGTTTGTATTGTGGTGACCAGAACTGGACTCGGTATTCCAAGTGTGGCCTCATTGTGCAGTATAGAGTACTATCACTTCTGACAATCTTGATGCTCTCTCTCTGGTGCTGCAGCCTAGGATTACGTTGGCTGCAGCACACGGATGGCTCATACTTAAGTGATGGTTCACTAGGACACCTCGATTCCTCTCACGGTTGCTACTGCTGAGCTACTTATACCTGTGCATTTGGTTTTTCCTGCCTAAGTGCAGGACCTTACTTTTCTCCCCACAGAACTACATCTTACTGGAAAGGGCTCAATGCCCGAATCTATAAAGGTCCTTTGAATAGAAGTCTATCTTAGAAAGGATTAGCAATCCCACTCCCCAACTTTGTGTCATCTGCAAATTTGATGAACTCCCCTTCTATCTCATCATCTAGATCATTTATGAAGACGTTGAAGAGCACTGGCCCCAAAACAGAATCTTGAGATACCCCACTGCATGGTTCTGTCCATGGAGATGGAGTTCCATTGAGGGCTGCACACTGGGTGTGGCAACTACGAATCCATCTAGTGGTGGTACTGTCTATCCCAGATTGTTCTATCTTATCAAGAAATAGGCTGTGGTCAACTTTGTCAAATAACTGACTGAAGTCCAAGTATATTAAGCCAAGAGCATTTCCCCGGTCCACTCATTTCTCCAAAGCACCTGAAAGCTAGACAACAATGGATGGAAACTAACCAAAGAGGGAAGCACCCTAGAACTAAAGAGAAATTTCCTAACACTGAGAACAATTAACCAGTGAAACGGCTTGCCTTCAGAAGTTAGGGGTGCTCCATCACTGGAGGCTTTTAAGAAGAGACTGGACAGCCTCTTGTCTGGAATGGAATAGGGTCTCCTGCTTAAGCAGGAAATTGGACTAGAAGACCTCCAGGGTCTCTTTCAGCTCTGCTATTCTAACATTCTAACATTTAGTCACTTTATCAAAAACTGTAAATATTCATTTTACAGGTGATCTTCAATTTACTACCAGCTGCTTAGTGAACATTTGAAATTATGATGGAATCCCCCCCCCCCAAGCTATTTATGACCCAGTTTTGACGTTACGGCTGCTGCAATGCCCCCACAATCATTCGCCCTTAAGAATGACTGCAGGGACACTGCGGCACCCTCCATAACAACCCCATCAGGATGAGCAGGGGTGGTGATCATTAAGCTAAGCCAGTGATGGCTAACCTTTTTGCTGTCACGTGCCAAAAGCGGGGGGAGAGCGGGGGGGATCGTGTGTGTGCGTGCCCACACCCATAATTCAATACCCACCCGTGCACCGCCCTCCTGCGCACATGCGCGTGCTCCCCCAGCGCTCCCCCCGCTTTTGACATGTGATGACACAGTGGGCCCATTTTTCACTCTGCCAAGGCTCCAAAGGCTTTCCAGGAGCCTGGGGAGGGCAAAAATGGCCTTCCTCAACCCCCCTGGAGGTCCTCCGGAGGCCGGAAACAGCTCATTCCCTGACTTCCAGTGGGCCCGGAAGGCCCGAAAATCAGCTGGCCGGTTGGGCACATGTGTGCTGGAACTGAGCCAGCTGAGCTAGGGCGATGCTCAGATATGGCTCTGCATGCCACCTGTGGCATCCGTGCCATAGGTTCGCCATCACAGAGCTAAGCAATCATGTGATCACTGCCATGATTTGCAGAATGAATGATTTCCACTCCCTTAAAGCAGCCCATTTTCACTGGCAGAGCACTCAGGCCATCACAGGTGCCCCCGACATGAGTGACATCGAGCAGCCCACGCCCACTCTGGCCACCCCCATCCTTCTGAGGTCAAACACAACCCTGATGCGGCCCTCAATGAAATGGAGTTTAACACCCCTGGCTTAAGCTGTGCCTCTGCTTGGGACTGAACGCCACTGAACTGAGAGCATTTTGCTGCTCTCTGCGCAGGACTTGCATGGCAAGGCTGCCCGTGGCTCCCTTATGCAAGGAAGATGGAGCACACGGGAAACAACGGGACAATCTCTGGATTGGGCTACAATTCTCCTCTTGGTGTGACTTCAGTGAATCGGTCAGAATCTTACGCTAATGTTACACAATTACTCAGACCTACTTTGATGCAACTGCTGTATTGAACGTGAAATGCCACTGACCCATGACCCCCGGACATTCATGTAACTGGTGCTGGGTGTTGTGTGTAACAAAACAGCAGAAGGAGAAATGCAAATGAAACCCAGAATGTCCCCTTTAATGGTAATCTAACAAGGGACAGTGCATGAGCATCTCACTTGCCTGACACAGCCTGACGAGGTGGCTCAGTGACTAAGGCACTGAGCTTGTCGATCAGAAAGGTCGGCAGTTCAGCGGTTCGAATCCCTAGTACAGGTCTCCCTGCGTCAGCAGCGGGTTGGACTAGATGGCCTCCAAGGCCCCTTCTAACTCTGTTACCGTTACTTGCTGAAATCTCACGTGAGATGGAGGAGCTGCTACAAGGAAGGCCAAAGTCTTCCTAGTTTGCTACACTTTTCAATCCATTCTGTGTGAGAAAAGAAGATTTTTGCAACTGCTGATGCCAAACATGTTTCTCTGAGGGGAGGGGGGGGGACCAAGATGATATATCTGGATACATTTATGCAACTTTTAGAACCAAGACTGTGTCTAAGAAAGCAACTAAAAAAGAACCATCCAGTCTAACAAAAACTGGACTGCGCAACGAGAACCATCACACAAATTGAACGCATCTCCATCATCCCTCTTTCTTGGTGGCATTTATTCAGCCACGGGGCTCACGTGAAGAGTTTGCAACTCATGTCCTTCAAAGTGCATCAAGAGAAGTCAGTGCTATATCGTTGCCTAAGCCAAAACAATTTCATACTTCAGGCAGAAAACACAGAAGAAGCTGCTTCTTGATTTTGGGATACAAAAATACAGTAACCGGGGCCCAAATTGGCTTCCAGGCAACTTGATTTTCTTTCCCCAAGGAGACAGTTTCCCTCCTTCTCCGTCATGAAACCACGTAAAAAACCCACAAAACCGGTACCTGGGTTTTAGGCTGAAGTTCCAGAATCCACAATGAGGGCACTATATTGATGAGATAGACAAAGATCGGTGGTGAAAACCTGAGAAAGGACAAAAAGCGTTGAGTTGAGCACCCTGAGAAACCATTACAGAATTCTCTGTTGAAATGTTGAAGGAATAAGCGGGATCACCCATGCCCTGGGGTGGGTGTGGACGTTCGTATGCCCACAGCTGGTGCCCACTAGATGTCCCACCACCCAGCTGAATTTTTACAAAGCTTCTCTTGGAAACAGGCAGGCAGCAAAGTGGCAGGAGCAGAGACCACCAGTCAAATCTTGAGACTTTCCAGAGGACCCACAAGCTTGCTTAGAAAATAAATGGCAGTTCCATGTTTTTTCAGAAGAAAAGGCCACGATACCCTTGCAGGGAAGAGAGGAAGCTGCAACGGGGCTGGTGCTGGGCTTTTTGAATGGAGCTCTGGGGCCACTTTGTCAGCTGGAAATGGGCTGTGGCAGTCGTGAAATCCAATTTTTTTTACTACCGGTTCTGTGGGTGTGGCTTGGTGGGCATGGCTTGGTTGGTGTGGCAGGGGAAGGATACTGCAAAATCTCCATTCCCACCCACTCTGGGGCCAGCCAAAGGTGGTATTTGCCGGTTCTTCGAACTGCTCAAAATTTCCATTGCCGGTTCTGTAGAACCTGTCAGAACCTGCTGGATTTCACCCCTGGGCTGTGGGTAATTGACCCCCACCTCTTCCACAGCCTGCAATTGAGACCACAAACACATTGACCACCCAAACCCTTTGGAGACCATTGACCTAAGGAACGGAGGGCAGAGAAATTCCACTGCTCCCCCTCCCTGGCTTATGCATTGCTTCCAAGGCCCTCAACTTTTGCAACAGGAGGCAGAGTTTAGACTGGGCAAATGCCCCCTCACTTACCTTCCAAAGCAGCAGGCCTGCCCGAGTGAGACAGGATCCTTTCTGGGTCTCCAGAAGACAAGAATCAGAGGAACCAAAAGCAAGCTGGCTCCCTAGTTGCATTTCAGGAAAGGGCTGATCCAAGGGAGGGGAGGAAGGCTGCTGAGGAGTGAGAAGCAACATAGGGACTCCCAAGATTGCAACTTGTGGTTTCAAAAGTAGGGATCCCCTGCTGGAAGGACCCCAGAGCTTTTATTTGTGGGATTCCTCGACCTTTCTCTTTTTTAGAAAAGCAAGAAAGAGGAGAAGACGAAAAGGAGGAGGAGGAGGAGAACTTACAACTCTCTACATCAAAGAATTCTGAGAGTTCCCAGGGAGTTCAACTCTGGGAGTTGAAGTCCACAAGTCTTAACTGCCATTTGGGGACCCCTGTTCTACACAGAGATTTCCTATCCAATCTTTTGGTGAAGAAATCGTGACACAGACATGCTGGTGGCTGGAACGTAAGTCAGGTGTGAAATCAGGGAAGATTGTGGAGGTGGTGGGGGAGCAAGCTGCATGAGGGAGGCTGCCCTGCATGCTGAGTCCCACCAGGGTTCCTGCCTCCTCAACTCGGTCCAGCTGGCTGCGAGGGAAGCTGATCTAAACAGGCGTCTTTCACCAATGGGCTTCTCTTCTCTCACTGCATCTTGGGGGGGGGGGAGGAGGAGGTGCCTTGTGAAAACATTCTTGGCTGAGCTCTGCCTTCCTCCTTCCAGGATCCTCATTAAAAGTGACTGTAACACCACCTTCCAGCCTTTTTATTAAGAAATAACATTATCATGGTCATTTTATATTTCTGTGAAGTGCTGAGTGGGGAAGAGGAGGCACATAGAGCAGAGGTCTTCAAAACTTGCTGTCCTGGCTGGAGAATTCTGAGAGTTGAAGGCCACAAGTCTTAAAGCTGCCAAGTTTGAAGGCCTCTGACGTAGAGAAACTCCATCATCTACTGGCCTTGGTGGCCTCAGAGAGCCAAGGAAGATGGTTGGAAGGGGAAGTTGCAATAGGGATCTAAAGAAATACCCCGGAAGAAATACCGATCCCAGGAAAACAGCAGGGTGAGGTCCATGTGATCAGCAGGAATAAACAGAATAATAGAGTTGGAAGGGACCCTGGAGGTCTTCTAGTCCAACCCCCTGCTTAGGAATCAAGGGGCCCCAATGATATGACATCCCTGATTACACAAATGACATGGCACAATGATGTCATGAAGTCACGTGCCTCCCATTGGCCCAGTTTCATGGATACCCATGATTGGTATCAGTTGGGACTCCAGGAGGCCACCGTAGGATATAGCAAGCCCAATAATTACCAAGTTAAGTAATTATCAGCTACTGCAATGATTCCCCTTTTGGTACAAAGTACAATTTAAAAGTACAATTTAGCAGCAAAGTTAGAGGGTGCAGAGAAGGAAAAAAGGGCCACAAGGAAAAGAATGGCCCATGATAGAGCGACACCAGTCAGTGACGGAAGGATAAAATCCAGGCTGCATCCGAAAGGACAGGAATTGCCTTTACCAAAAGAAAGAAAGAAAGAAAGAAAGAGAGAGAGAGAGAGAGAGAGAGAGAGAGAGAGAGAGAGAGAGAGAGAGAGAGAGAGAGAGAGAGAGAGAGAGAGAGAGAGAGAGAGAGAGAGAGAAAGAAAGAAAGAAAGAAAGAAAGAAAGAAAGAAAGAAAGAAAAAAAGAAAGACAAGGATGTTTTCCTAGACTTTCGGGTACACCCCACTTCCAAGATGGCTGAGATGGGTATGGAAATAACTTCTTTCAACAACTGCTGACCGGTGGGCCATATCCAGACCTCTGTGCCTCAGGTGACCCTTCAGCCATGACTGTAAGTTATACAAGATGGTATTTTGCAGAGAAGATCCAATTCAAAGAGCTCCTGGTTGATGTTCAGTCACTGAGTCATTTCTGACTTGGGACTTCGTCAAAACTATTTAACAGCATCCTGAGTGCTTGGGAGCCCCTGCTTGTCCCTAGGCAGACTGTCTGTCACCTTGTTCTTCCCAGCCTCTTTCTTGACTGCCTCTGAATCCACCAAGCATCTTCACCAATGATTCTCACCTTTGCATTGTTGTGAACCTCAACCGTCATCATGCAACACTCAACCTGATGCAACACTCAACCTGATGCAACACTCTATCTGGATCCGCTCCAGTCCGGCTTCAGGCCTGGGTTCAGCACGGAAACGGCATTGGTCGCGTTGGTGGATGATCTCTGGAGGGCTCGGGATAGGGGTTGCTCCTCTATCCTGGTCCTGTTAGATCTCTCAGCGGCTTTTGATACCATTGACCAGGGTATCATGCTGCGCCGGCTGCAGGGGTTGGGAGTGGGGGGCACCGTTTTGCGGTGGTTCTCCTCCTATCTCTCCGACCGGTCGCAGACGGTGTTGGCAGGGGGACAGAGGTCGACCCCGAGGCGCCTCACTTGTGGGGTGCCGCAAGGGTCGGTCCTTTCGCCCCTTCTGTTCAACATCTATGTGAAGCCGCTGGGCAAGATCATCCGTGGCTTTGGGGTGAGGTTACATCAGTACGCTGATGATACTCAGCTGTACTTCTCCACCCCAGGCCACCCCAACGATGCCGTGGAAGTGATGTCCCGGTGCCTGGAGGCCGTGCGGATCTGGATGGGGGGCAACAGGCTCCAACTCAACCCCTCCAAGACCGAGTGGCTGTGGCTTCCAGCGTCCCGATATGGCCAGTTGACTCCATCACTGACCATTGGGGGCGAGTCATTGGCCCCCACGGATAGGGCCCGCAACTTGGGCGTCCTCCTGGATGCACGGCTGTCTTTAGAGGAGCATGTGACGGCCGTGGCCAGGGAGGGTTTTTATCAGGTTCACCTGATACGCCAGTTGCGTCCCTATCTAGATCGGGACTCCTTACGCACAGTCACTCATGCACTCGTCATTTCCCGCCTGGACTACTGCAATGCTCTCTACATGGGGCTCCCCTTGAGGTGTGCCCAGAGGCTCCAACTGGTGCAGAATGCGGCCGCGCGGGGGATTATGGGAGCAAGGGGGCGCTCCCATGTGACACCTCTCCTGCGTGAGCTGCATTGGCTTCCGGTGGTCTTCCAGGTGCGCTTCAAGGTGTTGGTGACCACCTTTAAAGTGCTCCATGGCATAGGGCCTGGGTACTTGCGGGACCGCCTTCTGCCACCGATAGCCTCCCACCGGCCAGTACGCTCCCACAGAGAGGGACTCCTCAGGGTGCCGTCAGCCAGACAATGTCGGCTGGCGACACCCAGGGGGAGAGCTTTCTCTGTGGCAGCACCAGCCCTCTGGAACGATTTGCCCCCGGAGATCCGTACGATACCTGATCTCCGGGCTTTTCGCCGTGCCCTAAAAACTTTTTTATTTTGTCAAGCTGGGCTGGCGTAACCCCCCCCCCTCTTTTTAAGCCTAAAGTTTTATGGGTTTTAAATTTTAATTGTCTATTGGTTTTTTAAATTTGTTGGGCGAAAATTATTTAATTCTTTTACTAATATTTTAAGTTTTGTATTGGAGTGCTTTTATTCTTGGCTGTACACCGCCCTGAGTCCATTAGGAGAAGGGCGGTATATAAATTTAAAAATAAATAAATAAAAATAAATAAAAAAACCAACAGGAGATTTGTCGGATTTGCTTAGAGAATCATTTTTATCCTCCCTCCACCCAGGATCGGTATTTTTGTTTTTATGTTATTTATTACTGAGACTTTTTAGATTTTTATCAGTTTCATATTGGCTATAGTGTGACATCCTGCCCCCTCTCTCTTTGGGGGGGGGATGAGTATGTAAATTTGTTTAATAAATAAATACATTGACTGAACGAATAAAATTCTGTGTCCAAAATATCCCAGCTTTAACTTCCACTGAACAGCTTGGCTTTGCACCATCTGGTACTGAACATGGATTCTTCTAGTTGTCCAAGATAATGATTTTTCAAGCATAGTTCAAAGCCAACCATTTAATAGTTGAATACTTGGTAGATGACACTTACTGTAAGTACTTAACTGTTTATTCGAACAGATTGAATTTAAACTTCAAAGAAGTCAATCCAGATATGAATCCAAGAACTCTGAACCTTTTCTCAAACAAAAGAGTAGAATACATTGTCAGACAGAAGGAATAGAAGATACCGGTGCAAGTAGTTGGAATTCAAAGGTTTCTTGGTGGATAGACAGTTTGATGCTGTGGACTGGAGTTTTGAAATGAACCTGCATGACCAGTGAGGGAAATGGAGAAAAATGCACTGAAGGGTCCATTTTTCATCAGAAGCATGAAGTTCCTGAGCTGGGTGACTGAGTTGCTGCTCAAAGGACAGTCACAAAAAGGTTGAGGGCCTCTCTGAAGGCTCCCCATCCTGCTCACACATGGGCCTCTCTCCCTAAAGCAGAGGCACTCGATCTGGGAGGAGGAGAGAAGAAATGGATCCCCTCCATTAAGCAGGGTTGCTCCTTCAGTCCTTGGTCACAGAGAAGACAGGGGCAGGACTTTACCTAGAAGCTCCATCAGCAGAATCACCATAAGACTTTCTCAACTCTGCTCTTGAATTGGATACTGACAAAACCAAGGAAAACCTGTAGATAACAAGGAACACCTGTTGGAGATGACTTTTGTGCAATGCAGGTACAACCGACAGGCAAAGGCATGGATACCCTTGGCATGTCTACCCAATGGGCTGGTCTAGAGCACAGGATTTCATAAGGTGGGACAAGTTTAACTAGGCCTGCCCAGCCGAAGTGGGAGAATGTTCAAAGCTCTCTTGGCTTTTGCTCCCTGTCCATTCTGCCCAGGCCAAGGGATGGTGGCTGTTCTATAAAGACGGAGGGCCCCTGTGACATACCAGCTGGAGATAATACATTCAGTTCTCATCCCAACAGAGCCCCGTTCATTCATTTTATCTGGCCAGGGAGGAGGGGATTCATTTATCATTTCACAGTCTTGTAAATTTTGAGAGCTCTGGTCTACAGAAATAGCCATTCCGTGTATAAGAGCAGCCTTTCAGTATGAAGAGGTGGGTAAGTTTGAAAACAGGAAGCCGTGTAGACCATCTGCCTCCCATCCTGAAAGGACACCTTTGTTCTTCCCCTTGCAGAGACGACGTGGTCCTTTTCCCTGCTGAAAGGTTAAACCAGAGTTTCAGAAGAAGGACAAATCCATCTTGATGCTGATGAGATCAGAAGTCAAGAATCTTCCCCCATTTGGGGGAAAACAGGACACTGTTCAACTGCTCTTTTTCGTCTTCCTGTCCTGGTTTTAGCAGCCCAGTTTTACCGTGAGTCACCAGATGTGTCGATGTCTCCAGAGTTGGCTTTGCAGCTGTGAATTAAAACTATGTGGCTTTCTTTCTTCTGGACATTGTCAAGAGCGGTTGAAATTGCCTTCAGTACTTAGCCCTGATCTCTCCAAGCTGATGTCCTCTCAGTGCAAAAATGCTGACCAGCAGAAGGCTGAAATCTGATCATCTGCCGGGAAATTTGTTTAATAAATGTGTGGTCATTTCTCCTTCAATGGGATCTTGGGCTACGTGTAGTTTGAACTGAGAAATTGACTGAGCCACGGTTCTGTTAGAGGCGTCCAACAAGGCTCCCATTATAATCTGAAATAAGGGTCCTTCATGTGACTCACCAATTCATTCATCCACTCATCCATCCACTTCATCCATCTACCCATCCATCCATCCATCCATTTTTTAAATGCAAGCCAAATAGCGGATGCCTGAAGCCACCTCGCTCCACAGCCCAGTTCTGCTTAAAGGGCATCTCTCTTTTCAGCTCCTGCTGCTTCTCACCATCCCAGGACAAGAGGAGTCCAGTCACAGATTGAGCTTCCACAACCAGAGAGAGGGCTGGGAGCCAGGTGGGTGGGTGGGCTGGTTACCAAAGTCCACCAAGTCATTTTATTCTAAGAGCAAAAATGGGATCCGACATAAGGACAAGCTGTTAGTCACAAACACAACTTTTTGTCACATGTTGGTCACCTCCAGACAGGGTCTTCTCCGAGTTCAGTATACCCAGAGCTGCACCAGGACTGTGTCAGAGACATTATGGGCCCAGGGGTATATTATGAGCCTGGTGGCGCAGTGGACTAAGTGCTGTTAAAGCAGCACTTAGTTGCCAGCTGCCTGCAATTACTGCAAGTTCGAATCTCACCAGACTCAAGGTTGACTCAGCCTTCCATCCTTCCGAGGTAGGTAAAATGAGGACCCGGATTGTGGGAGCAATAAACTGACTTTCTATAAAAAAGAACACTGCTTTGGGGGGGGGGGCGAAAGCCCTACTAAACAGGTATATACAAAAGTATGGAGGCTATTGCTTAACGCATTGTAAGCTGCCCTGAGTCTCTGGAGAAGGGTGGCATATAAATCAAACTAATAAATAATAAATAAATATTAACCATTAAGCAGACTAAGCACGTGGGCATCAGGCCCAAGGGGGGCACCACAAAGTTGAGAAAGAAAGAAAACCCAATGAAGATTTGTACAGTATACACAAAGGAGGGGGGGGGGCACCAAGATTTGCCAGTGCTTAGGGCACCAGTGAGCCTTAATCCGCCACTGAATAGGCCGATGGCCTCCAGGAGGCAGGTCAAGCTAGGTTTTTCCTAGGTAACCAAGATTTTTCTGCAAGCCGAGTTGAGTGAAATCACATTCACTACTTTTTGGGCTGCTGACTGCCAGAAGGAAAAGAAGGAAAAAAAGGAAAAAAAGCCCAAAAAGTAGTGAATGTGATTTCACTCAACTCGGCTTGCAGAAAACTCTTGGTTACCTAGGAAAAACCTGGCTTAAAGAAAAACACACATATTTATATATTTATATATTTTTCCTCGAACATGTTTGACAAACTCAAGCAAACTAAATAAAAGCCCGGAGGGAGGAAAGCGAGAAGAGAAAGAGGGAGGGAGGGAGGGAGGGACGAAAGAAAGAAGCGAAGAGAAAGAAGGGGAGCCCCGGCGGGACGCGGAGCGCTCGCTCACCATTTGTAGCCTCTTCCCCGCTTCAGCTTGAGCGTGAGCGCCGTTTCCAGGCACAGCAAGAGGTTGAGCAGCGCCAGCAGCCAGTACCTGCGCTCCTTCTTCACCTCCGTCACCCGCCAGACGCCCAGCAGCGCGTGCAGGGCGAAGAGCAGCCGGGTGACCAGCGCGTTCAACAGCACCATCGCCTCCATCCTCTCGGCCCGCCCGGCCGGCTACGACGCCTCTCTCGCCCCGCGGAGGGTCCCGCAGAAGAGCCCGGCCTCCTCCTCGGCCCTCCCCCGGACTTCCTCAAAGGGGACGGGGTGGGGGACAGGGGCGGGGAGGAGAGGTTCCCGCTGCCCCTCCAGCGCGCCAGGTTCCCACCCCGTCTGGCGGGCTGTGGCTCTGCTGGGGAGGGGCGTCGAGCGGACCGCTCTGGTGCCTCCCGCCCAATGCAACAGCCCGGCCAGCCAGGACTCCCTTGGGGGCTCGCGAGGGCTTCGCATCTCTTCGAAAGGGGCAACCGGACAGGCAAACGCTCTTCTTACAGGCAGGAGGGTCAGGAGCATCGCTTTGGCTTGTGCCCAACCCCGACGTGAATAGGGGTGCAAGGCCCCTGGCCGCTTCCACAGATGACCAGGTCTTCATTCAGTGAAGGTGGGAGAAGGGATGGCCATTGCAGCAGAAGTTTGGGAAAATGCTGTTGAGCACCAACTGCCAGGGCTGGGCTGCAACTCCCACTTGAAGATTTTCTGAGGATTAAAATTTAATATCCCCCAAACTTTTTTTTTTTCAAGTCTTCCACTTTCTCTACTATTAGTAGCTGAGTTAATAACACATGTTCCTGGAGGATTACAGTCAATGATCAAGAAAATTAGATGTTGTTTGAATTTAATTTAGTTATATAAAGCTGCTACAGTCATTTACAACTTCGATATTTAATATTTAATAAGCTGGTTCTTCCAAGAATCCTCTCAGTAATTGTCTTGAAATACTACCCCCAGAAGTCATTTATGTTTTCTAGCTGGAAAACCTGTTTGTCAACTCATCTGGCTTGATAGGAACTGTCTTTTTTTTTTTTAATTAGATTTATATGCCGCCCTTCTCCGGAGACTCAGGGTGGCTTACAAGGCGTTAAGCAATAGCCTTCATACTTTTGTATATTTTTTATACAAAGTCAGCTTATTGCCCCCACAAACTGGGTCCTCAATTTACCTACCTTAGAAAGGATGGAAGGCTGAGTCAACCTTGAGCCTCGAACTGGTGTAATTGCAGACAGCTGGATGTTAATAACAGGCTATTCAGCCAGTTGAGGCTCTGATGAGGATGACAAGTTTGTTTCCTTCTATCCAATATGTCATGAGACGCTTGAGGAGAACTTTCAGCTAAGATCTCTGGCAAGGGAGATCCTGCTGGTTTCTTGTTTTTATTGGCTGATCTTCAGAGGCTTCTGGTTCTTCATCACCCAATGAACACGATTTCATCAGAATTGTCTATTAACTGTCACTTCTTTGCATTCTTGCAAGATTTTGCTGGTGTCATGAGTGATGGTATCTGGTCCTCTGATCTTCAGTCAGCTTCTTTTTCAAGGATCCTCTATTCCTTCAAGCAATAGAAAAAGCAACACCGCTTAGACTTATATATACAGCTTCGCATTACTTTACAGTGGTTTACAGAGTCAGCATATTGCTCCCAACAATCGGGGTTCTCATTTTACAGGCCTTGGAAGGATGGAAGCCTGAGTCAATCTTGAGCCAGTGAGGATCAAATTGCAGTCAGCAGTCAGCAGAATTAGTCTGCAGTACTTCATTCTAACCACTGGGCCACCAAGGACTTGCATTATGTGCCCAAATTAGCTAAGCTTTTGCCTTCATTGTTAGTGCTTCCAGTTGAAAGCCTTGTTTTATTTCTACTAATATTGGATATTTGTTCTTCTTGTGGTCTAAGGATTCTTCAAAATGTTCTCCACCATCACAGTTCAGAGGCAAACTGCATACTGTTCTGGGAAAGTATAAAATCCTTGTCTGAAAAGACCCAGATTCCAGGAGGAAAAGAGAGAGCAAGTCCATAGTTCTTGCTGATTGGTAGCCCCATCTGGAAGCACACCTGCCTTCTATCCCAAGCAGTGTTTCGGAGCTATGCGAGAGGCCACTAGCTGCAAAATCTTATGAAACTCCTAGCATATTGGAGAAGAAAAGTATCCCTTGGGAAAATATGTGTAAAAGGCATTTTTTTGCAAAGGGTTAGCCAGATGTCATTTCAAGATTATACTCTTAATCTCTCTCCCCTCCCTCTCCCCCTCTCTATCTCCCTCTCTCCTGCCCCCATTAAACTGTTCTAAACAGAAGCTAAGGGATGCAGTGGTTCAGTGGCTAAGATGCTGAGCTTGTCAATCAAAAGATCGACAGTTCAGCAATTCGAATCCCTAGTGCTGTGTAACAGGGTGAGCTCCCGTTACTTGTCCCAGCTTCTGCCAACCTAGCAATTTGAAAGCACGTAAAAAATGCAAGTAGAAATATAGAGACCACCTTTGGTGGAAAGGGAACGGTGTTCCGTGCGCCTTTGGGATTGAGTCATGCCGACCACATGACCACAGAGACATCTTCAGCTTTGAAACAGAGATGAGCACCACCCCCTAGAGTCAGGAACGACTAGCACATATGTGCGAGGGGAACCTTTAAACAGACACTGCTTCTAATAACAATCAGAGTGGGATTGCGGAGCATATTCTTCTAATAATAATTGGCAAATTTTTTTCTCTAAGAAAAAACTCGAGCCATGTATGACTGAATATCAGTCTGCTTGCAGTGAATTTCCATCCCCACTGAATGCAGCAAGAGCAGGGGAAGCTTTAAGGGCATCCCCTTTGTGCTTTGGAATGTGGCCATCCGGATATAAACCCTCCTACCTCCCCTCCCCCAAGTCCCAGGAAGCAGCATGAAGCCAACACAGCCCAAGGTTACAAAGCTGAGCAACGTGCAAATGTGACGTTGGCTGTAGCACTTCCCCTCCAGAAAAAAATAATCCAATAAAAGTAAAGGAAGCCCATTACTTTATATACATTTATATTGTTTTATAAATCTTTCCTTCTGGGGTATTATATTCTTGGTAGCGGCAAAGATGTGGCTTCATGGTGGCCTCCCACTTTCCTGTAGATAGGCCCAACCTCCATCCACACCACAGAGCCATGCAGTGCAGACAGCCAGACAGAAGGACGTCAATTACAGTCAGTTCAGGTCCTCTGAAACATACTTCTGGTAGGTTTTCCTGCGACTGATCCAGTGGTGGGTTGCCCCCGGTTTTTTTTGTTTTGTTTTGTTTTAATTTGATTTATATGCCGCCCTTCTCAGGGGACTCAGGGCGGCTTACAATGCGTTAAGCAATAGCCTTCATACTTTTATATATTTATACAAAGTCAGCTTATTGCCCCCACAAACTGGGTCCTCAATTTACCTACCTTAGAAAGGATGGAAGGCTGAGTCAACCTTGAGCCTGGTGAGATTCGAACTTATAGTAATTGCAGATAGCTGGTGTTAATCACAATGCTTTTAGTCTGCTGAGCTATCCAGGCTCTATACCGGTTCTATAGAACAAGTAGTAAAACCAGCAGGAGGCTCTGCCCATCAATCCCGTCGTCATCAGAACGCTTCTGTGCATGCTCAGAAGAGCACGCACACAGCCCCGCTGCGAACCGGTAGTAAAGGTAAGTAAAACCTACCCCCGGATTGATCCCCATGAAAAGACTGTCCCCAGGACAGTCCTGGATACCATCACTCTCCTAGGAGCATCCGGAGGTGACAAAGATCAAACCAAGATTGCCTGGGTTTGCCACCATCAGTTCTGACATACAAGTCTTCACATTCCTGCTCAACTGGCCCTTTTCGTGGAGTTGTCAGATAATCCAACAGAAAGTCTCTAAAGGACTCCTGATCATGAAGAGCTTCTGACTCAAGTTTCCAACAATCAGAAGCCCTGAACATCTCCAAAACCGCTGCACTGGGGAGAAACGGCTGCTTCAAGGAACTCTGGCAGTAGGCCAGTCCACACTCCCATGCTCCCCGAGGCACCTTTGGTGCTGCATAGCTGTTATAGTAGAGACCCACCCATCCCAACTCTCTGTCCCTGTTTCACGCACGGCTTCCTCAGGAGTGTTGAGGTCCTTCTGACCCCCTGAGTAAATGAAGGCAGAGTGGCCAGTTGTCCCCCCTCAGGGTGTGAAGACACAGCACCGTGACAGGATGATTGGGAAGCCAACAGGCTGAGGAAATAAACTGGACTTTCTGTCTGTGAAAGATCAGCTTAAACTTGAGAGGGAGAAAAGGCAAAAAGTCAAAGCAGGCAAGAAAGCAATTTGTGATCAAAGTAGATTTCAGGTTCCTAGCAAGGAGAAGAGAGGTCGTCTTCTCCTTCACCTTCATTCTGATCCGCAGAGGTCTGATCTGCAGAACTGAATTACATGCAATTTGAGAAACCGCTCAATAAAAATATCAGAAGAATACTTGAATTAGATGAAATGATATAATGAAATTACTTGCTTGGGAGGCTTTTTATGCTTAATGTAAGTATTTTCCTTCGGTTACCAAGGAGATAAATTGGCTACAGGTGAAGGAAGAATGAAGGGAAGATGGATCCATTTTGCTTCATAATATTCCATTTAGAATTCCACATTTAGTTGGAGCACCACTTTAAAGAGAAGAAGACCAAAAGGCGGAGCTGATTGCAGGGAAATGAAGCTTATGATCCCCACAGGCCAGGATGGCACCTCTGCTCCTGGATAGAGAGTTAGGGGGCCCCAATAAGGTCCCCTCCCCCTTCCTGAAAGCTTTTGCTCACTTCAGATCAGCAATAAATAATAATTCTGATTACTCCCAAGATATTTGAGGCAGATGCTGCATGTGCAAAAGGATGAGGCAAGCATTATTTCCGATATTTAGGAGGCTCTTTTTCAACCCTTACCTTGTACAGGTGTCATGGTGCTTCATTATCCTGAACAACTTGACCGTGCCCTGTGGGATCTTCTGAGGAGGAGATTGAAGGGTTCCTCCTCGGGATCCTTGGTCTCCAAAGCCTTCCTCCAAATGGACATGTCCTCCCAGAGTTTTGAGGGATGGGAACCTTTGAAACAGGAAGAATGGTGAACCCAGAGATGGCAGGGGTGAGGGGGATGCAGCCTCCCTGGCAGCCGGTAGGGGCTCTTCTGCTCCTCAGGACCAGGGCATCTCCAGAATAGGGGAGCAGCAGCTCCTTGGTATAATTCTTCCATCTTCAGCTAGACTGCCGAAGCAAGTGACTTTTAGAAGATAAGTCAAAGTATTGTGACAAATGCTTTGCAAATTACCATAAACTACAAGCAGAAGAATGATTTCTGGGAGTTTGCAATTAGGAGTTTGCTCCTGATTAGTGAACTTGTGAAATTTCGAGTAATGAATTGTTCCTCCCCCGAAATAGCCAGCACAAAAATGGAAGGCTGTGAACCTGGGAGGTGTGAGAATTATTAGGAGTGACAGGCTGCTGACTTGCTCCATTATTGCCATGACTTTTTGAAAATAAGTATCTATTAAAAGTTTTATGAATGCATAAATTATACTAATGCAAGGACTGTCAGTGAGTATTGGATCCTTATTCAGCTGTAACTAACTGTTCTCCAGACCTAAATTGCACTGTACAAAAATAGGATTGTGTAGGATGTATATTTTTAAAAAAAAAAAAATTAAACATGCAACTGATCCAGAGTCTTTTTGTGGGTTGTACACACTTAATGAGTATTTAAACATTTGCACTTCCTCTCTGAAGCAAGACAAAAATGCGCCTGTGAGCCTGTTTGTGGTAGGTTATAGCCGAGCCTGGCTTCCAAGAGCAAATTTATACCAGGAACAAAAACCTAGCTAAAATCCCTGCTCTGCTCTATACAACTGAAGAGGCGGCACAGAAAAACTGAATGACTCAAAGGGCCCTTTTTTCTTCCCAGGACAAGTTTTAGTGTATTTTGAAAGCTACAGAAACGTTCTTCTCTGCGATAATATTTTCTTTCTTTTAGGATCTTCTCCAAGCTGGCTGGTCATTCAGGTCTTTGTGGGACAAGCCAACATGTGGGATGGTGCAGCAGGTTGGAAGGTGGCAGATTAACAGAACAGATTAACAGAGTCAGAAGGGACCTTATTGGTCATCTAGTCCAACCCCCCACCCAAGCAGGAGAACGTATACCATTTCTGACAAATGGCAGTCCAGCCTCTTCTTGAAAGCCTCCAGTGATGAAGCTCCCACAACTTCCAAAGGCAACTTCTGTTCCATCGGTTGATGGTTCTCACTGTCAGAACATTTCTCCTTGTTTCCAGGTTGAATCTCTCCTTGGTCAGTTTCCATCCAGCTTGACCCCAGTGGTGAAATGTAAAATGTGTTGCTACTGGTTCTGTGCGTGTGGCTTGGTGGGAGTGGCTTGGTGGGGGAGTCATGTGACTGGGTGGGCATGGCCAACTTTTTTTTTTACTTTTTTAAAGCATTTTTTACTACCTATTCGCCAGGAACCGGTAGTAAAAAAAAAATGCTTTTAAAAAGTAAAAAAAAGGTTCCAATGATTGCTGATTGACCATCAGCTGTGCTGCACAATCCTCGGAACCTTTTATTTTTCTTTTTTTTAAGCATTTTTTTATTACCGGTTCCGGCGAATAGGTAGAAAAAAATGCTTTAAAAAGTTTTTAAAAGGTTCTGACGATCACGTGGAACAGTCAGAACCTTTTTTTAACCTTTTTAAAGCATTTTTTTACTACCAGTTTCCCCAAACCGGTAATTTTCATCACTGCCAGTTCACATGAACCAATAGCATTTCACCCCTTTCTGTGGCAGCCCCTCAAATATTGAAAGACTGCTATCCTGTCTCCCCTGGTCCTTCCCTTCACTAGACGAGCCATGCCCAGTTCCTGCAACCGTTCATTGTATGTTTTAGCCTCCAGGCCCCTCATCATCCTGGTTACTCTTTCTCTGCAAAAGTCTCAACATCTTTTTTTATAGTGTGGTGACCAAAACTGGATGCAGTACTCTAGGTGTGGCCTTACCAAGGATTTATAGAGTGGTATTAGTACCTCACTTGATCTTGATTGTATCCCTCTGTTAATGCAATTTAGGATTGCATTGGCTTTTTTTGGGTGCCACTGCACACTGCTGGCTCATATTTAGCTGGTTGTCCATTAAGACTCCAAGATCCCTCTCTCAGTCACTGCTGTTAAGCCTAGTTTCATCCAGTTTATATATGTACTTTTGGTTTTTTCTTGCCTAACAGTAAGACTTTACTTTTCTCTACATTGAATTTCATTTTGTTAGATAGTGCCGTGTTCAAATCTATCAAGATCCATCTGAATTTTGAGCCCATCTTCTAGGGTGTTAGCTATTCCTGCCAGTTTAGTATCATCTGCAAATTTAGTAAGTTCCCCTTCTATCTATCTATCTATCTATCTATCTATCTATCTATCTATCTATCTATCTATCTATCTATTTATTTATTTGACTTATATACCGCCCTTCTCCTTACGGACTCAGGGCGGTGAACAGCCGACTAAAAAACCAATACATAAAAGTTAAAATCATACTAAAAACAAATATAAATTTGGCTGAAAGTTTAAAAACAGATAAATATTAAAATAGGTAAATCAAACTCTAAAAATTTTTAAAAATTTTAAAAGTAGAAGGGATCAGGCATGTCCGGCAAGTTGGAAGAGATAAGTTTTCAAAGCCCGACGAAAAGTCCGGAGGTCGGCGATCGTTCTCAGTTCTGGAGGAAGACCGTTCCAGAGGGTGGGGGCTACCACAAAGAAGGCTCTCCGCCTGGGGGTCGCCAGCCGGCACTGTCTGGCTGATGGCACCCTGAGGAGGCCCTCTCTGTGGGAGCGAACCAGCCGGTGGGAGGCAGTTGGTGGCAGAAGGCAGTCCTGTAAGTACCCTGGTCCTAAGCCATGGAGCGCTTTAAAGGTGATTACCAACACCTTGAAACGCACCCGGAAGTCCACCGGCAACCAATGCAGCTCACTCAGGAGAGGTGTCACGTGGGAGCGCCCCGTCGCTCCCATAATCCCCTGCGCAGCCGCATTCTGTACCAGTTGGAGCCTCCAGGTGCATCCCAAGGGGAGCCCCATGTAGAGAGCATTGCAGTAGTCCAAGCGAGAGGTGACGAGCGCCTGAGTGACTGTGCATAGGGAGTCCCGATCTAGAAAGGGCCGCAACTGGCGTATCAGGCGAACCTGATAGAAAGCCCCCCTGGCCACAGCTGTCGTATGATCCTCTAAAGACAACCGTGGGTCCAGGAGGACGCCCAAGTTGCGCACCCTTTCCGTGGGGGCCAATGATTCACCCCCAATAACCAACGATGGAGTCAGTTGGCTATATCGAGACACTGGCAGCCACAGCCACTCGGTCTTGGAGGGGTTGAGTCGAAGCCTGTTTCTCCCCATCCAGACCCGCACAGCTTCAAGGCACTGGGACATCACTTCCACAGCATCGTTGGGGTGGTCTGGGGTGGAGATGTACAACTGAGTATCATCAGCGTACTGATGGAATTCCACCCCAAAACCACAGATGATCTCACCCAGCGGTTTTACATAAATGTTGAACAGAAGGGGCGAGAGGACCGACCCTTGTGGCACCCCACACACTAGGCGCCTCAGGGTCGACCACTGCCCCCCTGTCAACACAGATTGCGACTGGTCGGAGAGGTAAGAGGAGAACCACCGTAAAACGGTGCCCCCCACCCCCAATCCCTCCAACCGGCGCAACATGATACCATGGTCGATGGTATCAAAAGCCGCTGAGAGGTCTAACAACACCAGGATAGAGGAGTACCCCCTACCCCGGGCCCTCCAGAGATCATCCACCATCATCCCTCATCTAAGTCATTTATGAAGATATTGAAGAGTACTGGGCCTAAGATGGAACCTTGTGGTACCCCACTGCCTACTTCCCTCCATGTAGACATAGACCCATTAAAGACTACTCGTTGAGTATGGTTTGTCAGCCAGTTACAAATCCATCTAGTGGTGATGCTATTCATCCCACTTTTTTCTAGCTTATCAAGAAATATGATCTGTTTTTAACAAACTCATGCTGACTGCTAGTTATTACTTTGCAGGACTTGACCTTTTTCTTGTAGTTGCCTCAGAAGAAGAGAGCTGGGGAGCAGCTTGCAAATCACCAGGCCCATTCCTCTGGCTTCCTAGGCAAAGCTCTGCCCCACCAGTTTTTGACCAAACCCCTAAAGAGGAGTCACTTGAAGGTTTGCCAGGATGCGGTTATGACTTTAATTCAGGTGATCCCTTTCTCTAGGTTAGTTAAGCATTGGGAACAAGGACCCCCCGGCTCTCCCAGATGCGGCTGGAATCCCTAATCCACAATTTAATCAGTACGGTGGTGAAGACGTGCCAATTAAACCAATCCAAACCTTCTTTTTAGAGGAAAATAATGCATTCAGTTGTTATTACATGGCAAACCATTAATAATAAAAAGATTTGCCTTGCTCTGTGTGGAAATTCTAATGTGGACCATTAAAAAAACAGAGCACATTATACAGCCTGCAGCACCATGTAGATACATGCCATTATCTTTCTTCTTTACAATCAGCCAGCCCGGGATATTTTTTTTTCCTCTATCCTCTTTCTACAGAGAAGACTCTGACCTCCCTTTTCCAATCTTGCATTGTGAATAGGATTAATTCCTCTTCTGTCGCCACACTGTGAAACTGAAATGGGTGTCCCTGCCTAGGAGGCGGGGGGGAGGTCCATGTGTGTTTTGCCCATTTCCTTCAATGCCGAAAGATCTGCCTTTCCTTCCTTAAATCAAAAAAGAGACATCAATCAAAATCCTCAGCCGCAAGCCTGATGGTGAAATCAACATTTTTTTTAAAAAAAATTAATTTGATTTATATGCCGCCCTTCTCCGGAGACTCAGGGCGGCTTACAATGCATTAAGCAATAGCCTTCATACTTTTGTATATTTATACAAAGTCAGCTTATTGCCCCCACAAACTGGGTCCTCAATTTATCTACCTTAGAAAGGATGGAAGGCTGAGTCAACCTTGAGCCTGGAGAGACCCAAACTGGTGTAATTGCAGACAGCTGGATGTTAATAACAGGCTTTAGTCTGCTTATTAGCCTGTTGAGCTATCCAGGCTAGCTCAATTTGGCCGATGCATGCTAAGTTTTGGAGGAAACGGATCCAAGGATCCTTTTAAAGCCCAGATCCCATTTCCCTGACCTGAGTCATCAAGACCCCCATTCTTCTCTTGGATGCCTTTGGTGGAGAGAGGCAGTCTTGGGGCTTGTGGTCAGAAGTCCAGAATGGGCAGCTTGATCCAGAAAGCCCTTTCCATCAAAAGAAAACAAGCACAAGGAGGAGACTATGAAAGACACTCCAATAGGATGCTGCTTAGAGCTTTATTTGTGTGCTACACAGTGTAATGTGCTCACCTGTGGTTCAAAGATGGCACAAGAAGAGGCCAAATCTGGACTCTCACATCCCTCCAAGGATTTGTGAAACAAGGATATATTTGCACCCAATGCTGAGCTACATGTGATCCCAGCCACAGGCCTCGATAAAGCACTTAGTCCAAAGAAATGACTTTTCAGGTTTTTCCAGGTAGATAGGGATCAGCAAATTTATTGGCTGAAGAGAGACGGGGGAGGGGAGGGGGAGGGGAGAGAGAGATTAGCTGGACACCCATGCTTCGCTACAAAACTATGTGATCATGCGTGATAAATTGACACTTAAAGCCTGAAACTTAATGTAGAATGTGTACCTCCATAGCATCAGGGCATGTTAATATAAGGAAACTGGCAGTTGGAACAGAGGGGGAGTGGGAGTAGAATGTCCCAGCTCGTAGGCCGGATGAGTCACATGCTAGCCAGGCCCCCGCCCACTTTAGCAAAGGGGTAGCTTCAGAGCATGTTAATATAAGGCAACTGGCAGTTGGAACAGAGTTCTTTTCAGGTAGGGAGGCGGAATAGAATGTCTAGCTCCTTAGCATCATAGTGCGTGAATCTAATATCTCAGAGGTGGGTTTCAGCAGGTTCTGACCAGTTCTAGAGAATTGGTAGCGGAAATTTTGAGTAATTCAGAGAACCGGTAGTAAAAATTCTGATTGGCCCCACCCCCATCTATTCTCTGCCTCCCAAGTCCCAGCTGTTTGGCAGGAAATGGGGATTTTGCAGTAACCTTCCCCTGCAGTGGGGTGGGAATGGAGATTTTACAGTATCCTTCCCCTGCCATGCCCACCAAGCCATGCCACACCCACCAAGCCACACCCACAGAACCAGTAGTAAAAAAATTTGAAACCCACCACTGTAATACCCTATATGAAATACTAATGATCTGATGGTCATTTCGGAAAATCCTTTCTTAGTGAGCACCTAGAAGCCAAAAGGAACATATATGCCAAATTTCAAGTTTGTAGGCTTTATGATTCTGGAGATTTCATGATGACACTTGAGTGGTATTTGGCTTTTAGATAGATAGATAGATAGATAGATAGATAGATAGATAGATAGATAGATAGATAGATAGATAGATAGATAGATAGATAGATAGATATCTTCCTCCTAGGATCTCTGAATATATATATTCAGGTGGTGAAACTGATCCCAAGATACATTTTAGAGTCCCCAATTAAGGGGCTGATTTGCCACCAGCTGAAGAGAATCTTTGCCATCCCCGCCCATCCTTGCAGCATCCGCTGATTCTGATTCCATCCGTGCGCCTTGGTTTCTCGTTCTTTGCCTTAATGGCCCATAGAGAGAAAGGTGACAACCACCCTCTGAGTTTATGGGCCTGTCAAGCAGAGCGTGATGTCCCCTATCTGAAGTTTTCTATTTCGCTTTAGTTGATTACCTACGCACCAATGTGCATTTTCACCCTTGAACAGGGAGTGGCCAGACTTTCAACCAGACTTTCATCTCCTCCCCAGGGGCTACAAGATACAAGGCATTCAACCAACCCAATGACTTCAAGCATGAGTCCTGCAGGTTTTATTCACCCTGCTACACAAGATGGAAATACAACATAAACTCATTATATACACCATATTAACACTCCTTGTTGGAATGGAACCACACCTAAGAAATACTTCCAGTGATCTTCCATCCTCTCTAAATATCACACTTATTTATTTTATTTAGTATGGAATTTACACAAAATAAATGCTGCAGACGCTGAAGGAGCTACCAGTCTTTAGATGTACTGCATGTGATGGGCTGCTTGACTGCAGGAGCCCTGAAGCTCAGTGGCACTCAAATGGTGCCAAAGGAACACAGAGACTGTCCTGGGGGCTGCCTCTCCCTCCCGGGGGCCTCTCCCATTTGGATGCCCTGTTCATGTGTGTCACCAGCATTTCCCTCCACAAACTTCCTCCAGGCCAGACAGAGCGATCTGGGATGTTTATGTAAGACAAGAGAGGAAGTCACTCCAACCGTAGCTTGCAGATGACAACTATGGAAAAAGGGGGCAAGATCCTGGGGGAGCAGAGCCACCCAAGTCCCAGAGTTTTATCAGGGAGTGAGCCTGATGCTGGGGAGGCTGAGACACCTGGTGCTCAGGGTTTTAAGGATAGGCACCTGTTCAGTCAAAGTCAAGTTCCTTCATCCAACTCACCTCCTGAACACCTCTATTTTGTGGCAAGAATATAGGAAGAGTTGGTTGATGCTGCCTTCTAGCAAGTCTTGTTCCACTTTCAATGACATCTGTAGCCCTGGATTTCCCTGGAGGTCTCCCATCCATGTTCAAGTCAGGCCTAATCCTGCTTAGCTTCTGACATAGCCAAGAGCAGCCAGGTGTTAGCGGTACCGTCTGCTGAGCAGAGACCCAAACCTCACCTGGACATACCACCTCATTTACATTAAACTGAGTCTACATTTATATAGAGAGAAAAAGAATATTTCAGAATCAGAAGAAACCCATGGCTACAAGCCACTTCTGAATAAGCGTAGAGAATGAACCAAAGGTATCAGGTTAGCTTTGCCCTGGACAGTAAATAGAGTACTCTCATGTAGAACAAATAATACACATGACATGAATGATCCAGCCATCCCCTCTCTCCTTTCCTTTCCCCTCTCTCCTTTCTCCTTGGATCCATCAGATCCAAGAATAAAAACCTTGAGTTCTGACCTTTGTATTAAATTTGTTTCCAGAATCACAGTGCTTGAGAACAAGGGGAATCAAGTTACAGCCCAATATCAGGTGGAGAACCACATAAAGATACTGTTTGTATCCACCAACATGTCTTCTTCATGGGTGAAGGTATTTAACACGGAGATTGGTGCGTGTGGGAAGGAGAGTTGACTCCTTCAGTTGAGGACCACAATTTCTCAGGGACTTTCTGTGGGCATATCTAACTTGGACCTGGGAATGGCTACTAGCTTCTTCTACCACTGCCTCTGGGGCACCTGTCTAATACACAGGATGGAGAAGAAGGTCAGACCATCTGGCATTTCAAGAACAAACAGCTGCTATCATCCACTCCCTCGCATCTGTTAACTGAGGTGACTGTTTCAGGTGAGCTAACCCCGGAAAGCAGGACCGGAAATCGCACTCCGACAATCATTCTCTGAACCTGAGTTTCCAGCTGACATAGAAAATGAAAAAGTCAACTGTTGCAATGGAATTATATTTTTTGATGCATTTCTGTACATGAAGATATAAACATGGAGACGAAAGGATGTCATCAGGCTATTTTTCATGCTTGTGTGTACAGAGATCTTCAAACTTGGCAACTTTAAGACTTGTGGACTTCAACTTCCAGAAGTCCACAAGTCTTAAAGTTGCCAAGTTTGAAGACCTCTGTACTAGAACTTGAGTTGTGCACTAAGGATGTTTAACATCTCAGTTTTTCCTGCCCTTGGGTTATTTTCTGAAAACTCTCCATTTGGCTTGTATGTTCCATTGTCTGTCCATTATGGAGACACATTAAATCTTGGGGTGTAATCTGCGTACCAGCACAACGGTGAAGTGCTTCAGAAGAGCCCATTGTGTTCTTCAGAGTATCCTTTTTTCCCCTCCCCATTTGCACCTTTTTCAAAAACAACATTTATTTGTCAGCAGGAGAAATCATGTGATTAGATATAGTTCTTAATTACATCAGTCCAAGCTACTGGTTTTATTCTTCACTTCAGGATACAATCCCACAGCAAAGAAGCCATGAAATGTAATGTAACTATTAAAGTTGACATTTTTAAAATTCCCTACAATTGCTATTGGGGGTGCTTTTTCCACTTGAGGGGAGCTGCTAGCTCAACTTTACAGCTGTGATTTGCACTTAAGACAACCGCTTCGTTTAATGAGAAAAATATTTGTATTATTATAATACATGTACAGAAAAATGCCCTTCTGGAGTTATAGGATTATATTGAATATTCCAGTACATAATAAATGGAACATCAATTCCTTCCACACACTCTATCTTACAACTTTATCAGTTTCAGCAATATCCAGAAGCATAATTACCATTTTACCAATGATGTCTGAATGCAATTTTTGGCAGGAGATAAAATATTGTACAACAATAATGTTAATCATGCCTTGGAAGCCGTATCTGAAATAATTAAAAAGCTACTTTGCTGCTTCCAAATTTAGCCACGCAATAAATCTGAATGCAAGGATCACCTCACTTTACATTTAGGAAACCTGCTTTATTGGTGTCCTTGATTGATAGCATCCCAGGGTCCTTTAATGGGGCTGAGGGCTGTGCTCTCCTTTCTGAATCCAGCTGGGGTTGCATCTACAGAAGTGAGCAGGGCTTAGGCGAAGAATGATGGGGTCTTTTGTAAGCTTCCCAGTCAGTGAATAATTGGAGGGGTGGTCCCAGCAGGCACAGTAAACCCACCAGGAAGGAGCCAGAGACTAAGGAACAGGGAAAACCAGCGTGAATATTTGGTTCAGGAATCAGTTTGAGGGCAATTGGCTCAACTCCAAATGAACCTGAGTTTTTGACCTGAAGCAAAGATTTGGGCCAGTTAATGACTTAAACCAGGTGCCTCAAAATCAATTCAGTACAGATTAATTCTGATACCCCTCTTATGAAGACATATAAATGTTTGCATCCAAACTGGACCAAATCACATTTGACTGATTTAGCTCCTCCAAATTGAATCATTTTGGGTGTCTGAACAAACCAGATTGATCTTCTGAATTCAAGTAATTATTCTGATTGAATTGAATGCACAGTCCCAATGAACTGGATGATGTGAATGGACTTATGCCTGCCAATTTCCTTCAACCACAAAGATATTTCGTTGTGGAAAATGGCAGTACTCATTGAAAACAATTGGTCCTTTACGGGAAAAAAATCAAAATCTAGACAGTGAAAAGAAATCAGTTGCTTCTTTTTTTTTTTATTGAAAAAGTTTTACAATACGGTTTTTTTGTTTTTTCCCCATTTCCCCCCCCCTTTTCCCCCCTCCCGTCCACCCCCACTTCCTTCCCTTCCCTCCCCTCCCTTCCTTTACTAATAAAACATTAATCTTATATATCAATCAATATTAAACAAAAATATAGGTGAAATCCAGATAACATATCATAAATTTTAACATTGAATAAGGTAAAGTTAATCTATCAAATATATGCTAAACATAAACATAAATCATATATACATACTTTTAACATTATATTTTTTCCCCTAAATCAAATATATACTAACCGTAAGTCATATATAAAAAACTTAACAGATATTCTTGAGATTTTTCTAGACAGCAGTATAACAAATATGTATAAACTTATTTTTAACATTATAATTTTTCTAAGTAATGATATAGTAAATATATATAACATAATAAGTTTTCTAAATAGCAATATAATAGATATATATATAAAGATTTTTCTAAATAACAATATATTTCTAACATATATACTATACTAGTAATTTCAAATATTTAATAAAATAGTTATAATAAGAATAATTATGAATCAAATATTAATTGAAACTTCTTGGTTTGATATTTGTTCTGCACATAGTCTACCCATTTCTTCCACTCCCTAACAAAGGCTTCATGGGTCCTGTCTTTTAAGTATGCAGAAATCTTCGCCATTTCCGCAAAATTAGCCATCTTCGATGTCCATTCCTCTATAGTAGGTACACTCTCTTTTTTCCAATATTGTCCAATCAGTAACTTAGCTGCAGTAATCATGTATAGAATCAATCTCATTTCACTCGGTGAACAATCCTTAACTATACCCAACAAAAACAATTGAGGAGAAAATTGAAGCTTCTTTTTCAAAACATTCTGCATAACCCACCAGAGTTTACTCCAAAATGCTTTCAGAAATCAGTTGCTTCTTGTCTCTCTCTAGTCAAGGTAGTCCTATGTCATTTGCTGATACAAAGTGTGGGTGAGTCACAGAGAAAGACAGCCATTGCCGTGGTTGTCTTTGTGGGTGCAAGATTTCTCGTCTGAACCCAAACAAGTTGAAGTGAGAAAGTCTCTGCCAAAGCCTGGAGGATCCAGCTGTATTTCCATTTCATATCAGGAACTTTCCATTCTGAAAGACAAAATATGTTTCCAAAGCATGTGTGAATGTCTTTATCTGTTCATGGGATTGAATGGTCCTGAAGCTCACCCCAAGTGCCAGACATGTCTTCACTGCCTGTGTGGGGTCTTCTCCAGGCCTTAGTTCTCAGGGCACCTTCCCTTCTCCACCTGGTTCTCCTCTCAGGAAGAAGGCGAACTCCAAGACCTTCTCTGGGCCTGATTAAGAGGAAGTGACCCCAGAGCCTTTTTGGTGGCAGCCCCTTCCATCTGCAGAGCCTTCTAGGAAACCAGGTTCTCCCCTCTCCTTTGAGAGACAAGTCTTTCTGGCACTCAGAAGCCTTTTCTCCTGCAAGGTTTTAGGTTCAGAGCCATCGTCGTGAAAACAAATTTTGCTTGGACTATGCCTTTTTTGAACACTTTTAAGGGAATCTTACTAGGAAAAAAAATACAGTAGATGGGTGCAATACTTTTTAAAGTACACAATATTTATTTTTACAGGTTCAATATAATGTTTTGGAACAAATTTACAGCAGTGCAGCTGACCTAAGTGCTGGGTGTCACTATATTTTCCTGTGTTGCTGATAATCGGGATGATAAAGTGTCAGTAGAAAAATCGAGGCGCATAATATATTCAGCTGGAAATTATATTGTACTGAAGTTGGTGTCAGATCCAGAATCCATTAAAAAAAACCCTACAAGAAGCAGGTAATTGGCAAGAAAAATGAATCCTCAGCATTTGGTTGCTCTTCAAAAAGCAAGTGCCTAGTTCTCCTTCAGAAGTTTAGATGGGCATAAATATTTCACTTTAATTCTTCAGAATTCATTGACTTTTGAATTGCATTTATGATTCACAATGATGGATGCTTCTTATGGCTGGGGCAGTATTATTTTTAATCAGAGAGGCTGCAATGCTGCATGTAGTCAGGCATAAAAAGTCCATTCAAATCAATTGCAATTTGCAGTTTGTTAGCTTTATTGGATTACTGTACAATGCTTAATGCAACACATTATTTCAGGACAGAGGTCTTTAAATAATAGTTTGAATATCTTGCCTCATTTGCAGGAAACACTCTTTGTAATTAAAGCCTATTTTTTCTACTTTTGCAGAGTCTCCCTTTTCCTTGTTTTAAATATCCTACAATTGCAGCAGCAAGCATGAATTTTAAGTATCTTCTCAGGAATTGTTTTGGATTCGCTCACATAATTGTGATGGGTGGATTGGATTTCTTCTGTAATGACTTGGAATCAGCTGGTTCCAAAAAATACAGGATGATTAATATTTGCAAACCATTTTGCAACATACACAGATTGCCAACCATTATTATTCCTGTTTTATACACTGGAAAAGGAAGCAAAGAACTTACTCCCTCCCTCCCTCCTTGAATTTAGAGGATGGAATTACATCTCATTACTTCTTAATTTAAAGTATTCTTATCCAGTTTTTGTAAAAACATTTCTTTTTAATCCCAAATTTATTTATTATACATCTGCCCAATTTAAGGGAATCCAGGTGGCTCATAACAACAAACTAAGGTTTGCATTAAAGTTCACACTAATAATTTTTAAAAGATCTGCTTTTAGGTTAAGCAAGAGAACAGAAGCCAACTAAAACCAATAAAATAAAGTAGAAAAGAATGAAACTGCTTGTGGAAGGAAAAATGCTTGAGTTCACTCTAAAGATTTTAGAAATCATGCAAGGTGAGTTGGATAATTTTCCAGGGATTGTCCTGGATTTGCAATGTTGATGAAATCTTGATTATTCTTCCCAAATTCAGCTCCTGCCCAGATCTGAGCTGGAGGACCAAACATTCTCCCTCGGCCATCTTCCCTCCCAGTTCTCCTTCAAATTGCAGAGAGTTTCCATGAAATTACCCTGAGTGGCAGGAAGTGGGGCCTGAGGACATCCCCCTTCTCCCTCTACCCTCCTCCCTCAAGTGGTTCATTTGGCTTAGGGGATGCTTCCATTGGGGTCTTTCACAACTGCAAAGGGGGAGAAGAAGGACAAGCAAGAGACGGTCACTGCAGCAATGGCGGCCTGCACAAAATGCCAAGTTCTCAAGCTCTCTGAGAATCTGACAGAAAAACAAAAACCTTCCCAGGCTCTGTGTCTGCAATTCAGCCCTCTTCCCCAAGGAGGTGCATAAATATCTACCGTAGGCGTGCTTGGTAGAATAAGAGAAAACTGGTGAATCCGCATCACCCAATTCCCTGGCTAAAATGCCAAAGGCCACAATGGATCTGCAAGGCGGAGGCAGAGCAGGGAAGGGAAGTTAACCTGCTAAGCAAGAAGCTCCTGCTAATATTTTAATCATTTACAGTGTGGCGCTCGAATCATATTATTGGTCTGAGAAAGTCACCTCTTTTTCATGGTTGCTATTAAAAACCCATTAGGATGATGCCACATAGATCTAGTGAGAATCAACACATCTAGCTGTAAAACTAATGATATATTCCATTATAGGAGATAGGCTACAAAATGCTGCTATTGAATTACACTCACAAAATAGAAAATGAGCTAGAAAAATATCCCTCTAGGAAATAACTCGTCATGACTGAGCAGTTTCCTGTTTATATTTTAGATCAATCATTTCACCCGGGTCTGATGTAGAAGGCTGCATGGGAAAACCAAGGAATTTCTCATTTCTCAGCCGAGATGGCAGAAGAACCTTTGTTAAAATGACTAACACTCTCAAGAAATGGGTAGGTTTGCATTATGCTGCCTAATGGCCTGGAAAGATTACAATAGCAGAGATATTTTCCTCTAGATGAGTCCAGTTGTGTTACTGTTGCTGCGGTATTAGCTTTGCTAGAATCCCATCCGATCAGTCAGCTCAGCATCAGTTTCAGCTACGGATTTCTCTCTTCTTGCCTTCAAAGAGCTCCCTTAAAAACAGGAAAGGATGCATTTGGGGGTCTGAATTGAAAAAAAATGGCTGGGTCCTACAATGGCAGGCAGAGATGGCAATGGAATACCTCTTTCTTAGTGTGATCTCCAGTTTTGGAAGTGGTGGCTCAGTGGCTAAGACACTGAGCTTGTCAATTAAAAGGTGAGCAGTTCAGTGGTTTGAATCCCTGGTGCCGCATAATGGGGTGAGCTCCCGTTACTTATCCCAGCTTCTGCCATCCTAGCAGATCAAAAGCATGTAAAAAATGCAAGTAGAAAAATAGGGACCACCTTTGGTGGGAAGGTAACAGTGTTCCATGCACCTTTGGCATTTAGTCATGCTGGCCACATGACCAGAGACTTCTTCGGACAGCGCTGGCTCTTCGGCTTTGAAACGGCGATGAGCACCGCCCTCTAGAGTTGGGACCGACCAGCACATATGTGCAAGAGGAACCTTTCCCTTTATCAGTTTTGGAGCCAGGTCAGGCATCCGATTAAGAACTGTTTTTGAAGAAAGTGCTTAATGTCAGCCAATTTTATCTTCATTTCAAGAAAATTCCTGCAAATGGGACCCTACAAAGCTCCAGAAAGATTGAACTGGTGAGCAGTGGAAACACACGTCAGCCTTAATAGATGATGAGCAACAAGAAAAATGATGTTGTCTCTTCTATGTCTAGCATTCACAAGACTTGGTCAATCCATCTATATGTATTGGGTCTCTGATCCAATTCCTTCACTGCAAACATTTGTGCTGACAATATGTACAAATCTTTCCACGCAACCCTTCCTGACAAAACTTTTAAGAATTTTTGTCACATACAAGCTTCTTTGGCAGCAAAATAATGCATTCAAAAATATCTATGGAATATTTCAATTAGCCTGTCTTCTTGGCCCAGAGATGAATTGGATCTCATGGCAAGAATGCACTAAATCAGATCCCAGCCAGACAGGTGCCTGTTTCAAAACGAGGAACGCGTGTTTGGTGCGAGCGATTTCAATCAACACCCGATCAAAATGATTGCTTCCCTCTTCAAAATGAAGCCCATTTTTTTTCCTTAAGACAAATCCGTTGTGTTCCTTTACGAACTATCTGCACCATTTACAATCCATCAAAAGATATTTTAATAACAGCATGACAGCACTTTCAATCAGGCAAATGGGGCTGTTTTCCCAGTAATTGCATTTTTGCAACCCAGTTGTTTGCTTGCTTTTCATTTATTTTATTTTATTTTATTTCAATCAGTCTTATGGATTCCTTGAACTGAGAATTGATTCTAAAATTGAACTTCCCGATGAATTTATTCTAAACGCCATATTTAGTGCCTTGGAAGCTTTTGTGCTTTGCAAAGAAGGATGTCTCCTGCTCCTAAACATAGCACCAGCTTTGGCACAAGCCGAAGCTTCCAGTGTCTCATTCCTTGGCCACCTTCTTCCAGCTGCTGGGGTCCCAGAAAGCTTCTGCAAACCTGGAAAGAGGCTTCTGTATTGGACTGTCCCTGCCCCTGCCCAGGACAGATCTGCCTGTAGGGAAGCTGCAGAGCCACAGAAATTGAGTTCTCCACATCACCTCAAATCAAAGCTGCCTTACTTACTCAGACCTCGTCTGCTCGCTTTCTCAAGAGATGTGTAGGGAAAAGATATGAGGCAGTGGTGGGTTGCCCCCAGTTCACACTGGTTCTATAGAACCAGTAGTAAAATTGGCGGGAGGCTCCGCCCACGAACCCCGACATCATCAAAATGCTTCTGCGCATGTGCAGAAGCTTCTGGGCTTGCGCAGAAGAGTACGTGTGTGAACAAAGCGAGCGCATGTGTGTGGCCCCATTGCAAACTGGTAGTAAAGGTAAGTAGAATCCACCCCTGATATGGGGACCTTGCTTGTTTTCTACCAAATGGTACATCCCGGCCTTTTATTTTTAAATTTTCCTCTTAAAAGTCTTTGTAGGAGGATCACAGTGAGCCAGGTGGAAGATATCTTTATCATTTTACTCCAGAGAAAGGCTCAAAAACAGGAAAACCTGCACAAGTGATTGCAGATAATCTGGTGTATTTCAGGAAGAAGAAAGGCATTGACAAAAGGCCATTGGAGGAGATTCTACAAATGTTAATACTGGCTGTGAAGGTGGTGCACGCGCTGAGTAGAGGTCAAGCCAGAGCATCCACTCTGCTGGAGCTGATTGACTGGTCTGAAGGTGTATATGAGAGCCACCTTTGACGTGCAAAGTGACTACAGTGGAATTAAAGAAGTTCACTGATGAACCAATGCAAGTACCACAGTGACCCTGTCATGCCCAATCAATTGAGAGACGTATGAAACAGGTCACAGAGGCAGCAAGCAGAGTGTAGACACATGAGAAACGTCCTATCAGAGGTCAAGAAGCAAGTTGGTGGCTGATGTTCAAGAACGAATCAAAACAAGACTTGATGAAACTCACTTAAACGTTTTTGTAACTCAGATAACTTGCTTTCTGATGTTAGTTTATGATTGCATGGATTATTTTTTGCTTAGCTAATAAGATTCATGCAGAAAATCATTGCAGATTTTTGTAGCACAAGGCGTAATTTTAAGTCCACAAAATTACCAGTATTTGTGTGTGTGGGGGGGGGGGGTGTATATGATCAGACGTGGATTTACCGTACCAAGCTGAACACTGTGCAATTACAAAAATAAGAGCAGATTTGAATTCTTGGTGTGAAAAGACATATTTTTAGAACCCCTCACTAGAAAAAAATTGCAAAAAAATCAATTTTCACCCCATTAAATGACACTCCCTACTCTGGCAGGGCCTGTTCCGACTCAAAGAGTCTACGAAAAGTTTCCCTGGGTTGCAGCTTCCTCAGCCTTCTTCTCTGGCCCTCCTATCCCAGCCCTTTTCTAAGCGTTAAACCCAAAGCTCAACTTTTACGTTTGGAGGGTGGGGTCTCCTTTTCCTCTGCTTCTCAGACCCTCTGCCAGCTCCTCCACAGGCCCAATTTCAACTCCAGCCCCACCCCCGCTTTGCTGCTTCAGCACTGCGGGATCCTCTGGTGCCTCGAAGAATCAGTTGCGGCATTTTGCTCAATTGTTGGATGGTGCAGCTAAAGCCTTACGAATGTTAACAAATATATGAATTTCCTGCAACACTTTACAGCGGATGGCGGCATAGTGGCTGTTATTTCCTCCTCTGCTAAATAGACATCTATTATTGTCAATTAAAGATGCTATTTTAAGCTAGAGACACAGTCCGCTGCGAGACGAAAGAAAAATGGGGAGAATTAAATGGGATTGCTGGGGAGTATTCTTACATGCTCAGCTTTCCTCCTGTAGCTCCTGAACATGGTCTGTTCTTCTGGGAGGCTTTCAGCAAGGCTGTTATTGGTTTAGTTATTTCTCTTTTACTTGATTTCTAGGCCTCATCCGCATGGTTAACCATCATCAAGTTCGCCTGTCAAAAGTCTCCTCCCTCAGTCATGGTGCTCATATGTAACAGCTCTCCTACACGAGCTGCACTGGCTCCCGGGGGTCTTCCGAGTGTGCTTCAAGGTGTTGGTTCTTACCTTTAAAGTGCTCTATGCTTAGGACCTGGGTACCTACGAGACCACCTTCTGCAACCCATAACCTCCCACCAACCAGCACGCTCCCAACCGGGTGGGCCTCCTCAGGGTGCCGTCACTAAAGCAATGTCGACTAGTGGTTCCCAGAGAAAGAGCCTTTTCTCTGGGGGCACCTACCCTTTGGAACAGGTTCCCCCCAGGGATACAAATGATCCCAGATCTTCGGACTTTCCGTTGTGAACTTAAGACCTTTCTGTTTCACCAAGCCGGGCTGGCATAAATCTCTTCTAAATCTCTTCTAATTGTTCTAAATCTTTATGCTGAAGATTCTTAACTGATGAGCCAAATTGACTTAATCATCTTATATTCACATTATATGTATGTTATTTTAACTGTTCACCACCCTGAGTCCTTCAGAAGGGCGGTATAAAAATTAAATAAATAAATAATAAATAAATAAATAATAAATAAATAAATAGAGAATTACCCACCTGTCAATTAAACCTAATGCAGTACCAAAATTGTACAAAAAATAAAAAAGACACAAAAGCAGGTGTCTTCCAAATTCCAAGCCCACCATCACAACCTGCCCTCCTTCTGTGTAAAGAGTTTCCCCTGAATGTTGAGCGGTGATGGCAAATGCTGGCTTTACAGTCCCACCAGGTGTACAGACAGGATCTGGAGTTCTTCCTCCAGGGCTTGAACTGGGGAGAAAGTGGCCCTTCAGATAACCTGCTCTGGATCCAGGCAGGACCTTAAAGGGGACCACCTGGAAGCCAATCTCACCTGGAAGCCAACTGCCATCCCACGCAGCTCTGGGAGCAGTGGGGACACTTGAGTGTCTCAGGATGCCACGTTTTGCACCAGCTGAAGCTTCTGAATGCTTCCCAAGGCCGGAACGCTTTGCCCACAGAGGTGGCCGGGCACACAAACACAAGGGGGGGGTGCAAGAGAGAGGCGGAGAGACAGAAGGCAGAGCTGGCCCAACTTTGGCCCTCACTCCCTCCTACCCGCCCGCCCACCAGCTAGGGATGCTAGAGCAGGGGGTCTCCAACCTTGGCAGTTTTGCTGGCTGGGGAATTCTGAGAGTTGAAGTCCACCAGGCTTAAGGTTGCCAAGGTTGGAGAGCCCTGTAGTAGAGAGCCCGGGGCATCCCACGCTGGCTCAGGCGCCGGTCCCGGAGACTTCTCCGCCCTCCTTCGCTTGGCCCAAGTCCGCCTGTCCAGGCTGCAGGGAGGCGGCGAGGCGGGCGGCTGCGCTGCGGACCCAGCGCCGGCGCGAGGGCGGCTCTCCCGCGGGGGCAGCGTGGCCCGGCTGCCCGGCAACCGAGCGGCGGCGGCGACATGGCGACCAGGGCAGCGGCGGCGCCGGAGGCGACCAGGGGGAGCGGCCAGTCAATGCTGCCGGTACGGGCCCCGCTTCCCGTGCAGCCTCCGGGTCAGGGGTCGGCGCCGCAGGGCCAGGGCGCTTGGGGGCCGGCGCTCTCCTCGCCCGCCACGGGCTGGGATGGAGGGGTGGGGGGTGCTGGCGGGGTCGGCGTTTGGTTCCAGGGTGGCGTTTGGGTCGCTTGCCGTTCAGGACCTTCGCGGGGGACAGAGGCGCTTCTCACCCAAATCTCTCGAAGGGCGAGGAGGAGGAGGAGGAGGAAGGGCCTCATTTTCCACTTGGGGGCGAGGGCACAAGAAATGTCCTGGCTGAAGAAGAAAGCAAAGAAAGCAGCAGCTGCACACGGGATCTGGTTCTGGTTGGACTGGAGCAGCCTTGGAGAAAGGCCGTGTGGCAACCACAGGCTCCTGCGAGGCGGGCATTGGGGCTGTGGCCTAGAAAGACATAGGGCCCCCTCCCACTTCCTGTATTCTGGAGCATCTTTGAGGACAGCTGGTCTTCCTCTGGCTGCCCTGGGCCTTGGCCAATTGGGCTTGTGCACAGATTTGTGTGGGTGAGGAAGGATGGATGGGTGGGTGGGTGGATAATTAATAAATAATTTTATAAATAAATAAATAGTTAATTCATTATAATTATAAATAATAATAAATAAATAATAATTAATAATTAATTATAATACATACATACCTGCTGCAAAGCCACGTCCCTGTTTTTGATTCTGATATGTTGAGAGGAATGGATAGAATTTTCCTAAAAGTTACCAAAACTGGTGCCAAAACTACAGTAACAGAGCACTTGCCTTTTTGCAATTTGAGCCCTTTTTTGTAATTTCTCACATAGCCCTTTCCATCCCTGTTTGCTGATTGCAGGAGGAACAACAGCTGTTGCCAAAGGTCTGGCTGAGGCCTGCAGGGTGTGTTTGAAATTTGCTCAAAGGCCAGTGGTGACCTAGCAAAACTAAGAATTTCTGCTTTGCTGCGTTGAATTGTCTTTTAAAAAAAATTCATTTGCAAATGGAAGGCCAATTATTCTTCTCTTATCTAGTCTGTTCCTGCTCCTGTTGTAAATCAGCTAAATTGGTGTTGACAGTTGCCATTGTTTTTCTTTAGCACTAATTTTTTTAAAAAAAATACTTGAGATTGAATGTACTGGATGTTATTGTACTGTAATTCATTGTTTTGCTGTAGGATGAAGACAAATTTAATAAAGATGAAGAAGCAATGGCTTGGAGATTTCTATCGTTTGCTGAGGTTAGCATTATGTTGGAACAAGATGTCGCAGGAGTTGAGAAGTAAGTTTGATGGGACATAGACAGATCTTGCCCTTGCCATCATCTGTCGAGGCAGCAGCCAGTTGGTTTGCGGATGGAGTATATCTGTGTGTGAGGGGAACCCCGTGGCCTGGGCTCCTGTGATGTGTATCTTCTTCTCTTTTAAAGAGAGATGTAGTTTCTGTGGGGGGTTGCAGTGTCATTCTTCACTCCTGGTCCAGGGACAAAGTCACATTCCTCAGCATGCCACCGACTGTTGCCCTCCCCATGCAGTTGTAGACCAGTCTAGCTCTGGTATTAAAATATTTTCAAAAATTTCAGGGATTTGTTTGTACAAAAATCCATATGGAGAAATGTGGTCCTCCAGAACAGGAGTCTCCAACCATGACAACTTTAAGACTTGTGGACTTCAACTCTCAGGGAGTTGGAAGTCCACAAGTCTTAAAGTTCTCATGATGGAGACCCCTGCTCCAGCTTAAACTTAAATGGTTCAGTTTCTGGCACTGGTTTTGG
Source organism: Masticophis lateralis (assembly GCA_030761175.1). Lineage (NCBI taxonomy): Eukaryota > Metazoa > Chordata > Lepidosauria > Squamata > Colubridae > Masticophis > Masticophis lateralis. The sequence goes on from JAUDYJ010000005.1 coordinate 97,805,791, forward strand.
TCCAAAGTTTGGAGACCCATTTCCACTCATTCCTGAGTTTGCAAAGTAAATTGGCACAATTTCACAGGCAGGTGTGTTTTTATGTTCTGATATTCCAATATTTTTCCACTACAGGAGTTTGGAAGAGTTTCTGAATCTGACGCATAGACTGACATCTTTGAAAGAAGCTGCATTATTGGATTATTATGTCTCTGGATTCTGGTGGGCCAAAGGATTAGAATTTTCATCTGTGCAGGTTGGGGGGTTTCTGACTCTCCTCAATTTGCTGCTGGATAATCTGGAGAGTAAGTTCAGCCGCATCTTAAGAATGTACCCATTCTCCATTGGATTACTATATATGAGAATATTAGAATATAGAATAACAGATTTGGAAGAGACCTTGGAGGTCTTCTAGTCCAACCCCCTGCTTAGGCAGGAAACCCTACACCACTTCAGACAAATGGTTATCCGACATCATCTTAAAAACTTTCAGTGTTGGAGCATTTGCAACTTCTGGAGGCAAATTGTTCCACTGATTAATTGTTCTCACTGTCAGAAAATTTCTCCTTAGTTCCAGGTTGTTTCTCTCCTTCATTAGTTTCCACCTGTTGCTCCTTATCCTGTCCTCAGGTGCTTTGGAGAATAGCTTGACCCCCTGTTCTTTGTGGCAACCCCTTATTGAAAGACTGCTATCATGTCACCCCAGTCCTTTTCATTAAACTAGACATACCCAGTTCCAGCAACCGTTCTTTATATGTTTTAGCCTCCAGTCCCCTAATCATCTATGTTGCTCTTCTCTGCACTTTCGATTAGAAGCAGAGTTATTTGGGAATGTCCCTGGCCCCCCAAGATTGTGATTTCACCCTAAATTCACTGGCTGCTCTTATTGAAAGGACAATATGTTTATTTATTCCTGGTATTTGTATACCGTTCTCTATGCCAAGACATTTCAAAGCTGTTTATGGCAACAAATCCTAGAAATAGATTGTGGCTCTTGGGTACTATTTTCACTGTGATGGGTGGGTGTGGTGGAAGTTCCCATCCCAACTCCCCTTTTTGTATTTGTAACCAGGGGAGTGGTCTACAACCACACTAAATAAATAGTAGGCCTCAAAGCACGCCTCCTCCAGTGCCCCCCTCCCACCCCCGGAAGTGGGGAGTTTAAATAGAAGCCTTTTGAGTCCTCAGAAGTTGCTCGCATCTATGCCAAATAATGATTTAACATCTGAACCTGGCCACAAATATGGTTTGATTAGGGCTGGCATTCCAGCACACTGACCCAATTAACATGGAATTGCAAACCACAGTTAATGCTGACCTTAATTTGCTCAAGTGTCTTAAATTATCTTGCCACAAAAATGCCAGAAGAAGAGAGATGGATTTAACCAGGTTTCTATTGAGATATTTCACAGCTCAAACAGCCACAGGTTCTTATGGGAAGTAAGTTCAGCTCATGGAGCTATGCAGCTTCTGAAGCCACGGAGCGCCCTCACCGGACCCCCTCACCTGCCCAGGAGAGCAATACCTGCCCATCAGCAAGCACTCTGTTTGCACTCAGGCTTGGCAAATGCCAGGCGTGTTGATTTCTCTCCTGGGATTCAAGCAAAAACAAAGCTAGAATTGCATGACAGGAATCAGCCATCCTTTTGACAAAGGTGGCTTGGCATCACTTTATAGGGAAAACCAATATTTCTCCTAGAAGAGAGAGTTAGCTAGCTTATGAAGAAATTTGTGACAAGGGACTCTGGCACTTGAACTGAAAACTCTATAGCATTTTAGGGTTTATCTGAAGTGTTTATCCCTTGCAAAAAAGCCCATCTGGAACTATGGGTGGAAAATCAAAATCACTCTGGTTCTTGTTTTCCAAAAAGGGTTATATTACAGTCTATATTAGCTATACTTTAAAAGTGACATTTGTATAACTTTGTTAATATATGAATCTCAACCTTATCTGTAATGTAATGGAAAGTGTCAGAGCATCTGCAACAGAGCAAGAAGGGAAAGGGTGTTGTGGCTGTATCATGTTTCATCTTCCAGTGTATCTGACAAATCAGGAGGGATTAAAACATCTTTCAGTGGATGCTGAACACTTAAGATTAAAAGAAGATCACTGTGTGCCCATTAGAGTAAAGAACTTGGAGCATCTCTGGTTGTGCACATCTGCTTTATATCCTGAGAACTTACTTTAAAATTGATTTACTAAAACATCATCTTACATCGCCATTGTATATATCCGTTTAAACTGAATGAACAAATCCAAGCAATTAAAGATTGGCTTCTCAACTCTTGGCTGAGGTCAGGCTGCTGCGCGAGATTTAACATCTCCTGGCCTACTTGGAGATGGGCCAGGGCAGGCCAGCCCACTTCACCCCACAGCCCACACAGAAGATAACTGGTCTTTCCGATGGGCAGAAGAAAAGGGCCCCTTTCAGGCTCTTTGCCACCAAAGCCTCCCTGACTGACCCTCCACTGGGCCAGCACCAGTAGTGGGTTGTTCCCAGTTTGCCCCGGTTTTGGCAAACAGGTAGTGGTGGCAGTGGGAGGCTCCGCCCATCCACCCAGACATCATAAAAAACATTCTAAGCATGCGCAGAAGTCCCGCGCGCCCACACGCTACTGATAGCAAACCAGTAGCACCAGGATTTGAAACCCACTACTGGCCAGCACAGCAGATTGACTATCTTGAGAACATTTGACATCCAGAGCATCTCACCTATGGAGATACCAAGGACTGAGAAGTTCTATGAAACCTGGAAGGAGGTCCAATCAAAGATTAAATTTCCTTGGTGTAGACTTGTCCACATCATAGAACCTTAGGGTTGGAAGAGGTCTTGGAAGTTCTCCAGTCCATCCCGCTCTCTAGTGTAGGGACACTCAGATCAACCCAGACAAATGGTGGTTCAATATTTTTCTTGGAAACAGTTTTGAGTCCAGTAACATTTTGACTTCTAGGGGCCTGTGTGGTTTCAGCGGAACTCTTCTGCTGAGCCCACCACCACAATCTTCACCAGGAACTGCAGAGCTTAAATCTTGAGTCCCCGTCCACTAACTCAGTTCAGAGTTAGCAGACAGGCAGTTAGTTCAGAGGCAGGGCAATTCATAGACCACCTGACCAGCACAACCTCTCCAGTCTACTGAAAATAGGCCTCCCCTGCTTCCAGCTTTGCCAAGGTCTGCTCCTACTTTTCCCAGGAGCTGATTCACCCCTTGGAGCCTCAGTCAAGGAAAACACGGGGGGGGGGGGGGTAACCATAGGGATGTCCCAGCATGCTTTGGCAGCATTTCCCTGATAAGCCATAACCTCCTCTGTCACTCTATGTTTGTGTTATGTATGCAAAGGCTTTTCTTCAATGGGCGTGTTAGTTTTCACATGATCCAGAGAATGGAAGCCAATGGCTGTGTGGAGGCTTCTCTTCGGAGTGGGTTTGCTAGAGAACTCTTTGCACACTGCAGCCACATAGAACCACAGGTGGTGGGATTCAAATTTTTTTACTATCTGTTCTGTGGGCATGGCTTGGTAGATATGGCTTGGTGGGTGTGGCAGGGGAAGGATACTGTAAAATCCCCATTTCCTCCTGATCAGCTGGGATTCAGGAGGCAGAGAATAGATGGGGGTGGGGCCAATCAGATGTGGTATTTACTGGTTCTCCAAACTACTCAAAATTTCTGCTACTAGTTCTCCAGAACTGGTCAGAACCTGTGGTGCTCACTCTCCTTCCCTTGGCATTGCAGCCTATCACATGACCCTGGAGGAGAACATCCAGGAACTTGCGAGCACCATGGCTGGCATCGGGCTGAGCAACTCAGACATAAGCGGCGGGTTTGAGTTCTTCACCGTAGATCAAGCCAAAGCCATCATCAATTACGTGAAGAGCAGGTAGGCCTTCCTCATCCTTCAGCACTGCTAGGAGGAGGTGGCCATTCAGTGCTTGTTGGGCATTGGGAAGTTGGTGAGGGGTCCCTTGTATTGCTTTCATGAATGAGTCAGGTTTGGGTTTTGACTGTTGGTGGCACTTTGAACCCCCCCCTCCCCGTAATTACACTAGCAAAAGAAAAAAAATGATTATCAGTTACTAAGTTGATGGCACTAATTCTCGAAATATGAAACTAGACAGCCTTCACCGGGGGATGGATTAATTAGTCAATTAATCATTAGGGTTTTAATAAATCGAGTAAGTGGTTAAATGTGTGTCTTACCCTAACATTTCTCATGCAAACATGACATCTTCTAGCAAGACATTTTGAGGAAGCACATCTGGGTTTATACTGTGAAACTAATGCCTTTAATTTGCCTAGAGAAGGAAGAAAGTCCCTTTTGTTCTCCTCCTCAAGAGGGGAGGGTGGATCAGCTAGCTCAGGGATCTCCAACCTTGGCAACTTTAAGCCTTGGCGGACTTCAACTCCCAGAATTCCCCAGCCAGCTTTGGGAGTTGGCTTTGGGAGTTGAATTTGAGAATTCCGAGAGTGTGAAGCCCACCAAGGCTTAAAGTTGTCAAGGTTGGAGACCCATGAGCTAGATAGCCCAAGTTGGATGCTTTCTGGAAGACCCAACAGAAAGCCCTTCCCTGCCCTTTGCCTTTGATACATGGAAATGTTTATTGGCTTTGAAAAAGTAGAAGAAGCCTGAATCTGTGGAATTTTCAACTAATTTTCAGAGCAGAAGCCAATTTCATAAAATGAAATGAAGAAGAACCTGCTTCCCAACCTCTGGGAGCTTTGAAAATGGAGCTTCCTGGGTCCTTCCACTCTTAGCACAGGTTTTGGTAAAAGAAATAGCTAGATTCCTCGACAGAAATATTTCTTGATCTGCTTCCAGTGATGGAGTTGGTGGATTTTTTCCCCTCAAGAATATTCACAATTTCTTCCTCCGTCTAGTTTTGGTGGAGATTTTTTATTTATTTATATTTTTTTGCAAGGAGAAAAGAGAGAAATGCCCAGTTTCCAGGGCAGGTGATTGGTAACTGTCCCCCTCCCCTCCCACTCAGTTCCCATTGTATCACCAACCCCAACATTGGCCTCTTTTTTTTTTAATTAAAAAGTTTTAATAAGTTTTACAAATGTTTTCCCATCCCACTTCCCTCCTCCCTCCCCAACCCCCCCCCTACTTCCCAGAGCAAAATACAGGGTATAGCATTTAACAATCATAAACTAACATATGCTAACTAACTATAGTCTCCTATCGCCCTCTTGTACTTTAACTCCCCTTTTACATAACTAAATTTAAATACTTTTCTAAAATCTCTTTATTCGTTCATAAGCTATTTGGAACTTTTTAATCCGATATTTGCTTTGAATATAATCAATCCATCTTCTCTATTCCAAAATATATCTTTCATTTGAGTGATCCTTCAAAGATGCTGAAATTTTGGCTATCTCTGCTAAATTTTCTACTTTTAGTGTCCATTCTTGAATAGTAGGCAAGTCTTCCTTCTTCCAATACTACGCCACCAAAAGTCTTGCTGCGGTTATTGAATTTAAAATTAAATTAGTCTCCGTAACCATACAATCTGTAATTATACCCAGCAAGAACAACTGTGGAGTAAACTTTATCCTCTTTTTAAGAATATTTTGGATAATCCATCATATTTTTATCCAAAATGCTTTAACTTTTTACAAGTCCACCATATATTATGGTGGCTCAGCAGACTAAAAGCACTGTAATTAAACACCAGCTGTATGCAATTACTGTAAGATTGAATCTCACCAGGCTCAAGGTTGACTCAGCCTTCCATCCTTTCTAAGGTAGGTCAATTGAGGACCCAGTTTGTGGGGGCAATAAACTGACTTTGTATAAATATACAAAAGTATGAAGGCTATTGCTTAACGAATTGTAAGCCGCCCTGAGTCTCCGGAGAAGGGCGGCATATAAATCAAATTAATATATATATATATGATAATAAGTGCATCATCACAATCACATCTCCAACACTTAGATTGCGCCAACATCGGCCTCTTTGATGACATTTTCCTACAAAAAACAGTCTAAGGAGGAATGTCCATCTGCATTAATTGCTTTCAGATGCTTACATGGCTGTCATGAAAAAGCCTGCCTTGTTGTTTTGTTCACATCTGTAATCCTTTGTCATGTTATGCCAAAACTCTCTCCCTCAATGGCAGCCAGAATGCATGTCAAGTGCATTCCATGTCTGATACAAAAAAGGAAAATCTGTTCAGACCAGGAGAAACCCAGGTGTTGCCCAAGCCGCCTCATTTCTTAGCCGGGTGATGAGCCTGGGTTCAGAGGGAAGACGGGCAATTGTCAGTTGGCAAACACATTCTTCTCCCCTCCCCCCCCCCCCCCCCCACAGAAAGCCCAGATCCCAAGGCCATCCTGAAGGGATCAACCCGGATTCACCACGGTCAGCAAAACCTGACTGACAAAGGAAGGGCAGTTACTTTGCAATTGACCCTGCTCCCTTCCAGAGTAGGTGGCTCAGCGGCTAAGACTTTGAGCTTGTTGATCAGAGAGGTTGGCAGTTTGGCAGTTCGAATCCCTAGTACAGGTCACCTGCGTGAACTCCAAGGTCCCTTCCAACTCTGTTACGGTTAGAGTTCTCACAGTTTCTCACTACAATGCTTTTTTTTTGGGAATTTTTTTTTTTTTAACATAAAACATAAAATACATCTTTTTAGAGCAAGGGTTTGGTCTGTCATAAAATGAGTAAAATTATTCACATTCCCTCAATCAATTTTGTTCCAAATTTTATCCATTTACATCTTTAAGAAAAAAGAAAAAAAATCTTATTCTAAACATTAATCATTCTACTATTACACCCAAAATTCTAAACAATAAACACCGTTCTAAATCTTTATCATTTTGATAATCAATATTTCATATATATTCCTCAATCCCAAGACCCATTACCTCAAATTTATATTTAACTTCTCTTAAATGACATCTAATGTCCATAATCTTGACAAAAAGTATTTTCCTCCTCTCTTAAAGTCATTTCATAAACAATCAATATTTCCTTCTATCGTTCGTTACTTCCACAATACTTTATTTTATTTACTTCAAGTTTATTCTCATATTTTATTGAATCTAATTTTTAACTGGTTCATAGTTTAAATTATCTATTTCCCAGCTGTATTTTCCAATACTCCTGTCTGTATTTATTTAAACTGGTTCACAGTTGTTAGGATATGATTTGGGCCTAACAGTTGTCCAGGCAATATATGTGTTCTGTGACTTTAAGTTTTAATGCTGCATCATGCTGTAATGCTGAGTCATGCTATAATTACTTATAATTTAACAATGTATTTAAGCACGGTACTGTAAAAGGTTCAGTTGATGATAAGCTGCCGTTGCGTGCATGTGTGGGTGGATCTGCTACCATCCGGGGTTTGTGAACCAACTACTGTTTGTTTGGTAAGAGTTTGTTTAGAGTTAACCGGTAAAGACTTGGACTGTTTAGAAGACTACGAGATTGTTTATTTCCCATTATAAAGAACATTTTGATAACACCAGTTTGTATGTATCTCTATCTCAGTGCTCTCAAAAACGTTTTCTCTGTGCACTTCACTCTGCTAGTTGTTACACAACAACAATATCCTTAACAACAGTTTAGCTACTATTCTCCAGTAAAGTCTCTTCCACTTCCTCTTGAATTTATTTTTTAGCTGGTTCGCATCTTAATCAGCTGCTTTCCAGCAATGCTTTCCTCCACTCCTTACCTTAATTATTTTAGCTGGTTCACAATATAATTTTAACTGCACACTACAATGCATTTATTCTTTTTCCTTCCCTCCAAGGTGATGGGACATCTTGCTTTCCACCCCTTCACAACAGCTTTGTGAAGCAGATCAGAAATCACAGCTATACAATTTTCCTGCAAACTTAGTTCTGCATTTAGTGGGAATTATTACCTCACTGCAGGATTTTATAACAGTGAACAAGAGAGAGAAACAGGGTTTGGGGTTATGAAATTTAGCTAGAGCAGGTATCAGCAACCTGCAGCTCCAGAGCCGCATGTGGATTTGGGCCCTCTGGTGTGGCTCCGTGTCAAGTGATCCCACCACTGGCTGCCCGGCCCCTCTCCCTCCCCTGCCAGTCACTCCTTGCCTGGCCTGAGAAGGTAAGGGCGATGGTGCGGGACGGAGAAGTAGCCAGGGCAGAGTCAGAGAGATACAGAGAGAGTGGGAGAGAGAGAGATGTCAAAAGGGTTTTGTGATTCCTGGTGTTTTTTAACAACCGGTTTTCTGTCTGGGTAGGCGTGGCTGGGGGGGGGGTCATGTGACTGGTGGAAGAGAGTGACATCGAGTTGGCCATACTACCCAGGTTTTGTGGCTCCCGGTGTTTTCTTTTCTGTGGGAAATGGGTCCAAATGGCTCTTTGAGTGTTTAAGGTTGCAGACCCCTGAGCTAGAACTTAGAGTCTTGGGCTGTGTGGTTAAAGAACCTCTTTTTAGAAGCAACATGAACCCTATATGCTGTCAGGGTTCCAAGGAACACCCCCAACAAATGTGGCAGCTAGGAGGAAAAAAGGGCCTGGTGGCTCAGCAGACTAAAAAAGCATTGTGATTAACACCAGTTGTCTGCAATTACTGTAAGTTCGAATCTCACCAGGCTCAAGGTTGACTCAGCCTTCCATCCTTTCTAAGGTAGGTAAAATGAGGACCCAGTTTGTGGGGACAATAAGCTGACTTTGTATAAATATAAAAAAGTATGAAGGCTATTGCTTAACACATTGTAAGCCGCCCTGAGTCTCCAGAGAAGGGCGGCATATAAATCAATTTTAAAAAAAAAAAAAAAAAGGAAAACTGTCTTCCAAAACTGACATATGCTCCTAAAAAAAATTGTCCACTTTCTTGCCTTTCAGTTTATTCCAACATTATACACTGTATGAATATCTTTTCCATAGTCCCAGGGAAGAAGTTGTGATTGGAGATGAGGTAAGTAATTCATAGGACTGGAAATGATTACGTGGGATGTTTTAATGCATATTCTCTGGCATCTGTTTTCTATAGCTCAAAGCAACTTTATGTCAAAAATGCTCAAGGGTTAAAAGCATAGAATAGCAGATAAAAGAGTAGAAGGAAATATAGTAATGCCTGTCTCCTTTGGAATTTGAAATTAACAACAATAAATGGTGCCGATGTTGCTTTGGCTGATGGCCACAGTGTTAAGAATGTATTTGCTGACCGTGTTTGTGAGAGCAACACCCCCCGGTTGCTAGGCCTTGTTACTGTAGCTAAGGAGGAATGGGGCCAAGCAGTGCTCTTTGACTTGACTGGGGGCCCCAACCCAAGGGACAAGGAAGGGGGTGCTCAGAGCAGTGGGTTGTGCATTGCTGGAGCGGTGCAGGCAGTGGGAGGGGGGACACTACATGCTGTTTACGTGGGGCTCCCCTTGAGAACCACCCGGAGGCTCCAAGGGTCCAGAATGCGGCTGCACGGGTGGTTATGGGGGCGACTTGGAGCTCCCATGCAACACCTCTCCTGCGCGAGCTGCACTGGCTCCCAGTAGTCTTCTGGTGCGCTTCAAGGTATTGGTTCTCATCTTCAAAGCGCTCCATGGCTTAGGGCCTGGGTATTTACGAGACCACCTTCTGCCACCGATAACCTCCCACCGGCCAATACGCTCTCACAGAGAGGGTCTCCTCAGGGTGCCGTCAGTCAGGCAATGTTGACTGGCGACCCCCAGGGGGAGAGCCTTCTCTGTGGGGGCACCTGCCCTCTGGAACGAGTTACCCCCAGGGATACGACTGATCCCAGACCTCCATACTTTCCGAAAAGCCCTGAAGACTTTTCTATTTCAGCAAGCCGGGCTGGCTTAAAAAGATTTTAATGGGTTAATTTTAATGAAGGGTTTTAAATTTGGGGAAGCCAAAATTGATTTAATTATGTTTTAAATTATTTTAACTTTCACATTGTATGTATTTTAATTTTTGGCTGTTCACCGCCCTGAGTCCGTCAGGAGAAGGGCGGTATACAAATTTAAGAAATGAAATGAAGTGAAATGAAATGACACATTGGTGGCCATGCCAAAAAGCCATTCTTCTAGAAGGGAGCTTCCTGTGGAGGACTTCCTAGCATGAGGGGTTCTTGGTGCTCTCTGAGCTTGGTGGTTGTTGTTGTTTGCAGATGTTTCCAACAAGGAGAATGCAGCAGGCGTTTTGCAAACCATTGCTGAACTTCTGCTTCTCTCCAGCCATCTGCTCTTTACTGAGTTTTTCACGTAGGATCTGATGTTTTATTTTGATCTATGTAGGAAATCTGTTGTATGCAATTAGCCCAGTGGATTGTTGACTTGGCCTGGGATTCTAACCATAATATAGTTCTTATTTCTGTGCAATTATACACAAAAATTGTGCTGCATTACAACGATACAACAGAAATGTTCTAAACTCAGCTGTGTGAAACTTTGCAATCCGTGATCAACTGATTCAATTTATCATTTTTACGGGGTTGCGGTTTATGTATTTGGGGAGCTGAAATGGAATTCACCAATTCAGCAGAATTGAGTACAGCAAAATATCACACCCAGGAATGACTCTTTCCCCTCACTTAGTCAATAGCTGCATAGAACCTTTCGTGATTATCAGCCATGTTGGCAGGGAGAGGGCTCTTCATCTATTTAATGATGGTGATGTATTATTGTCTGCCTTTTATAGAGCTGGGGTGGGGGGACACTTAGAAATGCGATTTTGAGGGTGATGCCGTCCCACAGTTCTTTGAGGAAACAAGGCGAAAGTGTTTGGACCGATTCTTGCTTTGAAACAAGTCTTAATAACATGGCATGGTTGGCAAATGTAGTTTTATCCCTCTGGGCTTCCATCACCATGATGGAATAATCTGTGTTTTATGACCCAGCTGACTGGATGTGTGTTCGGTGACCCAGCTGTGAGACCCCTGGTTCAGCTCCTGCCAGAGGAATTTATAGGCCTCTCAAAGCTTCTCAGAGCATTATACTCTGGGTTTGGACATGGTGTAGATTCTGCTCCAGCGTTCCCTCTCTCTCTCTCCCTCCCCTTCACACGCACATGCGTGCATGCATGCACGCACACACACACACACACACACACACACACACACAAAAGTGTATTATTAAAAGTGCTCTGCCATAAAATTTATGGTCATCCAATATCATCTGCTGGAGTTCAGTTTGCAAAACAGAAACTATTTACATTAACTTAATGCTCTCCTCGGTGTTCACATATTTGGGCTGCTTCCAAATTGGTCTTCATTTCCTTTGGATAGAGCAACTCATTTGTGATGGGGGGAGGGGGCTTTCCCCCTCTCTTCCTGGCAGCACCAAGGGGGCAGAATTGTTAAAGGAAAAGCTCATTTTAAAATTATGGAATTTGGTTTCATGTGAGAATTTTGCTGCTGGTACCAGCACCACCACCAAGTGTTCCTTTCCTTCCTTTCTGGTTTGTGCACAATTTTAATTCAGTTTTTCAAATGTCTTTTACCCAAGTCGCACTTTGCTGAATTAAATAATCTCATTTTCAGAGCCAATTTTTAGAGTTTGGAAGAATTATCTGCTTACAAAACAGTTCTTTTTGGTTTTCTTTCTTTTTCCTCTTTGGAGAAACATAATAATAAGTAACATAACCTACAAACAGAAATATAATTGTTGAATTCTTTTTTCCAATATCTTACGAATGCTAATTCAAGCAATATGGTTTCAATTAACAGTGTTAAAAGTTCACCTATAGTTTAACATTAAAGAAAAATGAAATAAGAGAGAAACATGCTTGGGATTTTGCTCCTTAGGCAAAGCTTCTCCAGAAAACTTGACAGGATTGCTCAAAAGCCCTTTTCTTGAACCCTCTGTTGAAAAAAGAATTATTCAGATGTTGATAAACAGTCAAGTTTCTCTTTTCTTGTTGTGTCATAATTATTTGAGCTCACTTTGATCATGACACCATGATAAATGCCAAACATTGAGGATGTAACCCAGAAAAAACGGTTGTTTTTCTGCGTCAATTGCTATCCTCACTGTGATCCATAAAAAGAAGGGAATTAGCCAACCCAGGTCATCAGTAGTTCACACAGGGGTGCAACAGGCAACCTCTCCCAAAGGCAGATGAATTTACTTCATCAGATCTGACAGTTGTAAACACTAGTGGCTGGCCAAAAAGGCAGGTCCAGCCAACAAGGAGACAAAGCTGAGGGGATCCTGGGGCTGTAGGCCCGAGAGCCTTGTGAATGCTTGGTTGGAAGAGTGACTGAAGCAGTCATGACTGGAGGGAAGCTGAAGGAGATATCAAGAATCTGGTTGAGTCGTTCTGGCCCCTGAGTCCAAAAAAATCATTCAAATGCTGCTCTTCTTCCTGAAGATGAAATACAGTGTAAAAACACATATTTCCCAGTTACTTTATGGTGCCCCTGAGTAGTAATGGAATCAGTCTGGCATCCTTTGAAGAAACATTCTGATTGGCCACCTGGCCCAGTCTCTGAGATGAAACAAAATAAGATGAAGAATTAAAACAGGAAAAACTCTGCATCACAGCAGAGTGAAGAAAACAAAATGGGGATACCCATCTTGGCATCTCCAAGAGAAACTAGTCAATATTAGGACCACCTGAATCTCAGCTCCAATCACAGCGGAAGGAGAAGTCAGACTCTTCTGATGGGGTTTCAAGAGCTAGTTGACATAGTACCAAATTAACGAGAAGGAGCCTGGAAGGAAAACTGCCTCTGGTATTATGGGGAAATGAAACTGCTGACCCATTAAGAACATTTGGCCAAGAAAATCTAGTGTTGGTCATAAATATCATCACTGTCCATTGCCTAAGCAATGGTCCTGTGCATAGGTAGCCTTGGACAGATTACACTGAAATCAGACTGATCATTTGCTCTGCAAGCAACGATAGAGACCCTCTATTCCAGGGGTGTCAAACTCAAGGCCCGGGGGCCGAATGTGGCCCATGGGGTACTTAGACCTGGCCCGCAGGGCTGCCCTGGAAACAGCAAAGGACCAGCCTGTGGTGCTTTTGCCAGCAAAAACCAAGCCGCCAAGCTCCGTTTCCAGCTGCCACAGCATCCTGCAACCATCTGACAGGGAAAACAGAGCTTGGGAGCCCGTTTTCACTGGCAGAGCACTCGGGCCACCACAGGTGCCCCAGACAGGAGTGATGTTGAGCTGGCCATGCCCACCCTGGCCACGCTCCCACGCCCCACTCCCCGAGGTCAAACACAACCCTGTTGCGGCTCTCAATGAAATCGAGTTTGACACCCCTGCTCTATTTAGTCAAGCAATAGAAGTCCGAAGGCTGCCTTTGGTTCAGATCACAAACACCTTCTGGTAAAAATATACTGGAGCAAAGAAAAGGAAATCACACAATCAGCAAGTTCTGACCTTTACAGAATTCACAATGATAATGCGGAGCTGAAAAGTAGATTTACCAGGTTAGATCTGTTAAATGGGATCCCTGGAGAATTGTGGGCTGCAACGTCACAACATCACGTTGACCGAGAGGAAGCGAAGAGAAGCGTTGCCAGATGCGGAGGGGTAAAAGGCACTAAGGGGAAGGCAAACTTCCCGAGTAAACACTGATTCCCCAGAACTAGAAGGCAGCAGAAATCCTTCCTATATAAGTTACACAAAGCAACGGAGGTGAACAATCACATGGAAAGGACAAGAGGAGAAAAAATGAAATAATCTACCGTGTTCATGGACTTCTGAGCACAACAAAATGCCTACAAATTTTTGTTCGCTGATCTAGAGCCAGATGTTCTGGAAAGTGACGGTTCCTAGGAAATATTGCTGAAAACAACAACTACAAGAGTTGACAAAGTAATAACTGTACTAATTAGAATGTTGCCGTAGCTGGTGCATTTCAAGTGGTAAATGAAGTTGATAAGCCAGTCTTTATAAACAGTGGCTAACAGACTGCAAGAGACCAATTTGTATTGATTGGCCTGTAAGCATCAAAGCACCCTGCTAAAGGAGGCTCCAGTTGTAACCATTGTTCCTATCAGACCTGCTAGAAGGGTGGGGGATTCTGCAGCGCAGGCATGGCCAGTCCACGGATGAAGAACCTGCCAGATGGGCCAGCTGGACTTGGAGCTCAGAGGAGCTTCACCCATGACCCATGATCTGGCAAAAAATGGGAGAGGCAAGATTGCGCCCCAAAGACAGCTGGTTCTCCTTTATTGGTTACACAAGACCTTTGGCTGCAACGAAGTGTGTGTCACCCTTAAAAGCAGGGACTTTTAATGGGCCACTCATCTCTCTCTTGAAGAATTTGTGGGATGACCAGGAAGGAAGAGTTTACACAAAAAATGAAGAAACCAGAATAGTTCAAAACTGGGAAAGGAGTGATCCAAAGTCATACACTGGCCCTTTATTTGTTTACTCCTTTTTTTCCAGAATATATTGAGAAATGCTGGGTTGGAAGACCATGCTGGGCTTCAGTTTTGGGCCTTCCCTTCGCTTCCGGGATCCTGGGCTGCTCCCTGTTGTGAAGACAGCTGGTTCTCTCAGGCTGGGAGTCCCACCTTGCCAACTTCATCCCCTTCTGATGCTCCCAGAGTTTAGGGCTTCCCTAACAAAATTGCATTGTGTGTGAGACAATACAAACATAAGCTAGGTGATATTGTGTTAGTGCAGACCATTTACAACCTGCTGAATACCTTACCTGCAAGAACATGCATTAAATTTCGAGGGAGGGAGCTTGCTAAATAGAGGGGTACTGCTGCTTGTGGGTATTCATTTTATAATTGTGGTTTTCATATACTATAAGATAAGAATGAAATTTTATAGAGTGCCATTACAAAAGAAAAATAAGAAAGAAGTAGAAAAGGCTAAAGAAAAGAAAAGAAAAGAAAAAAGATCTTTACAGCAGTTACCAACAAATTCATGACCTTTCCTTCCACTTTAAAGTTGCAACATGTCCCCATAGTCAACAAATCCTTTTAAATCAACAAATCCATAAATCAATTCATTTTTTTCCCCATCCTCAGCAAAAAAAGCTCCATAGGAGATTTCCATGGTTGTATGAAATTGCATTTCACCACTGTGGGTGATTCGCTTGATAACTTTAAATGGAATTGACCTCATAAGTGTGATCCAGTCATCTGATGTTTCACTTAACAATTGTATCACTTAACAATGACGTTGTCAGTCCAAAATGCAGTCATTAAGTGAGGACTTCAGTCAATTGAAATTATTCTAGCAGCAATTAGAGTACCCAATGTGAAAATACCTATCAAATAACTTTTAGACATATAGATCTCTGAAGCTTTATCAAAGTATGTTTTTTTATTATTTCAATAAAAAATCTGTAGCAACATATATGATATGAACACTAACCGTTAACTGGAACCATTGAAAGAAATGCTTCTTCAGAGTTAAATATTTGTGGTTTGCTAATCCTGGGTGGTTTTTGACTGGCTGGATTATCAAAACATAAGTCAATGGAAATGCTTAGGAATGTGAGGAGGAGGAAGATCGACATTAAGTATGTTTTGACTTTTAGAGCAGCAAATCTCTCCTCTCTTCTCTAATTAAGGAAATTCATGGGATTCACGGAAGGTCAGCAGTGCAGAATTCAGCCTGATGCTTTTTTGTCTGCAATTGACCTATTTATTTATTTATTTATTTATTTATTTATTAGTCGAACATGTACAAGATAATAAGCATAGGTATGAACATAAACATAAACAAAGGAAGTAAATACAAATAAATGGGGGCAGTAGGGCAGGGACAGTAGGCCCGCTGGTGCACTTATGCACACCCCCTTTATGGACCTCTTAGGAATGGGGTGAGGTCCACGGTAGACAGTTTGAGGTTGAAGCTGAGGGTTTGAGGATGTAACAATGGAGTCAGGTAGAGTATTCCAGGCATTGAGCACTCTGTTGCTGAAGTCGTATTTCCTGCAGTCGAGTTTGGAGCGGTTTATCTTGAGTTTGTATTGATTGTTTGCCCAGGTATTATTGTGCTTAAAGCTGAAGAAGTCATTGACAGGTAAGAAGTTGTAGCAAACAATTTTGTGTACTATGCTTAGATCAGACTGCAGGCGACGCAGTTCCAGATTATCCAAGCCCAAAATTTCTGTGCTGGGAAAGGTGGGGTGGGGGTGGGGGGTAGAGGAGTTTGAAACTTCTCTGTTCATTCTCAGATGAGAAAGAGACTTCCTGATGTGACATAATACTGAATTTAGAAGACTATGAGACGAATTTGATAGGCTATGAAGAAGATGGACCCATGAGGACTGCAGACTGTCTTCTTCAGGAAGGCAAAGGTGTCTTCTCTTCGACACAAAGCTGAAGCACTTGGTCACTTGTTAATATTCTCTTCTTAATATTCTTAGGTTGTTTCTCTCTCTGGATTATTTATGGTACCCTTTGTCAAGTCCATTCCTGGCTGTGATGCCTCCTGGCTTGAGGGCATCTTAACTCATTATTGTCTTTCATTGTTCCAAGAGTAACGGCTTGTTGGCAGAGTTTTTGGACCCCCTTGCAAAGAGAGGGAGGACTAAATTAACCCATCCTATTCCCTTTTCAGAGAGAGCATTTCACAGGATTATTCTTCCAACTGCATCTGTTATTAGAGAACTGTATAAGTGTGAGTTTCCTCCTTGGGTTTTTTAAAATTAAATATTCAGAAAACTAGAAAATAATGTGCAGAGGCTACTTTGTTCTGCAAAAATTGCCTAACCGGAGGACCCTTGAGTGCCCTCTTGTGGGGGTCTCAGAAAGTTCTGTATGGTGTCCCTTCTCCTCTGGAGGTTTCCTGCTAGGTCGCCAGCCCCAAGACCTGTGCTGTGCCTGTGGGGGTGCATCTCTGTGTGGTGAGGGGGTTGTGTGTATAATATTTAGAAATCTGTCTTTTGGAGATCAAAAGGAGATCAAGATACAACTTTTTCTTAAAACCCATTTCTTCAAACAGTCTTGTCTTTTATGTCCTTACTCCCAAATCTGACTATCTTTCTAAAATTAGACAATCTGCTTGCTTTCAAAGAAGCCCAGAATAAATGTAATTGCGCAGTGGGAATAGTATGGGCACAATTTGGCCTTATCTCTGCATTTCCTACTAGCTACAGGGAATCTAACTCCAGGCATTAAAATGCCATAGAAAAGACATTTGAATAGTGTGATTATTATTCCAAATGAAGAATAGAATAGAATTAGAACAGAAAATAGAATTGAATTAGAATAGAATAGAATAGAATAGAATAGAATAGAATAGAATAGAATAGAATAGAATAGAATAGAATAGAATTCTTTATTAGCCAAGTGTGATTGGACACACAAGGAATTGTCT
This sequence comes from Masticophis lateralis, assembly GCA_030761175.1. NCBI lineage: Eukaryota > Metazoa > Chordata > Lepidosauria > Squamata > Colubridae > Masticophis > Masticophis lateralis. Next base: position 97,822,984 of record JAUDYJ010000005.1, read on the forward strand.
CCAGTGCATAAGCTCTCAGTGTATATACAAGCAGCAAATGATAAATCATAATCATAAAATACAATAATCATAAATCATAAGTTACACAGTGATAGTCATAGAATACTAAATAAAAGCAATCAACATAAGATACAGACAAGAAAGTTATAGCCATCTATGTTGTTTGAGAATAATATTTAAACAGGTACATATTAAAGTAGGTAAAATTTTAAAATTAATAAAATAAAGCTTTGGAATATTACACTTTGGGGCAATAGTGGCAAACCGACCATGGACATAGAGACGGCTGAAGCATTTGGGAGTTTGATCTGAGCCTGGCTAGGTGGCTCAATGGCTAAGGCGCTGAGCTTGTTGATGAGAAAGGTCAGCAGTCAGCAGTTTGAATCCCTAGTATAGGTTTCCTGCATGAGCAGGGGGTTGGACTAGATGCCCTCCAAGGTCCCTTCCAACTCTGTTACTCTTACTGATCTGCTGTACCTGTTTCATTGGCTTTTCACACGGGTGGCAAGAGATTGCTTCTTCTCAGCCAGCTTGGCAACGAGTCCTTTTCTTTACATAGAGCTAAATAGCACAGAGATTCAGGTCAAGAAAGGAAATGGGGCACTCTTTAATCAATGTCATATTTTAATCCAAAGCATGAACTAAATTGTGGCAGTATATGTCATTTATTTAAGTTCTCCAATAAAACTTTCACGTGAATCATCACTCTTATTTATTTGTTTCCTATTATTATGTGCCATCAAAATTACAAAATCTCTCAGGAGTTCATCGAGCCAAGTCATTAAAAAAAACAGCCAATGAAGACCATAAAAGTGTTGCAAAAGTAAGCAACACGTTTTCAAATCATTAAAGCAACTGTAACTTAAAATATGTTCCTGGTTGTCTGTTTCTGCTGTCCAGGCAGTTGACAGAAAGTAGAATCAGAAAGTCAAGCTCTCTTCAGAAAACTGCCTGCCTTTTTTTGTCTGTGGTGCTGGAGCCGTGACCCCTGTGGTTGTGGACATCTGTGGAAACCCTCTTGCCTGGCTCACGAGCCACCAACTCTGAGCCAGGAACTGGCCAGTCCAACTGGAATCACACCTGTCCCCAGAACTCAGTGATCCTGTTCATCTCATTCTATGTCACAAAATGCAGAATTGCTCTATCTGAGAGGGTACAGTATAATCTGTCCTTTTCTGTAAAGATAATGAGAGGAAAGAGGTGGAGGACACATGTTATAAATATAGACTTGATCCATACACATCCAATTTGACATGTCTCTGCTTTATAAGACGATTCATGTTTTCATTCATGACCCCCTTTATTCTCAAAATCTTCCTCGCGACCCAGTTCTTTTGACTAGATGTTCCTCTCCTTCCACAGATGTCTGTCAATTTTATGTCAAATTCACCCAACTTGGTCACTAAATGGAGACAAAGCAACCTCCCTTTATGCACTAGAATATTTAGAGATGACAATCAGACCCACAGCTGCTCTGCTATCTGGTGTCCTTTAGGCCATTTGCCAGAATTATTGGCAGTGTCTTCACCTGGGACAATTTGATGGAGATTGTGTGTGACTAGGGTGATTTTATTTTGCATAACGGTAATGTTATGAGGCCGGGGATTTTTAAGGTAAAGGAGATCCAAAGAACATATCATAATAAACACTGCTTGCCTGGCTCTCATTTAAAGACCCACATGAAAGTCTCAAAGAGGTCAGGGTGGAAAGGTGGAGGCCACTGTCACTTGTCTTATTTTTATGAAACCTCATCAAGCTGAAAGGTGGGAGAATGTCTGGTGCAAATAACCGGGAACAAGAGTTATGTTCAAAGCACAGAAGAGTTTATTATTGCTACCTGTACACAAGAATCTACTCAGCTAAGGGTAAAATCTAAATTGGCACTAGATGAGGGTCAACAGAATTCATAAGCGGCCTTGGGTCACTTATGGCAACGCAATGACTCCAAACTGATGACACTTTTAACTCCACCTTCCAGCTCAGCTCAGCTCTGACAGAGAAGAATGAAACAAAATGTACGCTTCTTAAAATTATCCATGTTTAATTGGTAACCTTTTGTTGGAGGGTCTTGAGTTCAAACAGCAATCCCCTGGAAGCCAAGGATGGTTGCCCTAGCTGAGTTGCAGGTCAGGATCTGTCACTTTCCATCGCTTAGAGGCTTTGGAGTTATCCTAGGCTCAGTTTCTCCATCCAGGGCCATGTGCAGGACGGGAATTAGTTGCAGAAGAGGTTAAGCAATATAATTGTGGTCCGATAGCCATGGTGCATCAAAGAAAACAAAGATTATACATTCTTGAAAAGGGGGAAGGTTTTTTTTTCATCTTACATGTACGTCAGCAAGGCGCTTGGAAGCCTTATAACCATATCAGACCTGAAATGAATGCCCCAAATGGCTTTCTCGGAGAATCCGAGGCTCTGAGGCAGCATATTGTGAATCTAATCAGTGCACATTCCATTTTAAACAAGTTCAATAAGATCCAATAAAACCAGCCCAAGAATCAGCCTGGTGTGAAGCATGGCCAATGGTGGCCAATGGGTCAAATCATCTCCCCACACAAGATAAGTTTTAGAATTTATTTGTTCCGAATGAGCAAGATGATAAAGCTGCGATATCTAACTGGAGGTTTATTTTGTTTATCCCCCTGTAATAACTTCATACTCTGTGTTTGGCTGGAAGGAATGTACTTACTTAATGCTTACTTGATCTGTTTATCAGAGGAATGGAATTATAGCAGAATAGCAGGGATATGACCATTGCTGTTATGTGAACAGCTGCACCAGACAGATCATTTTCTGGCTTCACTTTTCTTGCACACTTTTTATTTCTTGCACTGAAGTGGACTGCAGGGAGAACATCCAGGAGCTGTGGAAGGAACAACTGGAGAAAGTGAAAGCAGCCGTATTTCCTAAGCTGGCAGTAACTTTGGAGAATAGGATGGAGTTTTCCAGATGTAGCTCCAGACAGGTACACCTCACAAAGGTTTTGCCTGGCCCTGCCTGTCACCTAGAATAAGTTGATTTGTGAGGCAGATGCCTTGGGAAGAGTCCAGGTGAGTGGGTGATGGTTCCCCTTGCTCTGACTGAACTTTGGAGATACTTGAAAGTAAAGTGGAAGGCTCCCAAACTGGAGGGTTATTATGACACTACTCATTCACTTTTAGAAAGCTTCGTGGTCTCCACCTTAATCAGAGACAAACTCGACCAGACATGGTCCTCCCAGGAAAGTTCAGAGTTCCTCTTTCCCTACACAGGTGTCCACAGGATTCATTCATTTTGGTCAGAGAGAGGTGATGGAAGTTGTGCTTGTTTTCTAGGCATGAGCTTCAGTCATTACTATCTGGTTCCATCTTGACTTTTGTCACTATAGCCTGTGGACACCCTTGACTGTCCTTCTCCATGACTTCAGGGGAACTAAGTGGGCACATGGCATCTTTTGGATTTTAAAGAACTTTTTAATAAAGGGTATTGAAACACTTGTCAGAAGGGGGCTTCTCATGACTGGATGTGCTCAGTGAGTCTTCAAGGGAAGGAGAATCTGGGAATTGCAAGGTACAAAAATGTCCCTATTGGGACCATTCAGATCCTTCAGATTTTATCCAGGGATAAAATCTGGAAACATCTAAAATTTCAGTCTCTTCCCACCGATTGCAGGAGAGGGAAGTGCACATTAATAACTTAATTTTAGCAATTCAAACATGAAAAATGGAAGTCTCTCAAATCACCACTAGTCAGTTTTCTGATAAAATGAATTTTGTATTTCCCCATTTGGATTAAAGTGGGCTATGGCATGAGTTTTATTTTTAAATTGGTGTTAATTAGAAATATGGAAATAGGTTGAGATTCATTGCTCTTCACAGGCAAGGAATATTCACAACCAATTTCTTCGCACAATCACATCTATTTCGGAATGTTTAAAAAAAAAAAACCACCCAGAATTGCATATCTCTGCATTTGCTGGTTTCTGTAGCTGGGTTGGATTGGTATAAAGTCAGTAATTGAATTTGCAGCCTGAAGAAAGACGGTTGTTTTAACAGAAAGTGAGACGCTGTGCAGAAAAGGACGGAGCCCTTTGCCCACCGTATCTGCTGTCACACGGCATCTCATTACAGCCTTTACATCTTTTTGTTGAGCACATATTTAGCTAAAAGCATAATATTTATAAAATAAACTCTAACATGCAGTTTCTGTAATTTTGAAGAATTTGTGTCCTGCTACTTCTAGTTTTAAGATTCTTAATTTATTTTCCTACACTGGTTTCTTTCAACTAAAGAGGTAGAAGTGGTTCATGCTTTTGCGGGGAAGGAGCTGCCTTTGGACACCTTAAATCAGGGGTCTCCAAGCTTGGCAACTTTAAGACTTGTGGACTTCAACTCCCACAACTTCAACAAAGCTGGCTGAGGAACTCTGGCAGATGAAGTCCACAAGTCTTAAAGTTGCCAAGGTTGGAGACTCCTGCCTTAGGTGGTACCGGTGAGGACTCAGAAGTCCAGAACAAACTTTGGAAGGTCAACTTCAGCATTTCCCGTCCTGGGCCCCTTCCAGATATGTGGGGCTGCATCTTCCAGGATCCCCATCAGAGGCCAAACCGACTGGAGCAGGAATGGTGGCAGCTGACCAGGTTGTCTGATCTCTTTAATGCTGGTCCAGTCATGGTCCTTGGAAGATCCAGATGCAGAATATGCTGGTTGGAAAGAGGGAGATAAATCTGTCAAGGACAGTATCAGAGCAGAGGTGGGGCTGTCAGTATGACCCAATCTGGATCGAGCATCGAGGGGGGAAGTCCTTCTGTGGAGAAGGATACATCTTGAGGATGAAGGAAGATTCTTTAGTTGGACAGTGGAGGAAGAGGAGGAGACACAGCGCAGAAAGGATATTTCAAAGCTTTTTAATATCTTAAATCTCAGGGAAATTACTGTCACACTGATGGTGATTTTTATGGCAGTAATTAATGGGTTAAATATGAAGGGGAGGAAATAGAAACCGTAGATGATTGAGCTGATGGTGAAAATCTCTTAAAATTGTATGTTGATACTCACTAATAGAGATGTTTGCACTTGCAGTGATTCTTTGTCGCTTCGGAACCAGCAGATGCAAAAAAAAGTTGGAATGTGAACACAATTCCATAATTAAAATACAGGCGATATGTGATTCTTAATGTTTGATAACATCATTAAAATTCCTTTGTGCTGATCATGGTCTTTAGGAGACCAGAAAAAAAATCAGTGGTGCTTTATGTATCTGTAATTTTAAAAATGGAGGAGCAACAGAAGCTGTGTACACAGAATAATTCCTAAACATATATGTGTGGCCACAGGCTATTTTCAAGCTCTCATTCCGTTTTGAAAAAGTTTCTAGCCCTCATTGTTTTGAAACCAAGCTTCAGAATACAATGGTGTCTATCTAGAAGGCCAAGAATGGGCCAAGATATTCCATCTGGACTTTGGGGTGGGAGGCAAACATGGATCTGAATTGCAGCAGAGAGAATGAAATGCTTGCTAACTGCAGATCAGGAGCAGATTTTAATATTACATAAATATCTCCTTGATAACTCATGAGTCACAGCACTTTATTGTATTCATCCTTCAAACGAGCCCAGACGTGTCTGGATCCTCTTTTACTCTCCCCAAAGAGAAATGTGTTGTTAGCACATAGAGCTTGCAAATAATTGAGCAAGCTTGGCAAAAACTATCCTCATCCAGACTAGATGATTTCGTTTATATTCTCACTTCTTAGAAATCAGTGGCTTTTTAAATAATCATTTAAGCTTTTAACAGTTTTTTTCAGAAACTTAAAGGCACAAAGCGCAAGTATGAAAAAGCAAGTATATATATTAAAAGCCTTTTCTTTCCAATCATTTCCTAGCCACAAACCTAAATGTTTGTACTCTGCCCTGAACATTGCGGGTTGTTGTGAGTATTTATTTCATCTGCTGCTTTTGATTTATCTCCAGAGCTCTTTTTTCTTGAAATCACATTCTGGGCATCCTGATTTTCTCAGGGATTCTAAATAAAATCAGTGCATAAAAGGCTGAATCGCAGAAGGAATTCCAACCTGTATAGAGAATTAAAAGACAAATAGAGTTAGACTGGACTGGACTGGACTGGGCTGGACTGGACTGGACTGGACTGGACTGGACTGGACTGGACTAGACTAGACTAGACTAGACTAGACTAGACTAGACTAGACTAGACTAGACTAGACTAGACTAGACTAGACTAGACTAGACTAGACTAGACTAGACTAGACTAGACTAGACTAGACTAGACTAGACTAGACTAGACTAGACTAGAATAGAATAGAATAGAATTCTTTATTGGCCAAGTGTGATTGGACACACAAGGAATTTGTCTTTGGTGCGTATGCTCTCAGTGTACATAAAGAAAAAAATAAAATATATTCATCAAGAATCATAAGATACAACACTTAGTGACAGTCAAGGTTACTAATAAGCTATCAAATCGTACTAGGAAACAAATAAAAACAATATAATTGAAAGATATAAGCAACATGGATATAGCCATAAGTGAGAAGAGATAGGTAATAGGAAGGGAGAGAAGAAGAATAGTAATTCAGTCTTAGTAAGTAGTTTGACAGTGTTGTGGGAATTAGTTGTTTAAACAGAGCGATGATGGCATTCGGGGGGAAACTGCCCTTGTGTCTTGTTGTTCTGGTGTGCAGTGCTCTAGCATCATTTTGAGGGTAGGAGTTGAAACAATTTATGTTACAAAGAAAGAAAAAACTTAATAAGAATACTTGGCTAGACTGGTTTCCTATTTCTGTCCAAAGCATCAGATATCCAAAGCAAAAGGTTCTTCTCTGCCTCATTCATCTGGATTTCCCCTGGATTTTAGAGGGAGCTTCTACTAGGATTAGATGCTGCTGAAACGCTCACCTTGACTTACAGACTTCGGCCTCCAAAGGATCCAATCGCTCTGCATGTTTGCTTGATTGACATTGGACCTTTCTGAGAACCCAAACTATAAGGGTTTCCTTTTCACCCTGCAGGCTGATCACAGCTCCTGTCTCTAGTTGGGTCCTTGCAAGGGTGGCTGAAGGCAAGGCAGGCCAAAGGTCAAAACAGGCAAAGGCCAATATGTAGCTTTTGACGGTGAAGAGGAGCCAAGAAACTCCCTGATTCCCCAGAGAAGCTATTCTGAAATCCCTGGGATGTTTCCTCCCCTAAGGGAATACCAATGGATGGAAAACCATGGCTGTCCAGTCCACAAAGCCTCTCCTACAGGTATAAGGTGTAGTAGAATTTGGAATTCAGGGCAGCCAGTGACTTAAAGATTCTCAAACTGAGGAAGCAAAGAGAGGGTTGAAATTGCTTTGCTAATATTGAGGTGTGTCAGTTGGGAGGGAGGAGGGACTTCAATTCCCAGGATTCCCAAATCAGCCATGCCTTAACCTGTTGGTGTAAATCAGTTTTCTTCAAACACGGCAACTGGGTGAGTTGAAGTCCACCCATCTTAAACTTGCTGAGATTGAGACACGTGGTCTAGGCTAATTATATCGGCAGTGGAAATTGCTAAAAGGGCTTTCTGGAGCTGTGTGGCAGCTTCTTTGTTGCAGCTGTTGGAACACGGAGGTCGGTCTGGGGTTGGCCAAAGGAGATTTGCAGAATCCACTGATCCAGCATCGGTTCTCTTCTTCTTGAAATGTGATGGGTGACAAATGGCCAAGGGAGGGGAAAAGCATTCAGCAAATGGGGTGGGTGGGTGCCTGTGTCTCAGCCATTAAATAAATTAACAGGATGGATTTTCTTAGAATGTTATATGTGAGCTTCGTTCCCTCAAAGCCCCTCCCATGCTGAACAAACAATAAATTTCTCTTTGGGGAAAAAAAAGAGTAACTTTAAAATAAAAATAGGATTGTAATGCTGACCTTGTCTCCTTGGTTTTAAATAGTTTTCACGATATAATCAATGGTAATGGTATACATGAGGTTTTGTTTAAAGGAAATACAACGCCTTAATTGTACTGCTTAAAGAAAAGCATTGCATCAGAAAGATTCATTTAAATACGTTTGGCTCGAGGCTCTCTTCACAATTCATTCATGCTGATTTTCTCTTGGACTTGTTAGGAATGCAGAATATAAAAAGAAATCAGCCTTGCCGGATCACAACATTCTGTCCCCAAAGCTTAGTTTTATTCAGAAATCTCTGCTGCCAACAAAAGGCTTCCTTTTTATTGTAAATTGCAACTACAAGTGCATTTAAAACCTGGCCGAATGTTGCAGAGATTAACAAAACATGCTCCTTGTTTAAATGAGGAGCTGACGGAGGAGACCGACCAACGCCAGGAAAATTCTGTGCACAGAATCATTGGGACCCACCAATCCGTCCGTGTAAAGGCACACGTGGAGGGCACATACAAGCCATGTTTGGGACTGAATCGCTGGACTTTATGAGTGGCAACTGAATTCAGCTGCCAAGACAAAACAACAGAGAAGCCGTTGGGAAGAAGCAAAAATTGTGGGGCAGCACTTGGGAGACCCCAGCCAGCAAGGGAAAAGGCAGGGATTCTTGTGCTTAAAGAAGGATGGAGGCCGCTGGGGGATTTATGGCCCAGCTGTATCCTTTCTCCCAGCATCACCTATGTTCGCTCATTTGCCCTTCCATCAAAGGTCTCCCCTTTGCCACAAGTTTTGAACAGTTGCATTTGGCTTCATATTTTGAGACACAGACAGTTGAACCTGAGCGCTCTCTGCTTCTTTCAAGCCCCACAGACTAGATTTTGCCAGATCGCCCAGAGAGAAGAATCTCTCTGGGCGATCTCTCTGACGTCTCCCACTGTCCCTTTGGGGGAGGGCTTGAGGGGGTCTTTGGGCACAGGGCAACCTCAGATGAGGCTTCTCAGAGGGTTACAATCCTTTGCCTTCCAGCCCTTCTCCTTCCTTCACCTTGGCAGTTCCGAATACAGGTAGCCCTCGATTTATGACCACAATTGGAAATGGGACACTAAGCAGTTGTTGAGTCATGCCTGATTTTACAGCCTATTCTGCCGTGGTGGTTGAACGAATCCGGCTTCTCCCTCTGACAAAATAGTTGTTAGTTACCAAGCCTGGAGAGCAGATCTGAGAAGGACTTCAGAGAGGCTTCCAGCACTTGGGAGAGTAACAAAAGAGGCGGCATGGTCTGCTGGCAGCCTGGGCCTTTGACTTCCTTTCTTGAAAAAGCCTTCAGCAAATTGTGCACCATTGGTGGCATTGCTGTTCTGTAACCTCTCTTGCTTTTTTCTCCATTTTATTTCTTCTTAACAGAAAGTGGTAGAACTAGTCAAGCCCTCAAAGACCCCTTTTCCTGCCCCCTTGGAAGAAGGCTTACCCAGCGACATCTATTCCAAGTTTGTGGCTCTGACTGCAGGGGAGGAAGAGGAGGAGGAGGAGGAGGAGGAAGAGGAGGCCAAGGTAAGTGGAGGTCTCTGGGGAAGAAAGAAAAATGCCATTTGCCATTGCTGAACTCTTCCATTCCTCGGCTTGCGTTCCCAGGAGATGGTTTTGGTGGCCTTAACTGAGAGGCTGCCCTGATCAGCTCCTTCCTCTATGAAGTTTGAAGGCCACTGAGTAACTAAAAGAGGATCTTGGCCCAGCCTGAGCATCTTCTCAGCCTTCCAAAATGTCCCACCTCTTCCTGGCTTAGAGGATGTAGTAGCAACGTTGGGTTCCCTGCACCCTTTCACTCACATTCACATTCACATTCACACACACATTCTCATTCTCTCTCTCTCTCTCTCTCTCCCTCCCTCCCTCCCTCTCTCCCTCTCTCTCTCTGTCACATACACACACACACACACACCCCTCATCTTTTCCACTTCTGCCAAAAACTGGACAAAGGTAGAGAATTTGGGAGGGTTTCCTGCCATGAGTGACAGCAGGAAACCTGTTAGTGGCCAAGGTGTGGGGGCCACAAGTGACTCCACCTGCTCTAGCAGGCTATTCGCCCTTGTGATGAGAGGGGTCGCTTGGTGAGCATCTGCCTGTCCTCTTTTAGGAACCAGAAGGCGTTCTTGCAGAAGTGCAAGCTGAAGAGCAAGTGACCGTGGACCCTTTGATGGGTTACACCATCGAGGACGTTCGCTCGCTTCTGGGCCAGCTCACCAACGACCTCATCAGCAACATTCAGGTAGGGTTGCAAGAAGCAGCTTGGCTTAATTCTGCTTTCACGCTGTGCCCCACGGCGGGATGAACTGGGCCTGGTTAACCACAGCAGAGCTGGAGTGCTGCTCCTCCCAAACGTGAGTTCCGTTACCCCAGAGGGAATTGAAGAATGGCTCTGAAATGGCATCTGCATGGAAGCCCACTCCGGTGCAGTTGAGGCAGCAAAGGAGCCCTTTGCGATCATTCCTCCGCCTGAGCCAGCACATCCCTTTAGGCAACAGCCCCAATGGAAAGGCGCAGCAAGTGGGGTACAGCTGAGGGTCTCCCCTGCTTTCCCCCTGCAACTGCAGTGCCCTCTTAGGCCAGGGTCCTTGCCTAGGGACTCCCCATGAGTACGTGGTCTGAAGAAAGATCGGTTCCGTTCAATTAATGTTACATTTTTGCAGATTTTGGCTGTTCTGATACATCTCGTGGATTATATCTGGAAATCCATGTGGAATGACCTGTTAACAACCCCGTAAAAATACCACTTCCGGAAGGGAAGGAATGCCGGTTTAGTTCCCTTTTACTGTGCCTTTTATTGCAAATTGAGCTGTTTAACAATAAAAAAATGAAAAGAAAAATGAAAGAAGAAAAACTTAGTGCTGAGAGCCTTCCCCACTTGGGAGAGCTGAAATATTTAAGAGTGATTAAATGGGGGCATTAAAGAATCCTGGGAAAGTTTACATTCTGCGCAAGGGTCCCTGTTGCTTTTGCTAACCTGCTACTACAGATGGGCAAATGCCTTCCTTGCAGTTTCTCATATTTTCCATTTAATCTATTCCCACAGAAGTTCAGGAGTATTTGTTAAGCTTACAGTACAATTTGTGAGTTTATGCACATTCCTCCAAAAGAAACATTATTTTGTTCATAATTTTCCTTAATGGTCACACTTCTTGCAGTTTTCCTCCAAACGTTCCTTTGAATTAGGCAGCTCCGTAGCTCCTTGCAGGGAGAAATGGATTCCAAAAGGCAACCAGGAATCCAGACAGTGGGGAACTGGAGAGCCCCCTTTCTAAGGCCAGCAGCTACCTTCTCCCCACCCCAGGTGCCCTCTCTGCCTGGGCATGCAGCCCTGGGCATTTTTAGGCCACAAAGCTCCAGAAGCCAACTCTATTAGCTCTGCTGACCCATACATGAGTAGCATCATAGTGAAATTAAGCTCTGCGTTCTGATACTTCTTTCTAGGATGTTTACTAGCAATGAAGCTTTAGTTAACTCACTTTTTCTCCTGGAGTTTCATTTCACTTCCAGTTGGATTTTCCAGAATGCAGTAGGGTTTTTCCCCCCACAAAATGAAACTCCACAACAAAGGAAATAGAATAGAACAAACCTGTAGTATATTGAATGATATCAGCCTTCCCAGCTTAGTGACTCCAGATCTATTGGAGTGAGGCTTTGGCAACTGTGTGCTGGGAAGGAAAGACAGGAATTCTAGAAGGTCAAACCATCTGCCCCCTCCCCAGGAAGACGGGTTGTGTTCTGCAAGCACAGGTTGAGTTGTTCAAACATCAGGAAGCCAGGAGGCATTTGCTGTCCTGTAGTTCAGGGGTCTCCGACCTTGGAGACCCCTGAACTCCTGGAGGACTTCAACTCCCAGAATTCCCCAGCCTGCCAGTTGGGAAATTCTGGGAGTTGAAGTCCTCCAAGCTTAAAGTGGCCAAATTTGGAGACAGCTGCTATAGTTCAAAGAGAGCCTCACCTCACTCTGGGTTGCGACAAAGGGAGCTTGGATGGCCACAGAAGAGAGTTTATGGGGTGCTGCCCTATCCCACTGAAGCTGCAGGGCTTTCCAAAGAGGGAGAGCAATCTGTGGACTAACCAATGTCAGCTAACACTATACTAGTCTGTAGTATGTTTTGGATGTAATGCGTACAAGATAAAAGAGACCGAAGATTACAGACTTGTCAACACTTTCTTCATAGTCTGAGATCTATGAGAAGCTCCAAATGCAAGAAGACACCTATTCAACGAGAATAGAGAAGCTGAAGAAAGCCTGAAGCCACCAGAGCAGTGGAGCAAACAAGGTAGGATCTTACACAGAGCAATTCATTAGGTTTTGTTGGTAAGAGAAGCATAATTAGGCAGGACCCACCGACTGGGAATCGATGCATTTCTTCTTTTAGAGCTGGACTGGGTAGCAAAATCTTGAAGGCTAGAGAGCATCGAGCCCTCCTTTAAAACCATCCCTAATTTTCATACGTCTTTTCTAAGCTGAGCCACATCAGATCTGTGAAGCTTCTCCTTCTGTGTAGGTTGCTGGAAGATATTTGGAGGATTCAAGTATGTACATCTATATTGTAGGAACAGTAAGCAAACCTGTCTTTGGTTGTTAAAGGTGGTAGGCTTGAAGCCTGATGTCTGAAAGGTTTATTAACAAAGGTTTATCTCCTTTCTATGAATTCTTCTGCTCTTCTCAAGCTACCCAAACCTGAGGTGGCTCCCCAGATCTCTGCATGGAGAGAGGAGAGAAGACGAGATGTTCTCTGAGGATCAGAGCCTAAGTGCCTCTGCTTATGCCCTGTGCTGAATGATGAGAATGATCATCCTTTGGGAAAGTGTCAGAGTCCTTGCTTCTGGGCAGCGTTTCTGTGCTTCCTCCCTAGAATTTCTCCCACTCCTCCTTTACGTGTGACTGACTCAAATGGAAAGAGTGTTCTGATCTAGGCTTCCTGATATAGTAAAGAGCACACAATTAGTCCCAAAACCTCCCCACCCCCATTTTTTTTTTATTTTAACGGCTGTGAATTCCTTTCATTCATAGCACGTGCTGAATCACTCAGAGTTTATAAATAGTCCAACAGAAGTCTGCCACAGTCCTTCAGATAAGGCTGGTAAACACCCACCTTTATCTTCTTTGACACGCTGCCAAAGACCTAATCGGCAATTATCTTGGCAAGGCCACACAGAAACACAGAGTCAAAACCGGAGCTTCAAAGTACAAACCAACGCCATCTCCAACATTGCTTCCTGCAAAGGCTCATGTGCCTTTGCTCTTCCTTTATGTTTTATAGGAGAGGCCAATCATCTCCAAGCCTTACTCCCGAGTTGTCCCTTTTGTTTTAACTGTTCTTGCCTTCTGGCAGCTCTGTGCATGCGCACACTAGGAACAGGCTCCCCCTGTTCCTCTGCCTCTCTGCTATCCGACACTGGAGGCTCCAGAGTCTGCACATAACTCCCAGATGGCCCTGGCCCCATCTCTGCCTCTGACACAGAGCCCTCATCTGAGTCTTCCCCAGACTCCTCACTGTCCGACTCTGCTGGCAGATCACAACAAAGAGCCACAAGTATTCATTTATTTATTATTTATGAGTTTGATTTATACGCCGCCCTTCTCCAGAGACTCAGGGCAGCTTACAATGCATTAAGCAATAGCCTTCATACTTTTGTATATACCTGCTTAGTAGGGCTTTCGGGGGGCCCCTAAGCGGTGTTCTTTTTTATACAAAGTCAGTTTATTGCCCCTACAATCCAGGTCCTCATTTTACCTACCTCAAAAGGATGGAAGGCTGAGTCAACCTTGAGCCTGGTGAGATTCGAACTTGCAGTAATTGCAGGCAGCTGGCAGCTTAAGTGCTAATTTAACAGCATTTAGTCCACTGCGCCACCAGGCTCTTGGACAGGCTAGCTCTGCAGATGGGGTTGAAGGAAGAGACTGAGTTTCCGTAAGGTGGCCTGACTTATTTCATTGATGGACAACTAGCCTGAGATGAGTTCACAAATAGGAGGAAAATGGGTTTGGCAAAATATGGCCTTTGACCAAATTCTTTGGGGCTGCTGGAGGGGTGATGTATAGAAGGAAGTACAGTGGGAGCCCTCTTAAACCAGTCAATCAAAAATCTAATGAAAGTACATTGGCTCATAAATTTCATTGTCTTCCCTGTTTGGGATTGTAATCCAAATGGCAGAGGAGGAGGAACCATTGTATACTTTAAAAGTGTCCATTCTTGCTCAGAATTAATTTGACAGTGCTCTGGAGAGCATCCAGATTAAAGTAAACATGGCAATGAATAAAAGCAATTCTGTTGCTGCTGCTCATCAAACCAAGGAGAAGACATGCAACATTCTTTATTTATGAAACAGAAATGAAGTGCAGGGCCATAGGATGGAAAAATCTGTTTTGGTACCATATTTGTGGAATAAGTCTTCAGAAAGAAATTCCATAATATCCAAATCATTTGGATATTTCTTTTCCTCATCTCCCAAGCGTATCCATGCTTCTCATTACAATGTTCTTCCTGGAACTGGGAGAATTTAGATTGTTCTCTATAGGGTTTGAGCGTCCGTATTTGAGCATCAAAAAGAATTCTATGTATAAAAATAATTGTTTGACTAAATTGGATCACAAAGAGGAAAGGGGCACACAGAGCAAAAGCTCTGTTTTGAAAAAATGTCTTTTTAAAACATCTAGAATAATTCAAAAATAATATACACCACATTTTGTTAACTCAGGAAAATAAAATGGTCACATAAACTACAACGAAAGGGATGTGGTGGCTTTCGATTGACTGAGCTTGTCGATCGAAAGTTCAGCGGTTCGAATCCCTAGCGCCGCGTAATGGGGTGAGCTCCCGTTACTTGTGTCAACTTCTGTCAACCTAGCAGTTCGAAAGTACTTAAAAAATGCAAGTAGAAAAATAGGGACCACCTTTGGTGGGAAGTGTTCTGTGCACCTTTGGCATTTAGTCATGACGGCCACATGACCACAGAGACGTCTTCGGACAGCGTTGGGTCTTCGGCTTTGAAGTGGCGATGAGCACCACCCCCTAGAGTCGGGAACGACTAGCACACACGTGCAAGGGGAACCTTTACCTTTTAAAGTACAATGAAGAGGCATACTGACCATCAAGTTCTGTCAATCTATTTTACATTAATGTGCCTAATCAATAACCCTTTCATTTAAATGTTCCTCAATTTTGCTGATTGTCTCAGCAAAATCTCAGATGCTCAGAAAATGCCTCTGGGTGATGTATACATGATTGACATGGAGCTTGGCTGGGGCAAAGCTTCTTCTGATGTCCACGCTGCAGAAAGTCTCAAGAACCTGTCCAGCTACTGAGATTGACCAATTATCAACGTGTCCAATTTGATTCCAGAGCCTGGGAAGGGGCTTAGAGGATGACATTCTGTGTTTGGAACTTTCTGGAGGTTTTTCTCACCATTTCTTCTATTTCTTTCCTAGGAAAAGCATCTGCGATTAAGGGAAATTTTGCAAGGCCTTTTGAAGGCCATCTGCTCATTGCCCTGCAAGTCAACAGAAGAGAAGAAACTTTTCAAAGCAAGAAGCAGACCTGACTTTTTTTTTTCCTCTGCCTCATTTGTCATTTGACTGAATACAATAAAGAAATGTTGTTCTCGTAGGTCTTTACCTAGGTTAGTAAGGCAAATAACAATTGACGTTGGGCTGACATACAATAACTATGAGACAAGAACCTTTTATTTTATACTTCTGAAAGCTTATCTGTGCTTGTAGTTATATCCAAATGTTTCAGTCCCGCCTTGTAATCCTCCCTTTTGTTCTGGCTGTTAGATATCAGTTCCAAATGCTCCATTCTGTGTTATGGTTAGATTCGTGATCTTCCCTAGAGTATAATATTTAAGTCAAGCTTTATCAGGCTACTTATAGAGAAGAATTTGGTCCCTTGATTGTGTTCCAGGGAAATGTTTTCAATTCCTTCTACTGCCAGACACATGATGTGGATCATACTAACCATTTTTCCCAAGCTTCCTTGACCCCCCTCCCCCCTTGCCATAATAAACTAATTTGCACAAGGGCGGTGGGGAATTTGGCAGTTGTCTGCAGAGGGAAGTTCTCTCACAGATACGGACCAAATACCAGGCAGAACATTGCTCCGTGCAAGATGCAATCCAAGCAGGGCTGTTCACAGTTCCTCCTTTCACCACTGCTGCCATCTTGACAATTCAGCTGAACATTTTTTTTTTTAAAAGAAACTCAGAGGAGAACCAAAAAATGATGAACTGGTCAGCTGAATGCCTGTTCCAGGCAGATTGATAGAAATGATGATCAAAGGAAAAGGAAGCCATGCCAGAAAATTAGCATGGATTCCTCAAAAGGAAATTCTGCCTGCCTGGAGGATTTTTTTTTTTTTGAGGGTGCCAATGGACACATATTGGAGATGCCCACTTGACTCTGAATACCTGATTTTTTTAACAAAAATAATCTTTGCTTAAAGTTTGCCACCAAGACTTCCAGTTATGAGGAAAGGGGCCTGTCATTTTAATGATTACTAATTAGTTAAAAGAAAAAATCCCAAGAGAAAACAGTGGGAATAAATGTGGAATTTTCCTCTTGGAGGGATTGCTGCCTTTAAACTTGTTCATAATGATCTTAACTGGGGTAAGAAATGAGCTGACCAAATTTGGGGATGACACAAAACTATTCAGTGACCAGGCATGAAGAAGCATCTCTTAAACTGAGTCAACGCTCAACAAAATGGCAAATGTAAAATGGTGGGCTTTGGGACAGAAAACCCTAACTCAGGGGTCCCCAAAGTTGGCAGCTTTAAGACTTGTTGACATCCACAAGTCGTAAAGCTGCCAAGCTGACTTCTTCCCTAACTTCACATATAGCCAAATGGGAGCTGAGTAGTCTGAGATTAACCAAATATTGTTGGGTCCTGTTAGGAGGCCCAATGGTGCTATTAGGCTGTTTCCTTTCCCAGCTGTGACAAATTCTGTGCTAGAGAACATTTGGAAAGATAATGAAAATAAAGCTTTCGGCTCTGTAATGCCACATCTTTCTGTGAAATATTGTGTACAGTTCTGGTCATCACCGGTGAAAAGGGAATATATAATGACAATGCAGGGAAAAATGTGGAAGAAGACAATTACAATGGTCATCAAATTAAAATTTCTTCCATACCAGAAATATTGAGAATAGCAATAGCACTTAGACTTATATCCCACTTCATGGTGCTTTTACAGCCCTCTCTAAGCGGTTTACAGAGTCAGCCTCTTGCCCCCAACAATCTGGGCCCTCATTTTACCCACCTCGGAAGGGTGAAAGGGTGAGTCAACCTGGTGAGATTCAATCTGCTGAACTGAATGGTGGAATCTATAGCTTGGAAGAATGGAGACCGAGGGGGGGTATGGCCAAGCTCTGTAACATGGAGATATTTTTCTCCTGTACTCCACTGGGGATCAGGGTTCATTTGTTTGACCAATACTGGTCTCCATCAAGGCAAATCCTGTGTCCTTCCTTAGCCTTTGAAAGTTGGCCATGATATTGGATAGCTGAGGTGAGTCAGCCCAATGTTAACTGGCTCTTCCTGGTTTTCAGTTTGTGCTGAATGTTTAAACCTGCATAATATTTACATCAGGTACAGAAATCTTGGATACGTTCATAGCCTATTTAGAGCCAGGACAGAGGCTCCTCCTATGTGCCAACGGTGGGAAGAGGGGCAGCTCATCTCCTGATAGGAACATCTGGACTCGCCATTGTTAAGAGAATGCACTTGTCTTTCCTTGCAAGAAGCTGGCTTTGGTGAGAATGACTTCATGGAGAGACCTGAAACAGGAAGGGGGGACTAAAGAAAGCCAGGAGTGTCCCCTACCCCTACCCCCACCCCCACCCCCAATCTCTCTTCTCTTTGTGTATGTCTGCTGTGATGGGGAGCAGGGAGTCACCCCAGGGCTCTCCTCTGAAGCAAAACAGGTTCTGGAGCACAAGGGTTTCTTGAGTACTGATGAAGTGTAGATGCTGAGCTTGATTGCTCATGGTTTATTCAGTACTTTTGAAGAATCCTGAAAAGGTTTCCTTTGGTGTAAATATCTCCTGAATCACTCCATTGATGTTTCCCCCCTTGGGGATTCAACTGGAAACTGTACCACTCCACCACCTATTTACCAGCATCCGGCTTCTTGGAACACGTTAAATCAGGGTTTTTTTTCCCCTGAATATGAGAGGCGTTATTCAAAATACTGTATTAATAATTGGCCTTTGATCCTGGATTGATCTATTTGGGAGTGTAATCAATTTACAAAAGCTTTAAACTGATGCGTAAGAGTGCGTGTGTCTCTTGTGTGCTTCAGTTCAAGTTGTTCTTTTAAGAAGGCATTAGGAACAGTGTCTTTCAATGCCAGCATGATGGCTACTCTTGGTGTGCTTTAGCCAAAGTTTTCTCACCAAGACGAAATGCAAGAGAACTTCCTCAGCAACTGCAGACCCAACCATTAAAGAATGGAAAGGGGGGGGGCTAAATACATCTATTGATTAGGATGAGTTCTACTTACCTTTACTACCGGTTCGCAGCGGGGCCGCGCACATGCGCATAAGCTTCCTGATGATGTTGGGGTCGGTGGGTGGAGCCTCCCGGCGGGAGGCTCCACCCACCGACCCCAACATCATCAGGAAGCTTATGCGCATGTGCGCGGCCCCGCTGCGAATCGGTAGTAAAGGTAAGTAGAACCAGTCCGAACCGGGGTCGACCCACCATTGCTAGCGATATTATTATTATTATTATTGTTATTATTATTATTATTATTATTTAATTTTTATACCGCCCTTCTCCCGAAGGACTCAGCCAACCGTAAAACAAACCAAATACAAAATTTAAAAGCATTTTAAAAACATATTAAACAATTTGGCCCTAATCATTAAAAATAAACCCCAATTAAAAATCATGTCTAGGCCAGCCCAGCTTGTTGGAACAGTAGCATCTTGAGGGCACGGCAGAAGGTGCGTAGGTCAGGGATCATCCCTGACCTATCCCTGATCCCAATGTTTCTGCAATACTATCAAGGATTGTCACGACAGATCTCTCTCACACACAGTGTTGATGATTTACCAGGACCTGTTACTTATCTCAGATGCTTCTGGTTAGACTTTTATTGCACAACTCTCCCCCATACCTACTTTCTGTGTTGCATTTTTAACTCTAAACATTGTATTCTTCTACCTGCAGTTCAGTGGTGGGGTTCAAAATTTTTTACTACTGGTTCTGTGGGCATAGCATGGCATGGCTTGGTGGGCGTGGCAGGGGAAAGATACTGCAAAATTCCCATTCCCTCCCCACTCCAGGGAAAGGTTACTACAAAATCCCCATTTCCTGCTAATCAACTGGGACTCGAGAGGCAGAGAATAGACAGGGGCAGGGCCAATCAGAGATGGTATTTACCGGTTCTCCGAACTACTCAAAATTTCCACCACCAGTTCTCCAGAACTGGTCAGAACCTGCTGAAACCCACCCCTGCTGCAGTTCCCCACTGTTTTATCCCTATATCTTAGTTCTTGCCAGAGGGAAAAGGATTAAGGTCAGAAGGAAACATTTGGAGTGAAGGGTTAAGAATACTGTCCTGAGTCTTGCCTAAGCTTACCTGTCGCCCCCATCCCAGGCTCTCCAATGCATTCACCAGGAGACAAAGATGGCGGTCCAGTTCAGGGGGTCCTGCAGCAGATTCCCAGGGCGAGAGCTGCACCCTCAGAGACTCAGGCAGCCTCTGCATTTCCCCCTGGAGCTTTCCAGGCCTGACTGCGTGTCTTCGGGTGTCCTTCAGGCTCCAGAGTCAGAAAGGGAACCGCAGCCCCCTTCCCCTTTGCTTCAGGGTGTTCCTGGGTGCAGCTGACCGTCTGTCTGCTTCCAGAGAAAACCGCAGGATCTTCCTTGGGTTGAGCTTGTTAGTCCAAGAAGAGCCCACTTTGAAGGAGGGCAGATTCAGTTCGCATTTGATGGTGTGGATATTCGTATTTTATTTCTATCGACAAGCATACTTTGAGCTTATTTTCAGATGTGGTGCCAAGAAGGCTTTGTCATGTTTAAAAGTATACTTTAATTCTGGCAGTTGTATGATGCCTTCATGTTTTGTGTAGACCCAGCCTCTCATTGGCTCCCCTCTTGCTATTGTTACAGACCACACAATGGCCTTTCTTTCGTTGAATGCTGGAACCTTGTAAAGAAACCATTCCACAGGTGAGAAGTCGAGGAGAGCTTTATACAAATCTTTTAACAAAGATCAGACTCCTCTTTTGAACCTTGCCAGTTGAATTGAGAGACGGAACAGCTGAGATGGATATGGTGAAAGGTTGGAGGTTTTTTTTTTTTTTCTTCCCGTCTTACTGAAAACATCCACCCTCCACTCCTCTCCAAGCCCTGGGTATTGAGGACGTTCACAAAAGAGACTGAGATGAGAAAAGGCAGCTTAGTTTTAAAAATGAGAACAAAGGTTTTTATTATTATTATTTATATGGTACTTTTCTAATGTGCAGCATTTCTTTTCTGTCTTCTTACAGTCCCTAATTTAGATGCTCAGTGATTCTGAAACACTGGGTGGCCGCTCTTCCAGCAGGCACAGGGTCACAAGATCTTCTTGGCCTTCCCTTCCTCTCCCTTGACCAGCACAATAACCTGGGCAGGGAACTACCCAGGTCTACAGAGTCTACCAATATCTGAACTGACCTGGGCTGATTGACAGATATAATACAAGCAGTGGCAGGATTCAAAGAATTTAACAACCGGTTCTCTGCCCTAATGACTGCTGAGTGGACATGACCAGGGGGTGTGACACATAGCACTTGGCCTCATGCATCCTCCTGGGAGAAAGAAATGGGCCATGGGGGGGCCACGCTGCTCCCCCCATGCCCTGTTTGGGCCTAGTAGGGCTCCCTACATCAGAAAACAAAATGAAAGCTGGCCAATGTTAGCCCTTGGCCAGGGTGAAGGGGGCAGAGGAAGAATGGAAGATCAGCTCAAGCTCCAATTCGTTTCACCAGATTTATTGAAAGAAGCAAATATATCAGAAGCTGGATTGTTTTTTACGTAGAATCCCAATTTAGTTCTTGTAGTGGAAACTTTTTCTTTTGGGAGGGGGCACTCTATGAAATGACAGGAGGCTGTTCTCTTACCTGCTCAGTGAGGAATGCCCACGGCAGAGGTGTGTCTGTCTCAGGCTTTGACACACCATGACACACCGTGAAGATCCTTCTCTGAGTCAGTTGGCATTGGCCCCAAGATATCTCAGATTGAGGGGGGGCTTGCAGACCCCATCAAATCTCAGAATCACCAGAATCAAATCTTTCCGCAGTGATTTGAGGGTACCTGAACTGACCTGAAGTCTCTGTGGCTCATTTTCTTAAAAAAAGAAAAGAAACAGAAACAGAATGCTTACAGGAAGAGCTACTAGGGATTTTTGGTGTCCCCCCCCCAAAAAAAATAGTAAGAAAATATGCAAGACCCCAGCAACGTTACATGTGTAAACAGGATAAGAACAACTTTGTCTCTAAATAGTCCAATGTAAGTTGTTTCAGATGTTTAATTAAATATCCACAAAAATGCTGGAATCTTTTCTTTAAAAAAAGGGGCAGATTTATTTAGCTAAGTGAGGATGGATGGATCCTTTTTTATTATTTTAACCAACAAAAAAAGAGCAAGTAATAACATTATGTACCAGATGTTTAGATCTTGGTGAAGATATTGCTGAGAATTATTGTTGGCTATTATTCCCTACTCTACCCCTGCGTCCTTTGTTTCTCAGCCCTAAGAGTGAAGATGGCTTGGCATGAAAAGGGTCTGAGATAATGTTGGGGGCAGTTGGGGGGGGGGGCATGCTGATATGATCCTTGTGGTGGTGCTGGGAGCCCTGGGCGGGTTTGTCCACAGATGTGTTTCAAATCCTGTGTTTGCAGGAAGAACACCTGGGTGCCTCCTCTCTTTTCAGTTCTTGCTCTGCTGGTTCAGGAAAAGGAGGCTTTCAAGCTTTAGTGTCTTTTACTTTATTTCATTGAGTCTTTACTCCTAATTTATGATGCATGTAGAATTGAGCAGAAATGATTAAAATCTCTCCTTTTTTTCCACCCATTTTAAAATGGCAGAGGTCTTCTGGAAAAGGGGAAGCAGCCAATCAGTGGTTTCATAGAGAAAATGATCAACTTTCCCTGCAAAAGATTAGTTATAGATGTCAACTGGTGCCAATGTTTTGAAGACATCTATAACAATTATTGGAAAAATACATTTACTCACATACTTATTGGCTGTTCACTCATGTAAATTAGGGAGCGACCTTAATGGTTTGAGATCATGTATTTTCATAGCAGGGAAGTTATAATTCATGATTAATGTCAGTATTATTTTTAATTTATTGTATGTCTATTGCTGGTCGATGGCTGTAATAAAGTATTTATTCTATTCTATTCTATTCTATTCTATTCTATTCTATTCTATTCTATTCTATTCTATTCTATTCTGCAAAAGATTATCTGTGAACTAGTAGCCCCTCAATACCTTCCAAATGGCAGGGGTTACACATGAATCAGGAGTTTGCCCTTCGGTGCCACCAAGGTCCCATGCTCTGCCAACGCTTTTATACATGTCACCCGGCTGGCTGCACTGAGGTTGACAGCCCCATCCTGGAGGAGCACAATGGCCGGTTCTCTCGAGGGGCCCCAGATCCCAGGGGGGCAGGTGGAACCCCTTCAGCCATGGGGGGAGTCAGGGAGGGGGAGCCGTGGCAAAACAAGGGTTTGCCCATATTTTACCATTCTTATTATATTAATTCCTAGAGGAGACAGAACTTAAAAAAAAAACAGGCCAGTGCTCTCTAAAATGCAGCCTGATCGTTCAAATTAATTAACTAAATCAATTAAAATTAAAACAGTGTCATCCCTAGGGACCTGGAGTGGCACCTGCCCTCTGGAATGAGGTCACCCCTAGTTTTGTGCAGCTCTTGCCCTAATGGCAGTCCAAAAAGACCCGGCTATTTACCCAGACCATGGTTTAGGGTAGGAGGGACTCCTCTGTTTTTGATATTTGTGTTTCTATTGTTGTTAGGTTGCCATCTGGTGATTGTTTTGTGTCTATTTTTGTATTTGTTATGGTTAATATGTATTTTCTATTTTTCTGTTATTTACGGTTGTGAGCCACCTAGAAACGGTTAGTCAGATGACATCCAAATTGAAAGAATTTTTAAAAACTGAATGCACAAACACAAGCTAACTTCACCTTGATTCTGTTGATCATCAGCGAAAAGAACTTGATTTCTGGGCTACCAAATTTGAACTGTAAAACTCTAAGCGGCCACCAGAGGGCAGCAAAGACCTGGAGTTTTCAGTATCCCTTTGCTGCCCTCCAGTGAGGATGTGCTTGCTGGGACCTTGATGTGGTGTCTTATTCCCTGATAATTGTGCTGCAATCCTATATACACTTTGGACCGAAGACTGTTTACTTCTAGACCAGCTCAACTTGCTTCCTTCTGTGAATATTGCCAGAGAATGAAAAGCAAAACCCTGCCTTCAGGTGTAAATTCAGAATACGCTGTTTGGTGTGATGCCTTTTGTAATACTTAATAAGTAGCTTGTGTAACTGTTCTGAAGGGGAAGGGGAGTTTATATAAGGTCAAAAGAATATTGAAGTTTCATTTTGGAAGAAAATATAGCAACTGCCAAGGCTGATTAGTCATAAAATCCACCGTATGATCAAGAGCCATCAATACCTTTTCTTTTAATGACTAATCTAACAAGAAAAACATCAAAGATCTCTTTTAAACATGCGCGCACACACACACAGCCTGAGTAAACTGAAATATTTGGCTAAGCCAGTAAGCATTAAATAAAACAAGTTTTTGAAATTGCACTTTTTGTTTTGTTCTAAAGTTCACAAAGGTTAGGACTACACTTTATTATATTAACTGCTTAGTTTTTAATGCATTCCTAAATTGCCATGTAATCCAAAACCTTGTTGTCAGTTGCTCGCTATTGGAAAGTCCCTTGAAATGGGTAGGCTGATTATAGAGCAGGCTCCAGAACAAAACATGTTTGTATGATTGCAGATATATAGTTCTAATCTACTCTATTTCCTTGCCAGAAAAAGAATAAGAAAGAACCTGGGATCCAAGTTATTTTTCCTTTAATCCTTTCCTCCCCTCCAAGTCTTCCTTCTCCTCCTCCTCCTCCCTCGGATACTCCTGACAAAGGGTTTCATTGCAGGCCTTTTAAAAATACTCAAGATACAAGACAGCTTGGTGTAAAATTCTGTTGTTTTCCTTCCTGTGGGGACTTGGCTGTAAATTGCTAAGCCAAAGTTAGCTACAGAGATTTCATTGTCGTATGTACTTACATCATCTTAATGAGATTTTATTTTACTTTGTCAAAGTCCTATTAATGGAAATGTGTTCTTGATTTCAAACAGGCCACTTTTTTATGCAAAACAGGATTCAGCTGACTCTAATAAAAACAGCCTGCACTTCTCTAAGCCCTCGTCATAATGGATTGATAGTGTGTGTGTGTTTTACTTCCCAAGACAAGACTGTATCAAAGAACACTATAAGCAGATTTCTCTTTCTCTTTGCAGAATAATTGCATGGGTTGGGTTACATTATGATCTCCAAATGAATAGTATCGCTTAGAACAAACACTTCTATCTTTTATCTTCCCCTTGCATACAGGGCTAAGCTTTTCTTTTGAAAAACACCAAAGCTACTTTTCCAGATAAGTCATTAAAATGTTTCCAAAGTATTTTAACTGCCAGATTAACTAAATCTGGAAAACAAAGAAAGATTGCTTACATTCTTGCAGCAGAAAGCTTGCCAATATGTAATAACAAGCAACAAATTAATTTCTTTTGCAACTTCAGCCCAGCAGTACATGATCTGGAGAGACCCTCCTTCCCAAAGGACTTGGGAATGGAAGAGAGGGGGCCTTTCTTAGTCAGGTTGCTCTCTCAGCCCAGAATTTTCCTGGAGTTCCTTTGAAAAGGACTTCTGGGAACCCCAAACCCTGCCCACCCCCCACCCCTTAGCCTTTCCATGTCAGGTGCATTATGCCAGGAGGGGGAGTGACCCTTTCCAGACATGGCAGGTCCACAAAGAGGTCCTTCAGGATTTCCCAGAATGCTTTGCATTGAACCAGGGCTCCTGGCCCAAACAAAGCCAGCTTAAAGTGCACCCAGCCTGAGCAGCAGCAAACACAGAATTGCATCTACTTCCCCCTTAAAAATTTCCGCTCCGGTGCAGTCAATTAAGGGTCGCCATGACCTTCTGGCATTTTTTTCCCCCTTAAATCTAGGAAGCCTCTTCCCCTCCTCTCCCCACCCCGATTCTCCTCTAATTCTGCCTCCCCACAGAGTCTAATATAATCTGCTTCGGATCAAAGATTGTTTATGTCAGCAGTGTTCATGCTACATAATTCTAAAATGCTTTAATAAATTTATCAACTGGAAAATATTGCAAACATTTCATTTCCTTTGATACAGACGGAGGGCCTCTCCTCCCTTGTCCTCCCCCCCCCACCCCCCACCCCAGCCTGTATTTCATTGCAAATTCCTGCTTCGATGAATCACCCGTCATATTTGCTTTAACTTTCCTGTGGTTCTACAAACAGACTTTATATGGCCGGACTTCAAAGATGGTTGAAATAAAGGTTGGAAATGTGATAGCCATCATCTATTATTAGGCACTAAATGCTAAACCACTTTGCATTTGAGGCCTTAAGACATGAATAATCTTTTTTAAAATGTATGTTTTCACCCCCATCTGCATTTATCACAGAGGACTGTTTAGAACACTAATACTTTCCATAAACCACAATTGGCTCTGATTTCCCCCACTCCCCATCCCCAGTATTTTAAAGAACTTGTAGCATTATAACAGGCTTCTCGTATGCCAAACCAAAATACTCTACATGATGCTTCTCACAACCTAAAATTAATGTGTTACCGAGATGTTGACCCAGAGGCATTTCTGGGGCGGGGGGGGGCGCAGATAAGATCTAAATTTTGAGAAGGAAGTCAAAGAGCGACTCTGGGGAATGTTACAGTCCACAATCGACATTAAATGATTAGAAAAAATAAGCCGCATGTGAGCTTGAAAGAATTTATTAGCTTCATCCCAGAGTTGCATACATGGCAGGAATGTTAATTGTAAAAATCTGCAAAGTAGCATTTCTGGTAAACAAGCAAGCTGTATGAAACAAAAGACCACGTTTGCCCCCCATCCCCACTCCTTATTATATTGGATCTGAATTTCTTGTGCCTCTGTGAGGCTTTTGACCATCAAAGTGTTTGGGTATTAGCAGCAGCTCTTTACAAATTTAGGAAGGAGTTTGATCCCTTCCTCCAGGAACACAATTGAGCCCTGGTAACATTTTGTTCTTAGGTTTACTAAAAGTTCCTGAAAACATATTAGAGTCAACCGGGTTTTTTTAAACAAGGGTTTCAAAACCCAGAACCTAAATCTTGAGAATGCTTAGGGGAAGAGACTGCCCTTCTCTTTGCCTCCAGATGCCTTCTAGGAGCCATCTCAAAAGCTGCTGCCTTGTAACCTTCTCTCAGGGTTGGTAGAAGCGAAGTCCCAGTTACAGCAAAAAGTGGATTACTTGGAAGCATAACTGATCAGCGAAAATGGAGGGCTATAATTGATCTTCGTAAGGTGGTTTGTGTTCCTGCAGATTCTCCCTTCAATCCTTTCTTGGTAGAAATCATCCCGGGGTGTCCAAGCTCCTTTTCACTTGGGTGCAGAAAACACACACCCAGGTCTCTATCCAGGGGAGGCCACTCAATTGCTTCCTTGTTGGAAGGTGGCCTGTCCTCGGTGCATAGGGACCTGGGTGTCTACGCACCTCTCTCCCGGCCTCCATTTTTGCTCAAGGTGTAACAGGCGCCGCTCAGCAAATTGCATGCAGACGCAGCTTGGAAGGGCATTAATGCTCCTGGGGGAGGGAGCAGAGCTCGGAATTGAAATTGTTCATTCAGAGGCATGCTGCGCTGAAGAACATAATAGTTTCTGGGCAACAAGTACTAGTAACTAATTTGCCAAGCCCGGGTCTTATATAACCTTAATTCACTCTATAAATTAGGTTAGTCAAAGGAAGTGTAAACATCAAACAACATTCCTGAGTGAGCTATTAAACATTAACTTTTTGCAGATTTTTCTTTTTAAAAAATCTGCCTTACTGTCTTGCACAATCTCATGTGAGGAACAGAACATTGTTACAGTAATTGATGCAACAAGAATAGTGAAAAGGGAAGGGAAGGGAAGGGAAGGGAAGGGAAGGGAAGGGAAGGGAAGGGAAGGAAAGGTGTGTGCCAACCAAACTTGGCTTATTCACAAAGATAATAGCAATATATAATGTTACTATTTCTATGCTACTCCATACCTTCCTAGCAAGAGGAATTAAATTAGTACTGGAATCAGTTAAAACTTTAAAAAGAAACTGTTGAATTCCTCTCTGTGTGAACAGATGGATATTTTCAGAGAACTGACATGACAGGTTGTTACGGTAAGTTAAAACCTAATGACAGTAAAACCACAACAATATCTGACCTCTGGACTGGGCAGTTTAGGAGCAGTTCTACTCATCAGCCTAACTTCTGACTGGCATTTCTCTGTTGGGTTGATCTGAACACGTGTGTCCAAAGCGGGATTTGCTGAAGAGACTGAGCGCCCTCCCTTTCCATCTCCATGACACCCCAGATCCTCCCAGCAAGTGCAACTGCCTGATAATGGGTGTTACCTGCTGGGATGAGTAAAAGAGTAGCTTGCTCTAACCATTAGCCAGCTGCTCTCCTTTCATACTTGCTGCATGAAAAAGCATGAGCACCCCAGATACAGCCAGGCCTTGAGGGACTTCTGGAGCATCAAGAGAGATGGAGCTAACCTATTTGGGGGGTGGAGCAGGGAGAGAGCAAATGTAATGCAAGTAGTGCTGAGAACATCTAACTTCAGCTGGAGCTTCTTCTCTCGATGCTACGCAATCATAAAGTCTTACATCAACCGTTGAAAGTATGGAGGTCAAGGGCTGCTATATCTGGGCTGTAGTATCCAGGACAGCCAGCGGCTGGCAGCAAATAGGCACAGAAAACTGGGCATCTTGTTGTCATCAGAACTTTCCTCGTGCAGCCTTGGCAGCCCTGGCCCAGGTCCTCTTTGCCAAGAGAGTTTGCCTTGCCAACTGGCTTATAGAAAGCAACTACCACAACAAAAGGTTGCATCCCACACACTTTGCAATTTTGTTTTTGCCTGAACCCGGCTCCTCTGCCTGAGCAACCATTGCACTCACCTTTGTGTTTCAGGTAATTTAACTTTCAACATCAATTAGCAGAGACGTAAATAACGTATCTGCGGAATGAAGCAGTAATTATATACGTGCAAGCATGAAAGCTACTGTTTCTCCGGGAACAGCTGTGAGCCTTAGTTTTTAAAGTTAATTTTGTTAGCCAGGAGCTACAGGCAAAATCCCCTGCACTTTTCAGACCTTTTAATGGCATCCTTAGATGCGCTGCTGAGAAGTTCTTTTCTCACCACTGACTCACCTTTCTCAAGCATTGCAACAATTCCAGTTAAAGTTCATAATTCAATCCAGTAGAAGTTTTTGCGGTTGCTGTTGTTGTTTTCCAATTCCCAGCCTTGCCGAGGATTCTGAGAGCTTTAAGTGGTCCTCCTTCAAGATCCAGCCAAGGCTGACCCTGCTTAGCTTCTGAGCTATGTCAAGGCTGGCCAAGGGGCTCCCAGCAGCCAGGACAGATCCTGGAGCTCTATGGCTCCAAGTTGGAGAAATCCATTTTTTAAAAAAAAAAAAGCAGATTATAGTTTGGGCTATATCTGCCCATTGATTTTACAAGCCTAATTCTTTATCAGTTTAAGTGACTCTCACTTAGAAAAAAAGGATATAATGGCACAAAATGTGCAGGTACTGGTGTAGGAAGTTAGTCCCTACCCCTCTCCTAGAAGAATGAAATATTTTAGGAAATATTAAAAAGGCAGAATACTATATTCCCCTGGATGGGAAATGAAGAAACATGTTTTAAAGACAAAGCAGTTTCCTGCCTCCCCCAACCTTTGTCAATGGGCCATTAAGCCCTCAGCCAAGCTCACTCATTCCCCCCCACCTTTGTCAAAGGACCCTCATCTGCAACACAATAGGACCCAACTTGCAACAGAAACTCACCACATGGCACCTGGGAAGATTACATCAGCCAGCAAGGCTAGTTAAGACCCCCACCCCCGGGAGTCTGACAGCCAATCAGGATGCTCTTCCTGTGCCCCAAGAAGTTGAAAGCTCAGAGAGGGCATAAAACCAAGGCACGCTCTTTTCTGCTCAGGGACTCAAACTATGTGATCCTGTCCACCATTAAATCATCTTTCCAAGCAGTCTCCATGTTCCAGTGTCTTTTTCCCCACTTGGAACTGAACCCAGAAAGATATTTCTTCCAACACTGGTTTATTCATAAACATGCAAAATTAGACATAATGTCAGTGGAAATTGCACTTTAGTGGAGAGAGCTGTGGCTAGATTTATGATGGGCCCCCAAGCCACGTTGGGCTCCCCTCCTCCTTCTTTTTTTAATCTTTGCACCAGGCTTGGACAGCCCAGCCACTCAAATAATGTCAAATATCTTTCTCTGAATGCAGGTCTGCACAAGGGAAGGCAGAAGGCTGTGATTTCTGCCAATTATGCAAGTGTTTTCTTTCTTCTTTTCCTTGTTTGCAGAGCAAGTCTACACACGTTCATGCAGAAATTGGGTTCGTGGGATTTATTCCAAGTATGCAAACCTATAGGAAGAGGCTATTCAGCTCCATTAGGGCAACCTCCTTTTCTTGGAAAATGAACCTTTTCTAACACCTCCAGGTATGGTCTGTGGAGAGGGGGGAGGGAGGTGTTTAAGAGCTCTTGCCCTGGTTTTGTTGCGATTGTTGGGCTTCCGGGGTTAATTAACTTGGCAGAAAGAGCCCATAATCCTGCTAAATATGTCAGCGTCTGATAGGAATTGCACTGATTAAATTTAAGTGAGGTAACCACTCATTAAAAATGGAAATATCAAAGAAATTTAAGGGTAAGATGAGACTTCCAGAGTTAATGAAAATTGTCTCCTCGATTCATAGTTTAGCTTGCTCTAAATACAAGACGCTGTTAGAATCCTTCCCTCCTCTGATACATTTATTTTATTTACTTCTACTTCATCATCTAAGGGCCTCTCAGGGGAACAAAAATATTTAGAAGCAGTTTTATGAATTTATTAGAAGCCACAGAATCTGTTAAAGTGTGTGCTCTGAAGTAGGATGAAGAAAAATAAAACCCTCTCCAAATTTCTCATTTCCTCTTTTGGCATCTGGAGAGAAAAAAACTATGGGAGATTTGCACCGAGAAGAACCGCGATTGAGAAGGGAGATTGGGTGATTTTGCAATGGAGGGCAGGAACTGTCTGTCTTGGCTTATTGGTCAGAATTGGCCAATTCCAGAGTCCCAAGCAGAAAATGGGCAATTATGAATAAAGGAACACAAAGCAAGATTTTGTTTTTCTTGACTTCCTACCATAGTTTCAGGGAGCCTGGAATGACTTCCATGGGGTAACCAACCAATTGTCCTTCTTGGTCTCTGAGATCCCAAGAGAGCTTGTTCACATGATAATTTGGAGCATGTTTTCATTTGAAATGTTGCTTTATTTTTGATTCCTGTTATCAGCTTTATTATAGTTTTAGTTATACGCTGTTTTACCTCATATTTTACCGATGTGCTTTATCATCTTTGCTCTGTGTTCTGTATCCACATAAGTGAGAACTTAGTGGGTGGCCAAAGAAATCAACATAATAAATCCATGCATATCAGAACTACCTGAATCATTGTCTTTGAGGCTAAGAAGTCCACCCACATGAACTGAAGAGAACTAGAAGGAAGAAATCGACCTCTGAAGTGCTCTACAGTGTGTTAGATACCTTTTGTTGGAATCAATCTGACCTCAGTTGATCTAGGAAGCCATGGATTGCACTTGGATGAGGACAATTTGGGAAGTCTAGGGTTAGAGCTAAAAGAGAAATCCCTTCCCCCACCCCCCAAATAAGGTCATAGCAAACAACATAGCTCAGATGTGTCCATGAAAATTATCAGGAGAGGAGTGGGAACTGGCAGGATGGAATATGTTTAATATTTTTCTTTCTTTCTTTCTTTTTCTTTTTTTCTTTTTCCTTCCTTCCTTCCTTCCTTCCTTCCTTCCTTTCTTTCTTTTGAAAGTCACTAAGAAAAATATTAAATGTATTCCATCCTGCCAGCTCCCACTCCTCTCCTGATAATTTTCATGGATGCTGCCCGCGTAGATTCCAATAATCTACTATAGTCTGTTTATGAAGCATGGACACATTAAATTTAGCCTTCAGCTTGATCAACAGGGAAATTCTTCTGTCCATTAGCATGTTCAAGCATACCCTTATTTAATTAAATGAAGCTTTCATAGTTTTGATGAAGAAGAATCATTAGAAATTCAAATTTACCAAATAAATTCATAGACGGCACTTAGAAAAACTTACCATTTAAGATGCTCATTATATTTGCATATTTCAAGATAGATTGGAATTTAAAAGGCCAATATTTATTCCTTTAAAAGTTGAAGAAACAATTACTGAGATTTTACAGATGTTCTTTCAGTTCCACTCAGAAAAAAAACCCAGAGATTTGAGAATTGTGATATCCATTGTACAAAAAAGAAAGATCAATTATAGTTTGGAGATCTTCATGGAAAGCAAATCCTTTCTATATCCAACAGAGAATACCAGTAAAATAATTGAGCCATTAACAGTAACAGAACAGGCTAAAATTGATGCAGAATATCAATATCATGTCAGGCAATAGTTTTTTCTTCATAAACCAAGCTAATGATGGACATACTATGGATCAAATTAATTCCAACAAATATTGATAGACTGAATAGTCAAAATTCTAACATTTTGAAATTTTTAACAACACATTTATATGTCTTCAGAAGACCCTTTAAAGTGGGGTGGGGGGGGGGCTAGAATATAAATGTCTCAAACAAAAATGTAAGACTCTGGGGAAGTGGGGAAAAAATGGATGAATGATATTATATATATATTAGACGTGTACCATGGAACTTGATAAAACCAATTCAAGATGGAAAGGAATATTTAATTTATTGAGATCATAATATTAAGAATTTCAAACCGACATCACCATTGGTAGAAAAGGACCTCTGTCAGTGGGAGAGTTTCCTAATCTATGGGGCTAATGAAAATGCCCTTGTAGATGGATACACAACCACACAAACCAACTGCTCAGTCGTGACAAAGATAGGTAGACTAAATTCAGATTGACTTTGGGTGTTGGACCCATGGACGTATCCAGGTTGTTTCCTTGGCAGCAACGCAGCCATAGTTCTGCCATCTTGGAGAAGGGGTGGGATGACTTTTCCATGTAGCCTACAACCTTGAGATTTTCTTACATCTCTCATCCCAGAGGGCTCCAACCTTGGCAACTTGAAGCCTGGTGGACTTCAACTCCCAGAATACAGTAAGAAATTCCATCTGGCAGTTATAAAGTCACTTCTGAAAACTGTCGAGGGCCCCTATCAGAGAGTTGTCTGACAGGTCCCACTGCTGGGGGGGAGGGGGGAGCCTTAAGCACATCCGGTTTTCCAAATGTTGGCATCAGCAGAGAGATTGGCAGGTCCATCAAGCCAAGAGAATTAGAGAGCAACCGGGCTCCTCATGCCAGGACTGAAGACTGGCAAAGTGAGTGTGTCCCTCGTGACTATCCACACACCTTCTCGGATTTGAAGGTTTTGTGCCAGCTGCCACGTGCCAGCCGCTGCTCCCTTCCATTTAACTGGTCTCCTCTCCCCTAAATGTTTGTAACCGTAGATGCTTTTCAGCCTAAGCCATGAAGCTTATTTGGCTTAATAAATTAATGCTGCTTGGGGAACAGCAGGAGATTCTGCGTTTTTAAAAAGGCCCAATTGCTTTATGGGTTTATTAAACTGCCACATTTTCTCTTTCTCTTCTGAAAATAGCATTTTATTAGAAGCTTAACTCTGGAATGTTCAAAAGGAAAGCACAGAACCATTACAACATTATCTAAATTTCTTTCACCCCCCTCTCCTTCCCCCCCAGGTATTCATACCCAGAACCACAACCAGGCTCTGCAGGATAAAAACCAACTTATGATTAAATTGGAATTTAAATCCCTGTGTTGTTGTTGTTTTCCCAGGTAGCACGGAGAGGGGAGGACGTGATGTTGCCAGAGGAACCGTGAATCATATATTCTTGCAAATTGCCCATTATGTGCAATAATGTCTCTGCATTTTGAGATGGAGATACATTCTCAGCTGGGAAGGAGAGACAGCAGGGTGCAAAGCCCTTGCTGAGCCCTAATTCAGGGCCATGGCACCTCTCAAACCTAAAAGTGAGGTGCTGCTATTGACTGCAAAAGGAAGTCTCACTGACCTCTTAGGGCCCCAGCCAGCATGGCCCAGTGGCAAGGCACAGAATACCTGGGCTGCAGAGTGGGCAGCCAAAGGGAGAGAGGCTTAAAAGCAGGATTCAAAGGGAAATGTCCAGTGGGGTTTACTAGAGAGTCCATTTCTAGAAAAGATCTGGCATTGAGGGGATGGGTTTGCTCCAATTAGGGTAGGGAAAGAAAAGGGCTGTAAACGGTTCACTCCAAGGCTCAAAATGGCAAATGCCAATCCAGACGAATAAGGCCAAATGGTGCCCACTGCCACAAAAACAGACACACCCCTTCATTGAGATGGCAGTGATCACCAGGAAAGAGGTCTTGGAAGGCCGGGCTGCTGTCAGAAGCTTCCAAGCTTGGATTCAAAGTAAAGGGCCAGTCCTGAGATCAAGGTTGCGATGACCGCCATTGGGATGCTGTGAATGAGGGTCTTCTCAACGTCCCCAGAGAAGGAGGCCTTAGGGATGGAAAAGCTGCTTTTAGAGCTTGGCTTAGGGTTCAGCCTCAGCGCAGGGCCTTTCAGGACCAACAGAAAGAACCCCTTTTAAGTTGTGGAATTTCCTGCCATATGTTGGGCTGATGAAGGTCACCAACCCATGTGGTTTTAAAGGGTCTGAATCTGCGGCGATGAATCTGACTGGCTCTTTGCCCTTGAGAGCCAGGTATGACCCTCCTCTGACTGTAGGTGAGCTCTCCTGATGCTCCTCCTTGAATGAGGTGTAAGCCAGGATCCTAAACCTGAGGGCCCCTGCTGGCCTTATCCAAGAGATGCTCTCTTGCATTCTGGGATCTTGGCTTGCAGATACAGAAAATCTATTCTCACGGTGAGTGACAGAAGCATGCAGCTCCCAGGGCTAAGGGCTGCTAGCCAAGGCAGGCTCTGGTCTCCAACTTTCTGGTGCACCGGAGATGATCACTTCAGGGCTCTCTGGAAATGGCTCTTTGATGTGTCTTTCCAGCTCTCTGGGAGCCTCTCATGCAACCAAGAAGAGGAGAGCAGGCAACTGAGCTGCAGGGAAGCTGGGCTTGGGATTTGCAACCAGTCATTGGGCAGGGAAGGGAGAAGGGCTCACTGCATGGTTACTTTTCCAACCGGACATTCAGAGGAGGGTTAGGCTGGGAAAAGGGGAGGCACTTAGGCATTATAGTCTGGAGCTCAAAAATCCCTTTGACTACTAGGTGGCAGCAGTGAGATATCTTATTTATTTATTTACTAAATGTATAAGCCACCCAACTTGCCATCTGCGGTTTTGCAGCCTGAGTGGCTCCCTTGAAGATTCCTGGCAAGAGGTGATGTGAGTGGGAAAAAGGCCAGAAACCTTCCCTCTTTCCCAGTTTCGATAGACAAATCCTTGTGCTGGAATTCTTGAAAAGTGAAGTCCAACTTTCCCACCATTTAAAGTGCATTGTAGGTTTTTCTCAGAAGGGGAACCGCCTTGCTGGCCAGGGACATTCCCTCTTGTGGTGACCACTGCTCCAGAGGCATCACAAAGGTCTCAACCACATCACAGAAAGAGGAGATATGACCACAGAGCTTCTGCGGCAGGGGTGAAATGCTACTGGTTCGCACCGGTTCAAGCGAATCGGTAGCGGCTGCGGCACGTGGTTCGGTGAACCGGTAGCAGCGGCAGCGCGAAGCTCCACCCACCCACCTGGATGTCGTTGCTTCCTGGTTTTAACCAGGAAATAACCTGTTTTTGACCCTCTGTGCATGTGCAGAGAGTCCAAAATCGTATGTGACACGTGCAGAGTGCGCACTTCCAAACAGGTAGAGAAGGTAAGTAGATTTCACCCCTGTTCTGCAGGGTATCTTTTTGATAAAACAGGCAACTGTAACCCCCTTCCCCCTTCCCATTTGGGATATAGCCCAAAGCCAGCCTTGGAGCTTCACTTTTTAAAAAAGGAATATAAGGCTAATTGCTTATCTGTGATTATTTTGCAGTGGGAGAGACTCAGGAGTTGGTTGGTGGTTGGATTTCCTTGGTTTGGAGAAAGTGGGGGGGTTTTTTTGCAAAAAATAAAGCAGCAAAGAAAAATCTATAGCAATCGCTGGAAACTAACCAAGGAGAGAAGCAACCTGGAATTAAGAAGAAACTTCCTACCAGTGAGGACAATTAACCAGGGGAACAGCTTGCCTCCAGAAGTTGTGGGTGCTCCATCACTGGAAGTCTGGAAGAAGAGACTGGACAGCCACTTGTCTGGAATGGTATAGGGCAGGGGTCGGCAACCTTAAAAACTCAAAGAGCCACAAAGATCTTAACCGGAAGCCCCCCCATTCAATTCTGGAGCCGACTGGAAGTCCGATTCCCCGCACCATAGAGTCTTTCCTCCTAGTGTAGCATCCTTTTTCCTCTACCTGTCCTAACTGAAAGCCCTATCAATTGTGACTGGAACAGCTGCCTCTTGCCATAGAGTCTCTTCCTGGTGCGCCTTGCTTTTCCTCCCCATAACCGGAAGGTCCTCTCAAAATTGTGGTGGCAACAGGGAGCCGCAGCAGAGGGATGAAAGAGCCATGTGCGGCTCCAGAGTTGCGGGCTGCTGACTCCTGGTATAGGCTCTCCCTCTTGAACAGGGGCTGGACTAGATGGCCCCCAAGTTCCCTTCCAGCTCCATTCTGATTGATTGATTGTTTCTCAGCCCCTCTGGCCAAGGGTGAGGACAGCGGGAGTTGGGATGATCAAATGGGCCAGCTCAGAGAGCCTCCCCTGAGGATTCTGCCTTCAGCCCTGAGATTCTGTGGAAATTCTCTTCTAAGGAGAGTTATACAGCTCACTTTCCCATCAGATGGGACAAACGTTTTGCATCCGGGCCAAGGATAAAACTCATCATGACTCACAATTAGTCTGAAACTATCCAGAGACGATGCTTCTCCTCCGGACATGAAAAACTCAGCACCTGCTAAGTCAGGAGTGGGGCACTGGGGGTGTGGGACGGGTGTCCAAAGAGCCCCTGCTCACAGCGCAGCCAAGCAGGGATGAAGCAGAAGCCAGGGGCTTCCCGACAAAGACAGCAAGAAGGAGGGGCGGGCCTCCCCAAATATACACCGAGGTTTTCCTAGGTATCTTCTCCCCTTAACCGCAACAAAGGCATCTCCTGGGCCGGCTCCAAGCCCTTCCCGTCTGCCGAAGGGCCAAGAGGCAGCCGGAGCGCTACCCGTCGCCAGGGGCCAGCGCTGCTGTCTCGGACCTTTGGACAAGGCGGAGCTCGCCGATCTGCTTCCCCTGGCCCCGAGGAGTCTCGGAGGGACCGCGGAATCCTTCCCAGCCACAGCCACCACTCCAGGCTGCTGACAGCCCGCTGGCTTCGGTGCACCGCCACGAGACGCCGAGCGCTCCCCGTTCCTTCCCCAGCTCCTTTCCCTCCATCTGGATCTCGGTGGAGGCGACGCTCGGCGATGCTGCAGGTGGCAAGGCGGGGGCCGCGCAAGCTCCCCTTCCAAACCCCACGCTGACCGGGAGCCCCAGGAAAATGCCCGTCCCAAACAGGGAGGCGCCCCATCAGCTCGACCGAGCGGGTCTCGTGGCTAGAAGCCGGCGGGAGCCCTGGGGCGCCTCTTTCTCAGCCCCGGCTTCGAGTATCCTCGCGCACCAGCACCGCCTCGGCAGGGAAGCCTGAAAAGGTGCCCCGGTCCGCAGGCAGAAAGAATCAGAGTCAAAAAGCCCCGTGGCTGATGGGCCGCCGCCTCTTCATGATTCCGCTGTCCCGGGCCCCGGTCTCTGCTTCCGCCGGTCCTTGCTCTCCCCGAGCCCCGGGCAGAGAGGGCGCGCGGCGCGACGGGGGCGCCAAGAACGGCCAGGCTCTGCCCGGCGACCGCGAGCTCTGTCGCACCGTTTCTTCCAGCCTCCCGGGACCAAGGCAGGGAAGGCAGGAAGGGGCGCGAGGAGAGGTGCGGCGATCCTCGGTACCGACGCTCCGGGTCCCCCGTCCGGACCGGCTGCCCCGGGGACGGCTTCTGCGCTGGGGCTTCTGCGTTCGCGGGCGGGCGGGCGG
The DNA here is from genome assembly GCA_030761175.1 of Masticophis lateralis. Lineage (NCBI taxonomy): Eukaryota > Metazoa > Chordata > Lepidosauria > Squamata > Colubridae > Masticophis > Masticophis lateralis. Next base: position 97,860,296 of record JAUDYJ010000005.1, read on the forward strand.
ACGGGCGAAGCGCTCTGCCCCCTCGCGCGACGGAGTGAGGCGGCTGCGGGCTGCGGGCGAGGGGGAGCGCAGCCCGAGCCGAGGCCGGCCTGAGAGGGCTCCTCCCTAGGGAGGGCGAGCTTGGCTCGGTGCTGGTCCCGTCCACCCGAGGTCTTGCTCGGAGGGTCCCTCCCGGCGATGAGGGACGGCAGGCGGTCCGCCCCGTCCCTCCTCCTCCTCCTCCTGCTCTAACCGGAATCTCGGCTGAGCTGCTGGCTGCGACCTCCGGCGGGTCTTGTAGGCGGAACTCTCCGGTCGTTCTTCCGCAGCCCCAAATTTCTGGCCCCGGCCCGAGGAAGCTTTGCACGCCCGGTCCCAGTCCTGTTGGGCAGCCCCGCCTGGCACCTCTTCGCTGGACCGCGAGTAGTGCTGAAATCCGGCCGGGTCAGCGGCAACTCGTCCAAGTCCCGGCGCTACCTGGCCGAATGCGAGGCAAAGAGCGGACCCGCCGCCGAAAGAGCCGCCCTCGCGCGCCAGAGGAAGCCCCGTCTAATCCCGTCCAACTGAACCGGGGCCGTGTTGGGGACGGGGGGAAGGAACGCAGGCTGCGCCGTTGGACGCTCCAAGGCTCCCAAGTCCCACTGGCGGAAAGAGGCCTGATTTCGGGGCGCCTCCCTCCTCCCCACCTCCCCCGTCAGTGTCTGGAGCCTCCCGGCTGGCGGGGTGGTTGGTGGGCCTTTCTCTCGCGCAGGCCGAAAGCGAGCGGGGCTTCCAACGGGCCGCCCGCAGAGCCACCTGCTTATCTTAACTGGGGCTTTCTCTTCACAGGGGCGGCGCGAGAGGGAAGCGGGGGAGGGGGCTCTTCTTTTGGGAGAAGAGGGGGAAACCGGGCAGCTACTCCGAAGGTTCCCCTGCAGTTGCCGGTATTCCGAGCAAACAAGCGGACGGAGGGTGCCCCTCCCAGGCGATTCCCTCGCAGCGGCCCGCGAACAAACGCCCCCGAGGGAGGGTGGGTGCGAGCCCAGCCCCTCGGGGCCCCGGGGTCTTGCCGGGGAAACGGCAGTGCCCCTCGGCCTTCAGAGCGCCCCGGGGCGGGGTTGGGGGCGCGGAGCGGAGCGGAGCCCCTGGAAAAGAAGCTTTAGCTCCTGCTCCATTGCTAGGGGCGCGGACTCACGCGGAGACCCGCTGGGATAAATGATCCCAGAGCCCGGAGCTTCTCGAAATCGGCCCCAGGACCGAGGAGATCCCGGATCAGTCAGGGAGGGGAGGGGGCTTCGGGAACTTTTGCGCTGCACCCGGCTAACTCCCGCCTAGGCTGGGAGAAATCAGTGGGCAGAAAAGAGCTACAGCCGAGGAGGGAGATGCTGAATTCCTCTCGAGGAAGCCCAACTTGCGCCTTCTTTCCAATTTGGCCATCAGCCGCTTAAGCAGCCGTCCGGCGATGCGGAGCCGGCGGCGGCGAGCGGGGAAGAGGTTGGAGGGCGTCCGAGCGCCCTCTTCGCCTCGCCTGCCGCGGCGGGTCCGGCTGGCCAGCGAAATTAGCGGCGGAGTTTCGGGAGTCCGGCCCCTCCGGAGAAGCTCCCGCCCGCCCGCTCCGCCGCCGCCCGGGCTCAAGGGGGCCGACGGGGGGGGGGGGGTGGAGGGTGTCCGGGAGAGAGGAGGCCGAAGCCCCTCCCCCCGCGGAGAGCCCCCCCCGGGGTCCCCCGCGATTAATTTCGGCAGTCACGTGGCCCCCGTTTCCCTTCTCCCGTCGCCCCGTTTCAGCTGGATGCTGCGGCTCCGAGGTGAAACGTTGCGAAAGCGTTAAAAATCGCTCCCGGGGCCTTCCGACGTCCCGTCATTTTCTCAGGGCTCGGATTACAACTGTCATCTACTGTACACACATTGATTTCCCTGTACAAGCACAGCGCGGTGATGTATCCCCCCCCCCTTTCGCCCTTGCACGGGGGCGGGGAAGGAGAACAAGCCGGGCCGCTCCGGGCGCCCAATGCAACTGCACCATTTTCTGAGCCAGCGAGCGCGGCGGCTTCCAGGGGTTGCGGCTGGGGGGGGGGGGGATCGCGGCTCTTAAGTTTCTGCTTAACGCCGGTGCCCGCAGCGGGGTCCGCAAGACCAGGCACGGCGGCTGATGCAGCAGCAGCAGCAGCAGAAGCGGACGGGCGTCTGACGCTCCAGCTCCCGTGTCCCGCTCGGCTTGAATGTCGGGTGGCATGGAGCGCCCCCCCCCCGGCCCCCCTGCGCTTTCCGCACCGTTTGCCTATCAAAACATACGAGCGGCGGCGGCGGCGGCGGCAGCGGGTCCCTGCCGGAAATGCGCATTGGACCCACGTAACCGTGTGTACGTGTGTGCCCAGGACTTCCCGAGGAAAAGAACGGGGGGAGGCCGGAGCGCTGCCCGCCGAGCCCCCCCGCGCTCCGCGGTGCCCCAATATTGATTTCTTCTTCGATCCGCTCCTCGAGATCGCTGGCAAGATCCCGTGATCGCCTCGCTTCCCTGGGTGTTCGCTCACCACGCCTCTCTGCTTCTGGGCCGTGTGTGTGTGTGTGCGCAAAAGCAAACAAATGCATTAATATTTATATGTTTATATAATCGATCACACACGCCCCCCCCCCCCTGTCTGGAGATGGAAATATTAGCGCCAGGCAGCTAATCCAAGCGATCGAATTCCGCCGAGGGAGGGAGGGAGAGGGGAGGGCGGGGGGTCCGCGGAATATGGCACCAAGGAAACGTAATTTAACTATCAGCCCAATCTACATGTCTAATAAAAGCCAATCTGCTCGAGAGAATTAGAAAGAAGAACAGCGCCTCCGACTCCCGGCAGGAAATGTTCTTTATATTAGAGATATACAAGCAGGTCCTGTCAGATGAAGACTTCACCAGACCGCCTTTCGGCTCGGCAAAATGGAGCGGCGCTTCGCTTGGGCGCTCGGGGGGCTGGCGGGCGGCTCGGGGGAGCCGGCACCTCGGGGGATTCGGGCAGCCTGAGATTTTAAGGCACGAGCCCGAGCCCGAGCCCGCTTCCAGCCGCTCGCCTCCCCGCAGTGTCGGGCTGGCGCCTTGAACCGCAGCGCCGGGGCAGGCGGACGGCAGCCGGCGCGGAGGGCCCGGATTGCGCCCCGGCGGGGAAATGGGGAGGCGGCGAGAGGCGCCGCGGGGCGTTGCGGGCTCTCCGAGGCGGCCCCGGGCCGGGGGATTCGGCGTTTGGAGCGAGGCTGGCCGGCGGCGGCGGGGAGAGACCGCTTTTCCCTGCCAGGACCTGATGCGATCCATTCAAGCCAACAAGTTTGGAGAATGTTGAGTTCAATCAATTCAGAGCGTCGAGATGGAGCCCAATTCAGTCCAGGTATTCGGTTCTCCTGCGCCCCGCCCGGCGGCGCCCCGCGCCCCGACGACCCCCAAACTTTCCCGGAACTTTCCCCGGGAACTGCCCGTCCCCTGGCGGGGCTCCCCGGATGGGGACAGGATGGGGGTGCTGGCCGGGTCCCTGCCTGCCGGACAGAGGGCAGCCGGCCAGCCCGCAGCCCCCGCCCCGCCTGGCCCCAGCCGCCTCTCCCGAGACCCGACCCGACCCGACCCGATCCGGCGGCCGAGGGAGGGAGGGAGGGATGGCGGGAAGGAGGGAGGGGGAGGGAGCGTGTTTTGGCGATGGCTCTGCGGGGGCTGATGCTTCTCTCTCTCCCTCCCTCCCTCCCTCCCTCCCCTCCCCCCTGCAGTGGGTCGGCTCGCCGTGCGGACTGCACGGACCGTACATTTTCTACAAGGCGTTTCAGCTGCACCTGGACGGCCGGGCGCGGATCCTCTCCCTGGGCGATTTCTTCTTTGTGCGGTGCCGGCCCGAAGAGCCCCTTTGCATAGCGGAGCTGCAGCTGCTCTGGGAGGAACGGAGCTCCCGGCAACTTTTATCCAGCTCCAAACTTTATTTCCTCCCGGAGGACACGCCGCAGGGCCGGAGGAGCCAGCACGGCGAGGTGGGACCGCCGCGCCTTCCCGGGGGGAGCGGAGGGGGAGGTGGGGGGTGGAATTTGTCTGCCAGCCGGCCGGGCGCCGGAGAGCGTGGGCTTCGCCCGGGACGGTGGGCATCACCCCCGCCCCCCCGCCCCCCGCGACTGCAGTGTGGAGTCAAGCGCGGGCGCGAGACGGGCTCCCGGCGGCCGGGGAGGCTGCAGCAGGTTGGCCGCCCATCCAGCCCGCCTGGCAGCCGGGAGTGCGAGAGGCCGGGGGGGGGAGGGGGAGTCTGGGCTCCGCCTGGCTGAAGGTGATCTTTGCTGCCACCAACCGCCCCGCCGCCCCCGCCCCGCTCGGCCTCCCCGTCACAGGCGCGCCGCTTCCCTCCATCTCGTGTGGTGGTGGGGGGGAGGCAGCGGGGCCCGCCCCCCTTGGCCGTCAGCGGAGGCCCGTCTTCACCTGGGCCGCCCCGGACGGCTGCAGAGGCGCCGGCGGCCTTGGGCTCTGCGGGACGGAAGGCGGAAATTACGACACGCAGGCCGGGCAGCGCGGGCGAGCGAAAGCGCCGGCCAGGACCGAGTGCGGGATGACAGGTACCGGCACGGCGGTCTCTCCCGCCTCCTGGACGGCTGGCAGTCCCGGGCGCCCCGGCAGGCGCGGCCACGAGCAGCCCTGGGCCCGCCACGCCTCCCGCGTCCCTGCCGGGCTGCCCAGCGAGCGGGGCGGCGGCGGCGGCGGCGGCACGGGAGCCTCTGGCTGGGGGGCAGGCTGCGCCTTGAGCCGGCGGCTGGGTCCGAGGCGAGGGGCGCTGGGCTCGCGCGAGCTCCGGCCGAAATGCGGCGCTTCCTTGGCAGACGGCGCGCCTGGGCTTCGCGTCCCCGGCCAGGCCGGGAGGAGAGAGCTCGCAGGCAGGCAGGCAGGCAGGCAGGCCGCCTCTCCTTCGGCGTCTCCGCGCGGGAGCTCCGGCGACTGGCGAGCGGGCGGCAGGAAGAGGCCGCGCTGGGTCTGTCCTTGCCGGGCAAGCAAAGCCGGGCACCGGAGCTTCCCCTGGAGCGGCGTGTGGGTGTTGGGTCCTCCGCCGCCCCTCCGCTTTCGCCGCCCGGGAGTCCCGGGGCCTTTGCAGCGGTCTCCCGGCCTCTCCCCAGGGACCAGGTCGCTTGAGGAAGGGTGGGTGATAAGGCAGAGGGGCCGAAGAGGGACCCTTCTTTGGGCTCCTTGGAGAACGACGCGGCCACTGCAACTGGGCCTGAATCGCTTCCTGTAGCTTCTTTAGACTCACCTGCATGTAGGAAGGTATGTCAGATTCCAGGTATTGGCCTGTTTACCCCTCCCCCCCCCAAGAGAACAGCCTCCCAAGCCCTGGTCTTTCACCTCTGGATGTGGTGTTCACTTAACTGCCTCAGGGGGTGCAGAGGACGGGGGAGGGTCCTTTGGGGAGGTGACAACTGTGGCCAAGAAAGTGGTCTTCTCCCTCTGAGGGATCAGATAATGGAGCCCTGCAAGAGACGAGCTGAAATTTTAGATAGATAGATAAAGATGAAATTTCTTGCAATGAATATTTATAACCCAATCCAGCCTTATCTTAATGAAAGGATGGGAAGTAGGCCACAAATCATTTTAATATGCCTTAATGATCATCTTGCATTATATGGTATGAACATAGCTGAAAATTAATCTAACATTATGGGCTGGGATGTTCTGCACAAGGGATCTCCTCCGCGTTCCCCACAGACCCAGAAGGAGAGCAGCCGGCTAGCTTGTAGGGATCCCCTGGTGTCTTTGGTTGGGAACTTTAACTGATGTGTCTGAAATATTGACTTTATGGACCCTTTTTTATCCTGGAGAGGTTGCCCCAACTTTGCCCCAATACCAAGTGGGCAGAGGGTGTTCCTGGCACCTCTTTCATCCCCTGACTGCCCTCTGCAGTTGGGAGAAGATGCCAGAGAGAGTGGTGGGGCTGAGCCAGAGGCCTAAGGAGGCATCCTTACCCCTTTGAAGAAGCCTCCTTGCTCTCCACTTCCTTTGGCTTCTTGACAAAACGATTTGATCATATTTGGTTTTATGTTGTTTGGGAAGAAACATCCCATTGAGAAAAAAGTGCAGGACCAAAGCGAAGCCAAAAAAGCAGTCTAGCTTCTTTCTCAGGCCACAAGGCAGTTATGTCAAGTTACTTAACCACAGTGATAATTCTTTTATGTAAATGACATTAACAGCTATTTCCGAAGCAGAGAGATGGAGCCATTTTAACTGAAGAAGCCTCCTGCAACCCTTTCTAAGCCTGTGGGCATGAAAATTATTCTGGGGATAATTCATAGAAAAAAAATAACAGACACGGCTTGGAACAAGAGTGGTGTAATAAAAAGGGATTATATGTTCAGCTAGTGCATAAAGTATGGCCGAAGTCCCTGCCCACCTTCCATTTCCTAAGGTGGATGATAAATCTGTACAGTCAGAGCCTTTCTGGGGGGTCAAAGGTCAGTTTATGCTGTGCTTGGCACATGTCTGTGTGGGGATCCTTATCACAGGTAGCCAGAGATTCAATGTGGGCTTCTAGTAGGCATCTCTGTGGGTCTGGAAAGAGATAGTGAACTGATTTCTTGGAACGTCAGGCTGGGATTTCTTCCACGCCAAAGAAGCATGCAGATGTGTTAGGTAAGGCAAACCAGGCCTCCGATTTTTGAGTGATGGTGACCATCGTTGGTGGCCAGTGAAGAACTGACACAGCATGGCTTCCTCCCACAGGACGAGTTCCACAGGAGTTGTCCATGGGAGCTCAGTGGGTGTGAAGCGACCCAAGCAGCCAATTTGTTAGATCAGCTCCTGACTTTCAAAACATACCAGAAGACAGGACCCCCTCCTAGAGCTTCACCCCTGATTACTCAGGTGCAGCTCCACTGCTTGATGCAATTGGTTTCCAGATGACTATGTAGAGCCCTTCAGAGGAAGGTGCTTTGGCTGCATCTTCCAGAGATTTCCTGGCTGTTGGAACTGCATCCCTGGAGGTTGACTCATTCTGGGGCCATTTTCTTGAGCTTGAGAGGCTTTGTCAAAGGCTGCAATATAACACACTTGCATTTGAGCATGGGAGCCACAGGCCAGCAATAAATGTTGCATGCAGGAAACAAGCCTCTGAGAGGTGTTTTCCAGCAGAAATGTTTGGAACTGCATGGAGAAACCCAGAGTTGGGAAAAAAAGCCTGGGAGCAATAGCTTTCAGCAAAAAAAGCAAGAAATGGGAAATATGGTCCTGAAAATGTTTAAACTCTGCATTGTGGGGGCTTCTGGTTTTACAATGAAGTCAGGACTTCTTGGGGTCATAAATAAGGGCCTGAAGCTGCAGGTTGCAAAAGGGACTAGGTGGACAACATCACCAGCAGTTTGCAGCTGTAAAAGTTGTAGCTGGAAGATCTAGCCAAGATTGGTTGAAGCTGCCGCTATCGTTAGTCCAATATGTTGGCCTTTGTACTGACAGGACCCTCTGGCACCTCTCCAGCCTTGGTTTGCCAGTTTGATATCCTAGATGGGCAGCACTGTGGCCATGGGCCAGGCACATACCTTAGGGGGAAGCCTGGATGATTATGGCCTTCGGTACCATCTCCAGAGTTTTGTGAGATGCCCCCTAAAGAGGAGAAGCTCTGCCCACCCTCCACGAGGTGACTAAGAAGAATGTGACTGTGTGCCTTGAGGCCAGAGGTCCAGACAGTCTCTTCCCTGCAAGTGAAGTGGTAGCGATGTGGCTTGCGTGGAGAGGGACATATATGGGACATGTGATCCAGGAAGCAGGCAGCGATTGGCCTCCCAGTGCAGTTATCTTTGTGAATTGTGTGCCATGAGTTGTGGAGAACTCTACACAGCTCAGAACTTTGTCGAAGCCTAGCTGGTGGCAGTTGTGCCGCATTTTAATTATGTTATTTTGGCCTGTTAGTCTTGAGCTAGTTTTGTCCTTTGGAGTTGTTCTATGTGTCTGTCCAGCAGATTGTGCAAATCTTTAAGCAGGCAACTATTGCCCTAAACTTCCTGTGTATCTGCCAGGGCTGGTTTGGCCCAGGCCAGGCAGTGTAGCAGAGACTGAATCCGGAATTCCTGGGCTGAAGTTGTGCCTGTACTGTGGGTATTCTGGGTATGCTCCCCCCCTCCCCCCTGCCTTCAGTCTTCTTACCAGCAACCATGGGCTGTTCTACAGGGAGAAACCATTGAGGCTCTTCAAACTCTCAGAAATACAGATACACAAGTGGTCCTGGACTTACACCAATTTATTTAATAACCATTGAAAGTTACAATGCCACTGAAAAATGTGATTTATGACCACTTTTCACAGTTACAGCCTTTGTAGCACCTCCATGATCATGTGATCAAACTTCAGGTGCTTGGCAACTGGTTCACACTTATGGCCGTTGCTGTCTCCTAGGGTCATGTGATCACTTTTTGCAACCATTTGACAAGCAAAATCAATGGAGAAGTCAGATTCACTTAACAATCGTGTTTCTAACTTAACCACTCCAGTGATTCACTTAACAACTGTGACAAGAAAGGTTGTAAAATGGGGCAAAACTCTCTTAACAAGTGTCTCACTTAACAACAGAATTTTTGAGCTGAATTATGGTCGTCAGGCGAGGACTATCTGTACATCCCCGCAATATATTTGTAATTTATCTTATAATGAAGCTAAGACGGGGCCAAGACAGATCTACTGAATTGGTCCAGTTGAGATGAAGCAGTGCAGGCCCTGATCCCCTCCACATTAACTCCAAGAGAAATTCCCACTGAGGTGGTGAGAACTTATTCCCTGGGATGTACACTGTGTTGAAGCCTAACAACACAACCTTATATACATAGTGAGTGACCAAGGAAGCCGGCCACGTAAAATCAACAAGATCCAGAATTATGCTGGATTCTTGGTATCTTCATGGACACATCCATACAGTTTTCCTGACAAGAGATTAAAACTGCATGAGAAATTAGTTTGAAGCTTTAAAAAATGCTCAGCTCCTTAACTTATGATCTGAGTTATTCTCTGCATTTTGAAACTAACTTTTAAATATTGCCCCATTCCTCCAAAGAGATAGTCATTTTAGAAAGCCAAGTTCCTGTCACTCTGCAAGGTATTCTTGATGCTGAGACCAACTCAGCATCAGTTGCTCCCTCCCAGGTGTCCTTCCTTTGAAGCAGCAAGATGGGCTCCCAAATGCCTGTCCAGATAGATTGTGGAGCTGCTGCTGAGTGAACTTGAGATGCTGGTGCACACAAATGGCAGACTTTTCTGCTAGGCTTTGTTGCTTATGGGGCTCTAATAGCAGGAAGCTCTGGCTGATCTGCTGCCCACTATAAGCAACCAAACCATGGCTTTCATTTACCCCTCTGAAACCACAGTTTCGTAATGAAAGTTGAGAAGGTGTGCCATGGTTTCCATAAATCTCGTGGAGTACTATGGATCTTGATCTCCAAAATTCTTTTGTAGGAGAAAGGCCATTGTTCCCATCAGGCCTAACATCAGGACCTGTTAGTAGGGGAGAATTCCCCACCCCCCACCCCACTGACACCTTCCTGATTTGGAGCTGCGGGTCAGCGATTCTTGAGCATTAAATTCTTGTCGTGGTGAATAAAAGCCTCTGCACATCGCACCTCAAACATATCAAGATCCTGAGCAAGATGGAAAGCGTTTTTTAAAAAATGTTTTAATTGAATGTTTTAAATAAGCAAAGGGGGAAAATTAATTTTGGGTATATTTTACTTTTAGTTGCCTAGTTACGCTCCAGCATATTCCTAAGCACAAGTGAAATATATTGACTCTCCTTTTTGTGCCCTTAATCATGCTTACCGAACTGCCTTCGGGGCAAAAGTACCCAGGCTTGTTCAGGGCTTCTCATGGGTATGTGGCAAATGCTGAGGAGGAAGACATATTGGTCTTGCTGGCACTTGGGGCCTTCTACGTTGAAGGGGAGCTACCAACAGCACTTGATGGTTGGTAGCTCCCAGATGGTTCTCCAAGGCGTGCAACTTCCCAAGCTCAAAGAGCTACTCACAGATGTTTTTTTTCAACTTCAGGGTGGTTTTATGGCAGCCCCACCCAGCTTGAACCCTATAGAAGCTGGTCTGGATCCAACTGGGCATTTCTGATCTCTGATTCAGGGCTTTTGAGTCTGGGTTCTGTGAGAACTTGATGGGGATCCATGAAAGCTGAAAGGCAAAAATAAAAAACAAAAAGTTCAAACAAATGGAGCCAATTTCCTACCTTTGCCTCCTGTTCAGGGGTTCTGGGAATTTAAAAGAAAAATAACCTGGCCTGAAAAAGTTTGAAATCTCCTGTTCTAGACCATGACTACATTGTAAGAAGTTCCAGGCGAGATCAGCTTTTGGTGGCCTTCATCTACTGGCAAGGATGCTGGATTTGCAGAATTAGATGCAAAGGGTGCTGCTGATGTTGTATGGGAGTTTGTGTGCAGCAACCCAGTGTAACATACAGATGTGGCTGGGGAATTCTGGGAGTTGAAGTTCACGCATCCCCAGGTTGAGAAACACTGCAATAAATAGTATAAATATTCCTGAGATTATATGCATGTGATTCTGTACAAAAATGTCACTAAGTATTGGACTCATTAGCTTAATCCACTAACACTCCCACTGAATAATTGTTAGGGATAGTTTTATTCTCTAAGGACAAATCTATATTAGTGATCTAATTATTTGGGGATATTTTGGTTTCTTTTTTCAAAATGATTTGGATATTACTGTGCCCTTTTCATAAAACCAATTCATTTCTTTTGCCTGGGGCCTGTTAGAATGACAGAGTTTAAATCCTGGGTTCCTTCTGCACATGTTAATGTTGATGGTGAATAAAATCCTGATTGATTGTGATATCAGATAATGGAAGATTATGGCAAAGACCCAGCCGCACATGCTCAATTGAATTATGTGAAAACTGCCCCATTGTTCTGTTGTACCCAGAAACAAGTAAATTATTTACAGATATTTGCTAATTAAAGCACATATTGTTTTCCCCAGCACAATGGGACACAATGCAAACAAAAGCCAAAAAAGAAATCCGCATGCATAATTTCACTGGGCAAATGCAGAGGGCAACACTTCTTGCTAAGAAAAATATGTCTGTCGTCTGCCCAGAAAGGACTCTTCTCAGGGTAACGAGAGCAGGCAGAGAGAGCAGCCCACTGGTGTCCAAGACCCTGGACCCCCATGATTCCCCACACTTCAGTGGCACCTTGTTGTTTGTCTTGGTCGCCAGTACATGCCGGCCTGTTAGTGAAACGGTGTTGAAGCATTTTGAGATTTGATCTCACCCTCCTGAAAGGCAGATGCCGTAACAGCCACTTGAAGGCAACTGTCCTGTTTGAGAACAGCAGCGTGGAGAGCTCAGGCAGCTCATCCTAGAAACCTTCCTAGGTGAAGCTGGGCTTCTGCTGACCAAAGGAGGTCCAGGATGGACCCTCCGCCACCCACAGACTCATCACGGGGATGGGAGATAGCTCTGGAGCAGGACGGGCTCGTGGGAGAGAGGGAAGGGAGGGAAGGGAGGGAAGGCCCTTCATTTCCCACCAAGCATAAGAAGAAATTGCCCTGTAGCAGACTAAGGCATCCATAACTCTTGTACAGTCTTGCTTGACCCACAGCTCCGTTCCCTTCTCCCCTTGCAAAGTGAGCTTGTGTTGATTTGAGGTAACTCAGGAGCCCTAGATTCTCTCCCAAGGAAGGGTGCCTAAGGGGTAGCATAGCCCAACTTGGCTAAGTCCTTTTATTTCAGATTCACATCATTGTGATACAGGATGGATCATTGGGAAGTGGAGTTTAAGAGTGTGCACGGCTCTTCTGGTACAATCAGAGTTGAGACACGGGACAGAAATCCACTTGTGCTGGTCCTAAACCTTCTGTGCCTGTGGATCATGTCACGTTGTTGAATGCCTGGATCCAACCCATTAAGTCAGACTTCATATTCCAGGAGTAGAATTAAACCAGACTTAGAGCAATTGATGTGAAGGGTGTTGAACAGTGAAAGGTGCTGTACAAATGCTGATGACAATTATCTGAAACTGTGTAAGTTGCACAGTCATATTCCACAGATGGGGGAACCTGCTGTCTGTCTTCCAGAATGCCATATGTGCCATTTCTGTGCAAAACTACAAATGGCAATTCTTTATATCTCAGAAACAATTGTCAGTTAATTAAGCCTCCAATTTGCATGTGTTCAGGTTCTGTAATCGTAGCGTTCTTGTGTGTCTGTGTGGTTTTTAATGCCAAACTTCTGTTGGCTGAATTTGAGATCGTTCCTCCTGCTAGAAAAGCTGCCACTCATCTGGGATGAGAGATGGGCCTTTGAGGAACAATCCGAATGTTCAGCCAAAATGTGCTCTTCAAAATGGAAGCGTTGGCTGAACTCAGAAACTGAAAGATTTAGAAACTCAGCGTTGCCCATGATCTCTTCCTGGGGTTCGCCTTCTCAGTGCCCTCAGAGGTGACCAAGGAGCACATCTGAAGATGGGAAGCGGTTCAAGCTTTGCTTTCCACTGGTTTTAGTAGATGTGAGAATGGGAATAATTTTTCTCTGGAGGTGGCAAAAGTCTTCTCCTAAAGATTACTCCCTAGAAAAAGGAAGCATTGAGGATTACCAGCAGCTCCCTTGAAGGAATCCTCCAGCTGTGTCAAATAGATAAATAGATGCAGTCAAGGAAGTCTCCCATCGGTTAGTAGGAGCTTCCCATGAAGCTGAACTTGGTTTTGGAGATGTTTTCAAGAGGGTTGCACCTCTTCCCTTCTGAAGAACATTGCTTTTTCTCTTGAATATGGCCAACAGATAGTCTTCTGGCATGTAATTTGGGCAATGCTGTGCCACAATGTTGTGTGAAAGACTAGGAGCAAGGAGGAAATGAGGAGCTGACATGAGATCCTGATGTTAGCCAATCCTGAAGGATCCTGGAATGTGATCAAGAGATGAGTTTTACGAGTGGGGGATCAACTTCCAAGCCATTGACCTACAATTTGTTTGACATGAGTGGTTGCATGGCACAAAAAGTTGAGCACGTGTAAATAACTAAATATTTAAACTGCGTTCAGTGTTGTTGCTATTTTAAACATATACAGCAAATGGTGCAATCTGGGTGGTTTATGTATGCACCAAGAAATAACAGGTGACATCAGTGGACTACAGCACAGTCTTTTAATTTCCTTAAAAAACTGGGTAAATAATCTATAGCCGAATCTCAAGTTCCTGTTTGTGTTTTCCTCATTCTTTAAATCTCACTCCTGCTTTGTTTGTTTGTGTGTTTAAAGGGAGCTGTGGCAGAGACAGAGTTGCCAGTTTTCCTTCCAAACGGATTGCTGTTCTGAGTTCTTAATTCTAGGGGTAGAAGTAGACAAAATGTAGTAGAGGAGCCCAGGGAGAATTACGGAAAAATCTGGAGCCATAGCAGCAGGGTCCTGATTCAGTATACTTCAGGATGAAGCGTGGGCAGCCTCGGATAGCAAATGGTGGCCATCTTTAAATGCCTAACCTAGTTTTTATGATCGATAAAATGTTGATCCTGGGGCTTAGCACATTAGGAATGCCAGCTCTTTTCTACCCCTTGGTGAACATAAATGTCTGCATGTTATTTAAAAGTGGAGAAGACCATCAGTGGCTGCTAATGATCTGAATGTAAATTAAGGATGTGCAAGTCTTAGCAGAGAACCTGTTTCTCTCTGTCTCCAGTGCATTTGGATTCCCACAAAAGAAGCTCTGCCTTTAATTCACATTGGTTCATCATTACTCCTCCTGGAGAGGCCCTTCCCTCTGGCCACAGGTGTGAAAGCTGACCATTGTCCATAGACTAGGGACTTTCTCAGAAGAGCAGCTATTCTGGCAGGCTCCCTCACAGCCAGCCATTCATATCTGAAGATGAAGATTGCTCTTCACAAGTTTTTCTACAGCCATAAACACCTTTGGTTTTTGAGGAGTTGGGGATGAGGAAGTGGAGAGGATCCTTCTAGCAAAGGTCTAGCTGGCCCTTATTTTTATTTTCTCAAAAAGCCCTTGGGGATCTGTTTAGAGCCTGAGCAATTCTGGCCATGGAACTGCTGTCACCTATCCATTTAATTCTTTTTTAATCAAAGGAATCTTAATTAAACAAATCAGGTGGGACATGCAGCTTAGTGAGTGCCAAACCCATCGGCTTCCAAGGAAGCCATGTTGAAGTTTGAGACCCAAAGTCTGAAGGGTCTGATCTCTCCCAATTCAGTTTTGCTGATTCCATTTGGGTCTTTAGCTCTATCAATCTAGGTCAGTGATGGTTTGGCACCAAGTGCCAAAACTGGAGCGAATGCACTGGAACCTGGAAGAGCAGCTGGCGACAGTTCTTGTGCCCACAGAGAGGGCCATAAATTTGCCATCATGGATCTAGGTTAATCCCAGCGGTCTCTTGTTGCTCGTGCTTCAGGTGGACCCAAGATGAGAGTGGGACCACTTGGACAAATAAGAAGGAGACCTTACACTACCTGAGTGTCAACCCACTTTACCTATAGTTTCAGAGTAGTTACAGTTTTTAATGACCTCATTTTCTGTAGTCTTCCGCTTCACTGGTTTGTTTGGAGCATTGTCACCTTGCCAAAAATAAATAATATACAGGTATCCTTGACTTAACAACAATTCGTTTAGTGACTGTTCGAAGTTACAATAATATTGAAAAAGTGACTTATGGCCATTTTTCACACTTACGACCGTTGCAGCATCCCTATGGTTGCAGTGTCCCAAGGTCATGCGATCTCCTTTTGTGACCATCTAGCAAGCAGAGTCAACGGGGGAGCCAGTTTCATTTAACAACCGTGTTACTAATTTAACAACTTAAGCGGTTCACTTAGCAAATGTAGAATGAAAATTTGTAAAATGGGGCAAAACTCACTTAACAAATTTCTCACTTAACATCATAAATTTGGGCTCAGTTGTGGCCATCAGTTGAGGACTACCTGTGCAGCATTTCAGATTGATGGGTTTTAGGCATAAAATGAAAATGGAGATGTGTCTGACCTCAAGGGCTGGGTCACTGAAAGGCCATGGCTGGGAGGGAAGAGAGGCTGGAAAGGAGGGCCAAAGAGGGCAGGGTTATTCCCCCCACGCACACCTCCTTGCACCCCCCTTCCCCCCTCATGCAAAGGCCTAGGAAGGCATCAGAGCAGCTGGGGTGTGAGGGAGGACATGGAAGGAAATGAGAGAAACAACTTTCAGTGCTTGCAGTTTCACTTACGAATCATTCTAAGTAGCCCTCAGGAAGCATGTTTTGTGCGTATTTAAATAGTTCATTTAAAATAGCATGTGAATGTAAAATAATTCGGGGCGGAGGAAATGAACCAGGGCAGCCTCGTCTTGGGCCTGTTTGAAAGCTGCAACTCCCATTAATCACGCCTCCCAAGTCTCACACCGGGGCTGACAGTCACTAAAACTTGTCTAAACAAATCAGCTGTACAACTTACAATGTGGAATTGGCTTGTTCAAAGCAAGCCACAGTTTATTATCTGTGCTCAAGAGGTCCTCCTCAAGTAAAGATTACACGACAAGCTGTGCTGAAGGGAAAACAGATAGGCAAGCCTGCAGCCAGAGCTTCCCGAGTGCCAAACTAGCACTTTGCTTTAGACGGCTGAGATGTGGCATGAAATCTGAATTCTCACTTAACTTTCAGAGTGGGCAACTTGTCCCGACCCAGCAGCAATTTTGACAAACATGGCTTTATATTTAACTCGTGTGTCCCCCGTCTCTTGAGTACAAATTTAGATACAAATTATTGCCACTGCTTGAATGGCACATCAGTTGTCAAAACAGGTGCTGTCTGAAACAAAAATATCATTCTTTGCAGAAATTCATTTTTATCACAGGAGTTCTCCCTATTGGTGACAATTTTAATTTCTCCCATCTTAACACGTGCTTCTTAATTCCATGCCTTTTCTTAATAGCTTTAAATAACATGCAATTCATGTGTAATACTTAATCATTTTACATTTTTCTCAATCTTAAAACCAATTTTCTCCATCAGATGGGGAGTAGGATATCTCCCTTTGGGAGCGTCAAAGGGTCCCTCGATCGCTTGTCCCAGCAGAACCTCTAAAGATGCAGGCATTCTTGCCACTGTCTACTACACAGCCAAGGTGAAGTCTGGCCTCAGCTCAGGTCGATAATCTTCTGGGCTCTTCCTGATAAGGACCAAGAATCCCACCCACCCCCACATAAGTTTTGACTCCAAGCTCAAGATGAGCTGAGTAGCAAAGACAACCATCAAGAGCAGAGGTCTTCAAACTTGGCAGCTTTAAGACTTGTGGACTTCAACTCCTAGAATTCTGGGGGTTGAAGTTCACAAGCCTTAAAGCTGCCAAGTTTGAAGACCTCTGATCAAGAGGATGGAATGCTTTTAAGATTTGCAAAAGGTTTCACTTCTTGCCCTTAGGTGAGAGACCATGCCACAGGAGGCCCAATTCAATGGGTGTTGGGCCAAGAAATTCACCAAGAGATACAGGATGTCTATTTAATGCTTGCACATTATGGCTAATAAAAGAGTTGTTTTACATTTGCAACAGAGTGTAATCTCTCAACTTTCAATACAAGATTAGTAGCTGTCCAGCAAGCAACTCAGTTGTGTTTTCCTTGGACAATTTTTATTTGAGAGATTGTCTGCTTTGTTTTTTTCCTTTTTTGACACAGAAGCCCTTTCCTCCTCTGTTTACTGGCGCTGAAACTAAATTACTTTGAGCTGTCTCTTTATGTTTGTTTTAATGACTTGTGGATGTTTATTTATTTTTTTTAAATTTATTAATTCAATTTCAGTCTGCCCAATTCTTCAGTGACACTAGATGGATTACAATAGGAAAAAAGCTCCAACAAATATCAAAGAACACAGCTAACAAATTATTGCAAAAGGCCAAACCAAAATCTTAAAGGCTTCTCAGCCATCCTAAGCCAAGGGATGTTAACTAGATTTTTAATAGTTTTTGGAAAGTCATTAAGATGGCAGCAACATGGACCTCTGAAGAGATAACGTGCCATTCATAAAGAGGCACAATTCCTGGGTTCTGCAAAATGACATTGTTTTATTGATAAGACCCCAAATGTGCCCAGTCTGCCTGGGCAGTGGGCATGATCTCCCTACCCTGTCCACGCCAATTAAAAGCGGCCACCGAAAAAGAAGGAGAACCTCCACAAGAGATTGCCTTCTGCCCTGAGACACCAAAGCTGGTCCAAAAGGATACCATGTTCAATGAAGGCTGGTGGGAGATCAAGGAGCCCCAGGATGGACTCGCCATCTTCATTCCAAATCTGCCCAGGTTTATTGACTGGCACAGCGGCCTCTCTATTGTTCCCTGGCCTGAAATTTAACCAAAGGTCTAGACAATCCATTTTCTCCACGCTGATCAACTTTCCAGCCCATTTCTTCCCAAAGGTTGAAGACTAGATGGAAGTAGTTGGAATGATTGGGATTTAGAGGAATTTTATTTCCCAACATGCAAACAGAGGCACATGGTTTCACTCCATATGAAATTAAATGGGGAGGGGAGGAATCACTTCCTTTGAGTGTCCCAGCTGATCAGTTTGTAAGTCTGTAGAACCCAAATAAAAATCCTTGAGAGAGATCCACTATGGTTCTCCTGCCTTATTCGCAATTGTCCCATTGAGGCTTGGGGCCTGTGCTAAAGCAGTCAGTCACATATGCTTCTTCCTAAAAGCTCAGAACCAAACAGATCATGTGACTTGGCAATCCCAGCATGATTGTACAAATACCTGGAAATTTTCAATGGCAAACTCTGAGGTTTTGTGTGGCTGGGAATATTTCTAATGGCATGAAGGATTAATTTATCCCAATAGGAAGAGCATATATTAGAACCAACATTCTTTAACACACCTCTCGTTCCTCCTTTGTGGCTGTGTTGTCAAATCCAAGAAGAAGCACATTCGGTTGTTAATGTATAAAGATTACAAATGCAATTGGGATTCAGGGAATGATTCCTCATGTCCTCCAGCATTGGGGGTGGACCTGAGACTCATGAGTTCGTGGGAAGGATGGTGTTAATTGCTTCAAATTTAGATTGGAAGTTTGTTTTGATGCCTCAGTTATTGTATTGTGGTTGTTTTTAAACTTTGTTTTCATGCTGGTGTTTTTGTGCATTCTGGGGGAAATTATTGTTAGCCACCAAGGTTGTGAGTGGCCACGTACATTTTCTAAGTAGATCAATGGCCTTTTTAGGATGGTCTGCCAATACCTGGGTGGCAGTGGAACTGAGGTTGTCGCTGAGTTGTATGTGTGTGAGAGGGATTGGTACAGGCCATCTGATTCACTCCAACAGGAGCCACTGTGTGAGGATGAAATGGAATCAGGCTGAGGATGCTCCTTTCAGCTCCTTGAAAGTGTGGGGTGAAATGGTGTCTCTGAATAGAAATATTGGCCCAACAACAGGAACGTAGCCATACAGGGCTGTTCTTGTGAGACAGAAACTGCATGTGAAAATGTGCTTCTGGGTTGGCTGGCCGCTGGGCTGCTTCACTAGTCTCCTCTTCTTTTTCTCATGGTTCATTCCCTCATAACAGAGGTCTTCAAACTTGGCAGCTTTAAGACTTGTGGACTTCAACTCCCAGAATTCTCCAGCCAGCTGGCTGGAGAATTCTGGGAGTTGAAGTCCACAAGTCTTAAAGCTGCCAGGTTTGGGGACTCCTGCCTTATAGGGTGGAAATTACAAGATGGGGAGGGGGAAACGTGTATTAGGAAGCCCATATTATAGGTTAATCCATAGGCACATATTTAGCACAATATAAATTATTGGAGTTTATCAGAAGTAGAAGGAAAAATAGCTGGTCTGTGGCTGGGGTTCATCTGCTTAATGAGGAAGGATGTCTAAAAGGCCTTGCTTTCCCATATTCACACACAGGTTGAACCAGGCTGGGGAGCAAACAGAAGTCATCTCTGCATTGGCTTTGTCCCTTAAATGTTGCAGTTGGCAATCAAGCCGTTGCCTCTAGTCTCCTGGGACAGCTCTGGGTCTCTTTGGAATAGGCTCTGAGGATATTGAGAGAGAGAAAAAAAGGGGGGGAAGCGATAGATGTTACATTATCAGCGGGAAAGTGTATTTCTCATAACTGATGATAATTAGCACCATAATCTTCAGTCCAAATAGACAATTAGACAAAATAATTATGTCTCTACAAGATGTCTGTATAATGTTAGTAACTTAGTATGTTTTAGCAACCTAAATTATTCTGTTCTTCTATTATGATAAGTTGACTATGTTTTTCCCCCTAGAATTCAATTAATCTCCCCATTCTAAATATTGATTAAAACTTGGGGAGTTTCAATACTCATATTTTTTCACATGTTATAGACAAGACTGAGGGATTGTGATCTAGTCATGCATGAGCAGGTCTGATACTCATAAGCAATTATGGTTATTATTTTCTCCTACAAAACAGCCACTCAAGCTCTTATCAAAGTGTATCACAATGCACTTTTCAAAAAGAGACACACACCCCCATCAAAATCCCTGTTTACTCTCTGCCACTCCTGCAGCTTCTCATGTTTCCTGTGGACTGCCTCCCAAAATTGCGTGCAGACTTTGCCTACCAAAGTGTCTCCTCTTGATCTCACTGATGCTTTTCTGCCACATCCTGGTTCATATTTTTATGATTATGCAAGGGAAGAGTCAGCTTGTCTAGATCAGGGGTCTCCAACCTTGGCAACTTTAAGTCTTGTGGACTTCAACACCCAGAATTCCTCAGCCAGCAAAGCAAAGCTGGCTGAGGAATTCTGGCAGTTGAAGTCCAAAAGTCTTAAAGTTGCCAAGGTTGGAGACCCCTTCTCTAGAAGGCAGGGATACTCACGCAGCCCAATATTTACCATCTCAGCACTGCTTTCAAAAGTATATATTTTTCAACTTTATTTGCCAACTGTCACGTATTAATCAAAATAAGTTCACAATCTTAAACCTGGAGATGGTAAAGGCGCTTTATAGTGGCCTTAAGTAGACAGAAATTAGGAATAGAGAATTATAACTGGAACTGAAGGGACGTAATTCGTTCAAAAGGAAGTGAAGTGGTAAAAATGGGGAAGAAGCTGCATTTTGAGTCAAAAGTACCCACTTCTGCTCAGAAATTTGGGAATAAAATCTGGTAGTGCAGCAAAGAGCATCTGAGTTAGAAAATGGGGGAGGGGGGCCTATCAAAGTGATGCAATAGTTAGGGCCTATAATTGCCTGCCCATCGCAATAGATGTGGGCAGTGCTTCCTACAAGCAAGTTGCAGCTATATATATTATAGTGATGGGAGCATTCATTAAAGAGATATTGGACCAAAGAAAAAGTGAAGAGAAAAGCAACAAAGATGATTAGGGGACTGGAGGCTAAAACATATGAAGAACAGTTGCAGGAACTGAATATGTCTAGTTCAATGAAAAGAAGGACCAGGGGAGACATGATAGCAGTCTTCCAATAGCTATGGCGTTGCCATAAAGAAGAAGGGGGTCAACAGAGCCAGGCCACCATCCGCCTGGATGCTTTCATTTGGATTCCTCTGCTGGGCAGCAGATTAGACTGGATGATCTCCAAGGCTCCTTCCAGTTCTAGGATGGCTGTTGCTAAGAACAGGCACATCCTTTCAGGGTCTCAGTGGAGGAGAAGAACCTCTACCCAGAAGAACCTCCAACTCAGGAGGAGAAGAAAGCAGCACACCATAGGTCCTGCTTATGTTACCTGGATGTAAAATGGGAGGAGTCTGCCCAGTCAGGCCTTTCTGTGCACCAAATTACGCTATTAGCTGCCACAGTCTTAATGCAGTTGGGGCTGGATTCAGCCAGAGTGTAAGGATTTCCCAGCCCTGTGGAGGCCAGAAAAGCAAATACCAGAGCATTTTCAATTCTCCCATCAAAGGTGCTTTAGTTGAATTGTATGTATTATTAATATTGTCACGTGTCATTTTGCTGCAGAAATCCTTTGTTCTGGTCCTGTATATTGATAGAAATGATGATAATTATAACAAGGTTAGATTATGGTGATTACCGCTGCGTTACAGGCATGCTGCTGTAACCTGTGGCATTTTATAGTTATTGTTTAATAATAGCATCACAGTAAGTTCCTCTAGGTGTCATATAAACTAAACACTCCATTTGTAAATGGAATTAAAATCCACACTACAAGCATTTGCATGAAAGAGCCAAGGCAGCTGTTTTGGCCACCCGAAAAATCCCCAGCTCCACAATGGAGCCATGCATCTTTTGGGCTAAATCAAGACGCAAGACAGAAAGCAAAGTTCACGGTCACTTTCCATCAATGGAACAAGAGATTCCACTCCAACGAGGAGCTTCCACTTGCAGAGAGAGACAGCAGGGTCTAAGGAGAATGGGATAAGATCTGTTTTCATTTGAATCGGATTTTAGTGGCCAAATAGAACTGACAGTCCATGAGTCCTGAATTGAGCTTCATTTGCTTGCAAGATGGAATTGTTGGTTTCTGGCAGTACGGAATGTATAGTCTTTCTGCAGGTGCCTTGTGTGGCTTGACCACTGGGCCTGGATCCTCAATAACCGGATTATTCATTTCTGATGGAGTCACGATTGTGCTCATCTTTTAGTTATTCAATGGTCAACTTTGTTCACTTGGGATGCCAACAAAAGGTTAGCCATAGCAGTTCCTGAAAAGGAGGAGGTGAGAGCCTGGCAATGGAAGTGCTAATCCTTTGCCCCTTTAGAAGCAGCCCTAGATCGCCTGGTCTGGCATCCAGATTCGTTTGAAAACAGGAACCTTGGCCTGGCGGAGTCCTGGGGAAGAATGCATTGGGCTAAGAGTTGTGGTTCTGGGAAGATCACGTTTGCGTAAGGCTCATTCAAAGTGCCAGGGGAGATTTATGGAGTGTTGGCACTTTACATGGCTTTCAGCATTTTTCCTACTGAGATCTGTTGGACAGCAAGTCCCATAATTCCCAGCCAAAATGGCCATACAGAATTAAGTGAGCCTGGATAGTTCAGCAGACTAAAACGTTGTAATTAAACACCAGCTGTCTGCAATTACTGGAAGTTCGAATCTCACCAGGCTCAAGGTTGACTCAGCTTTCCATCCTTTCTAAGGTAGGTAAATTGAGGACCCAGTTTGTGGGGGCAATAAGCTGACTTTGTATAAATATACAAAAGTATGAAGGCTATTGCTTAACGCATTGTAAGCCACCCTGAGTCTCTGGAGAAGGGCAGCATATAAATCAATTTTTTTTAAAAAAAAGTCGTAATTGCTTGCATGATGTGTGAAGCCACCCATCTTGGCCCTTGGTATCCATAATTCCCATACTGCTTGAGAATATGAGAGTTGATGTCTAAAGTAGCTGGAAGTCATTGAATGAGGTATTTAGAAATAGCTGAAATCTTCTGAAATTGCCGAACCTGGCAATACTGGGCATTCTTGTTTGGTATCTCATGAAATGTTGGGTCTTGACCTTTAAAAGTAATAGCAATTTCGCTTCCAGTGAACTGGAAGGGTCCCTGCTCCCGGCAAGGGTGTAAAACAAACTTCATTCAACAGACTTGATTAAATAGGCATTCTAGAAAGGACAATTCTCTAAAGTAATACTGGTAGTCCTCAACTTACGACCGCAATTGAGCCCAAAATTTCTGTTGCTAAATGAGACCTTTGTTAAGTGAGTTTTGCTCCATTTTACGACTTTTCTTGCTCCATTTGTTAAGTGAATCACTGCAGTTGTTCAAGTTAGGAACACAATTGTTAAGTGAATCTGGCTTCCCCATTGACTTTGCTTGCCAGAAGGTTGGAAAAGAGGATCTGGGACACTGCGACTGTCATAAATATGAATCCCTTGCCAAGCATCCGAATTTTTTTTTTATTGAAAAAGTTTTACAAACATAAATTTTTCCTCTCACTTTCCCCCCCCTTCCCTCCTCCAACCCTCCCCTCCCCCCTTATAATTTCCCAAGGTGAAATCCAAATCGTACCATATCATACAATACCCCCCTACAATTCTACCCCCTGTTTACACTATAAATTTCTTCATAACATTCAGCTAAAAGCTATCTGATACTTCCTTGTTTGATGTTTGTTCTGCATGTAATCTATCCATTTCTTCCATTCCCACATATAAGTTTCTTGAGTCCAATCTTTTAAATATGCTGATATCTTCGCCATTTCTGCAAAACTGGCCACCCCAAGCATCCGAATTTTGATCACATGACGGGGGATGCTGCAACAGTTGTAAGTGTGAAAAACAGTCATAAGTCACTTTTTTCAGTGGTAGTGTAACTTGGTCACTAAACGAACTGTTGTAATTCAAGGACTACCTGTTAATTTAAGGAAACTTGGGAAAATTTATTTATTTTTATTTATTTTATTGAATTTATATACCGCCCTACTCCCAAAGGACTCAGAGCGGTGAACAGCCAAAGATAAAAATACAATTTACAAAAGTTAAAACCCCATTAAAAATATATTAAATAATTTGGCCCAAGAACGAATTTAAAAACATCCAATTTACATAAAACTTAAAAACATTTAAAAGGAGGAGGAATTAAAGGAGGAATTAAAACTAATTGTCTGGAAACACGCTGGAAATCAGAGCATTGCCCACCATCTTGTTTTGCAGGCGACTTGCAGAATTTTTGTAATATTTCTTGGGTGATTAGGTCAAACGTTTCATGTAACTTTTAGAACAAAAGTTTACTTTAATATTTGTGTATTAGGCAAGGAAATTGTATCATAAACAGGAATTTTCTAGTGACTCAGAGTTCCAGGAACCCCATTTATAATTAGATCATTTGTGCAAATAAGAACAAGTTAGAACCATTACTCATCATGCTATGCATTTTTGCCTCTGAAGATTAATTGCATTTTCAGAAAGGGGCCCTTGCTCAATCCTTGGCAATGCAGAGGATGGAATACATACACACATCTCTGGTTCCTAATTATTTGAAGAAAATTCTATTTCATGTTCTTGGAAATATGTATAAAAGTTGATTTAAATAACATTAAAAATCATAACATGTGCAATGTGATGTGAACAAGAAAGACTAGCCTAATGGGGTAGTCTTTGCACTCCCCCAAAATGGCATATGTTCATGTGACATCTTCATAGACATCTTCATCTCTGTGCAGGCTATAAAGGCAAAGATTCCTTCAAGCCAAAGCTCAAATCTTGGAGACTTGTGGAATTGCCCTCTTTGGGGATGAGATGTAGACTTCTCGGTCTAACCTACTGGAAATCCTGGCCTTTTCTGGTGGTCTGAGCCTGCTTAGTGCATTTTAATATGAGCTGCAATGGTCTCAGTGCCAAGTACTGCAGCCAATCTCCCTTTTAGAAAAGAGGGCTTTCTTTCCATAGGGGTTTGGCTCCCCCTTGTGCTGGTGTCCTGGGGGGTGGGAGAGCAGCCACCCAGAACAAGAGCAGACACCAAAAGGTGTCCTGATTTGTCTTCTGTGAAGTGAGCTCCATGGATAGTGGTGGAGCAGAGCAAAAGACCAACTCCTTTGGATCTGCTGCCACGAGGCTCCTTCTTAAAACTTTTAGAACCAATCCAAACGTTTGAACAGTCAGTATGCCCTACTTTGGAACTGCTTTTAATGAAAGTAGGGTTTTTTAAAAATGGGAAGGCGAAGGAGTGAGAAGACGCAATGTTTTAGGTGGGAGATGGTTATGCTGCACACCCCTGGGATGGCAGCATGGGGGAGAAGCACCAGAGGAGAGCCACAAAAAGGGAAACCCCCTCAGCTCTAACCCTAATCCTAACCAGAATCCTCAGGCTGCTTTTAAGGCAGTGCTGTGCTGGGACAAGTGGGAGATCAGAAGATCTTCTCCACCTCATTTGGTGAGAAATGCCTGTTGTAATTTGGTGACAATACAAGTCAGGAGCCAACATGATCTTTTCCCCTTTGGCTCTTCCAGGATGAAGTCATTGCTGCTTCAGAAAAAGTAACTGTGAAGCTTGAAGACTTGGCCCAATGGGCCCGGACAGATATCTCCAAGTGGAAACATGGCGTCCAGGATGAAGCCTTCACACCTCTGGAACTGAGGAAAGATGGGCAGAGGGAAGCCCTAAGCAGGTTCCGGCAATCCACGCACAACAGTGGTCTCAATTTCAAGGATATTTTGAAGGAAAAGGCTGACTTGGGTGAGTGCTTCTTTGGTTCTTGTGTGAGATTATGGCTTCTGCGATTATTGAGGGGACCAATTTTCTTGGGCTTTTCTTGACTGAAAGGAGAAGGGATGTTTGGCAGAGACTCAAGGAATTTGGAACAGATTTCTAAGGCTGGGCTCTCCAACTTTGGCAACTTTAAGACTTGTGGATTTCAACTCCCAGAATTCCTCAGCCAGCTTTCAATTCTGGGAATTGAAATCCACAAGTCTTAAAGTTGCCAAGGTTGGAGACCCCTGTTCTAAGGTGATTGTAAAATGAAGGAACATTCCAATGTCTGTTGGGATAAAGCATATTGAAAATTCACTGGAGGGCAAGGATAATGTGTGGACGATATTTGCGCAGAACAGATGCATCAGAGTCAATGCAAACTGCCAGAATTTAGAAGGAGGGCCACTGCCAAGGCCACTGTAGGGACTTCTGCTGTCCTCCCTATAGGTCTTGTGTAAAATGGTCAAGAGAGATTTTTTTTTCCTTGTGTGTGACTTTCATTGGGCCCCCTTACTCATTTCAGTGGGGCTCTCTCTCTGATGGACCAGGTTTTTTGCTTCTGTCTTTGTAAAGCCTAAAGCTTAATATGGTTGCTTGATTTCGGTCATTTCGTTGCCCAGTGGCTAAGCCCCTGAAAGATTTCCCTTCTGGGTTTGGAAGACATGAGACTGGCTCAGCCTCTCTCCCTCTCTGGCATCTGCACCCCACCAATCCTGCCACCACCATCTAAACTGGTGAGGGTTCAGTCTCACTCAGATCAAAACGCTTTTAGAGGCCTGGATGTTAAACATTGCCCACCTTCGTGTTAGTTTAAAAGGTTACAGGGATCACATCCCCAGCTGCCCTGTTAATGCTTTCCCATGTTTTAGTTATTTTTCTACAAGCTGTTAGGCTTCTCAGAGACAGAGCCTTTTTAAAGTCTATCTTGTGTTTTGTAAGCTTTTAATAAACTGCATACATAAACTCATGTATCTAAACAGAAACTAGCAAGTTTACCCAGAAACCAAAATAATTGAAATAAATCTTCAGAGACTTCTTTACAACATCTTGCCTTTATATATTTTGCCCAAGAATTTGAGTGGCACAATCAATACATAATCCAGAGGATTTAAGAAAATCATGTTGTCTGGCAGGGCCATGTAAGAAAAAGAAATCCTGTATCCCATCGGATTGTATCAGTTGAAGTTTTTCCAACAGACATGTCTTCTTTTCAGAAAAGTGTAATTTCATGCTCTGTTCTGGGATGTGAAAGCCCAAAATGCAGGGAACTCTGCAAATTTCCAATCTCCTTGTAGAGGCCCCGTGAAAATTCTGACCCAGGGCTGGTGGCCTTGACTTATCATGGTTTCTTTATTCAAAGCTTCAGGGAACCTCCTTATTTTTGGGAGGTACATATGGACATAATCTTCCATCTTCGTTTCACTGTTGCTGGGACCCTTTGGGCTTTCCATCTCATCCTTAAGTGGACAGAAGAAGATTTTTTCTTTCTGGGAGAGCCTCTCTGCCTGGCAGAGTTGAGGTTTTATTTCAATCAAAAGATGGGGTTCCCAAGGTGGTGGAAGATTGGGAAAGATTTCTGATGTGTGGCAGGACAGAGTTGTTACTTCTTTATCCCATTTATTTTTTTAAAAAAAAATCCTTTTCTTTAATTTACAAGTATGGTTTGGATATTAGTCTTTTTAAAAAAGCCCTGATGATAGTTTGGTACTAGTAACTAGAGTATTTAAAAAGTTTCTGATCTGATTGTGGATAAAATGTTAGATTACATTAGCAGAGATTGTTTATTCAGCTTTTTCACAATCATTATTTGCCAAATAATGGTTTATAATCATGTAATCCTGAACTTTTCCTTGGTAAAACAGACCAGTAGTCTTTGCACAACCCTTTGAGAAAGAATCCAAGTTGACACAATGCCAGTGTGCAAGCAGAGTCCAACTTGGCACGTCTCGCACAAGCAGGTCAGCGGGCCAGATGTGTAGCTTGTAGTTATTTCTAAGTCCAGGATAACTGTGAATTATTCTTTACACATCTCGTTGTGTCACATGATGCAAATATAATTCTTGCTTGTTTGGAATTGGGAAGTTTATGAGTCAGTGTGTCAATTTTGTGTGTCAGCCTAGGAAGCAACTTTGTTTTGTTATCCCAGGATTAGGGTATAATGTAGTGTGTGAGCCAGCAATAGTGTCTGAGGCCAAAATGACAGGGAAAAGCTTTCCCCAGAATCCCCATCATAAAACTGTCCTCTCCAGAATATTTGACAACATGAAAGTGACTAAATAGATCAGTCCAGCTGGAGGCTGGGATATAAGAATGCTTCGGGTAACAAACCACTAGAGAAAGCAATCAAGGGCTTCACACCTCCCTCTGTTGCTGGCCTGGCTATGCAACCTGTGCCAGAGTCATTCTGGCCAAGGAAAACCGTGTTCGAAAGATGCTGGGATCAGAGAATTGGGCTGGCCCTGGAAAGAGAAAGGAACTGGATGGGTTGACTTCTGGTTCAGATCCAGGCAACGGACATTCAGCTGGTTCTACCTGGTCCAGTACATCTAAGAAAGATTTTACAGAAGTAAGATTAGAGAGGTAAACCCCAAAGCTCCAAAGGCAGCTGAAGGTAACTGCTCTATGGAGATGGATGTGTGCAAATGACAAACTGATGTGATAAAATTGGTTAAGTTCCTGGGAATCCTAATGTTATCCTTGATTTTATCCCACTGGCTAAAACTAATGGGGATTGAATGCCAAAGCCCCTGGTGGCCCTTTGCTCTTTGCAGTGCTCAGCAGCAGAAGAGCAGGGGACAGTTGAGGGCCTCTGTGGGTCTCCTGGAGGAAAGTCCCAAGTCCAAGGTGCTCCTAGTCAGCAGGAGAGCAGCAGTTGCAACCGTCACTTGATTTATATCAGGAATGCTGTTTCTTTTAGACATTTATCAAAATAACAGAAGTTCAGCCTTACCCTATAGATAATAGTAGAACTGGTTGTGGAATGTGTTATTCACATTAAGCATGCCAACCTGTTTTTCAAGATAAATTCATTTGATTAAATCATTTATTCAATCCTCTTGAATCCTCTGCCACCTCTTCTTCTGCCTTCAAATTTATGATATTTTTAGTTGACTGGCATACCCAATATTTGATAAATCAGCATAATTGAATGAGGGTTTGTTTATTTTTACAGGCTTTGAGCAAAGCAGGCCAGTTGAAAGCGGGGGAATGCATATCTTCATTCATGTATTCATTCATTGGTCTACCTATTCTTCAAGAAAAGAAATCAAATTATTTTATATAACGCTGCTTCTTACAGAGTTCCTTTAAATGAAGTATGAAACCTGTTTTTAGGTTTTATTGCCCCATAAAGGTATCATTATAGTTGCACTTTGGTTATATGCATTGAATTGGTGTTTATGCAGCAAACTATATCACTACAGGGTGATTTTTTTCTTATTGGCACCCTTTGAGGCATACCGTAGAAAGTGTCTTAGGATAAGGTTATTAAAACAGCATTCTCGGGTTTGCAGTGAGTTTATTGTCAATTACGCAGCCACAGAATCTGAGGACAGGCAGTTATAAATACATCTCCAAATGTGCCATTGGAAAAAGACTGGACAGTCAGACCTGGGCTTGCATGGAAATGGGTAGAAGGAAGGAAGGAAGGAAGGACTCAACGTTTAGTAGAGCGGACTCCATTTTTTGGGGTTGCTGCCCTACTTCTTCCTTTCTTATTATCGGGGTGCTCTGGCTTTATTGGATGAATCAGGTGGAAATTGTGCCTGATTTTATACCTCACCCTCAGTTTTCCTTGAGAACCGAACAAGTTTACGCAGCGTGTTAAGACATAAACAGTGGTTCATAAACTGTCCACAATTCCAAATCTTGCTTGTTTCCCCTGGGTTGTGATGTTGCATGAATCTAGCAGCCCTGTATCTCTGGGCTTGGATTTATGCCAGGCCAGTTGCTAAGCTGATGGCTGAGTCTGGTTTTAGGTAATGAATGCATGAAGTTTTCTGTGGAAGCCAAAACTTCTTTTTTCCTGAGGTTTTCCTGGACTCTTTTCATAAACCACCATCAGGGCTGACTGGCCAGCCCATCTGTGGCTTGCAGAGTGGAAAGAAATGAGGAAATTGATTTAGTGACAGAACAGACAATTTATGACCCCTCAGACAGAGTGAAATTCCACTCCATGCCAGCCGGTTCCGTCAATGGTGAGGGCAGGGGGCATCTGCCAACCAACAACCTTTGAAGGGCATATCTTGGTTAGTGTCCTATCACACTAACCAGCTTTGCTCCCTCCCATGGACCTTCCATCATTTACCTGCCAATTTGTGCTTGCTGAATTTGATGTTGTGGGAAAATCAGTGAAATGGGGGAAGAGGTTACACAAGTTCCCATACTGAATTATGGTTTGTTTCTCCTGTTCAATCAGCCCATGAGGATTACAGAGGTGGTTAGGACCACTTTACTCAGTTAGAAACTCTGTGTGTGTGTGTGTGTGTGTGTGTGTGTGTGTGTGTGTGTGTCTGAAGGATGGAGAAGTTTGGCGTGGGGGGACATGCCTTGAACTGCGCACAAGGCATTAGAAGGTAGCTATTTTTTATCTTGTCTTTTATTTAGCATAGTAAGAACAAGATACATTTTTTGTAGATGATGAACGTCTGGAATTAGTATGACTGTCACAAATCACAACACACATGATCTGTCTTTCAATAATTACTTTGTGGCATAGATTGTTTCACAGTTTCTTTCATTAAAATGTGAAATATGAATTAAATATGAATGCTTGGAGCAATACTATTTTTGGTGAAGTCATCTGGAAAAGGTTGGATGTGCTGGTGGTGCTATTTCCTCTCCCCATTCCTTAAGAAATTTAAGCTTACTTTTTAGAAAGAGTGGCCGGAATATCTTGTTTGTGAACTGAGAATTCCTAGGCAATCTAAACTCAACAGAGACAAAAGGAACATAGTAAAAGAACATGTTGCACTTGTTTAATTGCTTAATTGCTTAGAAGCGGAGCTGTTAAATCGATCTAATAGTTAACTTCCATAGTTTAACAAGCTGGCTGCCCTTTATTTTGTAGATCTCAGGCGGCTTCTTTAATTACACTTTTAATATTCTAGGTAAATGATACTTGTACATGTTTGTTTTACTTGTCACATTTTGGTGGCCATTGCATGGATCTGCATTAATCCAGTCATTATTTTTAGCCAAGTATGTATGTGCAGTTATTGTTGTGTGTGGAGGTGATCTATATATGGCTATGAAGGGTCTCCAATGGAGACATAAAGATGTCCAGATCAACACTTTCTTCTGGTTGGATGCTGTTTCTCCAGCCAAGAGCCACTTTCGTTTGAGTCTAAATATAGGTTTGCTACAATCCGAGACTCTAATAAAGTCCTGGATTGTGTGAAGAACTATACTCATGTTCAAGAAAGTGGAAGTCTGCTTTTCCTTCAAATCTTAAAACTTATGGACTTGTAAAATCATCCTGTTACCTGGGTGGCCACTGGCTCAAGGACTCCATCCAGCCCAACTCTCAATGTTTACCTTTCCCAACAGAACGTTGAGCATATTTGTGTCAGATTAGGAGCCAGAAATATTGACATTTATTTTTCTTCCTGTTGTCTCTAGGACTTAACAGTGATTATTTCATTTCTACTTTATCACATTCCTTTGTCAGCCTAAATGTTGTGGTTTAATTCAATACACTGATTTTCTGCTCAGCTGAATGTCTCCCATGGAGCCCAGCAATTTCTCTGAATGAGTCATGGGCAACTGATCCATTTTAAAATCACTTTTTCTCCTCCTCCCTTTTAGCATCAATCCCCAAAGCCTTTTGTTGTTGTCGTCGTTATTCTTATTAAAATCCACCTAGGTCTTGGGGAGCCTTTCTTTCATCTGCTGTTTTGGAAAGTGTCAAGTAAAAGAGAGGACTAATTATAATAGTATTCATTATTAATTATTCCTTTCATTTGTAAGCTGCATACATTCTTTGTTTTTGGCTGAAATGACATAAAAACATTGGTAATAAAATAAATGAATACATGTTTCTGTTATGCATGGAATCTTATCTAGGTTTTTGTGGTTCCATTTTAAACTTCTTCCTGTTTTTCTTGTATATTTCTTTTTGTCTGATTCTGGTGCTAAAAAGCTGAGAGATGCAAGCCCATTCAGGTGTGGGTGGGTCATTCAGCACAACTGTACAGCAGAGGAAATAGTCAACATCACAGACACACACACACACACGTAGGGCATTTTGTCCAGATGTGTAAGAATGGCATCTCCAGGGAATTGTCCAGGGCACCTGAATAGGGCAAAATCCACTGCTTTATACTTTTGGATCCAGGGAAAAAAATGGCAATAATAATTGTATTAACGTGCCACATCAGTAGTTGCGGAACTTCTTGGAAGTTTTGTGAATTGTTGTTTTTCTCTTTTGGTCATAGTCTTTGCAAAATTGGATATAAGATTATATTATATTACATCCTGCTGAGTCTCTGCTGTTGAGCCTTTTTATTTTTTTGTACACTTTCTGCTCCATGAAATGTTGAGAAGTTCTATCTAGATCCTGTCAAAATAGGACTGGTTTGGTGTGGCGAGAGAAGTCTACACCGCAACCAGAAAAATCATATTCAAACATGGGCTGAATCCACAGGGACAAATATTTCTGAAATATTTGCCAGTTTTTGAAGACGTTCCATCCGAAGACCCTCCCTTCTGCGAAGGGAGAAGGAGCTCATGGCCAATGGGTAGAAAGCTGTGTCGGCTTTTCCTACCTTTTCAATTTTTATTTCTTCCCCTTTTCTCTGACTTTCCGTTCCCCTCCCCAGCTGTAGCTGCAGCCACTGAGTGGGCTCACTGTCAGTCTTGTTTGACCTCTTGCTCTTTGAACCAGTTCAGTTGTTTAATGAACACTTGGATGATTCAAGTACACTTTTCTCCAGGGTTGTCATATTTCATTAGCTTTACAACTTTTGGCAGTTTCAGTATATTTCAACCTGCTGAAAACTCTGTTCTGGATGGGCCAAAGAGACCTCTTTATCTTACTCACTTGATCCCTGTCTTCAGCTGGTCTAGCAGGGGAGAGCATCGACTGCCCCACGTAATTCATCAAGCAGAGCTTGTGGGTTTGGGGCTTCCAAAGTGAAGGCTCCTGGCCCTAGCAATCAGAAGCTGTGCCTCTCTTCTTCTCTGTTTGCCTTCTTCACCACTTTCCTTTCTGGAAATAAAATAAAAGCAAAAAAGTAGGACAATGTCATTTGGACCTCTGGTCAAATTCCAGAAATGAGTCAGCATTCTTGTATAATAAAATGGCTTTAAGATTTTCTCTTCTGGAAGCAAAGTCTATGTTGACTTTTTTCCAAACTATTCTACTTTACAGGTTACAGGACATGAATGAACCATGTATCAATATCATTTCCTTGGTATCATCATAAATCATGATTTAAAATCCTTGTGATACTACTTGAACCCAAAATTAAACAACAACAACACTGTCAGAAAAATGTCAAAGCTCAAACCATAACAATAGGATCTACTAGAGCCTGTTGGCCAAGGGTCCTTTCCTCCTTGGAGGAATCTCACGGGCATTTTGTGGGCAATCAAAGGCTCCAAAATGGAGTGCTGAGGCAGAGACAATATGACAAAGCCATAAGTGTGGCACCCTCTGCAGAAATGGAAGGCTCTGGGTTTTAGCTTGGACTTCTACAGAATTCTACATGCATTAGTAACTGTGTAGAGAGAACAAAACAGAACAAAACAGAAACACCAATAATTATTGGTGTTTCAATTTAAGCAAATAAAAGGTATGCATAATTAATCAATTTGTATTTTCCCAATCCTTTAAGAAATGAGTCATCACTTGATTATTTGAGTTACAGCAACTTTGCATTTATTATTTAAAACCACCCAGTAAGCTTTACATCTGTATTAATCTCTGTAATAGGGAAAGACCTTGGGAATTGGGGCAAAGAGATACTGACTAGGGAACAGTCAGCAATCAAGAGAAAGGCCAGACCGCAGCTTCATAATGGACGAACCAAGAGGCTCAGAAGGAATCCTCCTCAAATATCAGGCTGTAAAGATGATAGAGGGAGGATTATAGTTTCAGACTTGCAAGATTCTGTTAATGGCAATTTACAGTAAGCTAGAATTAATTTTTTTTAATTTAAGTTTTATTAAATAAGCAAAATTATAACAATTCAAAATTTTCGGTTTGGCTACGTACGGTCATGCTATATACATTATATAAGTGGTATCTAATAGAGTTATATAAATACTTTGGAATTGAGATATAAAATATTTATGGGTTATTACAGTGCTAATTATGGTATATCTTATTACTTTACATATATAGGTTTACATAAATGGTTTGATACTATCCCTTTTGGTTCAAATTAACATTTACATTTATTTTCCAGCCACCTATACCACATTTCTCATACCGTGTAGAATTCGGAATCCTCATTCTCATTTAGTACATATGTTAGCCTACACATTTCAGCGCATTCTAATATTTTACTGATTATCTGTTCTTCTGTTGGGTCCTTTCTCCTTCCATTGTTTCGTATACACTAATCTAGAGGCTGTGGTGATATGTATGATTAAGTATTTCTATTTCTTCCCATATGCCCTTTTTAGTACTCCCAGGAGATATATTTCTGGCTCTAGATTGATATTCTCCTCTATTACTTCTTGGATCCATTTTTGTATTGTTCTCCAAAATTTCATTGCTTCCGGACATGTCCACCACATATGGTAGAAGGTACCTTGACAATGGCCACACTTCCAGCACATTGGGTTTGCATTCGGGTATATTTTTGCTATCCTGGCTGGAGCTAGGTGCCACCTATACAGCATTTTGTACTGGTTCTCCTTGTATGTTACAGCTCTAGTCAGTTTGAAGTTGTTATTCCACGTTTCTTCCCAATCGTCTAAATTTATACTGTGACCAATATTTTTCTCCCATGCAATCATCTGATCTTTAACTATTTCTCCTTCCCTATTTTATTCAAGCATATACGAGTATAATTTGGCTAATAATTTGTTCTCTACTCCCATCCATATCTTATCAAATCCATTAATCCCCATTTCTATACCACATTCCTCCTTATCGTTTCTGTATCGTGATTTAATTTTTAGATAAGGACACCAGTTGATGTGGATCCCTTGCTCCTCCAAAGCCTCATTTGTTTTAAGATTGCCACTATCATCTAATATATCTTGATATGTAAACATTGTTTCCATGCCTAGCATATTCGGATAAGTCATTGCCTCCATTGTGGAGGTCCATTTTGGAATTTTTGTATAGTGTTTATATCTAATTTCCTTCCAAATTTGCATTAATACATTCCTAATTCTGTGTCCGCGGAAGTATGTCTCTGCCCCTTTTCCTTTATCCCACAGATAGGTGTGCCAGCCTTTCTGCAGGTCGTATCCTTCCAGTGTCAAGAGTCTTTTATTTCCGAATGTAGCCCAGTCTCTTAACCACACTAAGTTGGCAGCTCTATGATATATCTCCCACACTGGGAGACCAAATCTGCCTCTATTCCTTTTTTCCTGCAATGTTCGAAGTGCAATCCTCGGCTTTTTTCCTCCCCAGATAAATTTCCTTATGGTCCTATTCAAATCTAAAAAAAAATTCTTATCTATATTGACTGGTGTAGTGTGAAATAAATATACCAATTTAGGTAGGATACTCATCTTTATGGTGGCTATCCTACCTAACACTGATATTTGCACTGTCCAAATCTTGCATAATTTTACCTAATAATGGTACATAATTATCTTCCTTTAAGGTCGAGCACTTGGCCGTTATCCAGTTTCCTAAGTATTTTATCTTTTTGACTACTTGCATACCCAAAGTTTCTTCTAAGATTTTCTGTTGCCTGCCTGACATATTTTTGGTTAACATTTTGGTTTTAGTTTTGTTCAATTTAAATCCAGATAGCTTCCCATATTCATCTAATTCTTCCAGTACTTTTTTCCCCATCGCTAATGGTTCTTCCATAATTAATGCAACATCATCAGCGAATGCTTGAATTTTAAATATTTCACTCCTAATTTTCAATCCTCTTATCTCGTTGTTATATCTAATTCTTCTTAGCAGAACTTCCAAAGCCAATATATATAAAAGTGGTGATAGCGGGCAACCTTGTCTCACGCCCTTGCTAATCTGGAAAGTTTTTGTCATGTCACCATTTAATATAATATTTGCACTTTGTTTATCATATATTGTAATTGCTTTCTCAAAATTTTCTCCAAAATTCATCTCTTTAATTTGCTGAATCATGAATCCCCAATTTAAATTATCAAACACCTTTTGGGTGTCAAGGAAGACTAATGCCATTTGTTCCTCGGAATATGTTTCATGATATTCTAAAACATCTAACACTACTCTCAGGTTATTTCTAATCTGCCTTCCTGGGAGGAATCCATTTTGGTCAGAGTGGATCCAATTATTTAATATCATCTTCATCCTGCCTGCAATTACACTCATAAATACTTTATAATCTACATCGAGTAGGGAGATCGGCCTATAGTTCGGTGAAACATCTGAGATGGCTCGGGAGTTCATGGCTTCCATGACGGCCATGGACCTGACCCAGGTAATTCAGGGCCCGACTCACATCGGTGGACACACCCTGGACCTAGTTTTCGTCTCTGGTCAGTGGTTGAGTGGTCTTGATATTGGGGATATAGGTGTGGAACCCTTGTCATGGACTGACCACTCGCTCCTTCGACTCGACTTTCTGACCGTTGCACCTCACCGCAGGGAGGCGGAACTGACCAGGTGGTTCAGCCCCAGGCGCCTGATGGATCCTGATAGGTTCCAGACGGAGCTTGGGCCATTTCCTGAGACACTGACACGCGACTCGGCTGAGGACCTGGTGGCTGCCTGGGACAGGGCAGCCGGTGGGGCCTTGGACTGTGTCGTGCCTTTGCGGCCTCTGACCCGGCGCTGAACTCACTTATCTCCTTGGTTCACCGAGGAGCTGAGGGAGATGAAGCGCTGGAAAAGACGCCTAGAGAGCGGTTGGAGGGCCAGTCGCTCTGAATCTGACTTGACACTAGTAAGAGCTCATATTAAGACTTACTTAGTGGCAATAAAAGCGGCAAAATCTAATTATTTCGCCGCTCTTATCGCGTCATCAGATAATCGCCCAGCCGCCCTGTTTAGGGTGACCCGCTCCCTCCTCCATCTGGGAGCACGGGAGGATCCCTTGCAGGGACGTGCTGAGGACTTTGTTCAATATCTGGATGATAAAATAACTCAGATTCGGGATGATTTGGCCGCTGACTGGGTTAGTTCAGGCGAGGTGACTGAGCCCGGTCTTGAGAGTGTTATCTGGGCTGAGTTCGATCCTGTGGCTCCCGAGGACCTGGACAGGATCCTGGGAAGACTGAACGCTACCACATGTTTATTGGACCCGTGTCCCTCCTGGTTGGTGCTGGCCTCCCGGGAGGTTACACGAGGCTGGCTCCGGGAGATTATAAACGCTTCTCTGAGTGAGGGTGCCCTACCGACCACTTTGAAGGAGGCGGTGGTGAGGCCCCTCCTCAAGAAGCCCTCCCTGGACCCAGCTGTTTTGGCAAATTATCGTCCAGTCTCCAACCTTCCCTTTCTAGCGAAGGTTGTTGAGAGTGTAGTGGCGTGGCAGCTCCCCCGGTACCTGGATGAAGCTGTCTATTTAGACCCGCTCCAGTCCGGCTTCAGGTCTGTTACAGCACCGAAACGGCATTGGTCACGTTGGTGGATGATCTCTGGAGGGCCCGGGGTAGGGGGTACTCCTCTATCCTGGTGTTGTTAGACCTCTCAGCAGCTTTTGATACCATCGACCATGGTATCATGTTGCGCCGGTTGGAGGGATTGGGGGTGGGGGGCACCGTTCTACGGTGGTTCTCCTCCTACCTCTCCGACCGGTCGCAATCTGTGTTGACGGGGGCAGCGGTCGACCCCGAGGCGCCTAGTGTGTGGGGTGCCACAAGGGTCGGTCCTCTCGCCCCTTCTGTTCAACATTTATGTAAAGCCGCTGGGTGAGATCATCCGTGGTTTTGGGGTGGAATTCCATCAGTACGCTGATGATACTCAGCTGTACATCTCCACCCCAGACCACCCCAACGATGCCGTGGAAGTGATGTCCCAGTGCCTTGAAGCTGTGCGG
Source organism: Masticophis lateralis (assembly GCA_030761175.1). Taxonomy (NCBI): domain Eukaryota; kingdom Metazoa; phylum Chordata; class Lepidosauria; order Squamata; family Colubridae; genus Masticophis; species Masticophis lateralis. The sequence goes on from JAUDYJ010000005.1 coordinate 97,897,491, forward strand.
GTCTGGATGGGGAGAAACAGGCTTCGACTCAACCCCTCCAAGACCGAGTGGCTGTGGCTGCCGGCGTCCCGATATAGCCAACTGACTCCATCGTTGGTTATTGGGGGCGAATCATTGGCCCCCACGGAAAGGGTGCGCAACTTGGGCGTCCTCGTGGACCCACGGCTGTCTTTAGAGGATCATACGACAGCTGTGGCCAGGGGGGCTTTCTATCAGGTTCGCCTGATACGCCAGTTGCGGCCCTTTCTAGATCGGGACTCCCTACGCACAGTCACTCAGGCGCTCGTCACGTCTCGCTTGGACTACTGCAATGCTCTCTACATGGGGCTCCCCTTGGGATGCACCCAGAGGCTCCAGCTGGTACAGAATGCGGCCGCGCAGGGGATTATGGGAGCGATGGGGCGCTCCCACGTGACACCTCTCCTGCGTGAGCTGCATTGGTTGCCGGTTGACTTCCGGGTGCGTTTCAAGGTGTTGGTAATCACCTTTAAAGCGCTCCATGGCTTAGGACCAGGGTACTTACGGGACCGCCTTCTGCCACCAATTGCCTCCCACCGGCCGGTTCGCTCCCACAGAGAGGGCCTCCTCAGGGTGCCGTCAGCCAAACAATGCCGGCTGGCGACCCCCAGGGGGAGAGCGTTCTCTGTGGTAGCCCCCACCTTCTGGAACGATCTTCCTCCAGAACTGAGAACAATTGCTGACCTCTGGACTTTTCGTCGGGCTCTGAAGACTTATCTCTTCCAACTTACCGGACTCGCCTGATCCCTTCTACTTTTTAAATTTTTTAGAGTTTTATTCTGTTTTTATATTTTCAGCCTAATTTATATTGGTTTTTAGTACGATTTTAACTTTTTTGTATTGGTTTTTTAATTGGCTGTTCACCACCCTGAGTCCGTCAGGAGAAGGGCGGTATATAAATCTAATTAATAATAATAATAATAATAATAATAATAATAATAATAATAATAATAATAATAATAATAATAATAATAATAATTTGTTTTGGATCGGTACCTTCTTTTAACACTAATATGATGTACGCCTCCCTCCACGACCCTGGAATCTTGGATCCCCTCAGAGCCTCATTGCATATTACCAACAATTTTGATGTATTTCTTCTAGATCCCGATTTTTGTACAGCTCTTCTGGGAGACCATCCAGGCCTGGAGATTTGTTACTCTTTAATTTTGATATTACCCTCTTTAGTTCCTCCATTGTAATCTCTCTATTAAGCATTTCCTTTTTTTCCTCTTCTATCTAAGGGAGCTTCTCCTTTGCCAAATATTGTTTGATGTTCTCCGTTGGGGTTTCCTCCTCCTTGTATAAAGCCTCATAATATTCCTGAGCAAATTCAAGTTTTTCCTCCTCTTTGTTCAATAACTTTCCATCCAGATCCTCCAATTGATAGATAATCCCCTTTTCCTTCTCCTTTTTTAATCTATATGACAACCACCTCCCCAGTTTATTTGCATTCTCAAAGTAATAATGTTTAGATTGTTTAATCTTACATGCCAATTCTTAGCCTATTCTAGTAGATTTAATTTGTGTCTTATTGTCATCCAGTTTTCTTTTATTGCCTCATCACCCGGATCTCGCTGTAGTCTCTTTTCTGCTTCACCTAGTTGCTCCACCAAATCCTTCTGTATCTTCCTTTTCTCTTTATTCTTATGTATATTGTGCAATATTGCTAGCCCTCTTAAGTATGCCTTCATTGTATCCCAAACAACCGCTCGAGAGGTCTCTTGACTTTCGTTTTCCACAAAAAATAATTTTAGCTCTCCCTTGAGTTTTTTGGTATACTTCTTGTCTCTCAGTGTTTGAGTATTTAGCCTCCATCTCTTCTGTTGTTTCCTATGCAAGCTTTTCCACCTTATCTCTAGTGGAATCAGCCCATATATTTGGGGTTATTTCCACTGAATCTATTTCCATCCCCAATCCTCTACTGACCCACATCATGTCAATTCTTGACCAAGAATTTGGTGGGTTTGAGTAGAAGGTATATTGCTTTTCATTTGGGTGTAGGACCCGCCATATATCTACTAAATTGTATTCGTCCACTAGATCAAAGAAGGCTTTTGACAGCTTTCCTCTCTTTTTCTTTTTTTCTTTCCTGCTCCTATAGTCCTTATCCGGATTTACTACCCTGTTAAAATCTCCGATTAGACAAACATTTCTATATTCCAATTCGCTTATTTTTTCACCCAATTTCTTATAGAATTCTCCCAAATTCCTGATCAGAACATAAATAGCTACTACTAATATTGGGATATTCCCCCTCATAATCTCAATTGCCAATATTCTTCCTTTGGTGTCGGTATATTTAAGTTCAGTGGTGATCCCTTTTTTTACATAGAGTGCTACTCCCCCCCCTTTTTTTTTCTGGTTAAGGAGGCAAAGGTCTTCCCAAATTTGTCAAATTCTAAATATTTCCCATCTTCTTTTTTGATATGAATCTCCTGGAGGCATATTATTTAAGCATTTTGTTTTATTAATTTTGAAAATAGATGTTTTCTCTTCCTACCGTCGTTTAAACCATTAACATTAATAGATAGTAATTTCCAACCTCCCATCTTACTATTGAGCTTACTTAGTTCTTGTTTGCTCGTACGGCTCTTTGCAGTCTTTGTTTCTTTCCCTTAGTCTCTTGGATTTCCTTCTCTTCTGTCTCCTTTCCCTCTGGTGTTCCTTCTTTAGATTTTCTTTGTTGTACACTTTCTTCCTCTTGAGAGACTACTTCCAGTTCCTCCTTACTACTCTGGTCTTCTTCTGTACCCCTCAGCTTGTCCAAGGATTCTTGTTTGGAGATGAGGCTGTCTATTTTGATTTTTTTCCCTTGCTAGGTGATCAGCATTCCCTCCGGTAATATCCATCTAAAAAGAATATTCCTCTTATTTAGCTGCATCACCAGGAACCTGTAATCTCTTCTCAGTTCCCTCACTCTCTTAGGGACCTGTTTCAGGATTATCACCTCTTTCCCTTTATAAGTCACCAGTTCATCTCTTACCATGTTATAGAGGATATCTTTCATTCTTTTCCATGCAAATCTAACATGCACTTCTCTAGGTAGTTTGTTTCTCCTAGCATAGTTAGTTTGCACTCTGTAGATCTCATCCAACTCTTTTATGATGTCATCCTTGTCCTGCTGCAATATCTCTGCTATTAGATCTACCATTACTTGGCCTAGATCTACATCTTTGTCTTCTACCACGTTTTGAAAACGTAAATAGAAGGCTGCCTTATCCATTTCGAGCTGGAGATGGAGTCCCCTAGCTCCCTGTTTTAAGACATCAGCTTCTGATCAATGGAATCAAGATTTCTTTCATTCTGTTCCACCTTGGTCTCAACCTTTTTAATTTTTTGTTCATTGTTGTATATGGACTCTTGAATCTCGCTCATTTTTTGGTCGATGGCATGGATATCCAACTTCAGTTCTACATGATTGTTTGTCATCTTTTCTTGCATTTTAAGCATGGTCTCCTGGATTGTTGATAGGGTCACTTGCATTGCCTGCATAGTTGATAACATTGCTGATTTTTCTATTTTTGTTAATCCTTCGGTAGATTTTTGTAATGCTGGAGAGGTCATCGTTATTATTGGATTGGAGGTGGTTTTCTTCCCTGCCTTAAGTACAGTCGATGAGATACTTGTCATTTCTTTCAGAACTCTTTTCTGATCCTCATAATCTTCTTGATGTTCCTCCAAATTATCATCCACTAAGAAAAACAGGAATATTTTTTTTCTTTTCCTTTCCTTCCTCCTATCTATTCCTTATCTAGTTACAAGGAATACCTAATTAATTCACTTTTCTATTTTATATATTATTCAGATTAGAGTCACCCAGATTATCAATTCACCTCATTCTATAATAACATTCACAATTCATTCAATTAATATCAATCAAGGCTCTGCAGGAATATAAGATAACTATACTTATCCAAGGCAGTAGGTTAATATAAATTTGTTAGTGTTCTGTTTTTGATTAAGATTCTGTTAATGGCAATTTACAGTAAGCTAGAATTAATTTATCTGGTCGTTTCTCCCGTATGGCTACCTGGTAAAGCTGTCAATATTTTCCAGAGAGATTTAATTTTAAAAGGCATAGACATACATACATGCTCATATGTGAGTGCATATGCACCCAAAAATACACTGAACCCCTCTGATGATTCAAGAAATGTAAAAAGAAACCTGAACAAGTTATTCTGACTTCTATCAACTGGGATTCTGCTCTCAGTCCTAGTAGCTGCTGTACCACAGCTGCATTTCGTCATAATCCGGGTTGCATCCCTTGAAATGGACCCACTTGCCAGAAAGAATTTCCTTTTCTCTTGTAGTGTGTTGCATATCATTATTTCTGTTGCATATCATTTCTCACCTGTCAAGTTTTTTTTAATCTTGATAGGTTCACAAAACATATATATTTTGGAACACACAGATTTTTTTTCAGTGCATTTGGCTAAGTATAGTATATGTTTCTGTAAATTATTTTCATGACTATATACATTTTTGTACCCATATTCTTCTAATTGCATTGTGAAGTTCATAATATGTGCTTTAATTTTGATTCGCAAATGCAAATTTAAAATGGAGATTTAGATTCATTTGCATTTTACATGTGAAATTAAATAATTACTCTGCCTCTTTATGATGAGTCTCCAGGATCTGCTCTGTAGCAAAGGGACGAGAGTTGAACAGTACCTTGGAGAAGATAAGAGAAACTTAGGACTAGAACAGTCTAATCCTTCCTTTCCTTTCCTTTCCTTTCCTTTCCTTTCCTTTCCTTTCCTTTCCTTTCCTTTCCTTTCCTTTCCGTTCCGTTCCGTTCCGTTCCGTTCCGTTCCGTTCCGTTCCATTCCATTCCATTCCATTCCTTCCGTACTCACTCATGCAATTCTTGTAATGAGCAGATAGGCAATATTTGCAATACACAGCTTGTCCTACTTCCTTTTCTGGTTTCTGCTATTCTGCAAGTTGGCCCCCTATCCTAGACTAGCCTTTTGCAGGCTGACATACAGGAATCCTCCCCAGAATGTGATATGCTAGTCGGCACAGCAATAGGGATTATGTTCCTATTTATCTGTATATTTTGATTTAACAGTGCTTTCCATTTAAGTCACTGTGTAAATCTGGCCTTATGGAGATTTCCAGTAGTAAATAGTCTTGCTATGATTTCTGTCACTGATAAATTGTTACACCCAAGAATGGAATTTTCAGACTTCTTATCTGAGCCGTTAGCAATATAATTTCAGTTGCTGCCTCATTCTCCTGTTCTTTGGAAGCAAGGCCTTTTGCAGAAAAACAGAAACTATCATGTAGTTCCCTATGTTTGATGAATATCAGTGATGAATATTATTATTATTATTTATTAAATTTATATGCCGCCCTTCTCCCGTAGGACTTGGGGCGGCGTACAGAAATTAAAACATATAACAATAGAAAATCCTAAAAACAGCCAATATAAAACCCCAAATAAAATAAAACCTCGTAGCAGATCAGGGAAATTGCTGAAACAGCCATGTCTTCAGGTCGGTGCAGAAAGGGCAGAGGTCAGGGGCCATCCGGAGCCCGATGGGTAACTCATTCCAGAGTTATGATATCATTATGTAGCTGCGATCTGGACTCTTGAACATCTATTGATAGATCATTAGTGTTTGGCGATTGCTAGCTTGGAGGCAGCTGAGAGCCAGAGGGTTAGATGGGGTTGGAGGAAGACGTCTGCACCTGCTGGGAAAGGATCCTCCTTGTTCTGATGGACACCTTCATGGGGCTGTCCTCAACTACCCGATAAGGGGATAGAGACAGATGATTGAAACAGGGAACTGTGCAGTTGACTTGGGAGCCTATACATAAATGGATTCATTAAGAGAACATTAGCATGAAATCTCTGATGAAGGATCCCCAGGAACATAGCGTACATTGGAACCAATGGCCAATTACTCAGCAGTATCACAATACATGAAACAACAATCTCTGGGGAAGTTTAAAATGTGAAGATGTGAGAGGAAAAAATGGATTGGCCACATATATAAATGGTAGAAGTTGGTGTTTAGCTACAAAGTGGAAAAGTCTTAATACTGATCTGTATCGCAAAGGTGCTTTTCAAAAGGCAACTGGACTTCATTTTTCCTTGAAGACGTTTCACTTCTCATCCAAGAAGCTTCTTCAGTTCTTTGATGAGAAGTGAAATGTCTTCAAGGAAAAACAAAGTCCAGTTGCCTTTGAAAAAGCACATTTGGGACAACCATAAGCTGGATGACTATGAAGAATCTCCACAGACGTTTACTTGTAGCTGGAAATACAGCTGTCACTTAATTGTAAAGTGTATGAGCATTTTTATTCTTTTATTAAATTTATATGCTCACTCATCTCAAGTACATGACTCTGGGCCGTTAACAATAACTGAAAACAGAATAAGAACAGCATAACAAAATTGTAAACAACATAACTAGCAGTTGAGAAAAACAACCCACAACAATACTAATAATCAATTGTAACAGTTAACGCAATCAAGAGCTTCAGCATTTAATTTAGTGCTGCACTATCTTTTCACACTCTATTATGGAAAAAGAGAACAGGAAAAACCTGAATTTTCCAGTCATTATTTTCCTTCAAGTACCAATTAACATGTTTGAAATAAAAACATGTTTTGGAATTTTTACAGAAAAGCATTGTAGGAGGAGAGCTGTATTAGTCTATGGAAGCCAAAATCGGGGGAGTCTTGAACACTAACAGATTTTATTCAAAGGCATCAGTTTTCATGAATGACAGCTCATTTCATCAGAAGCGTGCATTTACAGAAAAGCAGTAGGCTTTTTCAACTACTAGGATGTTTTTGTAGAACTCTTTGTCAAGAACAGGTCCATGCACATAGGAAAAGAAGGGTTAGTGATATACTGAAGTCTTGAGCAAGATCTGAGGTGTGCATGATACGGATGAAATTAATATAGGGCAATTGCGTGCAGGAAGAGGAAGAAAGGCTTGGGAGGCAGAGGGAATAGGAAGTGATGCTGAGAGAGCTTCACCTCAGGTGGTCACGCTCCAGAGTGGAACAGCAGAAATGATGATTTTCCCAAAGCAAGAAGACCAACCATAAGACGACGCCTCATGTTCCAAGATGCCCTGCATCTCTACTGTAGCCTCGATCTGCCTGGGCCAGGAGGTTCAGGCCCTGGAGCAAAAGGAACATGGAATGTAGAGAGATGGGCTTTTTGGTGGTGGGGGAGGTGGGGGAGAGTCCTTCTTCTGTGCAAGACTGCAGAATCGTCTTCGATAAGGACCTTACAGGGGACTGAGGACTGCAGATGGTGAGATGGTGTTAGAGACCTCTGACTCCTATCTGAGCACACTTTTCTGCTGGCATCCAAACAGCTGCTGTGGCTAAACTGAAGGATTAGGGGAAACTGTTGATTTAACCCCTTCCTTTCAACAGTAGACCATTGGCATACCAGGAACTGCTTTTTCCATCCCGTTAAAACTTGCATAAGGACTTTCATGGTGTCCCTAGCACATTCTGATTATTCTGGGTTGGATCCAGGGGTGAAATGCTCCCGGTATCACCCGATCTGGTAGCGATGGCGGTGGGTGGTTCAGAGAACCAGTCGCACAAATCCCTGGTCCCCCCCATGCACAGCTGAGCAGCGCAATCGTCAGAGGCTTTTTCTTAACTTTTAAAAGCAATGCTTTTGAAAGTAAAAAAAAGATTGCGCACCACAGCTGATCACCCCCTGACACGCTGTTCTACTTACCGCATGCCTCTTTTTGGCGTGCACTGTGTGCGCCCACCTTGCATTTGGTGGGTGGTGCTCACTGCGCATGCGCAGCCAGCGAACTGGTAGTAAACCAGTTCAGATTTCACCACTGGTTGGATCTGCTAGTCCCAATACCTCTAGGAACCTGAGTAGCCATTTAAACTGCCCGTGTTGCCTTGGAGATCTCAAGTGGCATTATTCTTGGGCATGGAAGGCACATTAAAGTGATGGTTTGCCCCAGGCCTGCTGATGGGGCAGCAGCTATAGGGCTGATGGACATTGTCGGGTACCACGTGTGTGGAAAGGTGTCCACACCAGAGGTGGGTTTCAGCAGGTTCTGACCAGTTCTGGAGAACCGGTAGCAGAAATTTTGAGTAGTTCGGAGAATTTTTGAGTAGTTCGGAGAATTTTTACCGGTAGTAAAAATTCTGAATGGCCCCACCCCCATCTATTCTCTGCCTCCCAAGTCCCAGTTGATTGGGAGGAAATGGGGATTTTGCAGTAACCTTCCCCTGGATTGGTGAGGGAATGGAGATTTTACAGTATCCTTTCCCTGGAATGGGGTGGGAATGGAGATTTTACAGTCCTTCTCCTGCCACACCCACCAAGACATGCCCATCAAGCCATGCCATGCCCACTGAGCCACACCCACAGAACTGGTAGTAAAAAAATTTGAAACCCACCACTGGTCCAGGCCTGTTAATTTGCCAAATACCTTTCCTTGTGTTGAACTGATTCAGCTTTTAAAAGGGGGGACTTAGAGTGGGGATGAATCTTGGTCTGGTGCCCCGAAGAGCACCAATTGTCTGGTGTTTTTAGAAGGACTCTAGTCATTTGTTTGTTCAAACACAGACACTATAAATACTTTATTCTGCAATGCGAGCATAGTTTCATATTTATACTAGCATCTGACCTAGGGAACCAAATCCTCCATTCTTTAAATAGCTTCACTCAAATGCTTAAATACTTTCAGAGCAGAACATTGCCCTGCAGCCATACACCTTGTTTACATATTCGGAGAACAAGGCAGGAAGAAAACTGGACCTTTCTCCAGAATGGCCAAGTCAGAATGTGGCGAGGAGGTTTTTAAATTAAAAAAAGAACACTTGTTAAGCTGAGAGGGATGTCTTGAATTTTCCTTTTATTTGTTCCATTTATGACTTTCAGGATAATCATTTCATTGCAATGAATACTTTTGTTTCAGGGAAGAAGGAAACTCTTTCAATAAACAAAGTGCAGGAATGCAAACCATCAGGTGCTTTCCCTTGGCCAATGGGGAGGAGAAGGAGGGAGATCCATTTTGCCATTCATTCACAGACTCCCGAGCTCCGTTATCGGCTGGCACAGCCTCCTGCAACTCTCTGCCATGCCAGCCAAAAACGGAGCTCGGGAGCCCATTTTTGCTGGCAGAGCACTCGGGCCACCACAGGTGCCCTCGACAGGAGTGACATCAAGCTGACCACGCCCACCCTGGCCACGCCACCCCAGCCCACTGAGGTCAAACACAACCCCCATGCGGCCCTCAATGAAATTGAGTCTGACAACCCTGCAGTAAACGGATAAACACTAGAAATGGGCCGTGGCTAATGATTAGCTATTTCAGCCACAAAAGAACAAAGTACCTCTCTCTTTTTTTTGTTTTGTTTTTTAAATGCACCTTCTTCTCATACTCAAAGTTTTCAGGTAACATTTTTGACACCCCCCACCTGTTTAGAAGCGCTAAGTCGAGGCTTTTCCCAGCTGAATCAGCTCTTTCCATCAGCCCCTTGAAGCTGTGATCCAGTGCTTGATGCATGCCAGGTTGCAGAATGTTAAACTGAACTGTTAATAGACTCAGTTGTTTCGTGAAATGTTTAGTTAAACTGTTAACGCATTAACTTAAATATGAGGTCTTTTTAAACAGAACGGTTTAAATTTTAATTTTAAATTATGGTCAAATTTTAATCAGAATTGCCCTTGATCTATCTAAAAGATGCTTGCTGACAGCATAAGCTCTAAGAGGCCCCAGATAGTGGGCAAGGAGTTGTGGTTGAAGATCAAAGGGTCTGATCAAAGATTAAACAGGCGGTCAGAGGTGGTCTCATTACACAGAGACCTGAAATAGCTCAAGGACCTCACCAAGGATGGGCCTAACATGAAACATGGTAGGAAAGATTCAGAAGTAAAATAAATGTGCCCTGTTGGGAACATGGCCAAACAGTAGAGTGGTAAATTGCAATTATTAATAAAAATACAGGCATAACATTGCTCAAGTTGTTTTTTGTTTGTTTTTTTCTGTTTTACGGCTCCTGCTGTCTATATCTGCTATTCTGCTGACATTTAGATCTGAGATTTCCCTTGCCTGATTGTGCTTCCTGGCCCTCATCTTGTGTTGTCAGTCGGAGCTAATAGTTTCCCTTTTAACATGTCATCGTTTTAATTTTTCTAAACAATTTGAATTAATAAAATATGAAAGGTTTATAATGGAAACATTTTTCAAAGAGAGGAAGGAACTTCTTCACAATTATCGCTTTCCCATCCTGGGATATTTTCATAAGTTGCATTGTTAGTTCGGTATGATAAGGACTTCTGACAATGAGCAGGGGGCAGCCTCAGCCACTCAACCGCCCTTCCAATAAGGGAGGCAAACCTTGCTATTTCATGATTGCAGCATTCCCTATTCAGGGCAGTAGTGGAGGAACAAAAAGTCATCTAGTCTAGGGGTCTCCAACCTTGACAACTTTAAGACTTGTGGACTTCAACTCCCAGAGTTCCTCAGCTGGCTGAGGAACTCTGGGAGTTGAAGTCCACAAGTCTTAAAGTTGTCAAGGTTGGAGACCTCTGATTTCTAGTCCACTCTTCTGCATTAAAAGCAATCAAGCCATCCTTGAGTGGGGTCCCCCTGCCACCTTCCCAGAGGTGGAGGAGCTATGACCTCGGCAGACAAGATGCTCCCCTGCTGTACCAGTCTTACCGCCACTGATACTTTTCCAATGTAGAGGAGGCAGAAATCTCCACAAATCATATCTGGAAAGAGCTGGAGCAAAAGTAGCTTGTCTTTCAGTCACACAGACACCAGCTGCATCCTGGTGAACTGCAGATCTCGAACTTAAGAGAGTCAGCCCTGCTGCTGGTTCCAAGTCCAGTTCTTGCCCCGAAATGATTAAGAGATCACTGCATGTGTGTCATAACACACTTTAGCTTCCTGGGCCAAGACTTTCTGTTCCGTGTTATCTGAATAGCCTTCGCTTGTCCCAGTGCCCTTTCCCAGGGCAGCTCTGCCTTCTTTGGATGGAAGCAAGGAGAACCAATTTTTGCTGACAAATCCACCCTGCCGTCTTTCTAGGAAAAGCGGACAATTAATTTGCCTTGGAAAAATGGCTGATAGAAAGAACAGCTACAGCCCTAGAACTCTCTGGTGACTCCAAGCATGCCGTGTTCTGAGCAGGCATGTCTACATACTTGATCTGGCAGCAGATAGAGTAACTGTGCCAAATATTTAAAAGTAATCTAGGCAGCTGGAGTTTGGGGGGTTGGGCACATACAGTGCATTGTTCCAAGTATCTGACTGGGGAAGAAATTTAGAAAGCATTTTTTGTCCTTGATATCATTTCGCCTGATAAGACTCTTTACTTGGAGAAGTTGGCTGTTCGTAGATCTGTATTTTCATAAATAATATTCACTGTGGAGCCCAGGCTACAAAGAGCCAGATTCTTCATCTTTGGCATGTGATACTTTTCTAAGAAGTCCTTGGAAGAATTTCATAGAGAAGATCTGGCTGTCAAGTTGCAAGGCATCATCCTTCCTGTCTAACTTAAGATGTCTCTAAAGGAAGCATTTCCTGGCATTAGGAGAATTATGATCCTTGCCCTTATCGGCTTGAGAATCATCAACCCCAGGGGTCTTCTCCGTCGCAGGGCACAGCTTTGGGCCAGGTCAGAGAGTATTTGGATTGGGGACCCCCACCACCTCCTGGCAAGACATCCTATCACATTGAAGGGGGAGGCATAGAATGTATTTATTTGTTTGTTTTTATTTATTCATCACATTTCTGCATTGCCCATCCCGCCTAAGTGATTCTTAATGTTTCTGTACTCAGTTTGGTTTCAAGGGCTCAGGTAGAAAGTTTTGGGATGAAGCAATCAGAGAAAGTTGTTGCAGAATCCAACAGGTCATTGTCCTTCACTTGTCAAGTGTGAGAATTCTGTCAGAGTCATGGCCAAGGTCAAGTTTTTTAGCTTTACAAATAATATTTAGTGAGTAGTGAATAATAGGATCAGAGTTGTTTTGTGAATCCATCCACTGAATCGGCTCCTCTAACAGGCTGAATAATCACCATGTTTCAGTCTGTCTGTAGGAGGAGATTTCCCTATAGGTAGGGTGAGCGTCCCCATGGGCTTGGCTAGACAGGTAGAGGGCCTAGTGCATTGCCTAGCGGGGAACACCATCTCTGCAGAGAAGCAGAGGTGTTTTGGGCAACCACCTGGAAGAATGGGATGTCTGTAGAGGTAGAATTACCTTTCGCTTAATCCTGTTGCTGCTTTTCCCACAAATGGGAAAAAAAGACTCAGTTGGGTCATTTTAATGGCCTAGTTCCCCAAACTTTATTTCAGGAAAGAAAAGAAAAAAAGCTGAACTAGCCCAATCTAGACAAAGGAAATGTTATTTTAGTGTAGATTAAATTTATGTCTAAGAAATAGAGAGATTATTGTGTCTGCTTCAGATGTAATTTCATGCCTAAGAATTTACATTGTAGGAAAACGGGTCTGGATTACATTAGGCAGGGCCTGTTCTACTGTCAGTTTAATTAAATGGAAACTCTGGCAAGGAGAGGCGAGGGCTTTATGGAAGCCCTGCTGTTCTGCAGGTGGAGGAGAGAAAACAAGAGAGCCCTTCCATAGATCGCCTCATTCAAAAGTTATCCAGAAAGAAAAGCTGTGATTCACCCTTGTTTACATGGTCTTGGGGATTTCAAGCTGAGGTTGCTCATTTAATCGACAGAATGGTTTGACTCCCAGGTTTTGTACCTCTTGACCCCTGACAAGGAGATTATTACAAAACAAAGGTGGTTTTTCCCCCCCAAAAGAACGTTGATCCTCCCAAGAATGGCCTTTTCCTTCATGGTCCAGGATGAACGCAGCCTGATAGTCACCTTTTTTCATTGCAAATTTTGTTGTCAAGCTCATGAAGGTGAACCAAGTCCCTTGTCCTGAAATTAGGCAGTGGAAGAGGGTAGAGATGGGAGGAATACCTAGTTAAACATCCAAGAAATAGATTTAAGAGAGGAATATGGGAGATGAATAAAAAAAAAAGCATAGCGATTAAAATTCTGAGGTGGGCAAAGGACGATGGGTAGATTATATTCTTTTTATTTTTATATTGTTGTTTTGGTTTACTTTTCTTCTTTCCTATTTTTCTAGGAAAGCATAGCAAAGAAAATACTGAAGCGGGCGAGGGATGTTTCTTTTGTTGTTCTGAGTTACTTTTTCTTTTCTCTCGCTCTCTTCTTTCTTATCCTTCTTTCATTTTTAAGCAGGTGACATGATTAGAAGTTAGATAAGAAAGAAAGGGAAAGTTTTTTTTAATAAAGGATGATATGATCAAAAGCTAGAATAAGTGATAGAAACAAGAAAAGGGGGAATATTAGCGTAGACCTTTTATATAACAAAATGAAAGTAATAAGAGAAAATGTGGAATAATTGAATAATGAGACTATATATTAATATAAGTATGCATTATTATTAGAAATATATAAGTGAATTGAATGCGAGGATTATGATTAACTTGATTAGCGTTATTGTATTAGAATATATGACACGCAGGTGCCACACTGTTCACGCATTGATTTGCTATTTTGATAAAAAAAATAAAAAATAAAAAACTTGAATAAAAAAAGAACAGTGATTTATCTGTTGACGGAATTTGGCACCCTTTTCTTTGGCTATGGTGTTTGAGAGAATCCTTTTGGTTACTTCAACAGAGAAAAGAAAAGGAGGCAAGAGAGAAGAGCCTCCATTTTTTTTCCTCCCTCCCTCCCTCCCTTTTTGTCTTTGTTTTATTGTTAACAACATTTTGTAATTTTATGTTCTGCAGCATTTCTGCACCTGAGTGAAGGATGGGGATCGACTGCACTTTCAGATCTCACTCTTCACTGTCTATGACTCAAAAGAGGGACAGAAAGTGAATGTTTCTGTCTTTTAATAGCAGCGATTTTTTTACATAACCCTAAATTACATCAGCAATTTTATGTTCCAATCTTGTTTACAGAACTGGTGTGTGTGTGTGTGAGAGAGAGAGAGAGAGAGAGAGAGAGACGGAGAGAGGGAGAGAGAGAGAGAGAATGCTTTCAGAAAAACTTAAGAACTTGGAGGTGACCCAAAAAACAAGCATTTGAGCCGCCCCAGTTCCATTTCCTTAAATTGAAACAAATTGATTCTACCCATATATACCACTCATTGTTCATCACATAGATATCTTTCTGTGTATTAGCTGGTGAATGCAATATTGTGAACGTGGAAGTCAAGAGAGTGAAAGCAGTGTGTGCCTAGCAAAAATGGAACATGCACTTTTATTTCCTTTTATTATTTTAAAAAGCCCTTGTTCCCTCCAACCAGGACTCTCTTGTCAAAGCTGCATTGGAAGCCGGGCCAATGAGGTGAAGTAGTGGGGCTTTACCATTCCACCAGAGTCTGGTCATCCTGAGGGATTTGGCCATCCTGAGAAAAAGGGCAGGGCTGCCCCTGTGCAACAGGTCCGTTGTGTTGCTGGCTACTACCAGTTCTGCACATCTAGAAGGTCTGAAAAACCAAATACTCCCCTATTCCCTCCCACTGGAAGGTCTGGTTCCCCCATTCCCTCTTTCCTTTCCTTTTCATGCTACGTGGAGCAAGGTAATTCTAATGTTTTGGATAGCAGTCTTATCCTAAGGCTAGCAACACTTTTGCAAGGTGTCTGGGGAATTCTGAGGGTTCCTTGCTTGGAGGTGTGCTTACCCTCACCTTCCACTGGTTGTTTCAGGCCAGGAGCCATCTTGGTCCCAGCTGGACCTCAGGACTATGCTCCAAAATGCAGATGAGCTCAGATGAAGTAAAAACTGGCACAGTTTTGGTTATGCTTTGGTTGATTGATTGATTGGTTGATCGATTTTCCTTCTTATTTCTCCCCATGACTTTAATAGTTTTCTTTTTCTGTCGTCTTAAAAATTGCTGCTGGATGGCAAATCTTTGAACGAGGTCTGGGTCCAAGGTGGAATTGGGCTGTACAATGCTACATGCAGGTTTATCAGGGAGCAGATCCGGCTGAATTAAATAGAAGTTCCCTTGGAGCGCTAAAACAACAAGCTAGGTCGATTACTTGTTCATATTCGCTCCAATCCTAAAGATCTCCTGAGTGGTTTATTCAACAATAAAATACAGATAGAGAACTATAAAACCCCAGAATGAAATACGGAAGAGCTTCTTCCCCCTGCCCCCATCATAGCGAGCCATTTGGGGCCAAAAGCTCACCCCTTTGATAGACAGAGATTCAAGGCCCAAAGTGGGTGGGGTGAGACTTGACCTTTGGACAGGGGGAAGGATGTGGGGCTCAGAAATCAGGAGTGTTTCTGATCTCCCACATTTTTGCTGCTTCTCATCTTCACTTTCATCCCATTTCCTCCTTTCATTGTCTCCAATAGTCCTTGCATGAAAGAGATATAGTGTCTCTACCTGAACAAAAATCTGGAAATGCTGCATATCAAAGTAAATATATTTTTTTGGGGGGGTGGAAATGAAATTCTGGCTTCTGAAGATAAATTTTCTCCATCCACAGGGCTCTATTGTCCAAGCATTCTCAAATATGTGGTGGGTGTGACTCCAGAATAACACACATGGTTGGTCACGTTTGGACACCAGGCAGTCGGAAATAGGCTAAGATTCTGGAGACCTTTCAGGGTTGTGTTTCCCCCAGAAATTTTCTTGTATGACATGACAGTCTTTTCATGGTGAAAAAGTTCTTTCAAACCACCTTGAAGCAGATCCTAAACTTTTCTTCTGAAAGCATGTTGGAGATGAGACAGAAACACACACAGTGTGGTTATCTATCTTCTTTCTTGAACAGCAGGATTCTTTTTTATTCCTGGTCTTAAAGTATTTTTTCCCCAAGTATTAAATGCTTTACCAAGAAAGAAGAAACAAGTCCTTAGCCAATAAAATGATTTAGTTTCTGGACAGTGAGGTGAGATAGTTTTGTTCATCTAGCTTATTTTAATTGTTGTATTGTTGTTTCCCACTTCACAACGGCATCATTTTAGATACTGAGCTACAAATTTTAAAGCCAAGGAACGTGAAAATAGGACATGATCAATATATTCTTTCTGATTTGGTCCATTAATTTTAAAGAAGCTGAACTAATACAGATTCTTTCTGCCACCATATTCCGTTCCCAAATTGGTTCGCTTCTGCTCAAAATAAGATACAGACTTGAATGGATAATCAAAGAGGGAAAGATAAGAATATAATGAATCAAGAGGGACCTGTCAAAACGCCCGTTCCCTGTCGTGAGATCCAGTATACAGTAAATATACAGTAAATTTAAATCTTTCATATTAAAATAAGAGGAGCTCTTGAGGGCTGAATCGTTTGTGGAGTAATTATTTTCTCCAAAACTCAGATTCCCCAAATATTTGTACCATATTCTATATTTTAACACCTTGATTGTATCTGTTCTTGAGATTGTATCACAATTACCAATTAAGATAGAATTTTAAAATATAAAGTATTTTGGCATAGATTTACTGATCTCTGGAGAACCACTGAGAAGGAACTAGGATTTTATTCCAAAAACCCTGACGGTTGCCATTTATTAAGCCTCAGAATTTTTGAAATTGCTGTTCTGGTGTATCACCTAATAAAAAGATTTTCAGCCTCAACACATGGTAGGCTAAACCGTTAGCAACTGTGCATACATTACCTCCCCCACCAGCCTTTCCCCCCCCCCCTGCTTACAGTTTATTATTATGCTGACAGAATAAACCGATGACAACCGCTGGATTGTTGCTAGGCTGTCTGTATCATGAACATTCATTTTGACGGTTATCTGTTTATTAAACGTTTCTGATGTATTTCTGAAAAAGAAACAGAAGCACTATTGCTCTGCATACATGAGCCCTGACCTTCTTTGGAAAAAATTGCTTCTTTCTGATAACATGCTATAAAACATTTCTTTGTGCCTGTGAGTGTATTTCAATTTCATGAGCCAGCCACTTCAATGTTTCACATAAGCATGATGAGGAATGACTGCTAAAAATAGGAACTCTGACGCCAGTTGGATATTGTGCTTTTCCTTAACGCATTGTTTGGAAAAGAGTTTATTAGGATAAATTTTGACCAGTCTTCCATCTTCCAGAACTTTTTTTTTAAAAAGAAAAAAAACTCTTTTTTTCTTTCTTTCTTCCCCGCCCTTCCTCTGGCTTGCTCAGATTAAAAGTGCAGCTTTCAGATTTTTCTCCTAAAATAAATTTCAGGCATCCTCATTTATAGTCAGACTGCCCTGATTACTTGCAGACCTACTGGAAATTTACATGCGCTTTTCTCCATTATAAAACACTGATCTGTTCATATCATTAGCTCCCTCGTGACTGCAGGCTGGGAGGAAGCCAAGGGCAGTCTAAATCTGTCGCTGTAAATCGTGAGTTGAAATAGCAGAAAGAGGGTTTGTAACTTTAAAAGTGTAAACAGTTTGGAAAACGAAGTAATTTTAGCCTGTGATTGATTGCCTTGTGCTGCTACTTTAAATTAGCTGAGGGGCTCCGATGAAAATATATGCTTATTATACATTTTTTTTCTTTCAATTTTATTTTCTGCCGGAATAATAGCCTAATAGCCAGGGAGAAGCAGGTGTCTGAACAATGTATGCTTCTCCTAGGGCGACCTTTGGGGAAAAGAATAGTTTTATTGTGTGTCCGTTATGTTGCCTGAAACAACATTCTGCAGTTATTAAATTGACTTGTTCTGTGTATAAATAAAAGGCTAGGAATTCAAAACAGATGCATTGAACTGCATCACGTTATTGGCTCAAAGCACAGCATCCTTTCCTCCTGATCCACAGTAAAACTGCCCAGTGTTAGGTTTGGTATCCTGTCAATCTGGGGAGCAGAGTGGCTCCTTCAACCGATGGCACCCATTGTCCCCAGCCAAGGCGGTTTCTACACCTTGACAGGAGGAGTGGGCAGTGTCTGGAGTCCATCGTCTGAGCCCCCATGATTTCTCCAGAAAATTCCAACTGTAATATCCAGGGCTGTGGACGTATGTGTGGAGAGAGGGGCCACACTCATGCTCATACATTGACACAGAGCCATCTTGATGGGATGGGCAAAGGGAAAAAGGCGAATTTAGAGTCAGAATTGTCTACAATGACTGCCATGATAAAAAAACGACATTCTTGATCTGAAGGGCTGATTAACTTTGGAGTGCAGGGCAGAATGTAATTGCATGAATGGGAACTCCAAGGAGTTCTTTTGTTATGTGATGTTGATCATCTTCATAATTTTTTTCTACTGGGGAGATTCTAATGATTTGGACATTGATCTATGGGAAACATATCCCAGGCCCACAGCATTAGATAAGGTGACCTTGATTGTCATTTTTTATTGTGAACACACTGACCCACATTACACACACACACACACACACACACACACACACACACACACACACACGGAAAGAGGAAACTTGAGAGTTCACAAGGTTGATGCTATATGGAACAAAGCTGTGACTGAATCTGGATGTTCTGCTTTGGGTACCACGATGCCTCTCCTCCCAGGAGGTAACAAAGAAAACAGGTCCTGAAGAGGATGGATAGTGTCCCAGGCAATCCTGCAGACCCTGCTCCAGCATCGCTTATATGCTATGTCCTGGATAGCAGAAAGTGAATTACCCATAATCTTTTCTGCATTCAGGCCCCTTCTTGGTGAAGAGTTTCCTAGTGGGGTAGTTTGATCCTTCAGCTTCTTCCTTCACCTTCTGGGCTTGCTCTGCTGAGAGGTAACATTCTGATTCAACTCATTGGAGGAAGCTTTGAAGGAGCTGGTCCCTTCAAGTCCAGAGATCTCTCACTGCCACCACCTCCTTTCAGGGGTTTTTGGCTGCTTCTTCAGAGGTTTAGGACCAGGTCTTTTTAAAGTTGCTGGCAGACAGCCTGAGTGCTGCCATGAGGTTTGATGGTTGCTGCTGTTGAGATTTCTAATCTTATGGCCCCAAAAATGTTGCATAGCTTTTCCTTCCCCTTTTCTATACAGCCTGAAAAATAAAGATTCACGTCAGTTGGGCAAATGCTGTTAGTTCATAAGATTTTCTCCTTCTTTCAGAGGGTGAGACAAGGGCAATAATGAGAAACAGCCAGAAAAGGGGCCTGCCTTCCAGATGCAAATTTCTTTGGGCTGGTCAAGTTACTTTAGCACCTAAGAGAGAAAAATGCCATCTTTTCCACCAGTAAAAATACAAGCACAGTAAATTTAATAATCACTCACCTGCTGCATAGCATTTGTGACATCCAAAATCTAGCGTCAAAATTGGCTGCTTTATTCTTTAATGACTACACAGAAAGGGATGGCGGGGCAGGCAATACCTTAAACAACCACAGTGGATATTTTCTCTTTATTCCGGGAATAATTAATGCTGTTCCTACTTAGCATTAATGGAGAAGTCACCAGCCTGGCCTAGTCTGAACTGTAAGTATTCAGTCTTTGCCTAGAATGTTTTAGGCTCTGAATCTTACTGGCATTCTGGATTATAGTATTACAGTAGGGAAATTATGTCTTATTTCATAAATGCATTAAAATTCATGGGTAAGGCATTCTGAGGCTAGGAAATTAGAGCGTCTCTTGAAGGAGTAATGAGCACCTATCAAAATAAGCATAGGTCTGTACTCAATGCCAACCCAAAGAAGGGATGATAGCTGCACTGGTTCTTCTTGTGCAGTTTCTGGAAAGAGCCTTCTGAGTTAGATCTTCAGACTGGCTGTGGAATTGCTGCTGCTTTAAGAGACACCAGGAACACCAGGTACTCCTTCCACCTTTCCCCATTGGGTTCCAGTCTTTGTGGAATCCCATCTCAGAAGATGCAGCCTCCAAATTAATCAGGGCCTCTGGTCAGGAAAAAGTGGCTTCTGTCCTACTGCTCATTCATTCCTAAAGCATCCAGGAATCCTTGCACAAGGCCACCCTCATGTGACTCACTGGCTCTGCACCAGCCTTCTCTCACCTGGGCTTTCCGTATGTGTTGGGCTTATCATGGCCTGAAGCTCTTGAGGTGGCCTCCCAAAGCTCCTGCAGTTGGTGTTTTAGTGAGGTCTGATGTGGGGACCACTTTAAGTTCAAAAGAAAATGGGCTACTAATAAACAGGGCTTTCCTGCTTTGGCTGCTTTCCCCCCCCCCCCCCCCACAGGAAATAAAAAGGGAAACACATTTAAAAAATACATTATTCTCCAATGTGGAGATTAAAGTGCATTGAAATTAACAGGACAAAAAACAAATTTAGAAGAATTTCTGATTCTGATCTGAGGAGCTTTTCCTGTCTCCCAGCGTGTGATTGAAAGACTCCACTGAAGGAGGAATGAGCTTTAGCCCATCAACATCCATCTTGGTCTGTTGGGTACTTGTTGCAATCTCAGTCTCCCTGTGGCCAGTGTGGGGCTCATGGGTGTTTGGAGACTTGATGGAAGGGTTTCAGGGGCCCTTGGGGCCTTCTCAGGGCTGTCCCCGAGGGGTCCACCGAATACCATTCATTTATATTCCTTATGACAGAAAGGAAGGAGGATCGCATATTTTAGTATTAATTATTTACAATTAAATCAAATCAATAATTCACACTGATATTTCATCAAATTTTGTTTTCATTTTGCTCTGCCCGTCTTCAGAGAATGGCTTCTGGCACATAAATCAAAGGCTGAGTGCAGCTCTTGAACTAAAAAATGAATGCACATTCCTTCATTACTGAGTCTGGATAGGACTGGCATTTATTTAAGCAGAATGTAGACTTTTGAAAAATCTGCAAAGAGGAAGAGGGGACTCTTCAGTCCAACCAGCCTAGGTGCAAAATTGGAAAGGAAGAGGTGTGTTAGGAGGGCTCACCTGGCACCCTTCTGAGATGCCAAGCCAGAGGTGCCAGCCAGGAAGAGAAAAAAGGCCAATTAGGATAGGGAGGTAGGCTTGGGGGCAGAAGAGCACACACTGGACTTGCTGTAGGGCTGTGGGTTGGTGGCAGGAGGAAAACCGATTCAGACCTTCAGCTGATGCGTGAGAACAAGATACTGTAATTATCTCTTTAAGAGAAGAGAGTTATTTGGAAAGTGAGTAGATGAAGTTTATCTGTAAAAAGTGTTTTCAGCAGAGATTATCTTTTTCTTGCTGGCTTTCATCTCCTCTCCTTCTCTCCCTAATGATTCTTTTATAGGCCTCCAAAACAGTTATTAAAATGTTGCAGAACAAATAAGGTAATGCTGGAGCTTATTAAAAATTGGTTCTTTTGTTCCTATCTGGCAGCTGACAAATTGCCTTGTGCTGCATCTTACCTACTCTATTGTGCGAGGTTAGCCCAGAAAATGGCTGCAAATAAATTGTTATTGAATGCTGTTGAAAATTAACCCTAACACTTTTCTCCGATATGGCTCCCATTCAAACCTTTCTTTGCCTGCCTCTCTCGGTGTGTTGTTTTACACTTGTCTCTTGCATTATGTTGGGCACACAAGGAAATATTAACAAGAAAAGAAACGCCCGGGCAACCTGTGCCCAGACTCTATTATCCGGCTGTCAAATGCCCACATGAGAGAGCTCTAATTTTGATTCATATTGACGGTGCTTTCCCTAACAATCACTACGGAGGGCTATTGCTGGAACGTGCGGCCTTCGAAAGAGTCTCTTTCTCAAAATCGAGGGTTGCTAAACAGAATGAGAAGGTTTCTCGTTGGGGTTTCTCGTTGGCCTAATAGCCGAAGGAGTTCTTTTTCATAGGCATTGAGATAGGGCCACTAGTACACTATTGGCTTTAAACAATATATATTTCAGGCATGCAAACAACTTACATACCCCACTTCTTTAACATGTAAGCTATACAAAGTATACATTGCAAGAACTAACAAGGCCGTTATTTCGTTAAGGGTTTCAAAAAAAGGCATGAATGTCAAGAGCAGGTCTTAAATGCTTAAATCCTCACCAGGTGCCATTACGAAGGAACCCACAGCTGCTTCTTAACAGCAGAGACCAAGCTCTGCTGAATTTCTCAGCTAATAACTAAGAGACCGTTGCACAAAACCAAGATCAAGCATCCAGATCATAAAAGCAAGACGCTTGCCAAATGCCCGTATTGCAATCACAAGACAGTTGTGGGGATGCAACGATTCTAAGTGAGAATGTAGATTGTAACTCACTTTTTTGAAGGCTGTCATAATTTCGAACTGTCATTAAACGAATGTTTCCCTGAAAATAAGACCCTGTCTTATATTTTTCTGAACCCTGAAATAAGCGCTTGGCCTTATTGCCGTGCGCTCAAAAATCCGATTGGGCTCATTATCAGGGGATGTCTTATTTGGGGGGAAACAGGGTACCTATAGACCTGTTGAGGATAAATACATTTTTCTTATTAAAATGAAATTCACGGGGATATAGATATAGATCTAGATTCTATAGATATAGAATTTTAGCAATTTTAAACATGGTCTATCCATTCAGGCACTGCTGAATTAATTCCTCTTCATAATCTTTTTTGTTTGTTGTTGTTACGTTTTCTCTTTTAAGGAAATGTCAAGGGTCTTTCTTTTATTCTGATTCAGTATAGGACTCTATACTACATTGCCCTAAACATTATATCGGGACCTATAAAAAATTGCTCTAAGAACATTTATAAAACTTTCGAAATATATGTTGTGTTTTTATTTCTACTTTTTTTTAAAAAAAAACTAGCATTCCATAAGAAACAGTATAAATCATTGAATTACAGTTTAAAAACATCGGTCTTTTACTTACTTCCTGCTATGTTCTCAAAATTTCTCTTAACTTTTTGATGGACAGGTTGGATGCTTTATTTATGAAATAGATTCATTTTTCTGTATTTTTAATGAAAGGAATAAGGCTTGTCAAGTTTGGGGAATCCCAAATTATTTTCTGGATACATTTTAACATCGAAAAATCGTACCCCCAGAGTATGCGTATCACATGAATTAATGCAAAATATTCTGCAGGTTTGCTTTAAATAAGAAAGTTAACACCTCCTTATCTCCTGCAATGGACTAAAGGAACCATTGTGTGTTCAAAGGTCTGAAGCTTTCATCATGATCCACTTAGTGATGGTACTTCTCTGGGCCAGTGATTGGAAACCATCACCACCGACTGGTGGCCATGGGAATTGACCCAGAATGTTCTCCTGGGTCCCAGCAGATTGGGGGCTCTGCCGAGGAAAGATGGCCACAAGAAGAGCTGGACTTCTGCCCTTGTTTCAGTGCGCTTAAATATCCATCTGAAGTTGGCACAACTGACTGTATATCAAAAATAAGCCTCTCTCTGATCATCAGGAGCCGTTTTTCCATGAGGGATATTTCTCTTTGATTACCGGGCCTTTCATACGTTGAGGTCCTCCATGCAACACGGGAGACATTTTTCCTTTAAAGTTCTATCAACAAAGCAGACTCCTGTTGTGTGGATAATTCATAAAAAATTGTTCAAACCTCGACAAAACAAAAAAATAGAGGTTGGCCTGTTGGGATTAGTTAATTATTTGATTTGCATTTCCTTAATGTGGTAAGTCAGCCATTAATATTTATAAAGTGTTGCTGTTAATTAGATACTGAAACTGTGCAAGAACAAGTGGGGGGAGCAGAGAAAGGAAATGGTTGGAGTCATCGATAGAAAAGGCTCCCACGTCTGGTGTGGAGACCACAAGGTGAGCCTTCTGTGGCCAGTTGACATCCTGGAGACACCTTGGCCAAGAAGTGGGGTGGAGAAGGAGAGGGAGCAGCAAGTTTGCCCTCACAGGGTCAAGCAAAATTGTTCAAGGAATATTTGGCTAATTAAACAGTAACAACAAAATTGGACACTCAGTTTGGCCCTTTTTGTAATTTTTTAGGCAACATGAGCATAGGATGACTCATTAAATCCACTTCTTCACGATTTTTGCATAAGGGGTGTGTTTGTAACCCATATTAGCTGCTAGAACTATTTTCATTAACAGCCAGATTTTGTGCACTCATTGCCTTAATTGTACACTATGAATTTACAGTTGGTGCCAGTTGATTTATTAATACATGTTTAAGCACCTTCACATGAATATTTCCTTTGTTGCACGGGTTGTGTGCTCCCTGTGATCCTGGGTGCCAATGAGAGTTTTGAGCCCTGAAGTGCTGCTTCTCATTTGGCCTTTCTGTTTACTGGAAATGCAAGGATCCCTGGGACAAATGCCTTGGGACATTTCTCTGAGCACATCTTGAACCCAGTTTCTCTAGCTATCTTTATAAAGCAAATTCTGAGCTGCTTACAGTGACATATTCTTCAACCTTTCCAAAGTTTCCCGTAGAACTGCCTGCCACTTTGCTGTGGGAAGGAGAAATAAAAGGAGCCATGGACCACAAGGAAAACTGCACTCTCACGCCCCATTCCAGCATATTCCTAAGGTCCCCCTCCTTCTGAGGCAGAAGACAGCTCACCTGTTGACCGCTGATGCCCCCAGCCAGCCCTAACATACCAGCAGGCACCTGAGTTGCTCATCCATCCTTCCTTTGCTGCCCATTAAGAGATTTCAGATTTTGGCCTCAGTTTCACAGCAGCCAATTGGTGCTCACCCATCAGGCCAATTGGGCACAGGAGTCAGAGGGAGCAGGAAAAGGAATGGGGATACAGCCTGCAGCCACAATGATTATGTTACTGCGGCCACCATGGCAGCATTGGCAACATGGTAGTGCTAAAACAACCACAAATTGGTGGAGGAGGGAGGAGGGGGAGGATACTTTCCTGTATCTGCGAGTCAGAATAAAACGATCACCTAGGCTGGTTTAATCACAGTTCTGCTACTGCAATGAGCAATGAGTAAACAGGTAGCATCAACCAGAGTCTAAGGCAGTTCCAAATGGGATGCCTAAAAGAGGCTGGTGAGACAAGGAATGGGATGGATGAAGGGAAGCTGAGTCTCATGAGGGATGAGACGTATTGGTTTTGGAAGGAAAGGAAGACAGAGCTCCATGTGAGTGATTGTGCATTAGATTGAGACAACTAGATGGTTGTCCTAGGACAAGGTGTGGAAGAAGAAGGAATCTCCAGAGGAAAGCCAGTCAATCTAAGGTTTTCTACCATCAAAAGACACATCTTTGAGTGTTTTCATTAGTCTATAGACTCACTTTTTCAATATTCAGTATTCACAGGCCACTTCCGTTGATTTCTTTGTAAATAATTATAAAATCTTCAAGGGTGTGGCTTTGGGAGGTAATTTAAGAACTTGTGATTTTCAAAATAACCACAGCAGTGCAATAGCAACACAAAAGTGATAATGCTGTGTTTGTTTTATTTTGGTTTGTTTTGCTGTTACAAAATAATAGAAACAGACATTTCTTTGCATTTTATGAAGTCTCTTTCTATTTCCCTTCTGTTTTAGCCTGTCTTTCTTTTCTTCCCTCCCTTCATATTTTCCTTGCCCCCCCCTAAAAAATGAAACAGGTGGTTTTTTGGGAGGTTTTTTGAATATTTTCCATTTGTCTTGATTTGTTTAACCACCAACAATAGTTGGAGCAGAAGGGGGAGGATACAGCTATCCTCTTGTCCAGGTGTTTAGCTGGATGTTTACCTACAAGTGTTTATTTCTCTCCTGAATGCATATATTGGTGCTAATTTATCTGCCTTGGGAGAGAGTTCAGGTAGAATAAATATGCAAAGCTAAAATCAGAGGACTGATAAAGTTGATGCACAGTTTTAGAATGTTAAGCATTGGTAACCAATTCACTTAGATTTAGGCACATTTTATTTCTACAAATGTCGTACTGTATAATGTCATGTAATTAGAACAGGAAATCATTGAATAAGTGAGGAATGAATAAGAGTACTTAGGCTGAAAGGAAAATTACCTTCTGAGAAATTATATTCACACTCCAACCCCCCCACCCGCATTTTTGCTTCACATGATAACGTTGGTAGTGATAGAAACTGATGTAAATTTTCTTATCTGTAGAACATTGTTCTGCTAGGTTCTTCACAAGCTTACATCACCCTCCCCCCCCCCTTTTTAAATTCATTTTTAAAAAAATGAATGCACAGAATTTACAAAGTGCCTAATTAGAAGCTGGAATTGTGTCTTGCAGCAGAATAACAACGACATGGAGACATCAACTTAATTATTGGTATCTCTGAAAGCTGGAGCTGTGCCAAAAATTGGAAGCTGTTCTAGTTTGGTTGCTAGCATGTGATCAGGCCAGAGCAAGGTTTGGAAAAATACATAGTAAAACATCAAAAGATTATACAAACCTCCTCTAGAACTGAGCTGCCTTAGATCAGTCTTAGATTGGATGCTCTTCAGATCTACACTGCGCAGAACTAATTAATATTAAGCCTCCAATGAAGTGGCTAAGTAAACAGCATCTCTCTCTCTTAAGTGGTGGAGTTGACAGGTGATGCCCCACCAGCAGACAGAAGAGATTCCCAGAAGCAGAAAAGCAGGGGAAGATGCCCTCATGAACTCTCCCCTTCCATTAACTTCTTTCCCAATTATCGCCCAAGAGTTTCTTGCAGGCCCACCTGGAAATGTTTGAGAACTTCTATATACGACCTCGGTGGGCAACGGCCACCAGCCCTTCAGTTTGGTCATATCTGCGGTTAAGGAAATACCATGAATGAAAACAATAAACACACACCCAGAGCCCCACAAGCATGATAAGAAAGCAAGAACACACCTCTGTCTTTTCTTCTCAGAAAAGGGGAGATGATGTTTCAAAAATAGCTCTTCTAATACAGATATGGAATCAGTTAAACAAAAAAGTGTTTCTCCTGGCATTGGAATGCGTTTGGACTAATGCGATTAAGAGAACTAAAGGGCAAAATTCTTGGCAGATTTCTGCAGCTGGGTAATTAGGTACAGGAAGGGACATGCATAGTTTTCCATCCAGCTCTACAAAATCCCGGTGCGAAGATTATTTTTTGTGTGTTTTTGAAAAGGGGAAAAGCTCAGTGATGTTAAAACTGGATTTGGTGGTTAGCAATAATCATTGGAGTGTGGTGTTTCTGAAACCCAGCAGGAGAAGCTCCCTTTATGTGTTTCTCTGTTTAGTTGAAAGACTTTTTGATCTTGAAAGTCAGTTTGAGCTTTAATGGTGAGGGTTGGACTTTGACCTGAAAATTCACTTTCTACTTCCAGGGGTGACTAGTATAAACTATTGTTCTCTCATGGTTATCAAAATTGAGAAAAGGTAGTTGTCCACATAGCCAGGGTGCCAAGCATCCGAGAGGGAACCACAAAATATTTTCCTTTAGAAGTTATTTGAACTAGAAAGAAAACACAAAGAGCTCAATGTGTCTGCTCTTTAAAATGGTCCCATCACTTTGGTTATGCACCAGCTCCAGTTCCAGGGCTTGTCCAGCATGGAGAGGTTTGGGCTCTGTCCTGATGTCCTTCGTGATTCCAGGCTCATCTGCAGCTGATAGTCCATTGTGAAATGGTCACGCCTGAGAAGACCCCGCAGAATGGCAGGGCTCCTTCCTAAACCCAGCTGCCCAGCCAAACGAGGGGAGTGGGGATAATCGAATGATTGCAACCCAGGGAGAAGGAGCTGACAACTGACTGGGCATCTCTCTTTCCACAGAGAAAATGAGGATTGTGTTCGTGCTCAAAGCAGATTATCTTCAGATGTTTCATTCTGACACAGTGCTATAATTTTAACATATAACCATAGTAACATTTACTAAGTTCTATTGAAAGAAATCAAAGGTTTTTCTCCTCCCCGTTTCAGTGGGGAGAGATAGAGAGACCTTTGGCTGTTGTTTTTTCTCACATTGGTGTGGTGGAAATAATATATTTGTTCCAGGAATCATTTGTTTGTCTTTGCTTAAACAAATGGAAATGCTTTTTTTCCTCTTTGTCTTTTGGTTGGACTTTTTGCAAAAGGTGTGCGAGTGGGGGGGAGTTAATGCCATGCAGCACTCTTTTTGAGCTTCTGTTGCTCTTTTATTTTTCTTTTCGTTATTGCTTTTGCAGCTTAGAGTTAAAATCTAGTAAATGTAAAGAGAGTAGAAGATCAGGGTAAAAAATATAACCTTAGTGATGAGTTGGCTTTAAAATATCCCTTTAAAATAATCCTGAATAGTATTACAGTCATTTTAGTAATGTGCTTTACTGTGAATATACTGTTTGTAAAATGTTTAAAGGCAAGAGAGGGGGCAGGGGAGGGAGGGGAAGAAAGAGAGAGACCTTGGCAAAAACAAACCAACAATCCTCAAGTAATACCTGAACACTGATACACAGTCCTGAACAGGATTCACACCTCATCTGCCAGGACTATCTGTATAAATGGGGCATAGCATCCTCCCCTCTGAGCTCAGGACAGTATCTGATTTTTTAAAAAATATTAGCGATGTTATGCTTCAATGGTTAGATGGCCTAGACATTGGTATTTGAACATAGATCTCTTTAACATTTATATTTGATTGCGCTTTACTAATCTAGATGAAATGTTAATATATATTGCTAGTCCATGTACAATATGCCATCTGCTAAATGAATAAACTGTCTCACATAAATGCAGCTTGAGTACATCCTGGTATATTGGGGAAATGTGACCTTAAATCTATGATTGAAGACAGCAGGTCTTGTGCAAAGATTTAGTTACAACATTATGATTAAAAGTGCCATAAACCCACCCTGAAAACCTGCAACTGATGGGCAGGACAGACAGTGAAGCCGCAAAGGTTTCAAGAGGAGCCTTTGAGCAAACTGCCTCTGCTTCACATTTCTGAGAAAATAGGGCTGACCAGAAATTCTTCCCAAGCTAATATATCTGATTCATTGCCCTGAAAGCGGGGAGTTCAGCAAAGGCAGGGGGTCCATGGGCTCTGGAGAGCTTCTGCAAGTAGGAAGGAGGTGCTGGCTGCCCTGCTTGCTTCATGGTGCATCCATAGCTGCATTGCACACCCGTACCCACATGGCTGGCTTGGCTGTTCCTTGGCACCTTATAGAATAAGAAATGGTGGAGTCTGGGCCACGTGCACAAGCCAAACAAGCCATATTATGGCCTTGTTCAGGGTGTGAAGTACCAGCTTATTAGGAGGGTTAAGCTTCAGCAATGGCTTTCCCTATATAAGCAGTTTCTGTTCACAGGATGGGGAAAATCTTCGTACAGTTCTGGTGATCTCTGATTTTAAAATGCTGGGTGTCTTTTTCAGATTGGTTGGAGCTGAGCCACATCTAAAAGATTTAATTTGTGTACAAGAATTCTATAGAAATTCAGACTCGGCTTTCTTTGGGGTTTTGCCAATATGGCGAGTTCAGATTAATAATTAAATTACCATTATTGTTCAAGTGTAATATTATAATTTCATATCCACATTCAAGGACCCTATTATTAAGAGATTGCTTATGCATTATTTATCTATTCTATTTATCATTAAAGAGAGAGGCTTACAGCAATCCAAAAGAAAAATAAACAATTAAAATGATCTTAATAAGCAGCGGAATATAACTATTCCATCAAAATTTCACAAATGGTAAAATTAATTAGTCACCAAATGCTTAAAGTACTGAAATTTTTATTCCAAAGTAGCTGATGGTTTCCTGGCAAATAGATGGGGAAGAAATGGAGACAGTGACAGATTTTATTTTCCTGGGCTCCAAGATCACCGCAGATGGGGACTGCAGCCAAGAAATTAAAAGACACTTGCTCCTGGGGAGGAAAGCTACAGCAAATCTAGACAGCATACTAAAAAGCAGAGACATCACCCTGAAAAAAGGCTATGGTTTTCCCAGTTGCAATGGATGGCTGTGAAAGTTGGACCATAAGGAAGGCTGAGCACCAAAGAATGGAGGCCTTTGAACTCTGGTGCTGGAGAAGACTCCTGCGAGTCCCTTGGACTGCAAGGTGATCAAACCGGTCAATCCTAAAGGAGATAAACCCTGACTGCTCTTTAGAAGGCCAGATCCTGAAGAGGAAACTCAAATACTTTGGCCACCTAATGAGAAGGAAGGACTCACTGGAGAAGAGCCTAATGCTGGGAAAGACTGAGGGCAAAAGAAGAAGGGGACGGCAGAGAATGAGGTGGATGGATGGAGTCACTGAAGCAGTAGGCATGAGCTTCAGTGGACTCCAGAGGATGGTAGAGGACAGGAAGGCCTGGAGGAATGTTGTCCATGGGGTCGCGATGGGTCGGACACGACTTTGCAACTAACAACAAAAGCTGGTGGTTGGTTGGTTGGTTCTCTGTCTAGGGACTCAGTAACGCTCTGCTTCCTCTTTCTTTCTCAGGTGAGGAGGAAGAAGATGTCAATGTGCTGATCCTCAGCTACCCCCAATACTGCCGCTATCGCTCTATGCGGAAACGGATCCAGGGCAAGCCATCCTCGGTGCAAGCAGACCAGTTTGTCTTAGCCCTGGGAGGTGTTGCAGCCATCAGTCAAAGGTCTCAAATCCTCTACTGTCGAGACACATTTGAGCACCCCACACTCATCGAAAATGAGAGTGTATGTGATGAATTTGGTAAGTCCCTTCACCTTTCCTTCTGTCTCAGGTTAAAAGGGTTTTCTGCAATTGCTCCCTGTTTTGGAAGTGCGATTTAGTCACAATGGCTGGTGAAAAGCATTATTTTATTTTACTGAGAAGCCAAGGAGGTGCCCAGAACTAGCGGTCCTTATAGTTAGGCATCTGCATTCACCGGCAAAACATTCTTAGAAAAGCAGCATGTTTGTTGGAGGATGGAGATGACATTGAAGAGAGCTTTGAAGGCATCATGGTGTATTTGGTTCTTAGGCACAACTGCGCTGGGCTTCATTCTTCCAGGTTTGCTGCACCTCCTTTATTTTTAAATTGTGTACCAGTGGAGAGATGCTGAGATGTTTTCTAGCTCGAGATGGCTCTGGCTTATTATCAGAATGTCAGTCCTTGATTTTACAGCTTTTGAGTAATATGCTGTAGCCGTTAAGCTCTAAACTGCTTACTCTGAAGGAGACTCACGAGCTCCAGTGTCAGATGTGTTCATGGGTGCTGTAGAGTGAATGGCTTGTTGTGGAGCTCAGTTCTAGCAGAGACCACATTGTTAATACGGGATCTGTGTTAGCTTCATCAGGTTCTGCAGTTTGCAGTCCCCAAATGTGCAGCATAGAGTTTAGCTGGGCTGCACAAAGAGATGTTTTCAGAGCATGTTTGTGAGAATGAAGCACCTCCCTACACAACATTAGAGCAGCAACATCCTTTGCAAGATTCGCTTGGCTGCTTGGAAGACTATCCTCAGCGGTCTCCAAGTGTGTTCAGAAATGGGAGGGGTGCAGGCACCATGCACCATGAACAAAACAGAGGAAGAGCCCTTGGAGCACTGGATGAGTTTGGCTAAGGATGCAGCTGCTTTCACATTTCCAAGGGAGACCCTTAACCTCCTTTGTGAAGGTCCTCTTTGGCACACTTTGCACAACCGGCCCTTAAAGTCTTGTCCTCGTGAGTAGAAACTCTTTATGGAGGTTGACAAAAATGGTGGAGAGGCTTCTATCTCTTGTCTTTCAGAGTTCTGTCTCTGGGCCCTGCACAAGTTTAATTATTGGGATAGGTTGATTTTCTGAGTTATCTTATCTGCACTGTGTAAATCAGTATTTATTTACCGTATCACTTTACAAATTAGATGACATTCATAAATCTTTATAATGTGAAACCATTTTTTATATGTTGGTGAAGACAAGGAGAAAATATATTTCTTTTTCTGCTACCCGCTGCCCTGCTACTTATTTGAAAAGAATGGGTTTCCCATGGCTCAGGATAAACGATGATTTTAAAAAGAGAATGTTTTGGAAGACAGTGAGAAAATAAAAATACCGGGATCAGTTCAGATTCAGAAGGAAAACTGCTCAGTCAGTTATGGGAGCTACAGAGCTCAGATACCTTCATGCAAGAAAATCGGTCTTGGCTTTGGTAGAAAGGAAGAGCTCAGGGGTGAACTGGGAGGGTGGTCCTTGGTGCTCTCTGAGAAAACCTTGGTGGTTTTCTTCCAAATATTTCATGACCCAACTAGGGAACCTCATCAGTAAATGTGGTGTTTCCTGCTGGTTTATTTTGACTTAGATGGTGCCCACAGTCCAAAAGTTGTAAGGCCAGCATGAAACCTGTGATTTAATTTAAAGATAAATTAATTTTAACTAAAATGAAATACCATTTTCACCTATGCAGGTAGTAACTTCCCCATACAGCACATTAAAAATCCCAGTATGGTCATGACTTTTGGGCAGATTTCAGTTGAGATGGAGGGACCAGATTCCTGCAGAAGGTTGTTGCCCAAAGACAAGACAGAACACCCTATTCCTTCATAACCAGGAACCCAGGACAAAACTATGATCGAGGAGCTCTGGTACCAGGGACAAACTGCATAATGGAAGGATGGCCAGAAAGTGGCTCTACCTGGCTTCTGTTTTCTCCCTTGCTTAGTGCTGGCTTCCTGAGCCAGAATATCTCTCCCAAATAATTGCCAACCCATACTTGGAATCCTCCAGAAAGACCCATCGTGACCCATCTCTTCTGAAGATGTTCCTCCTTATGTCATTTGTAATTTGAAAAAGGGACAGCAAGGCTCAGATACCAAGTTATCCTCCTCCTTACATCACCCACAAGGGTTGGCTATGCTTTGGTGTTGGGGAGGATTTGCACCGGGGTGAAATCTGCTTACCTTTCCAACCGGTTCAGAAATGCATGCTTTACTCGCAGGAGTGTGTGTGTCATATGCATGCATGGACCCTCTTCGCATGCGCAAACCCTTCTGTGCATGCACAGAGGGTAAAAAACTTCCTGGTAAAAACCAAGAAGTAATGACGATCGGATGGGTGAGCGGAGCCTCATGCCGCCATCGCTACCGGTTCTTTGAACCACCGGCTGCCATCGCTATCAATTCAGCCGACCGATCTGAACCGGGAGCATTTCACCCCTGATTTGCACTGACATAACTGGTATCAAATACACAATTTAATGGTATTTGTCTGACCCGTTTATTGGCTAATTGTGCAAACTCTACCCCTAAGTTAGCTCACTTACTTGGGGCTTTTGTAAATAGCAATGTCTTTTTTTCCTTTTTTTTCCCCCTGAGGTTACAGTACAAAGACACATGTAAGCATCATGTTCAATTCCCACTTCCAGAGCTATGGCAGAAAGTCAGAAATAGTTAGATAGCATCAAACTATGTATGCAACCAACTAACATACATTATTCAATATTAATAGGATCACAGTCATTCCTTCTACATCTGATAATCAACATTAATAATGGTTCCACAAACCCCTTTTCTATCTTGCAGTGATGGTCACCAACTATTACTGAGTTAATTGCTTTATGCAAAAAGGATAGCAAGGTGGGTCTGTAGGGCTCAGGGTATTCATTGTGTTGGTAAGTTTTCAGTTTAGGTTTTGCAAGTGCAAAGTTGTATCCAGAGAACTATTTCAGCCATGGCTTCTTTCCATGCTGTGACTCTTTGCCGTCTCTGTCAAGGAAATAAAAATGCAAGATTTCCAACCTCAGGATTAGAGAAAGTAGATCCATGCATGCTTTGAAAAAAACTCAGAGGAAGGGCTTCAGTTCACGGATGGGCACAGACGCAGCATTTCCCTGCTGGTCATTAAAGCAGCCTGACATTTTTCACATTTCTGGTGAGTTTGAAAAGAAGTTGCAGTGGCATTAAGGAGCCAATTTATAAAGTCCAATGTGGCTTTTTCTTCCAGATTCAACTGGGAGTCTAGAATGAAGTGTGTCTTTGCACGTGCAGCTGCATTTAGGGGAGATGTGAAGGATAAAATCATTTGTGAAATCAGCACAGCCCTGGTATCTAGTTAGGGTGGCATCAAGGATTTGCTCTGAAACCAAAGACCACTTTGTGGGCAGAAGCCGGCATTGACCTGAGCTATACTTCTGCTATCCTAGACCTCCGGGGCTGAGGAGTACGTGAGAGATAGGTGGCAGGTTGCCCCCTCCTCTATAATTCCATCTACTACAATGTAACCAGTGTGCATTGTTAGTTTACATTAATTCCATACAGATGGTGGTGACATATACCAAATCATGGCAGCTAAATATAAACCTAAGAATGATGGTATAACAGAGAAATCATGTGCTTTGAGGGGCCGGTTGCTTTTCAGTCTGATGTGCAAAGAAAAGAGCAATTTACAGGGGTGCAAGTGACTGTCACATTTTTTTAAAAAGAGCTTCAGTGCTGCTCTTTTTCAGAGCAATAACAATAATGAAAACATATTAAATGTCTGTGCCATCTCTATGACTTTGGACAGCCAGACAATATTCAGTAGACTCCTTTAGAGAAGCAAAAACATATCAAGAAGAGATGCTCACAGAGAGATAGATTTGACAGGAAGGGAATGCGAGATCAGTCAGGATTCAGATTTTTTAAAAAAATTAAAACTACATATTATTAAACTGTATTATAATATTTCTATTTAAAGCATCCTGCTCTGTGATGCAAAAATGTGCCAGCGCTGAAATACTACTAGGTAAAACGTCAATGTGGGCCTCTAATTCCTGAAGACTGTATTTAATGATTAACGTATGGCACCACTTTATCTTCTGCAGACTCCGAATAGTAGATACTGTATTATTCGGTATTAAGGGGGGCGGGGAACTGTTTTGACCAAGAATAAAAACCTTTATAGGACATACCAACGTCATGTATTTGTTAGAAAGTTTCAACCAAAATAGATGATGCTTCCATGAAGCTTTTGTTTTTGTTTTCTTTTTCCCTTTTCAATTAGACATTTTAACAAAAGTAGCGTTCTCTTCTCTCTTCTAAAGTCGGGAAGAGTAAAGCCATCTTAAATATGGCAGGGAATTTTGGTTGCCTTCTTTAAAAAAGCAGCACCTTTAAGTCGTGAGCCTTAATCCTTCACAGCATTATTACCATTAATCTAATGTAATCATTAATCTTATATGGGCAATATTGATATTGCAATGAGTGAAAAAGCAGCTTCTCTCTTTGTGGCCCTCCTTATCTCAGTCAAAGAGATAAGCATTCAGGAAATGCAAATGTGACAAGTCACAACTGGGAGGAGCAGCTCTGCTCTTTGTGCTGCTGCTTCAAGCACACTCACCAACTCTGTGGTGGCCACCACACACCTTGTCTTCACAGTGGCAGCCCAGGGAATAATACTCTCTCCCCTGTGGATGGGCCAGTTGCATTGCCAGCAGTGCACAATGCAGGGCCTTCTCACCTTCACTCAGTGCAAATCCACCCAGCCGTCTCCTACGATTGTGCTTATGGGGAAGAGTAGGTGCCATCCTCCTCTTCTTCAACCAGAGGCTTCTGCTGTATTTCACAGGAAGACCAGGCTACTTGCACAGAATCCGCCTTGAATTTATAGTGACATGTTTTCCTCTGAGTGTGTGTGTGTGTGTGTGTGTGTCTAGGATTGATTGCTCCACTTCTACAGTTCTTTGTGGCCTGGTTTCCTCATTATGCAAATGATTTGTTTATGCTAATTATGAGTCATTTCGTTCAAGTACACCTTCAGCTAGCATGTGAAATAAAGCCTCTGTTGAGCTGAACTGGATTCCTGGTGAGCACATGCTCACTTCCATGTGGTTATCTTGGGGAAATTATCAAATGGGTTTATTGCTGCCTTTTCTGATTTTAACCTACCTGATGTTTCTGCTAAGAAATAACCATGGACCTGACCCTGTGTGGTCTTTTGGGATTGGCCAAGGCACCATACAAGGCACTGTATCTTAGTAGATACACCAAGTTGACTTAATTTATTATTTACTGTTTATAAAATATATTTATATGTATATGAAATCTTAATCTGTTCACCGCCCTGAGTCCTTTGGGAGAAGGGCGGTATAGAAATTCAATAAATAAATAAATAAATAAATAAATAAATAATCTGTGCTCTTCCTACATGACGTTTTTGAAAAACTGAATGAAGGCAGGAAAGAAATATGAATTTTCTTCTTAAAGATATTTTGTAAAATTGCACATCCACCGGTGTTCCATAGTGCCTATTAAGATCCATCTCCTTTCCACCTGGACAGATCCATAAGTAGCAGGGAAGTCTAGAGTCACCACTGGAGTATGGATGAACTATCTACCAATCTGCCTTTCCGCCCAAATCTTTACTGGACAATTGGGTCCACAGGTTTCAGTGGTAAGGCAGAAACATATATCTAAATCATAAAGCCAGTGCATGTTAATATTTATTTCTCATCTTTACAATATGGTTTCAATGTGGATGGATTCTGAGCCTCAGATATACAGTAGTTCACTGCAGTGTCTTGCCAGTCTAAAAAAAGATAGATTTTAGAAATCATGGTTAGAGTGCCTTAATTAAATATAGCAATTCCTACTTTTTTTTTAGAAAAATAAATAAAGCAAATGGCACTGAGAACTGTTATTAGTGAGCAGTAACCATAATGTTATTTCCATTTAGGTATGTGCAAAATAAAAGTGATTTCCCATCATTTAGCATAAATCTGAAATGTTTGAAAATGAGAAATCTGGAAATGTTTTGAATTCCTGGTCAAACCTTTCTTTTTAAAAAAATAAGAATGGAGAAATAAGCTATTAATGGTCTCCAGATGTTGCTTATAGTGACTGATTTTCAGTTGTAAAATAATACCTATTTAAAACAACACCAACGCCGATACAACATTCAGTTCTAGCATCCCCTAGAATAATGTTTGAAAAAAAAACATATTGAACAGAGGAACTTATATAGCTTGCAGAATTTCTTGTGTTAAATTATTTCTTCCTGCTAAATGTTTAGCTTTAATTGCTTCCCGCTTTTCATAATCTCAGAATAAATATTAGCACATTTTGTCTTTCCTTGAATGCGTAAAAGAGTTGCATTCACTAAACATAAAAGTCCCAGATAATAATAAGGTCAAAGTCTGCTTCCCTCCTGCAATGCTGCTATAATTTAATCCATATTCATGTTGTCCTAAACTGACACTACTCAGACTGATGGTTGGACAGATTCCCCCTGTAAGGTTTCTAGTGCAAATGAAAACTTGTAATGACTTCTTTTTGTCTTTATAAGTTGCTGTTTTCATCTGATTTAGAAGCTTTGAGAATTAGGGAAAATATTCCTCTTGGCCCTACTGTGTATACTGTTGGCTGGTCTCTTGGGATACTCACACATAACTGAAGTTTTAGTGGCCATTTGAATGAGCAGTGAGGCCAGGAGCTAAAAGAAACGGGCTCCATCCATCACATGACTCAGTCCAGGTTGTCCTTTGTGTCTGGCCAGGACCACCGGCAGAAAATTGCAGCTGATGCCCTCTGGCCAAGGCCTCCTAAACACTGAGTTGGCAATACGCAAAGGCACTGAGGTCCCAGTTCCATCCTCCAACACCCTTTGGAGCTTCAGGTTGGTGTTTTGGCCCGTGAGTCCAACCCTGTTTTCCAGGATGCTCCAACCATCTGCTCCAACTCTTTTGCACTTTTGTAAAGGTGATAGAAAGAATTTCCTCTGGCAGGCCATTTTGTAGGGGAGGAAACAAGGCGATCTTGCACTGGAGGGATTCTGTCAACTGGAAGGCCAAGCTGGGCTTCTTCTCTCATGTCGAGGTTGTCCTTCGAATGTGGGTCTAGCCACTTCAAACCCTGAAAGGGTCTCAGGAAGTGCTGGGGAGTGGTGGTGGCGGGTAGAACAAAAGGATGCTGGCAGGGCCTGCTTGTGGCCGGAGTCCTTCCGTTTGCCCTGATGCTGTGTGAGGTCAGGCATCCACTGCAAGGGCAGCTACAGCTGGAGCAATGTGGAACCCATGAGCCACTCCAGGTATACTGGACTCGGCCAGGGAGGGGGGAGCTTGTACACCAAGAGCCCCTTGATCCAATGCAGAACATTCACTTTTGCTTGTCAGTGATCATAGTTAAGGAAATAATGGCTGAGGAGGGAAATGGATGGAAAGGGCGAGTTGGAAAGCCTGGTAGCGCAGTGGACTAAGTGCTGTTAAAGTAGCATTTAGTTGCCAGCTGCCTGCAATTACTACGAGTTCAAATCTCACCAGGCTCAAGGTTGACTCAGCCTCCCATCCTTCCAAGGTAGGTAAAATGAGGACCTGGATTGTGGGGGCAATAAGATGACTTTGTATAAAAAAGAACACCGCTTGTGGGAGGGGGCCGAAAGCCCTACTAAGCAGGTATATACAAAAGTATGAAGGCTATTGCTTAATGCATTGTAAGCCGTCCTGAGTCTCCGGAGAAGGGCAGCATATAAATCAAACTAATAAATAAATAAATAATAATGCATTCTGAAAGGTGATTCTGTTTCCCACCAACTGGACGTTGCAAATATTAAATATTCATCTTAACAATGTTAATGCTCCATTACTATAAAACCTGCTTCCTTGCACCACTGCATATAATGAACATTGATCAGAACTGACAAGGCTTAACTCTGTCTCTTGTGATAAGGTCCTTTCATGGCTTGAGTTCAGCATACGGTGTAAGTGCAGCTTTTCCCCTCCCTGCCACCTAAATATACCACACAGGAAAAATGTGGACGTCCAGCTCTCCAAGGCTGTTTTTTTGCCCCACAACCGCAGAACCTGCCTGCTATCTCCTGTGCAAAATGCTGGCTGTGGTTTCCTAGCTTCCAGCTGCGTGGCCCAGGGACAGTTGGGGAGGGGGAACTGAACAGAACCTCAGTTTACCCAGAGTTATCATGCCAGACAATACATTAAAAACAACACACAGTTCTGTTTCTTTGAAAAGCAGCAACCTGCTGCTTCAATGGCATGATGGAATGAAGTTGCTTTAGGTCAAGAGGGTGGGTATGCATGGACCGTGGGGAGAGGGGGGCTCTACGAGGGAGATGAATGATTAAGAAGATTTGTATTTATATATAAAGAGAGTGGGGAGGGGGAGGAGGAGGGGAGGCTCTTTGGTTTGGTCTTTTGGAAGAAAAGGGGTCCCAGCAGTCTCAGAGACCCCACCTTAAGGAATTCATGGATAATTTATGGAGTGCTAGAATTTGAATTTGGGCTTGTCAGTTTCCAAGATCCTGTACATTAGCTCCTTCCCTGCTTGACAATAAATCTAACAGATGAGATCTTTTGTGACTCTGTTTTCTGGGCTGTACTGTTAGTCCTCAACTTACAAGCCCAACATTTCTGTTGTTAAGTGAGACATTTGTTAAGTGAGTTTTTCCCCAGTTTACCACCTTTCTTTTCACAGTTGTTAAGTGAATTACTCAGTTGATAAGTTGATGTTAAGTGAATCTGGCTTCATCATTATTTTTGCTTGTCAGAAAGTCAAAAAGGGGGTCACACGACCCCGGAACACTGCAACCGTCATAAGTAAGAACCAATTGCCAACCATCTGAATTTTGGTCACATGATCATGGGGATGCTGCAAAGGTTGTAACTGTAAAAAATGGCCATAAGTCACATTTTTCAGTGCCGTAGTAACTTTGAACAGTCACTAAATGAACTATTGTTAGTCAAGGACTATCTGTACTCTACTTCTGCGGCTTAGTGCTTCTTTTGGAAAAATGCAAGAAACTTGGTCCAGGAGGGTTTGCTGGCTGGACAGATGGGCAGACAGTGGCTCTTCTGCAGGGCATCTTCACCAAGGCTGGGTGGTCGTTGATCAGACCAGTGTGGGTTGCCCCCGGTTTGGACCAGTTCGCAAGAACCAGTAGTAAAACCGGCGGGAGACCCCGCCCACCCACCCCGGATGTCGTCATTAATGATCTGTGCATGCGATCCCATTGCGAACCAATAGTAAAGGTAAGTAGAACCCACCCCTGGATCAAACATCCACTAAGCAGGGATCTATTCCATGATGGTTTGATTCTGTGGATCATTTCAACCAGAGCTATGTATAGTTGAAAAAAACCTGAATTAGCAGACTATATTTAGGATCTTCCACTGTTGCCTTTTCAGTAATTGGGGTTCTAGTGAATCAAAACCCAAACAGAGAGGAGTTAATTTAAGCCATTTAAGCTATTAAGTAATTTATGTTCTCTTTAGACAAACATCCTGGTTCACACATTATTATCCCCACATTCTGTCCTCTGCTTGGACCACCCTGGATGCCTTTTGTGTCTCCTGCTGGAAGCTTTTTGCATTGTGTGTTCAGAAGAGTTTTCATCCATCACACTATCAAATTTACATTGTTAAATTCCCTGAGGTCTGGGAGATCAGTCATTATTATGAACAGAAGAGAACCTTAAAAAAAAATCCATCGTGTAAGTGCCAACATTCCTGAAAGTAACACAATGAACAAAGGAATAAGTGATCTATGTCAGAATATGGACTCCTTCTTCAGAATAAACCTGCTTTAAACAGCAGCGAGAGAGACAACAATGTAATATTTTCCAGTGACTGTTTATCATGAATTACGTCAGCTTTCATTTAAATGTGTTTATTCTCTTTAATGCTTCTTGGTACATAATTTGCAATGTGTGGCAGCTGGGGGGCGATGAAATAACAACTCGCAGGCCCCCTGCAGGAATAAAGAACAGGGCACAGGGTTGGATTCGCTGCCCGCCCCCCCCCCCAGTTAATTATTGCACAACTCCTTCCTTTCCTTTTTCTTTTTTTAAGATAAAGTGGCGTAAGACATTGTAGAGGTATTTATGGCTAAATCTACTCTTACATGGCTCTGTTTTGCTCCTGGCTAGTTCTTAGCTAAAGCAGTCATTTGCGGTAATTTTGCTTTGGGAGATATTATGTCAAGGCTGGTTTAAG
The DNA here is from genome assembly GCA_030761175.1 of Masticophis lateralis. Taxonomy (NCBI): domain Eukaryota; kingdom Metazoa; phylum Chordata; class Lepidosauria; order Squamata; family Colubridae; genus Masticophis; species Masticophis lateralis. Next base: position 97,938,093 of record JAUDYJ010000005.1, read on the forward strand.
AGTATGATTATGTTTCACGTGACCTGCGGTTACATGTCAGCACTTGAAGTTTCTCCCACTGAAATCCAGAACAATTTTAGCTAATGCTCCTTTGCAAGGAGGCCATTGTGGGCATACCTGAAATCATGGGGGTGGGGAGGGGCAGAGAATCCTCCAGCCAAAAGTCAATCAGAAGAAGGAAAGGAAAGTGACTGTCCTAAGGCTTAATGCAGAGATCTTCAAATTTGGCAGCCTTGTGGACTTCAACTCCCAGAATGCTATACTGGCTGGAGAATTCTGGAAGTTGAAGTCCACAAGTCTTAAAGCTGCCAAGTTTGAAGACCTCTGGCTTAATGGGATCAGGTCTGCAGACTCGCTTCCCAGGGTTTAGGAACTGATTTACTGGATCTAGGGAATCCAGTTGAGTAGTGGGAGATATTCTGTGCAATCCTGAGGTGTGACACGTGAAATCCCTGGCTCCACAAATTCCCCTTGGCAGTAACTTCTGAGTTGGCCATCAGCCACCCCACTCTTGTGATAGTTACAATTATGAATATTGACTGACCCAGAGAGCTCAGGTTGTTCCCTTCCTCTCTGGCTTCAGTGGATAATTCTCTGAGGACTGAAAAGGGAAGCGTTACTGATGCTCCTGCCATCAAACAGAGGATGCAAAGGTTTGTCAATTGCTCTTATGTCATCTTGCAAACCTTTCCACCATTTGGAGAACAAACAAGCCCCTATAATACAAGCATGCATCCAAATCTTATGCGTTACTTAAGAAAGCTGCCATTGGAGGCAGGCGGGACATTCAGATTCTTAAAAAATGAATGTACAGCCCTTGCGAATGCTTTTGCCATTTCAGCGCAAAAGCATCAGTGAAATTGGTGGGTTTGGGGTTTTTGCCAGCAAGGTAAAAAAAAGGTGAAAAAGGTAGCCCAGGAGGGACTTAGTTTGTGGCACATGCCTTCTTCTGACCTGGGCAGAGAGCCAGCCGGGGAGCAGAGCCTCAGCCCTCACCTTCCAGGGCTTCAGTACGGAGGAGCAGGAGCAGCCCAGGATCCCTTCGTTCCAAATGCTCAGCATATTTTCCAGTGCATGCAGTATTTCTTTGAAGAAGAAAGGAAACATGCAGGGTGTGCCAGAAAATGGAACAAAGAACAAAAACACAGCTAGTGACTCACTATGAACATTGTTTAATTTTTCTCAACACGCAATTAGTTAATTACTCTTAGCCAAATTAATTTGCATTTGTCTTTTTTAACCTTCTCTTTGTCAGAGCAACGTAAAGGCAGCAAAAGCTTTGATTTCTCGCTTTCAAGGTAAATCTTATTTCTTTACAACTGGCAGATCTAGGTGGGACTGCTGTAAAGGGGCATTTTGAGCTGGAATGAAGGAGGGAAGAAAACAGATCTCTTCCTAGGACAAATGGCCACAAATTCCAGCCTTACACTAAGATTTCTAATTTTAACACAAAATGTGTGTCTGTGTCTATGTGGGCGTGTACCACACACACAAATGTTGTTTTGATAAAATGCAACAAGGCAAATGTGATTATTATGGAACGTGAATGCAGGGATCGTGCAGATTTTTCAAAAGGAGACACTTTGCCCAAATGCTTTGCCAATGAGTCTGCAAACCACATTTAGAATTGTTCCAGATTTTTAATTAAAGGCATTTCACAAGCCATTGCAAGTGAAAAGATTATAGAATGTAGCAACACTTATTCTGGGGTAATGAGGAAATAGTATTTGTCGTAAAGCAGATAAATGTGGATGAGGTTTTATAGAAGAATTTTTAATAACGGTCCATGCTGGTTGTAGATTGGGACAAAGTTCAGTTTGGAGAAAGCCTCCATTTGGAAAGACTTTGAAAAGCTTCCAACCTTGATCAGGGCTGATGTGGGGCCACCTGAGATGTTCCAGTGGAGCTATCTGAACATCCAGGGGTAGCTGGGTTGTTTTATGGGGGAATCTCCAGCAGAGTCCTCTCCAGGAAGCAGAGAAGCTCCATGGAGCAATATTTCCATCCAATTGTGGGTGGTGGAGATGTCGAGACCTTCATTGTCCGTCCCCCCTCTCCTCCTGCACTAGAAAGGAAGGGGAAATTTTCCATAAGCAGCAGGAGGGGGGAAATTGTGCAGCACTAACCATTGTGCTATTCTGCTCCCAACTGCGACTTTGAATGCTTGTTTTCAACAGCTTGGGAAAAATTACTACAAGATTAGAGGAGCTTTATTTTAACAGCTTTGATTCCTTGTGCTAATATCAAACATTGGGGGAGCTGAACAATTAAAAGGGGGAACAGGTAAAGACAAATTGCTTCCTTGGATGGGAAGCAGGGTTCTCCCCCTCCCCTCCCCCCCCCCGGCCCAACCCCAGTATAAAGCTGAAGGCAGATAGTAAGAAAGGTGTCATTGCAAAAAAAAAAGGGTTCAACAAAATGTGGTCTTGTTTCAAAACCCTGAAGATCTGTGGGACCAAAGAAACACTTAAGTTAAAACACTTCCAATTTCCTTAATAACTTTTATCTATCTTTTAAGTCCTGGAAGTGGTTGCAAAGCAAACTAGGTTCAAATCTAATTGAACCCTGTAGATACTTATATATAGTTATTTGAAATAGTTTTTCACTACAGATGTTACGCCATTTTAGAACTTTAGACTAAATAATGTCAGTTCTTGTTTGCTTTCTTAGTATGTTATTCATTTATTGGGAAATTCAAAATGTAAAACATCTGGAAGGAGGCTTCATGCTTGCAAAGCTGTCTTTGAAATGTGTACATTTTAGACTTTCTCTTTAATGGCTGTTTAGAAGGAGGGAAGAGGCTCGTGGGCTGCAGTTTGTAATGTTCTGCAAATGTCCTCCAGCAAGGCTAAAAATGACAGAGCATCAAATTGGAAAAGATTGGGACCGCGTATAAGTTCATTAAGCCCTTTGCTCAACAGTCCAAGTAGATTTTGGAGTCAAAAACTGTGACCTTTGGGGTTCTTGGTAAACACTCCACAGCAATTTTACTCAGTGGATGCCCTCCAGATGTGTGGAGCTTCCATTAGCTCAGCCAACACATCTGGAAAGCCCAGGAAAATATGGCACACACTGTGAAGAAGATTTCTGAAGAAATTATTTGGTGTCTGTGGCATTCCTCTGAAAACATTTGCATCAAAATAGAAGAATTAAGCCATTTTACCTCCCGTGTGTAAAGTTAGAACCACAGACAACTAGTCATACAGAAAAGAATTGGCATCTATTGGAAGCGCTGGTGTATTACTGTTTTAATGGCCTCACAATTTCATTTCCACAATTATGTGCATTTGATGACCATGCCTTTAAAGAATCAACACACTCAGCAAAAAATTGGGGCAATTGGGAGATGACGCACTACAGGAAACAGAAGAGAAAAAATTGATAACATACAGTTTTAATTTTCCTTTTTATGTTGCAATAATACTCCCTGAATGGTTATGTTGCCTTTCTTTCAATTATGCCTCTTAAACACACACGCTAGAAAAAAGGATGTGCCTCAGAACACGGCATGTGCCCCCCTCCCCCCAATTTATGGAATGCAGGCAAATTTAGTGCACAATAGCCGGATAATGTTTGAGGCAGAACTGGGGCTTGGCCATATTTGTGGTTCTCTGGCCAAACTGACCAGTGCTATACCCACAGTTGGCGAGGAACAGGATACGTGTCCAGACTTTGACCAGGGCTGATAACCTAGGTTACTATTTCCATCTGTAAAGAAAACATTATTATATGTTTACATGAGAAAAATTATTATGTATCTCAGGCAAAAACCCTAGAGCGAGTAAATGACTTGTGTGCCTTTATTGAATGGTTACTAAAGACGAGAAACTGGATGGATAAACATTAAATAGGGCAAAATAAAGCTGAAAATATGTGGATGGGGCAAATTGTGAACAAACCATTTGGATAATATCACTCCTCCTACCCACTCTTGATTTGTTTAAGTATATTTTGGTTTCTTTTTTTCCATTTCTTACAATGCCAGATCGGTTGGCTTCTCAGAAATCGTAATGGAGGAGTAAAAGCATTGTCTGAATCTGGATGGTCTCCTCTCCAGTTGAAAGATATCTGCCCAGGTTTTGTTTTGGGTTTTTTTTATACAGTTCGGTATATATAATTATTTCAAACAACATGTGCGCTGCTGCACAATGTTTGCTGTAGTAGCTCCAAAATGGGAGGAGGAGTCTTATTTCCATGGGATGTCATCATTTAACCCAACATAGACAGCTCAGCCCTTCAGAAGAAGGAGCCCTGTAGTCAGAGGGAGGCTCAGCAGAGGCCCACCCACATTTCAGCTGCTCAGCTGCTGAAATTGCTCAGCGGTTTCCTACCGTGAAGATAAATCCAAAACCTATACCCAGCAATCTTAACACTGTTAAAAATGGTTTTGTTTTTTAATAATAATAATACCACCAAAGGGCTGCCTTAATACATAGACATTTTGAAATTATTAGACCTGAATATCCCGACTTTGCAAAAAAACACCCTACTCGGAATTGCCTATCTACTCAGACGCTACCTTAGCAGCTCTTAGGTCCTTGGTTAGGACTTGAATGGTTACATTTTTATCAGTCCCAGATTATGAATCAAATTGAAGATTAAATCTATAACAATAACAATTTCTTTGAAATAATAATAATAATAATTCTTGAAAATGAGCAAGTCAAGATCCTGTGAGATTTTCAGATCCAAACAGACCAGACATCCAGCCCACAACACGCATGACATCACTAATGTGGAAAAGAAAAAAGTCTGCTTCATCGATACTGCAGTACCGGGTGATGCACGAATTGAAGAGAAACAGCTAGAAAAAAATAACCAAATATCGTGATTTACAAATTGAAATTGAGCGACTATAGAGGAAGAAATCAATAGTTGTAGGTCTTTGGTTATTCGGGTCTTCTCCCACGTAAAATTGGAAGTGTCTTGGAGACGTTTCGACGAAGTCTCATTCGTCATCTTCAGGCTGGTGTTCTCGGCGGGAGAAAACTCGAATAACCAAAGACCTACATACAAACACCCACGAAAACCTCAGAAAACAGAAATCAATAGTTGTACCAATAGTAATAGGAGCACTTGGAGCAGCAATACTCAAAGGGCTGCCTAGATACATGGAAATTTTGAACTTATTAGATCAGAATCTCCTGACTTTGCAAAAAAACACCCTACTCAGAACTGCCTATATACTCAGATACTAAGTATATACTCTCTTTCCCCGAAATAGGACCCAACCGGAAAATAAGTCCTAGCACGATTTTCCAGGATGCTTGTAATGTAAGTCCCAAAATAAGCCCCAGTTAAGATTGTCAGCCAGATAGATGCATTTACTAAATAGATACATTTAGTAAAAAAAAAAAAAAGACCTAACCAGAAAATAAGCTCTAATGCATATTTTGGAGCAAAAATTAATATAAGTCCCGGTCTTATTTTCAGGGAAACACAGTACTAAGAGCTCTTAGGTTAAGAGCTCTTATCAGCTCTTAGATCCTTGGTTAGGACTTGAACTGCTAAGTTTTTATCAGTCCCAGTCTGTGAATTGAATAATGAGGAGGAGGAGGAGACACTAAAGGACACTTATTCATTAAAGGAGAAGAACTCATCAACTCATAAATTTGACTTAAAAATACAGAGTTATTCCATTAAAAATATCAAGGCATATTTTTGAAGAGTGGACTCAGAAGTTATTTTTAATAGTGTCAACAGAGACATCAGCCTCTATGGAGGGACTTGTATCTAAAAGATATTATGCAAGAGGAACAAGTTCTATCTGACAAGACCAAGACTGAATTAAAAGTTGATTTGAAAATGATAGGCTACAAGAATGACATGGAAAAAGATGTTTTTTCACTTAGCCATATTTTTAAAAAGCCCAGCTGTTGTCTTAATAATTAAAACAAACAATAAACCAACCTGCATAGTTTTCCTATATCAGATTTACAAAAGAAGCTTGTAAAATTGAGATTAAAAAATCTCAAAATACAAAGAAAAAAATGAAAAGAAATCATTACAACGTTATTTGAATGGACTAAAGATTAAAATTGTTAGAAGTAAAAGGAAGGAATATAAAGTTGGTTCTGGTCAGAATTAAATTAGGGTTTATTATTATTATTATAAATGAGTTTGTTGTCATTTTGTCAGGCTTGCCTCACTCAGGTCCTTAGAAAGACCCTTGACTCTTTGGTTGAAGTGATCAGTTCTTTTACTAGAGTTAAGTGGTTGCAGCGAAAGAAAGGCTAGATCTGAAGATTCCTGTGTAAAAGATTACACTTTTCCCCTTTTCTTGGCCCTCCCCATTGGACACCAGTTCATCAGTGTCCAATGCTATGCTGTTTTGCGAATGGCTTGGATGTTTGGCACCACTCCATGAAATTTTGCAATCCTTTCTCAGGCCAGGTGTCCTTGAAAACTAGTGTATTCCTGTCCTGGCAACTCTGCTTTCCATCAAGGCTTGTCACCCCTCTCCCACGATTTGTCTTTAGATTCCCATTCCCATCTCTACCTTCTACATTTCATTGCCTGCTCTTACCCCCTTGCATTTCATGACAAGATGCCAGCAAAGCATAGAAGCTGAAGATCTGGCACATTTGGACATAACCTTGATTGGCAGCAGGGGTCTATGACCACAGAAACAAGAAGGGGTGGGCTGCCTATCTGAAAGTGGCCTTTCTCGTTGAAGCATGGATGGGAAATTTCTCCAAGTCAGGGCTTTTCAGGAGAATCAGGCCACCCCTTCATTTGGTGATAATCAAATGCAGAACCTCAAGTAATGTGCAAACTGCCTCAGGAGTTTCTCCACCGGTGCCTTCGGTTTACCCAGCTGCTTCCGTGAGATCCCTGAGTGTGCTGGGGATCCAAAGGGCCCCAGCTGTAGTGATCTCCCCCTTTGTGTATTCAGCATCTGGGATCAGGTGATATCTTTGCCTGTACAGGAGCTGTGCAGTTCTGGTGTTTGGACTGAAGTACCAGTAAGCTATTAATTTCAGCAGAATATTCAGCAGAAGAGCCTCATTACAGAGACTGAGAAATATGCTTATTTTGTTATTTGGGGTGAGTTAAACTAGAACATATTACTTGATTATAGCATTTTAAATTCATTTGGCTAAAGAACATTGACTAATACAAACTCAAAAATCAAAATGCACCACAGGAGCTTTAAGTAGGCCTTTCAAATTGCTTCCCTAGCTCATGGTTGATTTACCTGGATTTTTTTGTATAACAGTCTTAATGAGCACATTGATTAAAATATGCTAGCAGCCAGTGAGCCAAAAAAGAGATGGCAGATCCCTCTGAACATCTTTTAACTTAGAAGCCAGGCCACGAGAAGCAGAAATGGCCAAGTCAGGAGCCTCAGCAAGGTGGATAGCTTAAAAACCTATTGGGGTTTGTGGCACAATTGTATGGAAATACCTATATTTATCCTATCTGTATAAGATCCTCAACATTGAGCCTGGGGGTGCCCTGATCTCCTGGTGCCATCAGCCCATGATCTGGGAAGCTTCTGATACAAGAACAGAATAACAGAATGACTGAGTGGAAGGGACCTTGCAGGTCTCCTACTACAATCCCCTGCTCATTTCAGAAAAACGATTGTCTGAAATCATTTCGGGCAAATGGTCGTCCAGTCTCTTCCAGTGTTAGAGCACCCATCACTTCTAGAGACAAGTCGTCCCACTTTTTAATAGTTCTAACTGTGAGGAAATTTGTCCTTAGTTCCAGGTTGATTCCGTTGATTTCGGGTCCTGCCTCAGGCGCTTTGGAGAAGAGATTGACCCTCTCTTCTTTGTGGCAGCCTCTTAGACATTGGAAGAGCAAAGCAGTTGGCCTGATGTTGGTTGACTGAGCAAAAGCTTCTGTCCAGCACTCAGAGACCTACCTTTTCTGGAGATCCGAAGGTCTGGGTTAGGTATTCCAGCTCTCTTTGGTTCTGTATTGGCCCTGATAGCAAGTGGACTTCAGTCTCTGGTTTAAGCCTCTCCTGCCCATTGAACATTCTTCATTCAAAGGCCAAGGGCAATAGCCATGGAGAAGAACCATGAAGGCAGGCAAGAGAACTTGCCCATGCCTTCCACCTTCTTCTCACCAAACTGTCATGTCCTCCGACCAGAGCAGCGGTAGCATCTCTTGGAGACAGGTTCCTCAATAACAGTTTCAGGCAAATGCAGTTATGGCTGTAGGAAAGGCTTCCTGGTGTTATGGCAGCCAATGGCTTGGCCCCAGCAGCATCCTTTTGCTTCCTAGATTGAGCCCCACTAATCCTGCCTTCCTCGAGAAACAGGATCCCAGCCTTCTCAAGAGTGGGTTTCTAGCATGGGTTCTCATCAAAACTGTGGGAGTTCAGACATTGATGGTTCCCTGGATCTAGATCCTCCATTTATTTAGAAAAGTTTGCATCGATTTATGGAAGGCTCTGTTTGCTGTCTTGGTCATTTGTTCCTGAGCCTGGAATCCTGGGAAAGGCCAAAGGGGGGAATTGGCACTTGGGGGTCCAAGGATGCAGAGTGTTTGGTATCCGCTGTGGGCTACACAATCCCTGCAAAGTGATATAAACAAGAATTCTTGCTGATTCCATTACAGAGAGACAGATCTTCTAAATAGGTTGAAATACTAAGTCACAAATGTCACTTGTGCAGCCTCATGATACAGAGCCTAATATAAGGCAACTGCATGTCAAGCAAAATGACATGCAGGATAATGAAGAGCAGAAGCTTAAGAAGACATAAAATTCTTTGAATGAGTCATTGCAAGAGATGAGGCTACTGACAATTTTGGGATTGATGTCTGATTAATTTGTGACTCATTTCACCCCTTGACACAAACACACTGTACACCAACTTGAAGAGATGGCGATAAAGAACATGCCCAATTTTAGATATGACAGTAGCCTCCGCTTTTAAGAATTTCTCTCTCTTTCTCTCTCTCTCTGCTTTTTTCAAAAAGTGCTTAGACAATTAATGTCTTATGCATGTATTCAACAATAGTTGCCTAGCAACCATCAAGTTGCTGGCTTGCAGAGCCAAAGCGGCTGAGATGACTGAGCCACAGATGTCAGCTGTATCGGCAGGTGAGCCGAGGGAGCTTCATCAGATGGTTCCTGAAGGAGAAAGGAAGGGCCGCCCCAGGACCTTTTGGATCAAGACCCCCTCACTTGCAAGGAGAACCGGTGCTGCCTTTAAGGCCCGGCCCCCAGCCCGGCCCAGCCCTGAGAATTCATGCTTTTCAAATTTTATTGGGAATCCATGGGATACAGCACCTGCCATCACATACAGAAGATTATTACCACTCCAGAGAAGAGAAGGAGGAAGTGTCACCACCCCCCCTGAATATGCAGCACAAATTTTACCTCAGCCGTTGCTAAGTCCACTGATGGTTACTGACCAAGATTAAGATAGCAAAAGAGTGCATATTAGCCATTGCTTTAAAAGCCAAGGTGGCGCAGTGGTTAGAGTGCTGTACTGCAGCTACTTCAGCTGACTGCTAGTTCATCAGATCAGCAGATCAAATCTCACCGGCTCTAGGTTGACTCAGCCTTCCATCCTTCTGAGGTGGATAAAATGAGGACCCAGATTGTTGGGGGCAATATGCTATTTAGTATACTGTTGTAAGCTGCCCAGAGTCCTCGGAGAGTGGGCGGCATAGAAATAATAATAATAATAATAATAATAATAATAATAATAATAATAATAATAATAATAATAATATAGTTTTTTGCTGTCTATGAAAATCACTTGTCTAATATTTATTTTTTACAGGAGGGACGGAGGGAGGGAGGAAATAAATACTTTGTGCTGGTCCAGACATCTCTTCCTCTATTTTCCTCCCTCCTTCCTTCCCTGGCCATCCATCCGCCCATTCACACAGAAGACAGGTCTCTGCAGGACCAAGATAAGCCTCACTTCTCTACCTTCCACTGTGGATGGACCAAATCCCTCAATGTCATTCAGATGGTCTCGTCCAGCTGTTAAATTTGGTCCAATTCAGGTTTAGGGCAAACCCTCCAAGAAGCAGCTGCTGTTGAAACCATGTTTTAAGACTTGCCACTGCATAGAGCTAATCATTGTGCAGGTCACCATTTCCCAACTCCGCAGCTTTAAGGTGTCTGACTTCAGCTCTCAGTAGTTGGGGAACATTGGTGTAAAGTGTCAAACTCGCTGCATCACATCGCCATCACGTAACGTAGCGTGACAGTTTTCCGCTTCATGGAGCTGGGGTGGGTGTGGCCTGTGTGTGACGCATCTGGCCAGTTTGACACCCCTAAACCATGGCGTGTCATCATGGCTGGTCCAACAGATTTAATTGGAGAAAGCACCGGACAGCTTCCAGCTTTGGCCTTCAATTTAGTCTATTTCCTGGAGTAGACTTTGGGACTTTGCCATCCCTTTGTCATTCCATCTTTGGGGGATGAAGTGGGAGACCCCACTCTGCCTGTTCTGCCTCTGGACCCATCTTCCCGTGCCTCAGATAATGTCCATTGGCGATCTGAGCATGCTCATTGCGATTAAGGATTCCTAAAGGTAGTGGGATGTCAGAGAGGCATAACCCACATTTGGATCAAATACAATTGAAATAATGAGCATTCCTTTCCCTAAATATCACTAATACATTAAATGTTTGAGAAATTTGAAAAGCAATTTATTATAAATCTCTCCTGCCCCACTGGATTTGTCTTGTCTCTCTGGGATTATTATGCCTTCCGGTTGGACAGTGCAATTGACTAGAATCAAAATCATGTTTCTGAAATGTAATCCTCTTTTTCTTTTGTGAGTTCACAAAGGTTTGCAACAAAATCAATTATTTAACTATTGCAAACATGCAGCCCACTTTCAATCCAATTCCAGTGCTAAAGATTACATTCCAGAAATAGTTGCAAGATACCTTAGTGGAACAGTAATACAAAGAAATTAAAATATTAAAAAACAAAAGAAATATTCTTTTAAAAAAAATAGCAGCCTACAAGAAGTCTTTCTAAGAGCAAGTATCTTTTACCAGCAGAGAAGTGAGCTGCCCCTCCTTGGAAAGATTTCCAGAACCAAGCCCCCAAATATGAGGAAAAAAGCTATTTTAAAAATGAATTTTGGGGCCATATATAATGAAGTCAACAGCAGGACTCAGTGAGGGTGAGAAGGCGAGACTCTGGCAGGCTTGATTAATGATCATGAATAAGCTATTTTAAGAAAAATGTTCTCTTTAATAAAAGATATTCTCACATACCCTGGGATGTTTATTTTATTTTATTTTTTTCACAGATTCATTAAGTTACATTTTTAATTTCCATACAATGCCTTTTCCTGAGAAGATAATCAAATGAAAATGTCTTCTACAACCCCTTTATTTGCATGACCGCGTAAAGATTGTGAAACAGTTTATTATTATAAAATTAGTGTGGCAAAGCACGGGACAAGCTGGGATTACAGCCAAATTAAACAGAAAATGAGTCGCAGCAGAAGGTTTCCAGCACATGGCACTGAGAACTAGTCCTAGGATGGAGAATTGTCTGCTGCTTTTGTCAGTTCCGTTGTTGTTTCCATTGTTAGTGCAGTTGTAGCCCAGCTACAACACAGGAACATATTTAACTCAGGTTTTATAAACAAAGCGCGTCTGGCAGGGAGGCCCCAAAGAGCTCAGAAAAATGAAATCTACTCTTGAACCCTGAATGCTTCTCAGGGAGGGAAGGAGAAATGCAAGGATGCGGGCAGTTTATTTTTACTCTTTTTAAAAAATGACATTTTGAATCATTACCTAGAAAAGCACTCTGCCTGTTTTCATTGCAGAGTATCATTTTGCAATTAGGATAAAAGCATTATTTATAAAAGTTCTAAAATGTTATATGGCAGCACCTTTAAAGTTGCAGGTCAATCCCTTTTATAAAAGCATGGTATTGATTGGCGGGGGGGGGATGAATCGCTCCCTGAATTTTTAACTTCCTACTTTATAGGCCAGGGATGGAAATGATGGCATTATAAGCCAGCATGTTCTGTAGATGTTAGCTCAGAATTCAAGAACCTAAGAAATTATTAGGTTTTGCTCACTTAACTCAAGAAATACTGGGACCTTCAGAAGGATGTAGAAGCTGAAAAGGTATTACCTGCCTTTTTTGGACATTGCTTACCTTGCTCACAAAATGTTTACAATCTACTCAAGAAGACTAGGTGCCTAATAACAGGGCAGCACCAACAACAAACCATAGGAAATCACATTCTTAAAACAAATTTTTAAGAACAGAGGACAAGCGAGAAATTTTTCCTAAGAATAGACTAGGAGGAGATCTGCAGGCTTAATACGTAACTTTAGACATTTGCAGTCAGATGAAGTATAGTCAGAAGGTATTTTGTATGTATAGGGTTGGCACTCAAGAAGTGTGGCCTTCTTGTTGCCATCCTACCTTTTATATACCTTCCCGCCAATTGGCTTCCTCCTTCCTAATGCCAGAGTTGGCGCTGAGCTGCTCTCCTGGGGATGGGTCTGAGCCAGTTCTGGGTTACTCACTGGTTGCACTCATAGAAACAATCCACATCACATCAGCCATTCATTTTCCTGAGTCGTGTGAACAGGTTGTATGCACAGGGATCGCCTAAATTAAGAGAACCCCCTTTTCTAATTAGAGTTGCCGGCATTGTGAACCTACTTCAATAAACGACAGAGATTACCTTTACTTTCTCTTCATTAAGAAGGAAGTACATGGATATTGAAATAATACGGGTATAAATATAGGTAGAATAATTACCTGGGGCAATTGCTTCAAAGAAGAAAAAGAAACCTGGCAGAGAAAAGAAATGATGCAACTACATCCTGTGTAGCCTTTTTAAAGAGCTTCTTGTTTCCTTTTAAGCAAGTCGTATTTCAGGGGTGCTGATGATGCCACAGGAAGAAGCGACTTGTGCCTTGTGCCACAAAAACTGCACTTTGAAACAGAAGAGGGTGATGTCGTCCTCCTCCTTCCTCTGGTGTTAAAAGGCCATTTTTGGGGCACAAAGGGCAGCCAAGACAGGCCACCTTCAAAACAGTCTAGCCAAAGGAGATGATTGACAACTTTACTGAGGTGGGAGTGGAAAACGCTTTTGGGGTGCTCTTTTCCTCTTTCAAATGTGCCTTTACTGCTTCCTTTAATGTCAGGCTATTTACATTTCAGGGATGGGTCAGATAAAATTTCCTAGTCACCTTTTAATAAAGTTGTTTTTGAAGAATTAATCTGATAATTAAATGTATGTTTTCAGGCTGTTGAAATACCTTTTAAAATGTACATGAGGAGTGGGGGAAGGTAGAAAAACTATGACCTGCCAAGGATTAATTTGGTCTTTGTGCATGCTATTCCATTGCAGAGACAAATTAGCTGCTTTTTCAGAAACAAAAACTGTATTTCTTGCCCATATTAGGGAATTTTAAGATCTCAATTCTCTCTTGAACCACCCAGTCTTGTGCCTGTGGCCATCCAGAGCTGCTTTGGGTTAAGAATGGACTTTCTGCAGGAAGTAAATGCAGCAATTTCTCTTGAAAAGTTTGAACTGTGGCCTGTAAATGTAATAATAGCCACCCTTTGTATATTTAACAAAATGAATAAAAAGAAGGCAGGGTGAAATGATACAAGGGATGTTAAGGGACGGTCTATGTCCCTGGGGTACCTTTGCTCACATAAGCTGCATCCTTAATATTAGCCTGTTGCTCTTTCCTTCCTGGGTGAGTCATTCAGCACTTCTCCTGGGGAACAAGGAGGCCTCCGGTGGAATCGGGTTCACTATGCCTGTCCTTTCTCTCTGACCCCTTTGAATCCAGTATCTTGTGAAAAGATCCAAGCAGCTCTTTGTGCTTGAAAATTTCCCATTTTCATAGAGAGGACGGTGACCTGCCTCAGAAGGGGTCCTGGCAGGAACCTGGTGAGGTTGATCCTGATGACCAGCAGACCCACCTGACAGCACTTAGCAATAGCCCTTAAACTTAATAGTGCTTTGCGGTGCTTTTACAGCCCTCTCTAAGCTGTTTACAGCAGGGGTCTCCAACCTTGGCAACTAAGACGTGTGGATTTCAACTCCCAGAATTCCTCCCAGAGACCCCTGGTTTACAGAGTCAGGATATTACCCCCAATATATTTATTTACTGACCTCGGAAGGATGGAAGACTGAGTCAGCCTTGAGCCTGGTGAGATTCAATCTGTCAAATCACAGGCAGCCGGCAGGCAGCAGAAGTAGCCTGCAGTACTGCACTCTAACCACTGCACCACCTGATCAGGGCACCAGATCTCTGTGGAGCACATGGCTGGCTTCGTCTTGCTCATGACCAGAATGTGACTCAGCTCACCAAGTGCTCCATCATATTTTGTGCGCCTGGGAGGGGAGGCCGATTGAGGCGGTTTCTTCCTACCCCAGCACCCTCATCATTAGACGAGTCCTCCTGTTGGTGCTTCCTTCTCCTGTCGATTGAGGTGAGATTATGAGGATCTTTGGGTTCCTTTCTTCTTTATAGGAACAGGTACTTTTTTTAAAAAAAAATCATTTTTATTCTGATAGCAATAACAGAAATGGGGCAGACAAGGGTGACTTCTCAACAGAATTTTTGCTTTCCAGAATGTTTTGTGTCACTGAAGAATCTACCTGCAGGAGAGGATGGCAGAGCTTCTCCTCTATTGTTAAGTGCAGGTGAGGAGTTCTCCTTCCCTAATAACCAACCCACAAATCCAGCATGTCAAGGAAACATGAGCTACCATGTTTCTGAGCACAAGGAGAATTTTATCTCTTACAGTGGAAGATGTGCAACTGTTTCCCCAGATTTCAAAATGGACCTGCTGAGGAAAGCTTTATTGGGGGAATATATGGGAATATATGTTTGGGATAAGGAAGCGAGCTGCCCTTTTGAAGGGCTTCAACCCCAGCGTGCCTTTTTCGACCCGTTTCTAAGAATAAATGGGATGGGAACCTTTTCGGTGCAGTTCCTCTCCCTGGCTTAGCCCGAGTGGGCCGCTAGAGGGCGACCGAGAGGCTTGCTTCGAAGAACAAATCTGGCTGGTTTAATAACATTCTGAAGTGTTTCAAACACGGTAAAGATTGATTTTTTCTTTGCCTGCTGTACGTTTTTTAATATACACGTGACACGCAGCTCTTTGCTGACAGAGAACGATCGTCCAACTGGAGGAGAAAATAGCGAAAAGTGGGGAGAGGAAAGCTGCTTTTGCCCATATAAGGGATTTTTTTTTTCTTGGCTTCCTTCTGGGTTAGATAATGATCAACTGACAATCGGTCATGAGGCAATAACGCCGCTGCGACGCTGCAATGTGAAATCGCGTGTGGCGCGGCGGCGGCGGCGGCTCTGCCAGCAACATGCACAAACGATGCGCTCGTTACAGTAGATCAGGGGAAGAAATCAGCAAACCCTGCAATGGCATGTTGCCTTAATCTCTCCGGCTGCGTACAAATCAGTATTGATCCTCCCTCCCCATCCTTCCACCCTCCCCCCCCCCCACTCCCCCAGGAATATTGCATAACTCGCCCTTTCTGAAATATGGCTGGTATGCAAGGAGCCATTTTATGGCTCAGAGAATTTTTCATGCTGACTCGGCGAGACGGGTTTTTAGGAAGGCTCGCATCCTGCATAGAGAAGCCTTTTCTCTTTCACAGGCAGTTTTCCTTCCTCTGCGAAGGTTTTTCATTAAGGATGCTGCTGATGGGGGGGGGGGAAGCGACCCCTCCCCCGATCTGAGCCTCCCCCTCCTGCAAGGGAGGGCGCCTTGTCCCCCAATGGCCCAGGCAGCTCAGGAAACGGGGGGGGGGGCACCGCTGGGCTGGGCGCTCTTCCCGGGGGAAGTCCATGCGGACTCTTCAGCCCCCTAAGCACGAAGGACCTCTGGCCTCGTGGGCTGTCCTGGTGCCGCTTTGGACCACCGTACTCCCCTTGGCCTTTCAATAGAGCCTTTCCTGCGGAGGGAGCCTGTGGCTTGGCTTTGCCCTTTGGGGAATTTTTGCAGGGTTTGGAAAAACCTCTCTGGATTCCCAGTCAGCCAGATGCATCACGTTTCCTAGGGATTCTGATTTGGTGATCAAAGGCCAAGGTTACTTTTCCAGAGAAATGAATAAATACAGGTCATATATTCCCATGACAATTCCTGGGAAGTCCAGCAACTCCCCCCCCCTCCCCAGGACCCTCCTAGATCTTGGTCCCTAAACCATCCGCTTAAGTTTCATCCGCAGGGATATTGGTGTCGGTAATGTGATTCATAACCTCAGTTTCGCCATAAATGGTAGCTGAATGGAAATACATATGATGGTCTGCCTTTTCACAAGAGAGTTTGGGTAGAGAGCAGGCTGCTTTCATGGCCATTTCTTGGTGTGCATGAGTGTACAAGAGGGTCGTGATGGGTGGATGATTTTAAAAAACTTCAGAAATGGACACATTCAGTACATTTCACAGTAAATTCTCCTTCAGACCAAAAAAAAAAAAAAGACTTTACAGGGAGCCCTGGAATCCTATTTTGATGACTCAGCATTTGTCTATAATGATAGAATGAATGACTGCACTGGTATTAGTAGAGACTGACACTCAAACAAGGGAGCGTGTATGGCCCCATCAGGACGCATCTATTCTCTAGGGACACATTGGTTCATTTATGTGCAATTATGTGCAGCGTTAAGGGCTGTGATGGAAATGGTGTGACCTCAGCAAAAACAGATGTATTTCCTTCTTGCTATAGTTGCTTCAGTCTGACTGGTAAAAGAAGAGGAAAGCTAGAGAGAATAGGACATCGGCCATGGTCTTTACAAGGTGAAGAGAGGGGAAGGAGATGCCTATATTCATTGATCCTAAAGACCTTGAAGAATAGTACAAGTATTTACTTTGTTGACATGGATAAATGCATGAGAGCCCGGGCAGTGGGAGAAGCAGGTTGCAATCCACTCTTAGGACAGAAGCCGGCTGGGTGACTTTCATGAGTTCCTCCCTGCTTACCCTAGACGTAAAAAAAAATAAAACCTACTAACCCATATTAGACCACCGTGATAGATTCTGACCCATATCCTCAGGGAGGAGGCCATCTTTCTGCAGTGGATTAAATCTGGCGTGATTATTATGATTGGTGATGGTGATAGTGACTGCAAAATAAAAAAATGAAAACTGGAAAAATGAAACTGGAAAACTGAAACACAGGATTATCAACTTTCAGATTTTGGGATCCCTTGTAATCCAGCTCCTCTCTCGGGGCATTCACTCTCCTAAACCCAAAGTTAAGTAGGGTCCTTCAGAGGTCCCTGCAGGTGACCTCTGGCAACCTTTTTCCTTCTCTGATCAGATACTATTACCTCTTAAAAGTTTTTTTTCAGTTTGCTTTTTTTTGGGGGGGGGGGTACACTCTGGAGATAATCTGGCTGGCCTGATGTAAGTGATTAAAAGAAAACAACATTGGTGCATGCTAGCACTATATTCACCTGGCATTTATTCATTCATTCATTCTTGGAAAAAGTTTAAGAAAATACAAAGTATTCTTCATCCTGAATACTTCCACTGCAAATATCTTTAGCAAGAAGTGGGCCACTGTCAAATATTTTTGTGTAAGAGTTTCACTATGAATACTATAAATAGATGGAACTATAAATATTTTCTTATCAATGATTTATTTATCTAGCCAAGGGAAGTGTTAGTCACTTAGGAGCAATAAGTAAACATATGCAGCCGTTTAGGGAATGGAAATGCTGCTTTAATGTCAGCCTGCCTTGCAAGCCAGTGAAATTCCACAGTCCTTGATGATTCATTGAGACACTTTTAATTATACATCTGATATGGTGCAATTTAAAATCGCATTATGTCATACCCAGAGTATGAAATTTCTTGAGAAGTCCTTTCCCTCCAAATGCCTCAAAAAGAAACTCTATGTTACTGCCGTGGTACACAGTATATTTATCTGCTCTTTAGGGAAGGGACCTTTTTTTGCTGCTTAATTTGGGGGTCGTTTGCTGAAATTTAAAGATGAGAAGTAAGATGTGGCTGGTGTGTGTTTTCCCTCCAGACCAGACAGGCTCCATTCTTTCCCCAAAATTCCTTGCTGGGAACCATCCCGGCTTCATTCCAGGCCCCCTCGAAAGGGACGTCCTCGTGCCTCTGGGCCAGAAGGGAATCCAGAATCTGAGCATCTTCAAGTGGTTTTGCTCAGCAGGAATTCGTCCCCTTTTTGCAGGGACATTTTAGCGCAATGAATCAGCTGAATTGGAGCTGAGGCCCTCTCTTTGGAGGGAAATAGTACCAAGGCTGTCCTGTCCTCCTCTTCTTCCTCCTTTCCTTTTTGGGGGATCTCAGTCTGCTCAGGCAAGAAGGTCAGCACAGCAGACCCATCATAATGCAATCACGGGCTACATTTGAAAAGGACTGTGAGCTGCAGCCAGGATGTACATCCCTCCCTCCGCTGCCCAGTCCCTCATTGGGCTTTCTGCAAGTAAGGGAGCAGCCAGCAGGGCAACGGGGAGTGCCAGGCGCAGCTCCAAGAAAAGGAGACAGACAGACAGACAACAGGAGACTTTCTGGGAGGGTTGTGCAGTGCTCAGCCACATGCTGCAGCATCCACCAAAGATAAATCAGGCAGATGTTTGCCGTCTGGGATGGTAACTATTCCTTCTCCTGCCTTGCTGGCTGGCTTGTGCTCTGCCTCTCTTGCGTGCCAGCCCCATCTGCTCAGAGGACACCTCGGACTTCTGGCCAGTGATAGTTCTGAAGCAGGAGCTCTGTGGGGTGTTTGGGGGAAACAGGTGGGGAAGAAGCTGGGGTGGCTGTCTTTCCACGCCCCCCAGGAAACTCTGGTTTCAGAGCATCAGGATCAAATTAGCACAGCTTTGCTTCAGAGAACTAATTAAAATGTAGAATGTCCTAAAACCTCTTGTGTGACAAATGTAAGATTAGAAACAATTAAAAGCCACTCAAGAGGTTTGTGGTGTTTAGATTTCTGACATCGTTATAATTATCCCTAGAAGTAATGAAAACAATGGTTACTCTCAAAGAAAGAGAGACTCAAGTTATCAGTCACCAATTAATGATTGTTTCTCATGCTGAAGACTGTTGGAATTTCAAGGCTGAATTTGTAGGGCTTATTTTCCATAGCAAACAATTCAATTCAATTCAAACCTTTATTGTCAATGCACAACATGTGTACAATGAGGCTGGATGAGCCTCCCTTAGTGCAGCCCCCCCCCCAAAACAAATATATCTCAATAACTCATAAGTGAAAGAAAAGAAGAAAAAACCCTAACCCAATAGAACATATTAACAGACACACAATCCTTTATACATATATGTGCATAACATTACATTATATTATATTGCATCAGTGTAGACATGTTGCACATTGTGCTGTGCTGTGCTGTGCTGTGCTGTGCTGTGCTGTGCTGTGCTGTGGCCCTGCAAGTCTGTCATACTAAGTAGTTATGGTGTTACGTTGCCTTCAGAAGTCTGACAGCCCACAGACAGAAGCTATTTTTCAGCCTGTTCATTCAACTGTCTATGCTTCTCTGAGAGTAAAGAAGGGCTGACCAGGGTGTGAATCATCCCTAAGGATTTTCCCAACTCCCTTCCTTTCCCCATTGTTTTTTTCTCATCGTATATGTGGGTTTTCAAAACATGACCTCGAAATAGTTTGATCTTCTGTAAATCTGGAATTTCTGGGCTCTGTAAATAAAGGCCTACATTAAACACTTAATTTGGCAAAGGATGGTTTCCTTTGAACGGTGGAGAATAGAGGAGACCATCAATGACTACGGTCCTTTCCCTGCTTCATTGCTGGCATACAGGACCCGCTCCGATGCCCTGTCCTGCAAGGACATGGCCAGAAAATGAAGTTAACAGATCTCCACTGAATGGCCCTTTTGTGAACAGAAGGACGAGGGGTGATATGACAGCAGTGTTCCAGTATTTGAAGGGCTGCCACAAAGAGGGGGGGGGGGTCAACCTATTTTCCAGAACCCCAGAAGGAAAAACTAGAAGCAATGGATGGAAACTAATCAAGGAGAGAAGCAATCTAGAATTAAGGAGAAACTTCCTAACAGTGAGGACAATTAACCAGTTGGAACCACTTGCCTTCAGAAATTGTAGGATTAGCTGCTTCATCACTGGAGGCTTTTAAGAAGAGACTGGACAATCACTTGTCTGAAATGGTACAGGGTCTCCTACTTCTTGTGCAGGGGGTAATAACAGAATATCTGTTATTCTGTTAAGGAGTAGCCATGTAATGCTCAGCTATCTGTCGCTTCCTCCTAGCTCTGCAAAAGGCACTTTGTGTTTTTCTTGAGCTCTTTCAAATGTAAACAGCACTAGATGAGCCAGGAGCAAATGTAATATAGGTCATTTCTCGCTAACAACTCCATCCAAGCACCATTGTGCCAAAATAACAGCAGTGCAGACAGGCTTCGTTTGATGGCTGTGATGCTGTGAAGGCATTCCAAGTCACGGGCGGGAGGGAGGGGGCGGGGCGGGGAAATGGCCACAGGAACATGTGACCTAGAAACAACCCAACTTTGGAGAGTTCTTGTGGGAAGATCTGTCGCTTCTAGCAGCTCATGGAGCACATTAACTTTATTAGTCCCGTGTAAGGAATTGGGCTTGAAGTGTTGCCTGTTTGTTTTCAGCTCCCAACCTCAAAGGACGACCACGGAAGAAAAAGTCCTGCAACTCACAGAGAAGAGATTCGTTCAGTGGCAATAAAGATTCTCAGAATAATTGTGAAGGCAAAACTGTGGCCAAGGTAAGGAGCTTTGGCACCTTCCCCAAATTTCCTTTCCAGATGAATTTTGCTCTTCTTTTTCAGGGCAGCGTTTCACGGGGGGGAGTATGGAAAGGGAGCTGGGGCTGCTCCCCAAAGGGCACCCCTGTAGAGTCAACCCTATAATGCAGGTTCTGGGGAGCAGGTCCCCTCTTCTTTTGGTAACTTTCACAGCCTCCTTTCAAAGGGGCTGCTGCAGCCAATGGCAGCCAGTGTCTTTACCTGAACTCAGAGCTAAGCAGGTCCGACTGATGAGTAGACGGAGCAAAGTCTCTAGGAGATCCCATCATGGACGTTAGTGGGAGGGGGAGAAATGAACCAGAAGAAAATGGTGGGCAGACTCATCCCCACCATTGCAAGGAAACTACATGGAATGGCCCAGGATTTCAGCTTACTTTGAAGGAGGGTTGGAATGGGGGGTGGGGGGAGTAATTGTGAACAAAGGACGAGTCTGGTTCGCTCCTTGGGTTAGTTGCAAGAGCAGTGGAGACTAAAAATGAGACTGTGAGCTCATCTCAAAAGAATACGTGGCTGGAGAGGCAACAGCCTCCTACTTCAGTGAAACCCGTGGAAGGTCCCCACTGTTCCCGCTGCGGACTCAGCTCATGGGTTTGGGTGTTTTCCACACAAACTGCTTCGTTTATGCACAACCATTAGTAGCCAGAGATTTCGGTTGGTAGGGTAAACTTAATTCACTGGACCTTGGCCATTTTCAGAAGTTCATAGCTGGAGCTTCAAGAAATGGCAACACTGCTGAAGATTCTTCCTAAATTCTTCAATATGCTGGATTATCTAAATCTTTAGGAATCTTTAATGCTATAAATTAGTTTATACTAATGTGGAGCAAAGGCCTTCCAAAGAGGAGAGGCTTGTGCTTTTTCATCTCCCAGCCATTGAAAAATGGGAAATGGTGAGTTCTTCACAATAGGAAGTAGGAAGCTTGGTCAAACTGCTTCTTGCAGTTCCAAACCCCCTCCCCCCCCCTTTTTTTTTTGTGAGCCAAATGATGGACCAAGCTCTTACGGGTGGTGGCCTTTGAGAGAATTCCCATTTGATTTTTTTTTAAAACTGAATCGAGGCTCTAAAAAGTCAGATGTCAGTACAGGTAGTCCTCAGTTTACAACAGTTCACTTAGTGACCATTCAAAGTTACAACAGCACTGAAAAAAGTGACTTTTGACCATTTTTTAGACTTGTGACCATTGCAGCATCCCCATTCTCCATGATTACATGATTTATATTTGGATGCTTGCCAACTGACTAATTTTGAATTCAGTTTAGTTGTGTGGCCTGTTATGTATGGTACATAAGAGCCATTAGTCTGTAAATAAGATTGAAAGGTATCCTAACAGTTCAGAGGTACTGGTGGAAAATGTGAGGTTGAGGTCTGAACTCCATGAAAAGTGTGGGGCCTCCTCCAGTTGGTCAAAAGGTGCTCTTCCTTTGTGGCCCTCTTTGCGGAGATCATGGTCTGCCTTCCCCAGTTCACTAATCACGCATTGGCTGTAAACAATGAATCGCCCAACAGGGTTATATGTCCTCTGAATATTAATAGCATGTCAGCAGATGATTGGAAACAATTGCAGAACTGTAATTGTTTAATGTGGTATTTTGTCTGCTTTTGCACATCCTTTCTCCTCTTCTGAGCTTGTCTGCAAAGGCTTTGTGCAAGACTGGCAATAAATACTTGTTGGGAAATGCAATCATCAGCTGAAGAATTGTTCTCTCACTCCATCTCAGGTGGCTTCAGACATTTTCTCAGAAACCAGTTAATAACTTTTCCTCAGAAGTTTATTTTGGAGGGCTTAGGGCAGGCGTGTCAAATTCAATTTCATTGAGGGCCACATCAGGGTTTTATTTCACCTCGGGGGGCCAAGGTGGGTGTGGCTAGGGTGGGCGTGACCAGCTCGATGTCACTCATATCGAGGGCGCCTGTGGTAGCCCAAGTACTGTGCCAGCGAAAACAGGCTTCTGAGCTCCATTTTCGGCTGTGATGGCTTCCCGCAACCCTCTTCTAGCAAAAATGGAGCTCAGGAGGACCACCCACGGTCCTCCCAAGCTCCATTTTCAGCTGCAACAGGCTCCTGCAACTCTGTACCAGCAAAAATAGAGCTCCGTTTTTGCTGGCAGAGGCACCGTGGCCGGTTCTGTGATGTTTCTAGGGTGGCCCCGTGGGCCAGAGATCTAAGTATCCCATGGGCCAGATCTAACTACCCTGTGGGCCGGACCGGGCCCCCCGGTCTTGAGTTTGACACCCTGGCTTAGGGCAAAACATGAAAATATACTCTAGTTACATTCCCAATCCTGCCAATAAGATAGTGGGCCAATTTTTTAAAAAAATGAATAAATAATTTGCACAATCCATTGGCCTGCCCAACACATGAAGACTTCTGTTTGCAACAGCTTTGAAGGAATCATATATATCCCATTCTAGATCAGTAATAAATTGTCATAAATTGGGCCTACAACTAGAGGAAAGAGTTTATCTGAGCTCTTTTCAATCTGTCCACGGTACAGGACCAAGTCTACCCAGATTCCACTTGTATGTGCCTTTGGAGCCCCCCAGTGTTGCTTGGTCTTATCATTGACCTTGAACATCCCCCACTGTGCTATCCCTCTGGACTGTCTCCCCGGGTTGGGATCGGAAGCACTGATTTTGCAGTTGTTCTTCTAAAGGGTCAGTTCTGGTCATTGAGGGAGGAGTTGAGTTCTAGGCCTCCATGCTCCTCCATTCTGATTTAATGTCTACATGAAGCCATGAGGAGGTCACCCATCAACGTAGATCAAGTATCATCAGTACTGTGATGCTCAGCTTTAGACCTCAACCCAATGCTGCCACAAGTGACAGTTGTAGTTAGGAGGGCCTTGTATAATGTGCCAGTTATGAACCTTCCTGGATCAGGAGATTTTACACACAGTCACTCATCCCTTGGTCATCTCTCACTTGGACGACCCTCATGTCTTCTTCATGAGTCTGCGCTTGCCACAACTTGGAAGCCACCGGAGGTCCAGAATGTGGTATCTCTGTTTCCTGTGTAATCCCTCTGCTTTGAGAGCTGCATTGATTGCTGCTTGTGGATGTAATTCATGGTAGCTGCCTTCAAAATTCTGCTTGGCCACCTGCTCCCACTTATATCTGCCTGTTCAGTAAAGATAAGGAGTGGGTTCCCCCCGTATTGCTTCTCTTCAGGAAAGGCACCATCAGGGACCAAGAACTTGGCAGATGCTACCAGTGACCCGTTCTCTGCAACTGGCAACAACCCTCCTAGGGTTTAGGAAAACCAGGGAAACGTGGCTGCTTCAAAAGGCCTCAGTAATGGCTACATGATGAGGTTGTCATCTCTTGCCACCGCTGTAAATTATGTTAATCATTATTGCTTAATCTGAGTTATAGACACCGGCTACATAATCCGCTTACAGTTGGCAACAATTAAAGCAGCATGTAAGTCCAATAAATAAACAACGTAACTGATATTGTTTCTTTATTGCTAACATGCTCCCACTCTTCTAAGAATTTGTTTTGCTCACACAGCCAAACGAAACAACTCTTGATGCCTGAGACCCACTCTAAGTTGCAGGTGGGGCTGTAATACAAAACACACATGCAGTATGATGACAATACGACTGAAAATTCTAACAAGAGGAAAGGAAGGCTAAATTTATTTCATAAGGGAAATGACTCCCCAGAATTTCATCAAGGAGTTTGAAACCTTCTTTTTCATCTCTCAAAAAAAAATCTAGTTAAGATGTTAATTAATAGCATATATCAATAATTCTGAAAGAATGGTATCAGTTTGTCATTCCCGTGTGCAATTTGAAGAGTCGTGTCCCCCCCCCCCAAAATGCCTTGCTAAATTCAAAACAGGCCCCTCCGTAGATCGTTCTACTTTGTCCCAGTCTTTGATTAAGCGGAAGGATCAATTCATGTTGGCTCTTAATTTTCTTTCTCAGCACAGGGATGATATGATTTTACATTCTTGATGTCCACAGATCGTTTCACACTCAGTGAAATTGAGAACCAAAGTTTCCCCTGAAGAAATATAAGCCCCAAGAGACTCCAAGAGTTTTAAAGACCTTTTGCAGTGCAGGCACATCAATTTTTCCCTTCAGCACGAATGCTGGAAATTTCCTCTTAAAAGACCCATAAACAAATCCATTTCCCAATGGCAGCTTTTAAACTATACTTTGAGCCCACAATAAAATGGATGATCTCTCACCAAATTTTAACAGAACTAATTCATGCCTCACCACAAGACATTTATACCACTTATTTTATTTATGGAAACACCACTTTGGTCATGAACATACGAAGAAAATGTTCCTGCTAAGTTATGCAGTCTTCAAAGGTCTCTTTTATATAGGAGAGTGTGTGTGTGTGTTTTTCTTAAATTAAAAAAGGAATCCAAATCACATACCTCCTCCCTATCTTTTCTGACAAGGGCTTTTTAATACCAATAATCACTTAAAATTGTTATTTATTTAAGATTGCACTACATCAGGGGTCTTCAATCTTGGCAACTTTAAGCCAACTCCCAGAATTCCCCAGCCAGCTTAAAGTTGTCAAGGTTGGAGATCCCTGTACTATATAATAAAGGCTTGACATAAACTACTTTAATGGAAGTTTCTCATATAAAAGAACTCATGGTATCCTGCCATTTACTCTTCTTTCTTTCTTTTCTTTTCTTTTCTTTTCTTTCTTTCTTTCTTTCTTTCTTTCTTCTTTCTTTCTTTCTTTCTTAATTTCTTTCTTAATTTATTTCTTAATTTCTTAATTTCTGTTTTATTTTCTGAGCATCCAAATCAGTTGATATACTTATCATTGGATAAGACATAGTCTTGCAAATATTCCTGGGAAGTTCACAACTGTAGTTGAGAAACTTGTCTGACACCAAACTAGTTTTTTAAAAATTCTCATATTTCCATAAATACTTTGCAAACATAAATAAACTCAGGGCTCTTGTACTTCAGTCACACAGGGAAAAAAATATTTACTTCCCAGCATTGTTGTCCTTAGAAAGTAGAAGAGACCCTCAAGGCTGGTAATAGCCGTGTGACCCATTGAGAATCCACGTCAGTGGTGGGTTTCAGCAGATTCTGACCAGTTCTGGAGAACCAGTAGTGGAAATTTTGAGTAGTTTGGAGAACCGATAGTAAAAATTCTGACTGGCCCCGCCCCCATCTAGTCTCTG
Organism: Masticophis lateralis; assembly: GCA_030761175.1. NCBI lineage: Eukaryota > Metazoa > Chordata > Lepidosauria > Squamata > Colubridae > Masticophis > Masticophis lateralis. Next base: position 97,963,997 of record JAUDYJ010000005.1, read on the forward strand.
CCTCCCAAGTCCCAGCTGATCGGGAGGAAATGGGGATTTTGCAGTATCCTTCCCCTGGAGTGGGGAGGGAATAGAGATTTTACAGTATCCTTCCCCTGCCATGCCCACCAAGCCATGCCATGCCATGCCACGCCACCAAGCCACACCCACAGAACCAGAAGTAAAAATTTTTAAAACCCACCACTGATCCACATGGTGGGCCTGTTCTCAACTTGGTCACCATGAAGGATCTCGCCTAATACCAAATGGCCCCATTTATTAGTAGCAAACAGGAGACATTACCTTCTAGATCCCATGTCCTCAGAATGCAGGGGAAGATGTCATTCTTGATCATCCCCCTGAATTTTTGGTTTCTCAAGGCTGTGGGCTTATTGCCAACATCATCTTAATTTTTATGCTTCAGGAATATGAGTGGTCTTCTTGGATGTCCATTATTTAAGGGTCTATTGCTCTCTCCCACCATCATTCAAAGAAGTGTCCCAGGAGAGTGATGGACTCTAAGCTGTCCATTAACAAACCTGCTTAAGTGGTGCCTTTGCGTGTTCCCATGGAGTTCTTGCCAGGGACTCCTATGGTGAACACAGTGGTGGGATTCAAATAATTTAACAACCAGTTCTCTGCCCTAATGACTGGCTGGGTGGGCGTGGCCATGGTGGGTGTGGCCAGGGGGTGTGACAGGCAGCACTCCGCCTCCTGCACCTCCCACTGGCAGCAAAAACGTGCCACGGGAGTGCACTGCACTCCCGTTCCCTGTTTTGGGTCTAGGAGGTGTCTCTGCAGCCTCCTGGGAGTGAAAACAGGCTGCAGGGGGGGCACATTGCCCCCTTCTGTGCCCCGTTTTGGCCCTAGGAGGCCTCCCTGCATTTACTTGGGAGCCAAAATGGGGCGTGGGAGGATTCCTGGAATGGGCAGGGAAGGGAGGGGAGGGGAAGGGCCAGCCAGCAATTTAACTACCGGTTTGCCCTAACCAGCCCGAACCGGCTGAATCCCACCACTGGGTGACCCATTAATAAAACTCCCACATTCTTCTATTTTAGCTTTGGGGAAAGGAGCAGGTCATTGTGGCCACTTTAAAGCAGGGCAGGGCCCTTGAACCTCCAGGGCCTGGTGTTCCAGGGGCCAGAAAACACAACAGAAAATGTCCTGTCAGGTGGTTTTAAGATCAAAGGCCTTAAACTGGATGGAGGCAGCACCAGGGGCCCATGGAACTTCCTAGAAGCAATAGTGCTTCTGACTGGGCAGGTCCAGGACATTTTCCACCTGATAAGCATTAAAGGTCTCAGAAGGCCAGGACCAACAGAAAGCATCTCCTGCAGAATCTCCTCTCCAGGTGTCCTGCCTTCTCTTGCCCATTGAATTCTTTACTGGGTGAAGAGCGTCCTTTCTGCCTGCCCAGATTGAGATTGGGAATCGCTCCCTCAGATGAAAGGGACAAGGAGGACTATTGTCCCCATTTATTTGTATTCCTTTCCTTCGTTCATGCCCATGTTCATATTTATACCTGCTATCTTGCACATGTTCGACAAACAAACAAACAAATAAATAACAAGCCAAGAGAGGTGAGCATGTGTGCATTGCTGGGAAGAGATCAATCCCCCAAATGAAGGCAGATCTTCAGCACAAAAGTTCACCCATAAATCCATGTCTTGATCATATTAAAATGAGGTAAAAGAGTGGATTGTCTCCCTGACAGCATGGCCGCCTGGCTGCCAAGCAGATTTGGTGTGGCCTGCCTTTGCCCATCATAGTTTGTGTATATGGGACCAGGTGGAAGGAGGCACAGAGCAAACTCCAAGGAAAGCTTCAATGTGAAGACACAACAACGCAATTCAGCCTTCTGAGAAAGAGGAGCTGTGAAGGGTCAGAGGGGAATGAAAACTGCATCAAATAGTTTTCAGGATTTAATCTGCCATCTCTTCTTTTCTTCCAGGTAAAATGTGAGTCTAGATCGCCCTTGTCCAAAACCAAAAACAATAACAGCAACTGTAAAAAGGGCTCAAATGAGGATAAATCCAAGATTTCTGTTGGTGAGGAATGCAGAGCAGATGAACAGGCTTTCCTTGTGTCACTTTATAAATATATGAAAGAAAGAAAAACGCCCATTGAACGAATACCCTACCTTGGTTTTAAGCAGAGTAAGTAGAATTTTCATTGCATTTTTGTGTGTGACATTTAATGTGCTTGACTTGGTAAGAAGGGACAACTTTAAAGGTGATGGGACCCTAATTTTAATTATTTTAATTTTGCATTCTATTTTATTATCCAAGTCATGTTGACATCCCGAGAGGGATTCAGGCATACCAAAGGTCTGTAGGGTTTTTGGTTTTTCCCAATTGCTTTGAGCAACCTGTCCACATTTGGGGAACGCCATACTGAAAGCAAATCCTTCGGTAGGCAGTCTATATGCCTTAGAGGACTAGAGTACATGAAACAGGCACCCTGGGACTCGTAAGAATCCAGTTATTGGCCCTGGGTTGATTCCTAGATTGATTTCTTTTTCATCCCCTATTACATAAATCCTAGGAATTTAGTCTGCAATCCTGTTACACTCTCTTAAGTGTCCCTTTTTCCTAGCAAGACTTATTCTGTAAATTAGCTAGATGGAACTGCATCATCCATATGCTTTTGACATGCATAGCCAAGCCAGAAATAGCTGTAAGATGCTTCTGTTATTTTCCTCTTTAAAAAGCAGTGCAGGAGAAAAAAAATATTTAAAATCAGTTGATACCCATAGTAGTTGCTTGAGTTAGAATAACATTTACTTGTATCCTACCCAGTTTTTACCTTGAGAAGTATGTGTGTGTGTGTGTGTGTGTGTGTGTGTGTGTACAAGTCTAAGTCAATTCTACTTTCAATAAGACCAGGAAACCTGTAAAGTAAATTCCAGATATGAAAATCATATTTAATGTGTCTGACTAACAGTACACCATGCAAAAAGCTGTTTCAGTGGAGGACTTACCACTGTTTTAAAAACAATCATTAAATTCTGTGTAAGTATCCCATACAATGGATGGAATGATGTCATAAAGGATGTGTTTTGAATCATCGATCAATTTTACAAATTATTTTAAAGGGAGAGGTTCTTATTGGAAATACTAGGTATCTGAATTTCTTTTCCCTGTTATGTTGATGCAGAATGTCAGACTGGTATGCTTTACATAACAATTTACATACATAATAGCAATTGACACTGATTGCAACAGGCCTCCAGCAGCCATTAGAAGCTTACATAACTCTAAAATGATTACAATGTTTGCTTGAAAAACTAGCTGCTTGAAATAGAAGCAGAATTAATGTACTATGAACAGCTTTGTTGCATTATGCATTGGATTCCTATTAAATTAAGGCCTGAGTAAAGCTTCTGATAGCTCAGGAAAAATGCAAAATTTAGCAATGCTTTTTATTCAGAAAGTTTTGAGGTGTGTGGGGGGGGGGGTATGTCAGCGAGAGAGAGAAGAGAAAATTGCAATGCTTTCTCCCCCAGTTATAACAGAATAATATATTTGGAAGGGCCCTTGGAGGTCTTCTAGTCCAACCCCTGCTCAATACCATTGAAACTCCATACCATTTCAAACAGATGGTTGTCCAATCTGTTGTTTAAAATCTCCAGTGTTGGAATCCCCACAACTTTGGAAGCAAGTCATTCCACTGATTAATTAGATTAATAGATCCTGCAGAAAGACTGAATGTGCATCTTTTAAATGTCTAACATTTAAAAGATGATCCGTTTTGGCATTTCCACAATGACCCAAATTGTAGACCATGGTGAATTCTAAAACAATAATAACAATTGGCATTTAGATGCTGAAGGGCACTTATTCAGTGTAACCCCAAACTCACGCTCTCTAATGATGCTCAGTCTGATTGCTTTAATTTAGTACCTGCAGTAGAAATCAGTTGGTGCTCAGCCGTTCCGCTAAAGGCAGGAGAAAAGAGAAGAGAGAAAGCAGTGGAGATGTAAGGATGCCCTTTCTGACATTGAGATGGCTGTGAAGTCTCCATCCTTGTCACCTTGGCTGGAAGTTCTTTTTATAGAACCTCTGCAGTTTCTAGGCCTTCACGTGGATTGCTTCAGCTTTTAGAAATTATTTTCATGGCTTCAATATCTAAAAGGTGGACGTTGAAAAGTGTTCATCTTACTCAAGAAATATTCCAAATTTGAAGGAAAACAACATATTTGAAGAAAGTGCAGTCAACTTTTGTCCCCGCTGTCCCACCCACCTCCATACACACAAAAACTCCACTTGGACTTTTGAAGTTAACTGTGTTGAGGCGTCCTCTTGACCAGGGGACTCCAATCTTGGCAACTTTAAGACTTGTGGACTTCAATTCCCAGAATTCCACAAATCTTAAAGTTGCCAAGATTGGAGACCCCTGCTCTTGACTAAACAGGGCCAAGCAAGACATGCTTTTGGCTTTTTTGAAACATTGGACAATTGAATGGGCTGGCTCAGTCCTTTTGCCTGATCTTTCGTGAAAGCTTGTCAAGGGTTTCCTGTAAGTGAAGATCAGTGACCATTCACATGTTCCTTGAAGGAAGAGTTGTTTGTCCCATTGCTATGAAGCTCTTCAGATTCAGCAAGGATTAGAGGGACGGGGAGTGGCCAGGATCACCAAGCTCAAGGGATTGGGGCAAGCATTCTTTCCCAGGGCTGCCTCTAGTATTTCCCCAATGCTTCTGCCAAGTGTTGGACACAAGGAAACAGGACCAGAAACACATCCACATCAACCATTCTCCAGATGATTAATGCCTCAATTGTAATTGGAAAGAAAGAAAGCAAAGCCGTTGCATTCTTAGTTGCTCTAAGGGCAGGTCTCTACAAGAAACATTTTGTACCCAGAGCCAAGCTGAACCAAAATGTCTAGAAATTTAGGGCATAAACAGAGAACATTCCCCCCTCCCCCAAACATCTCTAACCTTAGCTTAGAGCAGGGGTCTCCAACCTTGGCAACTTTAAGCCTGGAGGACTTCAACTCCCAGAATTCCCCAGCCAGCTTTGCCTTGCTGGCTGAGGAATTCTGGGAGTTGAAGCCCAAAAGTCTTAAAGTTGCCATTGTTGGAGACCCCTGGCTTAGAGCAACCTTCCATATCCAATCTTGGGGGGGTTTGCATCCCCACTCTGGCATCTACCCTGTTTCCCCAAAAATAAGACATCCCCTGATAATAAGCCCAATCAGGCTTTTGAGCACATGCACTAAAATAAGCCTCCCAAAGAAATAAGCCCATCCCCGAAAATATTTAAGCACAGAGCTGGAAATCAGGTAAGATGGCAAGAAGAGCCCCATCTTGCTCCACATGCCCCAAAATAATAAGACCTCCCCGAAAATAAGGTCAAGCGCCTATTTCGGGGTCCAAAAAAATATAAGACAGGGTCTTATTTTCAGGGAAACACGGGTAGTAGCTCTGATGGGAATTAGAAGGAAGACATCTTGGACAGAATCCCCTGGAAGAGCCCCCTCTCCAGGGCCCTCTGTCCCTTACCTGCCCCAGGTGGCAGGAGGAGCACATGGGCTGCTGGGTCAGGCAGCTTCTGGATCTGGCCCTTCTCTCTGGCTCTTCTCTTGCCTTGTATCTGCGTTCACAATTACTGGTCTCTTAGTTAGGCCACTTTAAGGAAATGCCCTGTTCTTAATTAATCAATGCCCTCGATTTAGGAGCATATACAACAAAGCTTCCTTTGTTTACTGGGAGAAGTACTGATTATTTTGTATCCTGGAGGAAGTAATTGTTTTCTAATACCTGTAACTGGATCAAAGTAGAATGTTCCCCTTGTGGTTTTTAACAGAATGGCATATGCGCAAAGGGCAAGTTTACACTTTGAGTTATGTAAATGTGTTTCTCAGACTGTTTCTCTGTTTTTGTCTAAATGTGTGGATGTGATTATTGTTTTTCTTGCTTCGTTATCAAAGAAATATTGTTTCATTTGCCTTTCTTGGAAAGATGGTTAATGCAATGCTTATCTCAATGCTTATTGTCCCTCTAACAGTTAACCTTTGGACTATGTTTCAAGCTGCTCAAAAACTGGGAGGATATGAAACAGTAAGTGTTGAAGTAACTTCAGAGAAAAAAAATTGTGCACTCTTAATTTTCTCATGTTTTTGCCATGTGTGCATTAAATATACAAAAAAAAAAAAACCCTCCACAGTTTAGCAGAAAACGCTTTTAATTTATGAGGTTCTCTTTTGGAAACAGTCTGAATTAATTCCAGGCTTGGCAAAATTGTAAACTTGTAGTTAAAAAAAAGAAAGAAAGAAAACCAAAAAACCCAACTCTGAGTGGAAAACATACGTAACTCTTCCTTGTCAAGGAAATTGTTTGGGTCTGTAATTTTTTCCTATGTTAAGAGAGGGATATTCTTGTACAACTAGCCAAGATTGCATAAAAGAACATTTGCCTTGGCATAGTCCCTGACATCTGCTCTTGTCAAATGTGGGAAATGTATTAAATACTTTAAAAAGCAATCAGCCATGTCCATTACAGTGTAGTGCACTGCAGTGTCTCTTCTTGTTTTGAATGGTAACAGCCTTTTGCAGAAAAGGGTCAGGCCATGTAAACAGGAAGTTATCTAAAGTTTTAAATGAGTGGGGAGGGAACACAGCGCACTGATCCTTTTTATCAGCTAACAGTATCTGACACAGAGACTTTATTTTTAGCTCATGGGGAAAATTGATGGTTGTGGATTTTACAGCATGTGTCCCAAACCAACAAATATTGGAGTCACAAACTGTGATTAAGATCTTAAAAGGAGAAGAAAGAACTGCCTGATTTGACCGAGAAAGAGAGATGGTATCTGTAACAAGATCCAGTTGACATGAAAAGTTCATCACTGGAAATGTTTTCACGGCCTCAGGTTAATTGGAGCTTTCTTTAGGCAGCTGGATTCCAAGCGCATTCACCAGGCCTACCTGGATGTATGGAAAACCCTAGTTTTTACCTTTGTTCAGAAAGCATACAGCTTGTCTGCCCTTACATTGCAATGAAATAACAGATAAAACTTGAAATGTGCTTAAGCAAAACAGCAAATCATCCTGGAACTAGTAAGAAAAAGTGTATTGTTTCACTTTAATAACTACTGTATGTTGCTAATGGATGTTGAGATGCTTTTGTTATTACAGGAAATAATGAACGCATACAAGCCATTTTTTTAGCTCGCCCTTTAATTGACATTTGTTCCTTTTGTTTTAATCTACTTGCGTGGCTAAATCTGTTCTTATTTATTCAGGAGTAATCACCATTAAATTTAGTAGGTCATGCTTTGAAGGAAAATTACAAGTTTCATATGGTTACTGCCATACTTAAAACATGAAATGAAGATATCATAATTAACATTCTGTTCCAAAGTATGCGGCAAGAGGCTTGGCTTTCACTGGGGATGGTGCCTGAGTTACCCATGGCCAGCTTAAAAACTTATGTCCCTTTGAATTATCAAATCAAAAAGATTCCCAACGTCCTGTCCCCCAAGGGTCCTGGGTCACAGAGACAGGAATGTTCCCGTCTGGACTACTGTAATGCTCTCTACATGGGGCTCCCCTTGAGGAGCACCCGAAGGCTCCAACTGGTCCAGAATGCGGCCACGTGAGTAATTATGGGGGCGACACGTCGCTCCCACGTACAACCTCTCTTGCGCAAGCTGCACTGGCTCCCAGTGATCTTCCGGGTATGTTTCAAGGTGTTGGTTACCACCTTTAAAGCGCTCCATGGCTTAGGACCTGGATATTTGCAAGACCACCTTCTACCACCGATTGCTGCCACCGACCAATACGCTCTCACAAAGAGGGCTTCCTCAGGGTGCTGTTGGCCAACAGTGTCAACTGGCGACCCCCAGGGGGGTCCCCCCTTCTCTGTGGGGGCCCCTGCCCTATGGAACAAACTGCCCCCAGATATTTGAAAGATCCCCGACCTCCGTGCCTTCCGTCGTGCTCTGAAGACCCTTTTGTTCTATCAGGCCGGTCTGACAGGTCAATAATTTTAAAGGGGTTTTTAAATGGTTTTTACCTAGGGTTTTAATTGCGGCCAGACATTGCATCTTCTAAATGGTTTTTAATTTTTGTCCTGTTATTGTTTTAGTATGGCTGTGCACTGCCCTGAGTCCTTCGGGAGAAGGGTGGTATAAAAATACAATAAAATAAAAATAAAATAAAATAAATAAATAAATGTCCTGGGGCTGGTTGGTACCAGCCATCTTTCATGGGAGGGAGGGGGGATATTCTTACAGAAGTGAATATGCCCAGTTGAAAATACATCCTATTTATGATTAAAAACTTCCCCAAGTGCTAAGAGGTACATACAAGAAGAAAACCTGACCAGTGGAGCTAGAGTTACAAAAGGGGAAGCTTAGCAGCTCCCAAAAAACGTTGCTGAGGACACAACTGCAGGAGTGGATGAAATAGCAGTCAAACCAATTGGCATCTCCTCCTTGAGGTTGGCAAATTGGTGCAGAAGAGGACAGCAAAGCCAAAGGCCTGGAAAAGACCCAATGATATTGGCCAGTTTATGACCGTGAAAGGGGGCTGCTGGAGAAGTCTCCCCAAGTACAGAGCACAAGATGTTGCCGTTCAGATTTCCTCCGCAGCTGGGCATAAAGCTGCCAAAATGGCAGCTGAATACAGGAAAGGCATTAGTGGCTGAAATCACAGTGCTGGCATTACGGAAAAGACAAGGGCACTTCAAAAAGACGGTGATTTTTGCTTTGTTGCTTCTACATAGGACTTTGGCTGTGTGTCCATCCCACAGCGAACTGGGTCTTCTCCTTTAAAAACTATGATCACCAGGAAGAAGAGTGGGAAAGGTTTATGGAGCAACTGAATGGTTCAAGGTTGGGAAAGGAATGTGCAAGATTTTATACCAATGCTTAACTTAAATGCAAAATAAATCACAAGGAACTGTTCAGTTAAAAAAAGCAGAAATTCAGATGAAAACTGCTGATGAAACCAGGAAGGCTGAAAATGAGAAAGATTTGGGAATCTTGTGTTGAAAGTGAAAGGAGAGAGTGCAAAATCCCATCTGCTGCTCAACATTAAAAAAAATCAAAATTCAAAAGATCATGTTAACAGGAAATGCCAACCCAAAGCAAATAGGGAGCGAAGAAGTTGAATAGTAACAGGCTTTATTTACCCTCCTAGGATAAAGTTTGCAGAGGAATGGCAGCTAGAGCCATGCAACAGAGAGACATTTGCTACTTGGAAGAGGGATTAGCAGAAATCTACACAGAATGTTAAACTGCTGAGACATCACATGGACAACCACGGTATGTATTGTCAAGCTCACGCCTGCTCAGTTGTGGCATATGGCTATGAAGGCTGGACCGTTGGAAAGGCTAAGCAAAAAAAGATGAATGCTTTTGAATTTTGGTACTGGAGAAAATTGTTGACAGAAGCTTGGACACCAGATGAAGTCACACGGGGCTGTTCACTAAAATCACTAGGAATGAGGCTAAGACTGAGATACTTTAGGTTCATAATGCAAAGGTGGGAGTCCTTGGAACAGGCTCTGATGCTCAGCGGAATTGAAGAAGAGGCAGACAGAAGACTATTTGGCCAGGTGCCATCACAGATAATGGCCCAAGCAGAACCTCCCAGTCCTGATGAAAAGATGCTTGTTGGATCATGAAGCGTTAGAAGCAACTGAACAACAAGAAGGCAATAATACTTAAGAGAGAAAAATGGGAAAGGCACCGTGGCTTTGAATTATGTGCATTTCAGAAAAAGCATGTAAAACAGTTGTGACAGCCTGTTTTACAAATAGAAATAACTATGAAGTAGTATCTGCACTTTTAATTAAAGCCAAGTACAGTGTTTATATTGTCACAATGGAAATTGTTAGATATTATGTTATATACTACATGGCCCACCAGCAGAAGACAAATTTGTGAGGTGTTCCAAAATGCCACGAGTTGAGGCAGATGCATATTTAAAATAAGACATTTCTGTGTTGGAAATTAATCGTATATTTATTTTCAATTAATTCATTTTTATACATGAAAAGAACTATCTAATAGGAGAGTTTCATTTGCAAGGGATTGAAGTGAGAATCTCATATCCCAGGTGTCTTCATTTGAAGGTGGATGGAACCATCTCTAAAATAGGAAATACATTTTCTAGCAAGGGTCATTTTAAGGAAGGATATTCTAAAGACAAACCTACAAACATCCAGGGTTCGACATGCAGCCTTAGTTATCAAGTGACTGACCTCAGAGTAAGAAGTCCAGTTTTCTCACATCGACTATGATTTGGAGGTAAACATGCAAGACCTGCTGGCACCCCAGGAATGATTTTCTCTCTCAAATATGTTACATCATGTGAGATGATTGTCTGTGATGCTCTGCCTGAGGACTATTGCCCACAAGTCATGGCTTATTGCTGCCTGCAGAACTGAGAGGAAGTCTGTCTCCTCCTTCTCCTGCCATTCCTGGCAGCACCTACAATTCCATCCCTGGAGGAAACCGCTCGCTGCCTGAATGAGGTGAAAGTAAAGCTGCCTCACCCACAGAATGAATGGGGAACCCACTTCACTGAAGCCTGCAACCTCTGTTGTCCATCACTGTCCCCTCTTTTCAAGGAGTCCCTGCCCCAGAAGAAGAAAGAGGCACCCACCCACTACACAATCTTTTGTGTTGGTGTGCAAGGTTTATTTATTTATTTATTTATTCATTCATTCATTCATTCATTCAATTTTTATGCCGCCCTTCTCCGGAGACTCAGGGCGGCTTACAATGCATTAAGCAATAGCCTTCCTACTTTTGTATATACCTGCTTAGTAGGGCTTTTGGCCTCCCCAAGTGATGTCCTTTTTTATACAAAGTCAGCTTATTGCCCCCACAATCCGGGTCCTCATTTTACCTACCTTGAAAGGATGGAAGGCTGAGTCAACCTTCAGCCTGGTGAGATTCGAACTTGCAGCAATTGCAGGCAGCACGCAACTAAGTGCTATTTAACAGCACTTTAGTCCACTGCACCACCAAGGCTCTTTTTCTCTGGAATGGGTGGGTTTCACTTACCTTTGCTACCGGTTCGCTTCGCACGCACAGAGCGTATTTGATGACCTCCGGGCAGGTGGGTGGAGTCCCCTGCCACCGCTGCTACCGCTTTGTCCAAACCGGTAGCAACCCACCACTGCTCTGGAAGCACAAATCCTTCCCTCCCTTGCCGTCAGAGTTCAGTGGGCACAGTAGACCAGCTGCAAAGCCCAGAGGTCATGTCTTGGCCTAGTCCTGGCAAAATATCCAATAGGCACGTTTAGTGAGTCTTCATGCACACCAAGCAAGGCTAGGAAGAAAAGATACAGGTGAATTGCCCACCTATAAGCCAGTTCTACCAAACTTCAAATATTTCAGGTTAGGGTTGAATAAAGAGGCATTTTGACTTAATCTCCATCTGAAAGAGGTAGTGATTATGACTAAAGAGAAGAAAACAGATAACGTTTGTCTGAAATTATAATATTAGCAAGTAACAAGTGTTTTGCTTCTGGTGCTTGCTTTTTGCAAAGAAGGCATTTTATCTTCACACAGAACAGGAAATGTATGGGTTCTATACAATACTAATTAATTCTCCTCCATTCGTCTCCTTTTCAGATTAAAATTATAACACCACCCACCCACCCACCTACCTACTCTGCCAACTTGACAGCGTTGGGCATTGATTTCCTTTGGTTCTGATCTGACCAGCAGCACCAGCCCCCTTTAACCATGCAAAATCTTTGCTCTCCAGAGCTGTAAGACCCACTGCAACATAGAACTGAATTTCTCCCCCCACACCCCAATCATTTTCTCTCCATTTTCCACGCTCCCTCTTTTGTCACGCATGAATCCTATCAAGCTTTTTCTCCCCCTCCTGTCCCATTTTAAAGTAGTTTGGACTGTATAAAACAATGAAGACCCCTTCAGTTCTCTTCCATCTGTTTCTCTGCTAATCCTATTTCCTGTACAAAGATTGGGCACATAAAAGTCATAGCTTGCAGTTTAACGTGTTATCAGATGTTTGTTTTCTTTTATTTAGCCAATTCTAGGACATACTTCAGATATTAATCTTAGAGAGTGTTTAGATTTCATTTCCGTTTGATCTATATATTTTACTAGCTCAGATGAGTGAAAATAAACAGCTCGTATCAAAATTGTATTTCTGGATGGATTTACTGGAGAATGTGATGGACTACAGTTTATAGCTGTAGTTCCTTGTCACTAACTCAGTAAAATAATTCTGTAGTCATTATTTATGTTGAGTTTAGGATTCATGTTTATAATTTACCAAGAGATTTCTCTGAAACCATTTTAATGGTTAATGCTCTCAGTGACTGAATGCTTTTTTTTTTTACCCAAGAAAATGCATACACAAAATAGTCAGATTGCTTACTAAAGAGACAGAAACAAAATGCAATTCCGGAAAAAATAGAAGGTAGATGAAAGAAATGTGCAAAATGTTGTATGCTGTAGAGATCTATGTTAGCTTATTCTGCACTGGCTTTATGGCTTGTGCTTCCTGCTGTCCTATATGTTTCACAGGTACATTTGTTGCTACACACGCACGCACGCACACACACACAATCTGTGAAGGTGCGAGATTAAATTTTCCATTGCCACTTTTGCAGATCACAGCCCGTCGACAATGGAAACATATTTATGACGAATTAGGTGGAAATCCCGGGAGCACCAGTGCAGCCACTTGCACACGCAGGCATTACGAAAGGTAAGAGAGCAGCCATGAAATGCTTGTCTGATAAAGAGGGGAGCCTTCAAAGACTTTTGCACAGAATTGGCTGGAGGAGCCTGGAAGGCTCTTTTCTCAAGTCCCCGTCAAGGCTCCAGCGCCAGTTTAATCCTTTGGATGGGCTTTGATTTCCACCCGTGCTTGTTTCTTCCGTCAGAAAACAAAGAGCTGCCTTCTGATTTCTTTCATTTCTCCAAAGCTTTTATTAGCCCGAAGCTCTAACAATTAAGCAAGATAATCAACAGGGCACCAATGGGAGATATTTTAAAGATTTGATTGGCTCTGGGTTGCCTTAAAAAAAAAATATGCGGATATATGTAAATGAAGCAACAATTAGCTTGTTTGTTACACTGGAGTGTGTGTGTGTGTGTGTGTGTGTGTGTGTGTGTGTTGAGATTGATGGGGCTGTTCCATATTCCATATTCTTTTTTCCTTCTGTAGCTATCAGCCATTTATCTTTCGAAATGCGAAAGACTTGCAGTTTTATAAGCATTGATTTTATACCCTGAGTTAATAATACTTTCCAAAGCCGGGTATCCAACATACATCAGACAACACGATACGGCTGTGCTGCTTTCTTAAAAGAATTTTTTAAAAATACGGCCATTAATAAAACATGCCCGCTTTCCAGCTCTGTAAGCAGAATGTGCTCTCATGCTCCAGATCACTAACCGGTTGCTGGAGGGGCTCAGGCAGCTTGTGCTGAGCTCTCCACATGGGACACCAGCCAGGTGGGAGGGCCTCTCTCCAAGTCTTGATCCATTGGCCACACAGGCACAAAAAAGGTGCTAGTCCTCATCAAGGGCGATAGTCACATTCTGGTAGAAACGTGTCTGCTTGGGAAATATAGAGCTAGAAAAGGGGGCTGCCTAGTGCTAAGAAAGGGAGGCCAGGATTTCTCTGGGGGATTTCGGACCCTTCCTATCTGGGGCCAACCTTGGACTGTCATCTCTAGGGGAAAGTCCATCCTTTCATGAGTTTTTCCTCCAACTGACTTTACGCAATGAGTAAAATGAGCAGATGTCTCCATTCCATACAAGGTTATGAACATCGGAACTGATAGGTCAATAATTACAGAATTTTTCGGACTATAAGGCGCTCCAAAGTATAAGACACACCTAGCTTTTGGGGAGGAAAACAAGGGGGGGGGAATCTGCCTCTGCCTCCCAGCAATTTGTCTCCTTGCAGCAAACAGCTTGGTCAGCTTCAGCACAGCCTGATTTAGTACAAGCAGCTGATTGACAGTTGGATCGGCCTCCCGGAATACCGCCTATCAGCTGTTCCAGGCTATGGGGATCGCCATTGCCCATCACCGCCCATTGCTGCTGCCACCTATTGCTGTCTCCCCACACTCCCTTTTCGGTCTCCATGCATCCCATTTTTGGCCTGTTCCAGGTGTTGGGGATAGGCAGCAGTGGCCAGGGCAGCGATCCCCGCCACCTAGAACAGGCTAAAAACGGAACGCGCGGAGGCTGAAAATGGGATGCGCGGAGGCAGCGATAGGTGGCAGCAGTGATAGGCAGCAGCAACAGGCAGTGGCAATCCCTGCAGCCTAGAACAGCTGGTTGTTGGTATTCTGGTACACTGATCCAACCACCAATCAGCTGTTTGTGCAAAATCAGGCTGTCCTGAAGCTGACCAGGCTGTTTGCTGCAAGGAAGCAAATTGCTGGGAGACAGAGGCCAAAGGGGTGGGGGCTGGCTGGTGGGCAGTGCTTTGGCAACATTCACTGCATTTCCACCCACTTTTTTTGGGGGGGGAATGCATCTTACACACCGAAAAATATGGTATTTGAACCCCCAACCACCCAGCTAAGAAGGGCTGGCTCCAGTGAAGAGCTGGATAAAGACCCCCAGGGTGGCCATGTGTAGCTCATGGAGGAGAGTCAGGAAAGCTGTTGGGGAACGAGGGGACAAAGCACCCCGTCCTCTTGCAGGGAAACCCTTCCCAGATGTTACTACATCTTTGTGAGAAGCCAGGCATGACTTGGCATCTTCTTAATTCTCTGAATAGAGAGAGAAGCCCCCGACCTGCAAGTGGGTTCAATCCCAAGGCTGAAGAACATCACTTCCTGTCCAAAATAACGAGAAAGGAGGAGGAATCGTGGCCTATCCAGCCTGGGGCTCCCCCCTCCACCCCACTGCTTGTTCTCTCCAGGCCTGCCTCCTCTTGGTTCCCCTTCTGCCATCTTTAACCCTCAAATTATGAACACACACCCACAGCCTGTATTGTGGAGGCAGCCTCTGCTCTGCCCCCAAAGGGGAGAAGAAGGTGGGTTTTGGAACACTTTGTTTGCGTATTCCTGTTTCCATTGTTGTGGCTACCTGACAGTAAACACTTTCATTTTTAAAACCAGGCAGTGCAGTGGCTGTAAGTTTCCTAGGTGTTGTTCTGGGCATGCATTAAGACCTTTGTGGGCCTTCTTAAGGAGTGCCTGTCCACAAATGCAGAATCATTGCCGCAGCTTCAGTTGCTATTGATTGTCTTCAGTCGGTGCAAGCCCTTCACCAAGAAGTTTTTGCCGGCCCAGCTTGGCTTCCACCTTCTCCGTCTCTGTCAGGTTTCAGCATCGGTACCAGCTGTTGCCTGTGTTGCATTAGTGCTCTACGTAGAAGCTTAGGTTACAGGTGATAATCATCATCTTGTTTTTCTTTTAATGACCCCATAACCCCTTGAGGGGTGGAGTCTGGGCATCTGAATGGAGCTGAGTGTTTACTGGTCGGATGCCCTTCCTGTTGCCAATGCGGAGCTTCGGTGATGACCTGGTATTATTAGGTAGAAAATGCATTCTTCCAGAGAGGAGCCGTTGCAAGGCACTATGTTGATAGCGCGGTTTTAATTCTCCTCTGCTGGGGTCACCTAAGGCCAATCAGAGGGCTGCCTGCTTTGCGGGATGAAGCTGCTCAGGTGGGTTCCCTCTCCCCAGCGCATCCTGATGTGCCACCCTGCACAGCTTCCGCCCATCTTGGTTTATCCCTGGTTTAGCAAGGAATAAAGAAAGCTGGTAATGCCTGGGTTATTCTTTGCATCATAGTATATCTGAAAAGTGATATTAAATCAGATGCAGTTCCTTTCAGGGATTTTTCTTTGACTTCTGTACAAAATACATGACAACTGTTTATTCATTTCCCTGAATAAACAGTGAGTTTTTCCCCCAGAGAGTTAAAGTTAGCATAACAGCTATCCGATTATAAAGAAAACATTGTCATTTATCTGGGAGCTCAGCATTTCTAAACAAACTGTAAATTAAGGAAAAGAAAAGCTATATTTTAAAGCTCTGAGCCCTTGTACAAATCATTTATCTTGGGAGCTTCTTTTCCCCTTCATAGAGTGGGAAGCAAGTGGTTAAAATGTCTGGATAGAGACGAAAACCCAGGTCCGCAACAGGAGTCTGTTGCTTCAAGTAGGCACCCTCAGTAGATCTTCAAAATGGGCAATTTCCTTTTCCAAGCGCTGGCATAATTGTCCCCACTTGCTTTAAGTGAAGGTGAGCTGGCACAATCCAGACAGATCCCAGCAGCCCCAGATGCACCAAACTACCTCAGCAGGTATGTTCACACCTGCAGAGACGTGTTAGTAGTTAGGCCTCTGAACTCCATTGACCAACCATTTCAGTCTCATACGCTTAAGATTACTGTATCCAAACAAGCTTAATCTCTTGTTCTTTGAACTAGTTCAACCAAAACGAGGATCCAATGAAAAGAAGAAAGTTCTGGTGAAAATGTTCATAGCAGGCGGATAAGGAAGCCACCCGCAACTCTGTCCCAAACGATGAAGCTTTTGCCCAAAGCCTAAACTTTGGGATTCCTCTGACTGCAATAGTGGAATTGACTTTGAACTAAATGCTGAAGCTAAGAATGTATTAGGGCCTTTCCCTAAGCACATGGCAAAATTTACTCTGTCAAAGGAAAAAGTTTTGCCTTCTTAGGGATGAATTCTGTAGTTTTACATGGACTTTCAATATTGTTGTGTAATCCTGCTAAAAGAAGGAAACTGCAAGCCTGGAATGAGCCAAGGATTAATTCTTGTGGAGAAAACATACATAAAAAATGTATGGTGCAAATTCCATATTATTTATTTATTCAGACAGTCAGTCAGTCAGTCAGTCAATCAATCGATTTCTATAGCTACCAAACTCATCCATTAGACCTAATATATGTCTGATTTGGTTTGTCCTTGCTGGTGTGTGTGTGTGTGTGTGTGTGTGTGTGTGTGTGTGTATCCAGAGGAATCCCAAAGGATTTGTTCTTTGCACTGAAGGGACATGTGTCTGGCATGTGATTCGCCATCTGTCCATCCATCCTTTCCCCCTCCATCCACCTTCTAGGATGAAAGGTGGGAATGATATCCAGAAGTTTTGAAGGGAAGAAACAAGTGGAGCTGAACTTTTTAGCTATTTGACGTGGCTCATTCTGCTTTCTCACTTGTAACAGGCACATTTGTCCATGAAATCTCACACTGTATTTGGTTTAGGTGCTTAGCATTTATTGGCATCTCATGGCAAACTAAATAAATGAAATCAATAGGAATATCAATAGCGTTGACAAAATCACAACCACTCAATTGCAAAAGGCAAGCTTTACCCAGAAAAATTTACCATACATCCTGTGATGACACCTTTAAGACCATCAAACATCCCCCTCTTGCCTCTCTCAGGTCCTTGGGAAGAACTTGAGAGTTGGACAGAAATGCCAAGTCCAGTCTGGACATCTGGATGACTGTGTGACCAACCATAATAATAATAGCATCAGATGCTAAATGCTGTCACACGCCAGCTCTCAAATCCTGTCAAACAGCAGTTCATCACAGTGAAACAAAAATATTAAATACTATTGCGCACCAGTTATCAATCTTGTCAAATCCTAAGTGCCATTGCATGCCAACTTATGAAAACTGTCAAATGCCATCTGTCAAATCTAAAATACTGAAATTGATGTTTCAAGTCAGATGTGTTGATTTGCACCTCAGACCTCAATTGCTTGATGCCTGTTGGAATTCTGAGAGAAATTTCAAGTCACATTCACAATATAATCTTAAAACCCAAGACGAGAAAGTTTGGTGTTTTGTTTCTCTTCTCCACCAGGACTTATTGGGGTTGGCCAGGCCAAGCTGTCCCGCACAGGTGCCTCTCTGTATTCCTGGAAGGACCAAGGAGAAGGGCCAGGTTTTTTGCATAGGTTTCTCCCATTTGTGGTTTTAAGGTTTGGTCTGCGCATGAACTCTGCCTGTAGAGATGTTCCCCTCATGCTAAACCACAATTTCATGATTTATTAAATAAGTCCTGTTGGGTTGGATCACAGAACATACTAAAGGGAAAATATCTCAATCGCATTATGATTTAGGACTGCAGGATGCAAGCCCAACCTCAGTTTATTTGCATATATCTTAGTGGCTTGTAAATTCCTTCTCTTATCTGAATATTTCTATTCTTAACTAGATATGGCCTTTCTTTGCACTATAGCAAATTTATTTCCGGCCACATAATCCTATTGCATAATGCTGTCATCCCACCTGGTAGCTTCTTTCTACTAGCATTCTGTGGATCTGGGGCACTCACTCAGGGAAGATTATTTCCTTTGCCTGCTTCCTGGAATAAACCCCAGGGCTGGTTAGCAGTGTTCATATTTAAAGCATCCTAAACATTTGGATCGGGATCTGCAGACAGGAGGGAGAATGTGGGGCTCCCTGCACAGCCAAATTGCTGATCCTTTCTTAATTGCTTCCACTGGTTTTGTGGCCTAAAGCGCTTCCTTTAAGCAAGAGGCTTCTTGCCCTGCACAACAGCAGGGGAGAGCTTAGACCACAGGCTGGAGGCCTTCCCATCTGCCCTCTTCTACTGTCCAGCATTCTTCTCACCCTGGGAGAAGTGAAGGGTTTGGGCACCAAGTGAACTCCTGGGGAAGTCGACCAGGAGCCACTAAGAATTTGCAACAAGTGAAGCAGGAACTCTATGCTAGATTGCGGAAAAATAGCAACCAGTGTCAGTCCTGCCCTGACTTTGTCTCTTAAGTAAGAATGATCCTCGACTCCATTCGATGTGAAAGGTTTACTTTACTAAAGATCAAGTGGATTACAGTATAGCAAAACCAGAACTGAAGTTCAGGTAACAAAGTTTCCCAATGAAATTTTCTTGTTTGTCCCTTCCCATTGCTGATCCCTCATTGTCCAATCATATTCAGATAAAATGTTTTGGGAATGGTCTCTTCAGTTGTAGAATAGGCAGTTTGGAGACGCATGTCTTTCCTAGCTGTCTGACCTTGAAGTTATGTCTCTAGAACATGGGTATCAAACCCGCGTCATCACAATGGCATCACGTGATGTATCAGGACTTTTCTCCCCTTCACTATATCAAGCAGGAGTGGGGTCAGCATGTGGCACATCCGGGCCGTGGGTCGCGAATTTGACACCCCTGCTCTAGAAGGTACGATGAGTTGCTATCCTCCCCACTCCTCACATCCAGCTCCCTGCCCCCAAAGTTCACAGCAGACTGGCAGCTAGCGAATGCGTGAGATGGCAGTTCTGACAACCAGTTTTATTCACACAACCAAGCTGGGCTGAAAGGGAAACTGAGTCCTGAAAGAATTACTAAGACATATTGTTCCTTGCTGAAGGAACGGAATATGCAATGTCCAGATCAAAAGTTGGTTGATTTAAGGTCTTAGAGATTACTCTGGAATAGGAAGCTGAAAAACTCGCTTCCTTCCTCGCTGGAAGGAAGCGGTGGCAACCCTTTCCACATTCTTGCTGAGAAAAAGACCTGGGTGAAGATGCCCAGCATCCCGAACGGCTCAGAGGAAAGAGCCCTTTGTTGCTTGAAGCAAATCGCCCAGATTTGACAAGGCTTCCTCCTAAGGAATTCAGCCTTTGATTGCAGCCTTGCCACTTCATGAAACACTTCATATGGTTTGGCAATCTTGCATACAATTGGGAATGAGGAAGGAATAATATAAATGATGGAGGGAGCTGTAGATCCTCTTCAGAAAATGGACCCTCTTCTCTTGTCTCTCTCTGGGTGTAGATCCCTCTGCCTTCTCCATCCTGCTTGCTGGTCTCTCCTCTCAGCAGAATAGAAGTGGGGTCAGGATTTGTGTTGATCTCTTGATGCCCAGGCCCAGGCTGGCAGGTCTCCTTTTTTTCTAAAGAAATGTTTTAAGAACTAGGAAGTTGAATGTGGTTTTCTGATATCACAGCACCAACCAGGGGCAGAGTTCAAACACTCTCACGCTTTAGTGTTATCATTGAATATCCTTGCATCTTTCAACCGGGAAGCCCTATGTTACTCTACTGAGTGAAGGCATTTCCAGCCTTCTTGCAGGGGTCCTCTTAAGTAACTAAAGGCAGGCCAATAAAAGCCTATTAACTAAAAACAGATGTATTGATCAGCCCATGCCTCCAGTTCTATTGGGTTGGTCTTTGACACCAGCTGAGGGAACGAAAATCCAGCCATTTCTGGAATGGGTTGAAGTTCCTCAGCAAGCAAGCAAGAAGTAGAGGATCAATTTTTTGCCTTGGCGATTTGTCCCACTTTGATAAATAACAAGAAGCTTTCTAACTTACATTTCTGTCCCCAGGGCTTTATCATTAAGATTAAATAACTGTACCATCAAGCGTGCCACTGAACAAACATCTTTTCAATTATGTGAGAAATGGATGTTTTAACAAAAGAACTATTGAACAGTCTGAAACTATGTTTCTCTCCTCCTCCAATAAGTACAAAAAGAAAATTAAAATTAAATATCTAGTGATGGAAGAATGCAATTATTTAAAGCAGACTCTCATATCCCAAGAGCCTTCTAATCTGTTTAAAACAATATCCTCTAGTCTCTGAGAATGGATGATGGTCTCCCATCCAAGCCCTGAACAGGCCTGATCCTGCTTAGCTTCCAGCTCAGACCAGGTTGCTACCTGCTGCTGAAATCAATATCTCTAAAAGCCCTAGATTAGGGAAGATGTGCAGCTGACTGAAAATGATCAAACATTTGGTATCTCCCAATTGATTCCATTTTATAAGATCAAAACAAGTTCTGAAGAAGTGATCTGTTGCTGTTCCATATCTACAAGATGTGCTCTTTCAGAATGCTTTAGAGCAGGGGTGTCAAACTCAAGGCCCGGGGGCTGGATCCGGCCTGCAGGGTACTTAGATTTGGCCCATGGGACCGCCCTGGAAACAGCGAAGGACCAGTCTGCAGTGCTTCTGCCAGCCAAAACGGGTTCCTGAACTCCATTTTCAGCTGCCACAGTCTCCTGCAACTCTTTGCCAGTGAAAATGGAGCTCAAGAGGGCCGTGGCAGCCAAAAATGGAGCTCGGGAACCTGTTTTCGCTGGCAGAGGGCTTGGGCCACCACAGGCACCGTCAGGAATGATGTTGAGCTGGGCACGCCCACTCTGGGCACGCCCAACCCACCCACCCCCGAAGTCAAACACAACCCTGATGCGGCCTTCAATGAAATTGAGTTTGACACCCCTGCTTTAGAGGAAGCAGATGGCTAAGTAATGAACACCTACATTTCTTTGCTTTTTTAATCCTAAGGGTTTTGGATCATTTCTAATTCTAAGGGTTTGGATCATTTCCATGGGGAGAATGAATGATTTATTATTTATGTCCATACGGCTATCTCTGCGTCTTAGAAATAATTACCTCCAGAGGCAGTTGAAATTCTCCCTTATCATGTTTCCATTTGTTATACTGAATTCTAGTGTTTATATATTTTTCCTTGATGCAAGAGGCTACAGGGACTGGTTATTGCGGCAGAGGTCTTAATAGATGGCTGATATTTAGATGTCAGACTTTGGCCCACTGAGCGACCACCACCAGCAGTGTCTTCCAGATCTGGAGTTGATGCAGCTCCTGCCCTGATTGGTGACTCAGAAGCAAATCCACTGCTTCTCCAGTCCTGATTGGCCTAGAAGGGCCGTAATAACCCATTCAAATAGTTGTCTTCCCCAACTCTTGGAAGCCAGGATGAAGCTGAAGCTTGACCAGTGACTCAAAGACCTTCGTGGTTATACTTTTCATTCTGCTACTAAAATGCCTTTGATGGGAAATGCTGTGAAGCCAGGCTCTCCTGGCACGGTTCCAGCATTGGTCCCTCGTCAAAGACCCTTAAAAATGGTTTCTGGCTGGCCTCCTTTGTGGCTGTGGCTGCTGTTGTTACTTACTCTCCTATGCTGCCCAAATCCCAAGATCCTGGCTGGCCAGTGGTGGGGGTTTCCATAAAGAGCTGCGTGCTACAAAGAGTTTGACTCCAGATCAGTCTTGTGGCACAAGCATTCATTTCACATTCAAACGCCCTCTTCAAGAGTTCCCTTTTCCCACGCAAGGAGAAACCATATTGGCCAGAGAGCATGACGTGGGTGGGTCGGTGTGTTTTTATCTCCGCATTGAAATCCCAGCAATGAAGACATGTTTGAAATCCTGTGAAATCCATGTTTTTAATGGGAAGTTTCTGCTTTTGGTGGAAGTGAGGAAAAGCCCCAGAGAATTTGTAAACATAAAATGATCTGTTGGCAGTGAAGAAGAAACACATTACACACACACACACACACACACACACACGTATTCCTGGTTTTGTCTGTTGGTCTGTCTTATTCAACTCATTGTAAGAGAGAAGGTAAGAGAGAAAAGGTGCCCTCCTCCTTTTTTTCCCCTCCCCTCTCTTTCCTTTCTTTCCTTTCTTTTCCAACAGCCTGGCAGAACGCCAGATGACTTACATTACTGTAATAGATTTGATGACCTCTGACTTCCGCTGCAGAGGCGTATGCTGAATTTTTCATTATATCAGGGGATACTGAAAGCTAAAAACTCAGGATGGGAAGCTGCATTATTTAAACCAACATTCAGTTACACAGATTTTTCCCCCCTTATTTGTTAAAGGGAGGGGGAAATTGTTGCAATTAAATGTCATCTATCGCTGCATTAAGTGAGGATTAATGCAGTTCCAGTTTGTTCAATCAGCTTGTGTGGATTTTTTTGAAGTTGCCATGATTATTATTTTTTTTTTGCAAAGGATAATCTTGCTTTTCATAGTCGTTGAATTTAATCAGCAGCTCAGTTGATAGCAAAGGCTTCCCTACTGTTTCTGCTGTGGACTGGAAAATGTTATTCTTTTATTATTGCAGGAGAAAAAATTGCCCCGTGCTGTTCCAAAATCTGCTACCTATGGAAAAATTGTTTTTTAATGTGTGGCTGTTTACATTTTCTAGTTACGGCAATTATCCCTTAAATAATACATTTTATTAACTTAAACATAGGAACTGTACTTTATAATGCTATTATGGGTAAAAGCACACATCCAGATGGAATCTGGGAGCAACCTGGGAGTAAATATTGGGGTTTTTCTAACCGTTTTCCATGCTGGTAAATCTACACTGGGGCTTGGACCCCACAGAAGGGCTCCTCTGTTGTACAGACAGAAAACCAGCAGATTTTAGTGCCAAAATGCTGAACCAGGAAAACTTAGGTTTCCTACCAAATTTAAAATTGGAAGCCAAAAATACATTATTTCAAATCACCTCAAATATTGCCCCCCCCCAAAAAAAACCCTGTAAAATTGAAAGTCTTGCTCTGATCCATTCTCCTGTGGCCAGAACCCCTCTGCATTATTCCTACCTGCCAAAACAGGAGTGAGAATCTCTGGGAAGAGAGAGGTTGTGCCATGCAGGGCAGCAGAAAACGGGGGGGGGGGGCGGGGGGTTCCTGAAAACAGTTTGGAGAGAAAGCCCTGTGGAGGAAGAGGCCACCAAGGCAAGCAGCCCAGGAACCTTGAGGAAAAAGCCCCATCAGCCTCTGTCCACCTTCGGCCTTCCCTGGGTCCGCATCCAATTGGGGAGGAGGTCTGTCTTGGGGGGGGGGGGGATACCAACCCCTCCTGGCTTACTTCTGCTATGGTTGTGAAGGGGACCCTTTTATTTTGCAGAGAGATTGATGTCAATCTTCAGCTGAGTGACAATAATTACACAGAAATTAATCAAGCTGCTCATTGCAGGCCTGTTGCCTTTGCAAAGCAGAGAGCTGCATTCTTCCTGTCTGGGCAATATTGATGTTTGTGTGTCTGTGTGTGTGTGCGCGCACGCGCGCATGTGCACATGTTGGTGTTGCATTTTACTAAGAGAACAGCTGGAGGTTTGAGTCTCCCATCCACTGGATTATGCTTGTATTGTAACAGCACCTAATAATGACATGATAAGATCGCACATCCTGTGGTAACTGGGTTGGGCTTCAACAGAGAGAGAAAAGAGATTAAAGGGTGGGGGAAATTCTAGCCCTGGAAACCTCATCAGTTACAGTTGTCATGGAGGGGCTCTGTGGCGTTTTCAGTGGTATCAGTCAGATATATTCACACAGGCTTCCTTTTGAGCGGAGCTTCCTCGCAAAGTCTGGCTGCTGCAGAGCTGTCCTCCTGCTGCTTCCGCCCTTTCCCCAATACTCCAATGCCCAGCTACCTGGGACCGGCCAGGCGAGGGGCCCTTGGCCTTTCCCTGGAGGGGGGAGGGATGCTTGGCAATGACCAGATCACAAAGGAGGCTGCAGGCTTCCAGGGGCTGTTGGGGGCCAAATTGGGAAGTGCCAGGGGGAAAGGTTTCCGGACCGGTCTGTGAAGGGGGATCCTGAACCCTGAGGGGGTGCAGTGGTTGGGGCCCCTGCTGGGCTGCCGATTTATCAGCCGAATATGCAGATTTCAAAGAGGCTGCACGTTCCCATAGCAACCCAAGTCAAACAATCTTTTCTGCAGTGCTAACACATCTTCCTGCAAAAATGTGTTTTGACTAAATCTGATTCTTTAAATATTTAACATATGGCAGAGAAGAGATAAATATTGCTCTGCAAGCAACCCAGCCGCTCTCCTTTGCTTCTTCGGGAAGAGCTGGAGCAGGAGGGGCGGTCGGTCTCCCCCGTCCCCCCAATCAACCTTCTTTTACTCCTTGTTTCACTACATAAACAGTCATGGTAATGTTACCGTGCGTAGTATTTGGCAACGTCCCTGCTATTTTGCTAAGCCTGCATAGAGGGAACGTTTCCCAGTTCCAGCAGCTGTAACATGTTTAAACTCAGTTTGTAATGGGATCTGAAGAGGACTTTTCCCCTGGGCTGGGCCTCCTTTGGAGGAGGGGGACAGAGGCTGGGCTCAAAAGCCTCCTCCTCCCTCACTTGGCCCTGGCAAAGCATGCTCAGCTAATGACTCCGATTTCTAATAGAGCATGAAGTAGGTTTATATTTAACATCAATTATGCTGCATTTTATTAAAATGTGAAATTCTATCATTGTGAAGAAGCGAATCCCAGCTCTCTCTGCGTTGGGACATCTAAATCTAAACCACGCAGTCTGGAGTGGATTCTGGAACAACGCAGAAAGCAGAATTTGCATTCAAACAAAAGCATTTTTTACCTTGAATTCATAGATTAAACTATAATTAAAGTAGTCTGATATTTGAACAGATTAAAGTTGTTTCTAAAGCCAAGTACATTTTTTCACAGATGCCTTTAAAAACATGTTTGCTATATAAAAGTTCCCATTTTATTCCCACCATGAGTAACATTAATCATGTTGAATGCATTATAAAAACTTTAATCACAGATGCTGAAACTCCGATAGCCAGTGTGTGTAACCCTTTTGTTAGCACGAAGGAACTCTTCTTTTTTAAATCAAGAGCCACACTGGGGAGGGGGAAAATAGCACTAGAGGGTTTTTAAAATTTATTTTCTAAAAAAGAATGGCGCCATTTAGGAGGCAGGGATTTTTAAAGATTTGGGGTTTCTACCCGGTCTCTGTCCTCTTGTGCTTTCCCTCAAGGAAAGAGGACTTCTCACCTGCCCCTGCATTCCCTCAGTCCTCCTCGGTTTTTTAGCACACCGATATCTCCTCTCCTGATGGAAAATTCAGTGCCCCAATTTTTACAGGTGGGGCTCCAGGTTGGGGAATTCTCATGGGTGCATAGACCAATTTAGTGACCCAAATGGCATTATAACTAAAACCTTAATTCGGTTTTAGCAGTGGTAGTCAACCTGGTCCCTGGTGGGTGGTAGAGGTTTTGTCCCTACTTTATAAATCACCATTATTGTGGAACCAGTGGGCAGTTAGAAAATTTTACTACTAACAGAGGTGGACGGTAGATATAAAAAGGTTGACTACCCCTGACTTAAAGGGTCAAAGTTCAGAAAAATAGATAGCTTGTTTGCTAAGGGCTGATTTGATCCAACTCAAAATCTCATTTTGATTTTTTGAACCAGCTCAAAAGAGATCCAAAATCTCTTCCTCAGATATAGCACTCTAGTAACATACTAAGACGTTCTTCTAGTGAGTATACAGCTGATTGGAAGCCACAAAATGGATACACACACACACATAAACACACATACATGAACTCGTTGGGGTGAATGCCATTTCCGAGTTTTTAAAACCATTCCCTTTGCTAAGGATTCCCTTAGCATTGAGAATTGTTTAATGCTTACCAAAAACTGTAGACTACCATGGCATCAAAGGGTTCTTTAAAAGGAAGATCTCTTTGATGACTTAGAAATCCAGGATGTAACCAAAGGAGAGCAGCTCATTTAAAGCAAAGCAAGCAGCTATTCAAAGGCAAAACCAAAAACTAGATTCCCTTTTGAGCAGGACAAATAGGGGTCCATAGGTGGGGAGTTGGGGGAGAATTGGGTCTGGAACTGGCCTTGGCTACCCTAATGCCACATGGAGGACCCTCCTAATGCTCGTGGTGACCCCACCCTGGACCTCCAAGCTAGAGATCCGTCCCTGCCCAAAGCAGCTGCAGGCCTGCCTCCTCCCAGCCACCCCAAAGGATGTCCTGGTGCTTTTCCAGGACGCTTCCACTAATAAGACAGGTTTCTTCCCATGGGTGAGAATCTCCATAACTGTCTGATGATTTGTCCTTTAGATTAATCCTGCCCTATGAAAGATACATTAAAGGGGAGGAAGACAAGCCGTTGCCTCAGGTGAAGCCTCGAAAGCAAGAGATCGCTCAGGAGGTGGAGAGTAAGATAAAATTGACGGGCACAAAGCGCATCAAACATGAAAACGTGAAGAACAAGAAGGAGCGAGAAGAGGCACCAAAGCCCCAGGACCCAGCAGAGGTCAGTCCTACGTGTTCCCGTTTGTGTGTCCCGAACTTTTCATTCTTTGATCTGTACTGCTCCATTTTGATCACCAGGTGGCTCTCTTTGGGGACGAGAGCTGACTAAAGCGCTAAAACGCTCTCTTGCTCCCAGACTCACATTCTTCTCAACACGCAGGGAGACTTAAAAGCAGCTGCAGAGGCACCAATCCAGGAGAAGATGGAGCTTTGTCTCCTGCCTTCCATCCATCTCTTGAATGCAGCACCAAGGCAATTCCTTTCCTGCTGCTTTCTTTTTGGGCCTGAGAAAGAGAGGGAGAAGAACAGCAGTTTAGCTTAGCCCAGGCATCCCCAAACTTGGCAGCTTTAAGATTTGTGGACTTCATCTTCCAGAATTCATAGCTGGCTGGAGAATTCTGGGAGTTGAAGTCCACAAGTCTTAAAGTTTGAAGACCTCTGGCTTAGCCCATCACGCTTTGGTCAGGGCCTTCTGCCTAAAGACAGCTGAGGAAGGAAGGTGATTTTGCAGGATTGCCAGGCAGCTGCTCCTCAGGTGAAGCACAGGAATGGCCTCAGCTTCACTCTCTGTGTAAATGGATGGACCAAGGAAACTGAAGGGGGAGATTCTTAGCAAAATGGTCTGAAGGAACACTCACCATAGGGAAAGCCCAAGACAGCCCTGCCCAGAAGGGGGAGGGGAGCTTTCTGTGTCCCTCCTGGGCATCTTTCCCAATCTCTTGGCCTGGTTTCCCTCCAGCTCTGCCCTCAGTCCACACTGACCGCCTTCCAGACCCCCTAAGAGAGATCCTTCCTTATAGAAAAGGCATTGAAAGCTTAAATCTAAAACGGAGATTAAGGGGATCCATTTTGGCTGGGATTGGGTTCTGTCTCCCTGGGCTGCTCTGTGAATCTAGCAGCAGCAACCATCCCTTAATTGACAGGTGGGCCTTCCATGAAGGTTGCTGGGTCTCCATATAACACTGAAGAGGCAGATCAGGAACATAGCTTTGCCTGCTCGTTATGGTGGGATAGAAGAGAGGGGCTGAGTCCTAATTCTTCCCCAAGTGGAAAACTCTTGTGGAAGCCACTAGAAAATCCTGCAGGCTTTCGCACAAAGGCCGAGGGCTTTGTTTGCAGATAAAATGCTTGTCTTGGTGGCGTTTTCTCACAGTTTTCTCTCCAAATCTTTTACCAGGGTTCATCGGCCAAAGAGAAGAATCAGGAATGTTCATTGCAGAAAAGCTTATCGGACCTGACTGCAGCAGAAGCCATGAAGCTCTCTGCCGAAGGGTCTCAGCTCTCCCCTCCGACGGCCCCCAGAGTGGCCTTCTTGGAAGAGGAGGAGCCCCTGGTCGAAGAATCTCTGGTGTCCCCTGAAGCCATGATCAGAAGCCCACCACTAGAGGAGCTGCAGGAGGAGCCCAAACAGGAACGATGTGGGGTGTCATGTTTTGCAGACGGCCTCGAGGAGGAGGCCCAGGCAATTCCATTCAGCAACTTCCCCAGCCTCCAGCTGCCCCTCCCAAGTCAGAATGAGATGGAAGACGATAAAATCCCAGAGATGGCGGACTACATTGCCAACTGCACGGTGAAAGTAGATGAGTTGGGCAGCGAGGACATCCACAGTGCCCTGAAGCAGAGCTCCAAGGTGTTGGTGGTGCAGAACTTTGACATGTTCAAGGAGAAGGACCTCCCGAGTCCCTTCAACGGGGACCCCGGGTTTGGTTCCACCCCATTGCTCTACTCCAAGGGCAACCCAGGCATCATGTCCCCTCTGGCAAAAAAGAAGCTCCTCTCCCAGGTGAGTGGGGCAGCCCTGTCCTGTGGCAACTACCCGTATGGCTCCCCACCACCACTAATCAGCAAGAAGAAGTTCAGCAGCAAAGACGACCTCT
The DNA here is from genome assembly GCA_030761175.1 of Masticophis lateralis. Classification (NCBI taxonomy): domain Eukaryota; kingdom Metazoa; phylum Chordata; class Lepidosauria; order Squamata; family Colubridae; genus Masticophis; species Masticophis lateralis. Next base: position 97,992,660 of record JAUDYJ010000005.1, read on the forward strand.
TGTCTGGCAGGCCGGGACTGCTGTCTTCCAGGCATTCGATGGACAGTGCAGCAGTCAGCAGGCCATCGGTCATCCAACACGTGCAGAGTTTTAAACCCAAGACTGTGGAGGACAGGAGGCCCACTCACGATACCTACAGACATGAGTCCCTGCTCAAGAAACCAGACTCTGAATGTTGTGATTTTTCCAAGCAGCATTTGAGTGCCCTGGCAGAATCCTACGCGCTAAAGTCAGAAATCCAGGACATGAAGGAGCGAATGAATGAGAGGAGGGCCCTGCACCACTCGCACATGCCAGGCTTCCTGACGGACTTCTATGCCTCCCCTCCCCTCCACAGCCTCTATAGGCGTGCTGAGCACCTGGGAAGCCAGCCGTGCTCCAAGTACTTCCCCCGAGACATGTACGGGGAAAATGCTGCTGGGTTCCCTCCCCATAAGCTTCAGGACAGGCGACTACTCAGCTACCACCCGCCTTTGCACCAGCCGGAGAACAAGACTTCCCGGGAAACCTCCTCAGATGATCAGCCCACAGATCTGAGTCTTCCCAAAGGGGGCCACAAACAGACAACAAAAACCTTGGGAGCCCCTCTCTTGCGGGGTTCATCCAAGGGGGCAGAGGAGGGCAAAAGCGCCACCCGGTTCCACTCCTTGACTGGCCAGTCTCTAAGCATGGATGGCAATCCAAAGGCTTGTCGGGTCTCCCCAATGACGGTCTCCGCCCCAAAGAAACAGGGGGAGCCCCTCCTGAGGGCCTGCAAGCTGCCAGCCCCGAGAAAGTTGGACGGGATGGTACACCCAGTCCTGAGCCACAAAGCCATGGCTCCGGGCATCGGGACAGCTCGCCCTCTGAAGCGCAGCCTGGAGGACCTGGACAAAGGCCTTTTGGAGAAGAAGGTCCGAGCAGTCTCGCCCTTGCGCTTACCAAAGGAAGCCCCTTCCAAAGAGCAGGACGTGGAGGGCAGCAAGCCAGTGCATGGCCCACCCCCGGGCGGGGCGCTGGAGGGCCACAAGTTCCCCCTCTCCAGCCCCATCTTCACAAGCTTGTACCCAGGGACCCTGTGCGGCGGCCTGGGTAGCCGCATGCCCGCAACTGGTTATTCCCACCCCCTGCAGTACTTGAAAAACCAGACTGCCCTCTCCCCCCTGGTGCAGCCATTCGCGCTCCACTCCTTCATGGTGCACAGACAGTTTCTCACCTCCCCAGGCAGCTCTCAGCAGCTTTACCGGCACTTGGCGGCAGCCTCCCCTGTGGGCAGCTCCTACGGGGACCTTTTGCACAACAGTGTTTATCCTTTGGCGGCTCTGAACCCCCAGCCTGCTTTCCCCCCCTCCCAGCTCTCCTCTGTACACCCGAGCACAAAGTTGTAAATGCTCCTGAAAAACGGCATCCCGCAAATGACATTCCTTCAGCCCGCAATCCTGTCTTGCAAACAAGTATATCAATATTTGTGATAACCAATAAGCAGTTTTGCTCCTCTCTGCTGAGCGCTTTGGGTCTGACTGAGACGCGGCTCCCGCTTAGCTGGGCTTGAGGCCAGACTGTGGGCTTCCTCCGAGCCTCCTCGCTAGTGTGCCTCCTGCTGCACAGAGGGCTGCAAGGGGTTAGGGTTTCCTGGCAGCCAAGGCTCAGGTGCGCCTGGGCCCCAACTCAGAGGAAGGGCCCTTTCGGTTTGCCCCACTCCCGGGCAGCAGCCTTGAAACCTTTCGGATAAATCTGGAAGGCAGGAAACGCCACCTGGGGAGGTTGCTTCTTTGGGTACCATTTCAGAGTTCAAATCAATGCAATGTATAGAAAAACTGTCAACTTTCATCTTAACACTATCAGAACAGAAAAAGTAAACACAAAATAGACTGTACATATCTGCTTCAGAAACAAGAATGACCCTTGTCAAGTTCATTTGTATAATTTATGTAAGTTCTTATTTTCCGCGTATCATGTGCTGTTTTTTAAAGAAAAAAAAATTAAACAGCTCCTTTTTATTTGCCACTTTTTTTCCCTTTTCCTTTTGTTTTTTTAGTGCAAAAAAGGAGGCTCTGGATATTAAGGGCTTTTTAAACTTTGCATTTGTCTCTCTCTGCCTTTTCTCCTCTGCTTATATTTTGAAGGCAGCTTTTGGGGAGGGGGTTACACCCACTTTCATGGGACAGAAGCCAACTATGATCAAAAAGTCCCAATTCCCCCCAGCCTGAGGTTGCTGGGTCCTGCCTCGACCCTTTGGAGCAACTCCACCTTTGCAGCCGAGTGCGGCTTTCCTGTCTCAAGGCCAGCCTGTTGGTTACAAACTGCAGCACTCAGTCTCTTACAGGCTGCCAGACTGTCCTGTGGTCCCAGAGGAAGCCTCCCATGCATCATTGGTAACGTTGGCATGCAGATGAGTCACCACAGGGGTTGCGAGAACTTCAGCCACAGCCATTAAAAGAAGGGGAGAACATTCTAGGTAATGATGTTTGGGATCCTGCCATCCAAGGGAATCCCTTGAAAAGAGAGCCTGGTTGATCTGGGCTTCTTCAAAGCAGAGTCGAGAAAGGGTTGTCCAAGAGCTAGTCTAGCCATTAATTGCTTGAATTCTTGGTTGGTTGATCTCGGCCAGATTCCCCCAAAGTACTTTACACCCTGGCTTTCTAGCAGTCATAAAGGCAGGGTAGTGTAAAAAACTTAGAAGCAGAGCACTGCTTTGGCCTCCCCTTCTTCCACTGAGCCAGGCCAGGGAGCATCTTGGTTTACCTCTTCCTGATTACAATGCCTTCCAGAGTCTGCACAAGTTGTGTGAGGCTTTGGCAGAGTCCCTCGTTTTATGACCCACCTGTGCTTCGCCCTGGGGGTGTGGCACATGTGTGCGCCTCCGTTCTCTCTTCCCCTACTCCTTCTGCTGCGGAGTTCCCAGCTTGCCTCTGAGCCTTTGAAAGGCAGCCATGTCCAACGGAGGAGGGGGGGAGCATAGATGGCTCCACCTGTGTCCAGCCTGTCTCACTGTGTGCTGTTTCCCCTATGCTGTTCATGAGTCTCCTCCATCCCATTTTAGCATTCAATTGTGATAAAACAGAATAAAAATGTACCCACACAAAAATGTATTTAAACATCTGTTTCAATAGATTTCTAACATACATTCTCTCAAAGTACATAAATCTCAACAAATTTAAAACATGGGGGTTTTCTAACCATTCGAACTGCATAAAAGAATAGCGAAGTGTGAAAACCAAAAAATAACTGCACTCTCATCCACTCCTAGACCAGGAGACAAAGTTTCGTATTAAAATTTAAAGGAGCCAGTTCTTCCTCCCTGGCTGAAAGAGCAAGAGCCGCCATCTCTGGAGCTCTTGATGGGGGTTCAGGTCAGGGTCAAAGGGGGGGGGTGCCAGCCGTCCCGACTCTGGCAGCAGAAGAGCCTCCTCTTCCGGACTACATCCAGCCTCGCTCCAGCTGTTGCGGGAGGTTTCCCGTTGAGGTTGGGATCCCAAGGGCTGGGGCAGGACTCGCCTTTCAGGCTGAGGAACTGCAGGGTGGCCAGAAGAGACTCAAATCTCGCTTGCCTCGAGCCGGACCAGAAGTTCCAGGCCGGCATCGCTTCTTCTGGAGGGCAGCTGAGCCCAGTTACACAGCAGCAGCTCTGAGCCTCTGGGCAGGAGAGGGCAAACCTGACCCCTCCAAGGGGCTGCTGAGGCTCTTTCCCTCGCCGGGTGCATCCCCATCCCAGAAAGCCGTGGCTTCTTGGCCTTTGCCCTGGATGTCTGTGCAGAAAGGCCGAGGTTGAAGGAAGCCCCCAGCAATGCCAGGATCCGAATCTGTCCCGCTTCCACTGCAGTAAATCATCCAACCAACGGGATCTAGTGGAAACTACTTAAAATGCAACTTGCCTGCATGCCCAACATCTTATATTAAAACTGACTGTGATTCAAAGCCTCTCAGCCTATAATGTTAAGATATCTATCTATCTATCTATCTATCTATCTATCTATCTATCTATTTATCTATCTATCTATCTATCTATCTATCTATCTATCTATCTATCTATCTATCTATCTATCTATCTCTGGTTATTCGGGTCTTCTCCCACATAAAATTGGAAGTGTCTTGGCGACGTTTCGACGAAGTCTCATTCGTCATCTTCAGGCTGGTGTTCTCGGCTTCGTGCGAGAAGCACGAAGCCGAGAACACCAGCCTGAAGATGACGAATGAGACTTCGTCGAAACGTCACCAAGACACTTCCAATTTTACACGGGAGAAGACCTGAATAACCAAAGACCTACATACAAACACCCGTGAAAACCTCAGAAAATATATATATATATGTATATATATTTATTGGTGGGGGAAAACACAGTAATAAACAGCTATTGTTATCTTCAGTTAAATGCTTTTATGTTCTTGTGCATAATTATACTAACTGACGAAGCATAAACAGGCTTCTAGAACAAAGCACAGAACTCTGCTGGGGTGTGTGTATGTGTGTGAGGAGGGGGTTATTGTTCCTATTGGCTGAATAGTGAATTGAAAGACCATCCTCATCCCCGTCAAAAGGCTTGCTCGTTTGCACTAGCCCCAAGCAATTGCACTCAAGGTGGGGAGGCAGGTGGCTGGTCAGGCTGGGGAATCAGAGGAGCTGTGGCTGGGTTTGGAATTGGGAAAATTTTCCGAGAGGCTTCTTGGAGGCGCCTCTTTGTCCTTGTTCTTTGTCCCTCAGGTGGCCCTTTTTGCTGGCGATGGGAGACCATCCACCATGACCATCTCCCCTTGCACTCCAAGAGCCTGCCCGATGCTTTGGGGGCGGGGACAGGTGCTCTTCTCTGCCAGTGCCAGGTGGGGCAAAGGGGCTTGCCTGCCATGGTCACCCTCTCACTGGGGATGGAGCTGGTTTTTGAAAGTTGGACCAGTTAACCAATGGGCTGACTTCGCTCATCACCATCTCTCTTTCCCTGCATTATTTTGGAAACAATTCAGAGTGTTTTAAAGCATCCTAGTGGAGAGTTATTTCCATCTTTGGTCCAGAAGAAAAACGTATTTTATTTTTAGATATTTTGGCCATTTTGAGGGCAAACGGGAAGTAGTGATGGCATGACGGGCTCCCTTGTGGAGAGCGGGAAGCCTGGCTTCTCTTCTTTGTTTTAAGATTCCATTTCTATTAAGTCTTAAATTTTCTACTGGCAAATAACCACTTTTTGTGTCTTAAATGGGGCTTTGTTTGAGTTCAAGAGGCCTTGTGACTGAATAAAATTGCACAAGTTTTTCTTTGTGCAATCAAGCCATTGTTATTAGTAGACTGGCAAAAGAATGAACAAAATCTAATTGGCAGCAGAAAGGAAGAAATCTCTTGAGTGGACTTTGCTTCCCAGAACTGTTGCAATTCCAGTGCACTCTGCTCAGGATTTAAAGATTTTGAAAGCTGGTAAGATCAAAGACAAAGAAAAATGCTTTTCATATAATATCCTGTTAAAAACTAAAGGCACTATACTGGGCGAGGCATTTTGCAGTTGGATACTTATGGTAATAATTAGAACAGAGAGCAGTTTGCCATTTTAATAAAGCTCCCAAATAAAACCCATACGTCTCCTGGCTTGTTGAACTGCTGCATGAATGAAAGACCTCAGGCTGGACCCCTTGGTAGAGGAACATTCCTGCTCTTGGAGTCACCACGGCCCCACCCAAGGGTTACCTTGGCATCTAGCTGGGCAACAGGATTCCAGAGCAGCTTGAGAGATTTTGGCATGGATGTCCTTGGGTGAGGGCACCCCCTGCCCTTCAGGGGAAGGTCTAGTTGACTGGGTCGCAATCCCTTCCCTGGCAGGGGGCGGTTACTGGGTCTCCCATGCCTGACCTTGCTTACTACCCTTTGGCTCCAAGGCTGGAGGTGAGGTTTGCCAGAAGATGGGTGAGGTTTGCCTCAATGTGTGGAGGCACCTTTTAACTTCAAAGGGACATGGAAGAAATGGCGGCTCCTCTGGGGCATTCCCACCTTTTCAAAGAAGAAGCTGGTTTTTTTTCACGTTTCCACATGAACTTGAAAAATACAGCTGCGTTCTTGTGTTGACCCATTGAAGCAGCTGCATCTTTAATGTGCATCTTCAGTGCTCTGAGACATTTCTCCCAAGTAATTTTAAGAGCATGCACAATCTATTTTTCATCAATCTCAAGTAGGTCTGGCCAGAGCACATTGCAATAGGGATGGTCAAATTTGCCCCTTTTCATGATTTGTATCATTTAGAATGGGGGGAAAAATGTGTCTCCAACATGAGGCCTGCAGAACTAAAGCTTATCTCTAGCAGTTAACTGATGTTTGCTGTAAATATATTTGATATTTTACATGTATTTCCTCCTCCCCGATATTATACTGTAAATATGAACTAAGGGCAGCATAATCTACAGGCTTGTTTTAAGCATTCTTTTGTTTGTACATAGTGTACACATTTTTGTCATTTATGTTATTGTAGGTTATATGCCCGATAAGGTAATTATCTGTAAATAGGAAAAAAAATGGCCCAATAATGTCACAGAGTTCCTCATTTTTCAAAAAAATAAAATGGTTATTGAGTAACCTTTTGCATTGATTAAATTTAACACTACCAGAAAGAAATAAAAGCTGAGCCAAGTATAAACACTCAATTTTTGTATGTTTTCCAAATTGTATGTATTAATGCTTTTGATACTGTATTATGTGCCAATAGTTTCCCAAACACATAGCAAGCAGAAGATATTTTGTACTTTTTGATCCACTGTAATATTTAATAAAAAATGTTACTATCTGTCTCTTTTTGTGTTTATACATACATTAAATTTAATTTCCTTAGTTCTTTCAGAGAGAATTGCGGGCTGCTCCACTAAGGCTTTTATTAACCTTTTAAAAGCAATTTATCTGAAAGCAGCATACCCACATACATGTACCCGCACATATACTCACACAATCTGTAACAAATGAAAATAATTTTAAGTACTATTCAGGCATCTACGTCTTTGCAAATCAAAGAATGGGAATGGGTAGAGATGTTGTGTTAAGGTTTGTTTGGCTTAGTTGTTTTTCAAGTCCAAGAAAAGAAAAGAAAAAAGAAATCTATCATTAAATGCATTGGATAAATCTATGGAGTATTTTGCACATTCTATGTATTTACTACTTTACACGGATGGTCTTGGTCCACTTAGTAGGAATGCCGAGCGTTTGCACACGCAAGCCCCAAAATCTTGTTCCTGTAAGTGATAGAGGACTCCCGGCTCTGAGTCCACTGCAGAGCAACGAGCAGCCCTGCCTGGGGGGTGGCATGAGGGTTGCAAGTAAGTTTGGGCTTCCACTCACAGGAGGTTCCTCTCTCTGCACTTTAAGGCTGTGAAGGAGATGTGGAGAAGTTGCACACAGCACTGCCCATGAAGGTCTCTTCTGAGGCAGCTGAGGAATGAAGGAGCCAGAGGTGGTATTCAGCCAGTTCGGACCAATTTGGGCAAACTGGTAGCTCCGGTAATCAGTTGGCCCCGCCCAACCACCTTGCTATCCTTTATTTCCTGCTTTGTAACTCATCTCAATCACACAGCACAGCTGATTTTTCCCCCCCTCGCTTTTCTACTTACCGTTGCTGATTTGGAAGGTAAGCAGCTAAATGCTCCATTTTCAGCGCAAGCGCAAACTCATTAGGTGCACGCATGGGCAAAGCGCATGCGCATGCACGCAAAGCACATGCTCACTGAACCGGTTGTTAAACTGGCAGCATTCCATGGAAGGAGCATTGTAAGTTGGTTCAGTAAGAGCACCAACAACAGCACTGTGGGGCCTCTGGGAGGCCAGTTTTGCTCTCAGTCTGCAGCAGCAACTCTGTGGCTCTGAGAGGCCTCCTAAATAATGCCACATTGCCTCATGGCAGTGGAATGGAAACTGGGCAGAGCGGATTCTGCAGTATTAGCAATAGCAATACCACTTAAACTTATATACCTCTTCACAGTGCTTTACAGCCCTCTTTAAACAGTTTACAGAGGCAGCCTATTGCCCCCAACAATCTGGCTCCTGATTTTACCAACTTCAGAAGAATGGAAGATTGAGTCAACCTTGAGCCGGTGAGATTCAAACTGCCGAACTGCTGGCAGTTGGCAGTCAGCAGAATTAATAGGGAAGATTTTTGTAACTAAGAGGAGGATCTCATGTGACCATCACAGAAAACTTCTGAAGCAGAAATGCTGATTAGTGGACCTTTACCTGACAGAAGAAAGTCTCTATTTTCTCAAAAGATTTCAAGAAAAGTAAGCGATTGCAAGCCCACATTAAACCAAGAAAGCCAGTGTGATATAGAGAAGGGCTGACAAGAACTGGGAGAGAGGCAACTTCTGGTCATTTCTCATTGGGTAACTTTGAGCCACTCCTTGTTCCTTAGCCCAGCCTATCACCCAGGATTGTGATGATGGGAAAAAAGGCAGGAAGGAGGCTCTGATGGCTGCATCACCATCATTGCCATCATCATCTGATGCTAAGTACATCTAAGGTTGATAACCTTCACCTGGTCCATCATGCTAAATATTATGTAAAAGCCTAGCTTGCCCACAACCATGGTTGGGCAAGATCCTGACCTTTGCTGTCCCTCACAGCTCTGGCCAATCATGTCAGGCTTTTCATGAGAAAGAGAGAGAGGGAGAGGGGGGGTTATGTATAAGGCATGCCAAATTTTTCAGCTTTCGATTTCCAAACATTAGGGGTGCTCAAAAGTTGTGGCATGCCATGGGGATTGTAAAGATTTTTTGGTTACTTTAATATAATTTAGATATGCTTCATAAGTACCTACATAAGTATACTAATTTTTTAACATTTTTTTTGTTTCATTTCACAGGTGCAGCTGTTTTTCTCTTTTTGTTAAATGCCATTTTGTCTGAGAGTGCTAATACTACTGGCCTCATTTCCTGTGAGTATGATAACTGATCTGTAATGGCTTCTAAAAATAGAACAAGACTGGGAACGTTCACTCATATGAGCAATCTAACTGGGACTGGCAGAGACTTGTTGCCGTCTGAACTCCTAACACTGTGAGACATTCTCAGATATGGCCTACTGTTAAGAGAACAAAGTGGTGTTGATGCTAGAAACTACCGAGCAGCCAGTCTTGCAAGAGACATATATCCAAAAGTGCTTGAAAAGTGGGAACAGACGAACAGTTCTGTTGTAAATTCACGGGTGACAATCTTGAACAAGATCCAAGAGAGCTGGGATCAAGCCAAAAACATAACTCTTGGTAGAGGAAAGCTAGATATCAGAGACTTTCACTGTGAAACTTGACAGACTGTTTGACATCCTCAACTGCAAGTGTCAAATTGTTCTGTGTGCCGAATTCGACTGCCCTGCTGGCTGCAAAAAAGAAGCTCACATTAACTGTATCTGCTCTAAGGAGACGAAGACACCATTGAAGGAACTTGCTTTCGTTACAGGTCTGAGAGAAAGATTGGCTCCTTTGGATTGCACCAGATAGGTTTGCCAGATGTGCCTGAGCAGAAATGAATAGGCAAAAGGGGCAAGATGATGAGAGGCAAAGACTCACTAAATAAAAGCAGAGAAGTATTCCAGACATTTCGATACTAACAAATGAAGTAATTTTCTCTTATGATGAAAATGAAGGATAGATGACTAAGGATGAAGATGAAGAGGAATGTGATGAAAGTTATGAAGAGGCTTTAGACCCCTGATGGCGAATCTATGGTGCGTGTGCCAGAGGTGGCATGCAGAGCCCTCTCTATGGCCATGTGTGCTGTCACCAGATGCTCTTCTGGTTTCTGGAGTGTGCATGCTAGCACCAGAAAACCTGAAGACCAGCTGGCTGGCACGTGCATATGCACCAACCAGCTGATCTTCAGGTGTCTGGTGCTCTGGTGTGCACATGTGTTCCGGTTTGGGCACTTAGTGCCGAAAAGTTTTGCCATCACTGCCTTAGACCAAACACATGTGCGCTCTATTTCAAAAGAAAAGACAAAATACAATAGATTAGAAATAACAAACGTCACTAGGCATAAGATATGGTGTTGATCTACGTCCCACTGCTGCCATTATCATAGCCACCTTCGTAGATGCTGGCTTGATCACCAAAGAAGACAAAAAACTTGTAGTTGACCACAATAAAGTCAAGAGAACCCAGGAAAAAATTATGAAGTTCCTGGATCAGGGATTTGATGAGTTCTGTTAGAAGGGCAAAATAAAATGCATCTTCTTCGAAGGCCGTATAGATGCAAGTAAAGTTATGCTGAAAGGAAACAATTCAGAGCAGCAATTCCCCAGTACCATCAAAGAAGAACATTATTCTGTATGCAGTGAGCCGGGTGGAAGATATCTTTATCATTTTACTCCAAAGAAAAGCTCAAAAACAGGAAACCCCGCTCAAGTGATTGCAGATAATCTGGTGTATTTCAGGAAGAAGAAAGGCATTGACAAAAGCTTGAAGGCCATTGGAGGAGATTCTACAAATGTTAATACTGGCTGTGAAGGTGATGCCATGCATTAAGTAGAGGTCAAGCTTGACTGGAAGTTGATATGGTTGGTGTGTGTACTCCACACGAATGAGTTTCCCTTACAACACTTAATCACAAAATTGGATGGGAAGACCTTATCTAACAACAAATGGGCAGGTAAAATTGGCAATATGCCAGACACTGCAACAGAACTTGACACTGATCCTTCATTCAACAGAGTTTCAATTGGTGAGCCTCTCATTTCACTGAGTGACAGTGTTGTAAAGGATCTCTCTATTAATCAAGTGTGTGTGTGTGGGTATTTATATATAGGATCACACAGGCAATAAGGACAGGAGAACTTCTCACAGATCTGGCTCTTCTGGAAATTGGCCATTCACACTGGTTGACAATTGCAAATAGGCTTTTTTTAAATTTAATATTTTTTTATTATCATTCAAAAAAACAAAAACAAATATGTAATAGTTTTTCTATCACGGTGTAACATCACCAAACATCCATGTATATATACACCAATAATCAGAAAGTAAAAATAGAATCTATTTACCTATTCTTATATACAAATTTACATTTCCAATATTTATTGATTACCATAATTATACCATCATCTATAATTATAATCCAACATTATCCTTTATCTCTCTCCCATCGTTTCTGGATTCAATCATACCACATGTTCCAACCAATATAAAAATCTCAGTCTCTTTTACCCTTGATCGGTTTTGTAAGTCTGTCGGACTCCACACATTCCATGATTTTATAAATTATTTTTGAGTCCGTTGGTAAGTCCTCATTCTTCCATTCTTGTGCGAATGCCAGTCTCCCTGCAGTGATTATGTGCAGCATCAGATACCATTTAGTCAATCCAATATTTGCAGGTCTAACGCCCAGCAGAAAGGTTTCGGGTTTCAGTTCCACTCTACAGTGTATAATTTCCAGCAACCATTGTCATATTTTCATCCAATATTTAGCTGCCAGCAGACATGTCCATCATTGGTGGAAGTAGGTTCCATTGCTATGCCCACATTTCCAGCACTGTGGAGATGTTCCAGGGAACATTTAAGTTAATCTTGCTGGAGGTAGGTGCCATTTATAAACCATCTTATAAATATTCTCTTTATAAGAGGATGCCATAGTTAATTTTAAATTTTTAAACCAAATCTCCTCCCATTTTTGAAAATCCAATGAATAACCCATATTTCACCCCCAGGCAATCATGGAGTCTTTGACAACTTCCTCCCCCAACTTTCAATGATAATAGGTAAGAATAGCATCTCAATAAAACTTTCCTGTCATTATCTAATAATATTTTATCCAATTCTTATTTCCCATGATATATTCCTTCACTCTCCTGATCTTTCTTCCACCTTGAGTGTATTTGGGTGTAGGCCCACCAGTCTATATTACACCCGTCAGAACCTCAGTTGTTCCCTTGTCTTCAGTCTGCCCTGAGCATCCAAAATGTCTTCATAGGTCAAGATCTTCTCTCCTTTATATAACAGCAGGTATACCAGGGCCTCCTGGGTTGAAATCCAACATGGTATCTTCAGATACAACTTTCTCCTAAGTCTTTCCCAGGTATCCCCTAGGGTTTTACGTAAATAATGATTCTGAAAATACCTCAGTCAGGTTGACTGTCCTGGCCATAAAAGGTGATGCCAACCGTGTTGAAGGCCATGGCCTTCTACTGCCAATAGCCGCCTCCTTTTCAGGGTGATCCAATCCTTCACCCATATCAGAATGGCTGCCTGATGGTAAAGCTCCCAATTTGGGAGCCCAAATCCCTCTCTATGTCTAGGTTCCTGCATCATCCGAAGATTAATCCTTGATTTTTTACCTTGCCAAATAAATTTAGAAATAACTCTGTTCAAGGTGTTGAAGAATTCCCTATCCAGACTTACCGGGGCAGTTTGGAACAAAAACAACCATTTGGGGAGGACGTAGATTTTGACGGCAGCTATCCTTCCCATAAGTGATAGTTGTAAATTTTTCCACCTCTCCAAATCTCTGACTGTCTGATTATAAAGGGGAACATAATTATCCTCCTTTACCGAAGAACACCTTGGTGTCAACCAAATTCCCAAGTATTTTATTTTATTAGTTATCTGCATCCCCAGGAGTCCCTCCAACTGGCATCTCTGCCTCTGTGTCATGTTCTTAACTAATATTTTCATTTTTTCCTCGTTAATTAATAATCCTGCTACTCTCCCATAATCCCTGAGTATCTGTAATAGCTTTGGTCCTGATTCTGATGGGTCCTCCAGTTTGAAAACTAGATCATCTGCATATGCCTGAACTTTCTCCTCCTCATGCCTAACCCTCATTCCTCTTATTTCCGTATTCCTCCTAACCTCCCTAAGCAATGGTTCTAGTGTTAGCACAAATAATAGCGGAGAAAGTGGACAACCCTGCCGTGTACCCCTACCAATCCAAATCTTCTCTGTTTCCTCCCCATTGATTAATACTTTAGCTGTCTGTTCATGGTAGATTGCTTGCACTGTTCCCATGAACTTCTCACCGAAATCCATATATTTCATTTGGGAAATCATGAAGTCCCAGTTCACTCTGTCGAATGCCTTTTGAGCATCGACAAAAATCAAGGATAACTGTTTGTCCGGACAATTTTTATAATACTCTAAAATGTTCATCACCATTCTCATATTATCACATAGCTGTCAATTGGGCAGGAATCCATTCTGATCTGGGTGAATAAATTGGTTAAGAAAACATCCAAGTCTCGCGCCTAGAAATGCCATAAATATTTTATAGTCTGAATTAAGCAATGAAATCATCTGTAGTTTTTAATTAGTGTCAAATCAGTGCCTTCCTTCAGTAGAATAGATATATAGGTCTCTGACCAAGATGCTGGTATTTGGGAATCTTTCAACACCCCGTTAAATAGTTCCACCATGTGCTTACTCAGCACCTCAAAACCCATCTTGTATACTTCTACAGGTAATCCTCAGATTAAGAGCCTCAGATAGCTCAACAGGCTAATAGTCTGTTATTAACATTCAGCTGTCTGCAATTATTGCAAGTTCGAGGCTCAAGGTTGACTCAGCCTTTCATCCTTTCTAAGGTAGGTAAATTGAGGACCCAGTTGTGGGGCAATAAGCTGACTTTGTATAAAAAATATACAAAAGTATGAAGGCTATTGCTTAATGCATTGTAAGCCGCCCTGAGTCTCCAGAGAAGGGCGGCATATAAATCTAATTAAATTAAAAAATAAAATAAAATCATCCATCCATCCCTGGTGTCTTCCTATTCGCTTGTTTTCCCATAATCAATTCTACCTCATCCTCAGTAATTTCTGTGTTAAGCAATTGTTTCATTGTCCCAGTGATTTTTGGCAAATCTGTGCTTTCCAAATATGTCCAAATGTCTTGCTCCCCTTCTTCACCCCTTTTATACAGCTGAGTAAAAAATTCTTGTACCACCCTTCTCTTACCTTCCATATTAACATGCAATCTTTCACCCTGATCTTTTAACCCCTCTATTCTTCAATTTTCTCTCTCCTTTCTTAAACAATAGGCTAACCACCTCCCTGGCTTGTTGGCATTCTCAAAGTGATTTTGCTTTGCCCATTTTATTTTATTGGTTAGTTCTTCCTGATCCAACAGTCTAATTTGATGTTGGCAGAAATTCCTCTCTTCTATCCAATTTCCAGTTTCCTGACCCCTTTGCATTGCCTCTTCAGCTTTTTGTAAACTGCTCAGGAAGGCTTCCCTCTGTTTTCTTTGAGCCTTATGTTTGCCAGCCAAATATTTAATCACCAATCCCCTCATCACTGCTATGGCTGCATCCCAAGTATTATATATTGAGGTATCTTCCTTTTTATTTTCATTAAAAAAAGCCGCATCTCTCTCTTGAACATATTTATAAATTCTTCCTCTTTCAAAATCCATACATTCATTCTCCATCTATTCCTTCTTTGGCCCAATATTTTCCAAGTCAACATTAAAGGGTTATGGTCAGCCCATTCATTAACACCAATTTCTACCTCTGAGGTTATCTCATTCGAATCAGGTGACATCCAGATCATATGACCATGAATGACCATGAATGATGCCTGGGGGAGAAATAACTATATTGTTTCCTTCCAGGGTTCTGTAGCCTCCAGACATCATATATACCAAATTCCTCTCTTATATTCTCACATATCCTTAGTAGTACCCTCTTCACATCTCTCCCTCCTCCTTTCCTTTTCCCCGGGACATAATCTTTGGCCTTATCTATAACAGCATTGAAATCACCCAGCAGGCAAATATATTCATATTCCATTTCTGCAAATTTGTTATATAAATTTTCATAAAAGGTCCTTTGGTTACAACTGGGAATATAAATACAAACTAATAGACACTTCTGCTGAGCAATCTCCAATTCCAGCATTAATACTCTGCCTTCCTGATCCGCAAATACTTTCTTAGCCACCAAATGATGCTGCACATAAATTACCACTCTTTTTTTGATCAGCTAATGAAGTAAAATTTTTACATAATCTAGAATTTTCTAATAAGCTATCTTGAGATTTTTTTAATATGCGTCTCTTGTAAACAAATAATATCATATTTACATTTTCTTAATTTATTCATTATCCTTTTTCTTTTGATAGGAGTGTTTAAACCATTAATATTTACTGATAGTAAGCGAACGTTTTTTACCATCCCTTTCCTCCTAGTCTGCCCTTACTTTCCTGCTGTTTGAACTTTTTTCATCTGTCTTGTCTCTCTTTGTGTTGTCGCTGTTCCTCCTCTTCCTCGGTCCTTCTTTCCATTCTTTCTGTCGCCTTTGCCTTCACTCGTTCTCATATTATCCTCTTCCTGAGACCCCTCTAAACTTCTACTTTCTACCTCCCCTTCCATATCCAAATCCACCATATTAAATTGTTGTTCAAAAAACTCTTTCGCATCCTGCAGGTTCCTTATTCTAATTCATCTATCTCGCCAAGTCACCAGCAGTCCTTCCGGTAGGAGCCAACGGTAGGGGATTGCATTCTTCTTCAGATGTATAGTGAGAAATTGGTACCTCCTTCTCTGTTCTCTGACCCGTCTCGGAATTTGCTTTAGGATCGTCACATGATGGCCCCTATAAGTAATAGTCTGGTCTCTCGTACGTTGGAAAAATTCCTCGCATAAGGCCTTCTTATTAAAACGCACATGAACTTCATGGGGGAGGTTGTGCCTCTTTGCATAACTAGAAAACACCCTGAATACTTCATTGTACTGAGGCTCTGTCTACTTCCAGGGCTCCTGCTACCATCTCCCCCACGATCTCGTCCAGTCTCTCTCCCTTATCTTCTGCCACGTTCTGGAGCCTAAGGAAAAAGGAGGATCTTTCCATCTTGAGAAAGATGATCTCATCTTCAAGCTCCCTATTTGCCATCACTTGTTTTTTTTTCCCATCCATCTATCCGTTGTTCACACCTTTCTGTCCTTGTCTCCACCACTCGCATCCTTTCCTCCTGTTTAATTATTGCCTGTTGCCTGCTCCAAGCTTCTCACCCATTTGTTTAATCACTTCTCTGACTCCTCCCATTTCACTCTTTTTTTTTGAAAAAGTTTTTTATTTTTATAATCAAACATACAAACCTACAAACAAGTAAACATATAAACAATACATAGTCAATCAACAAAGTATAGCATCTAGTACATCTTTTATATCCTCTTCTTACCCTCAATTATTTATCATGTCTTAATATCATCATTTCATTTATTATAACATTTCCCCCAAATTCCTTACTTCTCTATTAATCCATCTACCTGTCTTTTATTTTATTAAAAATCATAAAACAATTTTTCCCCCACACCCCTCACAACCCTCCCTCCCAACCCGCCCCTCCCCCTGACTTCCCAGAGCAAGGACAGGACATATCATCTAACAAACCTAAGCTAACATATACTACCTTATTATAAATTCCAAAAAGTCCCACACATTCTTTAACTCCCCTAATTAACATTCTTCAACATTTCATTTATAAGTTTTCTCATAGCATTAACTTAAAAGAAAATTTCTTTAAAACATGTCTTTGAGGCAGTATTATTAACCATTGAACTGAATAACCTCAAACATAAACATTTCGTCACATATAGCCTTTAAAACTTCTAATATCTCACCTTAAGCATATAAAATTTCTTAATACTAAGAACCCATCTATTTATTTTCAAGCTAGCCACTTTAGAACTGCAGTAAGTTTTTAAAAGCTATCCAGTTTTAATTAAACCTTATCCCTCAATACATATAAACCTTTTAGAAATTCTGTTGTGTCACCTTAAACATTTAAAATTTCTTAATAAACCTTTAACCTCAGTAAAATATCAATCAAATATAATCCTAGAAAATCTATATAAGTCCCAAAGCTTTCAATAAAGTATCACTTGAGTTTTAGTTAACCATTTTAACAACTCAATAACTCTTAAGAAACTGTCCCTTTTTAGTTAAACATTTATATCAAACATCCATAATCTATCAAGTATAACCTTCGAAGAGATCATCACACATTCTTCCTTTCTTTCTGTATTTCTTCCAGTCTTTCTTTTTAGATGACACTTTCTTCTTAAGCATGGTTCATCCCCCTGCTTTTATTTTCGAAAATTTTTGAAGCATTACTCGTCTCCCTGCTTTTATTTTCAAGAAATTTTGAAGTTGAAATTGCAACTGGTGTCTCTTGAGAGTCCATTCCCCTTTCAAAGTTATTCCCTTCGCTTTAAAACCCCCATCTCTACTTTTTCTGCTTGTAAAATCAGTCACTTCATTCTCTAGGAATTGACTCTGTCCATAAAAACAAAAATTTTCATAGTATTTTGCAGTCTGCAATAATGAGTCTTTTTGATACGCTCCAACTAATTGTGTGGAAGCCTCCACCAAAACTTCTGTTTCCAAAATGCTAGACTCCATTTTTTCTCTGACTGCCTCTTCTTTGTTCTCCATAATCACGTTAGGCTGTATGATTTCTTCCTCCTTCCCAGCCAGCAGATCCTTAAAATATTCCAACTTCCACTCCTGGATAGTGTTTTTAGCTATGTCCACAATGTCCAAAATAAAGAGCTCAAAAGTTTCTTGTGAATCCTTTAAAGTCCCCATTTGTGTGTTTGCTGACTCACCCCCTCTTTCCTTAATAGCAGCCATATTTCAATTTTTATTTTATATATATTCAACTGTCAGATCAGAATCCAATTGTTTTCCAATATCTTGAGGAATATATGTTAGTTAAAATCCCCATCATAGTCTTTCCTGTCTTCTTCCACTTCCCCTTTAAATCTTCGTATTATTATATAATCCAATACCTTAAACAATGTAGCAGGGGCTAACAAGCACTCCAGAGATTTGCAGATTAAACCGTTGTGGGCATTAAAATTTGTGGCTCTCTCTGCTCTCACTCTGGGTGGGAAGATGGCTTTCCTGATGAAATTTGAATTGTTTGGATGCATTTTCTTCTTTTTACAATAAATCAAGGTGCGAGCATTTGGCCACCACAAGATGGCACTCTGTGCATTTTTTTTTACCTTGAGCAACAAAACCACACACAAAATCACACAGCAACCCAAGAGCCCATGCACCTCAAGCCACCTTTGAAAAACGAAGCCTTTCTTCCTTGGTGAAGCCCACAGCCCTTCTCAAAGCCTCGGAGAGCTGAATCCGCAGTCCAGGCCCAGACTGAGGACACATTTCCCAGCCCCTCCTTCAGAGAAGGATGAAAAGGCCTCTGATTCTCTATGAAAGAATTGTTATAGAAACATCTGGAGATGCAGCAAATGAAACGATCATGACCTGGATGACTGAGAATCTCCATAGATATCTAGAGATGGAGATCCATTTTATTTCTCCATGAAAAAAGACATTTCCCACTTGTTTTATTTTACTTTTCAAATACCTTTGAATAAGGAGAAATGTTGCTGTGAAAGTTTTTTTTTTTAATTTGATTTATATGCTGCCCTTCTCCAGAGTCTCAGGGCAGCTTACAATGCGTTAAGCAATAGCCTTCATACTTTTGTATATTTATACAAAGTCAGCTTATTGCCCCCATAAACTGGGTCTTCAATTTACCTACCTTAGAAAGGATAGAAGGCTGAGTCAACCTTGAGCCTGGTGAGATTCAAACTTGCAATAATTGCAGACAGCTGAATGTTAATAACAAGCTTTTAGTCTGTTGAGCTATCCAGGCTCCTGGATAGTTTAAGGAACAGAGGGGAAAACCTGCACTGGTTAAGATGATGGACTACTGGGCCATACAGGCTTAAGGATGGTCTAAGTTTAGTTTAGAATGACAAACAAGACTGTGAACAGTTTAGTAACAAAGAGAACATGTTAACCAACATCTCAGAGTTACAAAGTTACAAACAGTTTTAACTGTGAAATTACTTTATCCTCAACTGAACTCTGTGAACAGGCTGAAGCTTGGGAGTGTCACACAACTACTATTTCCAACCCTATTGTAAAGTTGAAAAGGTACCTCAAATACAATGTTCCCCAGCCTGCTGCCTTGCAAATACCCTGAAGTGCAATTCCATCATCCTCAAGTCACTGGGCCTGTGGTGACTTTATGAATTTGCAGGATGCTAACCCAGGAAGGCGGAGCAAATGCCCCTCCATTAAGCCCTACTAATGAGCCAATTAACCCATTGGCTCTGGTCAACGGAGTGCCAGTTTCCACACCAGGTTCCTTCTCAGTTGTTGTGCTTCCACCACCACCCCAGCCCCCACTTTCTCCTTAACCCTGACAGGGTCTTCACCTTAAATTGAATGTCTACTCCAGCGTGCAGATAATATTGAATGCTGTCTCAACAGATGCAATGCTAACTAAATGTAGATTTCTGACATGCGGATTTAATGCCTACATAAACAAAGTGCATTTCTTTAAGTATTTCCTCTCTCCCAGGGAAAGGGCGGGAGGGCTGTGATTCCAGTAGGGTTTAGTCTACCAGCTTCCCTCCTGACTTTGTTTTTATGAGTGCTACAACGGAGACGGGCACCAGAAGGAAAATTGCCAATGGTTGGCAGGAATGGCAATTGTGCTCTCTTTGAGAACTTCGTCTCAGAGCCTCAATTGATTTGGGCACAGTTGGCACAAACACAAGGTGGGTAGTACCTGTGCCTCAAAGTCCTTACTCCTAGGTGGAGGAGGGCTGGGGTTTGTTTGGGGGCTTCCTGCAAGCCAGTTTGAGGCCAAATTGTTCCTTTCCCTAGTAATGGAATTAAGCTCGGTCATATCTAATTGGGCAGATAAACTATCAAAGTAAACTTCCTTTACAATCCAGGGAAAAAAATTTTTTTAAAAAAAAATTTCTACACACAAACACCTTTTTCAGCCGTCTTTTGATGTTCGGTCTATAGCTGCCATCTAGACAACTTATTTCCCCTTCCCCATCTTTTGGGTAGAAGCCCACCTGGAGAGATGCTTAAATGGAAAGCATTATGACAGGCCTTTCCAAACATTTTCTCTCATATACGTACATATATTAATACTGTCCATTTTGAATACATAATGGAAAGAGGAAACCTGAGAGTTTGCAAGGTTGATACTATATGGAACAAAACTGACTGAATCTAGATTTTCTGCTTCGGATACCATGAAGGACCCTCCTCCCAGAAGGTAGCCAGGAAAACAGGTCATGAAGAGGATGTATAGCCTGCGACCCAAGCAATCCTGCAGACCGGCTCCAGTGTTACTTATAGGCTATATACTAGCAGTCCCCAACCTTTCCAGTTTGGTGGTATGGCACAGGGAGGGCGTGTGAGTGGCAGGCCGATGCATGCATGTGCACTGCTCCATTTGTGTGAGCGGCAGGCACACGTACCCTCCCCTTGCACACATGAGCAGAGGATGGTTGTTGTTAGGTTGGGCGATTGAGGACGCAGCAAGCCAGGCAGTGTGTGACAACAGCTCTTTATTGTAGGGTGAGAACACAGCAACTGACCCGGGGAAACAGCTCCCCTTATATACGTTGCAGCTGTGGTGGTCAGCCAATCAGCTGATGGTCAGTTAGTTTAAACTTCCCGCCAAGACAACCTATTTACATAACAGTTGTGCTCATGTATGAAGCTCCACTTGCGAGAATGGCAGGCACTTGTGCCCGTGTGGGTAGCTCCACTCATGTGAGTGGAGCTTCATGCGCACGGATGTTTGCCCATCTCTCCCATGGTCCAGTTTGGAATAAGCCACAGTCCAGTAATGGGCCACGGCCTGGGGTTTGGGGGGCCCTGCTATACACGCTTATATTGAGGACCAGTCATAGGTTTCTTCCTTCAGCACAATTGCTGAACCAACAGTTGTGACTTGAGGACTACATGCATTATATAAGCATTGTCACTGAACATATGCAAGTAAGAAATCAAAATATTTCAGAAAGAAGTATTTTAAATATATATTTAAACTCAGTATGATATGAGGTTGAATTTTTAACATTTGTTGTTCTAAGATACAAATATCATCTATCAGATTTTACAGCTACAACATCTGTTAATAACAATAGCAGATGTTAATTTTATTAATCAGCAGACCAGAATAGCAGCATGTTCAGTTTCTCAGACAATAAACACACCAGAATAACTGGTTAAATCTTTTAAAGCTAAAAAACCCTACTATTAGTTCAACTGTTTCTTATCGCTAAATGAATTTAATATGCAGATAGTAAGAGATGAGTGGAATTAGAATTTCCTACATTGTCTACAGTACACAATGGGAAAGTTTCTTAACTTCTATACCTAATCAATGGACCTAACTGACAATTTAGACAACTAAAACTAATATTTAGAATGTGTTGGATTCCATTATGTTTGTATAGCGATATTTTGTTGGAATGTAACACTTCTTTAAAACACATATTTTCACAACATCCTCAATGCACTTGAGCCCCAAAATTGTGTTGCTAAGCAAGGCAGTTGTGAAGTGAATTGTGCCCAGATTTACAACCTTTTTTGCCATTGTTGTTAATCAAATCAGTGCAGTGGTTAGGGGCATAATGAGCTCTTTAGAGAAACTGGCTTCCCCCATGGATTTTGCTTGCCAGAAGCCAGCTGGGAAGATCACAAATGGCGATCAGATGACCCTGTCAGAGGACACTGCGACTCTCATCAATAGGTGCCAGTTGCCAAAGTCTGAATTTTGATCATGGAATCAAGAAGCTGCTGCAACGGTCGTAAGTGTGAAAACAGGTTATGAATCTCTTTTTTTCAGTGCTGTTTTAACTTCGGTCACTAATGACAGCCAAATCTTGCCCTAAGACTATGTTCTGCCTCAGTTTACCTTCGTAACTAAGCAACCGAGTCGGAAGATCACTTAAAAGCAATTTATTAGGGTACTCTTATAAAGTGGGATCTCCCTAAGGAAAGGGAGAACCTCAAGACCCATCTTTCGTTCCCTTTTATACTTAAGACATCAGAGAAAATGCAAAAGGGAATTTGATTGGACAAGAGAAAAGTAACTTCCCCTTTGCATAGTCAATCACATAGTCAGTTTCATGCAGTCAAACATGTTACATATTTGCATCCCATAATATCACGTATGTTCATTAAGATGAGGTCTGACATCAGAAGGGGCATAAAATTTAAGGAAAAAGGTTGGCATTCACAAAGAAACAAACTAGATGCCAATTAGCACCAACAACCTTTTTCTTATCAGTCTCCAGCCATCCCTTCTATGGTTTATCTTTTCAGTTTAGGAATCTTAATCAATCCATACAAATCAGGATAAAAAGTTTTCCTACATTCCAGTCTGTAATGAGCCTTAACATTATTTTGAAAGAGAGAAAAATAAGTTAAATTAAAATACAAAGTAACTATGTTAGTTAACAAGTTATACAATCCAGGTTACGCTCCCTTTGGGCAGGGTGGTGGGGAAAATAGGTGGGGGGCACTGCAACATCCCTGCAGAAGGGCAGATTGCCAGGTGTCCCAATTGTGTGCAAGTGACTATAGGGTGCTAGGGATCTGGGTCATAAATCCTTTGTTCAGAACTTTGACCTGTTCAGGAATCTTAGTTTCAATTGGTCACTGAACAAACAATCACAAGTTAAGAATTATTTGTAAACCTCCTTGTGAGTGGATCTCTAAGAAGAGTATTTTGACAGGTCCTGCACATGTTCATCTGCAAATAAAGCCTATGTTTTAACTTTCTAGGGGTACCAAGAAATGATGCAAATACAACAGCATGGATTAAAAATAGCTAAAAGTCCAGTTGCTTAAATGATTACACAAATCCACATTAATCCTTCAGCAGGTTCTCAAAACAAAAAATTTAGAAAAGGGGCAGAGCAGGATTATTCGCCTCCAATAAAAATGTTCGCTGCCTTTTCAAGCAGCTTTTAACACCTTGTGATTTTGGAACCAAATACACTAGCAAAAACATTACATTACTACGGTCGATTATTGTCATACTGTATTGATTTATTTTAATTTATATTTGTATGTTTAATTTATATCTGCATGTTGCAATGATAAATTCCTCAGCCAGCTTGTTGGGAGTTGAAGTCCATTCAGTCTCTGTTAAACACATTACTTTCTGTAGAACATTCCATATTGTATAATTCCTCATACAAATGCATACAGTGGACTATTGCATAAAAATATGTATGAGTCTCAGATCAGGCTGTGAGTGCAACAAAAATGGCAGTTGTAGCTAGGAAGGTCTTTGCATAATGATGATGTGTGCCAGTTGCCTCTGTTCCTGAACTGGGAAGCTCTGCTTCTGGTCACCCAAGCCCTGTTTACCTCCTAGATGGACTCCTATAATACTGTTCTGATCCAGCCTTTGCAAAAGCAAGAAACAGACTCCCCGCAAAGAAAAAAATCCTCTTTATTTACACATTGAGAATTAACTGCCTTCACCAACAGAAAGTCCAGGCAAGAGTCCTGCAGGGAATTGACTGAAAGAACAGTCCTTATCAGCTCATTATGATAAACGCAAGGCTGCAAATTAAGTCAGAGAAATAGACAAACCTCAGTTCTGGCAAGGCAGTCTTTGTTCCACGAAACACACAAGGAGCAAACTTTCCAGAAAAGCAAACAGGTCTCTGTGGCAACCAAACCACTCCCCTTTCCTCCCATTTATTCCCCAGCCAGGGAGTCCCCAGTCAGCGTCCATGTTCATTTTGCTTCCCGAGTCGACTTTTTGTCCTCCGTTGTTCACCTCTCCTTTCTGCTCTGCACATACGTGAATCTGGAACAGGCCCCAGCTGTTCCTCCTCCTCACTTAATTCAGCCTCCAAAGGCAGCCGCCTCTCCAGTGGCTGGGAAATGTCGGATGGCCCTGGCTCTATCTCTGCGTCCAATGCTGAGCATCCATCAGAGGCTTCCCCAGGCTCCAGAACTGGCCCAAGTTCTTCCCCAACCTCCTCATCTTCCAAGTCTGGCACACCACCACAAGCACGCTCTTCATGGGACTGCCTGATTTTACCTCCTTTTTTGTGGCAGTTCTTAAGTGAATTGCAGCCGTCATTGAGCAAACGCAGCAGTTGCTAAGCCAATCCACTGTCTGCAATGGGCATTTTTTGCCAGAAACTGGGACTAAATGCTGGTTTCTGGCAAAACAGTCAAAAACTGTGGTCATCTGATCTTGGGATGCCGCAAACAGCCATAAAGGCAGGCTGTTTGCTGAGTGCCCAAAAGACGACCACATGACTGCAGGGGGGGAGGGGCAGCCACCTGATTCCGAGGAAGTTCTTGAGGACTACCTGTATGAATCTCAACTCATAAAAGGTTTTCCTTTGGCAACTAAAAGCTCATGAGCAATTTCTTCCTAGCTCCTCTTTTCAATTTCCCCTCCAACAACTACAGAGGCAACTGTGTTTAGTGAATAGGCTCACTTCTTATTGAACTCCTGTAATTGGAAGGGAGGGTGGGAGGGAGGGAGGGAGGGAGGAGGGACAGCAAATATTTCCCACCAGGAAAGTTTCAGAAAAGGATCTTACAAGAACTTTCTTTTCCAAATGGATGTCAGTTCTATGATTGTTGGCTAAAAGCACTTGAAAAACAAGAACAGGCATTTTTTTACAAAACAAAGAGGCAGAAAAGTGACTGCACTTTTGGCACATATCCCAGCTTTCTAAACGGGCTACAGAGAAGTTCTTTTATCATTTCTTTTTATCAACAGTTGCTTCCCGCTTGCTGATGGTTATGGCTGTACGTTGCACTAGTGTCCCGGGTGGGCCCTTCCCCTCTCTGTGCTGAACACTGTTCCCTAGAAGGGGGCTTTCGGAACCCCTAACAACTCACACAAAGGTATCAGAGGTAAAGGGCAATATGGCCAATCACTCTGTGTGTGTGCGCGCGCGTGCACGCATCTCAATATAGGTAGTCCTTGACTTATGACCACAACAGGGATCAGAACATCTACTGCTTAGGGAGGCAGTTGTTAAATGAGCCATGATTGGTTTTATGACCTTCTTTGCCATGGTTGTTAAGTGAATCACATGATTATTAAGGGAATCTGGCTCCTCCTGCTGACTTTGATCTTTGGAAGCTGGCAGGGAAGGTCTCAGACGGAGATCTCATGACCCAGGATGCTGCAACGGGGTCAATACGTGCCAGTCGCCAAGCGCCCAGATTTGTACCATGTGACCGTGGGGATGTTAAGATGGTGATAAGTGCAAGGACGGGTTGTAAGCAGAGGTGGGATTCAGCCGGTTTGGACCGGTTTGGGTGAACCGGACGTTAATGTTAACCTGGTTCGCCGAACCAGTTGTTCCAAGGACTGGCTAACCCTACCCCTCCCTTCCTAGGAGTCTCCACACGGCCCGTTTTGGATGCCAGGTAAGTGCAGGGTGCGTACAGAGGCTCTGGGAGGGCGAAAAATGGGTCTACTGGACGTCCAGAAACAGGCCTGTTTCCGGCCTCTGGAAGGCTTCCAGTGCCCAGGGGCAGCTGTTTTTGCCCTCCTGGAGGCGCCAGGAAAAGCCTCTGAAGCCTGGGGAGGGTGAAAAATGGGCCTATCAGAAGTCCGGAAAACAGGTCATTTCCAGCCTCCAGAAGACCTCCAGTGCCCAGGAGAGGCCGTTTCTGGAGCCTGGGGAGGGTGAAAATGCCCCCCACCATGGTGCAGGAGGCCAAATAGGCCACGCCCCCATGGCCATGCCCATCCAGCAACCAGGTAGTGAACCAGTTGCTGAAATTTTCCAATCCCATCCCTGGTTGTAAGTCACTTTTTTTAGCGCCATTGAAACTTGGAATGGTTGCTAAAAGAATGGTTGTAAGCAGTGGTGGGATTCAGCCAGTTCGCACCACTTCAGGAGAACCAATTGTTAACTTTCTGAGCAGTTTAGTGAACTGGTTGTTGGAAGAAATCATTAGGGCAGAGAACCGGTTGTTAAATTATTTGAATCCCACCACTGGTTGTAAGCAAGGACAATCTGCACCGTCTGAAGTCTGCCATGCCATGTGTTTGTAATGGGATTCTAATGCTGAACATTTAAAAGTGCAACTAGTTGGACTTTTAACCTTCAGTGGGGAACTCCAACACAATTTTGCCATGCCTTATTACCTACTATTGTTCCTCCCCTCCCTTTTCCCCAAGAGACGCTACTCTAGAATTAATTAATTCATTCATTAAGACTTTTTCCTTCAAGGAGGGACATTTTAACATCTTTTGGTGCTTGATTAGGAAAGAACCCCTACACCAATGATGGGGGGGTGGGTGGGCGGGCTGGATACTTCCTGGGGTCCTCTTGGTGGCTAATTAGCCACAGCTGGAATTTGCTAGCCTCTTCCAGAAACCAATAAATTTAAACCTGAGCCTCAAAACTTAAGTTAAGGGAGAAACTCTGTCCAGGTATAAAGGCTGGTTTAATAAGTGGTTAGTTTATATTGCAGTAGGCCACTTTTATGCACGGACATAATTTAAGTTTTGAGGCTCAGGTTTAAATCGACTCTAAAGTCTATGACAGATAACAGACATGAACAGAAATAAACATAATGCATCACATTGTCATCTGAGTTACAGCCTGAGTTTTGCAACAGTTTGTTTTAGCTGCAGTTTGTTGTAAAATGAGCCATTGTCAACCAATTCATTTGTAATGCTAACCAATAAACCACAAGGCGTTCACACATTGCATTATGCCCCAGATCCAAGCATGCTATATTATGGCTTTGTCAGGGTAATGATTTAAGAGCTGACCAGCTACTGCAATAATGTAATGCTGGGAATGAGTCAGCAAGGTTTTTGGGTTGATAGTACTTTAAGAGCCTGTAATAAGAAGAGGCCCTGTTGGAGCGTATCTCTCTCTCCATGTGTGCTTCCATGCTGTAATTGCTTATTGCTGTTTGTTTGAGGTCTGACTAAAGTATGTGTACGTATATATTCTTTGTAGATAAAACCACTATTCAAATACAAACCTCTCTCTCAGGAAAAATGTCTAACATGCACACAAACCCCTGCCCACACAGTCATGCAGGGGTTAACTGACCACATACCCATAATCCCACCTTACCTGAGACTCCTCCCCTTCAGTATAAATGGGACCACCACGAGGTCATCCAGCAGTTCCACATGTGCATCTGAAATAGAAGGATAGAGGTTTGTTAATACCTTATACAATAGAAGGCCTGGGACTTAAACAGATCCATAATAAAGAATTATTGAAGACCAATAGTTGTACTTGTGAGTTACTGGGTTAGATCCATCTCTCAATAAGATGGTAGCAGAGGATGGTTACCCATAACTCTGAATAATGACTGATCCAGCTGTTTACTCAGAGAAGAAGAATAGAGTAAACACAAGAGCATTTGCCAGGCAGATGGCTGCCCAACTAACGCCCAGAGGTACTGCAGCAAGAAATCCACAAGCTGAGAGTGAGCAGGATGGAGATCTGAACTCACTATCCAGAAACAAAGAACTGCAAGAAGGGACAAGTGTCCAAGAGCAGGAGACACAGCAGAGAGGAGATGAGCTGAAGCTATCCATACTAAAACTGATGGAAGGGCCCACGAGCAAAGAGAGCCTCATCGCAAATCTTCAAAATCTCCTTGGAAGCCATGGGGCAGCAATCGAGCCCCCAGAGAGGACCCAAGAAGCCATCATCCCAGCAGAGGACAGGCCAGCTCAGTCAGGCAACCCAGAGCCAGCCGAATCCATTCCCATGCTTTCCTTTAAGCGGCCATCTTGGAATGGCCAGCAGCCAATAGGAAACCAGAGTTCAAATCTAATGGCGCGAACTTGCCAGCACCCCAAAATAAACCGTGAACAATACAAGGAGCTCACCTTCCGAGCTTGAAATAAAGAAAGCCATAGAAACCCTGGAAGCAGCTTTTGGCCCAGCATTCAAACCGCCCGCGCCTGCCACAAACCAAAAAAGCCCAGAAGCATACCGGAGCGACCACCAACCATGAAACATCTACGCTGACACTACACGAGGAGCCAACTCACTTCTGCGACGAGTTAAGAACACCGACCACCTACAGAACAGCTACGCGGCAGAACTCGAACTCACCACCCCTCCTACTGCTGGAACGCAACCCAAGCAAAAGAAACCAACCAAGCAACTTATCCGTCCTGTGACCTCCACCGGGCTTCACCACCCTTCTGGGAGCCAGCGCACGTGGACCAGGGACTGCCGCCGTCGCTGCCGCCGCCATCGTCACCGCCGCCACTGCTGAGCAGCTGGGACCCGAAAGTCCTCAACCTCTGACCACGCCACCGCTGCACCTTCCGCCAATCTTCGCTAGAGGCCCAGCCCCCCAGCAATGATTCACGACGTCCAGGATGGGTTCCAGATGCACCAGGGGTGAGTTCAACACCCCATCGGAAGGCCTAGGCCCGGGCCTGAGAGCAGAAGCCCAGAGCTCCTCACTCAACGACTTCCAGTGCAAAATGAGCTTCACGCATGCCCATTATCCACCTGTAGAGAGAACAGGAAAAAAAAGTAAGATTTTTTTTTAACCTAAGCCACAATGTACCATCACCTTACTGTGAATACAGCCACATCCAGGACCATGGACAGATGCTACCTGTAAGTAATAATTCCCAAAATTCTGGAAATTTACCAGCTAACTTTCCAATACTTCAAATAGATGGAAAAAACCTTTTAGAGTGGAGCCAGCAATTGCAGATAGCCTTCATTAAAGAAAATGTGTACTTTTTTATTTCCAAACCACCAGAAAAGCCTTGCTCATTTGAAGTAGATTGGGCACACCACAAGGCATTTTGCCTTTTGTTAATCAGCATTTCACCCACCATATATCATAGCATAAGTGATAATATGACTGTGCATGAGATCATGCAAAAATTATATGGTCTGTTTTACAGCCAAAGCAGAGCCACAACAACAAAAATATCCAGAGACTTCCACTCTGCTAGGCTGAAGCCAGGTGTTACCATGAGTGAACATTTATTAAGGTTAAATGCGACCAGGGCTGAGTTGCTTCAGAGGGGGGAGGTGATAACGGAGGAGAGTATGATGAGTGTTATCGTAAATTCCTTGGACTCTAGCTGGGACAACTTTGTAATGCAACTTGACAGTCTGTGTATTGAACGCATTGTTCTAGACATGCTCTCAAACCAATTATTAGCAGAAGATAACCTGAGAAGGGACCGCCACACACCTAGGAGGGATCCTAGGCCCATTAGGAGGGTTGAATTCCAAGACAGGGCAAGTAGCGTAAAGGAATGCTTCTCCTGTGGTTCTAGGAACCATATAAAAAGGGACTGCCCCAGGAACTACCGGGACAGGGGATACACTGAGCACAGGGACAGACATGAACCCGGGAGAAGACACCAGGGAAGGCAATCACCCGAACGCAAACACTATAGGGAAAGAGGACGTGGGTGGTCTCCCAACCCTAAAAGGAACAACGAGCACAGGGACAGTTCACGGGACAGTAACCCAGGGTCAGTAAATGGTTTCAGACATGCAGATCACAACCAGAAACATAAGATACATAAGGACTTGTGGCTATTAGACTCGGGGGCTACAAACCACACCACATGCAATAAGAAGCTATTCACCTCCCTCACAGAAACAGACTTTGAGATCAGGGTTGCCAACCAAAGCAACACTAAGGTAAAGGGGAAAGGAAGCGTGTGTATCCCAGGGATAGGGAAAATAGAGGGGGTGCTGTACGTGCCAGACATACTCCATAACATACTAGCAACCACAAAACTTACACAAAACACAAACACCGAAATAACATTCAAAGGGGGCAAGGTACAGCTGTCCAACCATGGCAATAACACTGGGGAGGTAATCATGCACAATGGGCTACCTTACTATACACCTAGTGTGAACAGTGAAGGGAGCATATACACAAACACTGTTGACAAAGGTGAAACGGACACAGACACAGGGGTAACACACCAAGGGGCAAAAGATCGTATTTCAGCAAACAAAATTAAGGTATCCATGGGTAAACCAATTCATGATGAATGTGCCCACCTTCTCCATAGGAGGCTGGGACATGTCAGTTTCCCTGTTGTAAAAAAGGTGTTGGAATGTACTGAAGGGTTGAAAGTAAAAGACTGTAAAAATTATTTAGAGTGTGCTGTTTGTAAATGCTCAAAAATTAAGGTCAAAGCCAGGCCAAAAAAAATCGGGGAGAACCACTGACTCTATTTTCCAACTCATAACATGGACTTGGTAGGGCCACTAAGGCCATCCATTAAGTATAGGGAGAGGTTCTTCCTCACAATTGTGGACGACTATAGCAGATACGGTTACGTATACACACTCAGGCATAAGAGTGAAACATTCACAAAATTTAAGGACTTTTATAAAAAGGTGGAGTTACAACACAACACCAAAATTAAGCAAATCATGACAGACAGAGGTTCAGAGTTCATGGCCAGAGATTTTACCAATTGGTTACGGGAACGAGGGATAATACACTACACTTCTTCGCCTTTTTCGCCATTCTGAAATGGAGTCATAGAATGGAAAAACGGAGTGCTCCAGACAATGATGAGGTGTGTCCTAGAGGACACAGGGATGGGCCAATCATTTTGGTCAGAGGCGTTACATTACTCGAATTACACGCTGAACAGGTCATGGTCCAGCTCTATCAACAAAACCCTATACGAACTAATGTACAAGAGAAAACCAAACCTGGCCCATCTATACAAATTTGGGGTCCCTGCAGATGTACACATCCCCTGACAACTCAGGAAGAAGGGGGAAAAAATATCCAAAAGACTGCGTTTTATGGGGTACGAACCAGGAACAAAAGGTTACAGATTTGTGGACTGTAATAATAATTTCATTGTATCAAGGTCAGCAAACTTCCATGAGCACACAAATTGGTCCAAGCTACACTCCAATGACATCTTCCTCAATAGAGACGCGCACACAGAGAACCAGAAGGATGAGAAACCACACAATGGAAAGACAGCCGAAACCAAACAACACAAGCCATGTGCCAAGGAATGGAAGGAAGGACATCCCATCCTTAATCTGGACAACCTTACAAACAAGGAAGCTGAGAACCTACAAGAAACCGACATATCACCTAACAGGCCAGTAAGGGCAAACAGAAATAAGATGCCCAAAAGGTTTGAGGATTACATAATGACAGTGC
Source organism: Masticophis lateralis (assembly GCA_030761175.1). Taxonomy (NCBI): domain Eukaryota; kingdom Metazoa; phylum Chordata; class Lepidosauria; order Squamata; family Colubridae; genus Masticophis; species Masticophis lateralis. The sequence continues at coordinate 98,023,572 of JAUDYJ010000005.1, forward strand.
AAGGGAACAATATCACACCCAACTCCTATGAGGAAATACTAAAACTCCCTCCAGATGAAAAGGAGAAATGAAAACAGGCCACGGAGAGGGAAAAGGAAAGTCTCAGAGGATTGCACGTCTACTCACCTGCCCATGCACCAGAAGGTAAAAAGCCAATTGGGACCAAGTGGGTGTATAGAATTAAAACCCTGGAGAACAGCAAAGCACTATATAAAGCAAGACTTGTCGCAGAAGGGTTTGCACAACAATACCCTGAGGACTATATAGACTCCTATTCACCCACAGTCAGAGCTGAGAGCGTCAAGAGCACTCTAGTGATCGCTACCATCCTAGGACTTAAGGTTTTCCAGTTTGATGTACAGACAGCGTACTTGCATGCTGACCTGGACAAAGAAATCTATGTCAAAGCGCCACCAGGATACAATGAAGGAGGGAACGTCACCTGGCGCCTAAACAAAAGTCTTTATGGACTCAAGCAGTCAGGCAAAAAATGGTACGAGTGCTTAGCCAAGGCTCTCAATTCCATGGGCTTCACCACCACCTCGGCTGACAAATACCTTTTTATAAAGAGAGAAAAAGATTAATTCAAATGCATACTTGTTTACGTGGATGACATCCTATACATAGGCAAACAAAAGGCCAAGTGTGACATATTCGCCACCGAGCTAGGAAAACATTTCTCACTGAAATCACTGGGAAACATAGACAAAAACCTAGGGGGTCCAGGTGACCAAAACTGACAGGGGCTTCAGGCTGTCACAAAAGGAGAAAATCACAGACCTACTACTAAAATGTAATATGTCAGATGCAAAACCCAGTGAAACACCGATGCAATCAGATTTTTTGAAAAATATGTACAACGAAGCTGAATCGTTCCCAGACAACAAACTGTACAGATCAACGATAGGATCTTTACTATACATAGCAATTTGGACCAGACCAGACATTGCCTTAGCTGTCAACCTGCTGTCCAGACACGTGAGCAAACCAACAATCTTTCATTGGGATGCAGTAAAAAAACTGCTCAGGTACCTAAAGTACAGCATCAGTGCCCAATTACGCCTCGAACCGAACTTATCCAGCAAACCAAGACTTTCATGCTACGATGCTGATTGGGCTGGAGACATCAAGAGCAGGAAAAGCACTTCCGGATACATACTATTTCTTAATGACAGCCCAATCCACTGGTACACCAGGAAACAAAAACTTGTAGCCACATCAACAACCGAAGCGGAATTCGTCTGCTTATCCAAGGCCACAAACAATCTAATCTGGTTTGATGATCTAATCAGTGACATCTGGGTAGAACCATCATATCCGATAATAATTCACGAGGACAACAAGGCAGCCATTGAAATATCAAAGGCCGATGCTGTAGGTCAAAGGTCAAGACACATCGACATAAAGTACAAACACGTTAGACAATATTCTGAAATAGGGTTTATAAAAGCTATACATTGCGACACAGAAGAACAAACTTTCTTACTAAGCCTCTTCCTCACAAACATCATGTATACCTTATGTCAAAATTATGTGTTCACATGTAAAATGTATATCGCCACAATTGTTAATCCTCCTATTATCATTTGTCAGCTGTTAGACATTTAGAGGGGGTTTTGTCAGGTGAAATATCTAACATGCACACAAACCCCTGCCCACACAGTCATGCAGGGGTTAACTGACCACATACCCATAATCCCACCTTACCTGAGACTCCTCCCCTTCAGTATAAATGGGACCACCACGAGGTCATCCAGCAGTTCCACATGTGCATCTGAAACAGAAGGATAGAGGTTTGTTAATACCTTATACAATAGAAGGCCTGGGACTAAACAGATCCATAATAAAGAATTATTGAAGACCAATAGTTGTACTTGTGAGTTACTGGGTTAGATCCACCTCTCAATACTCTCTTTACTGTATTTGCTCATGGATTGTCTCACGTAGCCACACTGTGCGCACTCTGACAAGCTTGATGCTTAATGTAGCTTAGAACAAATAAGCAGTTTATAAATAAATATGAAATCTTTGTTGCAGAACATATTGAAGGTCCAACTTTCATTATTTAGGCAAACGTGATTGTGTAAAAGGGAGAGGGAAGGAATTTTGCATTAAAGGTCCACAGGTCTGCCCTCAGAACAGTGACCCTTCCAGTTCATTCACTCTTAGCATCCTTCTGACAAGGCCTGTGAGATAACAGATCTTGAAGATAGAAATAGATCTTTATTCGGATTCAAAAGCACAAAGATGCTACATAGTGCACATGTAGCACCTGCAAGCTACAGCTTAAGGCAGGAGTAGGTAACTATTCACCTTTACAACCTGTGGGTTTCAACTCCCAGCTGAAGTTCACAGATCATACAAGGGCCAAAGGCATCTGGCTTAAGTCAAACATCTATTCCAGGAAGCACACGGCGGAATTAAAGAGAGGTACTCAGTCCAACAGTTCCAAAGTATCACACAACTCTAATGCCGTATTGTATAGCTACAATTAAATAAATAAAAATGGTTAAAAAATCCTATGCCTGATGAGCAGCTCTGTTTCTCCCACGTAGTGAGTGATTTGAAAATATCCACAGCAAAAAAATCACAACAGTTACATGGAGTGAACCCAGCCTTAGGAATGGGAAGGTGCATCACCAACTACAGGTAGAAGTGGATGGGTTCTAATTTTGCTCAAGGGCCTTGATTTAGTGGCTCCAGAGCGTCTGTTTTGAGTCTTTCTATTCCTCTTTTCAAGGGAAGTGAGAGAGAGAAAAGCAAGGAGGACATAAATGATGGGCAGAAACCATCTCAACATGGAGCACCACCCTCCCAGACTCAGACCCAGACCGAGTGGGCAAGAGCCATGCGATGAACACCAGTCGCACCTTGATGTAATGGAGGGCTCTGGTGCTATTATTGGACTCTCCCTAGGCAGCCACTGATGCAGCCTTTCTTCCATTTCCCTGACAGAAATGCATTGGTGTTTGTTTAAATATAAAAGCATGACTGATGCTTTCTACTTGTTTCTATTTTAGATCACTTTGCTGAAAAATATTTCTAACCCACTTACTGATTTTAAAAGCCTTGCTTGCATCCAACTGCTTACATAATCAAAAGTGTAGCAATTGCAACCAAGAGGGAGATGTCTATGCGCTTGGAAGAATCCCAGTCAGCAGAGGTGGAGACAATATTTTGGAGGTGGGAGGATCCCCTGCAAGGGAGCAGGGTACTAAGGAATGAACAGAGAACATGGCCTAGGGCAGTGGTGGGTTTCAACATTTTTTCCTACCAGTTCTGTGAGCGTGGCTTGGTGGGTGTGGCAGGGGAAGTTCACTGCAAAATCCCCATTTCCTCCCGATCAGCTGGGACTTGGGAGGCAGAGAATCGATGAGGGCAGGGCCAGTCAGAAGCGGTATTTACCAGTTCTCCAAACTATTCAAAAATTCTGCTATCTGTTCTTCAGAACTGGTCAGAACCTGCTGAAACCAGCCTCTGGCCCAAGGGCATCTCCATGAAAAGATCCCAAAGTTGAAGAGCAGCTTCAGGTCACTTTTGCATCAGCTGAGCCAATTTATTCAATATAATACCCAATATAATACAACATAATGCAATATTCTGGGCTAGAACTGCAGCCAAAGGAGTGCTGATTTTTTCTTTTGCAGCCCTCCAGATTGGACAGCTCCAGTAAACTAGGATCAGGGATCCTCCACGGAGGACACAACTGCCTTGCCCCACTTCTTGGAGCCTTGGCTTCAGCCTTCTTGGTATTTCTTTGGAGAGGCCCTACAAGTGTACCCAGCATGATATGGATGTAGGTTGTGTGCTCTTTCCACTCTTCTGTGGAGGGCTGAAGAGTTCCTTAAGCACTATTCACTAGACCTACATGTCTCAACCTTGGCAATTTAAAGATGTTTGGACTTCAACTCCCAAAATTCCCTAGTCAGCATTCTGAGAGTGGAAGTCCACACATCTTTTAGGTTGCCAAGGTTGAGAACTGCTGTACTAGATAAACTACTAGATGTGCTACCATATTAGTATTTGTACACCAAGATGCTTGATTTTAAAAATAAATTTACCTGCAGAAATCTCTTCTCCATTGTACCTCAACCACTAACAAATTTTCCCAACACTTGGTCCAATTCAGCAGCTGGTCTAAAAAACCTACAGCAGTAAAGAGACAGATTAATTAGTGCTTAATTCTTTAGAGGAAAACTTAATATTTACTTTATTTATCATAGGCTGAGCAAAGAGGATGACCTTGATGAAAAGATGCAAGATGCTATAGCAGTGGTGGTGAAGCCTTTACTCACAGAGTGCCAAACAGGTATGTGCTTCGTGCGCTTCGTGTGTGCGCATCAGTGGTGGGTTTCAAAAATTGTTATTACCAGTTCTGTGGGTGTGGCTTTGTGGGCGTGCCATGGCTTTGTGGGTGTGGCTTTGTGGGCGTGGCAGGGGAAGGATACAGTAAAATCTCCATTTCCTCCCAATCTGCTAGGACTCGGGAGGCAGAGAATAGATGGGGGTGGGGCCAGTTAGAATTTTTACTACCGGTTCTCTGAACTACTCAAAATTTCCCCTACCGGTTCTCCAGGACTGAACAGAACCTGCTGAAACCCACCTCTAATGTGCATGCTATCCGCTCTAATGCGCAACTCCTCCCCAATGCACTGCACGCACAACTGCACCAGGACCCAGTTTGTGGAGCAAATATACAAAAGTATGAAGGCTGTTGCTTAACGCATTGTAAGCCGCCCTGAGTCTCCGGAGAAGGGCGGCATACAAATCTAATTTTTTAAAAAACTGTGCATGTGCATGGCTTTTATGCATGCGCCCTGTGTGCTGCACATGCAACTGCACCATCTACGCATGCGCATAGGTTTCGCACATGCAATGCACATGCACAAATGCCATCTATGCATGTGTGCACTGCATGCAAGTACTCTCAAACACATGCACAAATGCGTGCACATGCGCAGGAGAGCTCCGAAGACCGGCTGGGTCCCCTGAATTGCCCACATGTGCCCCAGAGACCCAAACGCTAGCTGGGTCACGCACACATGCACAGCTGCAGGTGAGTTGGGTAACAGCTTGCGTGCCCAGAAAGATGGCTCTGCATGCCACCTCGGGTATGCGTGCCATACATTTGCCATCACAGTCCTATAGGAAGCTCCCCCCCAATTAAAATATTCTTTATTCTTAATATTTAAAAGAGGCAAGCTACAATATTTCCCCCAAAGGAGAAATGGAGAAAAATCTTAACAAAGGCAGAAAGCAGCCCCAGGCTTCCTGCCATAGGAACTGGCCTCAAGAAGAGTCTGGCCTTTAGGAAGGCAGATTTTGTATCCATTCAGAAAGACTGGGCCAATCTATTCATAAACAAAACACCTTCAGCCACAGCTGCCACAGAAGGCTGGAGCTGATGGGACTAAAAAGTAGAAAAACAAAGACTCCTAAAATCTACATTCCCCCACCCAAATTCTAAGGACAGGCTTTTTAGGACATAATAGCATTTACCACCATTAGAATAGCAAAAGATACAAGTCTCACTACATTGCACAACCCCCTGGAGCATCTCAATCACAAAATCCCAGAACCCTATTAAAAATCCATTCACTCACCCAGCCAATTGGTCAGCCACCCCAGAGACATGCTGCTGTCACTGAAATTTTTGGTATCAAAATAAACAGAAACCCTTTTTTCTTGTAGCCAGCCTCCATTTTATTTCTAGCGTCTTTCTCCCGGCTTGGCATTGGACTGGATTTTTATTCCAACAATCATTACCAAGGCAATCAGGAGATAAACACTGCAAAAACCCAGATGAGGGGGAGGTGTATGAAAACATCTCTCTCTCTCTCACACACACACACACACACACACACACTCAAGGGGAATATAAAAGAGGGTGAAAGAGAAACACCTTCTGACTTGCAAGATTCCCTTACTGTAGTCAGTCTTAACAAAAGTCCTTTTAGGCACAGACAGCATCTGTTTCTTGGCTGGGTCTAATTTGTAGTGCTGACATCATATTAATGAAGCTGAATATATCTGACTGTATCTGTGGGCAACTACATGAGACTTTGACAAATGCCATTAACACAAGTGTTGCAGCCATCTTTGGGCCTGTAGGCATGGGGGGGTGGGGCATCAGGAATTCCAGCCTTTAAAAAACTAAACTGGATGGTGGCCAACTGTAAGCCAGGATGTGCTGCTAGAAAAACCTGGACATTTCCAATAGTGGGCAAGAAATGCAACCCAGAAACTGGCTCTGGCAAGTACCACCGATTGCTTCCCTGGATAGTGAAATGGGAAGCCACTAGGTGGCAGCAAAGGAACATGGGAAGTCTTGTGTTTGCTGCCATTAGTTTCTGTCAAATCAAACCTTTATTGTCAATGCATGACCTGTAAGTGCAAAGGCCTTGAGCCTTGAATGTTGCCAGTGACTTTTTAATGAATTATTAAGGTACAAATGAAGCCCATCTCAGAGGCCTGCTTTACAGGCCAGGGAGTTCCAGTAGCCTCACTTCCCTCGAATGCTGATTCTGTGAAACCTCTGACTGTCTGACAGCATTAAACAAGGAGGTTGCAAATTTTTAAGATTCATAAAATCCCTGTAGAAAGAGTCCACACTGGGTTAGAATCTGCAGGTGGATTCTGAGTCTTCCACTTTGTGCCGGGCATGTTGATCTGCATATTCAGTCCCCACCGATATGTTGAGTATTACTTCCAGGTGGAAGAGAGTCTAATTTTGAGCAGTTTGGAGAACTGGTAGTGGAAATTTTGAGTAGTTTGGAGAACCGGCAAATACCACCTCTGGCTGGCGCCAGAGTGGTGTGGGAATGGAGATTTTGCAATATTCTTCCCCCAGAAGTGGGGAGGGAATGGGGATTTTGCAGTATCCTTCCCCTGGAGTGGGGTAGGAATAGAGAATTTGCAGTATCCTTCTCCTGCCACTCCCACCAAGCCATGCCCACAGAACTGGTACTAAAAAAAACTTGGATTTCACCACTGGTCTAAGGTTGCATATTATGCTGACAACCACATTCCAAATGTGGAGAGATCCATTTTAATTATTTCTGCCCACCCCTTTTATTATTATGCTTTTGAAAAAATTAATTGCAGTATTTTTACAGGAGTTTGATAATAGCAAAATTCTTCCCTCCCAAAAGTTGTTGGTTTTCTTTTCCCTCCCCAGTAGAGGGCACAATGACATTGAGAGTATTTCAGAGTTAAAGCTCCCTCAACTGAGAAAGAAAAAAAAACCAGTATGGCAGCCTTTTTTACAACAAGGAGGAGTTGAGCAGAGGAGCCACCAGAGGTGGTATTGAAAGCCAGCTTGCTTATGTTACTACAGCTTGGATGGAATGATTAGAATTTTTTACAAATGTAAAATGGGCTTAATTTGGGAAAACTTTGAGCTTTTTTAAGGAATGCAGTAGGTATCTTAAATCTGTGTTAATCTAAGGAAATCCTTAGACATTAAGCCCTCCTTCCAAACATTCAGACAAGCAAACAAGGCTCTTAATGTCCTGGGTCTACACATTCTGTGGCAGAGGAATTCTGGGAGTTGAAGTCCACAAGTCGTAACGTTCTCAAGGTCGGAGACCCCTGCTCTAAGTCATGGGGTGTTGGGAGGGAAGAACTATCAGAGTCACAGAAGAACCGCTGGTGACCGATGACTCGTTTTCACACTTATGACCATTGCAGCATCCTCTTGTCACGTGATCAACATTTGGACACTTGACAGCTGGCATGCATTTATGACCATTGCACTGTCGCAGGGTCACCATTTGTAACCTTCCCAGGGAGGTTTTCAACAAGCAAAGTTGATTAGGAAAGCCAAATTCACATGACCTTGAATAACAGAATAAGCTTGTTTGGAGGTTCTAGCAGGGGAACGCAGCTGTCAACCACGTGATTCACTTAACTGTGGCAAAACATGTGGTAAGGTGGGGCACAGTTCACTTCACATCTTGCTGAGCAATGGAAATTTTGGGCTCCGTTGTGGTTGTATTTTGAGGTCCTACCTATAACTGCAAGGGGAGGACTTCCTCTAGTGCGGAAGGTAGCTCTATTCTCTAATTTAGGAGCACTGTGGAGCTACCAGAGGACTGGAAAAGAGCTGATGTGGTTCCCATCTTCAAAAAAAGGGGAAAAATCAGACTCAGGAAATTACAGACCAATCAGCCTAACATCAATACCCGGGAAGATACTGAAAAAGATAATAAAAAAACAGACCTGCCAACATCTAGAAATGAGTAAAGTAATAACTAGAAGTCAGCATGGGTTTGTTAAAAACAGATCATACCAAACCAATCTTATTTCGTTCTTCAACATAGTGACTAAATTAGTAAACCAGCAAAATACTGTGGACATAATATACTTAGACTTCAGCAAGGCATTCAACAAAGTAGACCACAATCTACTTCTTGGTAAGATAGAAAAAAAGTGGGATAGATAGCATCACCACCAGGTGGATTTGTAACTGGCTGACAACTGTATCAATGAAAAGTCCTTAATGGTACTACATCTACATGGAGGGAAGTAAGCAGTGGGGTATCAAAAGGTTTTGTCCTAGGCCCAGTACTCTTCAATATCTTCATAAATGACTTAGATGAGGGAAGAGAAGGGGAAGTTACCAAATTTGCAGATGATATTAATCTGGCAGGAATAGCCAACACCCTAGAAGATAGGCTCAAGATCCAGGTGGATCTTGACAGACTTGAACCCTGGGCCCTATCTAACAAAATGAAATTCAACGTAGAGAAAAGTAAAGCCTTACACTTAGGGAAGAAAAACCAAAAGTACACATATAGATTGGATGAAACCAGGCTTAATAGCAGTAACTGAGAGGAATCTTGGAGGCTTAGCGGACAACCAGTTAAATATGAGCCAGCAGTGTGTGGCGGCAGCCAAAAAAACCAATGCAATCCTAAACTGCATTAACAGAGGGATGCAATCAAGATCAGGTGAGGTATTAATACCACTCTATAAAGCCTTAGTAAGACCACACCTAGAATACTGCATACAGTTTTCGTCACCACACTATAAAAAAAGATGTTGAGACTCTAGAAAGAGTGCAGAGAAGAGCAACCAGGATGATTAGGGGACTGGAGGCTAAAACATACGATGAACGGTTGCAGGAAGTGGGCATGGCTAGTCTAGTGAAGAAAAGACCATGGGAGACAGGATAGCAGTGTTCTAATATTTGAGGGGCTGCCCCAGAGAGGAGGAAGGGGGTCAAGCTATTTTCCAAAGCACGTGAAGGCCAGACAAGGAATAATGGATGGAAACTGACCAAGGAGAGATTCAACCTAGGAATAAGGAGAAATTTTCTGACACTGAGAACAATCAACCCATGGAACAGAAGTTGCCTTCGGAAGTTGTGGGAGTTTCATCACTGGAGGCTTTCAGGAAGAGACTGGACTGACATTTGTCAGAAGTGGTGTAGAGTCTCCTACTTGGGCAGGGGTTGGACTAGATGACCTACAAGATCCCTTCAAACTCTGTTAATCTAATCTAATTTCAATCTAGGTAAGGCCTCCATGCGCCAGACAAATTAACCTCTGATCCGGGAAGGCCTCCTCTTTAAAGTTTGGGCAGGTTCACTTCTTGCTATGAAGCCTCAAATATCCAGGTGACAAACTGTTCAAGTCCTTCAAAATCAAACCCATCAGCTGCAATTGTGCTGAGACACCCTGCCCCCCCCCCAGCTGCAAAATCAAGGCACTTCTTTCAATACAGGCACAGGCTGTTCCTAGTACTGTGTACCGGTTAACACAGGTACAGCTGGGCGGCTGTATTTAATCCCAGCTGAGGTTTTCAGACCCTCCTCAGGTTAATCTCAAATGCAGCACACCACAGGCATCAAGCCAGGACACAATGAATGAAGACACAGGCAAAGGTCCCTGGTCTGGCCAACTCAGGAACAGTTGAAGCTGGCAGGCTAGACGTAACGGTGCAAATATGCTACAGGTAGTCCGTGACTTACAACCAACTGTTGGTTTGGCGACTGCTCAAAGATGCAACGACACTGGAAAATGTGACTTCTGATCTGGCCTTGAATTTATCATAGCATTCTCTACAATCATGTGACTAAAATTTGGACACTTGGCAATCAGCATGTATTTATGAAAGTCACAATGATCTAGGAACACATCATTACCATTTGAAACCTCTAAACAAGATGGGCAGGACACAAATGGAACGAATAAATAGATTGATTTATTTTATTTATTTTATTTTAATCATATTTATATGCTGCCCTTCTCCCATAGGACTTGGGGCAGCTCACAGAATAAAAACAACATAACAATAAAAATGCTAAAACAAGCCAATTAAAAACCCCCAGACAATTAAAACTTGACAGCAGATCAGGGAATTTGCTGAAACAGCCATGTCTTCAGGTCGGCGTGGAAAGTGCGGAGGTCGGGGGCCATCCGGAACCCGGTGGGTAACCCATTTCAGAGGGTCAGTGCGGCCACAGAGAACGTCCTCATCCTGGGGGCCACCAGCCTACATTGTCTGGCCAATGGCACCCAGAGGAGGGCAGTCCTATGTGAGCGCACTGGGCGGTGGAAGGCCTGTAGGAGGTGGTCTTGCAAGTACCCCGGCCCATGCCATGAAGGGCTTTAGAGGTGAGTACCAGCACCTTGAAGCGGATCCAAAGGGCCACCGGCAGTCAGTGCAGCTTGCGCAGGAGAGGTGTTACACAGGAGTCACGGGCAGCTCCCATAACAACCCGTGTGGCTGCATTCTGGACCAGCTGGAGCCTCCGGGTGCACCCCAAGGGCAGCCCCATGTAGAGGGCATTGCAGTAAACCAACCGAGAAATAATGAGAGCATGAGTGGCTGTATGGAGGCCATCCCTGTCTAGGAAAGGGCGTAACTGGTGCACCAGGCGAACCTGTGCAAAAGCCCCCCTTGTCACGGCCGTTAGATGATCCACCAAGGACAGCCGTGAATCAAGGAGGACACCAAGATTGCGAGCCCTTTCAGAGGGAGTCAGCAACTCCTCTCCCATCTGAAGTGATGGGGACACTACATCACAAGATGCCAGTATCCACAGCCACTCAGTCTTGGAGGGGTTGAGTCTGAGCCTGTTCCTATCCATCCAGACCTGTACCGCCTCCAGGCACTTAGACATCACGGAAAGGGCATCCCTGGGTTGATCCGGGGTGGAGATGTACAGTTGGGTATCGTCAGCATACTGATGATACCTCACACCGAAACTGAGAATAATCTCACCCAGCAGCTTCATGTAGATGTTAAAGAGCCGGGGGGGGGGGGAGAACCAACCCCTGTGGCACCCTGCAAGTGAGCGGCCTCAGGGAGGATCTCTGACCCACTCCACCCAAACAAACTGCGTATGGCCCGAGAGGTAGGAGGAGAACCACTATAAGACAGTGCCCCCAACCCCCAACCCCCGGAGCCGTCGCAGTAGGATACCATGGTCAAAGGTATCGAAAGCCACTGAGAGGTCAAGTAGCACCAGAATGGAGGAATACCCCCCATCCTGGGCCCGCCAGAGATCATTCACTGTCCCAGGGTCACAACTGATCATCTTTTGTGTCACTTAACAACTGTGTTATTAACTTAACAGCTGCAGTGGTTCACTTAACAATGGTGGTAAAAAAGGTCATAAAATGAGGCAAAACTGTCTCGTTTCACAACATAAATTTTGGGCTCAATTGTGGTCAAAGCCGAGGACTATCTATAGATCGTGTCATCTATCTGTAGAAAACAAAACCTTTTATTTATTGTTATCAGTAGAAATCAGAAAAGCTAATGCCATCATTTTCTTCTTTTGACTTGCCCATAATATATGAATTATTAAGAGCTGAATAAACTGAAGGATGCAATTCTCTGAAAGTTTGGCAGAGTTTTCTGGGTGTTGCAGCTATGCTTTAGCCAGATGTATTAACTCGGCCTCTCTTAGTTGCAAGATCTACTCCCCCCACCTTTACAAAAGTGCATGGGACTTCCCTACTTTCATATGTTGAGCTAGCCATGTGTTTGCTAATTTATTTGTTCATTCATTCATTCATTTTCCTCTGGTTGTTTCTCTTAGCCAGCCAGCAATGGTTTGCCATCTCATCTCACTGGTGTTTGCATCTTTTGGCTGGAACATTTGTTTTCCTAACAGATAAAAGTAAATTGAACAGCTTAACTGATACCTGAGATGAACAGATTCCTCTTAATTTGGTCTGAGCGTTTCCAAAACAAAGCTATTATTTGTTCAGAAGGGAGAGATTTCTGGACAGGGATGGGAGAGATGAAAGATAAAAAGCCCAGCTTTGGAAAAATGGTTTATGAATCCGAGGGAACAAAACAATAACTAACATAATGTAAAACTTTCATTTGTGAAGAACTCTGGAAATTACCCACTGATATTATTGTATTATTAATTTGACCGCCCATCTCACAGAACAATATAACTCAAGGGAGCATATAGCAAGGCTAAAACAATAAATACACAAATATGTTACAATATTAATCTGCTTGAATATGGCAAGAGCAGAAGTTTAAACATAGCTTTTTTCCCAGCAAATAATAAGGGCCCAAAACATGACTGACCCGGTAGGCGCACAGCTAGCCAGCTTCTGCAAGTGAAAACAAGCTCTAATCCTCTTCATCTCTCAAAGCGGCGGTGGGGGGGCTACAAATCATCATGGTCATAACTCATCACAGTTGTAAAGTGGCTCAGTCACATCACTGGCACAATTTTATGACCTTTCTTGCATCAGTCATTAAGTGAACCCATGGTTCACTATTGACATGGTTTCACCCCAAACCCAAAAGTAAATGCCAATTTTCAGCAAAGCCATTATAAAATGTGGTTATACCCCTGCAGTTCATGTGACTTTGAGGAGCATTTCCCAACTGTCAAAACTTCGAATCCAGGGCATGAGCACCCCTCCAAGTAGGTCCATTGGAAATCTGGTCATTAAGTAGCCAGTCATAAATTGAGGACAGCCTCTATGTGTATTTTTTTAAAAAGAAACCCCAAAAGCTTCCAGCTAACGATTTCAATTGTGAGAAGCACTTTGAAGAACTTGAAGTTACATGGAATTATTGAAGTCGAAGAAAAACTTGGATGTCCAGAAAATTAATGAGATCTACAAAGTGATCATTGCAAATGACCCCGGAAGGGTCGTCCACCATGGGCAACATTGCTTATACAACAAGGATCCACACGAGAGTTATCTAAAAGTTATCCAAAAGAAACCTGTTCTTCAAAAGAAAATGTCTAAAAGAATCCCTTGATCAGCCTGAAAAAAATTGGAACAAGATCCTTTGGGTTGATGAAAGGAAGCTGAGCTCCCACCATCTGATACTTTGGAAGAAAAAGAGTGAAGAAAAGAGCATATGCTGACCAAAGAGACGGAGACTCTTTTGGGTTGGGTGGCAGCCAGTGGTGCAGGGCATATGCTGGTAAGAGAGAAGCCTTCAATTAAGTATCTGCATCCCATAGTAGTTAACGTCTCGCAGCCCATAAAGACACTGGAGGTTGGATCCTTCTGTGAGAACAAATCATTTTTGTTGATTTTAGTGTTTCTCCTGCATGGTTTCAAGGTCGGTTTGTTTGTTGCACTTATGATGCTTGCTGGTTGCTACAGCAAAGTTGTCAGTGCATGTTTGTCAGCTCTCTTCTTGCGAAGCCTCAGGCTGATTTGGGTGAGGTCTGCCCAAGTGCACCTTGCTGGTTTTCCTGCCTGAGGGACAGCTAGTATCCATTTTTCTCCCTGTTTAATCCAGCCCCTTAACCACTGCATTGTACACGGCTCTCAAGTCTTGCCTGAAGGATTCAGGAAAGAAAGAATCACGTTTTGAATCTCAAACCTGCAATGCACATAAGAAGACCTAAGAATATTTCTGAGCCAGAAGAGAATTCAAGGGGGTTGCGGTGGGGTAGAAATGTTGGGAGCTGTTATTTCTCCTAAATCCAATATGGCAAAGTACTTACTTCAAGAGTATCCACAGCTCTGCACCTTTTTTTATTGCTTTTCCTAATTTTAATATAAAAACAGCTACACATAAATACGGTAGTAAGTAATGCATACATATTTACAGAAAGAGGTTGTGTCATTTTTTATCATGTAAAGCATGGGTTTCAAGACGGCAATGTCACATTGCCGTCATGTGACGTTTCACGAATGTATTTCCCTTTGCAGAGCTGGAATGGGTGTGGCCTGCGTGTGTCGCATCCATAAAGCAATGTTTCTTAATCTTGGCACCTTTAAGCTGGGTGGACTTCAAATCCCAGATTTCTCCAGCCAGCTATGCAGTATGATGGGGAATTCTGGGAGTTGAAGTCCATACAAGCTTAAATTTGCCAAGGTTGAGAAACACCGATGTAAAGGCTGTGTCATAGGGCAGTGCTTCCCAAACTTGGCCACTTCAAGTTGTGTGGACTTCAACTCCCAGAATTCCCTACCCAGCCACACAACTTGAAATGGCCAAGTTTGGGAAACACTGACTTAGGGGTTCACTGAAATATACAATTTGACCAAATGCCTAAATTTTTTTTTTTTATTGAAAAAGTTTTACAATAGAAAAATTTCCCCCCCTTTTTTCACCCCTACCCCCACCCCCCCCCTCCCATCCCCTCCAACCTCCCCCCAACCCCAACCCCTCCCTCCCCATCCCACCCCTGACTTCCGCTACATATTTCTTAAAAAGAAAAACAACAACAAAAATTTTTAACAGTCAGAAAAACAAATACTATTATATACTCAATTCTATTCTGATCTAAGTTGAGAGGAAGAGAAATAAAATGAAATAATGCAAAGAGAAACCCATAAACATGAATATCTGTCTAAAATTAACAATATTATAATAAAAGAAAGCACCAAAAAAGAATAGCCATTATAATGTTTAAGCCAATTTAGAAACAAAAAGAGGGAAAAAAAATAAAATAAAATAAAAAAAACATTACTAACATTACTAATCCTATACCATACTCGATCACTCCAAAGTTCTATACCTTACTTATTCATATTAGATAATACCAGCTAGTTTAATCCGAACTACTCCCCCTAATTCAAAAACACAAAAATCCCCCCTTCAGGGAAAAAACATGCAATATAATATAATCATACATATATTATTATAATTTTCCATAACTCGAATTACAGTCCTCTTCTTCCTGATTGAAGTTAATTCTTCTTTCTTCACCTATATCCAATTGCGATACTCTTCATCTTCTGTCTGCCCCATCAGTAAAACAAAACATTCCATATAAACCCCCCGTGTGACTTTATATGAATAACATCCAACCAAGAAGATGTTCACTCCTGTAGGTAGAATCATTCAAGCTAACGTATTCTATTTCAGCAAAAAAAAAACCCAATGCAGCTCCACCAAGCCTTAACAAAAGAATAAGAAAAAAAAGGGAAATAGAAATCCTTGAGACTGCATCCAAATGTTCTTGTAAAAACTGTTTCAAATCCTGCCACCCTTTGTTATCCACTCTTGGTTGTAAGACGTTTTCATTTCCATTCTTTCCTCTTAGATAATAATTTCCAAAAAAAACCATGATAGGGTAATCACAAGACACTGCTACTATATAGATAACATCCAACCACGAAGATATTCACTCCTCCAGGTAGAAACATTCAAACTAACGTATTCTAAAAAAAACAAAAACAAAACCCCAATGCAGCTCCACCAAACCTTAATAACAAAAAAATCAAAAAGAAAAAAAAAAGTCCTAGCAGCTGCATTCCCAGATGTTCTTATAACAACTATTTCAAATCCTGCCACCCGTTATTATTCACTCCTTCTGGTTGTGAGATATTTTCATTTCCATTCCTTCCTCTTAGATTATAAGTTCCAAAAAAAAACTATGATAGGATAATCACAGAACGCTGCTACCATTGCAGCCCTCTGTTAAACTTGCTCAAGATGTTAAATCCAATTCAGAATAAAAAAAGAAACTCCAAGTCAGGATGAAGACTTTATAATCCATAAATCCAAATCCATATAAACTTTAGGAATTTTATAACCGGTATCCAAAATTGTCCAAGCTTTCTGATAACAACTGCATCTGATGAAGGACTTTAAGACACTCATTAGTTAACTCTCGAATTTCCTCGTTAGAATCTGGTTCCTGCTGTTCGATATCACCATCCTTTTCTTGCGGAGCATTGGACCTCTGCTGCTGATCATCTTGAATAATAGTATTTCTTGAATCTTGCTCCAGCAGTTCAAGGTCCGGTGCTCCTAGATTAGGTTCACTGATGTAGTTTATTTTCCCATCTGAGAAGTCCATAGTAAAATCCTCCAAGAAACCAGATTGCGCTCCTTGTTCTTTTAACATTCTTTGATTCATTCTTTGAGTCTCATCCTTCTGTTTACCTTTTACAAGCTCTCTTTCTTGTTTCTTATTCTTAAGGTCTTTCGAAGCTCCCTTAAAAATATTTTTATAAAAATGTTCCGCTTTTTCAGTAGTATTCAAGCAATATCTCGCTCCGTGATATCTAAAAATTATACCGGCTGGTAAGTCCCATCTAAATGGGATATTACTTTTCTTCAATTCTTTAGTTAAGAAAGCAAATTCTTTCCTTTTCTTTAAAACCTTCGATGGTAATTCTTTAAAAATATTAATTTGTTCACCTTCTACTTGCACTCTGGCAGAGTAGGACCTTTGTAAGATGTCATCTCTCAACCTTTTATCAGTAAAGTAAACAACAACATCTCTGGATAAGTTCCTTTGTTTGGCTACTCGTGAGTTGACTCTGTAAGCTTTCTCTATACAACCAAGAATTATCTCATCCTCAAGCTCTAGTAGTTCAGCAAGAACCTTTGCAATAGTTGCTTTTAAATCTCTCTGGTTTTCTTTAATACCTCTTACTCTGATAGCAGAGGCCATAGTTTTAATTTGAAGCATGATAATATCATTCTGTGTAGTCTGATTACTAATCTCAACTTTCACAAACCTTTCTTGTATTTCTTGAATCTGGGAGCCAATTTCACTGCTAATTTCAGTTACTTTCTCCTCCATTTCAATCACCACATTTGAAAGGTCTGAAATTACTTTAACAATAGTTTGACTTAATTGGTCATGCTTTCCAGCAATCAAATCCACAAGATTCTTCTGTGAGTTTTTAATTTTGTCAACTACAGTCAATAAAGGAGTTGTTATAAGTTCTTTTAAGTCCCCTTCTGCCAATCCAGACAATTGCTTCATCTCAGCTTTATTCTTTAACTGGCTCAAGGGGGAGCCCCCCCTTCCTTTAGTCATCTTTATTTTACTTTAAATGGCTTTAGTATACTACTTCACTTTGCCATACTTTACTTTAAAAAAGATATCCAAGAAAAAAAGGGAGAGAGAAAAAAAAAAATTCTGTTTACTTTAAGTGACTCTCCCATAGCAAGGCATTCATTTCAAAGCTTCCGTTTTCAATCGCTCTGGCATTCTTTCAATTAAGACCAGTCGCCATTTTAAAAAAAAAAACTTTCTTAGGAACTTTCACTTCTCTTCCTCTCCTTCCCCCCTCCTCTCGTTACTCTTCCAAAAAATCAGTAAAGAAATCAGTTTTAAAAATCCATACTTGCTTCATCTTTGCTTCTTTCTTTTCTTTTCTTTTACTTCTTTCTTATTCCATAGTCGCTGTGGTGTTGCTTTCAGCGTCTGGCTCCGCTAATTGCTTAGCGGAGGACAGTCCCGTCGCGGAGCTTCTCTGGAGGTATGGAGGGGGCCATCCTTCTGAGCCCTCCCCAGGACAAACGAAACGATCCTGGGGCGACTCAGGGGGCCCTACCTCACCCCCAGGAG
Source organism: Masticophis lateralis (assembly GCA_030761175.1). Taxonomy (NCBI): domain Eukaryota; kingdom Metazoa; phylum Chordata; class Lepidosauria; order Squamata; family Colubridae; genus Masticophis; species Masticophis lateralis. The sequence goes on from JAUDYJ010000005.1 coordinate 98,041,333, forward strand.
CTCTGCCTGCTCCTCCCACTGAGGAGCAGGTTGTTCGAGCCGCCTGCCAGCTGTGAGGCGGCTCTAACGCGGCGGGATGCCGGCGGGCATGGAGGAGCCCGCCGCCGACGAGGAAGGCGCCACCGGAAGTCCAAATGCCTAAATTTTGACAATTTATGCACCTTTTTCTCTTTTGAAAATAAAGGGAAAATGAATATTAGGACAGAAAAGACACTGGAGGATTTAGGGCAGGGGACTCGCAACTTTAAGCTTTGCAGGCTGAGGAATTCTGGGAGTTGAAGTCTTAAAGTTGCCAAGATTGAAGACTCCTGATTTAGGTGTCAGTTTGGAAGCCATATTAGGCCGGAAGCTTCCATGCTGCCACCTTCTCATGTGTGGGAAAGTAGGAGGGGAGATTTAGTAGAGGGGTTGCTGGTAGACATAATAGCATTCTTCCTGTCGGTCAAGGTCAGGGCAATCCGGCACCTGGAGAAGGAGTGGTCGGAGTGCTGAGTCGAGATGGGATGGATGTTGATTGGAGCATGTGATCGACTGAGGAGTGAGGGGATGGTTTTGGGGGTTTTGATTTACTGAGGGAAAACCCGGACCTTTCAGATTCGGGTTTTCCCAGATCAACCAGTTGATCTATTCTAGTAAAAAGAACTTTGGAAAATGCTTGCTTCTGCGTCTTTATTAGGAGTTGGGGTTTTCTGGAACACTGACATTAACCCGAATCTCTCTTAAAGCCTAACCGTACCCCGTAAGGGGCTGTCGGGGGTGCTGAGCCCCAGCATCTACCTAAACCTTGAGTGGTACGAAAACTCAGTGAAAATGGAGGAAAAAAGAAAAATCGTAGAGGGGGCCGTGGGGATGGATGCTCAAGGATTTACCGACTCCTTGCTTTCTCCTTCTGAGAAAATGGTACGAGCCATTGAGGCTGCTGAGGAAGCCCGAAGGCTGGGGGCTCGGCCCAAGGCGTCAGATTCCTGGAAGAGTTGCCAGTCTGATCCAGCTCCAGGAGGGGAAATGAAGTCGCCCCATGAGCCAGAGTGGAGGATGGGGACAGCTGTGGGATCCGGAGACTCCTGGGACTGGGACTTCGCCTAATGCGAAGCCAATTCTTAACTGGGCTCCCAGAGCATTTTGAATGGATGGAAGTAGGAAGTTACGCACCCATCTGCCAACCTCTTGCGGTGAGATGGAGATTAGTGCAATCTACATTCACCTTCCCTGATCCGGGACCTGGGGAGGGAATTAGTAGGGCGCAGACACCCCACTACCTGGCCAGGGATGAAACTAGTGGATCAGTGCAGCCTGGCCATCCTGCAGCTGTGAGACACCAAACACAGCCACCATACAGAATGCAAAAAACCCCTTTTGGGGCCCCTCGCCAACCTGTCTTTGTGCTACCTCCTGCTAAGAGTATACCGCCAGGCTGGGGATTTTATCCCGGCCAGGGGTGGGTCCAGTGCCAGTGGTATCCAGTGCCATCTGTTCCAAGCTTCCAGGGATCCCCATGGCCCCAATATGGCCCAACGATCCTGGCACCACAGGGGGGCAAACAACTCAGCAGGCAGCCCCCCTCCCCCAGCAGCCAGCTGGAGTACAGCAACCAGGAGCAGCTCCGCAACAAGTTCCAGCTCACCCAGCCGCTGCCGGGGCCCCTCCACCCATGAGGCCAACGCCACTCCGCTTCAGAGCATGTGATCGACTGAAGAGTGAAGGGATGGTTTTGGGGGTTTTGATTTACTGAGGGAAAACCCGGACCTTTCAGATTTGGGTTTTCCCAGATCAGCCAGTTTATCTATTCTAGTAAAGAGAACTTTGGAAATTGCTTGCTTCCGCGTTTTACTTGGAGTTGGGGTTTTCTGGAATGCTGACATTAGGGGCTGCAGATTTTCAGTAAGGTTCAAAAGAAAAGAGCTTCTTTAGATTTCACTGACTTTTTACAATTTAATGTGCATGTACATACGAAGTACTAATTTCAGAAGAGAATAATCAAAATTCTGTTTTTATTGTTATGACTGCAAGAAGAAAATATTCAAACTCTTGCTCTTGAGATATCACTGGTTGACTTGAACAATTCAGAAGTATTTAAATACTGTCTCATAAAGCAGGTTATCAATTATGAAAATGTTGATCTCTCAGCCCTTACGATGCAGTTCTGTAATCCCTCACTCTGGGAAAAATAGATTTGGGACAAAGCCTCTCTAGGTCGATACCAACCTCTTGAATGTGTCAAGAAAGCACTTGGTACCCAATGCCAATTTTTCAATGTAGGCATTATTTATTGCTCTTCCTTGCACTGATCGGCAGCTTTCCAACTATCCCTCCATTTCCCCAATAACATCAAAGAACAGTTGTAAAATAGCAAAGAAAAGGATGCAGTCCAGGTTTTCCCTCAGTGTTGGTAGATAAGGATAAATAGGGTCAGTACCCTAAGGGGTTCCCCTTTATTTTATTTTATTTTTTTCATTTTCTTATCTGGCAAGCATTCAATATGTATAATTTTCCAACATAGCAGGGTAATAATGACAGCAAGTTCCTCTTCTTACATTCTATCTTGTCATACTGCTATTAAAAGCCGATGAATCCTGCCAAAGAAGTAGTATCCTTGTTTATCCACACTGTAGTTTTCCAAATTATGTTCTACAGCTGTTGATGGATGGGGTTTAGACTTCTCTCGGTTCCTATAAACTGTAGCCAGGTTTCACTTATGAACTAGCATGATTCGTAGGGTTGACATTCCTTCTTTCAGGCACTTTATATAATAACCTGTATGGTATAGATTGGCCAAATTCTGAAGCTCACAATTTGGAAGAGGGGCAAATACTAAGAAATAATTCAAAGTTGGTACATGAGATGAAATTAATACTTAGTTTCTTTGTATTCTCTATAGAAGCGGCATTGAGCAAAGGTCGTTATAATCTACTGTATGTGATAAGATTTAAAATTAAGTCACTTTAAAAATAATTCATATAATTAAATTAAATTTGTAGTACAGGTAGATCTTAACTTACAACAATTCATTTAGTGACCATTTGAACTTACAATGGCACTGAAAAAAAATGACTTATGATGAGTCCTCACACTTACGACCATTGCAGCATCCCCATGATCATGGGATCAAAATTCAGCCACTTGGCCACCAGGATGTATTTATGAGGGATGCAGTGACCCCGGGTCACATCCTCACCCTTTGTGACCTTCCCAGAGGTGGGCGGCACATGAATTAACAACCGGTTTACCCAGCCCCCAAAATGTGAATTCTGTGCCTGCATGCGGCCTTACGTGCATGCACTTTGCTCGCGTACGTGGCCTGCACGCATGTGTGTGGCTTAAAAATGCAGCTAAATAGGATGGCATAGCACCGGGGCGGGCAGGCCCACCTGCAGGTCGCAACTACCGGTTGGCCTGAACCGGTCCATACCAGCACCAGCCCCCCACTGGACCTTCCCAACCAGCCTCCAACATGCACAGTCAATATGGGCACCCAGATCATTGAATGACTGCATGAATCATTTAACAACTGTAGCAAAAAGGTCATAAAACTGAGATGACTCATTTAACAACCTCCTTTCTCAGCAACCGAAATTCTGGTTCCAGTTGTGGTCATAAGTTGAGCATCACTTGTATATTAGCAATTGAAGGCCCTAGGATAACCAAAAAGTCCCAACCTGGCTTCTCAACTCAAGTACATGAAAAGATGGACTTTGCTGGGCTTCTCCAAGCTTAAGAAGATTCATACCAAAACAGAATTCATTTTTGGCAGACATTTCACATGGTGTTCTAAGAAGTGACGTCCATAAGAACCCAATAGAGATTGAAGGGACCTTAGAGGTTTTCTTGTCCAACCTCCAGGATGAAAGGGTATCAAATGCAAAGAACCCGGATCACTCATGAAGTTCCAATTCAGAAGATTTATTGCTGAAGTTTATACACAAGTTCTAGGCAACTGTTAACTGTTAATCTTGGTTTTCAATTCGGTTGTGAAGTTTCAATTGTGAATGTGAAGGATGTGTGTTTGTGTTTTATTTTTATAATTATAATGTACACTGAAGATGGCATTTAACTTTGTTGTACGACGTGCAATGGCAATAAAGTAAAGTAAGTAACTAATGGTCAGCACGAAAGACAATGGAATTCCAGGGTGGCTGGACTTGGAGCATTTGTGGAGACTTAATAGTTCTAGGCTGAGTCTCTCTTGACTCTGCCCCTAGGCGCTCCTCTATTCCTACATCTTGACATCTATAACTGGCTTGGGGTATATGTGTATGATGAAAATATAATAATTGCAATATTGATGATTGGAATTGACATTCAGTGGTTGTTGTTGTTGTTGTTGTTGTTATTATTATTATTATTATTATTATTATTATTATTATTTAAATTTATATACCGCCTATTCCTCAAGGACTCAGGGCGGTGAACAGCCTTGGATAAAATAAATCATACAAAAGTTAAAAGATTATTAAAAATACATTAAATAGTTTAGGCTTAAGTCAAATTTAAAACACCCAATTTATATAAAACTTAAAAGCCAATTTAAAGGGGAGAGTCAAGCCAGACCAGCCTGCTGGAATAAAAATGTTTTGAGGGCGCGGCGGAAAGTGCGTAAATCTGGGATCCTCAGTATCTCCAGGGGGAGCTCATTCCAGATGGCAGGTGCCCCCACAGAGAAGGCTCTCCCCCTGGGGGCCGCCAGTCGATACTGTTTGGCCGACGGCACCCTGAGGAGCCCCTCTCTATGGGAGCGTACTGGTCAGTGAGAGGCTACTGGTGGCAGAAGGCGGACTCTTAAGTACCCAGGTCCTAAGCCATGGAGCACTCTGAAGGTGGTAACCAAGACCTTGAAGCGCACCCGGAAGACCACTGGGAGCCAGTGCAGCTCGTGCAGGAGGGGGGTCACATGGGAGCGCCACATCCCCATGTGACCCCCCCCCTTGAAATACTACTGGTTTTACTATAAAATGTAGGAAATTTGCCTTCAAGCGCCCTAATGTCTTGATCAACAATCTGATATTGTTTTGATAGAGTTGGATCAGTCTTCTTTTCCACTAACAATCTTTTCTTAAAATTTTATGCCTTGAATTATTTATCCATATAAAGTTCAAGGATGCTGTTCTGTGATTAATTTCACATTTTTAATTGACTTTCTGCAAGGTTGCAGGTACATTTTGCAAGGGTGCAAAATGAGACAATTCGCCTTGTGTTGATGGGTGTGCAAGGTCACACTGGTCAGGCAAACAGAAAAAATATTCAGAAATGCTAGTCCATCTGGGAAACCAGCAGAGCAGAAAGAAAATGGGACTCTTGAGACTTGCTAAGAGGATGGAGTGGACTTCCTAAGGCTGCACATATAGCTATTTGAGGAACTTCAGTTATTAGAAATCCTATTATTTTGAAGAGCATTTTATTTTATTTTATTTTATTTTATTTTATTTTATTTTATTTTATTTTATTTTATTATTTTATTTTATTTTATTTTATTTTATTTTATTTTATTTTATTTTATTTATTTATTTATTTATTAGTTCGATTTATATGCCGCCGTTCTCCGGAGACTCAAGGCGGCTTACAATGCGTTAAGCAATAGCCTTCATACTTTTGTATATACCTGCTTAGTAGGGCTCCCCCCCCCCAGCGGTGTTCTTTTTTATACAAAGTCATCTTGCCCCCACAATCTGGGTCCTCATTTTACCTACCTCAGAAGGATGGAAGGCTGAGTCAACCTTGAATTTTATGATTAGTATGTTGTTACTATCCTTAACAGTATTGCTAGATTATACTAGCAATACTGTTGCGACTGATGTAATATTTTATGTATTTATTTGTGAAATTTATTTGCCACCTCTCTCATAATGGGGCTATTCTAGGCAGTTTACAATAATAAAAAGGAAGAAAAATGATAGTGTAAACTAAAATAATAGAACAATAAAATAAACAATGACAGATGAACACAACATGAATAATATATCAATATAACTTTGTGTTCTTTTGACATAATTTTATTTTTATTTGTAACATTTTATAGCTAGGTGTGGTACAGATATTTTTATCTTTTTATCCCACATCTTTTACAATGAACATTTGATTGTAGATGATGGATGCTTTTTTGGTCACTGTTCCTGTGAACTGCCCCAGGTGTAGAGTTGATTTGACAGTACACAAAAAGAATAAACAAAATAAAACATTTAATGAAGGTATGAAAAAGGAAAGGTCCCCATATTGGAAGAGATAATAACACAAAGGATTTATTGAGACTATGTTTATGATAAAAAGAATCACTAGACCAGCTGCTCAATGGAGATGACAATATTTAACTCCTGTTTTAGTCCAGTTTTCTCCAATTAAAAAATGAACAAACCATGTGTCCAACCAGGAAACTGTGAAGAACTGGATGAGAGGTCGTTGAGACTTTTTATTTTTGAGTTTAAATATCTAGCATCTTGTGAATTGCATTTTGGATTGTGGAGGAACCAGCTGACAGCCAGATATCTTATCTTTGAGAGAACCTAGAAGGGCTGATAGTGTCCCAGGACTAGGAGACCCCACCTCCTATTTCCAAAAAGTGAGAAAAGGAAGATCCAAAAACACTACAAATGTGACAGTTCCAGTTCCTCTGGGAAGACTGCAAGTCAGAGTGTAAAGAAATCCATCTTTAACCATCCTGAAAATCATGCAGTAATTACTAGAAGTCAGTAGAGATTTCTTATGAAAAAAAAATTAAGCTTATCTCAATTTTGATCACGTATCTTGCTTAATAAATTATAAGAGCAATTTTGACTTAATCAAAGCATTTGACAAAGTACCCTATGACATGTTAATTAGCAATCTAATGACATGACAGTGAAGTGGATATACAGCTGACTCAAAAATTGTAATCAGAGAAGTTCCTCTTCAAACTGGAGAAAAGTGTGAAGTGGGGTGCCACAGAGTGATTAGTTTCACGCCCTTTCCTTGTCAATATTTTTATTAATGACTTGAAGAAGCAGAGGATGTGCTTATTGAATTTACTCTTAATAGTAAAAGTAGTTTGATTTTTCCTTTGTTTGATGTGCCAAAGTATGTCTGGAATGTTTTAATTTGGATTTGTATATCAAGCAGAGGTTACTTCTGAACGGTCCTTCCAACTCTATGATTCTATGGCCACAGAATGTAGGAGTTGGAATAAACTATGAAGACCATTCAGCCCAATTTCTCTGCCCAGTGCAGAAAACCATAGTGGCATCCTTGACAGAGGCCCATCATCCTGTGTTCAACAACTTAATAAAGGGGAATCCTTCCAAGATAGCATATTCCATCATTGAATAGCTGCTACTGGTTGGGAAATATCTCCTAATGGCCACTTGAAATTAACCTCCTTATAATTTAAAACCATTGTTTTTATCTTCTGGAACAATTTTGCCTATTCGTGTATGACAATTCTTCTGATGTTGCAAGCAATTATCATCTCTCCACAATTTTCTCCTATCCAGGATACTTTGTCCAATATTTTCACTTGTTCCACAAGTTTTCTTATTCGATGTCCCATTTTGGTTGCTCTTCTCTGGAAATTTTCCAGTTTATTAACAACTTTTTTAAAGCGGTGCAATGTTCTGTCTGACCAATAGAAAGTAGGGAGGAATAGTTAATTTCTACAATCTACAGAGGTATGTAAATGTTTAGGAACCTTGGTCAAATAGTAATTTCATTGAATCACTAATCATTTGATAAACCTCTACATGATACATTAAGTACTAGTGTCTACAAATTTGAATGCACGCTTCACATAAATAGTGCAGTTGTTTGGATTCAAAATGATAGCGCAGGTAAATTTGACTACCTTTCTAGTGTGTACCGTAATTTAAAACACTTCCATTGGGAGAAATTATAGTTTCCAAATCTTCCCTGTAGAGATTAAGAGACTTTCTCTTCCTATTTTTGGATTTTTCCCACACGTATCGGCAAAACTCTTCCAGTTCAGAAGTGTTAACCTTCTTTGCAATCATGGCATATTCCAGATCTCCCGTATATATATTTGCAATATTCAATTCTGGGCACTAAGAAGGGCATCTCAATATCACTACCTTTCTTTCTAGTAAGTACTTTGTAGTTGACTTGGATATACATTTCAGATGTATCAAAGCTGAAAAGAAATTGGGTAATTCAGGAAAACAGTGAAGGACTTTTAGTTGGCTACAATAAAGTTTGGAAGTTGCTTTTTCTCCCTGAGGAGACGTTACATTCTAGTCAAAAGGGTTTCCAAGCTTCTGTAGCTGCTGTGTCCAATTTTCTTATTTTGAAACCATAAACAACTACACATAAATAGTAACGATTCATCCAAACTTGTAGAAAGATGCAGCGTTTAGCTCTGCTTCAGGTGGAAGTCATGAAAAATTCTGCTCTTTTAAGGATTCATGGAAACTCTTTGTTACCACAAATCCTTAAAAGAGCAGAATTTGATTAGGGGTGTCTGAACTTTTGTATTCAGAGGCAAGGCATAACAGGTATCAAATTGAGTTTGGGCTTCTAAAATTCTTATTAATGCAGAAAACCTTCCAAGGTAAATCTAAAAATTTACCATGAAAAAATCCTGGTGGTAAAAACATCCCTGCGATCCTGTGTTGGTTGGAGAAAATACTTTGTGGAATTTTGTCACAACACTTTCTGCGCTATATAAGAAGCCAGGAAACGCAATGGGGAAAACACGGCTCCAGTCTAATCTAGAGACAGCTGCAGCTCTATTAAGTGTTCAGTGCTGGTTGCTCTGATGCTTTTTGGAATCCCTGTAGCATCTGATCTGAAACTGGATTTAAAAATGGCAAGCTATAAGAGTGATATGGAAAAAGACGTTATACTGGATATACAAATAAAATTGGCTGATGTCTTAATAATTGAAAGGGATAAACAAGTGGCAAACCAAAAGAGCAATTTGGATAGCTTTCTTATACTGGAAACCTGTTTTGTGCAAAGGGACAAAGAAAAAAATGAAAATAAACTGTAGGAAATTATTTGAAGGGATTCAAGGTTAAATTGTTTAAACGTAAAAGGAAGAAATATAAAGTAAGTTTATTTGATCAACATTAAAATAAGACTATTTATTTTATGATAATCCCTAATGGACTTTTACTGATCAGGACTGAACCACAAGTTTTTAAGGATCTGTTCATTGATAAGAGATGAGATATGGAACATAGTTACATTCTAAGAGAGGGGGATAAGTTGTTAAAATTGTTTTTACTTATTGTGATGAGGGGGGAAGTCACTTCTTTATATAGGTAGTCCTTGAATTACAACTATAATAGAGACTGCCCATTATGATTATTAGTCATGATGGTCGTAAAGAGGGTTGGTCTGACCTGATTTTATGAACTTTTGACTGACCTGATTTTATGAACTTTTTTGTGGTGGTTGCTAGGCAAATGCAGCAGCAGTTAAGCAAACCAAAGTTTGCTATGGAGCCGGTTGAGCCAAACATGAGAAGTAACTACCAGTTTTCAGCAAATCCATTGTAAAATGCAGTCACATGACAGGAAGAACTTCAAATCCGAGGCATAAATAGGTACTTATAGTACCAAATAGGTAGTTCCATTGGAACTGTTTAAAGGATTATCTTTGTATTTCTTTACTTTTTGTTTGCTACGTTTTTTCTTTTCCCTATATATTTTTTTTTCCTTCACTATTTTTTCTTTCTATTCTTTTTATCTTTCAGCTTTGTGTTACAAAAATAGAAGAATTTCTGCAGCGTCAACTGGTAACTGGTTCCTTCTACGAAGATCAGCAAAGCTCCTTGGATTCTGCTTAATCTTCATTTATATATTGTTTGCTACCCTGGGCAGAATTATAATAGGCCTGTATTTGAAATCAGGGCATGTGGGAAAGAGTCCAGTATGTTACTGGCAGATAACATTGCATTTTGGACAATCGTCTTTTTTAAAAAAAATTGATTTATATGCCGCCCTTCTCTGAAGACTCAGGGCGGCTTACAATACGTTAATAGCCTTCATACTTTTGTATATATATACAAAGTCAACTTATTGCCCCCACAAACTGGGTCCTCAATTTACCTACCTTAGAAAGGATGGAAGGCTGAGTCAACCTTGAGCCTGGGGAGATTCGAACTGGTGTAATTGCAGACAGGTGGATGTTAATTACGGTGCTTTAGTCTGCAGAACTAAACCAGGCTCTGCCCCTTAATACAAATATCTAAAGATGTAGAGGTTTTTTTGTCCATTGCTATGCATTTTCTATTCATAAATCCTGTTGGTTGGCATTTTTGCTGGTGAAGAGCAGTTCTTTAATCTTCAGAGCTTTCCTCCTTTAAAGATTAACTTCCCATAGATTGAGAAATTACAACTGTGCCCAACACATACTATTTAATCATAATATGCTTTCTAGCTACATCATGATGTAAAAAGATTGAGTTCAATGAAATGTTAAAGGTTGCGTTGATATGGTTCTTGTTATTCATTCTTAAAGCATAATTTTAGTCTTTTAGAATATAGTCAGCGATTTACAACTAATTAATGGTGTACTTGCATGATATTTTAAAATCCCCTATTTCATCTATACGTTGCTTTTTTATCCCTTTTTCCTGTCTCATTTTTATGTCTATTTACATATCTTCTTTAATGTCTAATACAAACAAAAAAAGAGGCAAGTCAAGGAGCTTAAAAGGGATGAGAACTGCATTTCACAGGATGAATCAATCACTCCAAGCCAAAAAGTTTAGGAAATGTTTTATTTTTTTTTAAATTTAAAATACTTACAGCCTTCCCTTCTGTTACATGTATAAGCTGGCTAAAATAACTCTATCTTAGCATAATTTACAATATATTACAACTGCAATATAACAAAACCAATTATAGTCACCCAAGATTAAACATACATGATATAAACTAAAACACAGCCAAAAAGAAAACATAAGTTAAATCACTAATTACAGCTCTTCACATATTTTCTGGAAAAACCATCTTTATTAATGTTAGGAAGAGCAAACCTTATTAAGACTCCAAAACGTCTTGTTCTTTCTAATCTGCCTTACCTTTGAGCCTTCAGTGCTCATTATTTTATTATTATGTATTTAAGAAGATCAAAGGCTTCCGTAGTTCAGGATACTCACCTTAAAATTAGAACCCGGAAGAATTTAGCTAATCCACAACACTGGCCCATGAAGAATGAAGATAATCTTTGGGCCCCAGAGAGATTGCAGGTGTCAGGTCAGAATATTAGTGGCACACCTGTCAGCAATTGGAAGTGCACAAGTCCACGTACTTCCCTTTCCTGCCTCACAATCCATACAGCCTTTAATTTTCAGACACATCTTTTTTCTCACAGCTCCTTAAGAAACCCACAACACAGACCATAATTAGCCAGAAAAATAACTCTTCGCACTTCGGAATTCTTTCCCCAAGGGGGAGAGGGAAATCCACAGCCTGCAGGCTGCTAGCGAAGGCTTCGTTGTTGCTGCAAGAATAGCTAACGGAGCAATTTAGCAGCTCTCTCTTGTTCCTACCTCCTCTTCCCTTAAAAAAAAAATAGATGTATATGCCGCCCTTCTGCGGAGACTCAGGGCGGCTTTCAATGCGTTAAGCAACAGCCTTCATACTTTTGTATATTTATACAAAGTCAGCTTATTGCCCCCACAAACTGGGTCCTCAATTTACCCACCTTAGAAAGGATGGAAGGCTGAGTCGACCTTGAGCCTGGGGAGTTTCAAACTGGTGTAATTGCAGGCAGCTGGAGTTAATCACAATGCATTAGTCTGCTGAGCTATCCAGGCTCAGCAGATTAACGGGCCAGGCTAAAATCCGGCCGGGTGGTTTGCAGCCAGGTGTTCGGTACAAACGCAGCCCCTGTGATTTTAATGGCCCAGGAAACCGTGGTGGACCCCGCTTCTTCTGCCCTCTTCTTCCGATTCTCCTCCCCAGCAGCAGCTGCAGGGGCACAAAGACCGCCGGGCCTTCGGCCTCCCGAGCCCCGCGGAGAGACAGAAGCTGCCAGACCCCCGCAACCGCAGGAAAACGCCGAAGGCAGCCCGTCCACCGCGCCCCTCCGCTGCTTTCCCCGCGGCCCCCGGCGCAGCCGCCGCTCCTCGCGAAAGCCGGGCCTGGCCTTGCAATGCCGGCCGCCTGCTAAGCGGGACTCAGCCGGCGCCCTCGCCCGCCGCCAGGCCGGAAAGCGGAGGGGCAGCGCCGCCTTTGCAGGCCTGGGCCGCACCTGCTGGAAAGCCTCCCGAGCCGAGCCCCGCTTGCCCTTCGCCTCCTGCCAGGCCGGGATAGGCGCTGCTCCTGCGGGATCGGCCCGACGGGGAGGCGCCTCCCCAGGCAAGAAAGCCGCCTTCCCTGGCCCGGCCCGGCCCGTCACGCAGGCGCAGCCTCCGCCGCTCCGCCCGCCCGCCCGCCAAACGCGGCGCTTCCTTGGGCCCCCGGGGCTCGGTGGATGCTTGGCGGCGGAGATCTCGCGGTGCTGGCAGCCGGCCCGGGCTACCTTCAGACGCCGCCTCCTTTTCGTGCCGGGGTCGGGGCTGTGCGCAGTGGAGCGGGCGGGGAGGCGCGCCGGCGGCGGCAGCAGCAGCAGCGGCGGCAGAGGAGGAGGAGGAGGAGGAAGAGCCGGAGCCGCAGCGGCCGGAGGCGGGAAGGAGGAGCGCGCTGGTCTGCCTTCGCCAGCGCCGCCGGAGCCTCGCCCAGTCCGATGTGCCTCCTGCGGCGGCGGCGCTGCTGCTGCTGAGCCAGCCGACGTGCCGGCCGAGCCTTGCCGCCTCCCGCAGTCCGAACATGGCCACCCCGGCAACCTGCACCCGCTTCACCGACGAATACCAGCTCTACGAGGAGCTCGGCAAGTACGTCGCCCGCCCGCCCGCCCCGTCCTTGCCGCGCCTTCCGGGGCCCTGGAGCCCTCGCGGGTCGCCCTGGCCTCGGCCTCCCGGGTGGATCGCTCGCGCCCCGGGCTTGGCAGCGCCGCCTGCTCAGCCCCCGGGCACTGCGGGCTTTCCGCGACTCTCCCCGGGCTGCCGCCGCCGCCGCTGCCCGCCCGCCCGGCTTGCGCAGGAGCGGCGTTGCCCGCTCCTCCGTAGTTGCTCGAGCCAGCTGCAACTTCTGCGGCCGACGGGGGCGGAAGGGGCTGCGCAGCGCCGAGGCAGCCGGAGGGGGCCCCGCGGAACCCGGCCCAGGGGGCTGCGGCACCGGCGCCCGCTCTGGGGACCTCGTGGCCGGGGAGGCAATCCGGGCGCTCCCGCTGGGAAGGCCAGCCTCACCTGTCTAACTTCCAGACTCCCCGTCCCTCCCTCCCTCCCTCCCTCCCTCCTCCTGCATTACGGCAAGGACCTTTGCTACGTTTCTCCTCCATCCCTCGAGCTCGGCTCCCTGTACGCCTCCCCTCGCCCCATCCTCGCCCTGCACCGCTCCTGCCTTTCCCTCTCCGTTTTTCTCCTCGACGCCCACTGGAGGTGAAGGGGCAGCGCCTGGGCAGGGAGGCCGTTAGGGATGCCCCGGGTGGCATCTTCTTTTTGCACCGGTCTCTAGGCATCCCTCCGCTCGGGCTTGGACCTTGGAGGGGTGGGGGGTGGAGGAGTCCTTTGAAACTTCTGTGCAGGAATGGAAGCGGCTGGAAAGCGCTGTATCAGGGCAAGCTGGGTCCCGATCTAGAAAGGGTCCCTTAGATCGGGGGTCTCCAACCTTGGCAACTTTAAACCTGGTGGACTTCAACTCCCAGAATTCCCCAGCCAGCTTTGCTTTTACTTTTTTGGCTGGCCCCTATTTCAGGGTGCTATTACTTTCTCAGCACCAGACAAGATGGGGATCCGATTTCTTCTCTCAGAGAAATGGAGACTTCCAAACTATTTTGTCCACGCTATAACTACTTTTGAGGAGGCTGCTTTGTGTGGTGGCTTGTGCCCCAGTCTCAGGACTGGGGCTTCCCTTGCTAAATTTGGATTGACCGTGTTATAAAAGGCCACCATGAAATACATATGGAGGCTCTTCCCATTAGAGTAACAGTATTTCACCTCTGCAAATGGGTGCTGGAAAACTGGAATAGGAGCGACCATCTGAGATTTTCCCATCCATTTACTCTGCTGCTTTGGAAGGCTTGGTGCTGAGCTATCCCAACGTATACTCAAGAAAATGAGTAATGGATTACAGTGAGCTCATGTGGGGCTGTGTTCATGGTTAATCAAATTAGCAATAGTCACAGAACACACTGAACCGTGAAATAACTACATTATTTTAGTTTGTATAATCCATTGAGCCACAAACTACATTTCAGCTGCAATCCCGGTTTCTGTGTCCAAAGTGATAGTGGGAGGTCAGGCTGGAATCCAAGAGTAAATTAAGTTAACAAACCTCAAAACTTGTCACTTTTTTTTAACCCATGCTGGCTGCTTTCCAGACCATCTGATTTCTTGGAAACTTTCTCTTATTCTAATAATTTTTCAGTTTTTAGTTCCATAACCAATTGAGCATATGGGTTCTTTAATTAAATACCTTGACAGATTTAATCCTTCGTTCTTGATTCAGTTTCATGGGATCAGACTCTCCGTATTTCTTCTAGGGGTGCTTTCTCAGTGGTACGGAGATGCGTGAAAAAAAACTCATCTCAAGAATTTGCTGCAAAGATCATCAATACCAAGAAGTTGTCAGCAAGAGGTAAGTATCCGAGCATTGCTTTTAATCAAATTCCTATGCAGGATAATGTTGGAGAATTGATTGCAAGACCCTTAATTGATACAGTGCGGCAAATGTCATCATTGATCTTCTTGGAATCAGTGTTTCTCTTGGCTTTGATTTTGGAATATGCTGCCTCCAAGCTCAAACTTAGAATGGATTCATTTCTTACTAGATACTAAAGTCTGGAACATCGTGAACTGATGCTTAATAGTGAGCATCAGATTTACCACCTACCTAATAACTCACTCAAACTATTAGGGAGTTGGTGTTATACGTTCAGAAGTATAGAATGCACTATGACTCTATTTGGACTGATTCCTTTTAAACTCATAGGGGCTTAATTCTAAATAACTTTGCTTAGATAGAGCTGTATTGAAAGTGGCCCAAAATATCACATCAGGCTTCTCCAATTCAGGTGTATTTTATTTCACATTTAGAAGAATGTTGTAATCAGAAAGAAAAGGGATTGTTAGTGGAATTGTCTAGGACCTTGTCCTTAAGCTGATGCTGTTAGAAGTAATAATGCTTTTGTTTCAATTGTTTTGTTGCAATTTGGGGCTTAATTTTGTGACTATTATTTATATAGTGATGCACTTTTCCAGCCTGGGAATTTGACATGTGAAAAAATCTGCTGGAATTTAGGAAGAACAAAAAGAGTCAATAATAAAGTCATGTTTTCTTTTCAGTGATATTATTCTTTGCGTGGGTTTAGCTATGGATTACTAACACACAACATCAACTCCACATTACTTGAATATATGTGTAAAATGGTACTCATGTAATGCTTAAAATGATGCATTCCATGATGTTTATCTACTCATCCAAGAGCTCTGTTTATACTTGAAGAAGTCCATAATAGCATGCCACCATGCTTTTATACTGTTTTGAGTAGCTTGCAGTGGCATGAAACGTGTAATCCAATTCAAGTACAAGCATTTACTTATTCAGTGGCTTCGGTAGCAAATGTTTATTTATTCTGCGTAATTAACCAGTATGTATAATGATATTTTCAGTGAAACCAGGGTATCGATTTAATCCTAATCAATGTGATATTTCTTTACTCATTTTCCAATTATCTTACCTGTTTTCAGGTTTCAGTGCATCTAGCTGATGACATGCAGTACTTGAATTAAAGAGTTGTCTTTGTTGCAATATTAATGTTATTGTTTCTTCTTGTAATTCCTCCATGACTTCTTTAATTGCATCTTTAGTTCAGCGTCCTCTTGATTTCCTCTCCCCTCCTTTTTAGCAACACTAACAGCCTCAGCCTGTTAGGCAACAACAGTGGCATTACTTTGCTCTGACTTAAGAGCTCCCAACCAGGAAATTCCTTGTTCATAACATACATTTGCCATGAATTTGAGGAAGGGGTGCCTGTCTCTCAACAAGGGGAGGAGAGTAAGGTTCCACAAATGCTTTTTCAACCATTGTAGATGGTGGAAAATCAAAGACCTAAACAGGTGCAGAGTTGGTAGATAAAACTCTTCTCTCCGTTTTCTACCACAAAATATAGATTATGATTATTTTTATTTACCACATTTGTGTCATTTTGTCCCTGCAATCTCTCATTTCTTTTCATGGCAGTCCTATTATATAAGAAAAATGTCAGTTGTCCTAACAATTACCTTAATGTCTCAGTGGAAATTAGAATTTCCCAGTATCCCTTGTAAGTGTTGCAGCATTTTGGTTTTTCAATGCATTTTGGAAGAACTGTAAAAGAAATATAAAGCAATCATTAGGGCAAGTAATACTGTGCTGCAGTATACCTGATATACCCTAGTCAGAGAGGTTTATCAGGTGGGAGAAAGGATAATGGATTACATTATCTGAGCCTGGATAGCTCAGCAGACTAATGCATTTTGATTAACTCCAGCTGTCTGCAATTACTGTAAGTTCGAATCTCACCAGGCTCAAGGTTGACTCAGCCTTCCATCCTTTCTAAGGTAGGTAAATTGAGGACCCAGTTTGTAGGGGTAATAAGCTGACTTTGTAAAAAAATATACAAAAGTATGAAGGCTGTTGCTTAACGCATTGTAAGCCGCCCTGAGTCTCCAGAGAAGGGTGGCATATAAATCAAATTTTAAAAAAAATTAGTGCACCACACCTCATTAAAAAGAGTACATAATTTTATTCAAATTCCTGACAAATTTATGCAGCTTTGGGAGAATAATTTCAAACTAAAAAAAATTGATATATTTGGTCATAGATTATGTTATAAGAGAAATGAGGTGTGGATTGATTGATTGATTGATTTGCAATAGTAAACCATTGGACTAAAGGATCTGTGTCTGTGAATAGAGATTTATTATTGATTTAACATAAGATGGAACAGTCAGATAACAAGGCCTCAGCGTCTACAAATTGGCAGTAGCATTCAGTATTGAATGGCAGGTATTCTGGCAAAATCAGTACAAATATTAGTGGTGCCAGGAATCAAGGATAATTGTTTTTTGGTGATAATAGCAGATATTACCTTATTTTTTTGTAATAAGACAACTGTAATGACATCTCAAAGCTATCCAGAGCTTAGGAGCAGTTTTTATTTATTTATTTGTTTGTTTGTTTAGATTTGAATACCGCCCTTCTCCTTGCGGACTCAGGGCGGTGAACAGCCAGATAAAAATAGTACACAAAAGTTAAACAATTTCTTTAAAAAAAAGCATATAACTTTGGCTAAAAATTAAAACCATTAACCATTAAATATTTAAAATACCCAACCCTATAATACAGATCTTAAAAATTCAGCGGGGTCAGGCTAGACCAGCAAGCTGAAAGAGATGAGTTTTCAGGGCCCGACGAAAAGTCTGGAGGTCAGCAATTGTTCTCAGTTTTGGAGGAAGATCGTTCCAGAGGGTAGGGGTTATAAGTTAGTTATAAGGCAGAAAATATAAAGGAGTGATTGGTCTAAAATGACAATAGCATCTAAATTGATTCCTGTGTATAAGTATACCATAAAAGATGAAAGGAGAAGATCACTTTTTATCTCTTCCAGGAAAACCATGGGTCAGGTCTTGCTACTGCACATCTGTAAGGAAAGCTGCATATTCAGCATGAATTCCTATTGCTGTTGGTTCTGCTGTCATTTTCCTCCTGTTGGGCTCCGATTATTGGTTGCTCTGTTGTGTGGGAAAATGTGTCTGAAGTTGGGCTTTGCTTTGACCATATGTTGTGTGCAACAAGATTGCCATACAAATCTGTTCCTTTGTGAATCACCACTATGTGGAGATGGCAAAATAAACCACAGTACACACACAGAATGATGGTGCAGATTGTGATAAGGGTGTGAAAATTACAAGAAACAAAATCTGTCAGTTGTCATGATGTCTAAATCATGGAATAAGAATTTAAGGGCCCAGACGACTATTGAGCTGCAATGAAACATGAGCCATTATCACTAGCCAAGAAAGTAATAGGCAGGGATTTCCAACCTTGGCAACTTTAAGCCTGGAGGACTTCAACTCCCAGAATTCCCCAACCAGCTGGCTGGGGAATTCTGGGAGTTGAAGTCCTCCAGGCTTAAAGTTGCCAAGGTTGGAGACCCCTGGTCTAAAAAACATCAGTGACCCATGATCATGCTTTTGCTAAAAATTCATTTCAGCACTTTTCAGAACCATGAAGGGTGGAGCCCTGAGTATTACATATTGAATAGAAGAGCAAAGTAGAGAAATATATAAAGTCAGAAAACACCAAGAGGAACCCTTTCGGTCTCTGTATATAAAAGAACCTCTGCTGGAAAAAGGAATCTGGCAGAGGGTGTAGGATCAGATATAGCTCTGGGTGACTTAAGAGGTGTTTAGTTTCTCTGGTGCTTCAGAACAGCAATGTGAGTCAAGACTATGACTAAATACTCCGCTCAGAAAGCATTGGAGCCACAGTAACACCAGCTGCAAAGTGGCAGCGAGATCTCGCCACCCCATTTCTTTCTTTACAAATTCAGGCTGCTTGTAAGAAAAACTGTGGTGCAGTGTTTCCTCTAGCAAGTATGCGTCGGCCTTGATCATTACTACTTCCTTTAAATATCAGCTTTTTTACTCTTTCAGTACTCTCTTGAGTCACGTGTTTTAGTGTATGCTTACGTTCTTTCCTTTAACGTGCATTGGCCCTCTTATCTGTGAAATAAAACTGGTTTAGAGTGGGGCAGCTTACATTTCTTAGTGCATGCTTCTGTGGGAGCCAAGATTCTTGATGCTGACAGAGACACTGAAAAGAGAAGTGAACATTTGCTTCATTACCGGAGTGGCCGTTGCAACCTTCCTTTGTTCTGTGCTCTCACTAGCTTGAGGTTAGCAGAAGCAAAGCTGAAGAACTGCGATCTGCTGCTGTTCTAGTAAGGAAGGAGGTGGATTGGTTGGAAGCCTTGTCTCCTGCCCAGTGCTTGCTCTGCAACTGTCTTTCCTTCCTCTTGAATCTCTCATTCTCTGTCCGCAGCACAAGGGGTAGATTCTTTACTTGGATGCAGATAATACCTTGCATTGTAAAGCATCTCACGCTGCTAAACTTTGACGTGGATTTAGAATAGTAGCTGTCATGGCTGCAACTTTAGTCCAGAATTGATTTCATAACTGGAAAAGAGGCGTTGAATTTGTTTCAGGCATCACTTTAGGAGAGAAGGGCAGGCTGTTAAACTGTTTCTGAAATGTTTGCTGTTTTAGCTTTTCACTTCATGATATCTATATTGAAGTCACATGAGTTTCCTTTGCTCTCTTTGAGAGTCACTTCTTTCTGTAAAAAGTATTAATAGAATGTTTTCAGAGTGGATAAAATAAAGTATTCTGAACCTTTTTCATCAAGCTTGTTTGCCTAGCAAAGAACAGAGGCAATCCCTGGGCCACAGTCCATACCTGACGTCCCATCTGCCATGCCAAGATAATGTTCTGCTAAAATTGATGAGAAAATAGATGAAGTTAAATGGTATTATTTTTTTCCCCTCCAAAATAATGCTAGGAGGCCTTTGGAGGCAAGATGCCTTCCTTCCATCCATCCCCATTCCCAAATTTGGCTGAAACCAAGCTGCTGAAATTTCTGAACAGTGATGCAGTTTTTATCCATTTTGGGAGTGAGGAATAAGCGTGGCCTGCTCTCATCCCTCCAGCCAAGCTTCTGCTTCCATTCCCATATTTAGGCCAGCAAAATAGGCAAGAAAACATTTGCCTACTCCATTCTTATTATATAACACTGATGATCTCTGGTGCCCAGCAGCAGATCAAGGTGCCCAGAAGAGAGCAAATAGGAAAAGAGTAAACCAGAACAGTAGAGCGAGAGGAACCATTTGAATTCCTGTAGGTAAAGAACGAGTAAAAAAAAGAAAAAAAGTGGAATCTGGCAGAGGATGGAGTGGTCAGATGTTGCTATGGGTGACCTGAGAAGTCTTCGGTTTTTGCAAGGCTCTGGAGTAGAAATGTAAGTCAAGACTCTGGCTAAATACTGGTAGTCCTCGACTGACAACTATTTATATAATGATTGTTAGAAGTCACAATGACACTGAAAAAAGTGATTTATGACTCTTTTTTCACATTTAAAACGGTTGCAGCATCCCCATGGTCATGTGATCAAAATTCGGACACTTGGCAACTGACTCGTACTGGTGACTCTTGCGACCTTCCGACAAGCAAAGTCAATGGGGAAGCTAGATTCACTTAACATCTGTGTCACTAATTCAACAAAGGCAGTGATTCACTCAATAGCTGTGGCAAGAATGGTTGTAAAATGGGGTAAAACTCACTTAACAACTATCTCACTTAGCAACAGAAATTTTGAGCTCAAATGTGGTTGCAGGTCGAGGACTACCTACATCGGGTAAGAGGTTGAGCTCAGCAGAGGTGGTGTTGGAAGCCATGAGATGTTATTCCAGTTGAAAGTTAATGGCACAACTGAGCCAATGATTGCTTTCATTCTTTTACTGAGTGTTCAGGCTGTTCCATTTTCTTTTTCCTTTTTGCCTGGAAGAGAACCACTTTTAATAGTGATTTCTCAGCCTTAATCCTGGAGGCACTACTTCCTTGCTTGGTCATGTTGCAATTAAGCATCCTGTTCTTCATGTAATTAAATATGGGCCATTGAGGAACTAATTTGCATTAAGGTTGTGACTTGCTGTAATGTTTATGTCTCACTAAACAGTCAAGAAAGTCTTTTCCCTTTCTCTGCAGCCAGTTGGATAAGGGAGCCCCAGAGAAAATTGTGGTGGAATGACGTGAATGACCCCATATCACCCAACCAAATAAATCTAATTTATTTATAGCGTTTTTATCCTGCCCTTCAAACAAAAGCTCCCCAAGTGGCTTACGTATAATCAAGGAAAAATGCATTCTATGTTGCAGCCTTACAAACAAAAGAGATCATCCAGAAAGGAAAAAGTATATGGAGAAAGGTGAGATAATGACCTCTTTCCTCTCCCCCATTCTTGGGCTTAAACAAGAGCTACTGAAGGTCCAGAAATGGCGCTGATGCAGTTGGATCTTTTAACAACCACTTGACTTCCTCATTAGGGTCTAATTTGGCTTAATAAAATGACAGGTGTTGCTGTTCTTTCAGTTTGCAGGATTTGTGGGGTTGGAATTACCGATCATTCTTCGGAAGGAGATGCTGGAACTCATCCAGAGACATTGTGATATCAACGGAAGGACATAGTAGGACCCAAAGTTGCTTTTGGACCCAAAAGGGAACTGGATTTTCTTGGTTTTTCTCTTTGAAAATATTTCGCTTCTCACCCAAGAAGCTTCAGAAGAAAAGCGAAATGATTTCGAAGAAAAAAAAAAAGTCTAGCTGCCTTTTAGAAAATCGCCTTTGGGACAACCATGACCTGGGTGATTAACAATCTCCATAGTCGACATGTTAAGAGTACCCTGGTAATTTTTTAGCTTAATTTTATACAGATGAGAGTTGGGAGACAAAATGCTTGTATCAAGTCTTCACCCTGGAAAACAACCTCAAAACAGACCAGTATCAATGATGGCATCACATTGCCCAAATTCAGCCAGTCTTGGAGTGCAGCGAGTGTAATGCGGGTTGACCAGTCTTGCTTTGAAAACTATTTTTAAGTGAGGTATGGAGTGTTTCTGCTACCTAATCAAATTGGTTCCTCCTGCCTTCCTCCTTAAGAGTACATGGATTATGAAGCTTTAGATTCCAGGTACTCAGGAATGAAAATTAAGAGTTAAGGTGTTGATTTGAAATTGGCTAAAAGAAAAAAAAACCCAAGTATGAAAGTGAACAAAATGATTAAATACAGTAAAGACCAAATAATATCTGAGTGCAGATGGGTAAAAGAGCTTCAGGAAATGGGTAACTGAGTAGAAGGAATCAAATTTAACTTGGAAAGTCAGCAGATGGTTTTTGAATCTCTGACTGGATTATTTTGATTTAATGTACAAATTAGCTGAAGAGCTAACTATCACAAGTCTTTGTGCTGAAAATAATTTGTGATTCATCTTCAAGTGTTTGAAATTGACACAGATATAATATTGGAGTTTAAAAGGGCAGGATTGACAAGTACTAGTCTGTTAAAACTTTATTGAATAACAAAACAAATATAGAACTAGCCAAGCAATGATATTCAAGTAATAATATTTGGTAATATGCTTTTGTTAGATGGGGCTTTCTTTTTCTCTTTTGCTTGTGTCCAATTCTTAGATGCTTCCTGGACAAGTCCCTGGAGTTTTCTTGGTTTTTCAGAAGTGGTTTGCCATTGCCTCCTTCCTAGGGGTGAGAAAAAGAGACTGGTCCAAGATCACCCAGCTGGCTTTGTGCTTAAAGTGGGACTAGAATTCACGGTCTCCCAGTTTCTAGTCCTGTGCCCTAAGCACTACACCAAAGTGGCTCCCAAATTTCAGCTTGGGGATCATGTTTTAAACTTTTTTATACTGAAGAATCTGTTGGTTTCCAAATTCCCAGAATTCCCAGTCAGGAAGCAAAACTCTAGTAATACAAAATTGGCTGTGTTCAACTTATATTTTCCTCCTTTAGTTTTTCATGAAAGCCTAACATTTTTTTTTTGTGGAATCTGCAGAATACAATTTGAAAAAAACAACAACCCAATTCATTTATCTGATAACTGAAATGGGGCTCAAATGTCTTCATTTGTGAAGAAATCTGGATATATCTGCAACATCAGCATAGATATATTCCTAGAGGAATATGAGGTGCCTTTCTGGAGTAGCAACCGTTAGAAAGCTAGTTAGCTTTAATATTGGTTAATTTTTTCCAGAAAATGTGAATTTGTCCTGGAAATATGGAGAAAAAGGCATGAGATGCAGACTGATTGTAGGAAGCACAAAACATTGAAATAGTAGTGACATGTCTTGCCAATTAGAAGGTGGCTGTCAGAATTTGATAAAGTGAAAGAAATATGCACAGTGACAAAGGCCATTATTTGAGTTTAGACCCTTCTAGTTCAAACCTTGTCTCATTTATAAATTCACTGATGCAGTTCGGATATGCATTAGAATTATGCAGCTAGTATCTTTTTCTACAGGGAAAAGATCTTTCATTTCTGGAGATGAATTGCCTCATAATATTAGTAACATAATGGATTCGTACAACTTCTATTTATATTAAATGGTTTTAAAATGGCATTGTTTTTAGAAATTCAGTCCAAATACATATATTATGTAAATGGAGATAAATTTAAACACAAAAATACATAATATTCCTGAGAAATGGAAACAATAGAGAATAGAATGGAATGAATGAGCTGAAAGGGACCCTGGAGGTCTTCTAGTCCAACCCCTGTTCAAGCAGGAGAACCTATGCTATTTCAGATAGAGAATGTTGAACACTGTGGTGATTCCCCATTGTTAAGTGCAGTAAAAAATTTGTTATCCCATTTCAGAAAAAGCACATCATTTGTGTTCTTATACTAATCTGACTGTAGACCTTGTTTTCAGGAAATGTCTTGAAGTGAGTCCTGGATTGAGTTAACTTTGTAGCTAAATAAATGAGGATTCATTCCAGCACAAAAGAGTCTCTTTCAATTCTTGTGCAAACTCCAATGCCATAATTGCTGCATTATATAAGAAATCTAAAATCTTGGATGGATGCCTACCAGTGAACTGATGTACATTGCAAAAATGGCTGATATTGAAGCCAGAAAATCAGCCTCTTTGATGTGTGCTTGGATTAAAGAGTTTTACTGATCACAGTGTGGATTTCCGGCCATGGGGTCTGTATGACCCTATGATGCACAGTGTGGATTTCCAGCCATGGGGTCTATATGGAGAACTGGCATCACCAGGAGTTCTGTAAGTTAACTTCCACATTTCTGGTGGCCTTTTTGGCTGATGACGACTGACCTGATGCCTTTCACGTGGGTAGCAATGCCCCTGCTAGTCCCCAATTTAATTTAAATTCAACGATGTACGTCTCAAGTGATGCCCTGTACAATTGGGTAGCAACTTTTGCTACATTTTTGCCAAAAATGTCTGTCTTTTAATAAGACATTAAATAAGACTTTTTGTTCAGAAAAGATACTACCGGACTACTGATGTTTTGTCTCTCCTGGAACAAAATCCTACTGAGAGATGCCTATTATTCCAACATCATTACACTCAGTAGTTGGTCTGCAATAGTTTCATGGAGTGAATGTTAGAATGTTGTTCTAAGTTTTTTGCTGTGGTAATTTTTGAGCTAAACTTGGTCTGATCTGGATGTAGATCCAGTATTCAGCTTCTTTTTTCCCAACTCTCATCAATAAATTTAATGCAAATAATTGTTTGCTTCTGTGGGATTTAATGGGAACACAATGCCAGGTGCTGAGGATGATGGGCATTCTTGAATCTGTATTCACTTTCCTTGGTACTTCCAAACTCCTTTCCTCCAGCTGACATGTTTAGATTCTTTCAGTAAAAACTGACAAGCCTTTAGATCATCTTTATTTCTGAGTAAACTCTGCCCTCCCCTCAGGCATTCTTAGGAAATAAAAATAGAGGGGAGCTATGCCTCAGTGCTTTGTTTGGAAATGTGCCATTCCAATTTTTTTTTGTGACTGGCCATGCCAGTTAGGACAGACATTTTGTGGCTAGACTAATCTCCCATGGCAACCATGTTGTGAAGTGGCTGCGCAAGTGCCTCTGAAGGATGTTAAGTTCTTGAGACACACACTGGAGTTGCAGATTGCCTTGGGGTGAGAAAGAGAGTGAGTGTGTGGAGAATGCAACTACGTTTTTGGTGCTATAGAGTATTATTTTGGTTTGTAGTACATAATGAAAACTTCCAGAAAATATTCCAGGGCCATAAGATGACAAATGCCAGGCCATTCTTTCATCACCACATCTTAGCCCCTATTCCATTTTTACCATATTTAGCACCCAAGTAAATGAAAGCAATGACAGAACTGGCAGGGGTCCTAGAGGTCATTTAGTCCATCCTCTTGCTGAGACCAGTATTGGTTAAAACATCTCTGGCAGACAATCGTCCAGCCTCTGTCTGAAAATCTTTAACAAAGGAGAATTCAACACTTTATGTGGTAGCCTGTTCCACTGCCTGACAAATTATATTTACTTGATTTATATAGCCACTCATCTTACTTGTAAGCGGCTTACAGTAAAGCACATAACACAAAATAAATGATACAAAACAAGAGTAAAACAAGAATAAAAGCAAGGCACAATCTAAACTATTTTCCACATCGCAGAAGATGGGCTGGGTCTTGAGGACTTGAGCACAAAGCCAGGTTTTTAAGGCATGAAAAGCCAACAGGGCCAGGGCCAGTCTAATCTCAGGGGAAATGATACTCTAAAGCAGTGGTTCTTAACCTTCCTAATGCCGCAACCCTTTAATACAGTTCCTCATGTTGTGGGGTGACCCACAATCATAAAATTATTCCTAAAACCATTGAAAATATGTGTTTTCTGATGGCCTTAGGTGACCCCTGTGAAAGGGTTATTTGACCCCCAAAGGGGTCGCGACCCACAGGTTGAGAACCACTGCTCTAAAGGGTGGGTGCTAAGGCAGAAAGAGCTCTCCTTCTGAGCCCCACCAGCCAACACTCCTTAAGAGGAAGCAGAACTACCCCTTCTATTAAAGAGGTATTAACTATCTCCAGAACCAATCATATATTTCTTCCCAGGAGCCCTTAATCAGCAAGGAGATTTAAAGTCAGGAGGTTCCTGATCTCTAACCTGGACCTCCTTGTAATTTGAAGCCACAGATCCTGATCTTGTCCCCTGGGACAGTAAGCTCTCTCTTTTTGTGTTCCTTCTGATACTTGAGGACTGCCATGGCATCTTTTCTGTAGGCTAAACATACCTACGTCCTTTAACTATAGGACTTATTTCTTTGAGGACCAACCACCAGGTATGGTTGGTAGTTAAGTCTGCAGAAACCTTCTAAATAGCAAGAACAAAAGTGTAGTCCTGGTAGAAAGACATTCTAGAGGAGAAGTTCTCCTGCTGAGGAGGATCTCTTCTAGTTATCTCTTGCTCTGTGCAAGACCCACTGAGCATATTCTTTTTTGAGTAAGCAATCTTGCAGATGACAGGGCTCCAAATGATGTAGACTGTATAACTAGCACTATGAATTGCATCTGGAAACTGCAAATGGAGTGCTTTTCACAGTACTGGTATTCTGTGGCAAGTATCCCATTGCTTCTGTTACTGTGCAGATTATTCCAGATTATTTATTTATTTATTTATTATTTTATTTATTTATTAATTAGATTTATATACCGCCCTTCTCCTGACAGACTCATGTTCTCCTGACGGACTCATTATGTTCAAGAACAGTGTAGAGTGAACTACAGAACGCCAGAAAGTGTCAAGAGCATGAATACCTATTACCAGCCCCTCCTGTCCCAACCATACCTGCCATACCTCTGAGCTACAGTTTTCTTACTACTATTCCAGCAGGAGATGAGAATCCAGGAGGACCTCCACGTTGCTCACCATCTCCTTTTGGGGGAGCAGAGTCCCATTGAGAGTTAAAGTTGATGTTCTCCTGGTGTTAGCTGAGTTTTGAATTCGGCTCCTTTTGGCCTCAGCTGTCTTGGTTCTCCCCAACCAGACCCCTGCCTCCTCCAGACACAAAGGATTTCATTGCATTTCCTGTTTGGTCTTGGGTGGCAATGTATAATTGAGCACCATCTGCATACTGAGGATTACTGTACCCCAAATGGTCATAGTCCCCCCCCCCAGCTTCATGTAAATGTCAAATAAAGTAGAGGATAGAATCGAGCCCTCTGGTACTTCATACTAAAGTGCCAAAGGTCTCACCACCTTTCTCCACACAGACTCCCTGAGTCCATTTACTCAGGAAGGGTAGAAGCACTGCAAAATGCTTTCCCCACCTTTCAACCCCATAGGCAGTCAAAGGAAGCAAAAAGGAGCATGGTTGCTCACCCTGGGTTGAGACCCAAGTGCTGCCATGGGATAGGGTGAGCTCCCATCTTTTGCTCCAGCTTCTGCTAACTTAACAGTTCTAAAGCCTGCATTTTCAAGTAGACAGGTATCACTGGTGTGCACATTAATGGGGACATGAAAAGAGCCCCAACTGGATGTCTCTGGGGCAACAGTGATGTTGCTCGCTAATCCTTTCAACCTGAAAGCGTTTTGGTGCTTCCAATATGAATGGGATGCGATGCAAGTCCAGGAAAATGTCAGTGTTATCAGAAGCCACCAAATGCTCCAGGAAAATTCTTCCTATTCAAGTTCCATCATACACAATCAACAACAGTTATCAACTATACCTATATGTGTCCATTTCAGATATTTAAATGATGTGGATTAACAAAATGTTAGCTTTAAAAAAGCAGGTCTCAAAATGGGATTGTTTTGGAACCTTTTCAGAGCGATCGGCACACATCCCAGAAGTTTGAATCAGTTCATTTTGCATTGGAAACTGTTTCGAGCTGGAGACATTTCAAATTTAAGGTGCTTGTAGTGGTTATTGCTCAGTTAAGGTGCTACTTCAACTACTTTGAGGAGAGGTGTTTTTACATTGCTGTTTTCATTGCTGTAGAAGAAAAATGAGAAGGCTCAGAAGTCTTAAAAACATCCAACCAAAAAACTCAGAACTCTGGTATAGATGGCACCTGGCCCCAGCCAGACTAGCAAAAATGTACCCAAATTGTAACCCGACATGCTGGAAATGTAGACAAGCCCCAGGAACATTTTATCATCTTTGGTGGCTCTGCCCAAAAATAAAAAAATTCTGGACGAAAATTGGAAAATGGATAACAGAAATAACAGAAGAAAAGATAGACCTAAAGCCCGAAATCTTTTTATTAGGTATATTTAAAAAAGAAATTAAAAAAGAAATTAAATATATCATACTACATATAATTACAGCAGCAAGATTAACCCTAGCCCAGTATTGGAAATTAGAAAAGTTACCAACAGAAGAACAAATAATTCATAAAATATATAGGTGCGCAAAGATGGATAGATTAACTCTAAAATTAAAAAATAAGGAAGACTCACACTACTATCAAATTTGGAATAGATGGTATGAATGGATTGACAAACAAGGAGAAAAAAAACAGATGATAAATACATCAAGAGACCAAAGTTAGTAAACTTACACCGTCAACATAAATATACCATAGCAAGTGAAGATAAATGTATATATATGATTATAATATTGAAATGTTATAGATAGAAAACTTTTGCTTAGTAATATTAGAACATAAGTAATACTGAAATGTATTTCGTTTTTAGTTTTAAGATTGTTTTTATGACTTTTGTCTTTTTTGTCTTTTATCTGTTTATATCAAATAAAGTTGATTTTAAAACTCAAAAAAAAAAAAAACCTCAGAACTCTGCATTTAGTGGCTCTGTTAGGAAAATTTGGTGTACAGACAGAATTATGTCAGCTTGATTTCCCTGTGTGTCCTTTTGCCTTGTGTGACGCCAAAAGAGGACAATTAAGAGGGCTTGGAAATATTACTGACATCAGCTGCTGCTTAATTCGGATTTTCTCCTTAAGCTATTTGTGCATCCTGTCTGTGTAATACGAACAAAAATACATTTATATTTTTAAATATGTTCAAAGCACCCACCATCTGTGAAACTTGTTTATAACAATCCTATAATGCAGGTTATATAAATTGAAAGGGAAGATTGAAGCTGAGTGAATATCTTACTTTAGGCCACTTAGTGGATTAAGGGCAGAAGGAAAATTATGAATTAAAATTTTTTTGTTGTTGTCAGACTGAAAACTTTTCTTCTTTCGTTGAGGGGCAAAACCAATTTCTACACACTGCACAGATTATAAATAACGGCATTTACACCAGTGTTTTTCAAACTTGGCAACTTTAAGACATGTGGATTTCAACTCCCATTATTTCCCAGTCAGCAAGTTGGTGGGAATTCTGGGAGTTGGAGTCTACACATCTTAAAGTTGCCATGTTTGAAGAACACTGATTTACACTAACAAGTTACTTGTTGATTTCAAGAGTCGGTAAGAATTACGTTTTCCTGAACAGAAAATGTTACGTCTGTCCTCTTTCTTCCACAGTGGTTGCCTATTCACAGGTTAAGTGCATTTGAATGGAATTTGTATAGTTGTACTCGGGTTCTTTTTATAGTGGCTTTGGCTGAGGCAGAAGATAATGGTAGTTCTCCCGGGAACTCACAAATGCTTTACTGGCAAAAGTTGATTAAATACTAGAGCGGAGGGGTTTTGGAAATCATTCCATGATCCAGCTCACCCTGCTGGAAGAGGGGGCTGCCACTGCTGTATTGTACGTGCTGCAACATCCAGTACATCCAGTTTGGAAAAACTTCAGCCTTGCCATGGCACCAGTCCCACATGAGGAGCACTCAAAGACAGTAGGCATTTTGCCACTGGGCAGTGGTGCATCTTTACCAACAGGGTTCCTGTTCAAAGCACAATCCCATTTCTCTCTCTCTCTTGAGAAGATGCACATACCTATGAATGTATGCATAAAAAGTATTTTATTTGTTTATTTATATCCTGCCTTGATTACTTTACAAATAACTGAAGTTGGAGAACAATACACAAAACGTCTTCAGCCTCCTATTTTCCCCGCAACAACAACCCTGTGATATGGGTTGGATTGACTGGACCAAAGTCAGGCAGCTGGCTTTCATGCCTAAGGTGGAACTTGAACTCATGGTTTCCTGCTTTCTAGCCTGGTGCTTTAACCACTAAACCAAACTGGCTCTCTCAAAGAGCAAACTGCTCCATAAGTTGATTTAATAATTAATTTACTGCGGGAAGAATCATTGGTTTCATCTTGCTTTCCTCTGATTCGCAAGAGAAAATTCATACCTTCCATGCAGAAATCAAACTGTATCAACTTTACATTGTTTATAACTTCTTAGTTATGTTGTGCATATTTTATTATGCAACAGAATTATCTCATTTCTCAGCTCAACTAAATATAATATGAAGCATTGCAAGGCCGAAATGACAATGTTCTGCTTGTTTGTTCACAAAACCAGTTTAAACCAGCTGGGCATGCATTCCAACAAGGAAGAATATTTTTTTAGCAGCCGTGCATTCATAAGTCCTTGCAAAAAGTTTTATTGTGAGTACATATGAGAATGTCTGTTCTTTGAGATGAGGATCACTTCTGTTGAACCATAGAAGGAACGATCATGAAATAATTGCTTGAAGAATTTTATTTTTGCTGTAAGGAAAGGTTGTGGTTTGGCGTTCCCAGCAGGGAGTTTATGGTATCTGAAGTCAGACTTGGAAAAGTAAAACAGATAAGCAAATAAAGTAATGAGCTCTTTGACAGCTGCACACCAGTCTCCTACTGCAAAATCCAAATATGCATTTACACTTGAATGTTGACTTATTATAATACGCAACATCTGGCAGTTGTAGGTGCTTTATGTTAACAATAACTTGGCACTCTCCTAGATAACAATGTGTTACAGCTACAACTCCCATCTAACCCCAGCCAATATGGCTGCTGGTCAGACTGATTGGGGTTCATGAAAGGGCCGGCAGGTTTCAAGCCTCAGGATCCAGAGATGGTAGACCCATTTGGAGGAAATCAGCACAAGAACGAATTGGAATTGTATGGAATTGGGTTGGTTCAGGCGGGGTGACTGAGGCAGGTCTTGAGAGTGTTATCTGGGCTGAGTTCGATCCTGTGGCTCCCGAGGACGTGGACAGGACTCTGGGGAGACTGAACGCAACCACATGTTTATTGGACCCGTGTCCCTCCTGGTTGGTGCTGGCCTCCCGGGAGGTTACACGAGGCTGGCTCCAGGAGATTATAAATGCTTCTTTGAGTGAGGGTGCCCTACCGCCTGCCTTGAAGGAGGCGGTGGTGAGGCCCCTCCTCAAGAAGC
This sequence comes from Masticophis lateralis, assembly GCA_030761175.1. Lineage (NCBI taxonomy): Eukaryota > Metazoa > Chordata > Lepidosauria > Squamata > Colubridae > Masticophis > Masticophis lateralis. Next base: position 98,072,216 of record JAUDYJ010000005.1, read on the forward strand.
CCTCCTTGGACCCAGCTATTTTGGCTAATTACCGTCCAGTCTCCAACCTTCCCTTTTTGGCGAAGGTTGTTGAGAGTGTGGTTGCGTGGCAGCTCCCTCGGTACCTGGATGAAGCTGTCTATTTAGACCCGCTCCAGTCCGGCTTCAGGTCTGGATACAGCACCGAAACGGCATTGGTCGCGTTGGTGGATGATCTCTGGAGGGCCCGGGGTAGGGGGTACTCCTCTATCCTGGTGCTGTTAGACCTCTCAGCGGCTTTTGATACCATCGACCATGGTATCATGTTGCGCCGGTTGGAGGGACTGGGGGTGGGGGGCACCGTTTTACGGTGGTTCTCCTCCTACCTCTCTGACCGGTCGCAATCAGTGTTGACAGGGGGGCAGCGGTCGACCCCGAGGCGCCTAGTGTGTGGGGTGCCGCAAGGGTCGGTCCTCTCGCCCCTCCTGTTCAACATTTATGTGAAGCCGCTGGGTGAGATCATCCGTGGTTTTGGGGTGGAGTTCCATCAGTACGCTGATGATACTCAGCTGTACATCTCCACCCCAGACCACCCCAACGATGCCGTGGAAGTGATGTCCCAGTGCCTTGAAGCCGTGCGGGTCTGGATGGGGAGAAACAGGCTTCGTCTCAACCCCTCCAAGACCGAGTGGCTGTGGCTGCCGGCGTCCCGATATAGCCAGCTGACACCATCACTGGTTATTGGGGGCGAATCATTGGCCCCCACGGAAAGGGTGCGCAACTTGGGCGTCCTCCTGGACCCACGGCTGTCCTTGGAGGATCATACGACAGCTGTGGCCAGGGGGGCTTTCTATCAGGTTCGCCTGATACGCCAGCTGCGGCCCTTTCTAGATCGGGACTCCCTGCGCACAGTCACTCAGGCACTCGTCACCTCTCGCCTGGATTACTGCAATGCTCTCTACATGGGGCTCCCCTTGGGGCGCACCCGGAGGCTCCAACTGGTACAGAATGCGGCCGCGCGGGGAATTATGGGAGCATCGGGGCGCTCCCACGTTACACCTCTCCTGCGCGAGCTGCATTGGTTGCCGGTGGAGTTCCGGGTGCGTTTCAAGGTGTTGGTAATGACCTTTAAAGCGCTCCATGGCTTAGGACCCGGGTACTTACGGGACCGCCTTCTGCCGCCAATTGCCTCCCACCGGCCGGTTCGCTCCCACAGAGTGGGCCTCCTCAGGGTGCCGTCAGCCAGACAATGCCGGCTGGCGACCCCCAGGGGGAGAGCCTTCTCTGTGGCAGCCCCCACCCTCTGGAATGATCTTCCTCCAGAATTGAGAATTATCTCCGACCTCCGGACATTTCGTCGGGCCCTGAAGACGCATCTTTTTCAACTTGCCGGTTTAGCCTGATCCCTGCCGCATTTTTAGAATTTTTAAAATTTTAAAATTTTTAATGTTTGTAGCGTCGTCGCATTTTAATATTTATTTGGTTTTAATTTTCAGCCTAATGTATATGTGTTTTAAGTTTTAACTTTTATGTATTGAATTTTTATTTTGGCTGTTCACCGCCCTGAGTCCGTAAGGAGAAGGGCGGTATACAAATCTAATAAATAAATAAAATAAATAAATAAATAAATGTCACAAATTCCTCCTTTTTTATGTGGCTTAGTATTTACCACAACGAGTCGGTTTGCAGTAATTCTTTATTTAAGTCTTATTAGATCTTCAGGTCCTAATTCCTTTTGCATTTTTCTGTTGTCATGTAAAAGTAAGCGGCCTTCTTTCAGTTACAAATCTCCTTTGTCTCTCTGAGGAAGTTTTGCTGAAGTGATATTTTCTGATCTTGAAGTAGTTATTTATTTAACATCTTTCTATACCTTAGCAATCATAAGATTATTGGCTTACATAGAAAAAAATACGAATAAAAACATCGATTGGCAACCCCCTCACAAAAGTATAACAGTAAAACCATAAAGACAAACATTGAATAAGGGACATCCAAACTATCTGGTGTTCAGATTCGATCTTCAGAAGAGGGGGTGGTTGACTAATTATGCCGGGATTGTTATGTTGTGGAACTGTCCTAGTTTCTCAGCTCAGCTAAAGAGTACATGAAACGGTACGAAGCAGTGTATATGACTTCCCAGATACACTTCCCAATATGTACTGCTTTTCAGATTCAAAGGCACACTAATATAGTTCACATCATATAGGACAAAAGGTTTTCTGATTTCCTGCAGGATCCTTCCAGAGAGAATTGATCTGGTGGGGGGGTTGGGGGAGGGGGGAAAGATCTGCTTTTATGAGGCTCTGCATTTTTAGAAGGTAGGATAGAGGCAGATTTGTTGTGGTTGGCCCAAGTAGTTCCAAATGCAAGCCCAGCTCTCAGGGATCTTCCTCAACCTTTATGGCATCTCAAACCATGAGTAAAGAGCTATTCGCTTATTGATATTCAGAGCTACTAAATACTAAATACTCCAACAGTGTGGGGCTCACATGAAAAGTATCAGTGTGTTTCTCTAGGGATGTCAAGGCCTGAGGGCCAGATCTGGCCCATGGGATATTTAGATCTCTGGTCCATGGGGCCGCCCTGAAAACAGCAAAGGACCAGCCCATGGTGCTTCTGCCAGTGAAAATGGGCTCCTAAGTTCCATTTTTGGCTGCCACGGCCTCTTGCAACCTTCTGCCAGTGAAAACCCATGCAGCCCTCCCGAGCTCCGTTTTCACTGACAGAACGCTCGGGCCACCACAGGTGTCCCCAACACGAGTGAGGTCGAGCTGGCCACGCCCATTCTGGCTACACCCAGCCCGGCTCCCCGAGGTGAAACACAACCCTGATGCGGCCCTCAATGAAATCGAGTTTGACACCCCTGATCTAGTTAATGTTGTATAGTATATATTGGGAAACCTTCACTCTTCTGTACCTTATGAAGGGAGGCAGTGTGATACAAAGAGCTCTGCCCCTTTTGTATCTCCCCCCACCCCCATTTAGAATTGCTCAGTCTTTAACACTACCTTGTATTTAAAACAATGGTTGCTTGGGGTTTTAGTATAGTATTGTGCATTCATTGTTCTTAATCAAAATCTAGTTCTTAATTAGTGCTTCATCATTTATATTACTATTGATAACATACTCCTAAGGAATTACTTATTGTCCACTTTTGTTTTGTTTTTAATTTAGAGTATGTCTGTTTATAACCTGTAAATCAGAAATGGACTTAATTTATACTTTTGTGAGCCATATTTGAAAATACAAAGTGAATATTTGAAATATTTTAATGAAAATGAAAAACACAGTGATATAGAGAGATGTTAAAGTTCTTATCTTACAGGTCATTCTGCATAAAGAGGCAGCATAGCCAAAATAACAAGTTGTGTTCATGTATCTTTGTGATGGTGGAGTAAATGAGATTGGAACTGCTCCATTGGTTTCTAACAAGCTGTCCGACTGGATCAGGTCTAACTCTGTGGCCTACTGGCTGGCTTCATGATGTGCGTGTCCACTTTAAGATGGTTCATCTGCAATGCAGCTGTTAGCTGAGGAATTCTGTAAATCAAGAGAGAGCCAGCCCAAGACCTGTCCTTGCTTGCATTGTGGCAGGGTCGCTGTTGCAGCAGGAGAGACGAGAAGGGAAGGAGGGAGGGAACCTGCATAAAAGAGAAAGTATTCTCATAGCTTGCACAGAGGCTCCTTAGCCAAAATCATCTTCTTTATGCCCACATCTGCACCAGCTGTTCTGGCTGGACGATGTGGCACATCTGGGCAGCTGTGGCCAGTAGTCCAGAAACCATAAAAAGCCATTCCTAATAACCTATCCTCCATCTAATCTTGTGTTTTGCTTCTCAGTTGATGCCCTGATTTCTGGGGCATCTGTTTTGTGTACAGGTAGCCTCAGTTAATGATAGCAATTGGGATTGGAATTGCTGTTGTTAAATGGCTGTCAGGGACAAGACACCAGGAACCAGGATAGAGTTCAAAAGTATTACAAGTTTATTTCATGCTACCTATTAACAAGAATCTGAACTACCAACAGTCAAGTCAACAGACTTCAAGGGGGGGCTGGACTTAGGTATTTTATGGGGGGTGTACTCCAAACTGATGATGTGTTTGCCCCCGCCCTCAGGCTCGGCTTGCTTGTCTCCTACAGGGACACAGTCGTGTGACTTCCAGCACCCCTTGTTTGTTGTTTATTCAATTAGTTTGCTGCCCATCTCACCATGAGGTGCCTCTGGGTGGCTTGTAATGTTAATAGGTTGCTGTTGTTAAGTAAATCACTAAAGTTGTTAAGCAAGGATGTCAGATGGTTGCCATTCGTGATCCTCTGCCGCGTTCCCCATTTACTTTGCCTGTAAGGAGCTGGCAAAGAAGTCACGGTAATCGTGTGGCTGTGAGAATTCTGAGGACCACTCATAAGTACCTCTTGTTCAATGCAAGTTTGAATGGTCACTGAATGAGTAGTTGTTAAGTAAGGTCAACCTGTATTGCTAGATTTTGGGGGAAAGACTAATGCTCCAGGTTGTGTCCCTAAGGGAAGTGTTGCTTGAGAGCCCCTTTCATTCTACTTTAGGCAAAAGGGCTTCAAGAGCTTCTCTTGAAAGTGTGACAAGACTAATATAATGCAAAATGCAAGTATGACAAATTATAACAGCAACCTTACCAGTTATAAGAGAACCACGAAGGTTCCTTTACAGTTAATTGATAATAGGAGCGGAAATGTTTAGTTTAGTTTAGTTTTATTAAATTTGTATACCGCTCTTCTCCCGAAGGACTCAGGGCGGTGAACAGCCAAAATTAAAATACATACAATATGAAAATTAAAATAATTTAAAACATAATTAAATCAATTTGGCTTTCCCAATTTTAAACCCATAAAATTAACCTGTTAAATAAATTTTTAAGCCAGCCTGGCTTGCTGAAATAGAAAAGTCTTCAGGGCCTTGCGGGAAGTACGGAGGTCCGGAATCAGTCGTAAGCTTCATTTCCCTTTTTTCTCTCTAGCTGGTCAGTACTCTGAAAGAACTTACGTGGGAAAGATGTTGGAAGACACTTCTGTATCAATGGCTTGAAAAATTTTCTGATTCGGAATTTGTATCTGGGTGATAACAGTTATATTAAAATGCAAAGTTCAACATCTCTTTAAAATTGGTACCTACTTGCAGCCAAGAATAATGTTGAGAGCTGCCCTGTGATATGGTTGAGTCCCTGGCCTTCACAACCCTACCACTATTAAACGAGGTTGTGATGGTAACTTGGAAGTGGAAAAGAATGTTAAACTGGTGCTTGACTTTGGCAGTAGATAAACGAGGATGCCCAATTTGAAAGAATCACAAAGGAAGCTAGATAAGGAAAAGGAAGTGCTGGATGAGGATCATCTCCTTTTGAAGGGGCAAATTCCCAGCAGTGTCTACACTCCGATTTTAATTAATTCTAAATTTGACTGCCTGGGTTTGTCAGTGGCTAGTAACATGGAACCAAAGCCAAAAGTATAACATTCTGCTTTGTAATGATGTGTCATCCTGGGTTTCTCCATATGGTAAGTTTATTTTCTAAACATACAAATAGGGTAAGGAAATTCTGGTTAGATTCCTGCTGAGTGAGGAGCTAAGGTGCTATAAACTGGCCTGGGCCATGAGTGCCAGCATCTGCCTGCTCTTGTAAGAGGCTACGTTTAGGATGTGCTCCCTGGGATACCTTGACTTACAACCACAATTGAATCCAAAATTTCTGTTGCTAATCAAGACAGTTGTTAAATGAGTTTTGCCCCATTTATGACCATTCTTGCCATATTTGATTTCTTGGTTGATTTTAATCCCTGGGGTGCAACAAAGTCCTTGTGAGGGGGAACGCAGGTATGAGACTTCCCAATGAGTTGAGATATCATTTTTAATGTGCAAAGAATGAATGTGCTAAATACTTGCAGGGGAAGGACCACTCTCCTTCTTTGGATCAAGTTGCCATGGAGGCACTGTGGCCAGTTGTTGGGAATATGAGGAGTTGGTAATCCAGGGTCAGAAGTTCATCATACCTCTTCAAAATGGTCATGCATCATATCATTTATGATCAACAATCCTAAAGCCATCTAAAGTGGTTTTGTTGATGGAGCAGGAATGAATATATTTGAGGTATACAAAGCCTGTCACAAAACTTAGCAATGTTCCTTATACAGTCTGCGGTTTATAGTTCTTGGCAAAATCCTGATTGGCTTTCTAAATTGGACTTCAGTATGGAAAGGTTCCTTAATGCTATTTATCTTCCCCAGTCAATCATCCTTGTCGGAATAGGCATGCATGACTGATTGGTATCAGTCCTATGCTAATATTTATAGGGAAGTTCTAACCTCTGGGAAATTTGTCCTGTATTTAGAAAAGCCTTTGCTTAATTTAAAGCAACCTTAAAATTGTGCCAGTGAAGTCTCAATGGAAGGGAACGTTTTCAGTTAAATTATATCAATCCCCAAAGACTTTTCTGCCCAGGTGCTTGCTATTCTTTATGTTCTAATACTTTTGATTATTTCTTTGGAGGGATGGCTGAGGAATACCTGGGCATTCTGCTGAGGGAGGAAAGGTTGTGTTACCAATGGTTTTTTTATTTTTAGAACATAAGAAACCTCCTTCCTAGGTATACTTTATGCCAGCAAATTTTTTCCCTCTTCTATCAAATGAACCTGTGCTTCTCACGCTTTTAACATTCTCTGCACCTTTATAGACTTCGTATATTTAAGACTGGATACAATTTTCTCTTTCTTTTCTGTTTGACCCCATGTATTTTAGCCAAGATAAATGAGAAGCTTTCTAGAAAGATAATCCCTTCTGTCAGTGAGGGTGTGTCTGTTTGAGTAGCTTTACAAGCTACTGCCACAAATATATTGTGGTAGAATTATATAGAACAGGAACAGTCAGTCAGCTGACAACCCATTGGCCAGATCCAGCTCACAAAATCAGTTGCTGCTCCTCAGTGCCATTAACAAATTTTAATTACAGAATAATGGAATGAATCGGATGCATATTTAAGGAACAGTACTAAGTCTGTTTATATAATGTACGTGGCTGTATTTATGTAGAAATCAATAGCCTAGGCACCAACCTGAAGGAAATGGTATATTAAGCTTTGGGCTGTTTTGGAGATAGTCTAGTCCGGGGCGGGCAAGGAGCCACATGAGAAACTGGGACTGTTGTAGGCCTGAACCACGGATTAGGGAGGGAATGGAGATTTTACAGTATACTTCCCCTGCCACGCCCACCAAGCCATGCCACGCCCACCAAGCCGCACCCACAGAACCGGTAATAAAAAATTTTGAAACCCACCCCTGGTCTTCTTACAAGCAAAGTCAATGGGGGAAAGTGAATTTGCTTAACAACCGTGGCAAAAAAAAAAAAAGTTGTAAAATTGGATGATGCACTTAACAACCGCGTCGTGTAGCAAAGAATGTTCTGGTCCCAATTGTAGTCATAAATCAAAGACTTCCTGTATACTCGTTTAAAATTATACTGATAAAAAGTGGCTGCAGCTTAGTTGTTTTTAGACCTTCTGTCATGAAGTTTCAGAGATTCCCCTTTTGGGGAACGCCATGCTAGATTTCACAGAAAAAGGCTGACAGAGTTTTGTGTGTGTGCATAAGAGGAAGCTGAGTTCATTGGGAAGGCTGCCTCTTCCTGAAAGTGAGAGAGGGCTTCCCCTTTCATGAGAAAGCATTCATTCGCCTGTTTTCATAGTGTCCGGCTGTCACTAAACCACCTCTGCTAGCTAATTCAGAGAAATGTTCAGAATGAGAGAGTGGTGACCCTGACACAGAGTCTTGTAAGGGAGCGATAAACCAAGAATATTTCATAAAGTTTCTGGATCCAATCTGGGTTGGTCACCGAAACCAGAGATTTTGTTTTTCAAGCTTTTGGAGTTGTGCTTGAAGTCTCTGAGAGAAGTTCTCTGAAGATGGGCTCCAGCACGAGTCCAAAAGCTTAGAAGACAAAACCTCTGGTCCTGGTGACTGACCCAGATTGCATCCTGCGACATTATCCTGGAACACGTAGATTCACCTTCGTTCAATAAAGTTTCTGTACATCTCAAGCATTGTACATTCAGGCTGCCAGTGATGGCCCGATCACATCAGAAGTACTCTGTTAAGTTTCCATTGCTACCCTTTATAACAGGGGTGAAATTCAGCAGGTTCTGACAGGTTCTGGAGAACCAGTATCAGAAATTTTGAGTAGTTCAGAGAACTGGCAAATGCCACCTCTGGCTGGCCCCAGAGTGGGGAGGGAATGGGGATTTTGCAGTATCCTTCCCCTGGAGTGGGGTGGGAATGGAGATTTTGCAGTATCCTTCCCCTGCCATGTCCAGCCAGCAAAGCAAAGCTGGCTGGGGAATTCTGAGAGTTGAAGTCCTCCAAGTTTAAAGTTGCCAAGGTTGGAGACATTATGGAATGTCACCAATCTTTCAGACCTCAGGGACCACTAACTTCATAATTTTAAATCCCACGGACCACTAATATGATCTGCCTAATGACCGGCTGGGTGGGCGTGGCGAGGTGGTCATGTGACTGGATGGGCATGGCCAACTCCTCACCTCCCCGCCTGGGCTCCTTAGGGCCCCAACAGGAAGCAGTTGTTGGAGCTAAGCAGCCACCACAAGAAAGAGTTGGCAAAACATCTGGCTCAATTCAAATTGGTTCTGACCTAGAAGGAGGCTCAGCAGAAGCACCTCACTGAGGACTAGGAGCATAGGCTTTCCAAGCAGAGAGAAGACCTCCAGGAGTTCAAGGCCAGATACCAGCGCCTGGAGGCTCAGCGGGCTGAGATGGTCAGCCAGTTCCATCCATGATGCAGTCCCACTGGAACAAGGTCCTTCGGCTCTTCACCACCAGCTGCACTTCCCTCTAGCCTTTGGCCAAAATCCTGTACCAGGAGGCTTGAGGCCCAATTCGGAATTTCTGCTCCCCCTCCGACCCACAAAAAAAGACCTTGAAGGGGAAGATTCTCTGCTGCAGCAAGACAAACATTCATTGCACGTATTCAGGGGCCATAGTTTGAGGACCCCTGATTTAGTGCAATAATAAAAATGCAAATAATTTTTCTGCGGACCATCATAATTTTCTCACGGATCATCAGTGGTCCACGGACCACCAGTTGGTGACCACTGCTCTAGAGCATAGTTGAAGCCAAGGAAGGAATGGTTTTGGCCAAGTGTAAAATTAATAAAAGCTTACCAGTTCAGGTGAACCGGTAGTAAAAAAAATGCTACCGGTCCATCTGAACCAGTATTTCCAACTATCAGCTGTGCAGGAAATCCTGCTTTCTAGCAAATCTAAATCGTGGCACAACTGTCCCCCTCCCCCTCCCCCCCCCGCTGTTCTACTTACTTTCTTAAGCCTCCTTTTTCCGGGCAAAGCATGTGTTTGGTGTGCACTGCGAATGCGTGCGCAGCGAACCAGTGGCAAATCTTGGAGGATTTCACCCTTGATTTTGCCCCTGGGCGTAGTTTTCCTTGGGAAATCAGAAGTCCATTCTAAATCGCCTTGTTCAAATCACCAGACTAGATTAGTATTCCCCAACCTTGGCATCCTTAAAACAGCGAGGCTGGCTGGGGAATTCTGAAGATTGAAGTCCACTCGCCTTAAAGCTGCCAAGGTTGGGAAACACCAGACTATGCTAAGTGCACAGTTGGACACAATTTTTGTTTACACATTTTAGATAGCTGTGAAGACCTTTTGACCAGATTTTGTCAATTTTACTCCAAAAACAATGCTAATATTTTATGTTAGTATAAAACTTGACATTTGCTGAGTGGTTTCTCTTGCTAACATCTGGAGAACAGATGAACAATGCACACAGTTCTGTCTAGTTTAAAATCAAATTGTCCATTATCTCTTCCAGAGGGCTGATACATATGCTTGGAGCTAAATTATATTAAACTTGATAAGAGCCCTCCGATTTTTTTTCTACTATTTTGAATTTTTCTGACTCAGTTTTGATTTTGTGAAATTACTCACAAATATGTAGTTTCCTGTCTTTTGTTGGTGACGATAGTGGACACCTGTCTACATTTTGGCTTGCTGATGTGAGAGAGAATATGTATAAGGAGGTGAGATCTTTCCCATTCTAGAAATCTGGCTCTCAGCATCATAGTGTAAACCCTCCTTGAAGCATACAGCACCTTGTCTGTGAACCCTAAACTTTTAAGGGTAGATCTGATGCTTGTAGGGGGAAAACTTTAGCTAAAAATACTTCACTTGCTAGAAAAAAAAGAATATTTAGCTAATGGATCTTATCATGAAGACGAAAAATTAATACTTCTGTTGGTACAATTCCTTGTCCTTCCACTTTATGCCTTTTTGTGCTCTTATATTCAATGATTATTCACCCATCTTCTTCAATTCATAGTAGAAAAATAAAAACCAGGCATTTTTAGAAGTGCAAAAGCTGTTCTTTACCCTGCAATTCCTTCTCAGAGTGCCTAGAAGTATAGGTGACTTTTGTGCAGTGGTTAAGGTGCTAGGCTAGAAACTGGGAGACTGTGAGTTCTAGTCCCACCTTAGACACAAAGCCAGCTGGGTGACCTTGGGCCAGTCACGGCCTCTCGTGCATGGGAAGCAGGCGGTGGCAAATCACTTTAGAAATCTTGCCAAGAAAACTACAGAGACTAGTCCAGGCAGCCAGCAGGAGTGACTCACACACACACACAAAATTGTACAGAATTGTAACCCAGGATCTTATACTACTTTCCATCAGGAAAGGAAAAAACGGTGTACTCAGAGCATTTGATTGACATCCAAATCAGTAGTCATCATCCATTTATTAAAGGTCTAGAACAGTGTAGGCCAGGAGTGTCCAACCTTGGCAACTTTAAGACTTGCAGACTTCTGGATAGGGAATTCTGGAAATTGAAGCCCAAAATCCTAAAGTTGCCAAGATTGGACACACCTGCTCTAGAGATATTCTTTGCTTTCCTGGTTTTCAGTATAAGTATAAGCAGTTTTCAGTTTAACTACAGAAGAAGAAGAGATCAGGATAAGAAAACACCTTGTAATTTCATGTTAGCTTGTTAGATAACTGTATTTCTAATGGAACAATAGAGGATAATTTACTACAAAGTTGGCTGAACGTGCTACAGCATGACTATGTCTTTTGGGAAGCACTGCAGTAAAAGAAAAAAGGGTCACCATTCAGTATTTGCACAGTTGGGGCAATATTATGTGCCCTAAATATAGTGCCAAATTTCTACTTAATAGCTTGCTCTTACATATTGAGCATTTTGAGAAGAAAATTGCTAGACCTTGTACATTTGGATAGGATGTGCAGTGTGCTTTTGGTCCCAGATTATAGAGAAAGTCTGGGTTGCAGCAGGCTTGGTATTTTCAAAACTACTAGTGGTCCCTTACTATCCATAAACAGCTAATCATATTAATTATAATAAGTTAGGGAAGGAGCAAAGTGAGCCACGTATCAGATGTTGGATTCTACAACTCTGCAGGAAGAAACTGAGTCTGCATCAAGAAGGTTCAGATAACAATTTCCCAGAAGATACTTCCATTAAATCAGCGGTGGTACTAGAGTTTAGCAAGACTGAATGTGCTTCCCTTCCTTCTTCCGTTCTTCATATGAATGGGGGGTGGAGGTGGGGGGGCTGTCTGAGGTGTTTACATAAACCACTTTTTTGGTCTTGATAAGTGAAAGATGCTGCTGTGAGCAGTAGTAAAAACAAGTTCCTCTAATTGAACTGAACTGAACTCCTAGTGACTACATGGGTAAGTCTATGCTGTTTCCTTGGCAACAGTTGGAATTGTTTGGCTATTGCTTTCTTTCAGGGTTTGCGTTTGTTTATTTATTTACTTGATTGTATGTTATTTCTTTTTATTATTTTTACTATTCCAAATCCATAGATTTCTGGAAATCTTCCATCCAACTATTAACCCAATGCAACACTACAAGATTAGCTGGGTGCTACCACCCATGTAACTGAGAATGCATATCAATAAATGCAGATTCATAGATTTATTCTGTAGGAGGGGATCCAGAAAAGTACAGACCAAATGAATTGTCATTGGTCGCCCAGTAGACTTAAGTAACCAGAAAAATGGCTGTGAGAACAGGAACGGAATGAAATGGAACAGAACGGAACAACAGAAAATAGAATTCTTTATTGGCCAAGGGTAATTGGACCCACAAGGAATTTGTCTCCGGTGCATAAGCTCCCAGTGTACATGCAAGCAACAAGTGATTAAATCATCATAATAAAATACAATCATAGATCATAAAATACAATAATCATAAATCATAGCCAGATTCAAAGATATATCACCAGTTTGTAGAATATCAGGTTGTCTTTGAGTTATAGTCATTTATTCAGTGACTGTTCAAAGTTACAATGACAATGAATGAGTGGTAGTCATTCATGATCCCTGCAGTTATGACCATTACAGCATCCCTGTGGTGGCGCGATCAAAATTTCTGTGCTTGGAAGCTTGCCTGCACGTATGACAGAAAGGGTCTATCTCTGTCTCCCCCCATCTCTCCCTTTTGGCCCCCTGTGCTTCCTTGCCCACGATGCCCCACCAAGGCACATCTCGTCTGCAGCAGAAGCAAGAAAACTGTGAGGGTCCTCTGGAGCTGCTGAGTACAGGCAAGAGGAGCCTTGGAGTTCATGGTGACTGGGGCTTTATGATGCATTGCTGCTATGGGGGCAGGTGCAGCTTTGCAGCATGGTGCTGGGCTGTAGAGGCTAGGGCAATGACAGGGCATGCCGAGCCATATCGGTGGGCACGTGAGCTCAGCTCCGGCACGCATGCATGCACCAGCCAGCTGATCTTTGGGCCTTCTGGGCCCACCAGAAGTCAGGAAACATGCAGTTTCCGGCCTCTGGAGGGCCTTTGAGGGGGTGGAAAAGGCCGTTTTTGCCCTCCCCAGGCTCCTAGAAAGGCTCTGGAGCTTGGGAAGAGCGAAAAACAGGCCTATCGGGCCCACTGTGCCATCACGTGCCAAAAGTGGGGTGAGCGCGGGGGGGCGGGGCACATAGAATTATGGATGTGGGCGTGTGTGTGTGACCCCACCGTGCTCCCCCTGCTTTTGGCAAAAAAGTTAGCCATCACTGAGCTAGGGCTTCCAAAGGCAGCTGCCGGTTTTTGCAGCTCTCCAACTCAAGGGCTTCTCACAGCTCTGCAAGACATGGTGCAGGGTGGCCAAAAGAGCCCGTGGACAGTCAGTGGTTCAGAAAAGTTGAAGGCAAGTCAATTCCTTATCTTGGAAGAACCCTTGCTCAGGTCTGGGAGGGAGCAAGGGGGACAATAGCTTGGACTGGAAAAGGCCAGATGGGTGGGACTAACGACCGGTGGGATTTCGTTAAAGATGGCAATGGAGATTGCTGGGTTTGCTGTTCCTAAACAATGCAGTCATGAGATGTTAAGTTTTACGACTGCATCACTTAGCAGCAGAAATCCTGCTCCCTGTTGCCATTGTAACCCGAGGACTAGAAGAAGCAGGAGGTGATGTGAGGAGACACATTGGTGAAATTTGATATGAAAGGGCAGCAGCAGTAGCAGAGCAATTTGGCATGTCCAGGAACACCCACAAAAGCACCCCCACCCCCCCACCCCCAAAAAGAGAGAGAGAGAGGAAATAATTGCTGGACGCATGAGGCCAGTGAGAAGTAGTGAGTCAGGTAACTTAGATTAAAACAAGACGGTCCAGGATCCTGAGGAGACAGGATTTTTTTAGGCAGATGGTAATATTGCAGTATTTTCCTTGAGACTATCTGGTGAACTAGAATCCTCCATGAAACTTAGTTTTCTTTGATTAGTAGATGAAGAAGTAGAAGTAGAAGGCAGATAAAATGAACAATTTGATGTGGGAACATGGTTAGAAATTCTATAGAGAATTAGGAAGGAAAAGAATAGGGATTCTTTCAGTTCAACGAGCTCAACTTGATAGTTTTCTTGTGCTGAAATAGCTTTGTAACAGAGATCACCTGAATTTATTTATAGTTGTATTCAATTTTGATTCAAATAAAGTGTTTTTTATTGGTGTATTTGAAGGTTGAATTCTCCATCACGTGTTAAAAAAGCTACATTTTTATAAGGACAGCAACAATAATGATAATAATAATTCTTATTATTGTAAGTGAGATGGTAGTGGAAGAGAAGCAGGGGACAACAACCAAATAATCTCATTTTTAAAGGATGTGCTGTAGCTAACTTGCTCTTGAGATCTGATGGTAAGATTCTGATAGGTTTCAGTATTGGATATGGATAGTTTTCCATTTCCATTTGTCTGGTTGCTGAAGCCGTTGATAGTGATTATCACAGTTGTGTTATGTGCTGAACGTTTTCTATATTGTGGTAGCGACACTCTGGAACACTGTTTCTCAGAAATAAAATATTTATTTATTTGTTTATTTATTAGTTCGATTTATATATGTCCCCCTTCTCCGGAGACTCAGGGTGGCTTACAATGCATTAAGCAATAGCCTTCATACTTTATGTTGACTCTGTTGTAATTTAAGCACATTTTAAAAATGTTTTTCCCTGTCATTTGAGAATGTATGATTGTCTTGTTGCATTAATTCCTGGCCCCCAATTAGGTTATAAATTTGGGTTTTATATTTTAAGCAATAGGTGACATCTGGCATCTAGAAATTGAAAATAATTGCTACGTATCCTCTTACAGAGAGATAAACAGTTAAGAGACCTTTTTGACAAACTTCTCTTATTCTCTTTGGCTGTGACTACAGATTAGCTCTACTTATCTCTATACTTTAATTTCAGAACAGTCTTGCAACTTTTGCAGCATCTAATTAAAGGCAATTGGGCTCAGTTCATGGCTGCTATGATTTGAAAAGCCTCTTCAGGCCCAATATTCCTAGCCTGCCATCCTTCCTAGTAGACAGGCTCAGACCCAGCTAGCATGCATCTTCTCTCAGGCATGAGCTCCTCCATGTAATAAAAGACAGATGTGCTCCAATATATCCAGAAGGAGGAAACACTGTTCTTTTGGGAGACTGCAGTGGGATTAATTTATTCCCAAGGGGACCATGCCTTGGACTCTGTATGGCCAGGAACATTCCTTAGAAGGTACTGAGAACTTCCAAGCTGCTGCTGCAGAGATCAGGAGGTAGGCCTAAGGTGTTAAGATGAGTGAACTTCTGGGGAAAGGGGTTAAAAGTCTTCAGCCTTCCATTCTATGGATTTGCTATAGCTGTATATTTAAAATCTCATTGGCAGTCTTGCCTCGCAAAGGGAAAATTGTTTGCAATATACAGAATTCAGATGGGTGATGGTCAGCTCATTACATGTGGATAAAATTCCTACACATGAAACATTACAGGATAAGTTAACTTATCTGGGCAATTTTTATTCTTTACTCTTCTTTTAACCACTGTGATCTATTACTATAGGTATACTTTTTGTGACATAGTCATAATTGAGCCCCAAATTTCTACTGCTAAGCAAAACATTTGTTAAGTGAGTTTTGCCCCATTTTACGACCAGCGGTGGGTTTCACGTGTTACTACTGGTTCGCTGTGTACGCATACACTCGCTTTGGGCACATGCGTGCCGGGTTTTCATGTGCGACTGCCTTCCGCGCATGCGCCCAGCCTCAAAAACGTGCCTAAATAGGATGTCAGAGAGCTGGAGTGGGTGGGCGAGTTGGTCTTGTGTCTGAATTTGACCATGGGGATGCTGCAACAGTCGTAAGTGTGAAAAATGCCCATAAATTTCCTTTTCCAGTGCTGTTGTAACTTCAGTCACTAAACAGTTGTAAGTTGAGGACTGCATGCACTACCAACTACATCTTATGTTTTCTTGGTTTTGAACTGCTGAGTAGGCTTCAAAATCGAAAGCTGAGTTGCAGCCTGTCCTGGCCTCATCTCAGGAAGACTCATAAGGGCAGGTGATCCCCCTGACCAGATGAATGACATCTTCGGACAGGACTCGGGCCTAAACCTGTCTCCATTAGCCCCAAACCCTCTTTCGCCAGAACTGCAAAAGAAGCCACTGCTGGCCTGAAAACTATAGAGGTGTTTGTGTAGCGGGAGCTGCACCTTAGAACATGAATCTGCTAAAGAATCATCACGATACCTGCCTGGCTATATAGGCAGGTATAGGGCTGAGTTCGAAAGAGTGCTCCTGCTACAACCAGTGGTGGACAGGTAAAGCGGGAAGTTTGTGGACATTGCCTATCTTTGCATCTTTCTTAGCAGATCTTTGTGTTATACCAACTCTTTGCTGCAATCGGCTCGGTTTTTATACAATCTGAAGAGAAGCCAGACTCGCCTGAAACTCAGTTCTGCTTTGATTTCTTGACTGAATTTATGACTGTTTTTCTTTTCTGATATTAAACCTTAGATTGTATAATCATGCTTTTGCTGCTTCTAATCCCTAAAGCCTATCACAGGGCAGAATACTCATCACTTTTATATTTTAAAAATGTCTCTAGGGCTCAGAAGAAGCATAGTGCAGTCCTTTGGAATTAAAGTGGCAGAGTGCATGACATCATTTTGCAGTATGCTAGTCTGCAAATGTTTTGATCTTAAAATATTTATTCGTTAAAAAAAGAGTACAAGAGATCTTGGCAGCTAGGAAGGACAGAATCCCAAGTTTTGGAATTATTGAAGTTGGGAACAAGGAATAATATTGACCAGTGACTTTATGACTTTGTGGCAATATCTTGGTAGCATTAAGCACTGAGCAGCTGTTGTTACTTTGTTGATGTTGGAAAACTCCTATTGATGGAATGAATATAATCTGCTATCTGGCTTCATTTAACGAAACCTGCCTACACGATCTTGGAAAATTAACTTGGCCAACATAATTTGTAATCTGGAAAAGTAGTTTTAAAAATTCAGTGATGAAATCAGGTTGCAATTAAGAGCAGACACAAATTATTATATTGGCTGTAATAATATGGGTTTAACAAATCTTTTGAACTTTTTATATTCTCAGTTTCGACTGATTTCATTGCTGTTTGTAGGATTAACCAATAACAATTTATCCAAATTAAAGCGGCTGTAAAAAAAGTTGGCCTCAGGGAACTGTGTTCAGAATAAAGATTTCCCTAAAATAATTGTGTATAAATTATATGCTCATTTCTAATTATTGTATTCTGCAACTGTCACTATGTAATTGCTTGACTCTTTATAATGTTAACAAGTGTGTGCTAATCTAAACTCCAGTTCGCAATCATGTAAAACTTTTATCTTGTATTTGAGATCATGATCTCTACTTGATTTTGGGAGATTCAAGGAATTTTCTTAATTTGTCCTCAAGATCTTTTATTTAAAGGAATCTGCTACTTTTCCATATGGATCTTCAAATAGTAGAATGATAATCTCCAAAACTGTTTCACAAAAAGAACAACACAGTATTTGAACAACAAGAATACAACTGAGGCAGATTAAATGACACTTAATATTTTTTGCAGAAAAAGAAGCATTTCTGAGAGATAGAAAATTAATTAGCACCCCAACTTCATGTGTGCCAGGAAAGAAATTAAAATAAGAAAATCTCATGAAACTCCCATATTTCATGAGATTTTGTTGTTATTATCTGAAAGATTTTGCTAAATTTTCAATATCAAAGTTTTGCAGAATTAGATGATCTTGAAATATTTTGATCATTTAAAAGGGGATTTTTTAAATCATGCTTGGACATCAAAAAAGCCAAAACATTTTGGATTCAAATACATACAATTAAAGCCAGAGATGTTTCTTTTGGAACTGATTGGCAACAATTTGGGGAAAAAAACCAAAAACTCATGTGCTTCGTATGATAAGAGCAGCAAGAATGGTGGACGATGCATAATGGTGGACAGATTTGACATTACCCACAATGGAAGAGTGGAAGGTGAAGGTGATGGAACTGGCTGAGGTGGCCAAATTGATAGTTTTGATGTGAAATAATATTCTGATTAATTTTAATTGGGAATGCCTGGTGGACCTTCTGCATGAAACAGAAAATATTAAATAATATAGGGTTGATAATTAGAAAAAAAATAGATAGAAAAAAATGAAAATTATGTTGTAACCTTAGAGTAAGAGGTCAACTTAAATTTATACTTTTAAGTGTTGTAAAAGAAAATCAGAAGTCACATCTCCGTATTTCTTTTTTCTTTCTTTTCTTCACTTTTAGCCTTGTTCTTTTGCTTTTTCTATATTTTTTCTTTTTCCTATCTTGTAAATAAGTATCTATTAGTTATTGTCTTAAAAAAATCTAATAAAGTTTTCTTAAAAAAAATAAAATTTTGGCCATTTAAAAAACACAATTTAAGTGCCAATAACAAGTTGAAAGCCATTAATTAAAGTCTTGCAAGCATTTGAGAAAAAAAATTGCAATGGTAAGATATTGTGGAATTTTAAATAAATTGTGCTTCTAATCATGAATCCAATGCTATTTTTTTTTCTTTTTTACATTCAGGTCTGATTCTAAAAAACTACCTGGACAAATCTCTACAGTTTTAGTTTTCTTAGCATTTCAGAAATGATTTGCTATTGCTTCCTTCTTAGAGCTAAGTGAAAGTGACTGAGCCAACATCATCACCCAGCTGGCTTTGCATGCAAAGTGGGACTAGAACTCATGGTCTCCCAGTCTCTAACTTGATGCTTTAACCACTACACCAAACATGCTCAATGCTTTAAAATCACTCATAATAATTCACCTCACTTTTGAAGATATAAAATACTAGATTTCGGTTACACCGTAGAATTAGAGAACTGGGAAAAACTGGGGAAAAATTATAAACTGACAATGTCAGCCGCATGCAAAGAAAATTTATATAAAATGTTTTACTGCTGGCGTTTGCCCCCAGTGAGATTAGCAAAAAATGATCCCAAACAGACCAGTGGAATGTTGGAAATGTAAACGGAAACAAGGAACATACTACCACATGTGGACATGCCCAAAAGCAAAGAAATATTGGATAAAGATAAGAAAGTGGCTAGAGGAAATTACTAAACAATTAATAAAACCGGACTTATTTTTACTAGGTATATTAATAGGAAATTATAATAAACAAACCCAATATATAATGCTACACATAATAACAGAGGCCAGAATTGTTTACGTGCAAAATTGGAAAAATGAAAGTATACCAGGGGTGAAATGTAAAATTTGTTACTACCGGTTCTGTGGGCGTGGCTTGGCGGTGGTGGTAATGTGACTGCGTGGGCGTGGCCAATTTTTTTTTCTTTTTCTTTTTACTTTTCAAAGCATTTTTTCTAATGCTTTGATAAGCCTCTGCCAATCAGGAAACTCAGCTGGGATCGTCAGAGAGGCTTTTTAAAAAATATCTCTCTACCATCAGGCAACTCAGCTGGGATTGTCAGAGACTTTTCAAAGCATTTTTTTTACCACCTCTTCAGCCAAGAGGTTGCAGAAAAAATGCTTTGAAAAGTTAAAAAAAAAAGCCTCTGATGATCCTGTGGCTCAGCTGTGTATGGTGGGGGTGGGGGTGCAGGGATTTTTGCTACCGGTTCTCTGAACCACCCGCCTCCATCACTACCGGATTGGGCGATCCGGTCCGAACCGGGAGCATTTCACCCCTGAAGTATACCCTCTGATAGAATAACATATGTTGCTAATCTTTAGTCAGTATGTATATAAGAAAAATGAAAATAACCTGTATGTACATATGAGGTATTCTGATACCGAAGTGCTGTAAAGATGAAAATTGTGAGATAGAATGAAGAAAATTGCTTAATAAAAATTATTTTAAAAAATACTAGATTCCCCCCCCCCCCTTATATTTGGAGCATTAAGATTAATGGAAATTAAGAATGTTTACTTATGGGGGTTTGCATTTGTAATACAGTCTATGGTAAGCTGATTATTTATTTATTTTTATTTTATTGAATTTCTATACTGCCATTCTCCCGAAGGACTCAGAGCAGTGCACAGCCACATTAAAACAACCAAACGTACAAAATTTAAAAGACAGTTAAAACAAATTGCCGTCAGCCAGACAATGTCGGCTGGCGACACCCAGGGGGAGAGCCTTCTCTGTGGCAGCACCAGCCCTCTGGAACGATTTGCCCCCGGAGATCCATACGATACCTGATCTCTGGGCTTTCCGCCGTGCCCTAAAAACTTTTTTATTTTGTCAAGCTGGGCTGGCGTAACCTCCCCCCTCTTTTTTAAGTTTAAAGTTTTATGGGTTTTAAATTTTAATTGCCTATTGGATTTTTAAATTTATTGGGCCAAAATTATTTAATTCTTTTATCAATATTTTAAATTTTGTATTGGAGTGCTTTTTATGCTTGGCTGTACACCGCCCTGAGTCCACTAGGAGAAGGGCGGTATATAAATTTAATAAATAAAAATAATAAATAAAAAATTAAATCCCTTGGCTCCAAAAATTAAAAACTCAAAAATTTAAAAACACCCACTCCGAATTCTTCTCAAGCTAGTCCAGCTTGTTGAAAAAGTAGGGTCTTAAGGGCACAACGGAAGGTACGCAGGTCAGGGATCATGCATATCCCTGGGGGCAGTTCATTCCAGAGGGCGGGTGCCCCCATAGAGAAGGCTCTCCCCCGGGGGTCACCAGTCGACATTGCTTGGCCAATGGCACCCTGAGGAGCCCCTCTCTGTGGGAATGTATTGATCGGTGGGAGGCCGTTGGTGGCAGAAGACAGTCTCGTAGATATCCGGGTCGTAAGCCATGGAGTGCTTTAAAGGTGGTGACCAGCACCTTGAATCGCACCCGGAAGACCACTGGGAGCCAGTGCAGCTCACGCAGGAGAGGTGCCACATGGGTGCATCGAGTCACTCCCATAATCACCTGCGCGGCCACATTCTGGACCAGTTGGAGCCTCCGAGTGCTTTTTAAGGGGAGCCCCATGTAGAGAGTGTTACAGTAGTCCAGACGGGACGGGACAAGGTTTGTCTTATGAATTAAGTTTGTCTTATGAAGTAAGTTTGTGTTATGAATTAACTCTTTGGGTTAAATGTTCACTAACTTTAGTTTTTGTAAATTATCTCCATTCCTTTCTAAAAGGGTCAGTAGGATCCATCCCTTCCCCTGGAAGAAATACTGTTCTGTTATATTACTTTTAAATGATCAGTGCTTCTCTTTAGTATACTGTATTTTCCTCATATAAGACTACTTTCTAACACACAAAAATCTTCTCAAAAGTCGGGGGTCGTCTTATACGCCGGGTCTCATTCTCCTGTAACCAGGCAGACCAGCTTGAAAGGCTCTGACGAGCCTTAAATGGCTCTGAGGAGGGTCGTCTTATATGCCCAGTCGTCTTATATGCTGGAAAATACAGTAAATATTCTTAGGGCAGTCATTTATTACTAGTTCAATTTTTTTTGAACTACGTATTTGTGAAGTTTTGTACATACAAAACTTTTGTACATACTTTCTAAAAGCATTGGGCTATTAATATGGTACTGTATTGATTTATCTGATTCTTTTTGTTAGTTTCTATTGTTTTAAATGTGGTTTTATAATCTGTAAGCTGCCTTGAGTCGCCATGGGTGAATAGGCGGCAATATAAATTCAACAAATAAATAAATAAATATTAGCTGCTGACACGTTCCAGATGTGTAAGTCCAAGTCTTGTGCCCTGTGCCTGTTTCTGCTGTGCTTGTGGGCAGAACAAAACTTGACACAGAAAAATGTTCTCATTGATGCTTCTCTGCTTGAGATTGGAGAAAGCATGACATCATGTTCACGTTTTAGGGACAACAAGAATTCAGCCTGCTGCAGCTCAGCAACACATCTGTATCTATCCACATAAATGTGGTTACCAGTAGCTGTTGGTGAAATTTGATTAAGTGGATGCTTTGGCCTAGTTCAGATATACAGTAATTTCAAACCATATTACAGCTTTAGAGAAATTAGCCTGCAGAAAAATTAACTGAAACCCTTACCTTTTGTGATCTATGTATCTCTAGAATGTAGTAAATGATGTTTCAGCAGCATTTTAGCTTTTCTTACCTTGGTACTATTAGAAGTATTAGAAGTAGTTAGCCCTGTCTCCTCTTCAGTGCTCTTTATTATTCTATATCAGAAAAGTCTTGGAAGATTTTGAGACTATTTGTTAGTTTCTAGAGCCAAAAATCCTGCATTTTAAGAACTTAAAGTTGTACTTGGTGATACCTTCACTAAGCTTCCATACTCAGAAAATATATATTATTTTGAATTTTGGAGCTGAGTTCCCTGATTTCTCTTGGAGGAGGAAGAGGGCTACAGAAATGATTAAGGATGCAGCTTTTGGACTACCTGGTTCTGTTAGCAGAGATCTTAAAGACTGCAGCCGTGCTTACATTTGAAAAGAGATGGGAAAAGAGAAAACCAGGAGATACTAAATTAAAACTGACTATGAAGTATTTATTAATGCTTTCTTTTAAAAGTGTGTGTGTGTGTGTGTGTGTGTGTGTATGTATTTTCTTACTTTTCGTAGGTTTTATGTGTGTTTTTCTTTAAGCCAGGTTTTTCCTACGTAACCAAGATTTTTCTGCAACCGTAGTTGAGTGAAATTACATTCACTACTTTCTGGGGGTTTTTTCCTTCTTTCATTCTGGCAGCCAGCAGTTTTTGTGCTGCCCATTGGGAGACTTAGGGAGAGTTAGTCTCCCAATGGGCAGCACAAAACCTGCTGGCTGCCAGAATGAAAAGAAGGGGAAAAAACCCCAGAAAGTAGTGAATGTGATTTCACTCAACTAGTGTTGCAGAAAAATCTTGGTTACGTAGGAAAAACCTGGCTTAAAGAAATGCACGCACGCACGCACGCACGCACGCACACACACATATATATGCAAGTCTTGGCATATTCGGGTCTTTTCCCATGTAAGATTGAGAGTATCTTGGCGACGTTTTGATGAGGTCCCACTTGTCATCTTCAGGCTGGTGCCTTCAGCTTCATGCCTGTGCGAGCAAAGCGTGATCAGAGCTGCCATCTCTCTATAAATACTGGTGGGGAGGTGTGGGATGCTGGCTTTGTTGCTGTGAGCGGGTTGGTTGCCTGTGTTGTTACATCTTGATTAGTTGATGGAGTTGATGTTTGCAGATTAGTCGGCTGTTTCGTAACATCCTGTGTGGGAGAGGTCCTTGATGTGTGCCCATTAGTCTTTTGTGTTGTAACAACCTGGGTAGTTGATGTAATGTCCTGAGCAGATGGCTGTGATGCCACATCTCGGGCTTTGGTTTGGCTCCGAGTTTGAGGTCTTGCCATGTGTTCATGGCATATGTCAGTTTGCTTTGTGTGGGGATCGGAGGGGGGCGCAGCAGCTGGTGATGCCGCCATGGTCTGGCCTCTGGATGGTGGTTGCACTTCGTCTGTGGAATCACCAGCTGCTGCGCCTCCCCTCTCATCCCCACACAAAGCAAACTGACACACGCCATGAACACTCGGCAAGACTTCAACACTCGGCAAGACTTCAACATGTATCCTGAGTTGAAGTCTCGGCAAGACTTCAACTCAGGATACATGAGATGAGGGTGTGGCTAACTGATGAGGGTTTATAAGCCCAAAATAGATCTATCTTAGTCTCCCAATGGGAAGTAGAGGGTTTGCTGGCTGCCAGAAAAAAAGCCTAGAAACTAGTGGATTGTGATTTCACTGAATTAGGGCTGCATAAAAACCTTGGTTTACGTAGGAAGAACCTGGCTAAAGATATATATATATATACTTCCAATTCTACGCGGGAGAAGACCCGAATAACCAAAGACCTACATACAAACACCCGCAAAAACCTCAGAAAACATATATATATGTATGTATGTATATATATGTATATATGTATATATGTATATATATATTGTCTAAGATGGAAAAAGTGGTCTTTGTAAGAAATACATCAAATTAAAAAGTAAACTAATCTGTTTATTTATTTATTTATTTATTTATTAGACTTATATACCGCCCATCTCCTTACGGACTCAGGGCGGTGAACAGCCGAATAAAAACCAGTACATAAAAGTTAAAATATTATAAAAACAAATATAAATTTGGTTGAAAATTTAAAACAGATAAATATTAAAAATGAATCAACTCTAAAAAACTCTAAAAAATTTAAAAATTAGAAGGGATCACGCTAGACCGGCAAGCTGAAAGAGATAAGTTTTCAAAGCCCGAAGAAAAGTCCGGAGGTCGGAGATCGTTCTCAGTTCTGGAGAAAGATCGTTCCAGAGGGTGGGGGCTGCCACAGAGAAGGCTCTCCCCCTGGGGGTTGCCAGCTGGCATTGTCTGGCTGACGGCACCCTGAGGAGGACCTCTCTGTGGGAGCGAACCGGCCGGTGGGAGGCAATTGGTGGCAGAAGGCGGTCCCGTAAGTACCCTGGTCCTAAGCCATGGAGCGCTTTAAAGGTGATTACCAACACCTTGAAACGCACCCGGAAGTCCACCGGCAGCCAATGCAGCTCACGCAGGAGAGGTGTCACGTGGGAGCGCCCCGTCGCTCCCATAATCCCCCGTGCGGCCGCATTCTGTACCAGTTGGAGCCTCTGGGTGCACCCCAAGGGGAGCCCCATGTAGAGAGCATTACAATAGTCCAGGCGAGACATGACGAGCGCCTGAGTGACTGTGCGTAGGGAGTCCCAATCTAGAAAGGGCCGCAACTGGGGTATCAGGCGGACCTGATAGAAAGCCCCCCTGGCCACAGCTGTCGTATGATCCTCTAAAGAAAGCCGTGGGTCCAGGAGGACGCCCAAGTTGCGCATCCTTTCTGTGGGGGCCAATGACCCCCAATAACCAGCGATGGAATCAGCTGGCTATATCGGGACGCCGGCAGCCACAGCCACTCGGTCTTGGAGGGGTTGAGTCGAAGCCTGTTTCTCCCCATCCAGACCCGCACGGCTTCAAGGCACTGGGACATCACTTCCACGGCATCGTTGGGGTGGTCTGGGGTGGAGATGTACAGCTGAGTATCATCAGCGTACTGATGGAACTCCACCCCAAAACCACGGATGATCTCGCCCAGCGGCTTTACATAAATGTTGAAGAAGAGGGGCTAGAGGACCGATCCTTGTGGCACCTCACTAGGCGCCTCGGCGATGACCGCTGCCCCCCTGTCAACACAGATTGCATCCGGTCGGAGAGGTAGGAGGAGAACCACCGTAAAACGGTGCCCCCCACCCCCAATCCCTCCAACCGGCGCAACATGATATCATGGTCGATGGTATCAAAAGCTGCTGAGAGGTCTAACAACACCAGGATAGAGGAGTACCCCCTACCCTGGGCCCTCCAGAGATCATCCACCAACGCGACCAATGCCATTTCGGTGCTGTATCCAGACTTGAAGCCGGACTGGAGAGGGTCTAAATAGACAGCTTCATCCAGGTACCGGGGGAGCTGCCACGCCACCACACTCTCAACAACCTTCGCTAGAAAGGGAAGGTTAGAGACTGGATGATAATTAGCCAAAACAGCTGGGTCCAGGGAGGGCTTCTTGAGGAGGGGCCTCACCACCGCCTCCTTCAAGGCGGCCGATAGGGCACCCTCACTCAAAGAAGCGTTTATAATCTCCTGGAGCCAGCCTCGTGTAACCTCCCGGGAGGCCAGCATCAACCAGGAAGGACACGGGTCCAATAAACATGTGGTTGCGTTCAGTCTTCCCAGAATCTTGTCCACGTCCTCGGGAGCCACAGGATCGAACTCAGCCCAGGTAACACTCTCAAGACCTGCCTCAGTCACCTCGCCTGAACTAACCCAGTCAGCAGCCAAATCATCCCGAATCTGAGTTATTTTATCATCCAGATATTGAACAAAGTCCTCAGCACGTCCCTGCAAGGGATCCTCCCGCGCTCCCAGATGGAGGAGGGAGCGGGTCACCCTAAACAGGGCGGCTGGGTGATTATCTGATGACGCGATAAGAGCAGTAAAATAATTAGATTTCGCCGCTTTTATCGCCACTATGTAAGTCTTAATATGAGCTCTTACTAGTGTCAAGTCAGATTCAGAGCGACTGGCCCTCCAACCGCTCTCTAGGCGACTTTTCTGGCGCTTCATCTCCCTCAGCTCCTCGGTAAACTAAGGAGATAAGTGAGTTCGGCGCCGGGTCAGAGGCCGCAAAGGCATGACGTGGTCCAAGGCCCCACCGGCCGCCCTATCCCAGGCGGCCACCAGGTCCTCAACCGAGTTGCGTGTCAGTGTCTCAGGAAATGGCCCAAGCTCCGTCTGGAACCTATCAGGATCCATCAGGCACCTGGGGTGGAACCACCTAGTCGGTTCTGCCTCCCTGCGGTGAGGTGCAGCGGTCAGAAAGTCGAGTTGAAGGAGCGAGTGGTCAGTCCATGACAAGGGTTCCACTCCTATATCTCCAATGTCAAGACCACTCAACCACTGACCAGAGACAAAAACTAGATCCAGGGTGTGTCCACCAATGTGAGTCGGGCCCTGAATTACCTGGGTCAGGTCCATGGCCATCATGGAAGCCATGAACTCCCGGGCTATCTCAGATGTTTCACCGATAGATGGCAGATTGAAATCCCCCATGACCATAAGCCTGGTGGTGTCAACCGCCACCTCGGCTACAACATTGAGAAGCTCGGGCAGGGTCGTTGCCACGTGGCAGGGAGCCAGGTACGTGACTAACAGACCCATCTGCCCACCACAACCCCACCTCACAAAGATGGACTCACATCCGGCTATCTGAGGTACAGTGGCCTCCCTCGAACCCAGACCTTCCTTAATAATGACTGCTACTCCCCCACCCCTACCCTGAGCTCTTGGCTGGTGGAATGCAAGGAAACCTGGTGGGCACATCTCCACGAGGGGAACCCCCCCTCGTGGCCCAACCAGGTCTCGGTAATACCGGCCAGGTCCGCACCCCCCTCTTGAAGAAGGTCACATATGAGGGGGGCCTTATTTAATTTGGTTGGTCAGTTAGAGCAATCTCTTGCAATACTGGCAAGCTTTAATTTTCAGAATGATAGGGGAAAAAAATGATGTAAAAATAAATCCCCCGGAGACATAGAAATAGTTGGCTTTACTTCAGATTTAGAAAATGAGATTGATTAGTATGGCTCATTAGCAAAACTATTCTGAGACTTTTGTTAGGATTTCTTTTTTTCCAGAAAATTAATACTTACTTTATCTGTTTGGTACAGTAGAGGACAAAGTCCAGAAAATATTTTTGCTGCAATATTGATGTTTCTACTGTTTTCAACTTTTTTTTGCTGCCTACTTGTCCTAAAAAGGCAAAAAGCAAGAGATGTTACATTCCTCAAGATTGAGCAGCAATAGAGCCCAACACTAAACAGACGTGAGAGGAAACCAATGGATGGGATGGTTTTATAAAGTGCTGTGCTATCTCTATGGGGAGCTATTACATATCTTTTATGTATTCTTTTTTTTTAATGAATGCATCTTTCATGAAAATGCCTGAGGCCAAAACTTTCACTCCAGCCACTCTAATAATCAGACAAAAAAATGGCTCATCTATTCTTAGTTGGTTTTTTTTTTTAAAGGACCAAACCATCATCCGTAAGCCATCCCTTAAATTAGGTGTGGGAAAGCTTCTTTAGCCAAAAGATCTATGTTCAATATGGGAAGGAAAGTGGAAGTGATCAAATATACTGGCCCCCACCCAAAGGCCAGCTTACCATTTTTATTCACTCATTTTCTTTCAGGTTTCTACTGCTGGGAAATATTCATTTGCAAATTGTTCTAAAAGATACATCAAAGGATATAAATGCGCATACAGCCTTCCTTAAAGTACCCATTTTTGTCCACATGTTATAATCAGCGAATTTAGCATTTTTAGCAAAGGAAGATTTAAAAGGAAAGATAGTTGTATTCCAGTTCACATATTAAGCTTCATGTGTGTGAATTAGATCTGATTCTGCTTCACTACTAGTGCAACATTTTTCTAAAATCAACCGTTTCAAAGGAGAAATGGAGGCTTCCAATCAAGAAGGCGGGAAGTACTCCAAACAAAACTTTAGTCTTTTATATAGATTCATTCCCCCTTCCATAGCAATGAGAAGTGGTGGGAAATTCTGTGAACGCAATGCACGCATAGGGCCTCCAATGCAGAGTTATACATTTACAAGCATGTAAGTGCATGCACTCATAACTAGTGTAAATGAGATTAATCTCCTTTCTGCACCTCTACCTGGCCTTTGACTTCCACCAGCCATTTCTGTTTAAGCGTGTTTGTTTTCAGAGCTGTAAGGGAAGAATGGGTAACTTTCAGTTCTCCAGGTATTGTTGAATTACATCTCCCGGTCTGTAACCTGTGATTCAGATGTGATTCAGAATGATCATCTAGGATGGAATTTGGAGGGAGAGGACCACAAGTATGCTTTTCCACCTAGATTTCTTTCTCTACTTCAGCATCGAGAACCCCAGTATCCTTCTGGACTGCATGTAAAGTTTGGGAACTGTTGGAACTTTTGATCTGAAAAGCTTTGTCCTCTTTCATCAACTGCAGTGCGGCCATTCACTATTCTCATTTTTCTTTAAACATCAAGAAGCTAAGCTGTTTGCAGGAAGAGGTAAACATATGCTGCAAAAATTGCAGATCACTTTTGCTTTCTTAAGGCATGACCACTACAGGACTTTCCTTTTTGTCCAATTTGTGGGTAGCATCATTTGTTGTCATAGAACAGTGATGGCTAACCTTTTTGCCGTTGTGTGCCAAAAGTGGGGGGAGTGGGGAGGAGTTGCGTGTGCACGTGCCCACACACATAATTTAATGTGCCCCGCCCACCCACACATGCGTGTGCGACCCCCTGCACTCTCCCCACTTTTGGCATATGATGGCACGGTGGGCCTGGTAGGCCCATTTTTTGCCCTCCCCAGGCTCCAGAGCTTTTCTAGGAACCTGGGGAAGGCAAAAACGGCCTTCCCCACCCCCTCGGAGGCCCTCTGGAGGCTGGAAACAGACTGTTTCCCATGGGCTGGAGCTGAGATAGGGCAACGCTCACGTGCCCACCGATATGGCTCCATGTGCCACAGGTGGCACATGTGCCATAGGTTTGCCATCACGGTCATAGAACATAGACTATCAAGAGTTGGGAGGGACCTTGAAGGTGGTCTACTCCAACCCCCTGCTCAGGCAGGAGACCCTGTACCAGCAGAGCTGGCTGGAGAATTCTGAGAGTTGAAGTCCACAAGTCTTAAAGCTGCCAAGTTTGAAGACCTCTGCCCTAAACCATTTCAGACAGGTGGCTTTCCAGTCTTTTCTTAAAAGCTGTAGCAACCGGGCAGCCACAAGTTCGGAAGGCCAGCTGTTCCACTGATCAATGGTTCTCACTGTCAGGAAATTCTTAGTTCTAGGTTGGATGTCTCTTTGATTAGCTTCCATCCATTGTTCTTTGTCTTGTTTTGGTCAGGCAGCTGTTCTGAAGCAGTCTTGGAAGACAACAAGGGGGAGTAATACAATGCAGTTGAAAAATAGAATCAAAATATAAGCAAATTACAAGGGCGTGCAGGGATTTTTGCTACCGGTTCTCTGAACCACCTGCTGCCATCGCTACCGGATTGGGCGATCCGGTCCAAACCGGGAGCATTTCACCCCTGATCCGATGGATTTGACACCGCACTCAACCTGTAGTCCTTAATGGAACTACATCTACATGGAGGGAAGTAAGTCGTGGGTTACCCCAAAATTCTGTTTTAGGCCCAGTACTTTTCAATATCTTCACAATCTAGATCAGGGGTGTCAAACTCACAGCCCGCGGGCCAGATGCGTCACATGCTGGCCATGGCCACGCCTGGTTTAGCAAAGGGGAAAAAAATTGCGATACCTCACGTGACAATGCTGTGGTGATGCGAGTTTGACACCCCTGATCTAGATGAGGGAATAGAAGGGGAACTCATCAAATTTGCAGGTGACACTAAACTGGCAGAAATAGATAGTATCCCAGAAGATAAATTCAAGATCCAAATGGATCTTGACAAACTCGAACATTGGGCCTTATATAACAAAACGAAATTCAGTGGAGAGAAAAGTAAGGTTCTACACTTTCTCTAAGAAAGAAAAACCAAATATACGGGTTTAGAATAGGTGGAACTTGGTTGAATAGCAGTAAGTGTGAGAGGGAGTGCTAGTGGACAATCACTTAAATATCAGCTAGCAATCCTAGGTTGCATTAACAGAGAGATAGAATCAAGATCATGTGAAGTATTAGTACCACTTCATAAAGTAAGGCCACACCTTAGTAAGGCCACACCTGGAATATTGCATCCAGTTTTGATCACCACAAAATAAAAAAGATGTTGAGACTCTGGAAAGAGTGCAGAAAAGAGCAATAAAGATGATTAGGGGGATGGAGGTTATAAAGAACAGTTGCAGGAACTGGGTAGGTCTAGTCTAATGAAAAGGACTAAGGGAGTCATGATAGCAGAGTTTTAATATTTGAAATATTTGTGCTACTTTCCAAAGCACCAGAAAGCAAGACGAGAAAAAATGAATGGAAATTAATCAAGGAAAAAAGCAACCTAGAGCTAAGGATAAATTTCCTGATAATGAAAGCAGTGAGCCAATGGAATGGCTTGCCTTCAGTATTTGTGGGCGCTTCATCACTGGAGGTTTTTAAGAAGAGATTGGACAGCCATTTGTCTAGAATGGTATAAGGTTTCCTGCTTGGGTGAGGGGTGAGGGGTTGGTCTAGAACCGTGATGGCGAACCTATGGCACGGGTGCCACAGGTGGCACGTGGAGCCATCTTGGTGGGCACGCAAGTGTTGCCCTAACTCAGCTCCAGTGCTCATGCGCGCCCTGGCCACCTGATTTTCAGGCCTTCTGGTCCCACTAGAAGTCGGGAAACTGGCTGTTTCTGGCCTCCGGAAGGCCTCCAGGAGAATGGGGAAGGCTGTTTTTGCCCTCCCCAGGCTCCTAGAAAGCCTCTGGAGCCTAGGGAGGAGGGAAAACGGGCCTACCGGGGCCACCTACCAGAAGTGTGTGTGGGGGGGTCACATGTGCATGTGCGGGAGGGCGGGGCACATTGAATTATGGATGTGGGCACCCGCACCTGTGACCCCCCCACTTTTGGCACGTGATGGCAAAATGGTTAGCCATCACTGGTCTAGAAGATCTCCAAGGTCCCTTCCCATTCTGTTGTTTTGTTAAATTTGTTTGTGTTTATCAGCTTTATTTTTTCCATTTTGCAGTATTTAGCTTTTGTAGAGGGAGATTTCTGTACAGTATAACTATGTGTGGAACTCTGGAAAATTTGAGGAAGATTGGGATAAAACAAATGAGAGAGATTGAAAAACAGCTGCTGTTTTACAGGACAGTTTTTATACTATTTAATTACTATAGCAAGCTGGCTTGATATAGAACTGCTAATGTTCCCCACAGATAAGAGTAAACAAAGAACTTGTATATTATGCAAATTGCATCTGTGTACATTGCATCAGCTTGCTTTAGAACTGGGAGTTTTGGGAAAGAAACAGCACAGTAATTAAAGAGCTTGTTGATAGTATAAGAAATATTGTTTAAAACATGTCTCATTTTTCTTCAGCGCAGCGTGCAGCTGAATACTATGTGGGAAGGAATGGAAACCACATAATTGCTGTCCCCCAAACAGTATAATCTTAATTGGACACCTTGCTAGACAGCAAGAGTCTTTTACACAAGCCTGTGTGCAGAATTGCCATGGACACACACCCGTAATCATATCATAGACTTCCCTCCTGTTCTGGCATTGAAGTTTTGTTCTCCTGTTTATTGCATGCTGGTGCAACTATTAGGAGGTTGAAATGACAGCTTTTATAGCCCTCCATTACCCACTGAGATGTATGTCTGTTTTATTTTTAATCGCTCAGGGTGTAGCTCCAGAAGCAATGCAGTAGTCATAATCAAGTGTAGAATTAGTTTCCAAAATCTGTTCGTCTACTTGCTTAGCGATGTTGGCCCACAGGCATTGAATCTCTTTACATCTTTACATTCTTTACTCAAGCAAGTAATAATTGGGTGTGCAGATGGATCTCAGTATTCTTTTTCTTGCGTTCCAGCTCATGGAAAAGCATCTTAAGACTCTCACAATTTCCTAATTTTAGTGGACGTATGTTTTCACTTAGCACAGTTTTACTCTGTGATTGTTGTAATTTTGTTAAACAGGAGTTCTAGATGTCCTTTAAAGGCTAACACATTTATTACTGCATAAGCTTCATAATGTGTAAGAGGCCACTTCAGATGCACAGAAAATAGATATTTTGGTATATGTCTACATAGTCACTGGAGTGGTGAGAGACTAGCTGACCAAAAATCATGTCTATTAGCAAAGCAGTAATTAAGCATAATACAATTTAATTTTATCTCACTAAATACTCTTGGTTTCTGAACCATTTAGCATATGTAGTATGGTAACTTATCTTGATTTCTGTTTATTACTAAAACCTTTAAATTTCCTGATGAATTCCAACTATTTTCTGGAATATATATGCAAAAAAAATATATGCATCCATTTTTTCCTGAAAACTGAAATACTTATGTTGCATTATCCTCATCAGTTTCTTTGCTACAATATCACTATAGGTTATCACTATTTGTCATTGTTAATAAATAATATGGCAGAAAGTTCCACAGTCTGTGACCTCAAGAGAGAACTAAAGGAACATATGATACTAGAATTTTTCTATTTTAGTGAATGAAAAACTGATGGATTTCAATGTAAAAGCAATATTTCTCTGTGTTTCTCAGTGGATATTCCTTTCTTTGTGTAATGCACCTTAGCAAGTGACAAGTGCTAAAACCACCCTAAACCTAATTTGCATTTCAATTTCAAGCATGTTTATTCAGAAAATATTATTCTAATATTTTATGGAACATTTCCAGATATCAAGGAATACAGCAATATTTATCAACAAATTATCTTAGATATCATGTGGGGAAAATAGGAATTACCTGTGAACAAAATGGGGGAGTGAGTAAAGCTTAGGGAAGTGCAGTATATTTTGACTGTGGGTGATACAGGTGGTCCTTGACTTATAACCATTCATTTAGTGGTGACACTGGCACTGAAGAAAGTGATTTTATCACCATTTTTCACACTTATGACTGTTGCAGCATCCCCATGGTAACTCTTGGCAACTGGCATGGATTTATGATGGTTGCAGGGTCTCAGGATCATGGAAAAGGCTGGCAGCCTTTGGACAAACAAAGTCAATGGCGAAGCCAGATTGATTCACTTAACTGTGGCAAGGAAGGTCATAAAATGGGGCAAAATTCACTTACCAGCTGTCTCACTTAGCAATAGAAATATTGGGCTCAATTGTGGTCATAAATTGAGGATTCAGTTGAGAATTAAGAGAAATCCCCCCGCCCCCTCTGCGCATCTTGCTCCCCGTATCTTCTAACTATAATTCTATTTTTGATTCTGATTTCCATTTTTATTGTTTCAGCAATATTTAAATTTATATATTTTAATGTTTTTAATACTGTAAGTTGCCCAGTTATTTTGAAACAAGAAGATAAATAAATTTAATAATTATTATTTAATAATAAATAAATGTATGAATTATTCTGGGGCTTCGCCGCAGGCATCCACCCAATTTCAACCTTTTCAATTAAAGCAGAGTCAGAATAATGTACCCTGAGTTTCTGTTTCATTAATAGTGTAAACCAGGGGTCCTCAACCTTTCCGCCTTGGAGGCCCGGCCTGGGTGGCCCCGGTATGTGAGTGGCAGGTGTACATGCACAGCCCCATTGGTGTGCGTGGCGCGTACGTGCCCCCTCTACTCACAGAAATGGAGCTTTGTGCACAGGTGGAAGGGCCTTGCGCTCACATACAAAGCTCTACTTGTATGACTGACATACACTTGCCATGTGCGAAGCTCCGCTTGTACAAGTGGAACCTCACATGCAAGTGCAAAGGCCCACCGCTTGCGCAAGTGGAGCTGCACATGCTTGTGCGCCGCTCACACAAGTGCAGCTTCCAATGCATGTGTTCACTTGCTCATCACTCGCACAGCCTGGTTTCGAACAGGCCATGGCTCGACTGTGGGCCATGGGTTGGGGATCCCTCATGTAAACAGTGAGCTTCTCTAACTTGGAACTGTAGGAACGATGGAGGTTTCCCACCCACTTTGTGTTAAGCTTAAATTCAGAAGGAAGTTTCTATCTCTCTCTTACAAGATGGGTACGGGCTGTATTTATTAGGTAGATAACGCAATGGTTTCTATATAATCTTCCATAGAAAAGTTAAAAATGACAAGAGGCACCCTGACTCTTCTGCTGTCTGAGGGAGCAGGGCTGTGGAGTCGGAGCCAGAGTCGAGGAGCCGGAGTCGGAGGAAATTTTGGGTATCTGGAGTCAGAGTCGGAGTCGGCAAACAATGCACTGACTCCGACTCCTACTAAATTTAGATTGGAATTTTTAAAAAAAGCAAGTTTAAATGCCCCAATTCTCCCGACTCCACAGCCCTCTGAGGGAGACTCACTAGGTTAGCAGTCTTCTGGTTTTTGAAGGACTTTCACAGAAAGGAGACGGTCAAACTATTTTCCAAAGCATCTGAGGATAGGACAAGAAGTAATAGATGGAAGCACATTTGAAGACAGATTGGACCTAGAATTAAGAACAAATTTCCTGATAATGAGAACAATTTAATTAGAGGAATGGCTTACCTTCAGAAGTTGTGGGTGCTCCATCTCTGGAGGTTTTCAAGAAGACATTGGACAGCCATTTGTCTAAAATAGTATAGGGTCCCTTGCTTGAGAGAAGGTTGGACTAGAAGACCTCCAAGATCCCTTTCACCTCTATTAGTTTGTAATTCTGCACAATGCAGTTTTAAAAAATATACACTGTCTTAGTACAACCTTCCCTTGGTGCAAGTTGTGCATTGTTTGATTTCTTTCTCCGAAGTCATTGCACTTTATTATATAATGAGAGTCATAGTAAAGTTGCACTACCTTACCACAGTAACTGTGATTGTGGAAGCTATGGAGTGTGTACCCTCCCACCTCTGAA
Source organism: Masticophis lateralis (assembly GCA_030761175.1). Classification (NCBI taxonomy): domain Eukaryota; kingdom Metazoa; phylum Chordata; class Lepidosauria; order Squamata; family Colubridae; genus Masticophis; species Masticophis lateralis. The sequence goes on from JAUDYJ010000005.1 coordinate 98,107,010, forward strand.
AAGGAGCACAAGTGTGAAATGATCTGTTTTGATTTTTCTTCCCACCCTACAGAGATGTTTTCCTATGTGTCTTGCACATAGCTTCTGGTAGGGAACATGTTTATGTTTGATCCCTGATAGTGTCACCACCCACACAGTGAGTCACTTGTAATGTCTTAGGTCTTATTTTTAGCCTGGTTGCTGCCATCATTCTGTATCCATTAGCCAGTAAGAGACTTATGCCCTGAGATAAACCTGTTAATCTGTGTGACCGCCTTCTCCCTTAGGTCTTTATCTCCAGATGCGGTTCTCCTGGGCTGATTAGAGTGATTCAGTCTTCTCAGGGAAGGTGCAGGAGAATTCCATTGGATTGTAAAACAGCAGATCCCTTTTCTTACAGTCCGATTTTGAATTTGCTTATGACAAATGCCACATCTAAACATAAAGTAGAGCTTGCTGCTGAGAACAGCAACTAATTTAAATTCTCATGGAATTCCAAAATACCTGTGTTCCTCTGAAAATAAGACCCTGTCTTATATTTTTCCCCCACCAAAAAAAGCACCAGAAACAGGCATGGTGGCAACAGCACTGGCACCTGCAGCAGGCAAAGTGAGGGGGGAGAGGCATGTGATATGGACCATCAGACGTGCCTGCTCCATCCCATGTGGCTGGGACAGGGCAGGTGGCTGCCCGACTCATCCAGCAGGCCGGAACTGTGTGCCCTGGGCCTCTGCCTTAGGCTGCTGCTGCGGGTGAAAATAAGACGAGGAGGGTGTAGGGCAGCTGCTGCCTACTTCGTCCCATCTCTTTTGGCTTGTGGCTTGAGAGCAGGTCATCTCCTTAGCCCCCTCACGGGTCTGGCACCACCGAGGCTGCTAGCAGCTCGTGCAAGTCCATGAGGCCTCTGCCGTCACCACCCGGAGCACCAGGCCTGGGGAAAGCTCGATCCCTATCGCCGCTATGGCTGCCCAAGCCCAGCTGGGATTGTGTGCCTTCCCCTGCATCTCTGCTGGGCCTGGGCAGCCAGGGCTTCGATGGGGATCTGGCTTTCCCACTTGCGGTAGCCATTTTTTGCCTGCTGGGCCTCGTTGTGCTTTACCACCTCTACTCTTTCTAGCTAGCCGCTTTGCCTCCTTCGGGCTGCGCGGGTCCGCCAAATGGTGGCGGAGTTGCCACCCAGGAGCTGTCGGGTAGAGACCCCCAATTACGTGCCTTCTTCACCAGAGCTGCTTGGCAGGGAGAGCTGAGCCCTCCCTGCCCTGCCCTGCCCTGCGTTGCCCTGCCCTGCCCTGTGAGGCAGCAGCTCCAGAGCGCTTTTGGGGCACTGCCTGACAGACGCAACTCCTTCAGACAGAGCTCCCAAGGCTGTGGTCCCTTCCCTGGACTGAAAGCAGCCTGAGCTCAGGGTTGCAGCCAGATTCCCTGCTCGGCCAGTGTTCCAGGAAGGCGTGACTTGGGGGTAATGGGGCTTCCCTCTGCGCAAGCGGGCGAGTCGGCAAGATGCTGCCCAAACTGGTGCCTGGGGTTCAAAGGCCCTCTTCCTCCAGCCTTGGGATGGGTGCCGCTTCCTATCCTGCCCCCACCATGTTTTGGGGAAGCCTGGCTGGGTGCCACGTGTTGGATCTGGTAGCAGATGGTGAAAAGCTGCACTCTCCCCACTTCCTGCAGGGTGTGCTGGCGAAACATCCCTCATACAGCTGCCCCTGCAGTCGGGTGCACAAGGGGAACATGCTCTACGTGTGGAGAGAGACACGCGTTCATTGCGCTTGGCCAAAGGGCGTGGGTGGGCATGGGAGCAGCTGCGGCTGGCTGGTGGAGGGGTGATGCCAGTGGGTGGACTGATGCACATGGGGAGTGGAGTATGTGGGAGATGATGGCGTCAGAACCCTCCTTGGCTGTTCCCCAAAGTGCCTCGCATGAACCGAATCCCCTGCCCTGAATGCTGCTGCCGCTACTCAGGAGGCTCGCCCTTCGCTGCCCAGTTCTGGTGGGGCAGGCAGAGTTTAATATCTACCCCCAGAGAGCGTGCTGAGTGGGAGCCAGAATGGCCACATCCCTTCCAGGAGGCTCTCGCAATAAAGAAGGCCCGTCGCCCCTACTTCGCCTGTCAGGCGGCAGTGAGGCAACGTCACCAGTAGGAACCTCTCCTCCCCACCTCTGGCCCTGTGGATGTCGCCTCTGCTGTGGATGGGCTTGCATGGCGGCAGCGAGAGTAGGAGCCCTGCACTAAGGGTGGTTTTCCTCCTCCCTGCTCAAGAAAAGGGTTTTGTCGCAGCAGTTTGAAAAAGCAGCATTTTAAGTTTTTTAATTGGAGTATGTGAGCGCATCTCCCATGCTCCCCATCCCTCTTTGTAGGTTTCAGATTGAGGCAGTGTGGGCTCCCCGATCAAGAGCAGGGCTGAGGGGAAGCCAGTGTTAATTTCAATAGGCTGATTGGGGGCAGGGAGCAGGAGGGGGAGGCAGCCCTTTCTGGGAAGGCAGGCTGGTCTAGTAATTCCTCATTTTGCCTTCCCCCACCAATTAAGGGGGCAAGCAGGCTACTATACTTGGCAGTCTAGCTCAGCCCAGGAAGGCCGAGGAGGCTCTTGTGCTAGAAGGGGCTTGCCTGGGGTCTCATGGCTGATGCTTCAGCCACAATATCTTGGCAAGGGAGCTATTGGGGAGGGGGCAGAGGAATCAAGCCAAGAGGAGAAGCACCCCTTTTCCTTCTTGCCTGTTCTGGCACTGAGCTGCAGTGGAGGGAGAGCAAAAGGAGTCCGTACGGGTTGGGGACTTGGCCAGGGAACAGTCCCAAGTATGCAAGGGGTTGCTGTGGAAGGGTTCCTGTTTCCAGGTTCTGGAGTAGACATAAACCTGCTCCTTTGCCTCTCTAAGGAGGCCCAGCTCTTGGGCTGAGTCCCTTGCTTCCCACCCACCCAAAACAAGGAGAGTCAGTGCCTTCCCTGGTTTCTTCTACTTGTCGATTGTAACTGAGAAGAATTGCTGCAAAACTTGAGTTTCCTGAAGTGGACTACTAGACTCCTAAACAACTTAAGAAAATGATCTAGTAAAAAGAAAAGTCAACCAAAAGAGTAAAATGCAAATGAAAGCAAATAAAACACATCTAGGAGCAAAACAAATTAAAGTTTAATTTGTGTGCATCGTTTGATGTACTGCTAAATTGGCCATGCCCACCCAGTCACATGGCCATGCCCACCCAGTCTTATGGTCACCTAGCCATGCCCCCCAGCCAGTCCTGCCCCCCACAACAGTCTTGAATACTGTTGTGGGGGGCAGGACTGGCTTGCCCCACAACAGTATACAGTACCCTGATGTACAGTATAGAGAAATAAACTGATTGTTGAAGCGCAGAAATGCTTGCAGAGGAACGTCTGGTTAGTAAAGCTAAGAATTGCCCGCTTTTTAGTGCCTGTCAATATGGACCCCATTCAGGTGTAATGAAGTAAATATCTTCCTCCCACCAAAGCTGTTCTGTTGATAGCTTCCTGATAGGCATTTGTGCTTTTAATACATTTGTGTGTAGGAACATCCAGTCTGAGACTATCCCTGAAAAGTGCATCAGTTACTGTGGGGATAAAACACAGCAGCATGTACAGACCAGGCTGGTTTCCAGCTGTTCAGAATTTAAGGTGCTGGTCTTGACCTTTGCAAGCCTAAACAACTCACGGCCTAGTTATCTAACGGATGGTCTCTCCCACCAAAAACCTTCCAGTTATTAAGATCTGCAGGAGAGATGCTTTTGAAAGCAATCCTGCTCTCAGAAACTGGTTTCGTGCCATGTGGGAGAGCCGGCATTGTTGTGTTACAGAACACACGCCCTGGGTCAGCATTTGGAAAATCTACAGAGGGATGCGATGATTTTAGTATTATTGTGTTGTTAATTTCAGTCTGTGGTTTTAAATGTGTATTCAGTATTCAGTCTCTTGTTTTGACGCTGTGTTCATCTCTTTGAGCAGAGCAGAAAAATAGCAATTAGGTGAAATAATAAATAAATAATCAATAAGCTGCATTGAATGGCACAGCCAAAGGCAGAGGTCAGTGCAGCCAGTACAGATGGTCCTGGAGTCAGCAACTGGAAACATTTTGAGAGTTCCAGATGTGTCAGACAGTTCAAAGGGGTTTGTAATTCTTCACTAGAAACATGGAATAATAGCAAGAAAGGTATACTTTCCCAGAGTTTAGGCACATACGGAAATAAAGAAAAAGCAAAGAAAACACCTTATCTTATCAAATCCAGGAAGATAGCAGGTGATGCAAATTAAAGTTTGCCACCTGTTTCTTTCTTGTTCTACACCAACCTTGGTAATTTTAAGTCTTGTGGACCTCAACTCCCAGAATTTCCCAGTCACCCATAGCTGAAGAATTCTGCAAGTTGAAGATGATAAAGTTGCAAGATTTGACTCCCTTGTTCTACATTTTTTTTCTCCATGACCACTCTTACACATGAATAAGAAGAAAATGCCTTCTTGCTTGAATGTACCGGTATATATCCAGAATTGACTAGGGGCAACATTGAACTAAAAAAATCAATCAATCAATGTATATTTGGAGGTTTATTTGCGATGTTCTTCTACTATGAACTAATCTTGCTTATTTAAATTTAGCACTATTGCCAAGTTACCTTCTAAGATTCTGTACTCTATTTTTATCCTTGAGAGTTTATTGTTCTAACTCAATGGGTTGATCAGAATTTAGATTTATTTTAACACATTACACTTTTTGCCATAAAAGGTAAAAACTGGCACCTGCCATTTCCTTGGGAGCAAAATGGCGGAGGCTTCCCGTGGCTTTCTTCTGGAACAGTTTTTGACTTTCTAGCCTAGCCAACAGCTAGAGAATTCCCAAGTGGTCCCTCATCTAAGTACCAACCAGGATTGATCCTGATTAAAGTCAATCAGGTATTACCACATACTGAAGTACATTACGATATTTGTTTTCCTCTAAGAATTTTGGCAGTTTATCCATTCTTATATATTTTCCACATGGTGTTTTTAGTTTTTGAGTATCCATTTAAATCTTATAATTAATTCTGTGGTGTTTTTTTTTTTAAATTATACGTATCGGTGAAATTGAAAATTTTTCCTTACCGGGTTCTGTGGGCATGGCTTGGTGATGGGGTCCTGTGATTGAGTGGGCAAGACCAACTCGACATCATTCATGGCATGACACCCCCCCCCCCCAAGCCACATCCACAGAACCCGGTAGGGAAAAATTTTGAATTTCACCGATACGTATGATTTTTTTTTTTTTTTGTATACGAAATGTAGAGAAAGGATAAATATTCCTTCTCCCACAAACTTGCTTGCTCTCCCAGCATATTACAATTGTACACTTTTAACACGCATGCTCTGGAATAATTGTTATTTTTGGGAACAATAACACAGGAATGAAATGAGGTGCTGGAAGAGCTGGGCAAAAGTACGTTTTTTCTGTTCATGATAATAGAGAGCTGCAACTCATTTTTAGCATTGTAATGGGCAGTGAACTGCCCTCATCAATTCATCCAGTCCTACTAAACCAAATATAAACTTTATTATTTAAAAATTAAGGAAGGATTTTTGTAAGGATTTTTTTCCAATACTATCATACATTGATTGATTGATTTTTTTAGTTCAATGTTGCCCCTAGTCAATTCTGGATATATACCGGTACATTCAAGCAAGAAGGCATTTTCTTCTTATTCATGTGTAAGAGTGGTCATGGAGAAAAAAAATGTAGAACAAGGGAGTCAAATCTTGCAACTTTATGATCTTCAACTTGCAGAATTCTTCAGCTATGGGTGACTGGGAAATTCTGGGAGTTGAGGTCCACAAGACTTAAAATTACCAAGGTTGGTGTAGAACAAGAAAGAAACAGGTGGCAAACTTTAATTTGCATCACCTGCTATCTTCCTGGATTTGATAAGATAAGGTGTTTTCTTTGCTTTTTCTTTATTTCCGTATGTGCATAATTTCTATTCTATCTATTTTCTGCCCAGGCGTGGCCTAATCTGTCAAAGCCTCCTGCTCTCCCTTCATCACATGATGTGTCCTAACCGTCCTCCTGTGGCTGGCTGCCAGGGAAGGCAAGCCAGAGCTAAGCCGTCGCCACTGGGCTCCCTGCTACACCAGCCAACATCTCGTCCCCCTTGCCGCGAGATTCCTGCAGCTGCAGCCTCTTTTTTTGGTGCACCTAGAGGCGCTTCTTGTTCAGAAAGATGCAGTGGCTGCAGGCTTCTTGCAGCGAAAATTACAGGAGCCGCTCCACTTCTTGAATGTGCCTCCACCCTGTTCCATGTGCCACCTGTGCACATGTACACCATTGCCTGCTGCAATGCTTTACTCAAACTTGCCTGGGAAAGTCCCTCTGGTGTAGTGGCAGCAGGCAACGGTATGCGTGTGCGTGGCCAGTGCATGAAACAGGGTGGCGGTACATTCAAGAAATGGAATGGCTCCGGTAATTTTCGCTGCAAGAAGCCTGCAGCCGCCGCATCTTTTGGTGCAAGAAGCTCCACAAGAACCCCCCCAAAAAAGAGGCTGCAGCTGCAGGCATCTCGTGAGAAGGGGGAGATGCGGGCTGGCATGGTGGGGAGCCCAGGAGTGATGGCTTAGCTCTGGCTTGCCTTCCCTGGCAGCCAGCCGCGGGAGGAAGGTAATGCATGGCGAAGGGAGAGCAGGCAGTGGGTGATGAAGAGCCGATGGCTCTGGGGCAAGGCCGGAGCTGAGGAATGGTGCATTCCCCAGCCCAATCAAGGCGGGCGGAGAGTGGGGGTGGCTCCGGGGCAAGGCGGAAGCCGGGGAATAGCACATTCCCCAACCGGGTTGTGGCGAGTGGTGGCTCCAGGGCCTTGGGGAATGGTGCGTCCCTGGGCCCCGGCCCTCGACCTGAGGCAGCATGCATCATTTACCTTTGGTGAGCTGAGCAGGCGAGGCAACTGGTGAGGCAATTAGCTAGGCCATGTTGCGAAGGCAACATATACAGGTGAAACTTGAAAAATTAGAATGTCGTGCAAAAGTTCATTTATTTCAGTAATGTAACTTAAAAGGTGAAACTAATATATGAGATAGACTCATTACATGCAAAGCGAGATAGTTCAAGCCTTGATTTGTCATAATTTTGATGATTATGGCTTACAGCTCATGAAAACCCCAAATTCACAATCTCAGAAAATTAGAATATTGTGAAAAGGTTCAATATTCTAGGCTCGAGGTGTCCCACTCTAATCAGCTAATTAAACCATAACACCTGCAAAGGGTTCCTGAGCCTTTAAATGGTCTCTCAGTCTGGTTCAGTAGGAATCACAATCATGGGAAAGACTGCTGACCTGACAGTTGTGCAGAAAACCATCATTGACACCTTCCATAAGGAGGGAAAGCCTCAAAAGGTAATTGCAAAAGAAGTTGAATGTACCCAAAGTGCTTTATTAAGCACATTAATAGAAAGTTATGTGGAAGGGAAAAGTGTGGAAGAAAAAGGTGCACAAGCAGCAGGGATGACCGGAGCCTGGAGAGGATTGTCAGGAAAAGGCCATTCAAAAGTGTTGGGGATTTTCACAAGGAGTGGACTGAGACTGGAGTCAGTGCATCAAGAGCCACCACACACAGGCAGATCCTGGACATGGGCTTCAAATGTTGTATTCCTCTTGTCAAGCCGCTCCTGAACAACAAACGTCAGAAGCGGTTTACCTGGGCTAAAGACAAAAAGAACTGGTCTGTTGCTCAGTGGTCCAAAGTCCTCTTTTCTGATGAGAGCAACTTTTGCATCTCATTTGGAAACCAAGGACCCAGAGTCTGGAGAGGCACACACTGCAAGATACTTGAAGTCCAGTGTGAAGTTTCCACAGTCTGTGTTGATTTGGAGAGCCGTGTCATCCGCTGGTGTTGGTCCACTGTGCTTCATTAAGTCCAGGGTCAACGCAGCCGTCTACCAGGAGATTTCGGAGCACTTCATGCTTCCTTCTGTGGACGAGCTTTATGGGGATGCTGACTTCATTTTCCAGTAGGACTTGGCACCAGCCCACACTGCCAAAAGTACCAAAACCTGGTTCAATGACCATGGGATTATTGTGCTTGATTGGCTAGCAAACTCGCCTGACCTGAACCCCATAGAGAATCTATGGGGCATTGCCAAGAGAAAGATGAGAGACATGAGACCGAACACTGCAGAAGAGCTGAAGGCCGCTATTGAAACATCCTGGTCTTCCAGAACACCTCAGCAGTGCCACAGGCTGATAGCATCCATGCCATGCCGCATTGAGGCAGTAATTGTTGCAAAAGGGGCCTAAACCAAGTACTGAGTACATATGCATGCTTATACTTTTCAGAGGTCCAATATTGTTCTATGTACAATCCTTGTTTTATTGATTTCATGTAATATTCTAATTTTCTGAGATTGTGAATTTGGGGTTTTCATGAGCTGTAAGCCATAATCATCAAAATTATGACAAATCAAAGCTTGAACTATCTCGCTTTGCATGTAATGAGTCTATCTCATATATTAATTTCACCTTTTAAGTTACATTACTGAAATAAATAAACTTTTGCATGAAATTCTAATTTTTCGAGTTTCACCTGTATAGGGCGGGGGTGGGTGGGTGCTTCAAGCAGCCAGAAGGGGTGAGTGAGTGGCCAGAAGGGGTGAGGGGCGAGCGGGGCCAACCAGGGGTAGTTTTTACCGGTTTGGCGAACTGATTCAAATCATCCCTACCAGTTCTCCCAAACCGGTACGAACCAGTCGAATTTCACCCTGATATGTATTCATACGAATGAGTGCTTCCTCATACCACTCTCCTTCTGATCATCTTCAGCTTTCCTTAGAAGCACCTTTGAACCTAGCGGAAAACATTCTTTCTGTGTGTTTAATTTGTGATTTAGATCATATAGTTGGCCATGCATCACAGGTGGCATTCATTTACGGACATACGTTCAGTTGTGCCATTTTGCTTTTAACTAGATAGGTAATAGCAGGAGGAAGATATGTTGGATATATTTGCTGCCTTGAGTTACTTGTAAAAATAATAAAGGTAGAACACAAATAAGTAAGATCCAGCTGCCTGCAATTTCTGCAAGTTCAATCCTAGCCAGGCTCAAGGTTGACTCAGCCTTCCATCCTTTCTAAGGTGGGTAAATTGAGGACCCAGTTTGTAGGGGTAATAAGCTGACTTTGTATAAATATACAGAAGTATGAAGGCTATTGCTTAACGCATTGTAAGCCGCCCTGAGTCTCCAGAGAAGGGCGGCATATAAATCAAATTTAAAAAAAAAAGTAAACATTCTTCTTTGAAATGCCTAAAGTTGAAAAGACTTTTCTCTAGATGTTGGATATTAAACCAAACTTGAATTGGAAGTTTTATTAAATAAAGAAGATAATGGTTGCTCCTGAAAAATGTATAGTACTGTAGAGGAAAATTGAAGGCAGTATTTTCAGAGATTCATTACCTGTTACAACTCTCTCTGGGCTTGCAAAATACGTCTGCACTCAGGTACATTCCATGAAGGAAGACTGTGTTGGTTATTTACAGATATTTGAACTTCCTCTAAGTGAAAATTGTAGAATTGAAGAAGTAATAGGCAGAACCTGTTGGGTTAGCTATTAGCATGTTGATCAAATAACTTCTCTTGCTCCTAGCTCTGTTATTCAAGGAAATGGTATCTCTAAAAGATTGAAATTCTGTTCAGTTTTTGGCTTCTTCTGTCCTCTTGCTGGTAATTCTCTCTTATTTTTTTGCTTGCTTTTTTATTAGCTGATTGTATCCTCATTGCTTGTCTTTGAATCGAAATCTCTTTTTATAACATGAAGCCAAGTCAGAGGAAGTCTTGTATTCTTCAGCAGGAGTGTTTCAGGCCTGGATTTCTGAGACTGCTTCATTATTCCATTGCCCCATCTGGCCAAAGTAATGCTCAATATTTAACCATGATTATAAAAGACATTTGCTTTGATTGCTCTTAAATGATAATTTTTTTAAAGAGAAACCTGGTCTCTGAGAAGAATGAGGCACAAAACTATCTTGCAGTATAGAAATCAAATTCAAATTGTTGCCCTATAAATATAAATACAGAATTTGTAAACAGAATTTTGTCCTGCATTGTCTGATCGCAAGTTGCCCCTTTACTAAAAATATGCCTCACTCTATGAATTCTGTGTTCCCAGAAGAATCACAGGCTTGCACCTCCCCTCCCCCCCAGATATTTTTCTTTCTCAAGAATATCTGGTCTGGCTTGTTAAATGCTGAGATGCTACATGAGTTTCACCTGGAGCCTGATGGTAATAATATGAATGGATTTAGTTCATCTATCCTTTGGCAACAAATGTTAAAGAGCTGTGATCACAGAGTGTGTGTCCTGCCCTCCTGAAACAGATGCTGTGGAGATTAAGCTGCATCAGGATTGAAGAACTCAAATTATCTGGCAAGCAAACATCCATTCTGTCCTATGCTGCTAATGGACCAGTTTGTTCCTAGCTGCCATCTGGCTGTTTCATCTTGCTCTTATTAGCAGCAAAGACAAATGTAACATTCAGGATTTGACCTGGGCAGCATAGGAGGCCAGTGGTTTTTTTCAGTATCTAGCCTTGATTCTGAATATCCGATGCACAAGGCTGCCTGTTTTACTGGCTTTAAAAATCAACCACTTTTATGTCCTGGTCACTACAGATAGCAAGATGCAGTTGGGGAAAATATTCAGTTCCTTTACTGCAGATTGCTCTGATAGTTGCTTATAGTATGCCAGCATCTTAAAAAAGAAGAGCAGAAGCAACTTCTATCAGCAATTCTGCAAGGAGCTATTTACAAACCTAGCTGATATTTTAAGGATTACTTTCATACACATCTACATAGACTCCTATTGCTATTTCTTTGAAGGTAAGCAGTGATGTGCAAAATGCAGAAAAGGAATAATAAACCAAAAAGTAAAAACATAAAGTACCTAACTCTACTTTACCACCAAACCATTCATATGTCTCTCCATAACTTTCTATCCTTCCAAACACCATATCTTATTTTATACATTGGCTTTTCTTTAAACTTTTGCATACTGCATCCAACCTCTGCTGCCTCCTTCCTTTCAACTTGTTTGCTTATTCTTCATTTGTTTTGTTATTTTGCTATTTCATGATTTCTGTGTGAAAAAATTACACCACCAGTTTATATCCAGTCTACAGTCATCATCCATACGTTCTTAACCATAACTCTTTTTGTATTATTGCACACACTTTCAGTGTATCCCATTTCCATTGCATTCGACTTACCTTTATGCTACTCCTGAAATACTAATTTCTGTGACATAGTCAGCAGAGCATGCTGTTACCTACAACCAATTTCACTTATTTCAGCAAACATTCCTTTTTTTTTTGCAAAGATCACCTACAGTACTATCCATTGTTTTTCTACCAACATTTCCCTGTATTGTTTCCCGTCTTTAGTAAACATTCTACCAAGTAATACAAATTTGTTTATTTGTAAATCACCACCTTTTCTCAGTCTAACATTACCTTACTCTTTGGTACAGTTCTATACAGATTGCATCAAACAAGGTAGCTGATACTTTTGCCTAACATTTGGCTTATTAGCCAACAAGTATGGTATCATCAGCATACAGAAATAAACATATATTCACATCCTCAACCAAGACACCGCTAATATAATCAGACACAATCATCCATATAAATTAAAAAACCCCAAAACATTGCACTTCTTTATGTTAACTCAATGTTGACACTTTCACTAAGGATTCCATTTTGCAATTATTTCAACCAGCTTTTAAATAGTTGCTTAATCAAACCTCAAAATTAGTCCAAATCAAGAATGATTGCCTATTAATTAATGTGGTAGTTAATGCTCCTTAAGAAAAAAAATCTCAGCTGTGTTTTAACAATCCACTTCACTGTTGACCCCAATGTGTAAAAACGTATTTTTGTCTTATAGAAACAGAAAAACAAATTCCTAGTAGAGCACCCACCACAATTTATATCAGCCAAATTCAATTTATGAAGTTTGCTTGCTTTATTACAGAGTTAAGATGAACCACAGAATTCAGGAATGCTCTTTGAAAGTGGAAACAGAAACCTGGACATAAACTGTTTCAACTCCTACCCTCAAAATGAGCTATAGAGCACTGTACACCAGAACAACGAGACACAAGAACAGTTTTTTCTCGAACGCCATCACTCTGCTAAACAAATATTTCCCTCAACACTGTCAAACTATTCAATAAGTCTGCATTACTATTAATCTTCTCATCATTCCTATCACCCATCTCCTCCCACTTATGACTGTATGGCTGTAACCTTGTTGCTGGTATGCTTAAGATTTATATTGACTCTTTCCTAATATGATTTGATTGCTTATTTGTTCCCTATGACTATCATTAAGTGTTGTACCTTATGATTCTTGATGAACGTATCTTTTCTTTTATGTAGACTGAGAGCCTATGCACCAAGACAAATTCCTTGTGTGTCCAATCACACTTGGCCAATAAAGAATTCTATTCTATTCTATTCTATTCTATTCTATTCTATTCTATTCTGTTCTGTTCTGTTCTGTTCTGTTCTGTTCTGTTCTGTTCTGTTCTGTTCTGTTCTGTTCTATTCTATTCCATTCCATTCCATTCCATTCCATTCCATTCCATTCCATTCCATTCCATTCCATTCCATTCTTCATAGCTGAAAACTCACTGAGGCTACATCTGATAATGCTGAATCAAAAATTAGTACTAAGAAATGGAAATAATTCCTTCTCTGATTTCCCCCCTTTACGTCTCTATCTCCAAGTGCGTTTTATTCAATGTTGTTGCTCGTATAGCATGTCTCAAGAATGTTCTTCAAGTTCAAACATGTCTCTGAACACTAAATTAAATCTATATAGAGTTTTCATTGGAAATATAGATAGCATAGAAGGTTTGCCAAGGTGATAGGAATCCATAGCTTCCATTCTGTCTACAAAAATCACACTGAGTTTTCTTAGCACATTAAAAAAGGAGAGGAAGGAAAGGAACCCTTGGGCAGAATATGTTCAAGCAGACAAACAAAGCAACAGATATCTGCAAACTCTAGCAAACCTCAGAACTGTCAGTTGGGCATGTTTATGTAACATACAGTGATATGATGAAAAAAGTCAGTGTGCCTAATCAGCTATCTTATGGAGCACAAATACAACTGAAGGAAAGGACAGGAAAAAACTATCCTATTTCACCAAGGAATAGCTATGTGAAACCAAATGTCATACTGAAAGAGTTAAAATGAAAAATACTCAAGCACAGGAACTTGAAAGAATGGAAGATATTGGGGGGAGGGGTCAAGTTCATTACTGGAAACTTTATCTGTAAACACCAATCCCCACATTGTAACATATACATAGAGGGAACCCATTTGGTTTTTCTTTGATGGTCTTTAGGATCTCACCAGTTTTAATCTCATCTCATCACGAATTGACATACTACAAAGATTTAAAGTGATCACAAACATCTTTCTGTCTCATTTCTCAAATCTACCTTGTTAATTATGTGTATACTTTAGGTAACTATCATCACATTAAAGGAATACATCTGATATGCCTTCCAGTTTGTAAATTAAGTTTGCTTACATTTTCATTAAAAAGCAAATTATTTTTATAAAATTGATGTTAAAAATTCCAATTTTAGCATGGGAACAGAAGTGACCTCTGGGGAATTCCCAAGACCATTGGCCAGAAAAACCACACACTACCTCCCAAGATCAGCTCTTCAGGGGGATTTAAAAGGCACTGTAAAAACTGTCTCTAAATCCCAGTTAGGCAAGCCTAACCCAAACACAGGCTGGTTCCAGAGAGAAATCCAGAAGAACAAACATATTATCTGTCCAAATCCTGATGGCCTCTAACCCAAGCAATGAGGGATTTCTTGATCCCTAAAGTCAGCGTGAATTGGATCTACATACTCATTTCATTCAAAAAAACAATAACCCTAGAGTTGAGAATCTACTACATACTTGAAAACCTTGCTTCAAAATGGAATAAGACTACTTAAAATACTTCTATCAGATGTGGCTTCAAAATGATTTCTTAAAGTATATGACTGACTTTGACCCCAAATGTCTTACAAGCAGATTTGCCTGATGTACCAATTGCGTCCCTTTCTGGACCGGGACGCCCTACGCACGGTCACTCACACCCTTGTCACGTCACGTCTGGACTACTGTAACACGCTCTACATGGGGCTCCCCTTGAAGAGCACTCGGAGGCTCCAACTGGTCCAGAATGCGGCGGGTGATTATGGGTGTGACTTGACACATCCATGTGACACCTCTCCTGTGTGAGCTGCACTGGCTTCCAGTGGTCTTCCGGGTGCAGTTCAAGGTGTTGGTCACCACTTTTAAAGCGCTCCATGGCCTAGGGCCCGGATACCTACAGGACTGCTTTCTGCCACCAATAGCCTCCCACCGACCAACGCGCTCCCACAGAAACGGGCTCCTCAGGATGCCGTTGGCTAAACAATGAAGGCTGGTGACCCCCAGGGGGAGAGCTTTCTCTGTGGGGGCATCCGCCCTCTGGAATGAACTGCCCCCTGGAATACGTACGATTCCTGACCTCCGTACCTTCCGCCGGGCCCTAAAGACCCTGCTATTTCAACAGGCTGGCCTGGCTGAATAAGAACCTGGATGGGATATTTTTAAATTATGAATTTTAATGGAAAGGGCCAAATTCGTTTAATTCTTTTTAAATTGGATTTAATTTTTATATGATCCATTGTTTTATATGGCTCCCTGAGTCCTTCGGGAGAAGAGTGGTATAAAAATCTAATAAACTCGAAACTCGAAACTTGAAACAATTCGAATCATTAATCAGTCCAGCCGCCCAGCCTGTGAGCCATGATTACAAAATCTCTTGTTACTTAGAACAGCTCTGTTAGCTGGCATTGATGCCAAACAACTGTTTTTTCTTTCTGCCATTACCACTGCAGAATCAATGCTGAGCTCAATCACAGCATGGACTGCCACTCTAATCTTCTCATTGCTGGGGTATTTGGTGATAAATAGCATTGAATTTGGTGATTCAATGCTAGCAACTCATCAGACCATCATGGAGTTAATCATGCTCTAACACCGGACAGAGAACATTGAGTTAATTTCTTCCGAAGCTGCTTCTTCTATTTCACAGGCTTAGGTTCATTGAGACATCTGACATGGTTTTAAATTGATTTGTTAATGTTCTATGAGTCTCAGCATGGTTGAAATATTGGATGGAAATATTTGAAATGCAAAGCTGAACACAAAAGTTAAAATGGAATTTGTCTGGTAAGGCTCTGAGAAGGTGTCTAGCAAAATTCTGGTCCTTATATCGATTGTGATTAGAAAAATAAATGATAACTGCAGTGCAGCTTTAGACTGCATGTTTATTCTTCAATACATTGTGAGAAAAATTAACATGAATAAGAACATTTATGGATTATTTTATGTTAATTTAGATCAGGGGTGTCCAACCTTGGCAACTTTAAGACCTGTAGATTTCAACTCCCAGAATTCCCCAGCCAGGCCATGGGAGTTGAAGTCCAGAAGTCTTAAAGTTGCTAAGGTTGGACACCCCTGGTTTAGAATAACTATAAGTTAAAATGAATAGTGTTAATTTAAGAAATGATCTGTGCAAATATGAATGTTGGTTGCTGAATGCCAATAGGAATAATTCATGAGAATTTATTTTCAAAATCGTCTTCCCCAAATGTTTTGGGACATTATTGTTTTCTACCTTTCAGAATTTTGATTTTTTACTTTGACTTGCAAGCTCTTGCTTTATAGTCTTACCTTTCCATATTGGTATCTTTTCCTGAGCCATTTTCAAAACAGAATATCTGTGTCATGGGTTATCTTGTACTTGCTTGGGCATTTCAGCGGCTTGCATGGGGAGGAAACTTGGAAGCACATTGCCTGAATATGTTTCAGTGTCTTTAATTACAGGGTACTCTGATGGTCACAAGAATTTCTGGAATAAGCATTTCAGCTGATGATCTGTCTGCATTCCAAGTGAGTCAATGGTGGGGGATCCCAAATCCATTTTTACCTGACCTTTTATTGTTACGAGTGGCTAATGCCGTAGAGACCTGAGAGGAGACCCACGCAACTGGAGCAAGCTTAGTTTTCTGCTTTGTGCTTGTCTGCCTGTTTTGTTGCTCTGGAGACGGAAGAGCATTGAATTCTTTCCCCCATCCAGAAATAGTTCCATTACCTTGTGACCGGAGTGTTTTCCTCCTTGGTTGGAGGCCAGCTCACTCTGTGTATGTGCACAGTCGGATGAGGCAGAGTTCTGGGAACAGAGAGGTCATCATTCCTTGCCACAAGCTCCTCACATAGTATCATGACTTCCCTATATCTTCTACCTCTTATGCCTCAGATGGGGGATAACCTTTGCAGGAGCAATGGATCTTGAGTGACATCTCCTTTGGCACTTCACTGATTATGTCATATTTGCCCTAGGCTATGTCCATCTTTCTGTCAGCTGTCCATCTTGGTCGCGTGGCTGGACAGCACGTGAAGCATGTGAAAGCTCCTATCTTTTCCATTTCTGTTGTGGCTACTCAGCTGTTTGCTTTCTTGAATTATTGCCCATAGAAACTGACTTCCCATAGGCTATTGGGAACTGGATTTTCGCAGTTGGAAGACCTGAATATTGGACCTCCTTCCCGGGGGTAGAAATCTTCCACTAAAAAGAGGGTCATAATTGTAACCCATTATTCAACTCTTATTTTGTAAAATTCCTCAATTTTCTGAAGCCCAATAGGTGAATTGTAAAAGAATTAGGTGACCTTTTTATATCTGTCATAGGAAGATTATTAGCATGAATTGGGGGAATTTCTTAATTAAATGTTGGGCATCTTTTTTGAGTATGGGTTTTAGAAGGGTTGCTCAAAGGACCTCCAAATTTTCTTTGAGACTGGATTCTTAGTTTGGAAATCGGTCTACCCTGCCTTCTGTTGATCCAGTGCAGTTTCTCCAAGCTCAGAATTTTGGAAATATGAAATATGGAAATATGAAACTATGAAATTAGGTTTTTGGATAAATGGTAGCCCTAGAAATGTTTTTCTGAACGCTTAGCTGGATTGGTGCTTACTTCTCCTTGAGGCCCTGTTCCTTCATTGCAGCCCCCTTTTAAGCTTTTTACTCTCCAGAGGGGGGGATGCATTTTGTACAAAAACTCAATTTAGGTTTTGTAAGTAGACTACAATAAAAAAACAAAAAAAACAAAATGTGCTTTTCATCAATAGCATGTAGCTGAGCTCAGATTTCAACACAGACTGATTTTCTCATGAGGAAACCAAACCATAACCATTGCTGTTGCTATAGTCTAATGTAGAGTGGTCCATGGACCATCTCTGATTTTCTGGTGAAGCTTTTATAGAAGATGTCCATTGTTTAAGACAGGTCAGCAACCCTTTCTGACCCAAGGGTCCATGGTGCTATCTCATATGATAGCCTAAGCACCTGCTGAAGTAGCATGGAATCAGGTGAGATTTTAGTAAATCTTATGGGAGAAATTTCTGAAACCTTACAAGGTTTGGATTCTTTTATAAACCAGGGATGTGTGAGGTATTTCAAATTAGATATGGAAGAAAGGTAAAACACCCACCTCAAGGAAATACAGTAAGTATTCTGGAAGTGTGTGAAACTTGAAACAGTTCAAATCTCTTCCAAAAATGCAGGTAGTCCTCGACTTATAACCACAATTGAGCCCAAAATTTCTATTGCTAAGATACTTGTCAGTTTTGTCCTATTTTATGAGTTTTTCTGCCACAGTTGCCAAGCGAATCACTGTAATCGTAGACCAAATATGGTTTCCTCATTGACTCTGCTTGCCAGAAGGTCACAAAAGATGACCACTTCACCCTGGGACACTGCAACTGTCATAAATACATTCCAGTTGCCAAGTGCCCAAATTTAGATCACGTGATGCTGCAACAGTCGTAAGTGTGAAAACTGATCATAAGTCTTATTTTTTTCAATGCCATTGTAACTTTGAATGGACATTAAATGAATTGCTGTAAGTCGAGGACTGCTTGCAATCAAACCAGACCCATTTTGTGCTTCGATTGGAATGTTTCACACTCAAAACTCTTCAAAGAGCCACGGTGGTGCAGTGGTTAGAATGCAGTACTGCGGCTACTTCTGCAGACTGCCGGCTGCCTGCAGTTCGGCAGATCAAATCTCACCAGGCTCAAGGGCAATGCAGCCTTCCATCTTTCCGAGGTTGGTAGAATGAGGACCCAGATTGTTCGGGGCAATAGGCTCACTGTGAACCGCTTAGAGAGGACTGTGAAGCACTATGAAGTGGTATATAAGTCTAAATGCTATTGCTAAATTCAATACAACTTGCCCACACCAATTTTCTGTTGAGATTTGCTGGCTCTTAACCAGAGGCAAACATTACTTCTCCCCATATCAAGATGTAAGGTTGAGGTTCTAGGCTAGGAAGTTAAGTAGCCTTGAGACTCAGCTGAAGACCTACTTCTCAAGATCTCCTTTTTCCTTAGTCCAAATCATCATCAGGATCCATGACAAGCCACCTGAAAAGCAAGAGGGCTCTGCAACTGTCTGGGACCAGCTCTGAGAACATTTGGTGCTCTTCACAAAACTTAATTTCTACTTTCCTGATTATTTTTGTTGTTCTTTTCTAGGCCTGTTGTTGTTTCTATGGATTCATGTGCAGTGCCCAGAACTGAAGGCAATACTAACCCAGTTAATTTTTATTTTATTTTTTTCTTTTCTTGTGATACAGCAGCTAAGGGTGCTTTACAGCTTGACTGCTATTTTCTGAACTAAAGCTAGATTGGCTTTGAAGTCAGCTTGACTCTTGATGACTCCAACTGCCCTGGAAAAGTTTTCTTGGCAGGAACCTGGAAATGGTTTACCATTGCCTTCTTCTAGGTTATGTTTTGGCTTCTCAGTCTTGCTTACCAAGTTGAAATTCCTTGCTGGTACTAAACAGAGTGCTTAGCTAAGACCGCTAAATCTTAGCTTCCAAGCCTAGCGAGGCTGAGCAAGGGGTGCCTCCATTTTGAGGTTTTCTTTATTCTTCTTTCGTAGAGTTACCAGCAAATAAGACTAGGGCCTAAATGTTGAAGGCTGAATTTCATCTTGGAGAACTTTTGTGTTTATGAAATGATGTTTTATGCTGCAGCTCCATTGCCTTCCCTTCATCATATTATTATTGTAGGACAGGAAGAACTAGGCAAAAGTTAAAACATTTGTATTGTAGTACTATGTAAAACAGTTTTTCTCCTGGAAGATGTTTCTTCTGGGCAAAGGTAAGTGGAAACAAAGAACTTAAAAAGAAATAGTAGCTTGTGCAGTCCATAAATCAGGGCAGCAGCTTTAATAGTGGTGCTGTAAATTATGCTGAAGAAAGAACAGTCTCTTGTGCTTAAAAAACAGACAGATATACTTGGTGTTAATACTCTGCTTGCCATTGTTGATGCATTGTGACCAAAGTAACCTCACCCAGGATGATTTTCCTGTGCTTGCAGGATTCTGAATCTCTCCGGTCCTCTCCTGTCCTGTCCTCTCCTGTCCTCTCCTCTCTTCCTCTCCCCTCCCCTCCCCTCCCCTCCTCCTCTCTCCACCTCTCCTCTCCTCTCCTCCCCTATTTTTACTTTATTTTTATTTTTTGGTGCTGCTGCTGCTTTAGAAAGAGAATTGATCAGTATCTTTATAAATCCCTTTCTGTCTGATCTCAGTGATCAAGAAGGCCCCATTGGCACTTTCTCCCACCCACTGCTTCTTGCCTACTTCTGAATTGTAGCCTCACTGTTTTTCCCCTAGCCCATGTCAACCCAGTCTAAGTTTATTACAGTGTACAATGTTTTACCATTTAGACAGCCAGCAATCTCCTCCTCCTTCCAAAATTCCCATTCTCTCCATCAAATTCAGTTCTTGCTATGCCTCAAGGAAATATATTACTGCACTAAAAGCAAAATATAAATTTTAATAATAAATAAATAAAAATATGCAAAGAGCAAAATATTCATCCAAGTGCCTGTTCTAGGTTCAGTGCTTGAGCTGGGATTTTTTTTTAATGGCATGTGGGAGATAATTACTATAAAAGGCAAACAGATTTATTGAGCCAACAAAATGTCTAGAGGCTGAATGTTTGTGAGGTTATGCATGCCTTCTTCCAGGAAATATTTTGATATTATTAGATCCATGGAGTATGCTATGTAATTGTAATAATGATTTTAAAAATTGTTCCCTTTAAGAAGACAGTATACAAGGGTTCAAAACCAGAACATTGGAATGATAGATGTTTTGTCATTTGTGCCAGAGGTATTTGTTCTACCTGTTAGGTTATGATGGCATTTCAGAGCAAGTTCAATGGATCCCAGTTTGTCTTAGTTTTTGAGGCATCTTATTCACCAGATTCCGCTTCTCTAACTGTCGGTTTAGATGCCCCACCACAATTATAGCTGAACTGTCGATAAGGGGAGCAGCTTTAGAAATGGCATTGTGTAAACCGTTTCTATTGTTATAAAAATGTAGTTTGGGAGCTTCATCATTGATTTCATCAGCTGTTTATCTGCTGATACCTCTGCTTACTAGTACTCTGACCCGTACAAAGAAAGCAGGACTGAGAAAGAAGTAAAAGACATTTTCCTCTGGAGGAAAAAAAAAGTTAGGAGGAACTAATATGCTCACAGGTTTTTAAAATGGCATTTTGTGCCTAAATCATAAGCAGTTTCTGCCAAATAAGATATCATCCCACAAATATAAGCAGTTACATTAAAAATGTGTACATTTTAAAATATTTTGTATACAGCCAAGAACAACTATGACAGCATCCTAAAACACCCACAAAAGTACACACACACACACACACACACACACACACACACATCAAAGACTGTAGATGAGTCCAGGGCTATGGAGTCGGAGCCAGAGTCGGAGTCGAGGAGCCGGAGTCGGAGGAAATTTTGGGTACCTGGAGTTGGAGTTGGAGTCGGCAAACAATGCACCGACTCTGACGCCTACTAAATTTAGATTGGAATTAACAAAAAAACAAGTTTAAATGTCCCAATTCTCCCGACTCCACAGCCCTGGGTGAATCTCCCTGAAATGGAGTGAAAAGACCTGAAGGGTAACTTTTGCTGGCCATCTAGGAATGTCAGAGGTCAACGTTTCTTTGGGCTATTTTGATTCTCAGTATGCAGGATTTAAAAGATAACATTAGGTACTAGGCTCAAACTAGAAAGAACCACAGATGGTGAAGGGACATGAGATGTGTCCACATCTCTTGGTCCTGGATAGCGGTATTGGAGATGGGGATGCCAATAGAAGAGAATTGAACTCTTCTACTGGAGAGGTAGCAGCCACACTAACTTTAACCCTAACCCCCACCTATCAACAGCAGATCTGCTCTTTTGAATTAATTCTACTTCTGGCTGCCTCCAGTGGACTCATCTTCTCTTTTCCTGGCTCAAATCCACCTACCCATAGCCTTTAAAAGGATTATTAAGCTTCAGTTGACTGGCTCATGCACAATCCATTATTTCCGTTGCTTTGCCTGTTTTAAATTGCAAGAGGGTATACTAATTGGAGGAGCAGTATTTCTTTGTTTGCTTAAATTTTAGCAATGCATAAATCATTTTTAAATGACTCTGGGCAAATTTCAAAAATATGAACATCAAAAAGTTCACTGTTCAAAAACAGTTCAAAAACTCTTGAAAGTCCACAAAGTTTGTGTTAAAATATACGTGACAAACCTTCTGAAAGGGGAATGCCCCAACTAAATATATTCACCGCATATATGGAAGCAACATGAGCAATCTAATCTAACATATTAGACGAACACATCTCTGAAAAATAGAAGATGTTACTAGGCCTTCTGAAGCTGTGAAACTGGAGTCTAGCTTCTTTTTTTTAAGGTGCTAAGAGAGATAAAGTAGGAAGATGCATGTTCAGCAGCTATAATCCACAATAGTCAGCTCTTGTGGCTTTTATGACCCTGACAGAGGATTTTTGCTGATGTGTGCACCCTAGTATTTGTTCATTATAAATCTCACTTACCTGTCCTCCAGGACATTTCCTAATAGATCCAAAAACTTAGTTTAGGCTAGTCAATAAATATCTGGCGAATGCATTCTTGGTGGAAACTTAGTGCTACTACTAGATGTAGAAACAGGAAAACATTTATAATATTAAGCATTATTATTGCTAGGTAATGCTTGTTAGGAAATGGGAGGAATACACATATCAACCCAGTTGAAATTCACATCCCCAACCTTTCTAACTTGGCGGCCAGGCAGGTACATGCATGCATGCACAGCATGGTGGTGTGAGTGGCACCACCATGCACCCTCCACTCATTCAAATGGAGCTTCATGCACAAGCAGAAGGCACTTGTGCTCACATGTGAAATTCTACTCGTGTGAGTGCTTGCACACACAAAGCTCCGTTCACGTAAATGGAGCTTCCTGTGTGAGCACAAGTGCCCTCCACTCCAGCCCCCACCGCTTGCGTGAGTGGAGCATCATGCACAAGCATGATGGCCCACCACTCACAGGAGTGGAGTGGATGCACTTGCTCATTGCTTGCATGGCCCGGTTTTGAACAGGCTGGGGCCCAGTAGCTGGCCAGGACCTGAGGGTTAGGGACCCCTGAATTAGAAGACCTCCAAGGTCCCTTCCAGCCCAATGAAGATATAATGGATAGTGACAGGTTTGAAGAGGTTCTGAGTTCTAGTTTATATCCCTAGAAACCTTGGGTCAAACAGAACAAAAAAAAGTATCTACTGGTTGTATTCTATATTATAATCTGCTATTATTTTGATTTTTATTAAAACCAGTGTTTGTTTTAAGTATTAGTGAGTTTAGCTTGAGGAAAACTGGAAGCGTCACTTAAATATCTCTTTTATCATTTACATGTTAATATCTCTGATTCTAACAAAGTAAGCTTTAATTTAGACTGTTGGTTTTGCAATTCCATTTAGAAAGTAAGAAGGGATTATATTTATTAAACAGATTTCTGTAACAGCCCACCTAACCAGTCATACTCTTAAGCAGCAATGCAAAAGACGGAAATGGGTATTATGACATTTCACACCAAAATTCTGGATATTGTCCCCTAATACCTTTGGAAAAGAAGAGAAATGCAATTTTAGACTCTCATGTGCTTGGAACACATTAAGAAAGCTAATCAGAAGTCTGTAGGCTACCCCTTCTAGAGGTCTCCTGTGTGAGACTCCACTCTCAGAGTGTGTCCAGAAGAAAACCATAGTTGCTGGTATCAAAATCCAGGTCTGAAACAGGATTGAAATGACTGGAGATAATGCAAAGTGCTTGGAATTAAATGTTGCCTTAAAGCAGTTCAGACTAATGTTATCAGGCACAGCAAAAGCAGCATTCTATCAGATGCAGGGCAGGGCAGGGTGAGAGGCTGAGGTTTTTCACATCATCTGCTGTCTGGTCTTCAGAAGTAATGTAGTCCAAATACAAGCTTATCTTCTCAGTGAGAAGTAGATTATAGCTTTGGGAGTCATTGGGATTATCCTGATAAATATTTGTACTTTATATCTAACTGGAGAAAGGATGCAAACTTTTCCCTATGGAAGGTTTTTCAGAACTGAGTATACTTTCCCTTTGAGAACAAAGGAATACCTGTTTTGTTTAAGAGAGTGAGGTACAGCACTTTGCTTATCTCTTCCCATTTTCTCAGACCTTTTTGTAAGAAAAGGTCACTCAGTAAAACATTCATCTTTTAAAATTTTCTGTCATCGTTTGTCCCATCACATTCAGAAGTGATACCTTTTTAACATCTGTTGCAAGCCAAGTACCCAGGTCCTAATACTCAAGGCAGTTTTCAACCAACTCAGATGCCTACTTTGCCCCTACATTTTACACAAACAGAACCAGCACAGGCCCCAACAAGTACACAGTAAAAATCAGAGGCACCTTCACATGCTCTCTTTCTCCTGTTATCTGTTCCATCCTCTGCCAGCAATGCCCC
Organism: Masticophis lateralis; assembly: GCA_030761175.1. Taxonomy (NCBI): domain Eukaryota; kingdom Metazoa; phylum Chordata; class Lepidosauria; order Squamata; family Colubridae; genus Masticophis; species Masticophis lateralis. The sequence continues at coordinate 98,130,920 of JAUDYJ010000005.1, forward strand.
ACATCCATAAGCACACATCCATATATGCACACATTTTTAAACAGGAAGATAACAACTAATAAAAACTAATATAGCATAAGGAAGAAAAAGAAAGCAAAGAGCAAAAAGTGCAAGAACAGGAAAAAAAATTGAGGCAGAATAGAAAACAAAAAAGATCTAAAGAAATGGCTTTAATATTCTTCACAGCAGTTATAAGTACAACTATAACTCCTCTCTAAAGTTACATCATAATTTCTTTCTATAATCTACCCTATCTAATAATCCAGGCCATAAATCACATGGGATTTTGTTTTTATTTTTACACAAAATATTCAGTCACCAATAAATGTAGATGGTATCATTTCTCCACTGAGGGAAGTTAATTTAGCCGTCTCAGCAATTTTGCCAATCATTCTTCCATAGTTGGTCTGCCAAAACTCTGTGCATATAATAATCTTGCTGCAGTAATCATATATTGAAATAATCTTCCATGTTTTTTCTAACTGTTTATCCATTAGTCATAAAAGGAAAAGTTGGGACTTCAGTTGAATATTAATCTTTAAAATCCTCTGTATCAAAGTATTTGAATACTTTTTAAAAAGCTTTTTTTACAAGTCCACCAAGCACGATAAAATATCCCTTCATGTTGTTTGCATTTCCATATCTACATTCTAGATAATTTTTATGGCATTATAAACCAACAAATACATCATTAAAAAACATCTTTAAGAATAAAACACAGTGTAAATTTCAACCCTTTTAATCACATATTTTCCCATTGGTCCATCCGTATATTATAGCCAAACTTCTTAGTCCACATTCTTTAACTTGTTTGTCCTGTTTCAAATTTCAGCAAAGGTTTACTTATTTATTTATTTCCCACCTTTATTATTTTGATAAAAATTCAAAATGCTAATGTACCGAATATGCCTTTCTCTTCCTATTTCTTCACAACCCTGTGAGGTGAGTTGGGCTGAGAGAGAGGGGGACTGACTGACCCAAACTCACTCAGACTAAAACTCATCGTCTCCTGGTTTCTAGGCCTATACCTTAACCACTAGGCCAAACAGGCTCTCTATTATACATTTTCATCTACCTCACTTTATACATTTTAGTAATTACACGTTCGTCATCAGTGCACACTTGTACTTTAAATTCTGTCTTACTTTGCTGTGCACTATAAATCCTTTGGTTCATTTTAAACTTTCTGATAAATGTAAATGGGAAAACCATTGACAATTATATTCTTCTGTATTAATTGCTCTCTTGATTTAGTTTTAAATTCCTCTTGATGGTTTTCCAATAATTTCTGATACGTCAACCATTTGTCCTTGTCTGCTGTTTCTCTTCTATAATATGCTTCTTGAGCTGAGATCTATACTGGTGTTTTGTGTGTGGGTTTATTTCTATTCCATACGCTCAATATGGCATGTCTAATAAAGTGATTTTTAAAATCCAAATTAACTTTATTGTACCATAAATATCCATAAATATCCATGCCATCTAAACCTCAGAATGTGACCAAGAAACCAAAAGTTTCTTGTTTCTCAGCAAATATCCATTATTTCATCTATTTCAAACAAGCAGCCAAATGTAATTTCAAATATGGTAAATGCAATCCTCCTCTTTCTTTTATATCTTATAACACTTCATATTTGACTTAAGATTTCCCTCCTTTCTATATGAATTTAGATGTATCTTTTTGCCATTGTTTAAATGGTCAACAGATGTCAAAATGGGTATTATCTGAAATGGAAGCATCATTCTTGGCAAATCATTCTCCACAAAGTGACAGTTTTAATTTTCCCCCTTTATCACGTCCTTCTTAATTTCATTCTATGTCTTAACAAGATTATTTTCAAATAGCGGACAACTTATATTTGTCATAATAATACCCAGGTACTTTACTTTTTTCTCAATCTTAAAATCAGTTTTTTACATCAGTTTATTTGAATTTATAATTTCATATTTTTTGTTAACATCTTTGTCTTCTGGTTATTACAGTTAGTCCTTGACTTACAATCATTCATTTAGTGATCATTTGAAAGTAACAACAGCACTGGGAAAAAAGTGACTTATGACCATTTTCATACTTACAACAGTTGCAGAGTCCCTAAGGACATGTAATCAAAATTTGGAGTCCTGGCAACTGGGATGTATTTATGATGGTTGCAGTGTCGTGGGGGTCACGTGACCACCATTTGCGAACTTCTGGCAAACCAAGTCAATGGGGAAGTCAGATTTAGTTAACAGCCATGTTACTAACTTAACAACACTGATTCACTTAACAACTGTTAAAGATAATAAAGATTATAAAAGGGGGCAAAACTTACTTAACAAGTGTCTTGCTTAACAGTGGAATTTTGGGGCTCAATTGTGGTCACAAGTCGAGGACTACCTGCAATCTGAAAACCTGGTAACATACCGAAATTCTTTAACTTCTTCCTAATGAATCTTCTAAAATCTGTACTTGCAAAGCATTTTAACCTCCCTGGCCACTCTGTGGCTGACTTCAAAGTCTCTGTTTTAAAAAAATGTGACTTTAACTGTGCCATCAAGAAGAGCATTGCTGAAGCCATAGACGTAAAGTTTTCAGGCAATTCAAAAGGTTTCAGGTAACACAATGAGTGTCAGCCCTGGAGGCCATCTTTTTCTTTAGATCTTCAGGGCTGCCACACTTAGTGTTGTGGGAAACTGGGAGGTAGGGGGGATAGAATAGAGTGGTGGAAATATTTAGCCAAAATAGCATTCCTTTCTCTGAGAGTCAAGGACATCCGGGCCTGAACCTGGAGTGGCATGACTGGGAGGCACCTCCAGTTGAGACAGTGCATTGATTGGACCAAGTGATGGACATGTGGGTACAGGGGAATGGATTTGGACTTTCCTTTGGGTGGGGAAAACCTGGAAGCTTTCAGATTTGGGTTTTCCCAGATGTGCCAATATGATATCTCTAATAAAATGGAACTAACCTCTGAGTCTTCTTTCATTGGGGGGGTCACTTGGAACCCTGACAATGAGTTTTTAATCTACTATACTTGTTAATTGCTGAAGCTGCTAGTACTGTGTGTCACGGTACCTGCATCTGCATAACCAACCTGGGTTCCTTTTCTCATTCCTCATTTAAACACTTCATCTGTCCAGCCACTCTATGTAGCTGATGAGGCGAGCTCATTCTCACGAAGGCAGAAAAAGTGTTAGACTCCTCCTGTGTTGTTTTCTTAGGCTGATCAGAGTTTTCCAAAGCTTGTTTCAGGCCTCATACTAAAAACCAGTAACTGGATCGATTTAAGGTTGACTATAATTTTTCTGTATGTATCTTCAACAAGGTGCATCTAGATTCCAGTGCTAGCTCAACCATTAATGAAAATCTCAGGCTCTCCTGCTCCCGAAGAGTTGCCAAAGGCATTATTGAGAGCACATTTTAAAAACCAGGCTTTAAAAAAGGCTTTATGCATGTTGTCATGATAGGCTCTTATTTATTTTCATCTGAATACTGCAGATACTGCAGATTCTGCATAAAACTGAAAACGGTGAGTTGGCATAAAGCTAAATTTGAATCAAAAGTAAGCCATGGTTTTTCTTATTACATAATAGCAAGAACAGGATTAACTGCTATAGAAGGCAATAGCTGCTTCCATAGCTGAGTTGGGACTATTTTTGTAGGTAGGTCATTTGCTTTTGGAGTGGAAAGTATAACATATAGATCAGTGATTACAGAACAAAATGACCAGCATATATACTAATTCTAAGACGGAAGTGAAACCTTTACCAAAAGTTGAATTTTGACATTGGGTTGTGAAGGCATAATAACTATGCTGGAGAAGAACTTGGACCATAGATCTCGCAACAGCAGAGTTTTGCCTTCAGTGGCAGGCTCTGGAACCTGCCCATCATTTGCCACACAGAGATCATGAAACGGAGATAGGGGAACTCTGCGGAGTATTTTAGCACTGGGCCATGGGAAAGGTAGATGGTGGGAGCGAAGCAACTGTTCACTAACCTGCCTACAGATGACACTCATCCCTTTACAAAGCTAAGTCCCAGCTGTTTGATTTTTTTTTCCCTTAGCATTTTCAAATCCCAGCAAATTAATAAACCCAGGGGAGAAACCTTAGAAGTGACGCCACCCCATCCATCCACTCTGTTTCTTTTCTACCTTGGGTTTAAATCTCTCTTCTAGAATTAAAAGAATTCAAGCTGGTCAGCAAGCAGAAAATATTCTCTGAAGACTGAAAAAGAAACTAAAACTGGAGCATATTTAAATCAAAAAGATCATATAAATCATTTGCTTTTGGAATATTTCACCTGTAGAGTATTTACTATAGAAAGATTGCCTTTTTTAGGATGTTTGCAGGTTCTGGGAGAAACTGTCATGCATCTGCTTCTGTTTGTTATTGGCAGTTGGGGTCTGATTTTTGTTTTAACTCTGAACATAGGCAGAAGGCAGAAGTCATTAATACATTTTTCTCTTTTCTTCTTCTTTTTCCAGATCATCAGAAACTAGAGCGGGAAGCTCGAATCTGCCGGTTATTAAAACACCCAAATATTGGTAAGTGCCATTGCAACAGACCTTCAAACAGACCTTCACCACCACCATCACCAAGCCATGCCCACAGAACCGGTAGTAACAAATTTTAGATTTCACCACTGGATGGTTGTGTGATTTTTGTATTTCAGTGTCTGATCTTTAAAGCAAGATTACTGTTTGAGTGGTGATTTGATTCAGTTGTTGTATTTCAGAGTTGTTGATAGATCCACAGCCATTGTGCTTGAATCTGTTCTGCATTTCAAAAACCCAGGTATCTAAAGGCTACCACTATTCCAGGATGGTATTTTAATTCTTTGCCCACTGTTTTTCCCTTTCTCTTTTATTGCAATAATTTTGCTTGAAATTTCCAAGATCAGAGAATCTGTATTTGGTGTATTTGCTGTCCTTTCCCATCTATCTATCTATCTATCTATCTATCTATCTATCTATCTATCTATCTATCTATCTATCTATCTATCTATCTATTATATTTCTATTCCGCCTTTCTCCTGCAGGACTCAAGGCGGTGTAGAGTCAAGAAAAAATAAAAGATACATAAACATCATAAAATTGATAATTAAAATTATAGCATAGTTTAGCCCAAATTAAATAAAACTATGCTATAATTATATAATATTTTAATCATTCCCAGTTAACATGCTTAGCCCCGCCTCATTGAACATCAGGGTCTTGAGGGCACAGCAGAAAGCTGTAGGGATGTTTTTATATATCAGGGGGCAGTTCATTCCAAAGGGTTGGAGCTCTTACAGAGAAGGCCCTCCCCCTGGGAGTTGCCAGTCAGCACAATTTGACTGACGGTACCCTGAGTAGTCTCTCCCTGTGAGAACGAACTGGTCAGTGGGAGGCTATTGGTGGCAAAAGATGGTCTCGTAAGTACCCAGGCCCTAAGCCATGGAGCGCTTTAAAGGTGATAACTAACACCTTGAATCACATCCGGAAGACCACCGGGAGCCAGTGCAGCTCGCGTAGGAGATGTGTTACATGGGCGCAATGAGATGCACCCATAATCACCCGCGTGGCTACATTCTGAACCAGTTGGAGCCTCCGGGTGCTTTGCAAGGGGAGCCCCATGTAGAGAGCATTGCAGTAGTCCATACGGGAGGTGACTAGGGCATGAGTGACTGTGCGCAAGGCATCCCGATCCAGAAAGGGACACAACTGGCGGATCAGGCAAACCTGATAAAAGGCCCCCCTGGCCACGGCCGTAAAATGGTCTTCTAAAGATAGCTGTGAGTCCAGGAGGACACCCAAATTGTGGGCCCTCTCTGTGGGGAGCAAGGTCTCATCCCCAATTGTCAGTGATGGTACCAGTTGACTATACTGGGATGCTGGAAGTCACAGCCACTCAGTCTTGGAGGGGTTGAGTCTGAGTTTGTTTCTCCCCATCCAGATCCGTACGGCCTCCAGGCAACGGGACATCACAGTAAGGGCATCGTTGGGGCGGTCTGGGGTGGAGATGTATAGCTGAGTGTCATCAGCATACTGATGAACATTCACCCCGAAACCACGGATGATCTCGCCTGGCGGTTTTACATAAATGTTGAACAGAAGGGGTGAGAGGACCGACCCTTATGGCACCCCACAAATAAGGTGCTTCAAGGTCGACCTCTGCCCCCCTGCCAACACAAACTGCGAACGATCAGAGAGAAAGGAGGAGAACCACCAAAGCATGGTGCCCCCTATTCCTAACCTCTCCAGCTGGTGCAGTAGGATACCATGGTTGATGGTATCAAAAGCCGCTGAGAGATCTAATAGGACCAGGATAGAGGAGCAACCTCTGTCCCGGGCCCTCCAGAGATCATCAACCAATGCGACCAATGCCATTTCCGTGCTGTATCGCGACCTGTATCGTGACCTAATTTAGTAATAATTTCCTTCTAAATTCTGTTGAAATAAGATTTCAAAAATGTTGACAGGGAACATTGGGATCCAGTTCAGAAATAAATCTTGAAATGCCCAAAACAATTGTCCACATACTTAGAAATGGGGCAGAATTACCATAAACTTGAGATTGGTGTGTTTATAAAAGGACACAGCTGCTTACCCTCTAGATTACAGTTTAACAGGTCAGCTTGAACAGAAAATACCAAGGACGTTTGATGATTCTTCCTTTCAGGTTCTTTCTGCGTTCTGTGTCTTGCTATTTCGGCTACATTAGAATAGAGCAAGCAAAGCAAAGTCAGTTGTCTGGGATAATATGAGGATTCCTGCTCTGAGCAGGAGGTTGGACTAGAAGACCTTGAATGCCCCTTTCAACTCTGTGATACTTTGCCTCCCTGTCCTTCTGTGGTCCCTGGCACACAGGACAAGTAGTTGCCAGAGTTCTGGGAAATGTAACATACAAATGTACTTAGCAGTGTTTGACTCATCAGTAGGACTGAGGACAATTTCCCAGCTTGCCTGTCTCTGTCAGAAGGCAGAGGTTGTGAAAGGAAAGGGAAAAAAAATCTAAGATGGAACCTTCTGATGCTGGAATAAGATGTTCTCAATTCAGAATGGCCAGGGTTGCTGTCAGCACATTCTGAGCAGGAATATTTTGTGTTGTCCCAGTAGAGAACTGTTTTTCTGACGGCAGCCATGTTCTGTTACCTTCAGGAGTTGGGAGCTGAAGCAAAATGTAGTAATATAAACCATTGTCTCGGCGCTTTTTCTCCTCGCTTCAACAGTTAGCAGGCCTTAGGAAAATGCTTATTAGAAATTGGAACTTACCTATTACCAAAGAATTTTGGAATTAGACTGAAGACTACAAATTGCCTACTCCAGTCTTAACTGCATTATTTTGTAATGTAATGTAAACAAGAACATGGAAGGCTCGAAGAGAATTGCCTATTATCTGTAATTTTGTAAATATCTCACTCACGTATACAGCTTTGCAAGTTGGACAGTCTTTGTTTGCCAGATTCATTATGTCTCTTAAGAAGTGTTATTCTTCTCCAAGAATTTACACTGTAAAAGGCTTACCTGTACTTTTCGGAGTATAAGACACCCCCCCACCCCAAAAAGTGGGTGGAAATGTCTGTGAGTCTTCTACACTGAATGTTGCCGAAACCCCGCCCACCCACTGGCCCCCACCCTTTGGCCATTTTCAGCCTCTGTGTGTCACATTTTCAGCCTTGGCATACCCCATTTTACACCCGTTCCAGGCTGCGGGGATTGTCACAGCACATCACTGCTGATCGCCGCCTCCACACATCACATTCTCATTGATCTTGGGTCCGGCGGTCATCTCTATGGGAGTGCTCTACTGATGACATCGGATCAGGTCTGCTAGCTGAGAAGCTCCTCCTCTTCCTCTTGCTTCCCAGCTTTCAGACTCGATCCGATTTGAGCTGCTCCTCGTATTTTTCTCCTAATTGGCAAAATTTGGTCTCAAATTACAAAATTTTTCTTCTGAATTATTTTTCCATTCTCCTGCAATACAGCTCCCTTCTGGTTGAGCTTTCCAGCGAGAAGGGCTTCGGCCTGAGCCTGCTGAAGACCGCATTGCGGTGGGGTGGTAGGCTCCCATTAAGGTTGAGCCTCCCCCAGGCAGCGTTAGGGGCTTGCCCTAATTCCGCTGCAAACAGCCAGCAGCCAGCTTCCTTCTCGATCGGTTTAATTGTCTCCTGAGCAGCCTTGATCTAAGAAGCGGCGCTTGGAGCAAGCAGCTTCGCTCCGTTTGGCTGCATATCGCACGCAGGAGCATTCGGAGCCTCCCTCCTCTGCAAGGCTCCATTTTTTTTTGCAGGAAGCTGACGAGTGGCTCGCTCCAGCTTCAAAGAGACCGCGTGGCTGGGCAGTTTGGCTGCTGGAGGGCAGCGCAGCGAGCAGTGTCTCCTGGGCTTTGCCCAAATGCCGCAGGCCTCCTGGGCTCTTCAAAGCCGCAGAGCAAGGTATTTTCGGCTGCCGGAGGTCGACGACAGGCCTGGCATTTCCTGGGCTTGGCCCAAACGCCGCTGGCAGGCAGGAGCATTCGGCAGAGGCATGGAGCCATCAGCAGACTTCAGAGAGGTTCGTGAGTGTCTCCTGGGCCTTGGGCCTCCATAAAAAAATTCTTCCTCGTGGCGGGCCGCCATTTTGGGGTCCGTGGGTTGCCTCTCTCTCTCCCGATCCGCCATCTTGAGCCAACCTCGTGCGGATTAGAGGCCTGTCCCAGCTTCCCTAGTTATGGCCTCCACTAAGCAAGCAAAGCCTAAGAGGCAGGGCAATCCAGAGGCCGAGCAACCAGGGACTTCTTCCATCCCTGCTAAGGAGACCAAGAAATGCTCTTCAAAATCAGCAGAGGCTAGGTCTAAGGATGAATTGAGATTGCATCAGGCCATTGAGCGCTCAATTCAAAAGGCCCTCAAAGAGGCCTCCATTAGGGAGGTGGATCCTGTTCCTGCTCCAATCCAGGCCTCCACTCCTGTGGTGCCTGAGCCCAGCCTCCTGCTTTGTCCCCGGATGGGGATTAGGTCTCCTCTCACAATCCCGGGCAAGTTAATGAATCTCTTTTTGGAACACAGGGGGAAACCTCTCCTAGGGCCCAATCCCCTGTCATGCCTTCTGATGCCAACAACCTAGCCCCTAAGAACTTTGGGGAGCAAGCCCAGGGTCCACTGATTTCTCCAGCCCTGGTGGCCTATATCCACCAGGCCATTCAACAGGGTATTCAGGCTGATAGACAACAAAGGATTGCATCATGGGTATCCGAGTTTCCCTCACAGTTAGATGTGGAAGGTTCCTGTCTCACAGCTCAGAGGGCCCATCTTGGGGCCAAGGCCCATTCAACTGGCTCTTCAGTTCAGGGTTCCCTGACTGGGGAGGATATGAAGGAATTTGAACTATCGGATGATGAAGATTTGTCCCCGGACCACCTTTTCTTTGTGGGGCTCTTTAAGCCCCAAATGTTTAGGTCCCTCCTACATAAGGTGAAGCTGACCATGGGATTGGGGACCCCTCATCAGATTTCCCTGGCTGGGGATGGGGGCCGTTCTATGGTTCCACTGTTTGAGGAACCCACTATCGAGACAGAAGAGATCCCTGGGCCCAAGTTATTCAGAGATGTTCTCACGAAACAATGGGTAGCCCCTTCTTCTGGGCCTAAACCCAACGACCTAGACAAGCGCATATATAATATGGCCCCGGAGATTTCTTCTCTCCTGCAGGTGCCCATGATTGATGCTCCAGTAGCTGCCCTCTGGGCATCATCATATACCACCGGCCCACCGGAGGAGAGTCTTCGTCCTGAGGAACGCCGTCTCGAGTATGCTCTGGTCAAGTCGCACCAGGCTTCTGCCTGGTCGGTGAAGTCAACAATGGCGGCTTCATTCTTTAACAGAGCGTCCATCCTCTGGCTAAGACAGCTTCAAGATTGCCTTCCTGTGTCCAACATAAGGTACTGGCGGCATTAGAATATTCGGCCGACGCCACCTTGAACTCTTCCCGATTCATGTCGAAAGCTATGGGGGCCTCCATCACTGCCCATAGACTTCTCTGACTTAAGCAATGGCAAGCTGATGCCAAATCAAAGTGGCGTTTGGCTACACCCCCCTTCGAGGACCCACAGTTATTTGGAGCTCCCCTGGAACCACTTCTAGTAGAGTCCAAAGATAAAAGTAAATTCCTACCGGCCGTGTCCCATAGGTCGGATCAACAAGTTTTTCCCTCCTTTCGTTCCTTTCGGGGGTCAGAGGGCAATTTTCCCGGTCGTAGGCAACAAAGGTCCTTCCCTCCCAGACAGTCATGACCTTCCGACTGTCAAGGATTCCAATCACAATGGGGTCAATTCAAACGGCCTTTTCGTGGGGATCGTGGGCGTTCCTCCCGCAGATCCCGCTCATGGTGCACCCAGTCCTCCCATTGGGGGCCACCTGGCCTTCTTTGCCAGCCAATGGGAGGCTATCTCCTTAGATATGTGGGTCAGGGAGATAGTATGGGTGGGCCTCTCCCTCAAATTTCTCTCCATCCCCCCAGACTGATTTCTCAGATGCCCTTTCTCCTGGGATCGGGCTCCTGATGGTATCGGCCATTCAATATCTTCTCGAAATTCAGGCCATCGAACCGGTACCTCGGGAGCTGCATGGACAAGGCTTTTATTCCCGCCTGTTCATAATCCAGAAGTCGTCAGGGGGATGGAGGGCAATTCTGGACCTCAAATCCTTGAACCAGCGGGTAATATACTGTTGGTTCAAAATGCAGTCTCTCTCTTCCATCCTAGAGGGCATCAGGCCCGGAGATTACCTCTCATTGATAGACCTGATGGAGGCTTATCTGCATGTTCCCATCAACCCATCCTTTCGGAAGTATCTTCGTTTTTCATATGCGGGTCGTCATTATCAATATCGAGCCCTACCATTCGGCCTATCCTCGGCTCCCCAAGTTTTCACAAAAATAATGGCCGTGCTAGTGGGCTACCTCTGGACTCTTCCCATAAGGATCCAAGCTTATTCTGGTCCAGTCGACTTTGGAGGTTCTAGTGCGCCAGGACCTGGAAACCACCCTCCGGGTTCTGAAAAGCCATGGGTTTTCCGTCAATATGGCCAAGAGCCATTTGATACCCACAACCCGCATACAACACCTGGGGGCCATCATCGATTCAACAGAGGGCAAGGTATATCTTTCTCAGGACTACCTGTCCAGTTTGGGGTCACTGGTCAGGTCAGTTTCGTCAGGGAGGCCTGTCTCTCTGGCGTCTCTGTCCCAGCTCCTGGGAAAGATGGTCTCTTGCATCGGGATCATTCCTTGGGCGAGGCTCCACTGCAGGGATCTGCAGTGGTTTCTGCTCCCATACCAAAAGAGACAGTTAGGGTCTTCTGACCTCAAAGCCTTCCTTCCCCGCAAGGTTCTTCTCTCCCTCAAATGGTGGACTTCGGCAGCAGTCCTCAAGGGGCGGGAATACAGGGAATCCCAATGCCTCATCCTGACCACGGATATCAGCCATCAGGGCTGGGGAGCACACCTGTCATCCTTCATGGCTCAGGGCCATTGGACTCAATCCAATTTAGCCCACAACATCAATTGGTTAGAACTTCGGGCCATCCACTTAGCCCTAAGGGTCTTTCAGGACAAGGTATGGGACAGACACATTCTGGTATGGATGGACAATATAGCCGCCAAGGCTCACGTAAACCGCCTGGGGGGGACCCGCTCTTGCTATCTTATGGAGGAGGCCGAGAGCCTGGGAGCCTGGGCGGAGAGACACCTGAGGTCCCTTCGGGCCTCTCACATATCGGAGGTGGTGAACACCCAAGCAGACTGGCTCAGTCGGGCCGGGTCCTATATATAGGTACCCATCCTGGGATTTACCTCTGGTACTAGATGCCCTCACTAGAGCTCCCTTTGAGCCCCTTCAGGAAGTGGGACTTCATTTTTTATCTTACAAGGTCGCCTTCTTGCTGGCCATAACCTCGGCCAGACGAGTATCAGAATTGGCAGCCCTATCAATCAGGGCCGACCTCTGTGTATTCCATCCTGACCGAGTTGTCCTTAGACTGGACCTCACATTCCTCCCTAAGCTTAATTCACCTTATCATAGGTCGCAGGAACTGGTCCTTCCTAACTTTTGTCCACATCCTAGCCATCTTTTAGAACGAGCTTGGCATACCCTGGATGTAAGGAGATCCCTTCTGATCTACCTCCGTCGGACTTCTGACTTTAGACGGTCGGAGTCCCTTCTGATATCCTTCCAGCCATCCACTATGGACCAGAAAGTGTCTTCAGTTATGGTGGGGCGGTGGATTCGGGCCACCATTGCTACAGCATACGGGTCCCAGGCCTTGCCAGTTCCTCCTAGGATCACCACCCATTCCATCGATAGTGCAGCCACCTCAGCTGCCTGGGCCACCTACGCTTTCTTAGAGGAGATATGTCGGGCGGCCGCCTGGACATTCCCAACTCCATTTATCCACATTACCATTTGGATCAGTTTGCATCGGCGGATGCGGCTTTTGGCCGTCGGGTTCTACAACAGGTCCTCCACAGGCCCAACCCATCGGCCCAGGCAGCTCCCTCCCTATAGGTGTAGGCTTTGGTAAGTCCCATAGAGATGACTGCCGGACCCACGATCAATGAGAATGGGCTTTGCCTTACCTGAAAGCCCTTTCTGATTGTGGTGGGTCCAGCGGTCAGCTCCACCCTGTTGATGCCCAGGGCCGATGGGGTGTGGTCCTGGTGTTCCTTTCTCCTCCTTTGCAGCTCACTGTGTTGGTCTGCTCCAAATCGCATCTCCTCAGAAAGCTGGGAAGCAACAGGAAGAGGAGGAGCTTCTCAGCTAGCAGACCCGATCCGATGTCATCGGTAGAGCACTCCCATAGAGATGACTGCCGGACCCACCACAATCAGAAAGGGCTTTCAGGTAAGGCAAAGCCCATTTTCGGCCTCTGCGCATTGAATTTTTGTCTGGTTCCAGGCTGCAAGGATCGGTGACAGGGGCAATGATCCCAACTGCCTAAAACTGGCTGAAAATGCAACGCCAGGAGGCCAAAAATGCAATGCGCGGAGGCGGCAATTGGCAGTGATGTGATGTGGCAATCCCTGCAGCCTGTAACGGGTCTAAAACAGAGCTTGCGGAGGCCGAAAAACAACATGCAGAAGCCAAAAACCTGACGTGCGGGGACCAAAAATGCAGCGTGCGGAGGCAGCACTGGGCTATGGCAATCCATGCAGCCTGGAACAGCTGATTGGTGGTATTCCGTGAGGCTGATCCAATTGCCAATCAGCTGCTCGTGCTGAATCAGGCTGTGATAATGTGCTGAAGCTGAGTAGGCTGTTTGCTGTTTGCTGCAAGGTGCTAGCCAGATGGATATCGATGGATGATGGTAGGCAGAGGCAGATTTTTTTTCTTTTTTTCCTCCCCTAAAACTCATGTGCGTCTTATACTCTGGAGTGTCTTATACTCCGAAAAATATAATACTTTAGTGAACTAACTTTGGGGCTCGGAACTATGGATATTTAGTGCAATTCTTTTTAACAGAGACTTGCTGTTTGATATGACTTGTTTTCCCAGAACTCCTAGATTATTCTTCGTTTTGCATTCAGATCAAAATGCTTTTAAACAAGCACCTAAGTTACAAGCTTCCTAATTCTTGGACCAATAACTTCTGAATCAGAAGAACTGGTAAAATGTATTTATTGAGATTCCTCTTGTCGGAGTACATTTCGAACTAGTTCTCTATTTCCATACTTTTCATCTTGTGCAACAGATTTATTTTCTCTCCTTTAGAGGAACAGGGAACCTGATAATAACCCGTTGGAGGGATATAACAAAGTACTAATGAAAACATGCAGTCAAATCATGGTGACACTTTTCATTTTAACCAAGGAGGAGGAAGAATAGAATTTGTCCCAGTGAAGTCATTAACTTTAGCAAACAGCAGGAGGACTGTTATTTATTCTTGAAAACCTTTGGAATCCCCCATTCACTCTCACATCCTTCTCATTGTAGTTCATTGATTGGAAGGAGGAGAAAATTGAAAGAGAAAGAAACTTTAATTTGGGTTTGCTTTATAGGACCAATTATCATGATTGTACAGTATCTCTGAGTCAACAATTTGGGTTATACCTATTCCTAATTTGTAGTTTGAACAGAAAAACATGGCAGTCACTAAAGCAGTAGCTTTGTTCTGTTCCTGGATCTTTAGTCTTCTTCAAAATATCATCCATTTTCCCAGTGTTCAGATATATTGCGTTGTATTCTCTTGCCAACAAGAGCTGGCCATGGAAGGCAGATGTAGAAAAAGGCAGCAATTAGGTTTATATTTCCCACGTACCCCAAAGTATCAGAAATTATTTAGGACTCAGAAATGGAATTCCAACAACCTTTCCAACATTTTGGAAGGTACTATTTCCAAGCTCTTGGAGACTCACCATAAGTTCAAGTGCAGCTGACTGGAAAACTGCTCTTACTCATCAAGAGGGCCTTGGATGGCAAGTAGATAATTATGGATGAGGGCCCTTGGTTTCACATATGAAGCTTTTCCAGCAGCTGGACAGAGACTTGCCTGGATCAGAAGGTCTTTCTTCACATTCCAAGAAGAAAGACAGTCCAGAAATGTTTCTTGAGGAACTGGGCCCCGTTTGAGAATCTTCTGCTTCTTGGGGTTCCAGAACCTCTTCCAAAGAGATGCTGGGCACATGAGAACTGCTTAATAAGTATTTTTCTGACTTCTGGTGCAGCTGTGTGTTGACAGTGCCCTGGAGGCGTGTAACAATAATGATGCTTTGAACGGGCTGGGCTGTGTGTCTAAACTACATACATTAAAATATGTTACCATGCTTCACTCCTGCCCTTAGTAAATAGTGATTTGGCTTGGCTTGCCCTGGTTTCTCCCTAGTTTTGATAGAGAGAATTGCTGGAAATTATTTTATTTGTTAGGCCCATTTAAAGCAACATAGGATGAAAGCACAGCATTATCAAGTATAGATAGGTCATGACTAACTTATCTCATTGACTTCAGTGGGAGTGCAGTATGACTATGCTCTAGGATAGATCCAACCTATAATTAAAACAAAATTTGCTAAAAATAACCACAATAAAGGCTGTTTGATGTGAATTACACAATAATATATTGCAAAATTAATTAGAAGCATTAACTCCCTGCATGTTAGCATTTGCTAACAGAAAAGGCACCTCATCAATCAGTCATGAAATAGAAGCAGAATTCTATATCTTTGCACAGAAGACTATTCCAAACTTGTTCTATTTTACTCTTTTTCCCTCCTCACCCTCTTCATTAGATGAATAAGGTAGCATGAATCTGGAGCTCTACATATTGAGGCAAGAAAGGAAATCAGTGAAGAAGACTATTCAGGGTTGAAATGAGGGTCCTTCGTGTTTTCCAGTGATGGCTGTGGCATTGTCCAGATATGGGTTGCTTCAGTCGGATCTGCTGTTGGCTGAGTCATAGTTGTTTGACCATGCCCTTGCTCCTCCCTTTCAGGCTCAGTTTCGACTTAGTCGGCCTGACAGAAACATCTCTTGCAGATCTGGCTCTCAGCCCAGGTCTATTTGATTCCTTTATTCTATTGTGAGTTCTTTTACCTTTATTTTTATTTTTCTCATTTTCTTTTTACAAGGGTACCGGTCTACTAGGCCAGTGATGGCTAACCTTTTTGCCGTCGCATGCCAAAAGTGGGGGGAGAGTGGGGGGGTCGCGGGTGCGGGTGCCCATATCCATAATTCAATGCGTCCCGACCTCCCGCGCATGCGCATGTGACCCCCCCCCCACACTTCCCCCTGCTTTCGGCATGTGATGGCACAGTGGGTCCGTTTTTCCCTCTCCCCAGGCTCCAGAGGCTTTCTAGGATCCTGGGGAGGGCAAAAACAATCTTCCCTATCCCCCTGGAGGCCTTCCGGAGGCTGGAAACAGCCAGTTTCCCGACTTCCGGTGGAACCGGAAGGCCTGAAAATCAGTTGGCCGGTGCGTGTATGCGAGCTGGGGCTCAGCTAGGGCAACACTCGCATGTCCATCAATATAGCTCCGCGTGCCACCTGTGGCACCCGTGCCATAGGTTCACCATCACGGTACTAGGCTATTTAATTATCTGAGCCTAGTTTACCTGGCCTCTTTTGGAGCATCCTGGTCTACCAGGCCTCTTCTTCGCTCCTGGTGGCTGCAATTTTGGGCGGCTCCCTTCACACAGCCATTTCAATTTTTATGGGGAGATCTGAGCCCTATACCACCAACGAAGCGGCACAGGGGGCTCAGAACGCTGTACCACCAACTTTAAACAGTGAATCCTGGCAGCAGCTCCAGGATTGCTTATTTCGGCCGCCGCCACCCTCAGCTCACAAAAACACCGACGATCAGCTGTAGGGCAGCCCTTTGAAGTGCTGTGGCATATTTAAAGTGCAGTTTTTGCTGCTTTGCCACCAACAAGCTTGGAAGAGAAGTTTGGAAGACAATTTCCTCAATTCTATCATACCACCAACGAAGTTTCTTCTAGTGGAGAGTTGCAAGGTTACTCCTTGTTGTCTCCCTGTGGCATATTCCAGCCATCGGTTCCTGGAATCGTGGCTGTAGGCGCTAGATAGTGACTGATTCTAGGGTCACCTGGACAGTCACTTTTTGAGCAGAGTACATCCTGCTTACATGTGTGCTGGCTGACATTGGCCTGCTCCGACATAGCCACCACTGTTTACTCCTCCATGTGGCGAAAGTGAAACTACTTCTTCTCCAGCCGACATCTTGGTCACAGTGAGTATAAATTCAAGATGGCGGATCGCTCTTCCCAAGGGGAGGGAGTTGGCAAGCCCACAGGAAAGAAGGCTACTTGCAAACGCAAGCACGTTTCTTTTTTTAAAAAGTTTTTTATTTTGATTAAAAAAAAGAAAACAAACAAACACAAATATGACAATACGATATACACAACAAGTAAACATATATCAAGTCTTACAACTTGTATTTTAGATATTCACATCGGTAAACTATATTCCTCTCTATATATCTCTACACCTTACATATATAACGATATTTTGAAATCCCTTTTTGATTTATTGTTTTCTTATTTGCTACTCAATTCCTATCTAAACGCAATCACATTTCTAAAGCGGAGGAAAAGAATTTGGAAAGAAGGCACAAATCCTTAGAGAAGCAGATCACCAAGGCTGTTACAAATGTACCTGATAAAGAGGTTTCTACTCTTTCCACCACTCCTTCCCTCCCTATTCCTGCAGCTACCTGGGCTTGGTCATCAGAAGGGGAGGGAGGAGTTCTTCTTCATGAAGAACAAGGCACAATACAAAATCCTTTTGCATGCCAATTGATTTACCCCTACAACTCCTGAATCTGGTAGGATTTTTACAACAACAACTTCTGCAAGGGAATCTCCCTTACCAAATAGACCCCCAGAGGACCCATTTAAAAATTTACCAGAAAGATTACAAATTCTTATTGATCAGGCCATTGCCTCTCGCATGGCAGCTGCTTTACAGGGTCATACTCTGGCTCAATAATTTCAGAATGTTCTGCTCAAATCAGAGGTTCTCCTTCAGCTAGACTTACTGGCTCACATTCTCCTGCAGTTTCCAGAACAAGTGAGGCATTTGCCTTTGATGAAGAATGTCATTCTGACTTATCAGATGATGAAGGGGTGATTCCAGACATGCCTGCATTTACAGGTTTATTTCCCCCAAGTAGATTCAAGTCCTTATTGCATAAGGCACAAATCACTGCTGCATTAAAAGAGGATGATTACCTCAAAGAAGCTCAGGAAGCTCAACAGGGACAACCACAGGGCCTTTTCTCTGAGCCTCCTCCTGAACAGTGTTTTATTCCAACCCCACAACTGTTCATAGACCTGGTCAAAAAGCAATGGTTCAGTCTTGCAACCCTATCCTCTGCACATGGTACAGATAAAAAGTATTATGCTGTAGCACCTAGGCTTGCTCAATTATTGCAGGTTCCCCCAGTGGACAGTCCTGTTGCAGCTCTTTCCTCTTCCTCTTCCTATGTGGCAGGGGATACATCTGAAGGTCTATGACCGGAGGATAAGAAATTTGACATTCTCTTTAAAAAGGACCATCAAGCTGCAGCATGGGCAATTCAAACGGCCTCCTCGGCCTCCTTTTTCAATAGAACCACCATTCTATGGCTTCAGTAGTTGCAGGCCAGGGTACCCCCTAGTGAGGCTTGCCTCCATCAGGATATCAACAAGATCATTGCTGCCACTCAATTTTCAGCTGATGCTACTTTAAATTCGGCCAAACATGCATCTAGGGCTCTAGCTTCTAGACAGCATCAGCCCGCAGGCTGCTTTGATTTTGCCAGTGGCCAGCAGATCTCAAAATGGAGTTTGGCTGCAGTTCCATATTTAGCAGAGAAACTGTTTGGTGAGTCACTTGAGCCGCTTCTCATTGAGACACGTGACAAGCGGAAAATTCTGCCTTCAGCGACTAGACGTGCTGATAGAAGGTCCTCCCCATTCTACAGGAAGCTGTCTTTCCATGCCTATTACCAGGGAAGCCCCTCCCATCAGGTTTACCTTCGGGGGTCGAACCGGCCATCGGACCATCAATCCTTTCGGGACAGGACCAAACAATTCCCACAGTCTAAGCGGTCCTTTCATGGCTCTGGCTGCCGCCAATCCCACCCACTCACCGCCCACTCCTCCAATTGGAGGCTGCCTGGCCCTCTTTGAGGACAGGTGGGAAAGCTCAACCCTAGATCTTTGGGTCCTCTCGGTAGTAAAATTCGGCCTTCCCCTAGAATTTCTCTCCGAGCCTCCAAACCACTTCATTCAGTGCCCTCCTTCAAACAGCAAGATCAGATGACAGCTGATGGAACAAGCTGTTCAACACCTCCTTCAGATTCACGCTATAGAGGAGTTCCTCAAAGTCAATGGAAGCAGGGCTATTACTCCATCCTTTTCGTGGTTCCGAAGCATTCGGGTGGGGTGGGGGTGGAGAGCGATTCTAGATCTAAAGTCCTTCAATTCATACATAGTCTACCACAGATTCAAAATGTGCTCACTAACCTCTATCCTTCATGGGATTCATCCCAATGATTTTCTAATTTCTATAGATCTCATGGAGACTTACCTTCATATTCCCATTCTGCCAGCACATCGAAAGTACCTGCGCTTCAGCTACGCAGGCAAATATCTGCAATACTGGGCTCTTCCTTTTGGACTGGCCAAGGTGTTTCATAAAGGTCCTGGCAGTCATAGCAGCCCACCCACGGCTGAAACCGGTCATACTCTAGGCATACCTGGACGACATTCTAATTCAGGCTCATTCTTATGACCAAGCCTTAAAGGATCTGGACTTCACAATTCGGACCTTGAACGACCACGGGTTCCTGGTCAACTACAAGAAAAGCCAGTTAGTTCCAGTCAACAGAATTGTCCATCTTGGCGCCATCATCGATTTGGTGCAGGGAGCAGCCTACCTGTCCTCGGAACGAAGGTCCAACATACGGGAATTGGTGACCAAATTCACAGGAACCCATCAGTTCCCTTGGCCATTTTGTCCAACTCCTAGGGAAGATGGTCTCATGTGTTCAAATCGTTCCCTGGGCGCGCTTTTACACCCTACATGTATAGTGGTTCCTGCTTCCCTTTCAGCAAAAGCATCAGACTAACACCATGACCACGGTCAGAGTTCCTCTTTCAGTTAGGTGATCGCTGCATTGGTAGACATCGCCTTCTCTAGACAAGGAATGTCTCTTTGCAGATCACGACAGACTCGTTCTCAGCACAGCTGCCAGCCTGTCCGGCTGGGGAGCCCATCTCAAATCACAGGTAGCGCAAGGCCGTTGGTTAGCCAAAGATCTATCCAACCCTATCAATTGACTAGAGTTGAAGGCCATTCGCCTAGCCCTCAGACATTTTCAACGGACTGTGCAAAACCACCATGTCCTGATATTGACAGACAACATCGCCACAAAGACAATCTTCAAGGGGAGACTTGTTCGAGGCGACTCATGGAGGAATCATTTCAAGTTGGCAAGTGGGCCAAGCAACATCTCCTATCCATTTGAGTGGACCACATAGCGGGGACAGAGAACATCCACACAAATTTTCTCAGCAGGACTCAGGTGGACAACGCTGAGTGGAAACTCCATCCAAACATATTCATAAAGATATGCAACAAGTTTGGAACTCTGACCATCGACCTATTTGCAACGAACCTGAACAACCAATTCCTTGATTCTTCACAAGGTTCCCGACAACTGGGGCAGAAGGGGTCAATGTTCTATGACTCAAATGGCCACCCGGTCTTCACTATGCCTTTCCTCCACTACCCCTAATTCAGGCCCTGCTTCGGAAAGTCATCACCGATAGGGCGGAGATCATCCTGGTGGCTCCCCATTGGCCACGTCGCCCATGGTTTGCGGACCTGGTCAGTCTCTCCATATCACAACCTTGGAAGCTTTCGTCAGATCAGGTCATCCTGCACCAGGGGGTCCTGATTCACCCGGAACCTCAGTGGCTCCAACTGACTGCCTGGCAGTCCTTCTAAGAGTCCTTCTAAGATGAGACAATTATTCTGACAGGGTCAACCACACTGTGCAAGCCTGCAGATGAGATCCACAGTTAGGCTTTACAACGCCACCTGGTTAACCTTTTATAGGTGGTGTAAATCCTGCCAGGTCAACCTGCTTTCAGCCTCCGCTCCTCAGATACTTGAATTCCTTCAGGATGGCTTAGGCCATGGCCTGGCCCATAGAACCCTTAGGAGGCACATGGCAGCTATCTCTACGGCCTTGTCTGGTACCACTGGGATGCACATTACTCATCACCCAATTATTAAAAAATTTCTAAGAGGCTGTAGAGGATTTACAGCCCTCTACAATACATAGGTATCCCACTTGGGGTTTGACTAAGGTACTTAAGGCATTAACTGGGGCCCCTTTTGAGCCTCTCCGAACTGTCCACCTCCGTTTCCTCACTCTGAAAGTAGCCTATCTAGTAGCCATAACGTCAACTTGGTGCATATCTGCGCTGGCAGCCCTTTCTGTTAGAGAAGATCTTTGTGTTTTCTGACCAGACACTGTTGTCTTACACCTGGATCCTTCCTTTATCCCAAAAGTAAATTCCCTTTTTCACAGGGCTCAGGAGGTTATTCTCCCTAATTGTTGTCCAAGGCCATCTCATGATTTGGAGCGGAAGTGGCACACCTTAGATGTGCGGAGGGCTCTCAAAATCTACATTAAGAGAACAGCCCCTTTCAGAAAATCTGAGGTTTTATTTGTTTCATTTTTCCCAAATTCGTTAGGATATAAGGTCTCCTCCGTGACAATTGGTCACTGGATCACAGCTTGCATCGCCTCGGCATATCAAGCCCGGGGGCTTCCTGTTCCCAGATGCATCATTGCTCACTCCACGCGGAGTGCAGCTACCTCAGCGGCCTGGGCAATTCAAGCCTCTCTTGAGGAGGTCTGCAGGGCAGCCACCTGGTCCACTCCATCATTTATTCGCCATTATAAATTAGATTACATCTAATTTATAATGGCGAATAAATGATGGAGTGGATCATTCATTAATTCAGCTTCAGCTGAAGTGTCATTTGGCAGGAGGGTATTACAACAGGTGCATCAAGCTGGGGTCTCTCCAGGCCCTTCGGCATCCCGCCCTTAGGACTGCCAAAACTTTGGTATGTCCCATGTCTGGATGATTCCACAGCCATCACTGGAAAATAGGCATTGGTCTTACCTTGAATGCCGATTTTCAGAGATGCTGTGGCATCGTCCAGCCCCTCCCTCTGTGTCAGGGCCTGTACTTGATTTTCTCTAATGTCCAAGGAGTTTATTTTTCCAGTTGCCGTATTGGACTGGTCCCTATCTCTAATGGTGTTGGTTCCTGTTGGAGATCTTTCTTGTGGCCCGTCTTCGCCAAAACAGAGCCTGAAAGGGAGGAGCAAGGGGCATGGTCAAAAAATTATGACTCAGCCAACAGCTGATCCGACTGAAGCAACCCATGTCTGGACGATGCCACAACGTCCCTAAAAATCGGCATTCAAGGTAAGACCAATGCCTATTCTCTGACCTTGGTTCTTTTCTTGCAAATGTTTCATTACCCAAACTAGGCAACATCATCAGTGCAGTGTTGTTACCTAGATTGGACAAAGGAACATCAGCAAAAAAACAAGCTCAGAGAGCATCAAGGACCCCTTAAGTAGGGAAATGAGTTTGGATGCAGAGTAGTGGTTGTTTTCATTTTTTCGTGGGTTGAAGAAATGACTTTGTTTTATTAAGGGTTGATTTAAACAACTTTTGCCCCCTTTTAGGCTTAACTTTGCCTAATTTGCCCCCCACAGTTTTCCTCAAATTCTTCCTCCTTGGATCAGTAGTTGACCATCTGTAAATAAAGGCACTGCCCAGTCAGGAGGGACAGTTATAGAAGTTGCCAAATGTGTTGCAGAAGCCCAGGTTGAAGGAGATTTTCAGGTCATTCTCTTTCATCCTAATCCAACTCAACAGGGTTACTCCTGTTGTGGGGAAAATAAGGGAGCATTATGTACAACACCTTGAGTGGTAAGGGCAGAATATAATCAAATAAATAAACTGATACCATCCGAAAACCTTCTATGGTGCTATTTCGTTTTTAAAAATGCTTTGAAAAGTCTCTCTGACGATCAGGCAACTCAGCTGGGGTCATCAGAGAGACTTTTAAAGCATTTTTTTCTGCAACCTCTTCCAGGGAAGAGGTGGTTAAAAAGTGCTTTGAAAAGCCTCTGAGATCCCAGCTGAGGTGCGCGATCATCAGAGGCTTTTTTTTTACTTTTAAAAGCATTTTTTTCAGCAGAAGAAGTTGTAGAAAAAATGCTTTTAAAAGTTAAAAAAAAACGCCTCTGATGATCGTGCAGCTCAGCTGGGCATGGGGGGGGGGCAGGGATTTTTGCTACCGGTTCTCTGCCATCGCTACCGGATCAAGCGATCTGGTCCGAACCGGGAGCATTTCACCCCTGGTTTTACTCCATTTTTCTTATTTTAATGCTTGTATATGACATGCATTTTGTTATAAAATAATAATGTCGGGCCACAAAAAGGTGGTCACAAATTCCAAGATATAGAAATCAGTGCCATCCAATTTTGAGTTTGGATGAAAAGACGATGTGTTTCTATCCGGCGTGCCATCTTCCTCATACAAGTCTGCCTGTGGGCTTATAGCTGTAGGCTGAATAATGTAAACAGCTGTTTTACACTGGCAGAGGTTCCCCAGGGATTTTTGCTGTTGTTGTACCAAGGATAAAAGGTACTAAAGACTAAAACTGGGGCCTCTTTATAGGTAAAGCCTATGTTTTACCACTGAACTTTGTCATTTTTCAAATTTGGTGGAGTTGATTGAACAGCATTGTTTAGAGTAGATCAGCAGCAACTGGCTTCATGACCTAAAGTTCCTGTATTAAGTACTGTACCTGCTTTCAATGAAGAAGTGGGCCAAGCAGCCAAATTGTAATTCTGGTTCAGAATATACATTAGAAGAGAAATTCACAAAGCAAAATGCATTTCCTAACCTTGAAATTTGCAGACAGCAATTTTTAAGTTGCATTTAAGAAGAAGTGAGGAACAGATTACTTTAAGAACAGCTTGAAAAATATAATTCTAATAATTCTTCAGCTATCTCTCTTCAGCTTCTCCATCACCCAGCTTGCTCAGGCCCTCTGCTAAGCCAGCCTCTTTGCATCTTTCTGCACGTGGCACTGAGTTTTTCCCGTGTGAACCAGGAATCGCACAGAAGGCACACGACCATCTATTTAATTTTTCTTTATAACAAACACCGCTTGATACTTTCCCGGTTCCTGCCTTGAATAGCAGTGCCCTTGAAGGGTCCCACAGCTGCCGAAGAGAAGGCTGGGTTGTCATGGTTCCAGGCATTTGTAGGGTAGAATAGTTGTCCCCTTTCCCTTCCCTTCCCTTCATGGTGGTTACCAAGGCCTGCAATGCAAAACGTTTCCCTGCAGAATGGATGGTTACGGAGCCCAAAAGAAGTTGCTTGGGATAGGTTTGTCATCTCCCTTTTTTTAGAAATTACATAACTTTTAGCGCTGAGCATCTCAGGTATGTTTTTAAGTAAGTAGCCTCTGTCATACTATAGCGAGGGAGAGCTCAGATGAATAGCATTAGCACGTTCTTTTTGGTGTCTGATGAATCGTATTTTTATTTCTTTCCCTTGCTTTATCTCAACTGAGAGGCTGATGGCAGGTGATGAAATGTTGCTCCTTTTTTCCCCTTCTTATTTTTCCCTTTTAATGCTGGGTAGCACCTACACTGAGATTGTCATGGGAGGCACAGTGTGATTGTTTCTGTTCCTTGCTGAAATTTTGCATTTGTGTGTCTGTGGTGGTTAGCTTTTTTAGTGTCCTTCAAATTCTTCGGTGTCTGTTTCAGCATTGGCAAAAAAGTGTGTGTGTGCGTGTGTGTGTAAGGAACAAAGAAATAACTTTTCCATTTACTTAAGTTACAATAAAAGATAAAGCAAACATTACATATAGTACTGGTTTCTCCTTGCTAGGTATTTCCTGATGCAATTTGCTAGAAGGGAAAGGAGTCCCAATTACCTTCATGACTGGCCACAGACTTTAATTCATTCAGTCCTTTCAGGAGAGGTATTAAACCCCACATTTCTAGAGAATGATCATGAACGATTGGGTTCTTTCCACATATAATACGGACCGGGCCATTTCCCCTCCCCTCAATTCTCAGCCGAGCCTGAATGAAGCCTTCTCCTCCTCAGCTAATCTGTGGAACTCCCTGCCACTTTACTCAGGTTAGGGGGAACAAAGGGAACACAAGGAGAACTGCACCCATATTGGAGGAAGAGGAGGAAGAGGACCCACCTATTGACTGCCATGCTCTCTAATCAGCCCTATCTGGTATCTGAGTATCTCCCTTGCTGCCCATTGCTGTTAAAGAAATTTCAAATTTTGGCCTTGTTTCCAAAGCAGCCAATTGTTGCCTTGCCACCAGCCAGTTGGGCACAGAGGGAGGCAATAAAGATGGTGTGGATATGCTCCTCCATCTTCCCTTGTGCCATGCAATCTGGGTGATACTTTGCCCAATTTTAATCCCATGAGGATATTGGGGCCTGGATTTTGGACACATTCTTTTAAGTTAGCCCATTTGAGATATCTCGTTGTCCTAATAGTTGCCCTATGATGTACCATTTTGCCCAATTGAATGTTACAAACAGACAAAAGAATTTTGGTAGCATATAGGTTTTTTCTTCCATGCAGTTGAGGCATTTATTTGTAGAATTTCCAAGGACTAGTGAATACTGGGAGAAGAAAGAACAACATCCTAATTTCTTAAAGAATTGTTATTATAATACATACAAGATACAATCAATTAGAATCAAAGGTAAAGAGTGGGACAGAGGTCTAGTCTTCAATGGTATGGGGGACGTGTATAAATGGACACAAAAGAAATATCTTTGCCTTGTCCTCGATTCATGGTATGTGAAGATATCGATGGTCATAGTTTGGGGAATGCAGGATGAAATTTCTTTTCAGTTTTGTTTGTGTAATTAAATAGATCACCACTTTTAACCTCTGTGAAAGCAAATACCGTACTCAGATTGCTTTATTTTCTAGGTATCACACGTTTTAATGTTCAAAAAGGTATAAAATTTAATTGCACCATTATGCAGTTAAACTCAGTTAAATGTGCACCATTAAGCATTTAGCCAGTTTTGTGTATGTGTGAAGATCAAGTCCTGTCTTCCCAGTTTAATCTCTCCTTAAGGCAGCTTTTACAATACCCTCAATATGTATATGTGCTAATACTGAGTGGTAATTAAAAGTAAGAGCATATGCTGTGGTACATTTTTCTTATAATTATGTGAGATTGGGATTTTGAGGTAAGAATTTATTCTATTTACCATAAATGATATAAATATAAATTAATATGTACAGAATAATGCAATAAAGCAAAACAAAGTATACTCTGCTTCATTAAATCAATTCATCAGTTAGTTCAGATGAAACTATCCATATGTTTGGAATGTTAGCACAGAGGAAATTATTCTAGCTGCAATAAGCTCCTCTTAGTAGACCCTGTTCTGGGTTGGAATCTTGTGAAAAACCTGTTAATTACTGCATGATAACTTAGTTAAGTCAGCTTTATTCTTGGAATAGTCAGCTTGATGATCTCCAAAGATGATCTCCAGAGATGATCGCCACTTATTGATATTACTAGGTTAGATTTGTGATGGGATGACTGGACAACTCTAAGGTCCTTCATTCTGCTTCCCGAGTAGTTTCAGATCTGCATTGCAGAACAGGCAGCCTGACTATTGTTCACAGATTCTCCATTTAAAGTTTAGTGCGGTTGCTAAAGCTATCAGGGCTAGAAGCAAAGAACCTGAGATTAGGCAAAATCATGTTGTCCTTAGAGTTTGTCTCCATCAAAGCCTAAAAATGAGTGGCAAGAGGCCCATTACTTCTGAAAGTAGGTTGATTTCCTGTCTTTTACTGTCATGCCTTCTGAAGTCTTGATGAACTCTATATCCCACTCATGTCTGGGCGAAGCTTCTGTTAAGATTTTGTTCCTTAAATTTGTCTTCATGGCACATGTCGCATCAGCTATGAACATCTCAGAATGATGGGTTGTGGCAGTTTAGAAACAGCTCTGCAGTTACCTCAGGCTACATCCTCTCTCTTCCCCAAATTAATATAGGCTTGGAGAGGATATAGTACAAGCAATGCATTGCTTTCCTTCTAATCTCATTGCTTCAAGTAAAGAAATGAACCAGACCATATATGGGAAACCTTCCAGACTAACTTTGGTGACCTCTGCTGCCTTAACTATACAAACAAGGCGGTCCCAGATTTACTTGGTTTATTTCAATTGGGAATAATGGGAATTAACAGATCAATAGAAAATTACTATTTACTCACAAAAAATAGTTTTGTATCAGAACGAAAAAAAAATGCAACACTTTTCTTCCATAGTTGTCCAGAACATTCCATTAAACCAAAAGTATGCAAAACCCATATTTGGTGAATCATCATCTTCTTCTTCTTCTTCTTCTTCTTCTTCTTCTTCTTCTTCTTCTTCTTCTTCTTCTTCTTCTTCTTCTTCTTCTTCTTCCTCTTCCTCTTCCTCTTCCTCTTCCTCTTCCTCTTCCTCTTCCTCTTCTATCAGTTAGAATAGAGCTGAAAGGGACCTTGGAGGTTTTCTAGTCCAACTCCTTGCTCAAACAAGAGACCCTATACCGATGCATAGGTATTGTATTAGACAAGTGGCTGTCCAGTCTGTTCTTCAAAGCCTCCAGTGATGAAGCACTCACAACTTCTGAAGGAAAGCTATTCCACTGGTTCATTGTCCTCACTGTTCGGAAGTTTCTCCTTAATTCCTGGTTTTGCTTGATCAAGGTAACTCTTTGATTAGTTTTCATCCATTGTGTCTTGTCCTGACCTCAGGTCCTTTGGGAAATAACAACCTCCTGTTCTTTGTGGTGACCTCTCAAATACTGGAATACTGCTAACATGTCACCCTTAGTCGTTCTTTTCTGTAGACTAGCCAAACCCAAATCCTGCAACCGTTCTTCATACGCTTTTGTCTCCAGGTTCTTAATCATCTAAGTTGCTCTTCTTTGCACTTGTTCCAAAGTCTCAGGATCTTTTTCTGATGTGGTGACCAAAATTGGATACAGTATTCCAGGTGTTTTACTAAGAATTTATAAGGCGGTACTAATAGGAGCCTGAGTGGCGTAGGGGGCTAATGCCTCCTACTAAAGGCAGCAATTAACATCCAGCTGCCTGTAATTCTGCGAGTTCAATCCTAGCCAGGCTCAAGGTCGACTCAGCCTTCCATCCTTTCTAAGGTGGGTAAATTGAGGACCCAGTTTGTGGGGGCAATAAGCTGACTTTGTATAAATATATACAAAAGTATGAAGGCTATTGCTTAATGCATTGTAAGCCGCCCTGAGTCTCAGGAGAAGGGTGGCATATAAATCAAATTAAAAAAAAATACTTCCCGTGATTTTTATTCTATGCCTCTGTTTATACAACCAAGGATTGTATTAGTTTTTTTGGTTACTGTTTTTCAGCCAGATTTCTCCTAATCTGTACTTGTACCTTTGATTTTCCCCACCTAGGCTTTTTTCCACATTAAATTTCATGTTGTTGGATAGGGCCCATTTTTCAAGTCTGTCAAGATCTTTTTGGATCTTCTAGGGTGTTGGCTGTTCCTGCCAGTTTAGTGTCATCTGCAAATTTAATGAGTTCCCCTTCTATTCCCCCATCTAGGTCATTTATGAAGATACTGAAGAATAATTGACCTAAAATGGAACCTTGTGGTACCCTACTGCTTACTTCCCTCCTTGTAGATGTAGTACCATTAAGGATGAGTCATTGAGTTACAAATTTTGAGTAGTTCGGAGAACTGGCAAATACCACCTCTGGCTGGCCCCAGAGTGGGGTGGGAATGGAGATTTTGCAACATCCTTCCCCCAGAAGTGGGAAGGGAATGGAGATTTTGCAGTATCCTTCCCCTGGAGTGGGGTGGGAATGGAGATTTTGCAGTATCTTTCCCCTGCCACACCCACCAAGCCAAACCTCGCCCACCAAACCATGCCCACAGAACCAGAAGTAAAAAAAATGTCACCACTGGTCCCAGTGATTTATATTCAGCAAGATCAGACATTTTACCATTTTCTTGCTTATTTAGATTTTTATTTATAGTCTGTCTTTTACAGTTATGTTGTTGGCCTATACTTTCTTTTTGTGTGAAGACTGGTGCAAAAAATGAGTTAAGCAGCTCTGCTTTTTCTCTACTGCCTGTTACTTCCTTGCCATCTTCTCTTTTTAATGGACTGACTGTTTCCTTGAGTTTTTCTTGTTATTTATATGTTGAAAGAAACTTTTAAAAAATTATCTTTGAGTTTTCATTGCACGTCTTTGTTCATTCTGAGCCTTTGCTTTCCTGACTTCATCTTTGCAAATTTGGGCTATCTGCTGATATTCTGCCTTAGTTATGTGTCCCTCTTTCCAATTTTTGTACTTATCCTTTTTGTCTTTTCAGTTTATCATAGAGATCTTTGTGCAACCATGCTGATTTCTTCTTGGATTGCTTGTTTTTCTTTTTCAGTGTATTGTGGTGGACTGGGCTTTTATCATCATATTTTTCAAAGTATCCCATGCTTCTTGAGTTTTTCTCTTTTTTTAGGATTTTCATCCATGGAATTTTTCTTAGGGTCTCTCCGAGTTTGTTAAAATCAGCTCTTTTAAAGTTTAAGACACTGGTTGGATTATATTCTGTTGTTTGCATTTGCCTTATATTGAATTTAATATGACACGGTCACTCTTGCCCAGGGTTTAGTTGACTTCAACTCCCTCTATCACTTCTTCTGTATTAGAAAGAATTAGATCCAGTATAGCTTTTCCTCTAGTTTCCTCTCTATCTTTTGGATGACAAATTTGTTAACCAAGTTGGTTAGAATCATCATTTTAGCCATGGTCTATCAACTGCAGGATATTGTCTTGTACTTTCTGTTGTGCCCACAATACTTGCTGATGTTGATCCTTCTTGTTTTAGATCTCTTTTGTGGATGCTTTTTATCAAGTGGAATCCATTCTATGACTGTCTTAGTCCACCTGCCATCAATTCTTGCTATGTGACCAGCCCATTTCCATTTCAGTTCTTTTACTCACTTAATGATATCATGTACTGTTGTTCTCTAATCCATGTGCAGGTCTTTCTATCTTGTTTTGTGATGCTGAGCATGTATCTTTCCATGGCCCTTTGTGCCACTTGTAGCTTTATCGATTGTGAGGTTAGTGTCCATGTTTCACTGGCATATGTTTGAACACTAGCACACACTGATAGAAAACATTTATCTTCAAGCACAGGGGGGAGGTTACTCTTGAAAATGATGCTTAGCTTGCCGAATGCCTCCCAACCACATTTGGCAAATATTGGCAATTAATTTTCCTTAGCTAAAAACTTTGAATAATTCCTTGGAGCTTTCAGAAGTTGATGCATAACGTATTTGCTTTTCTTAAGCAGATCTTTACCTTGAAAGGCAGACCCTGCCAATTGCATTTTGATTCGATGACATGAAGTTTGTTCTGGAATTCAACAACAGGGATGTCCCCTAGATGCCAGGAAAGAGTTACTTTTTCTGTAGTTCTTTGCTGCCATCTAAGGATTGTCTATGTTTGTGTTGCTTTACAAGAAGCTCTAAACCTTACATCACTCATATACCTTGGCTGGGATGCAAAGATTAAGAATTTTTTAATGTGCTTGTTAATTTACCGTCTATATGTTACTAGGGTAATCTAGATGAGCCATAGCTAGCTTTTGGAGCAGATTCTTTCTGAAAAATTATTTGTATTACACCTTATGCTTTCTAAGACAAATGTTTAATTAAAAGCGAGTCTTTCTGGAATTTCTGGAGCTAGCAGCTAGAGAAAATAATCTGACCCTTTTAATATAACCATAAAAGCTGGGGGTGGGAAGCTGCACTGTCCTTGACAGGTTTTATTTAAGAGTATATTTTTACTGGCAGCTCTGTTGCAGCCCTGCTGGCACTGCTTGGCTGCTCAGCCTGTGGTTGATGATGTGGGCTGCTCCCAGCCGTGTCTATCTGTGTCCTGGCTGTGCTAGCATGAGAGGGTTGTGGCCCTCAGAGGCAATTGATCTATCGGTTATATTGCTTGCACGTGGCCGTATTTCCTTTGCCATTGTTAGATCATATGTATCTTATATTTTTAGCTTCAGCATATCCTGTTGCTGAAGATAATATTTTTAGTAGTATAGAGGATTTTTTTTTCTGAGAGAAAAATGAAAAATGAGAGGGCTGAGAGAAAATGACTGGTCCAAGGTCACCCAGCTGGCTTTGTGCCCAGCATGGGACTAGAACTCCCAGTCTCCCAGTTTCTAACCTGATGCGTTAACCACTATACTAATCTAGCTCTCAATTCATGTAATTCATTTTAATTCCATTTCTCCCATTGCCAGTTAGTTTTCTGCAGTTCCCCAAATCCCTGTTCATCATGGTGAATTGTGAGAGAACCAGTACAGCTCCTCCTAGAGATGAAAAGGCTTGCTGATAGCTCTTTGACAATTATCCAGGGCAGTGGTTCTCAAGCCGTGGTCCGTGGACCCCTGAGGGGCAGCGATGTCATCACAGAGGCTCCATGAAGGCTTGAAGAAATCTTATGATTTAAGTCTTGAGATAAATTTTGGGGGACTGTGGCCAAAAAAAGATACTTAAAGGGGTCCATGGTGAAGAAAAGGTTGAGAACCACTGATCTAAGGAATATGATAGAAGTGACTTTGATTACATGGCTATTGCTCGCATTCATTGGAAAACACTTCCAAAATATTATGTGGGTTATTGTTGCTTGGCATTACTGTATAAAAATCTCTGTTTTCAGCAGTGCTTCAGGTGCGTCCACCATTTAGAGTCCTAGAACAATTTCAGTACTATAAAATCCTTCCACGTCTTGGGTGGCAGCAGAGTCTGTTTACTCTCATAGGTTGGTGGTGGTGGTGAGAATTACCTTGCACCATTGCTACAGCAAGAGATGTCAATGACTTTCATGAATGGAAGTTTAGAAAGTTGAATTTTAATTGATGGATGGTGAGAGATTAAAAAGGATTAAAAAGCTTGGCTTTAATTTTGTTAATTGGCTGGACCTGCACGGCTTGTGGTGAGTTTAGCTTTGCAAATACCCAATTAATGCTGGGATTAGTAGAACTGAGATTTTAGCCCTAAATAGCCATGGTGGTCTGGGGTTAACTGAAGGTTCCCCAGCCATTCCAATAGGAGTGAAAGGTCTTCTCCTACTATTGGACATAGAGAAGAAATCAAAAACAGCCCCTGAGCTGCCCTAGGAATCTCCTCTTGCTGTTCCTGCTTTTTACAACCTCACCACAGCCCCACTTGCTTGTGAGACTGGGAAGAAAGGGGGCAAGAGTGAGGAAGCCCCTTTACCTCAGCCAACCCGGCAACTAATTCTGACTGGACCTCCTGTTTTTGTTTTTTTAACTTTTTCTAAAAAAATATTCTTTCAAGATTAATGAAGGATAGTCATTCAGCCATCTTTGCAAGGATTCGTACAGTGTCAGAAATTTCTGGCTCTTGTTTGACCTGGCCATTGTGGCTTATGTGCTGTTGATTTACCGGATAAGTAACAGGTACTCCATTCGGGTCAACTGAGTTTTTGATATAGCTGTTGATTTGCATTGTTTATCTGCTGTGCTCACACATATTTAAAAAAATATATCAGTAAAACTCCATATAAAGGTAGGTATACTTTATTGCGGTCATAGACCAAAAAGACCAAAACATCCAGGGCACATAGCTGGCACATGACCAGACTAAAGTACAAAACAGCAGCAAAATCAGTGGTGGAAACCACTCCGTCAAACTCACAGTAGAGTTGTACATAGAAAGAAAATATATATTGCAATTTACATAAATCCGCACCTTGCACTTTATACCGCCACCAGCTAGCTCAACCACTGACGATCAATAGGACTGACCTCAGTCAGTGGGTCCAGCCCATCCCTTCTCCCGGCTCTTACATCTCAAGACTGCAGCAAAGAATTTTGCTACCTTTAGTGTAATCTTAGAGTCAGTATCTTGAAGTAAGAAGTGGAGACTAAGAGTTTCAGATAATCCAGGAAATCTTTGGCAAATGGGGGAGATAAGTTCTGACCTTAGCTCCTGATAGTGGGGACAAGTAAATACGATGTGAGCCAACAATTCCAAAGATTGACTGTCACATGAACAGTGGGTGGGTTTCACACCTCCTGAGCACCTGCTATCCAAGACGTTTGAGGGGATCACATTAAAATGTGCCTTTAGAAAGGCCAATCTGTATTTAACAAAGGATAGTGTAGAAAGGTATTTGGGGTGTGTGTGCATTCGGGGAGTAATACTGAGGAAAAACGGAGAACATACTCCCGCACCAGATGCCAGATTTTGTTGTCTTTCAATATCTTCCAATCGCTGGAATATCAGCGGTTTGGCTGCATCTGAGCCTAGCATAAGGGCTTCAATAAGGGAAATACCCATCTTCATAAGTTTAGTGTGAATATTACGGGCCCAAGGACTGTGGAAGTCATCCCACCATAAGCACTGGCCTAGATAGTAGTCTGGAAGACTGGTCCACAAGGTCAGCCAGCATATAAATTCCATTTGAGTTTTGATTTTGAAAACAAAGATAATGGAAACAGTATAGACTCACACCCTAGTTATCTGAAACGTGTTGTGTAGTAAGTAGTCTGCGGTATTAAGTGATTCAAAAATATTTTTTCATGGGCAGAACCAATTTTTGAAATCGATTTGACAAAAATATTTTAGGATGTATAATAAAACATATCTTTTTCCTTCTTTTCATTTTTTCCTATGTCTCCATTTGAACACACTGTAGGTAACTGGGAACTGCATTGCGTATCCTCTGTTCTTTCCAGTCTCCGTTGGCCTTGTTTGTTTTTAGCAATCTTGCCAACAAGCTAAATTGGCTGTATAATGCCATGGTGACACCCCATTCATTATGTGATCTCCATCTGGATCAATTACATTACCAAATTAGGAAAAAATGGATGCATTTTATGTTTGTTCCGAGTTAAACATTATGCAAATACACTTCCAAACATTAAAAAATATAATTACAAATATATATTTGTAATATTAGGTTGAATGATTTTCATATATTAAACTGGAAGGAATATCTAAACAGTGCATAAGAGTCATAGTCTGGAAAAATTCCTATAAAATTAATTAAGTTTAGCTTCATAATGCTAATATAAAGAGCCATGGGTAATGAAGATGCAATTCATTTTTACATAATTTTTGCCTATTTTGCTTTGTAAATTTTCACATTTTCTTAGATCAATGTTTAAAAATAGGAATAGCTGCCTCTCTCTTGATATTAATATCTTTAGACATATTAAAAAATCTTATCCATGCTCATATGGCCTCTTCAAGATAATCCAGTAGCGTCAAACCTGCCCCAATCTGATCCCTTAGGAAGGAAAGGCCTTCAACTCCAATTGGTTAAAGCAAAGGGTTCCTTTATTAAGGATGTAGATTGCAGTAAAGTCAAGCCAGCTCTGAAATCTTCCGTGCTCACTAGATACAAAAATAAAGTATAGGTTCTCTCCATGACCAGTCCGTTTCCAGCCAAGCCAAGCTCACCAAGATGTTTTGAGAACTCTGAAATGTTTGGAGATAATCTGCATATTTTTCAGGGTGTCTGACAACGGGATGCTAGTACATGCAGGGTCCTTATCACCTGTCATTCCCCACTCCCCATTTCCTATCACGTACACACAAGCTTTATTGTGTTTTCATCCTTCTCCCCCCATTTTGTTTTATGGCAGGATGCCTGTGAGCTCCACCCCCCAAGCCGAGCCAGGCAGATCTGACATTTTGCTCCCCTTGACAGACACGTTAGTCCTGCAAAAGTAAAAAGAGAGGGGAGGGAAGGATAATTTCCTGAAAGGGAAATTCAATGTCCAGAAAGGACCTTGCTAAGTATGTGATTGGATATAGTCCAATAAATGATAGGCTCATATCTAGAAGAATTAGTGGATATCCAGTAAACATTAACTTTGTGTGAGTGTATACGGTATATCTGTACTACAGATTCAGTATGAAAGTCATTGGGAAATTCAAGTCATGCCAAATACTCCATCTAAAAAAGATATATTACTAATGACTGATTGGAAGCAGAAGTTGAACTAATGGAGGAACCTGAAATTACAGGAAGATGTGAACTTGGTAAATAATGCAGGGGATAGATAGTAGAGTGTTGCAAAGATAATTGCTTATTCATTGTTAATACTTATTTCAAAAACATAAATACAGACTCTGTTGTATGGGTGACACCATAATCCAACTGACTACGTACTACGGAAGTAAAAATGGAGAGCTGCAAACCAGTTAACCAGACTACTTCTAGTTCTAGATGTAGTTTGTAGGATAGAAAATCATGAATTATTGGTGTCAAAATATATTAGCTAAATTTAGAAAATGGAAAAGAATAGATTTGACCTGGAAGTCATATTGCCAGAACGTAGGATCTGTTTATAGAATAGCTGTGAAAGAGAAGCTAAGGAGCATAGCAAAAGATGAAATTATTGTGAAACATTAAGAGAAAAAATACAGAGAGGAAAAGATCCAAGTGACTTTCAAAATACTATATTGTGATAACCAAAGAACGGCAGAAAGTAAACCTTGAGAATAACAGCCGCAGCAACAACAATAATAACAATTTCAATTGCAAAAGGCGGCTTTACTGGGGACAACTTCCATCTGCAATGATATCTGTAACACCATCAAACACCCAGAACTGCCTAACCCAGCTCTTTGGTAAGGTCCCAATAGGTAGACAAAAATACCAAATTCTGTCTGAATATCTGGCTGACTGTGCAATGAATAACAACAACAACAACAACAACAACAACAACAACAACAACAACCAAGGGCAGAGCGTGGTCAAGGACTCCAACAAGTAAAGCAGACTGTAGAAGAAGAAAAAAGCAGCTTGAATGATTACATCAAGAAAAGTGAAGAACCAATGATTAAGGAAGTAAATAAAGAAGGCCTTTTAAAGACAACTAAAACAAAAGCAGAATATAAGAAAGAAGTAATTGAGCAACGAGCTGAAAATTGGAAAAGCAAAGCTCTGCATGGCCAATACTTGAAAAGTATTGAAGGCAAAGCTGACCAGAAACTAACTTGGAACTGGTTAAGATCAGGAGTACTGAAAAAAGAAACAGAAAGCTTTATTTTGGCAGCTCAAGAAGAAGCCCTAGCCACAAATTGCATGAAGGCAAAAATTCAACATGTTACCACCAACAACAAATGCCGCCTCTGTAATGAGAAAGATGAGACAGTCGACCACCTGGTCAGTGGATGCAGCAAAATTTCACAAACTGACTACCTACAATGCCATGACCGCATTGCTAAAATCATTCACTGGAAATTGTGCCAGAAGTTTGGATTTGAGTACAGCAAAAACCACTGGGAACATCAGGTTGAGAAAGTTATAGAGAATGAGAAACTCAAGATCTTGTGGGACTTTAGGATTCAGACTGACAGGAACTTGGTCCACAACACACCTGACATAACAGTAGTTGAAAAGAAAAAAGTATGGTTCATCGACATTGCAATACCTGGTGATGCACGGATTGAAGATAAGCAGCAAAAAAAAAATCACAAAGTACCGGGACTTGCAAATTGAAGTTGAGCGACTGTGGAAAAAGAAATCGTATGTTGTCCTGATTGTAATTGGAGCCCTTGGAGCAATACCCAAAGGGCTACTCCGCTATTTAGAAATTCTGAATTTACCGGACTTGAACATTTTGACTCTACAGGCAAGGGTATACTTACATTGTATAAGTATTGTACAATGTAATAAGTACAATACTTATACATTGTATAAGTATATGCATACTTATACAATGCATAACTGAACTGCATTCCCTTATAAGAAACAACTTTTAAAAAGTCAAGATTAACCTATAATTGTTAAATTGGGGAAAGCACACTTTTTATGACCCTTGTTTCTTTTAGCCTGCAGTGTATAAATGCACCTGGCAGTCTACCACTCCAAGGTTATATGCTGATTATTTAATTAAATACTGTAATTAGAGATTAATTATTGAAAAGTTTTGCAGGAATTTTTCTAGTGCTTAATTTTTTGTGAATAGGTGGAAAATGAGTGCAAAAATATCATGTATTAAAAAACAGGGTTCAATTGAAAAAATATATTCTATTTCAGCCATATAAATGCATATAAATAGTTTTCAAAATAGCATCTTTAAAATACCTGTAATATATTAATATCTTTTTCTACAGTTAACAGTTAATTGTTTTTATTCCACTTGAAGTTGAGGAGAGTCAGTCCATTTAACTGAAGTGAGCTGTTCCTTACTTAAATGTCTATGGAGATTCTCAGTCAGCCAGGTCATGGTTGTCCCAAAGATGCTCCCCCCCCCCAATATACAAAATAATGATGAGATTATAACATCAAAATACATATAATTTTATTAATTATGCTATCTAAGAACCTGGAACTAGGTAATGAACAATAATTATTCCTTTTTTGTATAGGCATTTAAATCAGACGGGATGAAATAATTTTTGTATTAGTATAATATTGATGTCGTCATTTTTCCATTGTTGTGGCCTTCCAATATATTTCTCACTGTATGTACCGGTAAATATTCTAATCCTGTTAATCCCTTCTGTTTTCCAAGGTTTTTTGCTGTATCTGACTGGCTACAACCAACTAAAAACAACCCCTATTCTTTATACACCAAAAAATAATGTCGGTTATTTGGAAAAAATAATGAAGTCAACTTAGAAATCCTAAGTAATCAAATAGTCTTATAGGACTACCAGACTTGAAAATATGTGCCTATTTCTTTACATTTTCCCCAACATGTGGGATTTATATTAGGGTTATTTATTCATTTATCATGTTGCATTTTCTTGGAGTTGAATAGCGTCTCTTAAATATTTTCATTGTATTTTTTCCAAAATGGATATCAGAGATTTTCTGGGTCAGTTGCGATGCAATGAGATGGGAGGCTCACCTGTTAATTTGTGGAGCCTCTTAAAAAAAAAAAAGGAGAAGTACTACTTGTGTCGAGAATAGCACGAGGTTGCCATGAGGCCAGCAGCCTCTGCCCGAAAGCTGAGCCCTGCATTGCATTGCATCAGCCAGGCTCCTCTGCAAAAAACCCAGAAAGGTAAGTTGGGCACTGCTGGGCCTTGAAGCCAGGTGAGGAGCAGGCTGAGTCCCGCAAGTCCCTTGGGTGGCCAGGTGGGAAAATGGGTCTCGGTCTACAGGCTGTAAGTGCCCTCCATGCGCTGCAGATCAGCCTTCGGCTCCCTTGCCTGGCTGAATGGCCGGCTTGGCAACAGGGGACCGGAGAGGATAGGTGGAGGGAAAAGGGGGTGGGCATTGCAGCATCCTGAACAATGGCAGGGCACTTCAATGGCTGTAACTTTAAAACCAGATCATAAGTACCTTTGGGGGTGGGGTGGGGTGTCTGTTATAATTTAGGTCGCTAAGCAACCGATTGTAAGTCAAGGACTCCCTGTAGTTCTTATGATTTAAACATGAATTAACTCATCAGAAAATATTGTTTTTTATGAATCCTCAAAGAAAGTTTTGAAAGAGACGGTGGCTAGATTATGTAGATGTTATAAGAAAGGTTTTTAACTCGTGGTCTTGGCTACCCTATAATATTTGTAAAGTTCTTTGTTCTAAAAACAAGAACAACTTGATACAATGTATAGTTGAAGTGATTTTATATCATTGGTACTTAGGGTATATGGATCTTTTTCTGTTCCCTTCATGGCAATATTTAGGTTTCCTTTCTTCACTGACTAGCCACAATCTACTTATTTTGATGGTGCTGTAGCTTTTTGTATTTTACCATTTAAAAAGAAAATAAGCACAAAGGATCTCTGTGTATGTGTGTTTCTCTGTGTCCATGGCTAAATGAGAGCTGTAATACTGAGGAGTGAAATTTAAATTATTTTAAATCTACAGTACTTTTTCCTGATCTAAATTGCCCATAGCAGTGCTGTTTGTGCTATGGAGGTGGAGTTGAGTGAAATAGCAGCTTTGACTTTGGGAAAATGGCAGCAAGGAAAGAAGAGGCTTTGTATCCAGTTCTCATCTCACTCTCCATGATTTACCTTCTTATTCTTAATTTAAATTTACTTGCTCCCTACGTCTGAATGAGGACGCCCCAATTCATTCAATCCCTGGAGGAGATTGAAGTGAATTGGGGCCTCGATAGCTCAGCAGACTAAGGAGCCTAGATAGCTCAGCAGACTAATGCATTGTAATTAACTCCAGCTGTCTGAAATTACTGTAAGTTCGAATCTCACCAGGCTCAAGGTTGACTCAGCCTTCCATCCTTTCTAAGGTAGGTAAATTGAGGACCCAGTTTGTGGGGGCAATAAGCTGACTTTGTATAAAATATACAAAAGTATGAAGGCTATTGCTTAACGCATTGTAAGCCGCCCTGAATCTCTGGAGAAGGGCGGCATATAAATCATATTTTTTAAAAAATCCTGTATTGATCCATGAACTCTCCAGGTCGTCTTAGGCTAACCACCTTGTCTCAGGCTCATTCTCCACCCACGAGGGGATGTTGCTGCATTGCCTTAGGAATCACCAAGGGCCTGTATGCATAACAGGGTTTGCTATTTCGTCGCAACAAATATTTTAATAGTATTTCAGTTACAGTGTTAAGCATGGGAATTTTGAAAAGTAATTAGTTCAAAGGAAGGGAAAATATTAGTTAAAGGTGCTGCAAGCTTTTTTCCTGTTAAAGTTGATGTACCTCTGAAAAGTGTAAACGTTGCCTCTTTCCTGATAGTCTTTGTCTTTCTTTGCAGTGCGGCTCCATGAGAGCATTTCAGAAGAAGGTTTCCATTACCTTGTATTTGATCTGTAAGTCTGCTTTATTTGTTTTTGATCTTTGGTCAGTGAAAAGCATGTAAGGCTTGCAAACTTTCCTCCCTCCCTCCCTTCCTTTCCCATCCTTACTAGCGTATCTGCATGTTATTCAACTGAAGCAAACAGACAGTATTATGGCCCTAAGTCCTGTTAAGAAAATGTTTTTTTATCAGGAGTTGCTAGTTAAGCCAGAGTTAAGACCAACTTGTAAATAATGAAGTTATTTCTTGTGTGCAGGCATTGGGTATTTGTTGATAGAACTCCAAAATAGAGAAGAGACTTCCTCTGGTTCAGTCAGCAGAATTGCTTCTGCCGAGGCAGGATTTCTGTTGGTTTCTTTCCCGTAAATTCATAATGCTTGGGCTAAATTAGAAGTAGTACAACTCCATGATTATTAGTAGTTTAGGCTGCAGCTTTCTTTTGTTGCCATTATTTCATTCTGCAGTTCCACAATTCAGGTCCTACACTTGGCCTTGCTACAGGTGTAGGAAAAAGCTGAGGGGTAGCTATTGGGTGCTGAACATACATGATTGAGGATTATTAGTCTTTAATGATCTCTTGCTTTGGAATTAAACCTTTTAAAGTTTATTTAAGAAGCTGAAGAGGGCGCTTCTCTTTCCATTTGCTATTAGTGTTTGACATCTGCTTCATCGAAGTGTGACTTCTCTAATTTCATGGATTCTGTTTGATTCCAGGGTGACTGGGGGGGAGCTTTTTGAAGATATTGTTGCCAGGGAATACTACAGTGAAGCCGATGCTAGGTAAGTTCGTGCTGTTTAATATGGTTTTTCTTTTCTTTTCTTTTAATTTATTGATGGCCAATATTCTAATGTCAGTCCTGCCCCAACTTGGTCAACATATGATGGCAGTTCTGACATCTGCGAAATACTATTTCTTGACAAAATTTTACTGTAGCTGTTCATACGATTTAGGCATAATACTTATATAGTTTATAACCTTTTTAGACATTAGTTGCCACAATAAATTATTCTTAGACCAGACCAGAGGTGGGTTTCAGCAGGTTCTGACCAGTTCTGGAGAACCGGTAGCTGAAATTTTGAGTAGTTAGGAGAACCGGTAAATACCACCTCTGACTGGCCCCGCCCCCATCTATTCTTTGTCTCCCGAGTCCCAGCTGATCGGGAGGAAATGGGGATTTTGTAGTAACCTTCCCCTTGAGTGGGGTGGGAATGGAGATTTTACAGTATCCTTCCCCTGCCATGCCCACCAAGCCACACCCACCAAGGCATCCCTACAGAACCAGTAATAAAAAAATTTGAAACCCACCACTGGACCAGACTATATAAATAAAGGAAGAACAATTAAAATATTATAATATCTGTTTAACAGGATAGTCTTTAACAAATGAAAATGTGGCTAGGTGGACTTTGCTATACTTATCTTGACTGTATTACTTGGTGTTCAAGTACTTTAAGATGTAGTGTAATAAAATTGCCCTTAAATTGCATGTGTTGCTAAATTCTTGGTTTTTTTTAAAGCTAGTCATCTAATTCCCTGCTGCAAAGCAGGTTGGTCTGAGCCATCTTACTAAACAGAACAATAAATCACTGTAACTTGCATTTAAGTGCATTGTTGTTGATATTGACTACGGATAGATTTTGTTGAAAATTCATAACATTTATGCCTTGCTTTTCCTCTGGGACCTTAGAGCAGCTTAGTTTAGTTTAATTTACTTTATTGTCATTGCACATGGTACAACAAAATTAAATGACATCTTCAGTGTACATTATAACTATAAAAATAAAAACACAAACATACATCCTTTACATTCTATATAATTGAAATTGAAAACCCAATATTGCACTATACCGTAGAATTCAATATGGTTATTGCCCTGGGAAAGAAGCTGTTATTCAGCATATTTGTCCTTGTTTTTATTATCCTGTACCATCTGCCAGATGGTAATAGGGTGCCCAGGATGACATGGATCTTTAAGGCAGCGGGAGCTATAAAGCTCTTCCAAAGAGGGGAGGGGGCAACCAGTGATCCTCTGGGCAATGACGTTGACCCTCTGGAGTCCTGTCCTATCTGCCACTGTGCAATTTGCAAACGATACACAGATGCAGTAAGTTAAAATATTCTCTACGATACAGCGTAGAAGGCCACCAGTAGTTTTTTATTCAATTGTTGTTTCCTTAGAAGTCTCAGGTAGTATAATCTCTGCTGGGCCCTTTTGACCAGTGCTGCAATTTAAGCTCCCCAGGTCAGGTCCTTTTATGATAACACTCAGAAACTTAAAACTGGCAACTTGCTCCACTCAGTCTCCATTGATAAGCAAGGGCTGGATATCTGATCTATTCCTTCTGTAGTCCACTATAAGCTCCTTGGTCTTAATTTATGTTAAGGAACAAGTTATTGTCTCCACACCACGAAAGCAACCATTCCACCTCATCTCGATAGGCAGACTCATCCCCCCCGGGGATCAGTCCCACCACTGTTGTATCATCTGCAAATTTAGTAATAGTATTACTAGCATGAGTGGAAATGCAGTCATACACATAAAGAGTATAGAGTAAGGGACTCAACACGCAACCCTGTGGTGTACCAGTGTTAAGAATAAGGGCTAAAGTGATACGATTACCTAATCTGATCCTCTGAGAGCAGCCAGACAGGAAATCCATAATCCAAAGGCTTATGAATAAGAGAGCCAAGATCCATAAATTTAGATATTAGTCTATGTGAAATTCTTGTATTAAATGCAGAGCTAAAATCTACAAAAACCATCCTCACATAGGCCCCCCCCCCCGCTGTTCCAAATCAGCTAGTGCCGTGTGAAGAGTGATGGCTATAGCATCCTCTGTAGATCTATTTCTTCTGTATGCAAACTGGTGTTTATCAAATGTATGCAGAAGACCAGAAACGATGTGCTGGCAGACCAATTATTGGATACACCCAGGGGTGAAATGCTCCCGGTTCGGACCAGATCGCCCAATCCGGTAGCAATGGAGGAGGGTGGTTTGGAGAACCGGTAGCAAACATCCCGCCCACCCCCCCCCCCATTGCCTAGCTGAGCCGTGCAATCATCAGAGGCTCTTTTTTTAATTTTTAAAAGCATTTTTTCTACAACCTCTTTGGCCGAAAAAATGCTTTTAAAAGTAAAAAAAAAACCTGATGATCGGGTGGCTCAACTGGGATTATCAGAGGCTTTTAAAAGCATTTTTTTCTACAACCTCTTCAGCCAAAGAGATTGTAGAAAAAATGGGTTTAAAAGGAAAAAAAGCCTCTGCCGATCAGGCAAGTCAGCTGGGATCGTCAGAGGCTTTTAAAAGCATTGTTTTCTACAACCTCTTGTAGAAAAAATGGTTTTAAAAGTTAAAAAAAAAAGTTGGCCATGCCCACTCAGTCATATTAACACCCCCCCAACCCCCCCATCAAGCCATGCCCACAGAACTGGTAGTAACAAATTGTACATTTCACCACTGGATACACCTCTGGTAAGTGGAACAAAGTTAAACCCTGGTTCTCTTTACATCCTATAGATAGCACCTTGGTTTCACTACGACACTCTCTCTACCTTTCCTTTCTCTTTTAAAAAATTGCTTTACCAAATGTGCATTACTATTGTTTGGTTAGGAGCAGCTCAACAGTAAAGGCAACCTTATTTTTAATCTATTGCTTTTGTCATGAGTACAATCTACTCATGACATACGGTTTTACTATGCTTTGCGTGATATTTTATAAGGGTTTTTTTTTTCTATAAGTGATATAATTTTCCTCTCCACCATCTTTTATAATTTGTAAATGCAAAGTAAGCTTAGGTCATATCCAATGCAGTCATTCTATGTAAGTAAATTCTTATTTTTTGTGTGTAAATAATGGCTGCGTAAATATATAATAATTCCTCTTATTATACCATGCTTCTGATATAGACTTGATCTACAAATGTTTGGAATACAACATCCAGTTATAAACAGGTGTTACAATGCTCTTGTATTGGTTCCTGCAGAGTAACATAGTTAGCAATTGCTGTCTGGCTTAGCTTTGGAAGAACATGTATATCTAGAAGATCACCTCCGTAGCTGATTCATGACTTTGCTGCATTTCCCTTGTCATTGTTTGCTTTGGCCCTTGCTGCAGAGAGCTACTTGCAAGGAAGCGAGAGTGGAGTTCACTCGCTTTTGCCATTTTTGGCCTGAAAGGCCTTCCTAAGTATTTGGCTCTGTTCTAGTTGTACAGTGTGTGTCTGATTCTTGCTCTCCACCCTACTTCTTATACTGGGATTGGACATAGTTGCAGAGCCTGCCAGAATAGTTCATCTTGCCAACACCTTTGGCATGGGCCTGCTGGGGATGTGTTGAGATGCCTTGCTGTTTCCCAGAGCAACTATCTATCCGTCCAGTTGATGCAAATGGTTCTTATTGTGCAAATTGGTTCCCACA
This sequence comes from Masticophis lateralis, assembly GCA_030761175.1. NCBI lineage: Eukaryota > Metazoa > Chordata > Lepidosauria > Squamata > Colubridae > Masticophis > Masticophis lateralis. The sequence continues at coordinate 98,174,691 of JAUDYJ010000005.1, forward strand.
TCTCCATCTGGGTAGCCTACATCCAATGGTACTTCCGAGGTCTGCTTAGTTAGCTTCTCCATTGTTGCATTTATTATATAATTTGTTATAAAATTTGAACAGATTGTGCACTTCAAAACACTTTAAGAGTGAATTACTATGGGATTCATCCCATGGCAGGGTGACTATTACCATGGAGTGGCATAATCCAGGTAAATGTCCCTGTTTTATGCTATAAGAACTGTTACAGTACAAAATTAGTTACTTCCTTCTTTGCAATAAATTGCTTCTGCCAGCTGTTACGTTAGTTTCATTATAAGTGCCTGGAAATGAGCTTAATGAACATTTGCAGGTTTTGTGTGTGGTGCTTTGTGCAGGCACTGTATGGGTGTAATGTTGAACTACTGTAATACAATAGGTGTTGATAACACATTACACCACTCCTTCAGGGAGAGTTTTTTGTTTTGCTGGAAAACGTGGAGTTTGAAAGCTGAAACAAGGGAAGTAAAAATGCAAGTTAAGCAGACTCTATACTTTCAAAGACTCCAGCCCTTTTGTGCAGGTATGCTTGTAATGTGCTTCCGTGCACTGCTACTTAAATTTTCCACTGGCAGTTTCCCAGTATGAAGGAGGTGAGGGAATCCTCAGTTTCAGCCAGGCTAGCAAAGAGGTTATAGTAAATACCGGCTAATGGAATTGGGTCTTGTCTGCCAGATTTCAGAGCAGAGGTCTTTAAACTTGGCAGCTTTAAGATTTGTGGACTTCAACTCCCAGAATTCTCCAGCCAGCATAGCCACAAGTCTTAAAGCTGCCAAGTTTGAAGGCCTCTCTTTTAGGGATTCTTGAAAAATCTCTTTCAAGATAACTTCTTCAGGGGAAGAAGTTCCTGGGTCAAGGTGGGGCTGGGATTCAGGCTTCCAAGCATTTCTCAGCACTCAGAGCTGAACTGCAGAAAGTGCTGGGAGTTACATTTTCTGCACAGAACAATAGCTCATATTTGCTTGTGGTATTTTATATATTGTTAAAACTTTAATCTGCAGTTCCTGATTAAAAGCATATCTGCTGATATTGCATAATAATTTTGCCTTGGGAGTCTTACTAGAAAAATGTTTATATATTCAAGAAATAAATCAATAAATTGTGTTTCTTTTCGGCTTTGTTTGTTTTGCAGCCACTGCATTCATCAGATTTTGGAGAGCGTCAATCATATTCATCAACATGATATTGTACATAGGGATTTAAAGGTAATACATGGCTCCAGTGAAAATTAGACTTGCCTGGAGGCTACAGTTAAATGAAATCAAGATAGTTGCACAGGTGGGTCTAGGGCAGTATAAAATTGGTTTGCTTCTCCACTGCAGTCTTGGGCTTAATCATCTTTAAATACCCTGGTCCCTTCAAATGCTGCACAATTCGCAAAAACTTTAGTATCTCTAATTGATATTGCACTGTAGTTGAGGAGGTGAAAAGTAAGCTTTCTGCTTGTAGGAGATCATAATTGTCTTTTAGAGAACCTAATTCAGCTGCAAGAAGGCGTGTGGGTGGAGCTCTATCTTGACTCCTATTTTGCCAGTCCTAATTCTAATTTTTTAAAAAAATACATGTTAGAGCATATTTTCCTTGCGTTCATTATGCACGTAAGATGTTATACTGTGGGTCTGACTATTCATGTAGTGTAATATTTCAAAGGATTTTAAAATAGTAAAGATAAATCTTGACAAGAGATCTGGGAGGAAAGCCAGTGGACACCAGTTGGAGGGAAAAATGGATCCAGAAATGCTGCAGAATCAGTTAAAATACTGTCCAGACTTTTTCCTACCTCATGTAGTTCCATGGTCCAGCAAGGTTTCCTAAAAAGGTTTAAGATACTGCCAGCAATCAACATCCAGATAAGCAGGGAGCTCAGGAGCATCAGCAGACAAAGAAGTAGTAAACAATACCCTAATCAAAGATTTACCAAGGAGAAAACAACTCCACAAAAAATGGACAGGGCAAAACTTTACAAACAAATCAAACCCCATTCCCTTCTAGCATTGAAGATGTTACTTAGCCAAATAATGAAATATCTTTAAGAAAACAAACAAGTTTAGAGAGCACCAATGACTCCACAGTGGAAACTGCTATTAAAGATAAAATTATCAAAAATTTAGAGAGACAGACCTTGCTCAAGATACCCAGGATGACTTCAATAAAGGAAGGTCCTGTTTAAAACAACAGCAACAACTATTAGAGATTTTTGAGGGTGTTAATAAACACGTGGATAAGGGTGAGCCACTAGTCATCTATTTAGGTTTTCAAAAATCTGTAAGGATCCCCAGGATTCTGTCCTATGATTCTGTCCTATGATCTAGCATTGGACATGATTAATGGAGTGGCCAAGATGATATTTTTTTAGAATGGTAAAAACAAAAAGCAGCTGTGAAGGAATCTCTCCACACATTGTCAATAAAAATGGGAGCGGCAGATAGCTGACATTTACATAAACATAAAAGCAAAAAAGTCAGATGTATATGAGGATTATGATCCACTTTTAGACCTAAGACCATGGCAATAAATATCCAGTGTCACCTGTTTTATACTTTTATACTCAGATGAACTTTTTAGTTCTAGAACTACTGGTTTGCATGATGCAAATAAGGGGCTGGGTGCAAGATCTTGTGGATGCTTGACATCTTCATCTGCTTGTTCTCAGCGTGCATTCATGCTACAAAATCCCATGCTTTAGAAGTAAAATTCTCTGTGGCAGTGGGTTTTTTTAGACTTCTGCTTCCAATTCCTCTGATATCTGCAGAGGGCTATTCTGGGGGCAAAAGGAGGGGACTCTTAGCTTAGAAAAGAAGAATGGGGAGAGAGCAAAACCGCCACCTTCTTATCAACCAAAGCTGTCAACAGAACGAACATGGAATCAGTAGAATTTAAAAACTGAAGTTGGTTGCGTTGTTTTTCAGCTTGAACTTCCTGTTCAGCAGCCAGCATTAGAACTATTTGTGCGTGACAGCATTAAACAAGGGTTTTATGTTGGGCATAGAGTATAAATATAATAAATATATGAAAGATAATTTCCTGGGCCTTAATGCTTTGAGGAGATGAATTTGGTTGTTCCACCATACAATTAGGAGGATGCATTATTCCAATGCATAATTGGAATAATTTTAGTTTTTCTTGAACAAAATTGGAATTTCTGTGCAAGCAAACATAATTGAATTTTTTTGTGCAGTTAAATGAATGCATGTATGTAGCCTGGGAAATTTATGCAAAGTTCATCTTGCTTGTTCTGCTGCCTTCAGAATTTCTTCCAATAGTGCATATGTCACAAGGTAATCTGAAGGCCATGCAGAATTAGTGCCACCTACTGTTCGCATTGGTGCATAAGAAATGCTTGTCTGGGAAAGAGTTTGACAAGCTGCAGTGCACGGTTGTGAAGATGAATTTTAGCCCATCCCTTCCATTGCCACCAACTAAAATTTGTTAATGATGCAGGTAAGAATCTGGATTTTTAAAAGAAGGCTAGATTGTGATGCTATGAACTTTAAAAAGAGGGCAATGGTTTTAAGATAGAAATATTCACTTCAGGTCCTTCTCTTCTCTTCTCTTCTCTTCTCTTCTCTTCTCTTCTCTTCTCTTCTCTTCTCTTCTCTTCTCTTCTCTTCTCTTCTCTTCTCTTGTCTCTCTGGGTTCTCTTACTTAGCCTGAGAACTTGCTCCTTGCCAGTAAGTGCAAGAGCGCTGCTGTCAAACTGGCTGACTTCGGACTTGCAATTGAAGTACAAGGGGAACAGCAGGCATGGTTTGGTAAGTGTTTCAGAAGTGTTTATGCTTCATCAAATTAAATTTCTTCTTTATTTAAAATGAGGGTTGCAACTTATCACTTAAAGAACAGCTCCCAATTCTCCTCCAAAACGGAGATGGTTCTCTTTGCATGGATGATATTTGCCCAAGCTCCATTTTGTCTGCTCATTTACATATTGCAGCCCTTGCTTCATTCCACTCAACTCTGTAGCAGGGACATTTGTTCATCCTTGGTTTAACATGCAAAATTCTGGGACATGAGATTCCTCAGCTTTCATTCTACACGTTTTTTCATTGAGACAAGCCTGAAATAAAGTCAAATATACAGTATTAAAAAGTGAGATGGACAGACTCGCAGGGCTTGAGGCCTGTGGTTGCTGCAGCTGGCATATCCGTGAGAGCCGAAGCCATTTTCCAAATGCAGAGGAGCAGTTCATATTGCAGATCCTTTCTTTGCTGCTTTGGACAGTGTCTGGCCCAGTAGAAGATCTTTGGCAGTGGATACCTGGGTAAAGATTTTTTGCTGCATCTGGACATATTTGCAGGGGTTGCCATAGGCTCAGTCAGTGAGAAGTACACTCCTGTGCACCTTCCTGCTTCCTTCAGTGTGGAGATCTAACCATGCCCTCCTCCAAGAACTCTTACCTTTAAAGCTTTGCATTGTAGAACTGAGTTGGATACTCCAAGATGTAATGAAGCTGGTGCAGTTTGAGGAGAAAGAGAGGGGGACACTGGAAATGTGATTTTTGGGAAGGGTGGGGAGGGAATGGTTGAATTCCTTTTGATAGTTCCTGTTGAGAATGGGGCTGGATGGGAGATTTTAGAGCAAGGGGTCTTTGACTATCTGATGAGATAATGGATGAAACTTGATTGAGAAGGTGGGTTCAGAATTGGCATCGATTTCGTCAAGTGCAGCCTGTGGAGGAGTCTGGGAGGCGATGGGCTGCCTTCAAAGAACATTCAGATGCTACAACTGCTCTAGAACATAGTAGCTGTGGGTGCACCATGTGAAACCCATATAATACATCTATTCTAGACTGGCTGCTAGCTGACCTCTGGGTGCAATTCAAGGTGCTGGTTGTCACCTTGAAGATGTTAAATATTTCAAGACCTGTGTATCTGCAACATCTGCCTGCCTAATAAAATTTAGTAGGATTGGATCTTTACATGTCCTGCTGATCAGACTGGCCAGAGACTTCAAGGGCCATGAAAGCCTGACTTCTCAGTCATCATCTCATTTCCCCATCACCACACCTCCAACTTTTGAACTGATCCCTCCTTCCTGGCCTTTAGAAAATTAGTGAAAACCTGGTCGCTCCACTAAGCTAAAAGCTTGATTTGCATTGCATTGCATTGCATCAAATATGTATTGGGCAGGTATATATTGCTCAAAGTTGGCTGATTGGAGTGGGCTATAAGTCCTGTAACTATATGAATGAGAAACAAATAAAATAAAGGAGACCCCTGGATATGTCCCAGGGGAAACACGGGATATAAATACAATGTATAAGTAAGATTAAAATATTAACTAACATTTGGCCACAGCATTAGATTCCATCTGTTAATTGAAGCTGAATCAATCATGGCATTCTATGATTATCTTCCCTACGGCTGGACTGGGAGGGAAATTGATTTGATTGACACCCTATGCTAGTCCAAAATCGTCTAGTCTCGGATGCTTTTCCATGAATTATTCATGGGGTAAGCTCTAACACGTCCCCCGCACTCCGTGTCAGAAGACTTATTTTCTAGTAATCTGTGAAATTAGTAGCTTTATTCTGAAGTGCTGCATTGTACTTTGACAGGGTTTGCAGGTACTCCGGGTTACCTCTCTCCTGAGGTCTTAAGAAAAGATCCTTATGGAAAGCCAGTGGATATATGGGCATGTGGTAAGATCCTCTAACTTTTGATCCTAGTTGTTTGGGTTGTGGGATTTAGTTGCTTTAAAGTGGGAGCAAGCTGCATCAATTTGCAGAGATTGAGAATAGTCTATGAACCTGTGACTGAAATGGTCCTCAATTAAATTGAAAAGGCAGCTTTATACTCTTAATCCAACTGCTGTCTTTTCTTTAGAAACCAAGGTTGGCTTAGTGCTACCAGCTACATAGGATGTTCATCCTCATTATTTGGAAAGTTATTGGTTTCCTGAAAATAGACCTATATAACACAGAACCTTGATGGACACAGACAGATTCCATTCTGTCCTGTGGGATGGAAATGTAGAATCTGGACAGACAGATCTTATAGTGAAAGGAAGCCGGGGATCTAGGGATTGTGAAATGACCATGTTCTGTCTTGTAAAGATTCAACACATCATCTCTTTCTTTTAACCAACATTTGGCTGCAGAACTCTCCGAGTAATCCAACTTTTCTTTTGATCACAATATATTTTGCAGAGCTCTCTTTTATTTTAGCATTTAGATTATTAATGAGGCTTCTCAATTTTCAGACATTTGTATCTGTGTTTCTTCTTTTAACAGAAAATTGGCCCATGAAAATTCCCAGGGAACTAGTGGAACAGCACTTTTGTAACTTAACATTTTTTCTTTATATAGCCTGCAATTATCTGCTGTTCCATTAAGAGTATTTAGACCTTTAACTCTCTTCAACAGAAGTTTGAAAGAAAAACTTGTATTAGTTGGGGTGGAAAAAGACTGGTTTGTTGTTCATTTTTACCCCAAACTGATTTAGAATGGAAAGGGTCCAGATTGGTCTGTTCATTCATGCCTGAGATGAATGGTGCTTTTAAACTTTTCATTGAGATACTCTCTTCATTGTAAAAAACCAGAACATTTACTGCATGAATGGGAACATTGTTTTCTGCTTGCTAGACTAATAAACCCGGTTTCGATTTATTAATACACTTCTGATGTTTTGTTACAACCTGTAACTGGTACAGACTTCCACTTAGAAAGTATGTGCACTTAATTTGTATAAAATCTGATGAGTGGAGCAAATGAGCAAGCAATTAAAACTGTCCTTCGTCATCCATTATCTTAAAGGTTTAAATCAGGAAAAGTTACCTTCGCTATATTTCTTTTGTTTACATTTCATTTTATTCAAAATAAAATGTTTTATCAATTTGCTGGGTTGGTCCTTTGCACACATGGAACAGGACTTATAAATTTTTAAGAACAATTTATTGAGGTTTTTAATAAACATAGTAAAAAACCAATATAGACTAAACGTTTTGTTTATTAAATTTGTTTGCGGCAAGGTGACTCTAGGTGGCTTACAATATCAAAATAAAACCATAAATATATATACAAATGTGTAAAATCACAATTAAGTCATAATAAAATACAAATTATAACTAAAACCAGAAGATGTGGAGGAAATGACCAAAATGTATGGTAGAGGGGAGGTTAGTTGATCAAGTACATCCACCGTGATACCCCACCCCCCACCCTCCCCAAATTGGGGCCCCAAAGCAACTGGCAGAATCAGGTCCTCAGGCTCTTTCAGAAGAGTCAGGAGAGTGGAAGTTAATCTCACTTCAGGGAGAGTATGATGTTTCAGAATAGAAAAAAGAATAAAAAGAAAAGTTCAGAAGGTGCAGGAAAAAAAGACCAAAAAGTAGAAGAGAAAAGGAAAAAGGCAACAAAGGTGGCCTTCAACCTTTATCACACCAACCAAGCATAATCTAATATACTTCTTTTAAAGTACTATCTATCCTCTTTTAAAGTTACAAATAAAAAAACCACCTTCTTCCCATAACTTAACTTTTATTTACACACAATCCATCTTTTCAAACCTAGCCAGCAAAAACTGAACTGAGTTACCAGAAGTATTCAGCAAATAGTTTATCCTTGGTCAAATAGTCCTTCTTTTTGCTCTGCACAATCTTAACCTTTAAATCATCCTTATGGTATTGCAGGATTTGATCTTTCATCACCTTTTGGCATTTAAAATGAGTCTTCAAAGCTTTTACCAGCCTATTCTGTAAATCCCATAAAGATGCATTGTCCAGGATGTCTTGTTGCGGCTGTTCCATGCCCAGATAATTTTCTTGATTTGTCTTTTGTAATTCAATCTTGGTCATCTCAATTTTGTTGCCTCCCATGCCTTCAAATTCTATCATGTCTATATCAGGTAAAAGGTTTTTAAAATATTTTTTTGTCACCTTGCAAAAGTTTTTCCATTGAAATCTATCTTTTTAAATACATTTGTTATTAATATTCAGTCCATGTTTCAATTTTTTTAAAAAAAAGAAAATTATAGCTATTTTAACTCTTTTCTGCCTGATCCTTTAGTTCCTCTTACAATCTTCATTAAGCCTCAGTTCCTAAAATGTTATGTTTCAGTCATTTCCCACAAGTATATTATTTAATTACATACTTGTTTTTTTCAAAATTTATAGCAAAGATAACCAACATTTCAAATCTCTCAGGTATCCAAATTCATTTAAAACTTTCTTAAATCAAGATTATTATTATTTTTTTTGCTTTTTGCCAATCATATATTAAATATACAGTAAAATTTCTTAAATTCAAAGTGGAAGGTAATACTCACCAAGTTTGCTGGTTTGAAATTTTCTAATATCAATAAAGTGGTTAAATTGAACATTTTCAAATGTGATTAAAAAAGGAGTTTGGCTGGCTTATGAAAGATTCTCTCACTTCTGAGAGCAAACATATTGTCTCTCTCAGGTTCTGGCATTCAGACCCATGGAAGACCTCAAATAAATGTATTAACATACAGTACATGATGGCTAAGGATGCTACTAGCATTCTCAGATTTTTCCATGTACAAATCTTTATGGTAACTTGAGACATGATGGTATGGCAGAGAGGGAAAGGTATGTTCCTCCATAGAAGTTGGAATGATGTCTTGAACATAGAAGATAGATTCCTTGTGACAATGGGCAGCAGCATAAAAGGTGATAGTCGCCATGGATTGACTCAAGAGTGCATTTGCCTTTTACGGTAACTGTAATTTTTTTATTCTCTCCTAGGAGTTATTCTGTATATATTACTTGTTGGATATCCTCCATTTTGGGATGAAGATCAGCATAAACTGTATCAGCAGATCAAGGCAGGGGCCTATGATGTAAGATAATTCTTTATATGTTTATATATAAATTTTATTTATATATAAATTATATAATTAACTCTGCAGTTAATTGTCTGGTTTTGATGCATTCATGCTGCAAAATGCATTGTTGGGCATAGGAGATAAGGAAGAGGGACTGTGTCAGAAGTTGCTCATTCATAAAATTATAGAGGGGTTTATTTTGCCTGAATAATACTAGTTCAGTAATTTCTGAAGCATTAGAATCTGAACATTCTTTTAAAGACAACCATTTTCTATTCTTGTTACCTATTCTTGTAACCAATTAATAAACCATTTAATAATGCAATGCACATGCGACACCCCCATGCACTCCCCACATGCACTTGTGACCTTCCCCACATGCGCCCCGCCCCTGCACATGCGCCCCCTGCATGCACCCCCTGCATGCACCCCCTACATGTGCATGCAACCCCACGCACGCCCCCTGCCCTCATGCATACACATATGTGCGACCCCGCATGTGCCTCCGTGCATGTGCACGTGTCTCCCGCATGCACCCAACGCATGTGTGGCATAGACCCGAAAACCAGCTGGCTGGCGGGAGGCGCACACGCATGCGCGGCATAGCTGACCTGGGCAAAGGCTCGCGTGTCTGCAGAGAGGGCTCTGCATGCCACCTGTGGCATGTGTGCCATAGGTTTGCCAACACAGATCTATATTTTTCTGCTTTGATCCATAATGTGAGCCCCTGAAAAGCCACTCACTTGCAGTGATTCAGTATGGAATAAAAGCAGAAACAACTATAGGAATACATAAACCGATTAAAAAAAACCCAGCCTCTGTTATCTTTCCTCTTAGTTTCCTTCTCCAGAGTGGGATACTGTGACCCCAGAAGCAAAGAATTTAATCAACCAGATGCTGACGATAAACCCTGCAAAGCGCATCACAGCCGATCAGGCACTTAAGCACCCATGGGTCTGTGTAAGTATCTTCAGCTTTCCTTCTCATAGTAACTTTAGAAGCTTGGAAATGGGAACCAACCAGGTTAAAGTTGAAGGGAAATAACTGCACGGACAGCATCTAGAGGGGGAGAGATTGAGACTGAGAGCCAGTGGTTAAGTGGTTGGACTCAGACTGGCAGGGATGTGAGTTCAAGCCTCTCTTCATTGATGGAAACACTGAATGTGGGCCAGTTGCTTACAGCGGAATAACAGGAAGAGAGATTGACGAATAAGCTATGTTGAACGCTTAGAGGAATAGAAATCTAGTACTTAAATAAACTGAGATAGAGATCTAAATGCCAGCTTTCTCCTTGCTTTTTTCCAGCAACGATCAACAGTCGCTTCTATGATGCACAGACAGGAGACTGTGGAATGCTTGAGAAAGTTCAATGCCAGAAGAAAACTGAAGGTATATTCTTAAAAGGGACAGTGACTTACGATTTCACATTTTGTGATTATCGAAGTTGGCAATATACATTTTAATTACTGCACCCAAAATCAATGTAGACAAGTATATAAACATAATCTGTGTGTGTATTTGCACGCATTTGTGCATGTACATGCATGTGATCTAAACTTTTTCTCGTACCTGGTGTCTGAGCATTCCCCTCCATCAATTTACCTTTCCTTCACATATTTGTTGTGAATTCAGTCCTCATTCATTTTCTCTACAGCACCCCTCCACTGCTACATACCGTACTTCTTTCCCCCTTTTACGCACCAAGTTTTGTACTCGGCACCCATTCATTCTCTTCCTGTTTCATCACCTGCATTCCTGAAGTCCTCTTTCCACTCAGTATGGCTCAGCTTTTTGCTTCTTATAATGTTGCCGCTTTTATTCTCAAATAGCAAAGTGAGCAGAAATAGACCTCATACTTCTTTCAATTAACATTCCTTCCTTCCAACAAACCAGACATTACTCACTACCTTCCTATTATCCTTTGCACCTATTGGCAAGATACAGAATTCCACCTCTGTTCTTTAGTTTTTCACCATGCATTTAAAACTTGTAATAGTTTGCTCTGTTTTTCCTGCTAAAGGATAAAAAATAATATCTTGATATGCAATATTAATTTCTGGATCCGTATCCCATATTGCATCATACAATTTAATATTTACCAATTTATTTACCTGATTTTTGGTAAGCAATTTGGCATCATCTCTATACATTTGTGTTCTCAATCAACACATCTCTGCCACTATATTTACATAGAATTGTAGGACTGGAAGAGACCTTTCATCCAAAGATCTCTTTATCTCACATCTCACCTTTTATCTATTAGCAAATAATAAAGCATTATTATTATTATTATTATTATTTATTTATTTATTTATTTAATTAATTAATTTCTATACTGCCTTTCTTCCAAAGGACTCAGGGCGGTGCACAGCCAACAATAAAACCAACCCAATACAAAATTTAAAAGCAATTTTAAAAGCATATTAAACAATTTGGCTCTAATCATTAAAAAATAAACTCCAATTAAAATCATGTTTAGGCCAGCCCAGCTTGTTGGAACAATAGCGTCTTGAGGGCACGGTGAAAGGTGCGTAGGTCAGGGATCATCCTTATCTCCGTGGGCAATTCGTTCCAGAGGGCAGGTGCCCCCACAGAGAAGGCTCTCCCCCTGAGGGCCGCCAGTTTATCATTCAGTCAGTAAAAGTCCATTAATGAACCCACACTCACAGGGACACATTAACACACACCCATTCACACAAGTAAATCAAGGTCATATTCGTTGATCAATTTCCTTTCTCACATAAGTACGTTTTTCAGTCACCTGTTGGGAAGCAACAAATGGATCTGCAACCCCTCTGCCCAGCAGAAAGTTTCATTGTCCTTCTCAGATTTAATTTATAGTTTGTTTTTGACCTTCTGTAATTATTTCATTCACTTTTGCTACTTTTCCCTTTATAGAAGTATAATGCTATTCTTTCAGTCATTAGGTATAGATGCATCCCATAGATGCATTTAAACATGAAATAACTCAAATTGTAACCCAATATGTATATCAAATCCATAATTTAACACTCCTCTATTTATACTTCTGTACCTCTTTCCCATGTAAACCTCATTCCTTCAAGCATTGTCTGTCTCTCTACGTTTCTCCCCCTCTCCTTCTGTCTCTCTCTCTCACACACACACACACACACACACACACACACTACACCACTCTGTAACATCCCTATCCGACTGTTCAAAAGAGTTTCCACATCTTCTTTCCTTACGTCCACTATCTAATATTAGGAGATTAATACATCCATTTTATTGTTCTTCTTTCACTGTCATTTCTTTCATTTTCTTTTTTTTTTCTAAGTCTATTTTTTCCAAGATCACTGCTGATACTATCAAATAAATATCTGCCCCACATTCAGAGATACTGATTCTTATGTCCTTTACTATTTTTCTCTTTCATCAATAATAGTTTTAGATTTACATGCATTTCTTTGCCATACGGCTTTATAAATATATTTATGTTCGGTCACATATTTGAAACAAGCAGACATTTTTCTGAAACCTTTCACCAAAAACATCACAAGTCTCAATCACTCTTTTGGCCTAAACAATTTTTCTTATCTTTCATTTTTTTCTCTTGCATCCATTCATTTTATCTGGCAGACTTTTTTTTTATCCCTGGATTGCATTTGTTCAGAATATTGCAGAGTTTTTCACCAAACTCAAGTCTGGTACTTTTATTATCAGCACTCAGTATAACATACATCATACCTTCTGACACACATTTATCCCTTTTATTCATTAAACCTAAACTTTCAGTACTTTGCAAGTATTCATCAGCTGCACACCACAAAATCATACAACCTTTCTTAAATCTATTACATTCATTCCCCCCATCTTAGTTTCATGGACACAGAGTAATCCATTTTCTTCCTTTAATTTCATTCATTAATTAATGCTCTTCACTATTTACTCCTCCTACATTTCATGTTGCAGTTTTATGTGCTCCAGTGATCACCAAATTGTTCTATGGATATGGGTCATTGCTATTAGTAATATAGAAAAGTATAGAAGTTACTATTTAGTGGTATCTGGGGCTCATGCAGCATTACCAGCTCTTGGTAACGTCAGTAACAGCCAGTTTTAGCACATTTTGGTAATATGCTTTCACCAAAACCAAATCCCAGTTTGCCCAGGTATAGTCACACCAGTGCATTGTGACTCACATCCTGCTAACTAGGAGGTACATGCAACATTTAGAGACCCATTTGGGAGGTTACAACAGGCAAAGCAGAGAGATATTTCCTCTGAAAGAGAAAAGAAGAAACTTCAAGTAGTGGCTGCATGACATATCTTTCTATTTTGTGGTATAGACCATAGTAAACATATATATTCACTGGTGTAATGTCCAGAATATTCATTCCTTACTTTTTATGTATTTTATATAAATATATATGTATGTATATTGCTATTTTTAGGGTGCAATCCTTACCACTATGCTGGTGTCTCGGAATTTTTCAGGTAAGAGTTTGTTTTTCTGTTTCTTTATTTGTTTCCAGCAAATATGTTAAACAAATTTTAGATTTACCAATCAGACAGAATACACTTTATTTTTTGCAAAAGAGTCCAATTTTATGCAGTCATTGTATATCTGACCTGATCCTAGATAAGAATTGTCCTGATTCTTCAATCAAAAAAGGGGCCAGTAATGCACTTGGCACTTTTCAGGTTTCTCTTTGTTTTTACTTGTTTATATTGCAGCAGCAAAGTTGGTTTTTTCAGCTCAGAGGAGAGAAAATGAAATTCTAAACAAATATGTGGCTGATTTCTGGGAGGAATAGTAGGATGGCCCCTATGTATACAAAGTCCTAGAGCAGTACTTGTCAAGCTTTGCAACTTGGAGATGTGTGGCATGGGGAATTCTGAGACTTAGAGTCCACACATCTTAAAGGCTCTGAGATTGAGAAACAGTGTTCTAGAGCAGTGGTCACCAACCAGTGGTCCATGGACCCCTGGTGGCCCATGAGAAAATTTGAGTGGTCCAAACAATTATTAAAACCCTTCACTGCAGCATTCTTTCCATTTGCAAATCTTTTTATTCTTTATCATTATAATCCATAATGTTAGGTACTTTACAAAGTACTAATCCATAGACAATTTCTTAAAAACTATTCTCTCTATATCCTAACTTCCCAAATTTAAGCATAACTTTTTCAGTTTGCAGAGGTGGGTCTGCTATAACAGGAGGGGTTTTTTTTAGCTGTAACAATGGTTACTTTGGAGAAAACAGCTTTTGTCAGTATTTTCTTTCAACAAAATGTTTTCTAACTTCATAACAGTATACATACTCTTGTTTTCAGGACTTGGGTTTGAAATTTTCCTCCCTTTTCTCAAATAGAAACAGGTTTTTCTTCTTCGTCTTCCAATGATAAGAGAACTTCTGAAAGTCCTCTTATCATATTTCCAGTTTAATGTGAAACAAAGACAATTCCCTAAGCACTGCAATGGTTTGAGAGGGTGCTTTTTAAAATTTCACTCCTGAGTGTATCGGTTTGGTGAGGGAAAACCTTAGATCTAGATTTCGGTAAAATTGAGTGTTAACTTCTCACTATTAAAAAATACACAATGCTGTATTTACACAACCACTCAAAACTCTAAATTTCTGTCAGAAATGTTGTAAAAAGATTTTATACTCACAACAGGGAATGATGATATATTAAAAAAACCAGGAAAGGATTTGTATAAATACAGTCCTCTCCCTGCTTACTACCAAATCAGTCCATAATATTTATCAGTGACTAGATTGTGTTCAAAGGACTGACTAGGGATTCATTACACAGGTCTGATTGAATTTAGTAATAGGATTTACAGCGGTAAAAAGACAGTGTTTTAGAACTAAGTAGATCAGGGCAACTAAAGTTCTTCATTGCCTAAGCTGTATGTGTATGAGAGGAAGAATGTCAGTTAAGCATTGGTGTAGGAATCAACAGGACAGAATCAACAGTATAGGAGTCCCAATGAGGTCAGGCACCTGTAAACTTAGTAAATAATAAAATAATTTAAGCACCTTTTGCTACTAATGGCCATCAGGTCATTGACTGCATTTGCCAAGTATTGATATATTTTACAAAATACATGCATAAGTATAAACAGTGCAGACCACATTATTAAAACTGTACTGACAAACAATATAGTAAAGCTTGCACTAACATCTTACACTATATTCACAGTGCTATTCATATTCCCTTGCAACAGAGATCGGAGCAAAGATCACACAAATAATACCCATTGGTGCAACTACTCTAGGAAAGGCACGCCCCAACAACCACCTGCAAAATCCAAATAGACCTAGAAAGCCAATCCTAACGTAGAGGTGCCTGGGAAGAATGACAGGGCGGCAGAATGCCACCAGCCTGTGAGTCTTCAGTACAAAAATGTGGGCATTAATCCTGAAACCTGTATATCAGAAACATACAGGGGAAATAAAGGGAAACAAACTTTTTTCAGATCTCTAAATCGAAATCAGAATAGACCCAAAGGAGCAGAGAAAGCAGATTCCATTGAAACCATAGGAAACAAAAGTCCACAGTTTTTCTTAAGCACAAGTGATGGGGAGGTAATATTGAGCAAAAAAGAGAACTAATGCACCTTGAATGGATGGAAAGTGACAAAGTCGATGTCACAGAGTTCAGTCTGTAGCAAGAAGGTCACCTGCCGAATGAGTGTGTGTTGCCTTGTAAGGAAAGGCCAAATTCAAGGCAGGTCATGAACAGAGCCTTACTCATTAGAAAGTGGAGCATAACTGATGTTTCAAGCCCTGGAATTTCTAACATTATTGGGATTCGTTTTTGTCATCTGACTAATTTTCTCTCCACTTGTTTCTCAAGCAGATGCGTTCTCCACTCCATACCTTCCCTGATTATAAATGTTTACATTAACCCACTCTTTTCTTTAGCTGACATTTTTATTTGTCTTGAAGTTTTCAAGATAGGCGGCCTCCCTTTATTTTTTTGAAAGCCACAAGTGGTGAGATTTTTTGCTTCTCTTTTGCCAAAAGAGAAATTTCTCAAACTTCTTACGTACTTTTATCGTATGTCCTTGACTTGTAAACATGTACCGTACTCAGGTTATTATTTAAGAAATTAACAGGCTAGTTTAAAATGAGCTTTTTCTTGAAAGGTGCTTCAGTTGAATGGCAAGAAGGTCCAAGATCATTGTGAAAGCTGTTTGTGATTTACATGAGCATCATTTTCCGGCCTCATGCTGCACAGCTTGAATTGTAATGTCCCTCTAGGAATAAGACAGGAGCATTAGGGAGGTTCCATGAGGCAGAAGGATGCATGGCAATTTTCTAGCCTTTCCCTAGAAATTTGCTTTGTGGGAGGGCTGCTGTTTTCCTATCACCAGGTTCATGAACTTCATCTTTTTGGTTCCTATAGCCACCGTCAGTGCCTTTCACACAAACCTCTACCAAAGCTTTAAAAAAAAAATAATTGTAGCATCTTAAAGGTCAGTAAGTAGGTAACAACTCCACAGAGACATCTGAAGAGAAGCAGACACCAGGTGACAATTGAGTGCAACTGAAGACAATTTAAGAAGCATTGTCTTCTGAAGCATGTCTTCTGAAAGACAACTGATAGCTGACCACTCCGCTGGCGTCTTACATGCACTGCCCCATGTTCCTTACGCGTATGGTCCCTTTTGTCTGCCCCACTCCTCCCAGCCACATCCCCTGTCTTTTGTTCAGAGAATCCACAAAGTTTCCCTCTTCCATTCAACAACAACAACAAAAAAGCAAAATGTGACCATCTGATAAACTAGTCCTTTCACCAGGGGGGGGGGGGAGGGGGGGAAGCGGGGGGGGAGAGACTCTTATCTCTCTGTAAGAGGGGAAAAGGACCTAAAAACTGAATGACTGATGGGTGGGTTGGCTGACAAAACCCAAATGAAGGGCTATCGCTGCTATCGCTTCTAGAATGGGCTGGATATGCCAAGCGCAGGCCACGCCCACCCTGGCTCCACAAAGGCAAAAAACATGGCGATACATCATGACGCGATATGTCACGATTCTGCACTAATGCAGAATATACAGTCTCTCTCTAAATTCTTCGTTCCAGCATTTTTGGAAGCAAATTTAGCGCTCAAGGTTTCTTTCTCAAACAATGTAGTCTTTTATACTACAGTAATAAAGTTAAATACGCTGCCCAGAGTCACTTTTTCATCAGTATAATGAATAGATGAATTAGCTACTTAGTGTGTACAATACTGCAAAATAATAAACAAGGCTTTTAAATAAATGTTAATTTCAATGCTTTTATTTTTCAAAAAGTTTTAAAAAGCAACAAAAAATAATTTAGAACTTAGAAACATTAGCTCTGTGGAAGAAAGAGGATAATGTTTGAGGCTCTTACAGTAAAACTTTTGTACCAAAAACAGCTTTTGATTTTAATAACAATTTCTTCCATGTATTTGCATGAGATGGTTCTAATTTCTCACTGTATGCAGAGCATGATAGAACAGAAAGGGAAGTCGTCGTTGTTTCCATCTTAGCCGTTCTCAGATTACCTTCCCACACCTAGATGGTCTCATACTAAAATCAGAAGCAAAAATTTCAGTGGCATTTTTTTTATTGCTAAAATAATAAAATGGGGGTGCAAAACCTAGATTTTAATCCTGAACATTAAGGAAACATTAAGGAAATATTTTAATTCTTCCCATTCTCATATAAACTTATAATTGTAGAGATACCATCCTCGTAGCCAGGAAACAATATTTTAAAATATACTCTTTACCCAAAAATGTTGCCCATCATTGCTATATAGTATGAGGAGCCAAATATAGAATGTCATAAGGATGTTCTTAAATGGTAAGGTAGAATTGTGTGATGTTTTTGCAAATGTGTGAAGCTTGTAAATTCATTCAGGAAGGCCTAATGTGATTATGATGCCTTATAGAATATAACAGTAACAATCCAGCTTGAATGCCTTAGGAAAATGTCAGGTTTTTACAGACCAGCAATTGAAGGTCATCTAGATCTTCAGGGTAGGCTATTACACAGGATAAGTGCCACAGCAGACAAAGCCTATCTCCCAAAGTGCTGCAGGATGCCACTGTTTCAATGAGCCTGCTCACCCTACTGAATCTAGTGGGATAAGGCAGGAGAAATTGGAGAAGGCAGTCCTGCAAGTAATTGGGGCTTCGCCTTATTGGAATTTAAAGGGGATAAGCAGCACATTGAGATGCACATGGAAATATAGTGGGAGCTAGTGCAGCTAGCGCAGCAGATGTTAAGGTGAGCGAATCTTGGTGTGCCCAATACTGCATGTATCGTTGCATTCTGAGGCTTCCAAGAACAGCCCCATTTAGGGCATGTTGAAGGATTCCAGAATTTGGTGGCTGTGAGTAGAGCCCCTTGGTCCAGGAATTGGCGCATAAGATGGCTGTGTGCAAAGCCGCCACTACACACAGCCTTGAAGTGATGATCTTTCATGAAGTGCTACCCTTAAGACAGTGGCTGACTTTGTGTTTCTGAGTAGGACAACACAGACTGTATTTTAAAATGTATAACCAGTACTTGTCAGGAAAGAAAACCATTTGAATTAGTAAAGTTCATAATCTTTTGAATATGCCAAAAAAGAGGGAAGGAGAGAAATACCTTTTTGGGGGATGATCAGTCTTCATTTCTTGAAAATGGCATTTTCCTTATATCTCTTCCTTTTGTCCCTTCATTGTTGGAAGGACTTCAGAGGAAAACTGGTATAGTCCATAATACGAACAATGAGTGTCAGATCTCCCATTTAAATCTCACCTTGATGATAAACCCATCAGATGGCCTTGAGCAGCCTGAACCCTCTGTTTTCTTCTTACATTGCATTCACTACGAATTTTGGGAAATTATAGACCTCCAAGATAAAATGTATTAATTTTACATATTTTGATTAGACGAATTAGAAAACGGATGATAAAGGTGCTGGTTGGCTAAAGTTTTCAAGATATTTCACAAGATTTATACACAGGGAAGTATATTTGGCTACAAGGGAGGGAGGTGTCTAATGATCATGATGCCTTGTAACTTCTTGACAGTGAAAATGGTACCACATGGAAGTGTATAAATATATCTTCACTTTGAGAACAGCAAGGCAGATGACTATGAAAAACATATGGAAAATTTGCTTAGGTCCTATAAAGCACTTAGTGCAAACATGTCACTGAAAAGTCACTTCTTAAACTCACATTTAGACTATTTCCCTTTGAACTGTGGGGCAGTGAGTGATGAGCATGGGGAGAGATTCCACCAGGATGTTGCAGGCATGGAGATAAAGATACCAAGGGAAATGGAGTCTGTCCATGCTTGCCAATTGCTGCTGGAATCTCCCCAGGGATGATCCTACTGCAGTTCACAAGAGAAAAGCCAAAAAGTGCAGATTAGATACCAAATAAAGATGGAACTTTATCGTTTAATCTGATGTTAGAGCTTGTCAGTTTTTCATGCAAAAAGCATGAAAATGTTACATGAAAAACCAATAAATGAATGGAAAGTTACATTATTGGTATTAATAAAAAGATAAATTTATGATTCTCCATTCTCCATTCTCATTGCTATATCACATTTTGCAGAAAAGGTAGGAGCATAATTGCACATCCCCCTTGTAATTTTGTATTATTTTGATGCAATTTTGACCTTGGAAACTGAAGCCAATTAACACTCAGGACTTAATTTTCATTTATTAGTTCTGATAATTTTACTCAGTTCTGGTAAAATTAAACTATTTTCATTTCTGAGGCTTCCTTCTTGTAGATCAGTGTTATCTATGGTACACAGCTTTGGAAAGGAGCAAGCACAGGTGAAGTGCCTTACTTCTTGAAATGAACAATTCAGTATACTATAATAGCCTTCCTATTGATCTCTTTGCTTTCATTTGGATTAGAGAAGAAAGTAGCCCTAAACTGCTAAAATAAATATATTCGTAGATTTTCACGGATACAGGTATGCAAGTCTTGGTGTATTCCGGTCTTCTCCCGTGTAAGATTGAGAGCACTTTGGCAACGTTTCGGCAGAATCTCATCTGCCATCATCAGGTTTATGCAAGGGATCTTTTGCAGCAACTGCCGTTACGATTTCAAATCCGGTGTTGGTAGTTTGCTTTGCTGGGATGGTCCCACCTCTTCGTTTTGATTGGTTGGGAGTCCCAGTCTGTGTCTATTGACTTGGCTTCGGGTGTATGGTCGGTTTTTCTCCACCAGGTTTTCTGCCACCTCCACCAGGTGGCAGGGCTTCATCTTTGTGGCTGGCTGGAATATGATTTGCCTGGAGGTCTCGGGCTGTGTGTGTCTGGTTTCTGGGGTGTAGATTTTTCTGTCTGTGGGTGCTGGGACTTGTTTGTTGACAAGGGCTAGTTTATGGAAGCCATTGAAATAGAAAAACGCCCCCATAACATGAATAAACGTGACGATACCTCCCACCTACCAGACATCTGGAAACTAGCCCTTGTCAACAAACGAGTCCCAGCACCCACAGACAGAAAAATCTACACCCCAGAAGCCAGACACACACCCCGAGACCTCCAGCCAAATCACATTCCAGCCAGCCACAAAGATGAAGCCCTGCCACCTGGTGGAGAAAAACTGACCATACACCTGAAGCCAAGCCAATAGATACAGACTGGGACTCCCAACCAATCAGAACGAAGACGTGGGGCCATCCCAGCAAAGCAGACTACCAACACCAGATTTGAAATAGTAATGGCAGTTGCTGCAAAAGACCCCTTGCATAAGCCTGATGATGGCAGATGATATTCTTCTGAAACGTTACCAAAGTGCTCTCAATCTTACACATGAGAAGACCTAAATACACCAAGACTTGCATATATGTGTGTGTGTGGGTATGTGTGTGTGAATAGGTAATATCTCGGGTTTCTTCCCGTGTAATTATAAGCATATCTTTAGAAGGATAGCAGCAACGTTTTGATGAAATCACATTCATCATCTTCTGGCTGATGTTCTTGGTTTGGTGCTTATGGGCAATTTTTCTTTATGGGCGTTTTTCTTTTCATAGAAAAACGTCAGTTAAGATCACACAGTTTGCCCATAAGCACCAAACCAAGAACATCAGCCAAAAGATGATGAATGTGATTTCATCGAAACGTCGCTGCTATCCTTCTAAAGATATGCTTACAATTACACGGGAAGAAACCCGAGATATTACCTGTACACACACATATACCTGTGAAAACTTACACAGAGATATATATATATATAAATATATAAAATCATCTTCTTTTCCAAAGCAATTTGTTCTCTAGCTTCCATGCTACTTCAAAATACTATCCTTTATTATATTTTTATTATTATTTTAGATTAGTGGTTCTGTAGCATTATTAAGATACTAAAATATTTCCATTACTCTAACTCACCATTTTTTCTAACTGGCGAGGTACAATTACATGTTTTTCTCTTTGGCTTTGAAACCTTCTGAATAATTTAACAAATTGCAGACTTTGACTTATTTGCTATTTATCTGACAATCACAGTTCTGAATCAATAATCATCAGAAAATTTTGAATCTCTGT
This sequence comes from Masticophis lateralis, assembly GCA_030761175.1. Classification (NCBI taxonomy): domain Eukaryota; kingdom Metazoa; phylum Chordata; class Lepidosauria; order Squamata; family Colubridae; genus Masticophis; species Masticophis lateralis. The sequence continues at coordinate 98,195,998 of JAUDYJ010000005.1, forward strand.
GAGTGCTTTTCAGACTGGAGGGTAATAAAGAATCCTGAGCGGAATATCTGTCTTTTTCTAAAGAGCAAAAAGTTAAAAAGCACTTTAATAAACTAGTTGAACGCCAGGCAGCACTTCATTCTTAACAAATACTGATTTCCTTATTAATGTTTCTTCACTTAATACACAGTGGCTGAAGCTGCTGTTCATAAATCAAGCCAACTGGTTGACTGATCATTCTAATGTTTATTTACCTTTATTTCTCTAATAATTTTTTAATGTAGTAACATGACCTTTTGCAACTGGTGTACATAACATCATCCAGTCCCTTTTGTGATTTTAAAGTAGGCATTCTAGTCTTCTGTTCTGCAGCTAATACTTTCGTCTTTGATTTTGTTGACATAAAACTCTATAACTGAAAATCTGTTTTATAAACACTGTTTACATCTAAAACCTGCAGCTTTCTCAACTTCCTGATGTCCAACCCTTTGTGCTGGCTCCTGTGGTTTTATCTTCATATTTAAAAGGGAATAATATTATCTTTTTTATAATATTGTGTTTCCCCTCTTCTTTTTTTTCCACATTTCTTTTTAAACTAATTTACTTGCACCATGCTAATGGGCCTTTATTGCTTTATTATGGCTCCTCCCACTGAATGATTGTGTCCAATCAGTTGGCAGGCAGAGCTCCGCCCCTGCTTCGGCCGCCATGAGTGCTGCCGGCCTGGCTGAGCAAGGTATGTGGCATGAGTCGTATCTCCTGAGTGCCTGATCTTAGAATCACACACTTGCCCACCCTCGTTCAATTCCACTGCCAGTAAAAACCAGCATGATAGTATTTGTGCACCTAGTGAGACACACCATCCATGCTTGCTGGCTGAGAAAAGGGCATGCACTAAGGTATCCATCTAACCAAGAATCATAAGTACATTGAGTTTGAACCTACTAACAAAATGCATGTTGGGTAGTTAACCCTGTTTTGCTGTGAATTGACATAAGACATTTGGAGACAGGGATTGTCAGTACATTTTTGAAATAGTTTCAGAAAGTTGATATGGCTCTTACAACCACAAATGTCTTAGGAGGATATCAACCTGTTAGCAAATTCTGAATTTTGTTTTTTAAATAACACCTACCATTTTATAGGAGAATAGCATAAGATTAGCTGCTATTTTCTCATATGGATTGGTAATAAGCAGTGACACACAGTAGCATTCAATATTGTGCATCACATTTGTAATTATATTTGGCTGTAGGTTTAAATTTGGGGAATAAAGGATAAAAAGCAGTGGGATAAGGTTTCTTGTACTGGCAAAGACACTTGACTTTTTTATCCCATAAAGAACATTGGTCTTGTGTTTCCAAAATTGTTATCATTTAAGAATGGAAAATATCTGTTAAATCCTCTGTTGTCCTCTGTTAAACCACCACCACCACCACCCCAAGCAGGAAACAATAGCGTGCTGGTAGAAGCATTAATCCCAAATTTGGAAAAAGCTTCACAGGCCAGATGGTTTTCTGTTGCTAATTCCTCTTCAGCTAAACAAAAGTGATTGGTTCAGGGACAAATAAATATGTGCATAGCCTGAATGTTGCTTGAATGGGAAGCATACGATGTGGGTGCTCATCTGACATGTTTCAGAGTATTTTCTAATGACTTTAAAGCCAGACCTGAGCCAACCTCCCTAGGATTTCTATATGGGAACTCTACAGGAGTGGGAACTCTGAAAATGTGTCCCTAGAACTATTGAATGCACGCAAGGTTTCCCATGATCCCCTTGCTTATCAGATGAGGCCCCTTAGAATAGAAGGCGGAATAAGGACCCTCTCATCTCAGTTTATCTTCTCCCTACTTATTAACTTAATCTGTATGCTTCTACCTGGGTGCACCTACATGTGTGACATTTCATGCAATATATATGAATTCATGCAATATATTTGAATATATATTGCAGATTTTGGATGTATTGTGATCTAATTTCCCTGTCGCAGACTGTAGGTTTGGTTTAGTAAATAATGCATGTCCAGAATCTGCAGGAACAAAACCAGCCTTAGTGTTCATCAAAAGCAGTTACTAGGTTTGCCGATTGGTTCTCAAAATTAGTGTTGCAATCTTCAAAATTAAACTAGTTGGAGAAAGAGCTTTATCTTATCAGATATACACCAATTATAGATCATTCCTTAAAAACCACATTAGTTCAAAATGCAATCACTATCCACTGCATTAAAATAAGTCACTTTTATCCAACCAAATTAGATGTGTGAGCAGGCATCTACAATTTATATGTGGCTAGAGGCAAACTTTTTTTTTATGGGAAATGGAATTTTTTTAAATGGAATGGAATATATAGATTGGTGTGAGGAGAAATTCTCTTCTTCTCCACACTGAGCACTTCCTTTTTCAGCCTAATTAACTTTTGCTATCAAAACTAGACTGGGAGAAAATTGCTTGAAGCCAAAGTAAGCATCTCTTCACTTTTGTGCCATATTTGAAACCTGTGATTAGATACAGGAGGAGAGTCCATATACTGTATAATACTCAGTGGAGGAAACGGGAACACTTGTTTTCCAGGCTACTAGCTTTTCTTGCAAGGGATTTTCCTTGAAAAGTAGCAGAATCAGTGTTGCCTACCTTTGATGTAAAGACACTGGACTAATTGGTAATTTCTCATAAATTAAACAGGAATTATGGTGAGGTTTAAAGGCCCTCTAAGGACTACTTATGAAATATTTAAATGCTAATGAAGGGATGATTCCACTTGCTTCAAACAACTTTCTCCGGGACTGGTTTTTAGAAACTACAATTCTGGAGGTATAGCTACACACACATATTTGTAATCAATTATTTAAATAGTTTAGACTAATAATAGGAAGAAATGTGTATAAAAGCATTTCAGTAATACATACCACTGGGGACAGGGAAATTATTCCTAGTTAATGTAGATATATAATTTTAGGATAGGACTTTAGAATGGAACATTTTTGTTGTCTTTAGAAGGAAGGCAGGAGTAGTTATAAGTCTACTATATAGTTTACCTTCTTCGAAGGTAAAATTAGAAAATTAAAAACTAGAATGCTTCCAAATTCATTATGGCCACTGACTTTTTTAGATATATATATATAGCCTTCACAATCAGTCATTTTACCCCCATTTGAAGTTATGATGGCCACAGAAAGCACCGGTGACTCTCTTATATCATCTCCCCACTGCAGTCACATGACTGCATATCAGCTTTATGACGCATTATAGCATTCCATGGTCACATGATTTCAATTTACTATGGGTTTTGCTGGTTTCTGGCAAAAAATGGCCATTTAAATATATGGGTTCGCTCAATGACTGTACTGTTTGATTATTGACCACCACATTTGACAACAACTGCCACATTCGCTTAATAGCCACTGAGAAAAAGGCCAGAAACTTACTTCATTCATGCTTTGACTTATGACCATAACAATTTGCAATTCAATTTCCAGTTCCAATTACTATTGTAATCAAGAACTATACCTTCACAATTGCAAGTTCATTTCCATTTAGAAATTTCAGTGCAGGTTATGTTGTCATTTAGGCCAATACTAAAAACAGAAAATTAAAATCAAGATGGAATAATAACTAAGGAAAAGTCAGATTCAAGTAACAATTTGAGCTTCATCGTTGTCACCCTACCCTACTCTACCCTAACCTAACCTAACCTACCCTACTGCACAAGGATGCTGTTAAAACCTGGGGAAGCCCCTATGTGTAACATCTTTAGAACTAAAACACAAGTATTCCCCTAGGCCACACATAATTTCTGTATGCTTTCTTTTGTGTGATCCATTATCTTTGCTATTCAAAGACTGTGTACAACTCGGTTCAAAAATGGTTGTCCTATATCAAAGGCAGGATATAATTGCACAATAAATATTGTGAGTATGCTTTTTAATACATAGTTTCCAAAGGCTTCTAAAACACACGTTTACAGGTAAGAAGTAAGTTAGAATTGGATGGTGGTATGTCCCCATATTGAGATGTGCAGAGTGTGGATACAGAATACTACATTCTCTTGAAAACCTCTTTGCAACTCATCTGTTGTCGTCTTGTACTGAGTATAACATTCTTTGTGTGTTTTGTCTTCCAAGTATTCCCAGGAAGTTTTGTGTTCTTGTGGGGTGCTTAATTATAGGGATCCAAGTTTCATCTTTTGGATAACAGTGTGTTATCTAAAAGTCCAAGCTTCATGCAAAATGTATCTTTGCTCTTTTTTTGGCGGGGGACTGTTTTGTAGATTAATGTATATCAGCCTTTTCCAGTCTGCTGAGTATGCGAAGGTTGAAGAGGAATTAAATTATGCAGCTTCTGGGTGTGGAGGCAAAGAACTGCAGACCATTTATGGGACCAGAATATGGGTGAATTTCAAGACCTCCTGTGCTCTCATTAGCAAGCTCCTTGGGGCTTTCCTTCAACTATATCAACTCTTTACACTGACAGGAGCTGAATGGATAACTTCCACTAATTCTCCTTTCAATGTCCACACTCTATATTATAAATGCAGACTTCCTATTCCCATAATACCTTTGTTAGATTTCCAGTCACCTTAACATAGATTTCACCACATAATCTGTTCCTGATCTCCCTCCAAATGCTTGTAGCTTAATTGATCTTATTTGACTAATATTTTTAGGAAAAATAATGATAATCCTGGAGTAGAATCAGAGGATCTAGACCAGGGGCGTCAGACTCACGTCATCACAGCGGCATCACATGACGTATTGGGACTTTCCCCCCTTCGCTAAACCGGGCGTGGCCAGCGCGTGACCCAGGAGTTTGACAGCCCTGCTCTAGAGCAATGCTAATAGCTTAATTTTTGACAGGGCCAGAGGGAAACTGCCTGACAGGAGTAAGTACACTTTGACCTTGATTCCTTTGGCAGAAAAGGGCCAACCAGCTTTAGATTTTATGTCACTATTCAGAAGGCTTATTCTCCCACTGTAATTACATCAACTGCAATAAAGAACACTGCATTTCTAATGTTCTTGCTATTGTGAGGTATTTGTAAACTAGCCTATATCCAGGTGGGATTGGTTTTCAGTGGCCACTCTCTTGTCTCAATTACACAATGACATCATGTCTAATGGAGTTAAAACTGAGGCAAAGTCTGAAAGCTTCAGAGAGGGTTTCCTTTTCATCCTTTCTCATATTTTCTATTTTTAGTATGATTAACTGCGTGAGGTAGTTTTCATTTCTATATGATAACCATATTAGAGCTGGAATAGGTAGACTAAGGACTTCTCTTTTTCTGCCAAAAATGTCACTGAATTTGCCGGAACCAGCCTCATGTAGATAACTTTGATATTTTCCTTATGCTGCAAATAAAACTACAGTATAGGAATTCCAAACCCGGAATGTATTAGGGTTTAATTACACAAGCTTAAATATAAATTGGTTTCCTGCTGGATGAATGCAACAGTGCCTTTTTATTACATCTTGCCTTAATTTCTTAGAGCTCTTACCTGCTACCCTGAATTTTATCCCATGGTATGGAAACATACATGAACCAGCATGCCTTCTTCCCTTGTGAAATATTTTTGTGCAACAGAATTATGTAAAAGAGGAGGAATATCCATTTCTCCCCTTTGAATTCTTGCACTTACATGTTTTAAAAATTTGCCTCACTGAAAAAAGAAAAACAATTAAAAGCAGTTAAGACTTGGTTGTTTCATCAAGCACAGGGGAAGGGCATATTGTCAGACAAGTTGGATCCTGGCAGGCACATGAGTTTGTATAGTTTTTGTATAGTATACAAAATTGTATAGAACAATTTTGTTCATATTATGAGTGGATTTGCTTATTATTTTTGAAAGAGTTGCCTTTTATTTTAAATTGATCTTGGTAATTAGCTGTGCAGGGCCTTTGGAAATAGATAGTGTATAAATGAATAAAATTTAATTTTAATGTTGCTTGCTTTTAAATGACTCACAGAACAGAAATAAGTTATCTAACAAAATTTCAGATTGAGCCTTAGATTCCATATTTAGTGAATGGGAAACCAAATCCAGCTAAGGTATTCTGTACATATTTTTCTCATTAGTATCATAATCTGTCTGGTCTTGAGTTTTAAACATTTGTAAGACTATAAAATAAATGTGAATCTTGTACTTTGTATTAAATACAGGTGGTACTTAATTTTTTTAATGTACCTTTTTATTATGCCTCAATCGGCTGCTAGCTTGTTTAAGGCCAAACATATGCTGTGTTGGTCCATCATTTAAGACTTATTTTTCACTGTATGATGAAGACCAAATAATGTATAGCAACAAAGACCCTTGGATGTCATTAGGCTCTTAAGTTGCCTTTATGTTCTAAAAAAGGTGTTGGGATAGAACTCACAACTCCAAACTTTAGCTGTCATTTTAGTGAACATCCTCCATGAAACAAAGCCCAAGTTTCAGGGTGTTTTGAAGCATGGAACATCTTCCCTGGGAATTAATTCCAAACTCTTGGTCTTTTAAGCACCTGGATCAGTGGTTTTATTTTTAAAAACATAAAGCATGTTCCTTAGCTGACAAAGTCTTCTAATTTTTGTAAGGGCAGTGTAGATATCATTATTCAAAATATGCTGTTCCTGATTAAATCATTGGGTGGATGTGAACAGTTTTCAAAGGGCATTAACTGTTAACTAATTTATACTATCCAGACCCTAAAAATCCTCTTCCAACCACAGTATATGATTTCTATAGTGTAAACTACAAGATCTAGTTTACTTGTGTGCAAATATTCTGTGTTGAGTGAGTTGATAAATCAAACAGCTGTAAGACAAAATTTGTTTTGAAAGGTACATTTGAAAATTGTAATTGGCATGGATAGGTCTTATTGCTGTCAAGCTCTCTGGGTGTCCCTCTGTTATACGTTCATGTTCTGGTTTTATATGTATTCTGTCTTTGCCTTTGCAAGTTAGTTATATGAAAAACAAAGTAACTTGCTCTTCTCCAAATGAAACATGTAAACGTCATCTCTTTTGAATTCTCCCTCTTTTACAATTGCCAATCTGACCTCTGCCCAGATTAGCAGCAATCATGTTTTTCCTAATGTTATCCAATATTGGATTTCAGTGGACAGTTGGATTTTTCATTGTACTAAAGTACCCAGATTTAATTTTTACTTTTTCTATTCTACATTTTGTAGGTAAGGGATAAGCCACTTCATATGCTATATTTCTTATAAGAATATCATATTTGTCTATTGTCATGTCTATGTGCAGGAGGAAATGAAAATACCTTAATAATCACTGCACGTAACAATGACAACTTGGCATTAAAATGTTAAAAAAAGTTTTTTTGTGACTTTCTTGAATAAAAGTTGTCCTATGAAGCACTGATTCAAGGGATAATTCTTCTGCATGTCAATTTAAGAGTTGGTTTTTATTGCTTCTTTGCTAATAGCTTTGGCTACTGAAAGGGACAGCGGTAGTAAATAATGAAAGCAAAGATATGAACGTCTCAAGAGCTCTGAAGATTTGTCTTTTGACCAGTTCCTTTGAAAAAAAAATATGATTGTGGTGTAAGGTTTGGATGTTGATAAAGCTATTGTTCATGCAGATTTTATTGTTTTGAGCAAATAAGAGCCTAAAATAAATCTAGCTTGGTTTTTGATATTGACTTGCTTTAAGGAAAGAGAAATCATGTTAAAATGTGGTTCACCTGCTTTTTTCAATTCTATTTGCAGCTGCCAAGAGCTTACTGAACAAAAAGTCAGATGGAGTAAAGGTAGGTCTTGAAATCGGGAGCCTCCCTTTCTTTTCCAGTCCCTTTCATAGAAATCTGCATCCTTGGCCAGCCTTAAATGATTCATATGCCAGATAATGGCTATGCACAGCTCCTGCTAAGATCATCTCTGCAACTTGACCATGTGAGTGCGGCAATGAAATTGAAGCCTTTAAGGCTCAAGACTTAATATAGGATTTTCTTCCAACTGTTTCAGCAAGTGCAACAACTACTGTACTATTGAGCCATGGAGCAAAGGACTATCTCTGGAAAATTCTTAGACCCACAATTCCATATTGTGTTATCAAAAACATTTTAGTGAATTTGCAGGGTATGATTTAAGTATCTGTAAGTGCTTATTGCCTCTTTAAATAAATATATAATTATTTGCATGCCACAGATGCCCTGCACTTCTGTGTGGAAATAAAATGAGAGCAAGAGATCTGTTACATTGGATTAATAAAGCAATGTACATTAATGGATCTCAGAGCTGTTTTACCAAAGATCTCACTCTTTATTATTTCTGTTTCCTTTTCCAATGGGTATTTGTCTATCTTTTAGAAAATTATGTTTACCATATTTTTTGGAATAATTAGTTTCTTATTTTATATATGAGTTTCATATCCATGAAAACTGCTTTCAGATCAAATTATATTCTTTGATAATATTTTGATCTTTTTATGTTTGGGGAAACTAACAGTCCTCAAGCAAGGAAACAAAATATAGCCCTGATTCTTGCATCTTATCTACTATTCTGTGAATATTACATCTTCTGTGAACTATTTTGTTTAGCTGTACAGTATATATATATATATATAGTTAAAGTTGCATTTATTTAAAAATGGGAATTGCACATCATTGAATTAACATTATTTGCCAGTCATAGTAATAGAAACTAGCAGCTCCCCATTAAAATCCATTGCTGCATTTATTTTTCTATATTCTGTTAAAGACCACTAAAACATTTGCCTACTTTCCATTCCACATATTCACTGGATGCACAGAGAGAATTAAACCATTGAAGCTGAGCTCCCATGTCGGTGGTTCTCTGATTTTCCTGTCGTTCCCCCCCCCCCCCCAATATATACGTAGTGTGAACTAATACAACTAAGCAATATACTTAATATGTATTTAATAATAATAATCAGGTGACCAGGCTTCACTATTGCATGAAGGAGGTCTCTGTACAGAATACAAGGACTCCTTTAACATTAAAAGGGACAATCCTGTTCCTCTCTCATGTGTTCAGTAGAACAGTAGAGAATGGGTATTAGCATTTCTACTTACTGCTTTATTGTTGTTTTTCCAGTTTCCCACTCATCATAAATATTTCTTTAGGCATTAAATATGAACCGCACTATGGTTCTTTGTTAATTGTTTCAGCAGAAAAATGATGCATCTGATATTCTACCTGTAATAATTTTGTTGTTGTGGGGAGGAAGAATGTCTCTACTGTTCTCAAAACTCCTAAGTTAACAAGATAGATTGCTCTAAACGCTTTCCTACTGACTGCCCTCACTTAAGAAGTTGTGGGGCTTTGTTTCCATTTCGTTGTTGTCTGATTCTCTTTGGATGTCTTTCAGAACTGGATCAGAGAGAATATGCTTAAAGAAGGGTGAGCTGTAGGTCAGTGGAAAAAAAACAACTAAGAGAGAATTTATACTCGGTAGAGATTCTCAATCATCCAGGTCATGAGTGTTCAAAAGGTGCTTTCCAAAACATTTGTAAACATTTCACTTTTTGTTTGCCTTTTGAAAAGCACCTTTGGGACCTCAGGGACAAAGTGAGTGTAGCCTTTTCCACATGGGGAACTCAAAATGTTCCTCCTGGTCCAATTCACAGCCCATTTATGTAAGCAAAACAGAACTTTTCTTTTTTCCCTTTTCTGCTTTGCTTTCCCAAAAGTCTTCATTTTTAAAAGCAATGGCCTCAAGCGCCTTGTCAGAATATTCAGGCAACAATGATGCACAATTGATGGGCTCCAATAGTTCATGTCCATCTTGATGGTCCATCACTTTCAACGATTTTGCCCTCCCTAGATCCTCATGAACTAATAAGAAATATAGGCTGAAGTATTTCTACTATTGCTTGTTGTTTTCTTCCATGTTACTCAGTTACTCTGATATTTCTGAGCTAAGCTCATCTTAATATGTTCAAGCTAAGGGGAATGTTGTTACTTGCTCTGACCAGTTTCAAACCTCAAAACATATTTGGTCCTAAAATTAATCAAAGGGATGGGCTCTCCTACAGCTCCTGGCTAATGATGACACAGACATTATGTGGTGGTTGAATTCCAACTCTAAATGTTTTGTCTTCCATATTGTCCTGAACCCCAGTCATTTCAGTGGAGTCGGTTAGTTTGCCTGTAATCTTACAGTAAAATACAAATAATCGTTTAAGCCAGCTGAAGATAAGTGGAATAACTGATCTTTATCTGTAACCTTTTGTAGTTTAAGTCCAGATTTTATAATTAGTCATTTCTTAAATGCCCTTTCTGGTGTTGGGAGAACTAACTTCCTTTGGAACAAGCTGTCCCCTGAGGCAATTGCGGCTCTCCCTCTCATGGCTTGCAAAACGTTACTGAAGGCCTCTGAGAATTGATCACTACAAAATTCCCAATACCCCAAATCATGTATTATTAATGTCCATTTTATTACAAAAGGTATTATTTGAATGTATTATTTTTTATTAACCTAGTTTTCTTTAAATTTATGTAGCAGTCCATCTCATGTTTATGACCGCAGCTGACCATTAAAACAGAATAAAAACCAAGCAATAACTATAAACATATTTTATATTCTAGGAGATTGATGTACGCCTTCCCTAGTAGTAATTTAGTGCAGGAGCTCTTATCTGAGGTTCCGATGGCATCAAAAGGGGATGCACCTATCTCTGATAAAAAGGGAGAATAAAAAATAGGGATTTATTACTCCTTGTATCCTTTAGATTTTCCAAGCTTACATAAAATATGCCTTCCAGCTTTTCCCCAGGATAGGCTCTATTTGCTACAGGACAAAAGTAAAAAAAAAAAAAAAAGTACTTTAGCCAAATTCCAATTCAGATCAGAAAAAAATCCTTTTATTCTTTCTTTTGCAGCAAATACATATTTCTCATCATTTCTTCTTGAAATTTAGTTCACGGATTGTGATGTTTAATGTGTGCTGCTCAGAGCTCTTGAAAAAAAGATCTAATTCTAACGCAGTACATTCTCAAGAGAAAATACTGCAAGTGAAGTAGGGCAAACTTAAGTGCCTGCATGTTAACAGGAGTCTGTTTACCCAAAAGCACTTAAAGTTTATGCATTGTATTTGTAATACTTTCTGATAAACTTCAGATTGAAATTCCAGTAAAATAACTTTGTATTCCCAAGGCTGTCTAAGCTTTTGGCACGTAAGAGCCATACTTGCATGCCTTCCAGTAATGAAAAAAGCACATTTATCTTGTACTCAAAGCAACTCTAAATGTGGTTGCAAATCTTTGCAAAAATGAAAAAGCTGCTTGGAAGCTTCAAAATATTATGCATATAATCAACATGGAATAAAAACACTGAAGGTACCATGATACCAAAGGCAAATTGTCAGCAAAAAGAAGTTACAGTTATCTAAAATACAATGGTTAATGTATGTGGGAGATTTAAAATGTCTTCATGTACAGTAGCTCTTAAAAAATGATAACATAACGGGAGAACATTATTCAAATAAGAATTACCACTGCCAAGATTTTGTCTCCAGGGGTGTGTGGGTGAGGATGTTTCTCCTACTTCGCTCTAGAAGGCTTAATGTGGAGCAGCAAGGAAAGGAAGTTATCTCAGATTATGTGGTAGAAGTGCAAATGGGGTGCAAATGGGTATATAACAGGATTTCTTCTAAGCAAAATTAGGAAGATGTTGCAGATTAGTATTAGTTGATTCTGAAAAAGGAAGAGAAAAGTGGCATGATTTGGGCAGATAAATTAAACCATAACTTGGACCTTGAATAAGTATGGCGCAGGACAGATTTAGGGAAGGAAACATCATCCCCCTCATCGTTGCATCATTGTAGAATAATTTCTGTCTCTACACAGTTCTTGAGGAATGGTCTTTCTTTTTTCTCTTGGTATTTCTCCTATTTTTCTCCCTGATTTCTCACACAGGGCAAGAAAAGGAGAAACAGAGAAGCTCATAAAATCTAGCTTTATCAAATGAGATCTCTATTCCGTGTACTTTTCATTCATACCCAGTGCCTCCTTGTTGGGCATATATGCCATCTGATCAGTCCTGTCTGGCCCCTGTTTGCAATTATCTTTCATAAGTATTTGTCTTTCTATACAAGTATTACAGATAATGGAGTCATAGAATCATAGGGCTGGAAGGGACTTTGAAAGTCTTCTAGTCTTAACTCTCTGCCCAGACAAATGGTTGTTCAATTTTTTCTTGAAGATTTCCTGCAATGGAGCACCCTCAACTCTGAGAGGCAAGCTGTTTCATTGTAATGGTTCTCACTATCAGGAAGTTTCTCCTTAGTTCCAGGTTGGATCTTCCTCTGGCATAAAAATATAATCTATAAAAATACATCAATAAATTATGTCATCCCTAATCCTTCTCTTCATTAGGCTAGATCACGGGTGTCAAACTCACTGCGTCACATTGCCATCACATGATGTATTACAATGTTTTTTCACAGAGCTGGGGTGGGTGTGGTCTACATGTGATGCATCCGGCCCACGGGCCACCAATTTGGTACCCCTACGCTAGACATACCTAGTTCTCTCAATTATTCATTATATGGTTGAGCCTCTAGATTCCTTATCATCTTATCACATGAAGATGTTGAACATCACTGGGCCCAAGATAGAACCTGGAGGAACCCCTTTGCATTCTTCCCTCCATGTAAATGTAGTTCCATTAAGGTATGCAGTTGGTCAGTCAGTTGCAGATTCAACTGATGATAGTACTATGTATTCTACATTGTTCTATCTTACCAATAAGTAGGCCGTGGCCTACTTCGTCAAATGCCTTATTGAAATCTAAATAGATCATATCTACAGCATTTCCCTGATCCACTAATTTAGTTATTTTATCAAAGAAGAGCATAAGATTTGTCTGGCATGACCTGTTTTTAACAAACTCATGCTGGTTTCTAGTGATTGTTTTGTTCATTTCTAGGCGCTTACAAATTTGCAGCTTTATCATCTTTTCTACGATTTTCACAGATATTGATGGTAAGATGGATCCCTTTTTCCTCTATCTTGAAGATGGAATCATGTAGCTCTTTTCCAGTCCTGCGCTTCCCCCTTTCCCTTGCTTCAGGAGCTCTGAAAGATTTTGTTCAGTGATCCTGAGATCACATCTTCCAGCTCTTTCAGTACCCTGGGTTGTAAACTATCTGATTTTGGTGTTTTGAATTTGTCAAAGTGGCTAGGTGCTTGGTTTGTTTTTAACCTATTTTGATCTGCGTGCCTCTCCTGTGTCTCATTGTGCTGCTTTTGATAGGTTGGGCTATTTTTTTCTTTTTGCGTAAAGACAGGTGCAAAGGAGGAATTAAGCAGGTCCACTTTCTCCCTCCTGCCCATCACCTTCTTGCTAGCTTCTTCCATTGGTATACATCATTTCTTTAAATTTTCCTTGTTCCTTACATATTGAAATAAACTTTATTATTTTCAGCATGTGTTGTAAATCTTAGTTCATTCTGAGCCTTCCTGGCTGCATTTCTGCAAATTCAGGCTATTTGCTGGTATTCTGTTTTAGTTACATTTCTGTTTCCATTTTTTATACTTACCCTTCTTTCCCCTCAGTTTGCCAGAGAGCTCTTTGTGCAATCATGCTGGTCTCATTTGGTGTCTCTTGTTTTTCTTTCTCTGTGGTATTGTTTTTGTTTGGGCCTTTAGTATTTTTTTCCAGAGTTTCCCATGCATCCTGATCTGTTTTTCCTTCTAGGATTTCCACCATCTTTGTTTGTTGAAGTCAGCTCTCTTAAAGTCTAAAACATTAGTCTGACTTCATTCAGTTGCCAGTGCTTGCATTACAGTGAATTCTAATATGACATGCTCATTTTTCTCCAAAGTTCCTATAACATCTACTCTTTCAGGCTGTTTCATCTCTGTTAGTTAGGATTAAGTCCAGTGTAGCTGACATTCTAGCTCCCACCTCCACCTACAGGGTGACAAAGTTGTCAACTAGGCACATCAGAAACTTATTCAATCTCCTAATCGCTGCAGGGTTTTACTACAGTGGTGTGTTTCCTGCACACCTCAGCTAACTAATTAATAAAATTAGTTAGAATTACTGAAGAGTAATTTTATTACTGAAGAGATTCTATTACTGAAGAGTAGTGGCTAAATGTAAAATGCTGAATGGATCTTTTTCACATGGTCTCACACTTTCTAGATCTGCGTATAGGTTTGTGTTTATCTTGGAATTATAAAACAAACTCATAATTGACACTACAGACACCTTCTCAGTTATTGCAATAATCAAGCCTACCTCATTTGAGTGAGACGATACATGATTGCTATATACCTGTCAGGGACTAGTCACTTGAAAGTAGAAGATTCAGAATTCCGTAGGTCAAATATTAGTGTTCATGAATATGTACAATAAAAACATTTTTATAGGTAGATGTTGAATAAAATACTTTTTGATGGACATTGTATCATCTTAATAATTTGTCAGTAAACAACTCTCCCAACAATTGGACACAATTTGAAAAACAATGTGGTTTCAGCCTCTCCTGTGTCACACTGGCTACATTGTCTGCCATTTTGCTACGCTTGGAATTTTTTATATCCGGGTTTCTAGTACTATTATATAACTGCTGGCTTTCATGAGCTCAAATTTGTGGCATTCAGTTCCTTTCTTAAAGGAACATGATTGGCAGCAGGGCTCTGCTGATGCGTAAGTGCCAACATTTTCTTTGCTTCTCTTCTCATCTCTTCTTTCCTTCTCTTTCCTCCTTTCAATGGTGTGCCCAGAAAAGGAAGTCAAGCTCCAGCGTACATTTGATGGTGAGCTCCTCCGATAAACTGCCTGTAACCCTGTTTAACCACCATTCTCATGCCATGCACGTCCAGCTTGTGCTCATCACCTCACATAGCATGTCTGGGCAAGGGGAGGCGGTTGGTTGAATGGCGAGACATCTTGCACTTCCAAAAGCTCACGTTCCCACAAAATGTGGGCACTGAGTAAGAAACAGTCTCCCACATGCTATTACTCTGCCTGCTCTTTGGTGTTAAGGCTGTTTTGTTGCAGAAATGCTGTAACGAGCAGTGCCAGTTGAAACATCCTTATTAGTAAATTGCCCTGCTCCAGTTTGAATAGTCTTTTCTGATATGTGGGTGTAGCACTATTGGAAGTTTGCAGCTACCATCCACTACTCTTCCAAGAATTTTAAACAAACATCTTGTGGAATTCAACCATTGTCATATCTCTCTTCTTCTTCTTTCCCATCAAATTTCAAAATTATAAGGTTGGCATTAATCAAAGTTCATCATTCTTCCCATTCATTTTTTCTTCATGTGAATGTGTGTTTTCCCTGGGATGTGTTGGATATGTAATACAATCAGATGTGAAGGGACAAATCCTTTATTCTATGTCATTCGTGATGCTGAAGCCTCTTTGAGGCTCAATTTGGATGAAATCAACACTGTTGCTTTGCGTTAGCTGAGTATTTTGAATCCTTGCAAGGAGCAGGTGTTTTAAAAGCAAGCCACATCAAACACTGGACTATTTCAAGAGAAACTCATTCTCAGTCTGTATTTATCATCCAGCTTTACTTAATGATGGCCAAGCAAAGTACCTTTTATCGATGAAGATTTTTTGGTGATCTTGTGCGATTATTTTGATCTTCCTTGCTTTTTCTTATGCATCTTTTTGATATATCAGAAATGTCAGATATGTCTGATATGACACAATACCTGATGTTGAAGCATAAATGACATGTTGGGTTAGCACTTAACTAAACATCCCCCTAGCAGAAAGGCAAGACAGG
This sequence comes from Masticophis lateralis, assembly GCA_030761175.1. Classification (NCBI taxonomy): domain Eukaryota; kingdom Metazoa; phylum Chordata; class Lepidosauria; order Squamata; family Colubridae; genus Masticophis; species Masticophis lateralis. Next base: position 98,211,683 of record JAUDYJ010000005.1, read on the forward strand.
GGACAGTATTATAATTCCTGGTTGGTCTTTACTTTAGAGATGCAGCCCTTGAGAATGATTCTCAGTCCCTGAAATCCTGGGTGTCTTTACTCTAAGAAGTGCTAATAATTTTTCTCACTCTCAACATCAGAATAGAAAAAAAATCTGGTTAAAGGTGAATTCAAGAATGAAAACACACATCACTTTAAAGAAACTATCATAAAGTTCCTTTAAAGGAAGTATCATAAAGTTCAAAATGAGAGCTGGGGTATTAAGAATGCCAACTGTCTCATTAAGAAAGAGTCTGGTAGCCGATTTTCAGGCTAACAACTTTTATAAGCCTTAAGTAAAATTATTAATTTCAGAAATGCTACCGAAGTTTGAATTTTGGTTGTATCCCCTTCCCTATTATTGCATTGTGAGTTTTAACTGAACTGTTTAATGTTATACTGCAGTTGCTTGCTTTTGTCAGTTTGTAATGCCTAGGTGTGGCCATGAGTAATGCAGCAACTAAGCAATGACTGTAGTCAAGAAACATGGCCAAAAAAATCAAGCCACAGTAGTCCTTCCAGAGTCCAGTGCAGCCTGTAACATCTAAACAAATGCAACTAGCAAAGCAAGAAGCTGGTTGCTGCTTTTATTTCAAGATTTATATGGCTGAATGAGCTCTTTGAGCATGCATATTTACCATTATTATTATTATTATTATTATTATTATTATTATTTCACTTTATATGCCGCCCTTCTCCGGAGACTCAGGGTGGCTTACAATGCGTTAAGCAATAGCCTTCATACTTTTGTATATACCTGCTTAGTAGGGCTTTCGGCGCCCCCTAAGCGGTGTTCTTGGTTATACAAAGTCAGCTTATTGCCCCCACAGTCCGGGTCCTCATTTTACCTACCTCGAAAGGATGGAAGGCTGAGTCAACCTTGAGCCTGGTGAGATTCGAACTTGCAGTAATTGCCGGCAGCTGGTGCTAATTAACAGCACTTTAGTCTACTGTGCCACTAAGGTTCTTGATCAAGGTTATTGGCAAAAAACTTGAAATCTTATTTTTCATCCTTCACCTTTTAGGGGTCACTTTCCAAGGGAATACAACAGCTTTGGTTTTAGTGTTTGTTCTACAGCCACCTCACCAGTAGAATATCTAGGTTGTTCTCCAAACCCAGAATCAGTGGCTCCAAAATGTGCATCAAAGTTATGATATGGTGGCCCTATCTGATAGTTGGCAAAGAGATTGTTTGCTATGTCCTTCTCACTCCTGGGCCCAATTCTTGTCTATATATGTAATTTATTCATAAAACAATTCGAGAACTGATTTTGGGTTCCTTTTGGGACATCAGAGGATTCTACTCCTTTTTAAAAAAAAGTTTACTAACCATATTTGTAACTTGTAGCTAATAAACAGGTGGATGGCTTCCCAGCTACTTCAGGGAATGAGTCTTTTTATTTATTTATTTATTTATTTATTTATTTATTTATTTATTTATTTATTTATTTATTTATTTATTTATTTATTTATTTATTTATTTATTTATTTATTTATTTATTTATTTATTTATTTATTTATGTATGTTTATCTAATTTATGTAGCCCCGCATCTCATAAGCCTATGACTAAGCCACATAAAACAAAACTAAAAATTTAAGCAGATAATTTTCTACATCCGGCAGGGGATTCTAATTGAACAACCTGTGACAGTGATGGTGAACCTTTTAGAGACTGAGTGCCCAAACCGCAACCCAAAACCCACTTATTTATTGCAAAGTGCCAACACAGCAATTTAACCTGAATAATGAGGTTTTACTGCCTAAAATAATGATAAACAACGCAGATTGTTGTTGTTGTCAGCTAATTGTTCTAAGAAAAATGTGATAAATGCACTTTTATGCTCCGTTTTTTCTGCTTTTGAAATATTACTTTTAGCAATAATAAAAAAGAAAAACTTTTGTAATTTCTCTTTCCAGCCCTCTCTCTCTCTTTCCCCCCTCTCTGCCTTTCTCTCTTTTCTTTTACCCCCTCTCACTTTCCCTCCCCTCTCTTTTTTTCTTTCCCTCCCTTTCTCTCTATCTTTATCTCTCTCTTTCCCTCTTCCCTCCCTCCCTCTCTATTTCTTTCTCTCTCTTTCCCTCCCTCTATCTCTCTGTCCCATTCATCCATCCATCCATCCATCTACCTACCTACCTACCTACCTACCTATCTACCTACCTATGTATCTATCCATGCTCTCCTGTCCAGCTTCATGTGTCATGTGAATCCAACCACTTGGGCTGTGGAGGGGAGGGGAGGCTGGCAGACAAAGCCAAGGATTAGAGCGCCACACAAAATAAAGCAATTCCAAACTGGATCCTGTCAGGGAGACACCCCTCCCCCTTCCCTCTCCCTCTCTCCCCCTGGGCAGCCTGAGAGCAGCTCCCTCCTCAGAGGCAACCAGCAAGTAAACAAACATGGCGCTCTGGCTGGGAGGTGGCGACATGGAGCCCCACCACTGGCCAGCAAGAGCGGAGCAGGCAGGGTGCGTACCTTCCCCGGTGCCACTGCAGTGCTCGCACTGGCTGGGAGGGATGTTCGAGCTGAATGTTTGGAGCTACGCTTGGCAGAGTTTGCAAGCGGGCTCGACGGGGCCACTTAGCCGGTTTGGTTCGCTTCAGCATGGGTGGGAACGCAGAAATCCATGCCTCTCAGCGTTCAGCCCTCAGATACTTCTTTGGGGTGACTTTCCCTGCTTTTGAAACATTATGTTTAGCAACAATAAAAAAGAAAAACTTTTGTAATATCATTTCTCTTTCCCTCCCTCTTTCTCTCTTTCTCCTCCCCCTCTCTTTTTGTTTCTCTCTCTCTTTCCCTCCCTCCCTCCCTCCCTCCCTCCCTCCCTCCCTCTCTGCCTCCCTCTGAACCTCTGACCTGGTGCTGGGTGGTGGGAATCCGATGTCCGTAGGCCGATGAATCCAGGAGCAACGTGCTGAAGCTCAGCGGGGAGGAAGGGCATTTCAACATAGGCAGCTCTGCAGGAAAAGCAACTGCTTTTTTTTGCTGAGCTGATCACATTGTGGCTCTGCATCATAATGGGCTTCAGGAGGAGGAGGGGACCCTGTCTCCCCCTTTGTTGTGACCCAGGTCCAAGTAGTTAGTATTAAATACAAACTGTTTGAAAACAAACAGACTTTATTAGAACAACTGAGAATTAACTCATTCTCAGCATAGTCCAAACTAAATTAAAGCAAATTCTTCAAAACACCATTCCACAATTTATCACCTGACCTTGGAATAATTAGGCAAACTGCCAAAGACTTTTCTTGGCAAAAGTTCAGAAGCAGAAGACGCCGACAAGAAATGAATACAGTGAAACAAGAACCAATTCTCTCAACGTTGTTTTCTGGCAAAGAGGCCAGGAGCCATTGCTGGTCTTTTAAGCCTTATGGGAAGGGCCAATCGTCTCTTGGCCCTACTCCCAAGTCGTCCTCTCTGCTTTAGCTGCTCCTGCCTTCTGGCAGCTCTTCTCATACAGCTCTTCTCAACAGGCTCCTCCTGTTCCTCTGCCTCTCTACTTTCAGCCTCTGGAGGCTCTGGAGTCCGCACATTACTCCCCGATGGCCCTGGCCACATCTCTGCCTCTAACGCAGAGCCCTCATCCGGGCCTTCCCCAGCCTCCAGGACTGGCCCAAATTCTTCCTCAGCCTCATCGCTGTCCGACTCCGCTACCAACGCTGCAGGCGGACCACAACACCCATTAAGTGTGTGAGTGAAAAAGTTCACTCATTCAATTCCAGTTTTGTGAGATCTTTTTCTTTCGCGAGAAGTTGAAATTGATTGAGTGAAACATGGTGGAGAAATGTGATTAGAGCTGGGCTGGGGCTACTGCATGCATGCCCCCAGAGAGGGCTCTGTCTGCCATATTGGTTACGCGTGCCATAGATTCACCATCATGGACCTATGACATGGCATTTCAGGACAAGATTTGAAGGCTGTATGTGTTCATTATAGGCAAATTACTAGCCCAAGGCTGGATCAAATACAGAGCATTTACTTTCCATCTGTTTATAGAGAAGCAGTGCTATCCTGAACTGCATTCATATGCCTTTTCTTTGTCAAGGAAGAGTACTTAATGGCTTGTTTTGCTAAATGCCTGGCAGAGAATATGGGCAGCATATTTTTGGTTCCTTTTATTGGCACTAACTAAATCTGGTCATATTGTTAAAAACTGTGCATGATAAACATACCTGACAAGGCAGAATGTTATATCCTTTCCTACCAGATCTTTCCAACGTGACAGTGGAATTTAGAACAAAAGACATAAACCTTGGTGACACACATCATTCTTGACAGAATTGAGAGTGCAGCCTTGGTAGAAATACAGCCACCAAAAATACGTTGCATTGTGCGCAGTATCTTTGCATCATGCTACCTAGTTTTATTATGAATGTCTGCAAGGAAACAGCCAAGCTCGGAGAGCACCAAGGACCCCACAAAAGTATCTTCTATCACATTTCGTAAGGCTTATTCCGTCTTACAGCAGCGAGTCAAAGTGGCATCAGCTGTAACAGTTGAGCTGTTCAGATGGAATCCTGGCTGTATTTTTAATCTTTTAGGCACAGCTCACCAACAAAGTGTATTTGGGAGACCTTTATGACTTGGCACAGCTGAGCATTGCGGCTTTGAGGGGTTAAGATGCTCAGGCATTGAGATTAATTAAGTTAAGATGTTCTACTAGCTTCAGACAGGGATGATCACATTTCACACTTGCACTGTCTACTTTGTGTTTCGACGAAAACCTTGAAGGCACAGAAGGCATGCATTTAGATGAAAAGAATTCTATGTCCAGGAATTTATTTAGCGTACCAGGAACGAATAGAATTCATAGCCATTTTGACAGGCACTCTCAAAAAGTTTTGATGAGCTGTTCATTACATATTTGGGGTAAGTTGAAACCTACTTTTTCCTGTTAAATGTTTGGGTGACAGAATAATTTACCAATCTGTTGCAAATCATCTAGTCACATCTAGTGACTCTGTCATAGCCATTGTCTACATGCAGTAAAGCAGCAGGTTGCACTTTAAATAGGATCTGAATAAGATTACCTTTAATCTTTTTGCTTATAGGTTTTCTGAATAGGAACTTCTCAGTACTAACAGAAATCATCTTACAGCCAGAAACGTCTTAAAGATCTTGATCTTTCCACAGCTATTGCTTTCTACAAGGAGGTTTGAATTAAGGATACAGTCTTGTAAATTACATATCTTTCACAAGACTAGGATATAAAGCAATCAGGCATCAGTTTTGTGCCCCAATGGATTCTCAGTCTCTCTTTCCTTATAATGATAGAGGAATCTCTTTTGGCTCTATGCTGTTGGCATTACTGCCTAGCATTCATGTTTCCATTGGTTGCATAGGTAGTCTTTGAGCCCAAAATTTCTGTTGCTAAGCAACCTGGTTGTTAAATGAGTTTCACCCCATTTTATGACCTTTCTTGCCATCATTAATTGAATCTCTGCAATTGTTAAGTTAATAACATGATTGTTAAACAAATCTTTTTCTTTCAAGCTCCTTGTCATTCTAGCATCTCCCATCTGGACTCACTATTTTGTAGATACAGTGGGATCAATGCAGAATAAAGACTTCTTAAACACTGTTTTGCGTGCAGTCGTGCTTTTTAAACACCCAAGCTTACTTTGATTCTTTTTCTTTTTACATTTGATTTTCCAACACTCTCTAAGTCAAGAAATGGAGGATGCTACTTTATTGAGCTTAGAGAAGGAAGAGGGGGCCTTGTAGCCAAGCCAGCCAAGGACAAGAGATGCTGGGTTAGATTGAAGAATTTTATTTTGGGTAGGGCATAAAGGACATAGGATGTCTGTGTTCATAGACACATCTGTTCCTTCATTCATTCTGTATAGAGAGACTCCCTCTCAGACCAGTTTGGAGGTATGCAATGTAGCTCACTTATCATATGAAAACCTGCCACAGGGCTCATTCTCTCCTAGATCTCTTCAGACCCCCCCCCCCCACATTTTGAAGGTTTCCCTGAATGCAGGCAAAAAAATTGGATCTCCTTTTTATATCTGTGTCAAGGATTCTGACACATTGTGATGCCACATCTTCTAAAGGTGAAAAATGAATTTGTATCGATTTCATCCCTATTCATGGTTAATGTTGGGGGGAAAATAAATCTGCCATTTGCTTTTAATAATTACATTTGAATTTGTGTGTCCTGTGAAACAAAGCTAGAACTTTGAGTTTATGAAACAAAACTATTAAAATACTATTAACGTAATGAAGTTTGCTAACATACATTTCTACATACATTTCAGAGACAACTGATGCATCATTGCTTACCATTTCAGCAGAGTTGCAGGGGATATTTTCACAAGAAGCTGAATGAAGCTATCTGTAGTCAATGTCCAATCAAATCTTTGTTACATCTAAGGCCTGCAACAGTGACCTGTGTCAGTGAATCATCTGCATCAGTTAATAGATTGTTGCATGATCAGTAGATGTAAATATAACTTGCAGGAAAAAATAGTGTTGTTCAGTCTAGTTGTGCTCACTCTCCCCTCCAAATATTTTAAATAAATTAAAGTTGCCATCAAAGCAAATTATAAAAACATTATCAATGTAACAATGGATTTTAATGGATATAGTAATCCAAGAGGGGCAGTACTACTGCCTAAGGAAGGTCTCGGATCATACCCAGCTCCTGGTCTTTCTCTGGGAGCTCGTACTCAGAACAGGTTGTGAGCAAGCCCACGGGTGGTAGAGCATACTTTTTGAGAAGTTGTGATGCATTCGAAATAGGTGATGATGGTAAAAAGTGTGCAAAGATACACTTTTTTTATTTGCAAATAGCACAAATCTGTGAACTTATTCAAGCACACACACATGCACACTGTTGCACTTTATATTCTTCCTAAACCCTGTCATTTTTATTGTATGTCCATTAGAGTAGCAGCAGTTGCAGTAACAACAGGCTATAGTAGTAGGACTGGATTTTGAGATGAAGAGAAAGTAACAACATGCAACAAAATTTTTTAAAAAATACAGAAGATGTGAAAGAGTATAACATGTTCAGAGCCAGCAAATTGTTGGATGGAGCATTTGGTCAACAAACTGGCATTCCTGCAGATCAGGACCAATCCACCATCATCACTACTTCTGATTATCCTCGTTATTTGCCTGCCATATTATGGAATCACCACATAAGGGTGAACTCTTTACTTTGATCTCATTCTGTGATGTTTTACCAGTAATCATCCTGTATTGTGGAACAGGCCTCCTTCACTGTCGCTTTTACTTCCTTGGTTAGAATTCAGCCTAAAAGGAAAGGAGCCAGCTAGCGGCCTACTAATAGGTTACAATCCAGCTGTGCTCTTAGAATCTGTTCCCAAGCTATTTTCTTTTCCTCATTTCTATTTCTAGGTCTTTGTCTTAACACCAAACTACAATAAAACCAGCAGTAGGTTTTTTTAAAAAAAATCTCTCAGATATTCCCAATATGTGTAGAAAATGAGATGTGCCCTTGTGATGCATCCGGAGACTCCAGTTAGTTCAGAACACGGCTGTGCGTTACGGGGGTTACTCGTTACTCCCGTGTCACACCTCTCACACCTCTCCTGCGTGAGCTGCATTGGCTACCGGTTGCTCTCCGGGTCCGTTTCAAGGTGCTGGTGCTTACCTATAAAGCCCTACATGGCTTAGGCCCGGGGTACTTACAGGACCATCTCTTGCCTTTCCTCCCATCGTCCAGCGCGCTCCCACAGAGTGGGCCTCCTCCGGGTGCTGTCGGCCAAACAATGTTGGCTAGCGGTCCCCAGGGGGCTTTCTCTGTCAGAGCCCCAACCCTCTGGAATAGTTTGCCCACCAAGCTCAGGACAGCCCCCGACCTCCTCTCCTTTCGCTGTGGACTAAAGACGTGGCTGTTTCAACAATAATCTGATCGAGGGGTTTTATAATCTCATAATTTTTAGAATGGTTTTAATGGGGGTTTTAATTTTTTAATTGTTTTACTGTGACTTCTATTGATGATTGTTTGTATGTAAGCCGCCCTGAGTCCTCAGGTAGAATGGCGGCATATACATCACATAAATAGATAGATAGATAGATAGATAGATAGATAGATAGATAGATAGATAGATAGATAGATAGAAAGAACAAGGTGTCCTTGCTCTCCATAATAGCCCTTCAAAACTTCTCTCCAGAGCCCTCAACGGTGGCTCCTTTTGGGGTGAACTGATGCAGTTTGGGGCAGAGGCATCTTGACTAGGAAAGCTGAACAAGCAACTCTGCCCGAGATACCAGGAGTCACTTGGGAGCCCTGAGGCACGATTAATTAAGGAGGGAGGCATGGACCAAGTGTGGTGTCCCGACTTGTTCGAGGGAGGGCTGGCACTAACATCCAGGTAGAGTTCATTTCCAGAATCCATTCCAAGGAGCTAATTCTAGGAAAGAGACCTTTTCTAGGTTTGCTTCTTCAAGGAGAGGCAGATATTTGGAATGCTTGCAGATTCATCGGCAGTAATTTGAGAGGTCAGATCCCATGGATTCTCTGTCCTCCAAGTTCCTTCTTAATACTGAAGCAACAAAAGTGTTTATTTTCTGTAGGTAGTTCTTGCTTAACAATTATTTGTTTAGAGACCATTCAAAACCATGACAGTATTGAACAAATATTACTTATGACTAGTCCTTGAAGCTGTGGCCATCGTAGTGCTCCCAGAATCAAAATGCTGGTGCTTGGTAGCCCACCTGATTGTCCAGCTGCCCCCACTCGTTTACCTTCTGCCATGGACCCTGCCCACTGCCGACCTTCACTGTTTTCTTCCTCTGGTGCTGCTGAAGCACGCCTGGCTGGCCCTTAGTAGTGGAGAGCAGGGCAGCCAAAAGGACAGAGATGGGGGCGAGAGGCGGAAAGATAGGCGAGGGAGTTGAAGCAGAGGCAAGCACAGCCAAGTGGGAGAGCCTCATTCGAGGAAGGGAGCCTGCTGGGCCTAGCTGGGCAGGAGCCATCAGTTTGCAGGGAAGAGAGAAGCAGGCATCAAAGCCCCAATGAGGATTAGTGGAACGGCTGTTGTTAAGCAGTGTGGCCGCATGACGTTTCACCTAAGGACCATTTCCTCTGGGGTGAAAATTCTGGTCCTAATTAGGGATGTTTAAGCGAGGACTAACTGTAGAGGGTATCATTTTTCTGTTTTACATTATTACTATTCACAGCGCTGCTCTTAAATATTTGAGAAATTCATAACAATATTGTTTTTTATGTCACTGTATATGAAAAGCTTTAAAATGGGAGTTGGGCTTTGTACCTCTTGAAGTGTACAGTTGCAAAGAAGAAGATCTGGAAGAACCTTGATTCTGTCAGAGCCCCCCCCCCACCCACCCACCCTTTGGCCCATCTCCCAAAAAGAGCATGATGCTGTGCCCAGATTCTTTTTTTGCCCATTACATTTTACTTAGAGGGTGTTATTTTGTCATGCCTTTATTATAGGTATTGTAAGGAGCTGTTTGTGGTTCCTGGGTAATCCAGCCTTCGATGGGACTAGAACCACTTAGTTCTACTGAATGCAACAGGCTTTCAGGCCTGTTTACAGGCTGGTGCAATGCAAATTTGTTCTGTAACTTTCAGCTGAGCAGTGAACCCCCCCTTTCCGTATTAAGTCCTACAGGTGAACTTGAAGATGCCTTGGCTTACTTGCTAACTCCTTCTTACAAAGTGCACATCTGGATCTGCCCAGCTGACTGCGCTTCATCTAAATATGTTCCTTTTTCTTAATGCCTCCACTCATTGGTTGATTTAAGTCTGTCTGTGGCACTCATTTTCCTCCATAGACTTTGGGCCAACCGTCATTTTCCATCTCCTGCTCCTTTTCCTCATCCTGTCTAACTTTCTGGCATTATCTGTGGGAGGTGATAAATAAAGCAATGCTTGTTATGGTCCTCCAGCTCTCTTCTCTCATAGGGTTGATTTGGGAAGGGACTGAACTAATTTTTAGCAATCAATGTCATGTTGTTATGATGACTGCCCAAGGGGGGGCAGAGCTAAAACTAAACCATCTGTTTTTCTGTCTTAGCCACAGACCAACAACAAAGCCAGTGTAGTAAGCCCAGCAAAAGAAACGCCCCCAGTGCAGATGTCCATGGTATCTTTCCCAACCATTTCTTTCTCCTTGCTTCATTTTTGGTCCTTACCCTTGGCCAGAATGCTGCCTGTCTTGCTCTTTTGTTTTGGCTTAGTTCTGTCTGCACTCCCAAACATTATCCCAACTTCCTTGCCAGTTGGAGGTGCAAAGTGCTCTGGTGTCTGTATGTGGGCCCTGCAGCTTGGCCGGACCGAAGGAGGCTGCAGCAGAGTGGCCATCAGCATCCAGTCTCCAAGGAAGGAAGGAATGGAAAACTCTTCTGTGGTCTAATTTGCACAGGGTTTTTCGCTACTCCCCACTAACACTCTTGCCGAGGGCCACCCATTCCATAAGGTAGTGGAAGGGCCCTTGAAAATTGAGTGGTAGCCTTATGCAGTATCTGATGGGGAAACATGAGGGCATTATGGCCCTGAGTCATACTGCTGACGAGGGGACACCCGAGGGCCCCTGGGGAACAATACTGGATAAGGACAAGCCTCTCCATAATAATTCAGGAATGAGGGCCAGTGTAAGAACTTAGTGGGTTTCTTAGAGACTGGATAGTTGCTTTTCATTCTCTGTAATGCTTTTTTCCCCTCTTGGGATATTTCATAATTTGAATTCCCACATACACAGTGTATCCCATAATGCACTGGCTTTAAAAGAGTTGCTTGTAAGTTGCTTAGCTATCTTCTTCTCTTTGTATTGAAGTCATCCCATCTTGGCAACTCCATTTGGATAAAACGTGAGATTTTGCCTGTTCTCTGTGTAGTTCTCTGCTGTAGCATATACGGGTGCCTTTGTCGCCCATTGCGTGGGAAATTATGAATGTCCCCGTAGAGAGAAAAGTAATGCCGAAAAGCTCTGTGGGGAAGACATGGAGACAAAGCCATATGTTCAGCCTCTTTATTCTGAGTGAAATTTTAAGTGGACATTTTCTTTTATTTAATGAATTACAACAGTTTGCCCAAACTTTTTTTTTCAGAGCTGTAATGAGCTTTCATATGAAATGTATAGATTTTTAGAATATGGAGAAATACACATGGCTTTGTCTCCTAGGAAATGTAGGTATTAGTGGATCTTTTTGAAGAACTTTTGGGCTCTCCAGGGGAGTGGTCTGTGTCTATCTGTTATCCGCTCACACCATCCTCAGATAGAAATCTTGCGCTTTGTTCTTGTTTGTTATTTTGCTTTCCCAACAGATACTGCACAGAGAAGGAAACATGCTTTGAACTAGAATCTGATTCTTTATTTCTGTCCTCTTTCAATTAGGAACCACAAACTACGGTTGTCCACAATGCTAATGATGGCATAAAGGTAAGGTGAGGTTCACAAAAGACCTCCATAATTCCAAACTGGCCTCTTCCTTATTCTTTGAAATTGCATGTGTTACATAGGATTTACATTAGCCGAAGTAATATTTAATGAATTCTAACTGGCTTACCTCATTTATTAGATAGCTGGCATTTTTAAAAAATCCATTTTATTTTGAAATATAACTATATTTATGGCTGATTTGAACATTTCATTCAGAGATTTCTCCTTGTCGTTTTTGGTAAAGAAAATATAATACAAACAAATACAAAACTTATTGAACATTTTCTCATACTACATTTTGATGCTTGGCACAACTTTTCCTACAAATTACAAATTAGGTGTGGTGTTTCTCATCATTTGCAGTTTCAATATAACTTCTCTTCCTGACCATGTTTTCTTTTATTATTGTAATTTCTTTTAATTGTGAACTTTGTTCCATTTGGGCCTGAGAGTTATCCCATATAAAAGCTTGTAGTAGGAATTTTTTTAAGAAATCAAAATCTACAACATAATACTGCAGCTAGTTCCCGACTTTCAACCATAACTGGACCAGAATTTATGTTATTAAGCAAGGGAGCTCTTAAGTGAGTCATACCCAATTTAACCAGGGGTGAAATGCTCCCGGTTCAGACCGGCTCGGGCGAGTAGGTAGCGGAGATTGAGGCTAGTTCGCCGAACCAGGAGCAATGGTTGGCTGGCCACGCCCCCGAACTGATCCACGGCCCGCAGTCCTGCCATGCTTGCCTGCCTTCCATCCTGCCTTCCTGGCGTCCCGGTGGCCAGCTTGCGAAGGCAGGCAAGCAGAAGTCCATGTGGAAGGCAGGTAAGCATGGCAGGGCTGCGGGGAAGGAGCTAGCAGTTTACTGCCCCCCTCAAGCAGCGGCTTCCCTGCTCAGCCCTGACAAGCAATGGGGTTGTTTTGTTTGCCGCGGTGGTGCTTCGGGAGGGCGGGTGGACATGTTCATCATAGTTGTCAGCTGCAGACAGCCGCCTGCCCTCCCGAAGTATCACCTCGGTGAACAAAACAACCCTATTGCACTGCGCCTCCTTCTGCAGCCAAACGCGCCCAGCCGTGCATGCCCTTTCCTCAAACGGGCTGTGCATGGGGTGCTTGGAGAGCGAGTGAGCAAGAGAGCTCTCCAACCTGTGTGTGTGTGTGTGTGTGTGTGTGTGTGTGTGTGTGAGGGACAACAGGACTTCTCATTTTTCCCATAGCACGGCATACGCTTGCTACCTCTGCTTGTCTGCTCTCTCTCTTGTGATCTGGTGAGATCCGGCCATGAATGGCATGAATGAGTTTTTAATGTTCTTAATGTTTTTAATTTTTAAATGTTTTTTATAATGATTTTTTAAAATGTATTGTGAGCCGCCCTGAGTGTTCAGAGGGGGCGGCATATAAATTGAATTAATTAAATTAAATTAAATCAAATCTTCTCTGCTTCTCTCGGGATGCTGGTGCGGGCACCATGGATACATAGCTTGTTGAGGCTGAGCAGGGAAGCCGCTGCTTGAGCTGGGGGGGGGGGCAGGAGAATGGCGAGACACAGGGAGTAGGTCAGGTGGAGCTGGCTGCTCAGAAGCTGCTCTGCCACTGCCAGAAGTTTGGGTGCCTCGACTTCAGATCGCTCCCTCCCCTTCTCCCTCTCCCTCTCCCTCTCCCTCATACACACACACACAGAGAGAGAGAGAGAGAGAGAGAGAGAGAGAAGTTGGAAAGCTGTCTTGCTCACTCTTTCTCCAAGCGCCCCATGCACAGCAGAGTGATGTGAATGATGTCAAACTGGCCATGCCCACCCAGTCAATGACCACCACGCCACACCAAGCCATGCCCACAGAACCGGTAGAAAAAAAATTTAGATTTCACCCCTGAATTTAACCATCCTTTTCCATAGGTTATCACCACTGCACAGTTGTTAAGCCAACCCAGCATCCCTTATCGATTTTGCTCATAAGAAAGCTGACTGGGAAGGTTCTGATTGCTGGGAGTTATTTAGTTATTGTGTGAGTCATACAGTTTGATCACTATGAAGAAAGCCCTGTGCCAGACAGGGATCACTGGATTTTACTTCATGTAAAAAAAGAATAAATATATCCAGAAAATTTCAGAGTATAGAAGATTACCAAAGACATTCCATAATTTATCTGTAATTTAAACAATACTGTGGCTTGGAGATGTTGAGAGGCCACTGTAATGAGGAAAGGAGCAATAAAACATTAGTTGTGAAATTTCAAAATAGTATTTAGCGTAAGACTGCATCAAATGAATGAAAGTTACCAAATGTCCATTTTTCCTTCTTGTCTGCTTTTCTTGAAGAAGTTTGCTTGCCTTGTGAATACTGATGTTTCTATCTTGCAGGGTTCTACAGAGAGCTGCAATACCACAACTGAAGATGAAGATTTGAAAGGTACATACCGCTTAATAGCAAACAGAGAAGAAATGGCAGGGTCATTGGCAAAGCAGCTTTTTTCCATGTCAGCTTCTGTGCATAAAAAAGTTGATTGATCCTCTTTAAAGGAATAAGAGCTATTGTAATTCTTGTCTTCTGGATTTGCTGGTCTACTGACTGGGCATATTATTATTGTGGTTGGTTACACAGTCAGCCAGATGTTTAAACTGGATTTGACATTTTTATCTTCCTATTGAGTCCTTCCCAAGAACCTGGGATATTATTGTTATTTATTAAATTTACACACCGCCTGACTCTCAGCAACTCTGGATGCTTTACAGTTGTTAAAGACATTTAACACAAAAGCACAGGAGGCAAAAGAACAGTGATGGCTAGGAAAACACACACATATACAGTATATTTCTGTATGTATGTAAACAACCTCATCATTGTTCTCATTTCTAATATTTAACCATTTAGGAATCTTATTGAATCTTCCTAGTAGTTTCCAGGAAAACAGATTTGAAATATTTCTATGCAATGTATAACAATTACAAGATGAACTATTCATAGTTCAAGTTGCCACAGTAGGCAAACATTAATTTCCATTGTTTACAGCATGTCATAATGAGTCCTTTAAACTGACCTCAACTTACTGACTAGAATCGAAGGAGGAGAGCACTTGCATTGTTCTGTGTGGATGTGATATTTCTGGAAAGTTCTTACATCAAACCTTTCCTGCTTTTCTGTCAAGGCAGCAGGCCCCTCACTTTGGAATCACATCTCCACTCATATCTCCAATGCAAAAATCTAGATAACCACAGGGTGGCAGCATAGGGTCATAGAAGTGCAAATGCATTGCTGCCATCTAGTGGGTAACTAGGTTGTACCAATTGCACTGTTTGCCTTGTTCTCCCTTGTCTTTTGAAAAGGTGGTAGGGTGGGGAGTAGGCAGAATCCTGGAAAAGCAGCATCAAAGCTCATAATATTTTACAGGTCACTCGAAGTGACCAGAATCCTTTATCTGTAAAACAGAAAACTACATTGTTTTGAACAAGGTGCACGCCTCCTGAAACAAGAGCCTTGAAACATACCTGGGAGTCCTTATCTACATTACTCATTCCTGAGCAGGTCATCTGTGACAGTGCTTACCTCTACTTTGGTTCCCTTCCGTCTCGAGCACTGCAACGTGCTGTACATTAGACTGGACAGCTACATTAGTAAAGTCACAATAAGTGGTCATATTATTATATGATAATTTCACTGGGTATAACAAAGGTGTTATTACTGTTTTTAAGGAGAAAAATGATTTATGGGATGCCTGTCACAGGAGCCGTTTCTCCCCTTAGGAAGCATATGTGGTGGTGGTGGAAGGCAGTGTTACCATAGTTGTGGGAGCATCGTCTTCTGAATTGCCTCTCTGTAACATAATTAAAAATGAGACCTAAGCTGAGACAATTTCTTAGTTTCACTTTACATAATTATCAAAAGGCACTATGTTTGATCTTTCAAGGCTTTTACTTCATGAACTGAAACAGGAAACTCCCAAGCCTCAGAATCAAAAAAGTGAAGTGATCCTTGAATTTATTTGACCAACTTCTAACCTAACTAAACTTAATTTATCAAAGCCAGTTTCTATACTGTCAATCTTTTGTTTCTGCCTCTAGAAACATATAACCACTAGACCGGTATTTATTTGATTGGCAACTTTAAGATGCGTGGACTTGACGTCTGCACAGGCTGAAGTAATCTGTTCTGTTATTGAAAGACATTTCCTTGGACATGGCGAGATAAAGCATAGCTTTCTTCTCCCCCCCCCCCAAAAAAAAGTTTTTTTTTATTTTTTTAAAACATAAAACATAAAATACATCTTTTTAGAGCAAGGATTTGATCTGGTATAAAATAAGTACAATTACTCACATTCCCTCAACCAATTTTGTTCCAAATTTTATCCATTAACATCTTTAAAAAAAAGAAAAGAAAAGAAAAAGAAGAAAGAAAAAAAGACTTATTCTAAACATTTATCATTCTACTACATCACCCAAAATTCTAAACAATTATTTCCAAATAAACACCCTTAAATCTTTGTCATTTTAACAATCAATATTTCATATATATTCCTCATTCCTAAAACCCATTATATCAAATCTATATTTTACCTCTTCTTAAATAGCAACTCATATCCATGATCTTAACAAAAAATATTTTCCTTCTCTCTTGAAGTCATAAAATCAATCAACATTTCCAATAGCTATTTCCCAGCAGTGTTTTCCACCACTTTTATCTCTATTTGTTTAACTGGTTCACAGTTTGGCTTAACTATTCTCTAATATTATCTCCTCCACTTCCTCCTAGGTTTATTTTTTGGCTGGTTCACATCTTAATCAGTTGCTTTCCAGTGATCCTTTTCTCCACTCCTAACCCTACTTATATAGGCTGGTTCACAGTATAATTTTAACTGCACACCAATGTTATCTCCTTCACTCCTCCTAAATCTATTATGTAACTGGTTCACAACTCAAATAGTTGCTTTCCAGCAATGCTTTCCTCTACTCCAACCTCTATTTTTAACTGGTTCACAACTTTATTTCAGTTGATCTCCAGATACATTTTCCTCCACTCCTAACTTTTTATTTTTTGGCTAGTTCACAGTTTTGCTTTAACTGTTACCTAGTGTATGCTTTCCTCCACTCCTAACCTGTTTATTGGCTGGTTCACGGCTTTACTTAAACTGTTTTCCAGTACATGCTTTCCTCCACTCCTAAGTCTTATTTTTATTTTTAACTGGTTCCCAGCTTTGCTTTAACTGTTCTCCAGTATGATGCTTTCCTCCATTCCTACCTTATTTGTAAGACTGGATCACAGCTTTGCTTTCACTGTTCTCCAGAATCATGCTTCCCTCCACTCCTAACTTCATTTGTTTAACTGGTTCATAGCATTATTTTAGTTATCATCCAGCTATTCAGTTATTTAACTTTAAATTAATTCAAAATGTATTACCCATATTTATTTTCCGTTCCGTTCTCCTCCGTATCCTTTACTAATTTAAAATAAAAATGTATATCAACAAATCTCTTAACTCCTATTCTCTCCTAGACTTTCTCCCATTCCATGCTTATTTCTTATTTTCTATAAGTAACAATATTTCAAGTCACTTTAAAATCAATTTTCTATAATTGTTAAATCTATAAATAGTTCTTTTTAATATCCAACACCTTGAAAAATACTTTCTTCTAAATCATTAAGGCTGTAAGTAAAGCTGATTTAAGATTCCAAATTTAAATAGGCATTAAAACATCCAGAAATCATGTTTGTCAATAATTTGTATTCTTATTTTCTAATCAAATTAATTGTATATTTATAAGGTCAACTTCAATAAAAATAATAGTAAAAAAAAGAGAGAGAGAATAATGGTATTAATAATAATTAGGATAAGAAAAGAGAAGGAAGAGAAAGAAGCAAAAATAAAGAAAGGAAAGAGAATAGAAATATAACAAAAGAGATTTTAAAAAATTAGAAAAAGCAGAGGGGAAAAACAAAAGAGAAAATAAGAAAAAGAAAGAAATAGAGAAAGAACAAAGAGAAGAAGGAAAGTATCTCCTAACATTATTTGAACATCAAACATCCAGACACCATTACATTCCTTTAAATCAAACTATGATATTTTGTTATCTTGTTACATAATATAGTCCATTTTTTTCCTCCAATCTGTCTAAATATGTTTCTTTTCAATTTCAATGTCATCAAAGTTATAAGTTCTACAAAATTAGTTCCAAGTTGGCTATTTCATATATAGTATCATCATGTCTTTCTTTTGTTGCCACGCTTATTAGTTCAGTTTTCATTATTCCATTTAGTTTCTTCTTTTCTGATCTTCAATAAATCCTCCAATAAACAGATTATACATCCAAAGTCAAGCCTCCTGAATTTTTCCTCAATATAATCCACTTTAAGTAACAAGCAACAAAGTTTCTCTTTCAGGCAGTCTTTCAATCAGTAACAAGCAGTCTGGAATTTACACTTTCACTTCTCAGCTGTCGGCCATTTTCTCTGCCCCCGTTTGTCTTTTGTCTTTGCTTTAAAAAGCATGTTTATTTCCTCTTCTCTTTCCTCTCTCTCAAACATAATCCATTCTCATTTAGCCACAAAAAAAGAAGAAAAAAAGAAAAAAAAAGTCAAATCTGTTATAAAATCATTTCCAAAAAGTCAGTATTCAATGCTATCCATCAACAGGTCTTTTCCTTCCAGCATTTCGAGTCTTTTTGCCCCAATAGTTCTCAGCTGCAGTTAAGGCTGGGGCACACTTTTTATAATCCAGAGTTTACAGGCAGTTCCCGCCTGGGCAGAAATCCACTTACCTGACTTTCAAACTCCCTGCTCCACTCTCCGCTTCTCCTCCTGCACATCCTTTTGTTCCGGTTGCCATGGTTTCGGGACAGCCGCCATTGGCTGTCGTTCCACTGCCGCCGGCGTGAAGGGAAAGCGTCCGGCCCCAAGGAACCTGCCCGTTCCTCTCGGCCGCCCAAGGGGTCCCTTCTTGTCCCCTTGTCCCTTCAAGGCAGGGGAGGTCCAAAGACCTGTCGGCGGCAGCTTGGCAGACAAGGTTTGGGCAGGGCTCCACGGAGCTCGCCATTTCCCTGTCTGTATCCCTGTGGCGCCAACCGGAAGAATCAGCTTTCTTGAGTCAACAGAAAAATCTTCCTGGCTATGCCTTGCACACTAGCCATTACATATGGACAGATTGCCAAAAGTCACTAAATATATTCTTGTTCTTGTCTGGTTTTGCAGCCATCAAAGTGCATATATGGATAACAAAGTGAGAAAACAGTTTTCTAATTTAAAAAGTGGCATAGTATTTGGCTGTCATTCTGTAGAGATTTCCACATTTTTGGTGAGTCTACCTTGATTAGCTGAAGTAGATACTAAGAGTGATTAGGAGGAATGAAAGGGACAGAGATACATGAAAACCTGTTTGGTCAATCTGCTTTCTCAGTCAGACAGTCCCAAATGTTGCAGTTGTGAAGACAGGAGGTTGTTTGCTTGCATGAAAATAAGGTGAGAAAAGCACAGAGAGTTGCTAGTGGGCACTTAGTATTTTTTTGTCTTTGTTCATTAGGACAGAGGAAGCATATAATCGAATTAGAAGAGTAGTGTTATGCTTGCTGCATTTGTAACTCACTTTTCTTCCATGACACTCAAAATAGCCTTGATCAGATCCCCAACCTACTGAAGTTAAGTCGAATTGCTCACTCAAAAATTGTTATCTGAGATCTGGCCTTCTTTCAGTGCTCTCTCCGACCTGTGATTGGGGACAAGATCAGACATTTTCCTTGCTGAAATTGGCATTTTTAAAAATTCCAAATAATTGCAATGTCTTTTGTTTCCTCCTAAATGTCTGGAAATTATGCTCCTGGGTCAGACAAACTTCTCCCTGCAGTATAGTTTTGATTGTAACATAGAATCCGTGGAATATTTTATTCTCCACCTTGCGTCTCATTTAGTTCTCAGAGTCAGGACATCAAAAGAGTGGATCTCTTTGAAAAGATACTTGAAGTGTCTCTCCAGTGGGGAAGGTGTTCCAGAGATCCATCAAAGAATGGCTCGGGAGCTGCTTTTATCCAGGAGCAGTGTATGCTCTGGGATTTTGTCTTATTGTGAATGGGTGTGGATTTGTATTGTCAGTGCAATTCTTATCCTGCTTTCTGCTTTTATTTTTATTTTAATGCTTGCATTTGTTTTGCAGCTACTGCTACACTGTCTTATGAAGAGAAGCTTCTTGCCTGGGATAGCTCAGGGCAAACAGTGGAGTTGGATCGTGCTCAGTCGGAGCCTGTCCTAACTCCAGTAGTTCCATTTGCATTTAACAGTCTATCATGTAAGTTAGCTGTTAATTAGAAGTAGTAGCAGGTAGAGAAATAGTAGTAATGATTTATGTCCCTTATTTAACACTTCCCCTTCTTATTTTTCTATTCCTACTTTTCTTCCCTATCCTCCTGTAGCAGTTATCACTTTCTGCTTAGATTAATTAGTTAGGAGAGTAGAACTGGTCATTACTAAGTATCCTCAGCCCTACAAAACTGTCATGTGCCACACTTATCTGCATTCCCTTACATTTCAACCTGGGATAAGTCATTGATCAATTGAACAGCATTGACTAAGAATTATAGACAAAAATGTACATGGAAATGTGAACAAAAATGCTAAGAAAGTTAAAGCATCTGTTAACACTGTCAATTGTAGCAAATTAGCATCTATTCTAGAATTATCAGATCACTTGTCCCCGAAGTATTCTTCTCCTTTGAGCTGCTGTTAGGATGGGCTTTCAAAGGGCATTATATGTACGCTTGTCATACCATGAAGAAAGGACAGCACAAAAGCATATGAGAAATTGTTGCTGTTTCCTCTGTCAAGCAATGACAAAGTGTCCTTTGTGGAACCTTCCTGCATATTTAGTTGTAAGCCGAAGTGGGAACATCCTTGCCCAAGCCATAGGATGGGAACTAAATCAGTTGGCCATCTTTCTTCATTGTCCTTTCTACCTACCCTTTATCACCACGAAAACCTAAATGATAAGAGAAACTGTTCTTCTGCAGATGAGTGAGTGATGAACGCCACAAAGTTCTTTGCAATTCTCGTTGAAATCATTAAGATTGTTTGTTTTGAGTGGACTATTAAGTTGAATTTTCATGTTTGTTGTATGTAATGATCAACAGAAAGCAAGGGTATATGTTAATATTATCCATGATGATTACTGCACTCCACTAGGTTTTAAAAGCTTTCTGTTTTTAAACATGACTGAAGTCATGGTTAAGTCATGTTTGCTTCAGTCCAAGATCATAATAAAGTATTCAACATCACTGAATCTTCCTTCTAACAACAAAGATCAAAATGTTTTTCTAGCAGATAAAGATAGAAACTCAGATGTCCAGGAAATACTTGCTTAGAAATTGGACATCGGGCATGAGAGAATGGTCTCCCAAACAAGCTCACTCCGAGATAGTTGGGGATTTATTTGGGTTGTACTGGAATACTCAAATCAATCTGTTTCAAGGCTGAGTAAAAACAGATGGTGGGCTGATAGGCCATAATTGAATACTTGTTTTCTGTACAGACAAAAAAATGACCAAGATAATCCATAAAAAAAGAGGTTAATCCAATATTTCAGGTAACCAAGCTGCATATGAGGCTCCACAGAAATTAAAAAGATTCCAGGGCTTCAAGGGTGTTCAGAACAGGTCTCCAAAACTTAGATTGAGTTGCCTCTACAGGCTCAAGTCACAGAACTAACAAATCTATCCACCCTATAGCAGGCATTGAAAGATCTGAACTCTGAATATATTTGTTGCAGCAGAAATATTATTATTGACATTATGGTTAGAAAAATGCAGAATTTCATTTGAAAGCTTATGGGCCTGATAGTGATATATCTGCTGTTAATGTCAGGTAGCCAAGACTTGGAAAGTTGCACCCATGTTATAAATATATTTTGTTTACTGTGACATGGATCTATGGAAAAATGCCTCAGTTAAGTAGGAAAGAGAGAAAAAATATATTATTGGAAAGTACAATGTGACGTTTCTTTCTCATTGGTTGAGATGCTTAGTCTATTTGGGCACAATCTAGTATGGCATGTGTACAAACTGTTGACAATCTTTGTTGTTTTATTGATGCTAAGCACAGCAAAAGTAGCAATTGGCCAAAAATAATGTATTGCTCAGTATATGAACGTGCTATTTCATCCATACCTTCCGCTTGTGCCACCCATTCAGATCTAACTGCCCATGGAATGACGAACACAATAGGCCTTTTAATCCATTTTAGCACGAATGGTTTAATGTATTGATTAGCTAAGGGAACTGAGTAACCAATATACAAATATAGATGACAAAGATATTAGCTTTTGATTCCATGGCTTCAAGCTCAAGACTTCCACAAAAGCAAGGAGCTTGGTTACGCAAACTCTTGGAAGGGAACCAGGAAAAAATTTGGTAAAAATTAAGGATGTCATGGACATTTTGCTCTCTGACTTCAGAAAAGATAGACAGACATGAGATAAACTGCACATGTCTGCTTTTACAAAAGTCTTTGATGAAATTGCATGTTTTTTGTAATTGAATAAAGAAGCATAGGATAATATGTAATGCATTGCACCACTGCGTAACATTCAGAAGACTTTAAAAATGAAGGCAGGGTTGTTTTTGCTCATGAATGAACATTAGCATAGCATACCTTCTGTTATCATCCACATGTCATGTCTGTAAACATTCAAGGCTTACATATGAACTTTTTTTTGAAGCTATTTATTTCTGTCATGGAGGAAATCAGAAACAGATATTAAATATACTGTATTGCTCAGCTGGAGGGTATCTGAATTCTAACCATATGCTTACTGTGTGCAGTTAAAACTTTGCCTTAAGTAATTTCCTTACATGGTGAGAATTAGAATTTGGGCTAAGGTAAAAAGTTGCTGTGGCATACATGAAACTGGGAATAATAGTCAATCGCAAAGGCTAATTGAATAAGATATGAAAATGTTTCTTCAACTGAAATCTTAGCTCTAGCAGAATGAGACTATACTTGGGACATTTTCAGGAGAAGCAGCAACTTTATTCAAGAATAAAAACAGTTGCTATTAAATCATTTATTTAAGCCACCAAGCAAACATTGGAGGCAGTGGGTTCTTTTGTTAATGTGTTTGAAGTTCTGTAACTGAAATCCCATGCTTGCATAATTTGTTGGAAGTTTCAAAGAAGCGGCGGTCTTACTATAATCTTATCTGGGTCAGTACAAACACAATTAAACTTCTTCCTACAGATCTGCATTTTGTCCCACCAACCTCAGAGTGATTGTACAGACATTTCCATTGATGGTGATGACATTTCTAAAGTTTGTCAATACAAATCAGTTACTATAACCCAGATTTCTACAGAACCATGGTAGTTTACAAAATACAAATTGTGGTTCAAATTAGAACAGCATAGCATGAAACCAAGGGTATACCTCCTAAAATAACTAGAATACAAACCTTCCAGAATTTGCTACTAAATTGTAATGTCTGATTTGATGGATTTTTTTAAAAAAGTGATTATACTGATGATATCTCATTTAACTTTATTCCTGTCAGTGAAAAGCCAGTTGTGGCTATTGGATGAAAAAAAAAATTAACACTCCTGATACAATTGCTTAGTTTCTGAGGGAATAATAAACCAACGATAGACCTGTAATGGGCCCATTTCTTCAGATTTGCATCATATGGTGAATCTTTCTCATCACAGAGATGACTCTTCAAGATTTCTTCCTTGATTCTTGGAACATTACTGCTCTATAGGGATTATGTCTTAAATATAGTACAATGCCTTGACTTTCTGAATGGGCAGCCTGTTTCCTGAGCTCTTTCCTCTTAACAGCAGACGCCATCCTTCCAAATCGGATAGGCAAATATGCCCCCTTTACGACTTGTAGACTTCATCTCCCAAAATTCCCGAGCCAGCTATGCTATGCTGGCTCAGGAATTCTAGGAGTTGAAGTCCACAGTTCGTAAAGGAACCATAGTTGTCCACCCCTTCTCCAAATGGTTAACCTCATTACTGTGCTGCTTTTCTGGAATGCAAGAAGTCAGCTGCCCCTGCAAGAAGACTAGTAGTTACTCTGTTGATATGGAGGGACTTATTCACCATATCATTTTCATAATTCCAGTGCTTTCAGATTGTCCTTTTTATGCTTGTCCTCAGTGCGTAAGCAAGAAATCATCAAGATAACAGAACAGCTGATTGAAGCAATCAACAATGGAGACTTCGAAGCTTACACGTAAGTGAAGAAATGCAGAGGTCCTTTATGTATCAAAATGACCATACAGTTAGTCCTCATTTAGTGACCACTCACAATTACGACAGCGATGAAAAAGTAACTTTGTGACCAATGCTTGCATTTTTTACAACTTTTGCAGGTCTGTAAAGCAAAGGAAAGCTGAAGACAGATCATAAGCACAACTACAGTTTCCCTTAGTTACTGCTTTGCTTAACCAAGTTGCCAGTCCCAATTGTAGCTACACGAGGACTACCTATAATTAGTTACTTAAGCTATGAAAGCTTGTGCCAACGAATAGCCAGAAATAGGTTGTAACCTATTGATGATAACATTGACTGTCAATAGTGCCTTGTGTTTTTTAGCCAGAACACCAGACAGGCATAAGTGAATCTTTTTCGATGCTGTAGAACCAGTATGAAACAGATGGAATCAGTGCAGCTTGTCAATATCAATATTTTGAAAGCATGAAACAACCCTCATTCATTGTATCAAACTCAATGCTCTATAGCCTATGCAAAAATATTGTTAGGATTTTTTTTCTTGAAAAAGGGGTTATTTAATCTGAAAATGAATAGTTAAATAGGAGGAACTTATAAGTGTGCGTATTGAGTTCTAATGGGGATAGAAAATGGGGATAAATAAATGCACTTGGAAATGAATCACAGGTAAAATCCATATATTGAATTTGGAACTAGAACAGTTTCCCCCAAGGTTTGTTTTCCTATAATCTCTATTTTGTCAGTCCAAGAGAGAATTAAGATCTTCTCTAAAGCAAGAAATAATTGTATCCTAATATTTGAAGCTGCTTCAGGGTTTTTTGATAGGGAAAACCTGCATCAAAGTGGCACAGTACTAACAACGTGTGATAATAGTTGCGGTTGTCTGATAAATGATTTCAAGGATTAGATGCCAATGAGATCAGATTACTTCATTTGTTATAGGAAGATCTGTGATCCTGGGCTGACCTCATTTGAACCTGAAGCACTGGGAAACCTCGTGGAGGGGATGGACTTCCACAAGTTTTACTTTGAGAACTGTGAGTGGTAGATAACTGGCAAATTCAAAATGATTCTTCCCCTCTCTGCGTGGGTAGGAAATGGCCTGGGATTTCATGTCCAGCTCTGGACTAGCTGTCAGTAAGGATCATATTGTAACTTTGATATATACACTTCCAATATTCACTCCATTTTTCCCAGATTGTTTCTGAGATTGGACAAAACTGTTCCATGTTCTCCATTTTGTTCTCTTTATTTCCAAATTTTGTACATAAAGCATGTGCATTTTGTATATAAAGCATGTGCACAGCTTTCTGTCTCTGTGATTGTCTTTTGATAGCACCTTGTTTTATAGCACTAGGGTTTGGATACCTAATGGTATCTAGGGAATTCTGGGGAATGCAGGGGAATTCTGGGAGTTAAAGTCCACAAGTCTTAAAGTTGCCAAGGTTGGACACCCAAAATGCTCTAAAGGGTTAAGAGCTGTCCAGAGTACCCGGACAGTGAGATGAGTGACATATAAATTAAACAATTAAATTAAAAAGCACATGTTTAAAACCCTGAAAAATTCCTGCCTACCAAAAAGGTAGCATTCTCTTTTTATAAGCACAGACATGCGACGAACAAAACTCACTTAAATCAATTTTAATATGGTCATATATCTAATTGCATCAATATTTCATTTGTGTGTTTTACTAATGCACTGCATGTATGTATTAATTAAATATCATAAATAGAATGCATATTAATTAAAAGTATTATATTGGCAACCACTGAAGTCTGTTGGCAATTTACAGTAAAAGAAGTATCATCTATATTCTATTATTTAACAATAAGGAGAATATTTCTTAGTGAATTACAAAAATAGAAAATTATAGCAAAGTGCTCTAATTATTTTTAATTTCATCTGTTTCAGGAATGTATGCTACACTTCAATATTTTCAGAGCATTTTGCAGAATAATATATATTAAAATATTTTGCAGCAATCAGCATGAAAAAAACCTGAATTAATGTTAAAAGCAAAATTACAACCTATTCAGAAATGGAACTTTTGGAAAAATAGCAAGAACAATGTAGCTTCCAGGCAGGTCTTCCTAGGCAGAGATCCTCAGGAATAGGGGGAAGGAGTGAGAAGGCCCTTGACTTGTAAACAATGTGTCTCCCCTTCCCTTTGATGGGAAGATATAGAGAGGAAAGAGGGGACTGGAGATTCTGCTGAGTTTGACTCTTGTTCCCAAATCATTTAGGGCAGTGGTGGCTAACCTTTTTGCCATCGCGTGCCGAAAGCAAGGGGAGCGCAGGGGGCCATGCGTGCGCGTGCCCACACCCATAATTCAATTCCCCCCATTCCTTCGAACTCCCCCCACTTTTGGCACGTGATGGCCCGGTGGGCCCGTTTTGGCCCGGTGGGCCAGTTTTTCGCCCTCCCCAGGCTCCAGAGCCTTTCTGGGAGCCTGGGGAGGGCAAAAACAGCCTTCCCTACCCCCCTGGAGGCCCTCCGTAGGCCAGAAACAACCTGTTTCCCAACTTCTGGTGGGCCCAGAAGGCCTGAAAATCAGCTGGCCAGTGCACGCATGCACACCAGACCTGAGCTAGGGCAACACTCGCGTGCCCACCGATATGGCTCCGCGTGCCACCTCTGGCACGCGTGCCATAGGTTCGCCATCACGGATTTAGGATTTTCAGGACAGGCAGTAGCTCTCACTGTGGTTTATGTATGGCAGTGCTATCATTTTAACACTAATAAAATTCAGTTATGAGATCTAAGTTTCGTGCTTCAGTTTGGCACGTTTCATTTCAGAGATTGCCTGACTGGAACCCCAAAGCTTCCTGAGTTATGTTGACTTTCACTGCAGAATTAACAAATGGCAATTGCTCTTGGAAAGAATTAGACGATGTGATGATGTAAACTCAGTCAAAAATGCCAGCCTATTTGCAGATAAATAGATGCAAAGGAGCTGCTAAAAACATTTATTTTATTCATAAGATTGGATGTAATTTGCCAAATTGCCTGCTTTGACTAGCTGAGGGAAATCTTTATATTTAAAGCATTTTCAAAACTGGATTGGCTTGTTCTATTTTCTGATTAGGCATACACGAAAATGATATTTATCACAGAAACGCCCTTAAGGGGAAAAACTGTAAAACTTGTGAAGGAAAGAGACAGGATTATTTGTATTATATATCTTTAAAGTTGATTTGTAGGGAAAGGAGGATAGAACTAAAAACATACTTTCTTTCCTAATCATGATTTCTATGCTAGTGTAGATATGTACTGTAGATTACAGACAGGTTACATTTAAAAAAGTATTATGAATGAAAAATAGTTCTAAAATTTCATTTCTTGCAAAGTAAAATCATGGGAAAATTAAGTCCTTCATCCTTGATAAATACTGTACCATGTTACTGAGAACACATGTGAAAAGTATTTGTTATAGAACTGTCATTTTGTGTGTGAGTATTTTGGGTTTTCTACTATCACCTTCTATTTTTGTCCCAAAAGCTGTGATTGAAAAGAAGACCAAAAAGAAATGTTATTGAGAGCTGCTGCTGCTATGAAAACCAGGCCTTTTCTCCCTTTTCCCACACTGAGATATTTATAGGGAGATCTGTGCAGGGAGAGTTCCCTACTCTTTTATGAGACCCCAAATCATCCATCATATTTTGTAGAGATCTAGATTGACTTTGGTGCAGTTTGGGGGACAATTGCTTCACTCTGGATGTATCCACTGTCTCAGTTAGCACAGGATTTGTCCAACTTTGATGGACACCCTTTGGTTTCTTGAGATTTGTTCTTAGAACTACCACATTTTAAAAGTGCTTTTTAAAGAGTTCTCTTTGTTAAAAATTCAGGACAATTCAGGACAAGTGAATAGAAAATTCTATTTATATCAGTCCATGGTTTGTTTGAGAATACATAGTGCTCAAGATTAAAGGGTAGCATTTGGTTTAAAGAATGTGCTATTGTCCGATAAAGTACTGCTTTTCTTTTCTTGCAAAAAGCTTTCCCACCAAATTTCTTCCTTGATAGGATTTGAGATATCATGTATAGGTGGTAGGGAATATGGTAAGACAATGTAATGATATCCCTGGCCTCCATCATGTGGGTAGATGGAAATCTCTGCAATACCGTCCTCTCTTGGCAGCCAGGTAGGAGCAAACTAAACAAACGGGAGCCTGGTGGCGCAGTGGACTAAGTGCTGTTAAAGTAGCACTTAGTTGCCAGCTGCCTGCAATTACTGTAAGTTCAAATCTCACCAGGCTCAAGCCTTCCATCCTTCCGAGGTAGGTAAAATGGGACCTGGATTGTGGGGGCAATAAACTAACTTTGTATAAAATAGAACACCGCTTAGAGGGGGCCGAAAGCCCTACTAAGCAGGTATATACAAAAGTATGAAGGCTATTGCTTAATGCATTGTAAGCCGCCCTGAGTCTCCGGAGAAGGGTGGCATATAAATCAAACTATAAATAAATAAATAAATAAATAAATAAATAAATAAATAAATAAATAAATAAATAAATAAATAAATAAATAAATAAATAAATAAATAAATAAATAAATAAATAAATAATAAATAAATAAATAAATAAATAAATAAATAAATAAATAAATAAATAAATAAATAAATATCGCCATCTGACAGCTTCCCAAAGGCAGACAGAGGAAGCCTTTAGGCTGGTCAAGTTACTCTCTCCTTCCTCTTTCTGTTGCTCATCCGTGTCTGCCTTCTCAATAATAATTTTCCTCATTCTGTTATATTCCATAGAATATAATTATATAAAATAGAATCCAAAGTGGATTCTATTTTATATAATTATGTTAAATGATAAAGCCATTAATTTTGTCCTTCCAAGAATTCTTTAGATATAGAATAGCAGGAAAGGAATATTATTTTTAGAATTTATGGAGAAAGTGTCTGAAATGCTGGGTGGATTAGAGCTTTGCTATGATTAGGGAAAGAAAAATTAGAAAAAAACGTTTGTAAAAGAGGGATATGTGGATGTTACATCCCTGATTGAGATGGAAGAAAACAACAAAGAGGATGAAGATGAATCACGTGGTTGCCAAGCTGTAACTGACAGAAGCCATTCCTCTTGGGTGAGTTGAGAAGAATCTTGATTGTTTTTTGTATCTCCTCAGTACTGTCCAAGAACAGCAAACCAATCCACACTACTATCCTGAATCCCCATGTTCATGTTATTGGTGATGATGCAGCATGTATTGCCTATATCCGTTTGACCCAATATATTGATGGCCAGGGCCGGCCTCGCACCATGCAGTCTGAAGAGACCCGTGTCTGGCATCGCCGTGATGGCAAGTGGCTGAATGTACACTACCATTGTTCCGGGGCTCCTGCAGCTCCACTCCAATGAAGCTAAAAATGGGTAGGTTTGGCAGGGAAAGACTACAAGTGCTGTTAGATCGAGCAACGTTTAGCTAGAGAAGGTTCCCTAGGCCTGAAGACTTGCAGGGAAAATGAGCCATACCAATACTTTATATTCTGAAATGTGATCAGGGATGCAGAGAAGGCAGAGAGGGAAAGCATGCATGCAAGGCAGAGATGTACAGATCTACTAATTCATGTTAGTAAGTCTTAATAGAAGGAGAAAAAGACATTTTGAGCCAATGCAACTCACTATAATACTTTTAATCAGGAGGATGTTCGAGTGAGATTTACTTCTTATGTATAACTTAAAAGCTGATAGAGAAGAAGTTCATACTGTGCTGAAATGAATTGAAAAGTTTTGATAGACTAGGAGGGAATGGATCAAATGTCCTTGTCGTTCTTCAGAGACAAGGGGCCTAGGCATCCCCCATAGAGAGCCAAAGGGTTTTCAGTTTTGTTCAGCTGTCTCTCATTTATCGAGGCAGAAACCAGCAAAAATTCTGTTTGTTCACTCATCAGCCCTGCAAGATTGGATAGCATACTGTATTTGATAATATGGTTCAAATACCACAATCACATTTGATTCCCCAAGTTTTTAAGGCCCCAGTTAAAGCAAGAGACTATTCTCACAATAAAAAAAAATAGATGTTTTTGTAGCCTGCCTGATTTTTTGATAAATAACTCAAGGCAGCAAAGATACCTTGCATGCTTTCCCCCTCTTGAGTTATAAAAAAAAACACCTAATATTCCTTCCTCCTCCTATTTTCCCGATTTCTTCTCTCTAAAGAACTAAATGAGATAGAGCAATTATTTAGTCTCATGGGACAAGGCTTTTTAGAGTAAAAAACCTACATCTTTACAATCCCCAAGTTACAGAACTTGGAATTTTTAAATTGGGGTATGTTTTCAAGATAAAAGCTATACAATTAGTACTATATAAAACCTGTATAATATTTATCAAGGTGTTCAATTTCTCTTACCATTTCCAGAGAAATCAAAAATTATCTGAGGAAACCTAAGCTAAAGAGTAGCAAGACTTTTACTGAAATTTCTTTTGCTCTGTTATGAATCACAGTAGATCTCCCAGAAGCTTTTGTTACCTGACCAATCTTTGCTGTTCCTTAAGATTCAGCTTGATAACTAGCATTGGTAACTGGGGCATTATATTAATTTAAACTTTTATCCCAATGGCTTTAGTAGTTCAAGTGGATTGCTGAATTTCCTTATCTACCCTTGCAGAGGGGCATGGAAAAAGGGACAGTAGGGAAGCAGGGACAAAGAAACATTGTTTTCTAATAGTTCAAGAGATGGTTTCCTAATTAAAAAAATCTGAGTTCCCTTCAGCAGTTCATGAGGACATACCAAAAAAAACCCCCTTAAAATGTATGTCAATTGATGGGTTGTTTAAAAAAAAAGCCAACAGACCAACCTACCTTTTCTTTTGACATCCTGCAAGTGCTGCTTCTTGTTCCTTTTCAACCTATTAAAAAAGTTTTGAGTTTCTTAAACTCCTTCTTGGGCTTAATTTTAGTGTTGACACCTGCCTTTTTTTTGTTATTTAATGGCGTTACCTTGTCAGTTTTCTTATTTAATTCTTACCTTAATTTTTTTAAACCTACTTTTCAATTCTCATGGAAGGCCTAATGTGACACTCATTCCCTGCCTCATTACAAGAATAAAAATTCATAATTAAAAATAATGATAGGAATATATGCCTGATACTCCTCAGGGTTACAAACTAAGGCTACTTTTATCAAAAATGTGTAATATTTACTGTATTATAAACTAATGTCTAAAATGTTTTGCAGATTTGTTTGGAAGATTTCTGAATGATGTTGGATATTTAATTTTTAGAAAAAATAGTCAACTGTACCTCATTGAAAAGAAAATTTAGAGGTTACAATGCCTGTAACCCCAATACCTTTGGCTTTCTGTGTAGAAACTCATCCTATTTATTCCTATAACAAGATAAATAGAGCAAAAGGGAGCATTTGTCACCTCTTCCACAAAGTTTATTCTTCAAATCTACAATAAAACATAAAAGGAAGCAGGGCCTTTTTATGGATTTTGTGCAATGTGGTTTCAACATCAGAAGCATGTCTCCCGCTTCCTATGCTGGGTGTGCTTAAAGGGGAAATACAGTTTTATTTGTTTTAGAAGCACTTTGAATAGGAAACAGCACAGAAATTATTTTTGGGCTATGCACTCACCCTGCAGCATCCTCGACATAGAGCAGATACAACATTGGTTAAATTCTCAACTATTAGAAGAGCACAATCCAACAAATAATTTGTCTCTTTTTCACCGTGTCCTTTCTTTCATACTAACTTTTAAAAAGTATTATTTAGATTGCTGAGAGAGCTTACAGCCAGTGGAATGAATATTAACTTAAAGAAATGAGTTTAATAATTAATAGTAATGAAGTGGAATAGGAAGGACTATCCCCTAACTATCATGTGCTGTGAAGTGTAACTATCTTCAGTATAGTAGCTTCAATGCAGGTGTAGCCATCCAGCCCTTGGGATTCCTAATCCCAGTTGTGTTTCCTCCCACGGTTTTTCTCTTCATGCTTATTCTTTTCTGATTGCAGCAGTTTTCGGAGATACTCAGCGGGAGGGCAATATCTTCTCAGCAAGCAGCTCTGGAGTACCTGAATTACAGCAACGGTCATATTCGTTTTGACGTTTAAAGAAATATGAATTACAAACCGGCAGCAGCCAAATGCACGAAACCCTGCATGAATCTGATGCTCCAGGTGCTGCCGCCTTTCTGTTGTTTTTCCATGGATCCATCGTGTCTGTTTCTGCTGTATGAAGGTGTCTTATAAATTCTGAGAGAAACCCATATTGTTTGTATAGAAAAGAGATCATCTGTGATGGAGTATCCAGCACCTCCCCTGCAGGGCTGATGACGGAGCAACAGCTGTGAAGCATCTTTCAGAATTGGAGCAAAGAAAGGGAGAGAGAAAGAGTTTGAGAGCGAGCGACGGTGCCTCTTAGGCAGCAGGATACTGTAGGCCCAGTGGAAATTGACCTTGTCTTCGGGTTATGCTGCTGCTTTAATCAGTGAGTTATGGCTGATGGTGGCGAGCTCCCTAGGGCCAGCATAAAGAAAGGGGTAAAGCAGGAGGACTTTTCTTACACTGCTGCCATTCAGCAACCAACTGGAGCCCAAACATCAGCAGTAAAGATGAGCCAATGGCTACTGGCTCCCACTGATGGATTGGATGAAAATGAACAAGAATGTTTTAAGGAACAAGTATGAGCTGGTTTTGTTAGCATAGGAGCTTCAGAGATGCACTGATTTTTACAAACAGCCACTCCTCGATGATGTAAGTCAACTTATAAGGGTAGAATTTAAAAGCAAATAATCTTAAGAGGGCAAAAAATTATGTGAATGGCTTACTTTATTTTATTTTTTATTGTTTAGAATAGATGGGATCCAGAGTGCTGCAGAATATGTGCTCCTTAGGAAACAGTTGAAAAGCTTTGTTACACTCCGCCCTGAAGATTTGCACACACATGCATTTGCTTCCTGTATGGTGTGTAATTTAGTCTTGTGTGTTATACTAAAATACTATATTATCTATGAATTTAAAAAATCTCTCTATAATTATGGGGCTAGCTGGTTTCCCAGTTTGATTTGTTTTCTGATAAAACTAGCAAAGGGAGCCAGCAATTTCCAGAAGTGCTTTTTTCAGTAGCCCAATCTATTTGACATTGCTTTATTTCCTGTTGTTATGTAGGTTTTTTGGGTTGTTTTAACCACATAAACATAGAACTTTTGCATCAACCATATTTATTGTCTTTGCTACAAAGAAAGCAAGTAATGTTCTTTATTTCCTACATCAGAAGTGTTTGTCAGCTTTATGGTTTGACTATTATTTTTTCAGTTTCTGAATAGAAGTGGGATAAAAGCCTTCCCAATTTCCAAGATCAGATTTACACCATAACATTCTCTGCCCCTTGTGTACAATGCACATCAAACATTTTTATGTCCATTCATTAGATCTGAGAACATGGAATTCCATTAAGTCGTTCCCTTTGTACCTGAAATAGGACTGAGAATTTTGCTGTCTAATTAAATAGAAAATAGAGGGTGAATTTAATGGAGTTTAGAAAAATACAAAGTTTCAGTTTCAATATGAATTATAAGGGAAATGCCTTTTTCTGTTCTTCTAATGAGAAACTCCTAACTCAGCTCCATAATATTTATGATAGTTTATGACTCAGTGCAGGAAAAAAGCATTCCTTCTTGCAGAGATTTGTGCAAAATTTCATTTTCCTTTATAAAGAGAAGGAATATTTTCTCAAACGAGAGAGATGTTCTACTAGGACTGAAGAACCTGTGACACTTCAGTTGTTGCTGGCCACACCTCCCATTATCCCTCACCATTGGCTTGTAAGCTGGGGTTATGGGTAAAATTAATTCAACAGCATCTGGAAGGTGACAAAAACTTCACCTTTTCCTATAAATTTAATATAGAACATATCTAGGACTAAGTGTGTGAAGTAATAAAACCCCTGATAATTTTATTAGGATTTTTAAGAATAACGCTACAAAGTGAGGAACAGGAAATTAGTTACACTGCGTAATAAAAGATGTGCATGCTTCTAGGTCTGATCTTTTCTTGTCTTTATCTGATTATTTATAATAATCCCTCTGTATTGAGTATCTGCATCCTTAAAACATATTTTTGGAACCGTTTGAGTTGTTTTGTCTTTGTTTTTACCGTCTGTAAGATCTGTTCCAATTTAATGAGAATCCTAGCTTGGTATGGCCATTATCAAACACAGCTATAGACCTTTGGCTTTCTTAATGTTCTCCTATGAGGTTAATGTAAGCATCTATATCATGTCCAGTTTTACACAGGAAATGGAACACATTTGATGCAATTTTTTTGCATGATAGTGAAATAATAAAATAAAGTTAGTTTTTTTTCCTGAATGTTAATAGAACCTTCATAGCTTTGTTACAATGAAACCTTGAACTGAACATATTTAATAAAATAACATTTAAATGGTGCAAAATATCAGAAAGTAATCTTCTATTTTCCTGAGTGCCTGAGAAAACAGCATGAGCTGTTTGGAGATGTCCCTTTATCAAGATGACAGTGAGTTATGTGCAAATGTGTTGTACACCTGGAAACAGCTGAGTGAGATGAATGAGTTTATGTGTATGTAGCTGCGCCGAACTGAGGTTATGGCCACTGATCTACCAAGCAGTGGCTGAAAATAATGCCCAGGCATGTTTGAAATTACCTATAAAGCAATGTCAGGATTGTGGCCAAATATTTAAGGTAGTTTAACTTGAAGAAGCCACTAATTTATTTAAATCTCCATTGTTTATTAAGTTTTTATGCTGCACCAATTGCAGCTCCATATCTAAATATTTGAAAGTCTATAGTTCCACTTAGGATTGTATAATGGCCTCCGAGGCTTAGCTGTTTGATGTATAATTTATATATAGTCAGGTAAACACAGATCTAACATACAAATACAGAAATATCTACATTTATAAAAACAACTTCACCATGTTCTACAATTCTACAGTCTCAGGATTTTGGAATTGGCAGGGCATCTAGGTGAAACAAAGTACCAAGCTTAAGAGTTTAAATTCCAGTTGAAGGTTTTTAAAAGCATGAAGCTTATCCTTCTTGCCAAATAATATTAATTTAGCTTCAATCTTTATATTAGAATTTCCAGTAATCTTTTATCCCCATCAGAATGCAGGACAAAGTATATGTATGTCTGAGTCTTCCCACATTTTCAGTGTAACCATAAATATTATGGTAGAGAATGGAAGTCGCTACAGTATAGTACTATACAATATAGTACAGTAGATTGGTAGTGGTTAATGACTGTAGACTCCTCTAATGTTACTATTCCCTTTTTATTCTATCCAATTCAGACAAATATTTCAGCTTTTTCCAATAATATTTTTGAATAAATTAAACTATTATCATGAATTTTGGAATTAAGAGAATTAAATCCAGTACTTGTAATCTTATATATACAATAGGTAATCCTTGAGCCCAAAATTTTTACTGCTAAGCAACATAGTTGTAAAGTAGTTTTGTCACAGTTGTTAAGTAAATTATTGGTAGCAACAAAGTTGTGAAGTGGACCCTGGCTTCTGCATTGATTTTGCATTCAGAAAGTATCAGAAGGTGATCATATGACCCTAGGATGATACAATCATAATAAATATATGCCAAGCGCCCAAATTATGATCATGTGACCATGGGGATGTTGCAACAGTTGTTAAGTGTGAAAAATTGCTGTAAGTCACTTTTTTCAGTGCCGTTATAACTTTTAATGGCTGTAAGTCAAGGACTACCTGTATTTAGTCCAGTCCAGTTCCCCATATTACTTAATGCAATGAATTGTCGTTCTAAAACAGATTTGTCCTATAGCTGTGGCTGTCCAGTTCTATTTATGGAGTTCACTGGTACACTGGTATGATAACAGCCAAGCATCATCTGCTTTAAAAATAATAGCAAAAAATAATTCTTGATTCACAGTTTTGAAGAGTATCACTTACTTGATTTTTGCATCGTGCCAGATGCTGGTATGGTAAGACAAACATAAAGAAAGGCAGGTGACTCTTTTGCCTCTTATAAAATGATGTGCTCTGAAATCTCTATACAAATTTTTGACTGATGTACAATTAGCAAATCAGTTGCTTTCAGAACACAATGGATATCCACCAATGCTCTTTATCAATGGTCTTTTCTGTGTTTTGAATTATCATATTGGCCAGCATAATTTGATAATGTTCTGTGATCAGTCTGTTGATCACAGTCCATCATTTCTGGACCAATCACCAAGTGTTTAGCAAGACTGGAGATAACCTCTGTGTACACAGTTATTAAAGAGAAGGATTTTTAACTGCTAAACTGAGCCTTAGGTACTAAGAAGATCCTTGTATGGTTAGGATATTTGGGACAATTAAACAGCTATCTGGGGAACTGAAAATCAAAATGAAATATTCCAGACAAAACTTCAACCTTGTATGCGATTAGGAAAGGGTCAAATACAAATCCTCAGGGATTTTAACTTAGAAATTGAAGATCTTTTGGGAACTCTTGCTTTTAAAGTTTTAATTGCTCTTTCAATTTGTGTGAATTTCAGATGTCTCTACCACTTCCTTGCCTTCCTTCAGGTTAAAAAACTACAAGATTTCGCTATTTAATGATGTGTATTTTTAAGAAGGAATATAATTCATTGTGGAAAATTGCAGGAAAACTGACGGGTTCATCAATGAAGATCACACCACATATTTTTATTTAAGGATAAATACGTTTTCTGATAACCACCAGTATGTGAAATCCATAACAAAAAGCAATCACATAATACAATACCTTTCAAAAATATTAGTATAAAGACTTCAGTTTACAGTGTTAATACGGTTTTTGATAGCAGAATGTGTAGAAGTGAGAAACAAAACCAATTTACAACCTGCCCAACAAGTGGGCCTTTTCCACTGGCACTCCTGACAATTCTACTTGGAGAGAAAAGGGGTCAGAGAACAATAATGAGGCTCCAAACCTCTGGGAGATTCAGGTAGGACACATGACGCAGAAGATAACATTTCCCAGGCCCAATCAGATGATATTGCTTAGTGAATGGGATACAGTTTTGGCCCTTAAACTAAGGGAGCGAAGAATAATAGCAGTCCCTCAAACAGCCAAGCCCTATATCATGAAGAGTTTTTTAGATGGTAACCAGCATCTTGAATGGCACTCAGAAGTTAACTGATAACCAGTGTAGGTCACCTTGCTGAAGTGAAATATGGGTGCATTGGACTGACCTGTATTTACTCATATTGCTGCATTCTGGACCAACTGTAGCTTCCAACTGGTGTCCAAGGGCAGCACTATGTACAGCATTTTGCAGTAGTCCATATGTGAAGGTCCAAGGTTTAAGTGACTGCGAGATGAAGCTCCTGGTCTATGAAAGAGTGAAATTGCTGCAGTAAATCTGTGTGAAGTTCATCCTGGTGTGCTGTGAAGCTGTGAGCCCAGAAGAGGGAAGTACAATTCCACTTAGAACTAAACATGAAGAGCCACTGCAAGAACCACGCAGTGGTTCCATACAGAAGAACCACGCACCCATAACCTTGTCTTGCCATATGTAGGTTTGAGCCTCTAGCACCAAGTCATTGTCTTTTTTTTTTTATTGAAAGAGTTTTACAATACAAAAATTTTTCCATTTTCTCCCCCCCCAATCCCCCTCCCCTACCCCTCCCATCGTCCCTCCCCAACCCTTTCCCTCCCTATCCCCCCCCTGACTTCCGCTACAAGTTTAAAAAAAACAAAATTTAGAACAAGGGAAAAAGAAAAAGATTATTAAATATTCAAATTCTAAATTAAACAAATTTTGAAAGAGGAAAAGAAAGAGAAGGAAGGAAATAGGGCAAAAAAGTAAAAAACAAACTAACAAGAACAAACATTAATATATTTAAACAATATTATAATAAAAAAATAGTTATAATTAAAAGCACCATTATAGTTCTATCCTAACTACACCCTTAACTAAAGAGAAAAAAAAAAAACCCCAAAAACATAAAACACAAAAAATATATATGCATATATAGTTATAATCATACAGTTATATCAAAAGAAGGATTGTCTTTTATTTAATTCATTTCTCAGTCTATATAATCCAAATTTCGATCTTCTCTTTAACTTGATTGATGTCAAATATATTTCCTCTCGTAAATCCGCTTCAATAATCTTCATCTTGCCGCTGCCCCCATCAGCAAAGTAAAACATTTCTCCACACAACCCCCCGAGTGACTTTATATAAGTAAAATCCAACCACGAAGGTATTCACTCCTCTAGGAAAAAATCATTCCAACTAGCTTATACTATACCTAAAAATAGGCTTTTGCAGCCTTTCAAACAAAAGCTGCATTCCCAGATGTTCCTTTGAAATTAGTTCAAATCCTGCCACCCTTTGCAATTCAACCCTTCGGGTTACAAAATGTTTTCAAGTTCTTAGTCTTCTTCTAGACGATATGTTCCACCAAAATATATAATTGGGTAACCAATGATCGCTGCTAGCTTTGCAGCAATCTATCAAAACTCAGGATATCATGTCCAATCCAGGATAAACTTCATAGTAAAAGTTTTTATAATCCATTTTAATATGTGAGTTTAAAATTAATCCAGTTTAGAATGAACTTTTAACCAGTTATTGTACTTAATCCATTTTTTCCAAATCTTTCAATGGTTTCCGATTCAGTATCAAGCAATTCACGATGCTGTTTGAATTTATCACCTGTGGTTTCCAGTCGGATTTCTTCGTTGGATTCTAATTCCTGTCGATTAGCATCAACCCCCATGTCTTGAGAAATATTAGACCTCTGCTGCTGGTCATCTCGATGTAAAACTTTGTTTTTTGAATCTTCCTGCAGCAGTTCAAGGTCTTGTAATCCCCCAGAAACACTGGGGTGTTCAGTTTTCTCATCTGAAAAATCCGTAATAGAATCCTCTGGACAACCACCAAAATCTCCTTTTACTTTTAACACACTTTGATTTTCTTCTCTCTTTTCACATTGTGCAAACTCTGTTTTTGACTTTTTATTCTTGAGATATTTCGGTGCTCCCATAAAAATATTTTGATAAAAATATTCTGCTTTTTCAATAGTATTCAAACAGTGTCTCACACCTTGATATCTAAAAATTATACCAGTTGGAAAGTCCCATCTAAATAGGATATTACTTCTCTTCAATTCCTTGACCAAAAAATCAAAATCTTTCCTGTCTTTTAAAACCTTCGAAGGTAGCTCTTTGAAGACCCTGATTCGTGTGCCAGCTACCTGCAATCTATCAGAATAAGACTTTTGTAGAATATCATCTCTCAGTCTTTTATCAGTGAAGTAGACAACAACATCTCTAGGCAAATTCCTTTGTTTAGCCAAACGTGAGTTAACTCTGTAAACTTTCACAATAGAGCCCAGAATTAGTTCATCTTGTAACTTTAATAATTCTGCAAAGGCCTTTGCACAAGTTGTCCTTAGGTTTTCTCTGTTATCTTCTTTTATCCCTCTCAATCTAATTGCAGATTCCATAGACTTAATTTGAAGCATAATAACATCATTCTGAATATTATGATTATTGGCCTCTGCTTCCAGGAGTTTCAAAGTCATTGTCTTAATAGCCTGGCTTGGCTAGCCAGGGATTGAAATGTATACTTCAGTATCATGAGCATCCTGATGATATCTGACCCCATCCTGGCAGATAAGTTCATGTCGCTGTTTCATGTAGATCAGGGGTGTCAAACTTGCAGCCCGGGTGCATCACATGCTGGCCCCGCCCAGTTTAAAAAAGGGGGGGAAAGTCCTGATAACTCATTTGATGCTGCTGTGATGATGCGAGTTTGACACCCCTGATGTAGATGTTAAATTGGAGAGGTGAGAGCATAAAACCCTGAGTAACCCTGCCAACAAGAGGCTTTGGGCTGGACTGCCTGTCAGTGCTGACTGGAAGTGACCACCTTCCAGTGAGAACAGCTGCCATGTAGATTTTAAAAATGTTGCACAGGTTTGAAAGACAATTCTCTATTTGTCTTTAGTTAATTAGTTTAATTATTTAGTTCGTGGTTTTTTAACCTATATGCTGCCCTTTAAAACTGTTTTCCTAAGGGAGTGGGAACTGAGAAGTGGCATACATTCAACAATGCCTTCCAAACCCTTTCACTGCATGTAATTTCTCATGATTGGGCCCTGTAAATGGAGGAATCACACTCACCCAAGAATTAATTTCAAGGGGAGAAAGGAAGAAATCCTTCACTGCTCTATGTCCTAAAATACTTCTAATACACTCTTCATCAAATGTGATCTGAGCAGCTTGTTTTTGCTTCACATATTCTTATGTTGATAGTTGCTATTAAGAAAAATATCCACTTTGATAGGCTGATAACAATACCAATCAATCCAATATTTAAGATGCTGGTTATAAAAGTAATATTTACTATTTTTTAATAGTTCCCCTACTTTTCAAAACCAAAAGCCAGAGTATTCTGGGGAAAGGACATTTGCTAAACATTGTAATTCACAGCTGTGCTATTGTCACTACCCAGTGTGTAATCATGACCTCAGCTCTTACATTTACATTTCTGCTTTTTTTGTGGCCTGACTCCTATGCCAAAGGACACCCCTGAAAACCACAAGTAGCTACTTATGCTCTAATCCAACACTGGCAAATTAGAGAAATGACACTGTTAAGGACAATCAGTGAAAATCAGAATAAATGAATTTTGCTACGAGATTTGTTTAATTGGAATTAACTACTTGGGAGACTATTTGAATTCCATGCCCTATCTCCTTCATGGGAGTCATCTTTCCCATTAGGCAGGTATTTTCCCATTGCTTTTCAGGGAATAAATGAATTCTGTAAAAAAAATGTGGAAAGTCACTTGTTTTTGCAGGGATTCTATTCTGAATTTTAAAAAAATATCCTTGTACATTTGCATCTTGCTGTTTCTATCATCTTACAATGGTTGACTGCCCGATTAATGTTGCTTAAGCGTCTAATATCAGCATCCACCTGGCCAATTCAATCTTTTAGGATTGTTGCATTCCAATAATGACTAAACAATGTCATCTACCAGAACCCCAGAAACACTTTTCTCTGTAGCAAGCCTACTCTCTAGATTAGAATGAAGTCCCCTCCAAGGTCCAGATGACCTTGTTTAGAATAGCTATGAAAATCTGATTCTACAGCCAGGCCTTAGGTGAGAGGAAGAATGAGACACCTCATTTCATTCCATCCAACCTATCGCACTTGTCATATTTTATCCTTTTATTGGCTTTATTGTAATTTCTTTCCTCCAATTGTTGTGAGCTGCTCAGAGCTGTTGGAAGTCAGCATACAAGTTTAATAAATTATCACTATAAATTATTAGAGGGTAAGAGGAGTCAGTTCTTTCAGCATTTTGAGTGTGAATAGGAAGTGTCTTGTTAAAATCAAGAGAAAATGGGTCCACAAGACACCAAGGTCAAATTTCCTTTTCGATCAAAATAAAATTTGCCTATTTTCAGAATGTTCCAAAATTATTCCTAATCCAAATAAACAGCTGATTATTTAGTCAACCAAACTGACAAACTCACCCACAATTTTATTCTATATAAAAGTAGAAAGCCACAAATCTTCCACAGAAATGATGTTTGCTCATTTCAACCAAAATTCCATTATTTGGGAAAACTGTTCAGAGTGCCAACTTCTAGCAGGACAAACTAACCAAATTCACCTCTACACAAATCAGGTTCTGCTGCTTGTAGCTATACAGGTAGCAAATTATATATTTTAGAATGCAGAGTATGGAA
The DNA here is from genome assembly GCA_030761175.1 of Masticophis lateralis. NCBI lineage: Eukaryota > Metazoa > Chordata > Lepidosauria > Squamata > Colubridae > Masticophis > Masticophis lateralis. The sequence goes on from JAUDYJ010000005.1 coordinate 98,252,997, forward strand.
TTCTTAGCCAACCAACCAAATTCACCAACTGCAGAGTGGATAGCATTGATGCAATTAAACTGAAAGCATCAAAGAACCCTATTATGTCACATATCCAAGGCAGATTTCCATAAATTAGCCTAGATGGTTTGATTCATTTAGAAGTGCTCTGGACTGTTCCAGAAGGTTATTGAGAGTTGAATTATTAAGAATATTGATAGAATGACTAATTATATGGCATGTTGAGAGGAAAGCAGAATAGGTTCAGAAAGATGATGATGCAGCACAACTGTCTTTCTGCCTCCAGTTAGTATCACTCAATGAGAATAGTGCTGGAAGGGACCTTGGAGGTCTTCTAGTCCAACCCCTTGCTCAAGCATAACCCTATGCCATTTCATTGCCATATAGGTGGCTGTTCAGTCTTTTCTTACAAACCTCCAGTGATGAAGCACCTACATCCTACAACTTCTGAAGGCCAGCTGTTCCACTGGTTAATTGTCCTCACTGTTAGGAAGTTTTTCCTTAATTGCAGGTTGCTTTTCTCCTTGATTAATTTCCATCCGTTGTTTCTTGTTTTGTCTTCTGGTGCTTTGGAAAATAAGTTGACCCCCCTCTTCTTTGTGGCAACCCCTCAAATATATTTCAAATTGGCTGTTTAAAAGAAATTAAATGGGCTTTGCCACATTTTCCAAAGGTGTTCATTTGGATTTTGGAGAATCTTCAGTGAAAGAAAATCAAGTAATTCTTACTTATATCTAACCAATGCTTCTCACCTGGTGATCATGGGTTCTTCAGATAAGGCCACAATAAAAAATAAAAACATATGTATGTTTATATGGCCAAAATCTTGGGAGGCTGCCAAATTTTCGAAGATATTGGCTTTCCTATTCAAAATATTATAAGAGCTTGGTGATCTTACCAGAGTTTTACAAGATATTAATCGGGAATATCAAAATCTCATTAAATATAACAAACCTGTAAAATTTCAGCCATTTTAAAATTATTTTAATTTAAACAGAAGAATTTCATGACTACCCACTGGGAGAGGGGGTTGAATGCCATGTTGCCTCTTCTGAAGTAGTTGGGGATCACTTATCTGTGAGGATACAGGAAAGGATCTATGTCTAGGCATCAAGAAAAGTTTTTTTTTTTTAAGTGATCAAAATGTCACAAAATCATCCCATCTTTGGTCTTCATACAAAAATGTCCCAAAATTTCAGAATCTAATTAAGTGAGTAGGTTTCAGCAGGCTTTGCAATTATGTAAAAGTTGTGCTTTAGAATTACAATTTATAATTAACTGGGTGTGCCCACAAATGTGATCTGAGGGTATGTGCCACAGCATGTAGGGGTCGGACATTGCCCTTTCTTGGTTTATAGTTCTCAAAAGCTTTGGATGATAATGAAATGGTGCACATAAAAATGTAGTCTTCTACAAATACAGACGTGGGAGAGCAGAAAGAATAGTAAACTCATAGTTCTATTTCAAATGGATTTTTCAAACTCACTCACTTTGTGGCTGGAGAATCTGGATAGCAAGTAGAAATATAACCCACTGGGTGGCTTTCTATCTTGATCTCCTTATCAACAAAGTTTAAAGGGCAAATTTATTGCTTTCCCTACCTCATTCAGCCTCTCACTTTGGCCTGCAGGATGTCCTGCTTGGTCCTTTTTTATCTTCAGATGGTTTTGATGGGAGGACAATATTTGGAAGTTCTGAAGTCCCAACATCAATACAACCTGTGAGCTGGTCCCAAATTCATGTTGAGCTTTTTTTAAAATTCAGTTTCGGTAGCCTAAAACCATCTCTCAACCAACGAAAAAGGAATGCTTGCAGTTCTTCTCAGGCATCACGTTGAACCAACTGGGGGGAAATCACTGAAAGAGAATGTGAGCCCTAAACACAAAAAGCAGTTTCTGCTGCCTTTTCCTTCTGCCTGAATATGTTTGTGAACATTTAGCAGTCTTATAACAAAGCCCAAATATCCAAACGGCATGAATGTTACACTAACCCAAAGGCTTTAAAAAACATCACTCCAGATATTAAAAGAAATAATGGCATTGATGCAAGTTACACCTATGTATGTCATCGTCTCTGTATTAAATGTGAGAAATAGCAACCATTCAAAGAATACATACACTCATGAAATTGTTCTATTTCATTTTTCTTTTGAGTCCCCCCCGCCCCCTTAAAAAAAAGAGAGAGTAATTTCTGCTCCTGACAGAACCGTTCTTTGGGGCTGGGAGCCTGAGGGGCTGCCCATTTCGGGTCTTCTGGAAAGGCCACCCAGCCTGTCCACGCCGCTCGTGAACGGTGGGCCACCCAGCCAGGCGACGGCGACCCAGCCCAGCCGGCCTGAAAGCGCCTCAGTGACGGCCGGATGGCGACATAAAGCACCAGCGGAGACGGCCCGTTTAGCGGAGAAATGGCTTTTCCTTCCCGAGAGGGCCCGCCGGCCTGCAGCCGAGAAGGGGACGGGGAGGCAGCGCTCTCGCCCTCATCGTCTGCGGCTCCCCCTTCCCGTCGGCGGCGGCCCCAGCCTGGCAGAGGCGGGACTGGGCGGACGGACAGGCGGCGCTCTCCGCCTCCCTGGCCTGGCCTGGCTCGGCTCGCCGCTTCCTCCCGTCGCTTCCAAGCGGAAGATGGCGGCGTTCTGACGCGCGGCCCGCGAGAGCTGAGCTGGGGCCGAGCCGAGCGAGCCTGCCGGCGGCTCCGGCCGGACCAAGGGGCTCCCGGCGCTCCGGGGACGCCCAGCGCGGCCGAGAGGGACGGCGCAGAGGCAGAGGGAAGGGGAGAGAGGAGCCGCCGGCGGGAGCGCGGCAGGGGGAGCGCCTCGCCGGCGCCCGCCTGGGCTCTGCCGCGCGTCGTCGGAGAAGGTAAGCAGCCGCGCCGGCGGACTGGCGGCGAGGGGCAGGGGATCGGCTGCGGCGGACGCCTCCGACGTCCTTCCCGGAGCTGCTGGAGACGAGGCGGCGGCGGCGGCGGCGGCTCTTTCCACGGGCGCTCCAAGCCCAGCTGTTCAGCCATCGATCAAGGATCGATCTCAGGCCCGCGGGCAGGGCTGGCCGAGGGCTTTGAGGGAGAGAAGCGCCCCTGTTGATTGTCCCTCGTTCCTCGCTCTATTCCCCCCCCCCCCCAATATGGCAGCGATAATAGCCACGGCGACCACCACCTGCCTGGGGGGCTCTGGCGGGAATGGATCCCCGTGGAGGACGCTACTCTGGAGAGTGCCCAGTGCGGGATCCCCGCTCTTTCTTGCGGCTCTCCTTCTCCTCTTCATGCCTTGCCTGGCGCCCCGAGTTCGGGTGCGGCTCCCAAGCAGGGGAAACGATCCCCCAATGTTGCGTCTTCAGCTCACGGGGTCCCAAAAGGTCGCACATTGTCTCTTCCGCGATCTTTTAACTTAGGCTAGATCTCTGTTCTCTTGCAATGGGCGATTGTTTGCGCTCTTGGTCCCCTCGCTGTTACCGGCTGTAGGGCCGTTGGAAGTGGCTACAAGGGAAATAACTGAAGGGGTGCCTTCCTCAGGGCACTCGATGTACGTGTACAAGCTGTCTGAATTTCGGAGGGCTCAAGTCTGAAAGTGAAAACACACTGCATTGATGTACTGGGAGGGAATGGAAAGGGAAGCATGCTACGATTTATGTGGAGTTTGGTTTGGTTGGTTGAATGGGGACGTGAAATACCAATGGCAAAGAACCACACACTTAGTGAGAAAGCAGCATTGCTCAGTAGTAGAATAGGAGGGGGTTGCCACGAAAAGGATCCAGATTACATCCACATCTGCTCCAGTAGGAAATAATAACGGCTTGTATTAAATCTGGTGGAAATTTTGAAGAGCTGCTTTATATATATGAATATAGAAATATAGAAAAAAGTCTTGTTTTTAATGACATTGAATAATTAGCTTTCAATGTAGAAATGGCAGTGAATTAAATTCAAAACACAAAACAGAATCTAAAATGGCAAAAATTATGAGTACAACGTTTGAACCATGCAGAATTTAGAGAACAGAAGCAGCAGTCTGAATTATGTGAGAGTGGTTGAAGGACCATCACCTTAAAGATCAGTGTTACTTCCATGTGGTATCTTTATACTATATTAAAACTTAATTTCAATTTCTGAAGTATCTTCCAAGTACTGCAACACATAATTTGTTCCAGTAATATCTTGTAGGTACTAAGAATGATAAAAAAGCAGGAAAAATGAAGTGAGAAATGAAAATGAAGCACAGCTAGAGTACTTGTATACATCCTGACTGAGTATGTAAAACACATTCCTTCACATAACCATGTTTTGCCAGTCCATGGTTTGTTGGGATATTGTACTATGAAATCATGGTTTACAGGCTGATGGCTGACTTCACATATCATGCTAAATCAATATAAATTATTTTATATCTAGCATAGTTTGTGAATCAGTCAGTATATGTTTCCGAGAACAAAGCTGGGTCAAGGAACACCCAGTTGCATACTTGTTCTTTGAGAGAACAGGATGACTCCATGAGGTGGATGAAGCACTTCCATTTCATTAAGTTATTGGCACATGGCCTATCCATTACAAGCACTCACTGAGCACACCTACTCTCTCATCAGAGAAAAGGAATTGATCTCATCAGCATAATGTTGGTTTCTTAGCTCATATCCCAGGTGATCCCGCTCATGTGAATAAGTACTGAAAAGTGCAAGGAAACAGGGCAGAGCCCTGTAGTGGACTTCAAAGCAAAAGGGACATGGATTTAAACGGTAGCTTTCTAAGGCCACCTTCTAGAGTTAGCCATTCAGGGGCATCCACAGTGGGACAAGGGTGGGGGGAGACATGATGTGTCACAACACAGTTACCTAGTTGCATTATATGCAATGGCAGGGCCCCGTGTCATCATTTTGGCAGTTATTGTAGTAGGCATGAAACTGTCCTCTATTTCTCACGTTGCCCAGACTTATACTGTTTGTGAAGGCCATGATATCTCTTTCCTTATGTACTCTTTTTAGGTACACATAATTTATCAAAAGAAACCAACAAAAATCATATCAAATCTTAACAGAATTTGATCTTGAAACTCAGTGTCTTTCAAAAGCACCACCTTTATGGCATCTTCAAAGATAAAGAAACCTTCATTTCCGACACAAGAAATCTTATCCCTTAGTTTGACAGATGGTATAATTTGTTAAAGCTCAAACGTAGAGTTGATGGTGTCCGTGTTGTTGATAATGAAACTGTCCTGGGTTTGGAAAGTTAATAACAGCACCATGAGATAAAACGTTGTTGTTTTGATTCAAGTCTTGGATCTTACTTCTGAATTGATTTCTAAATTGTATTTCAGCAATTTAAAATTTCTCCAAGACCCTTCTTTTAATAACTGTCTCTATATTTAGCCTTTAACACTATTAGAGTACTTTTTGCACTTTATTTTTTCCTGGTTTCATTACTTTATTTTCTCCCCATTTCTTATTATAGATGGGTGGATGCAGGGTAATAATCACTCAGGCATAATGAAGGCAGTTGCCATAATATATTGGTTAGGTTCTAGTGCCACCAGATTATTATGTGCAACCAATCCAAAAATGGTTGTAATAGAAGTTTCTTGGAGGCTTCTGTCTTGTATAGTTGGAATAGTAGGCCCTTTTATTCTCCAGTATCTGGGTTGTGCAGCTATTATGATCCATATCTGAAAAGGTTCTTTGATTCTGGCATGGGCATGACAACCAAACCTCTCATGAATTTTCCTGGGCTCACACAGTAGCCAGGTGGTCTCAGGAAAATTAAGACAACAACGGCAGGGCAGCACCTTTCTTGTTTTGGATCCAAATAGCCATACATTACTATGGAATATTGTTTCCAGAAAGGGAATATTTATGACCAATTAACAGCCATTAAGATTTATGTGGCCAGAGTAAGGGTCTTCAGAAACAATCGCAGCAGTACCACTTTTATGGCAACAGTGATGTAAAAAGAAACAGATATTACCTGTTGATCACAACTAATGAAGGGAGGCAAGAGAAGTGAGCTACTCTGAACAGAGCCAAATTGATCTCCTGGTATTCATGAGTTGATACAGTATTCATCAAAACGAGATGGTCCTGGCTTTCTTAAGGAGATGGCCACTTGTAAGATTCATTCATTAACATCAAACCACCTGCAGTAGTATTCTGAATAGATTTGTAGATGGTGTCTTCCTCAAACTTGATACCTCCAAATGGATGGATTTTGACTTGCAAAATTCTCATCAGTGGCTATACTAGTTAGGAATTCTGAGAATTGAAGTCTATAGATTTGGAGAATTTCCAGTTTTCAAGGGCAGTTGTAATGAATCATTATTTGCAGTATAAGATGTAGAATATGTGGGCCGTTTTATTCAGAAAACATTCAGAAAGATGTTTGCCCCAAGAATTTCTGAATATTTACAGTTGGACAGGATTGCAGAAAATCTGAATTATTCAGAAAATCTCTTGGCACTTCAGGGATGCAATGGTGGCAGAATGTTCTTTGCCACCATCACTGTCATACAGCAGATTGAAAACAAGCTGTCAATATTTTCAGTGAAGATTCTGGTTATTAGTAGATCAGCCTTCTGTAATAAAAGGCGTATTGTACTTCTGAATTTCTTCCCTACTAAGGGCTTATCTATCTGATTGGATTGGATCTCCATCAGTGAAATTTTAGAGACCATTGCTAGAAGAGTTTATGCTTTAAATAAGTATTTTGGACTGTTAATTACATTTGTAGCTTGACAACATTAGACAGTGAAAACTTGATTTCATTAACCAGCAAACTACTATAGACTCTAAATCATAGTAAAATGTGAACTGAGTTGACAAAGCTTAGTTTTCCAAAGGAGTTGAGAAAATGGCTTATTGGTATCATTTCTTCTACTTTGGCATTACTGCTATACAGAATATTTTTGTCCTCTCATTCTTTTTATCAATAGTTGCTTCCGTAGTCCCTAATATGCTCTGATATCTTGATGCTTGAAACATGTTTTTAATTGCTTTTCTTTGTGGCTTTCTGTGCATTTTTAAAATAGATAACTTGAAAATTCTAGTTTAGTGGAATGAGTTATTATGTACGGTATGTAATTTCTTTGTATCGAGAAATTGTGTCTGAATTATTTCCCATTTGCTAATTTATTTTTGTTATTTTGCTGAGTTAAGATATTACGTTCTAATCAATACTGTGAGATGGTTTCTAGTGTTTTGTTCTCTACTGAAAATTTGTCACTCCACTTACCTTTTTAAGAGGGAAATGAGTCACAAAAGGACAGAAATACCCTTTTAATTGAAAAAGCTTGTCCTTTTATTATATGAATATTTTAAGGAACTTCAGATAAGTGGTGAGTTTTCAAGGGGTCTAAGCAAGTTAGGTAAATGCATGTATTAGATACATGAGAGAAACCTCAGTATAGAATACTGCCATTCTAACAGAAAAACAGTGTTATATATTCTATTCCTAAACACACACATATATATAGAAGAACATTTCTGTTCCTGAGATGTACTTTGCAGTATCAGTTACTTTTAGATCAGTAGAAAACATGACTGAATTTTATTGTGCAAATGCGAGAGGGAAAGGCATGATGTTTTACATTACAAATCAGCAATGCTTATGTGAGCTTGGCTCTCCTTTTGGATATTCAATTTATAGCATATTCTTAATTGCCATTGCATATTACAAAATATTGGCTATCTACTACTTTATAATTATATAAACATAAAAATCTGATGTAGCTGAATTATAATTGACCATAGTTAGAATAATTGAGTGAAATTCCATTTGGTATCTCATAACAATATGACTGGGACAAGTGATATATGTGAAACACAACCCTTTACAGCCAGCTGAATCCAAATGGCACTTGGGACTTTCTCTCTACCAAACGCAAAAATACTTCCTGCCCTCCAATTAAAGTAAATGCAGATTTTCTGGTAGGTTAACTCTGAAAGCTTTTCACATTCTTTACTTCAAAAAGTAAATAACTTGAAAAGTCATTGAAATGGAAATAATTGAGCTGAAATATCTCAAGAAAATAAAATGTAAAAAGTGTTACTTTACATGAGTATGTCCTATGGGGTGGATTTTTTATCAGGATAGTTTCCTTAACTATACAGTAGCATTTTTTTCAACATGTGCTTATTTTATTCCAATGCTACTGTTTCCCCTGAATGTGCTTGCAAGGGATACCCAAATTAAATACAATTTTAAGATCACCTAATTTTACTTGCATTGTTTCTATTTTTTATGCAGTTAATGAACTGCATGAATCACAGAGGAAACAGAGCTTGGGATTTAAAGAAAGGGAGTTGTGGCAGAAATGACTCTTCCAAACAACAGTGTGTTCATGTCTTTTTTCCCTGAACCTTTCCATAAAGGTTACAGAACAGGAGAGAAGGAAAAAGCATAAATATAAAAAATGTATACCAGTGCTTGTGGATATGTGGATGCATGGATTTAGGAATACAAAGGAATGTCCAGTTTTTTATTTATTTTGGTAAACATGTCTATCCACATGGAGAACAAATATTTGTGTAATCGCGGGTGCCCACATGGGGGCAAGTGATGAAACAGGAATTGTGGCACAAGTCGGCTTGTTATATATTTGTGTGTGATGTGACCCAAGAACAAAAAACTGAACATGCATTATAACATTACAATACACACTTCATCATTTTATTTTCACTGTGATTAGGGACAAGCATTGTAAAACAGGTATGCTAAGATTTATTTATTTAAAACATTTATATAGCCAGCCAGTTTGGTCTAGTAATGAAAGCATCATGCTGGAAACCAGGAGTCAGTGAGATCTAGTCCTGCCTTTGCCATCGAAACCAGCTGGGTGACCTTGGGCCTATCACTCTCTCTCATGTTGATCCACCTCAGAGGATTGTTGTTGTGGGGAAATAGGTGGAAGGAATATTAGGTATGTTTGCCCCTTGAATTATTTATAACAACAACAATAATGGCAGGATAATACATACATACATACATACATACATACATACATACATACACACACACACACACACACACACACACATACATACATACATACATATATTTAAAAACCAACTTTGGGTGACTCATAACCAAAGAATAAAACAATATGTATAAACAATGGAAACAAAACAATAAAACCAGTAAATTCAAAAGGCTGACAACACAATTAAACTTCCCCAATGCAGACCACAACACCTTCCTTTTACTGTGGCCTCTCTCTATTGCAACACCTAGGGAAAGACAGATTTTAAGGACTTTCGAGAAAGTTAAAAAGTAGGCATGGCAGATCTCGAAGGAAAAGATGTTTCTTAGGGCATGGGAAACGCTCACTTCTGAAGTTCCTTAATGGTCTTCTGGCACAGTCTTTGAGAGGCAGCTGAAACCTGCATGTCCCTCACAAGCCAATGGAAGTTAGATGTTCCTGTTTTAGATCCTTGACTGGAACTCAGGGTATCTCAACCCATTCTGTCTCCCTTCCTTTTCAACACCTACATGAAACTGGGTGAGGTCATCTGCCAGTTTGGTATCATCATATACTGTTGGGAAGCTGGCTGGGGAATTCTGGGAGTTGAAGTCCACCAGGCTTAAAGATGCCAAGGTTGGAGACCCTGCTATAGTATATGCCCAGTCAATCCAATCTGGTAGGGTTGTGCTCCTGATTCTGTTAGTTAAACAATGCTGTCTATTGGGACCCTGGAAGCCTTCTCTCCCACAATGCCTGCCCTCTGGAATGAGGTCCCTGCCAAGATTGAACAACCACCATCCTACTGGTTTTTTGAAGGACCTGGAAGACCTGGTTCTTCACCCAGGTCTTTTAGGAATGTTACTGAATATCTCTTTTTCTTATTTTCCTTTGTTCCCATCCATGTTTGTTATTTCTGCCATATCATCATTATCATCCCAAGAAATTTCATCAAATTCCTGAAATTCACAAAAAGAAATATCATTCTAGAAAGCTCTGGTATTCTTTTGTATATACCGTATGTAGTTCATGGACTATAGCCTGTCCAACTCTAATTTAAATACTAATTTCTTTCAGACACATGTTGATGCGAATTTTGCTCTTTTTAAAGAGAGAAATCCACCTTGTAGATGAAAATATCAGCAATTTCCAAGGGTTGGTCAATTCCTGCAGTTATTTCTATTATGTAATAATATATACTGGCTGGAGAAATAAGAATTGTATGTTCTTGCTTCTAATTGCATAAATTCACAAAAGTGATTTTCTGTGAATATCAGTTTATATAATGAAGACATTATGTATCCCTGGGCCATATAATAATGTATGCTCTTACCATTTTCTTCATCTGTGCTTTTTATCATTTCTATTTATAGTGTCTGAATGCAAGCTATAAATTTATTGGGCCAGTTGAATGCGGAATGCCAGGTGGGCAGAAAACAGATAATTCTGCCCCTCTCCTCACAATTCTTACCTAGTTCCCTGTTTGTGTTCATGAAAAGTCTCTTTGAAATCAATGGAAAGCTTTTTTAATTTTTATTGAACTTCTGTAGCCATAGAATATAAAGCAAATAATTTAAAAATTCATGGGCACATTTCATTTGTGATTATTTTTCAGTGGAGGAGGGTTGAGTTTTTGCATGGAGGAAAGTTGATAGAGGAACAGTCCCCAAGCAGAGAGTGTCCGTTAGCCGTATATTGCATTGGTAAAGATGGATGGAGTAGATTAGATGATGCTGAGAGTGTAATATAGCTGGTTTGGTTTGGGCTTAATTCCACAAACCCATTAATTGTGGTTTTTATAAACCATGGTCTGTAATATCAGTGGTGGGATCTAACACTTCATTTTAAACATTTTGAAAGCTTCCAAAATGTTGTAGAGGGTATGAGAGAAGGTGAGGACCATTCAAAGTGTGTAAATCAGGCAGCAATATTTAATTATTCATTGTTTGTCCAGGGTAGGTAACATCTCTTAATCTTTTATTATCTTGTCATTTGTGGTCAGCAAATCAACCCAAGACTAGATTAGCCGCATGTACTAGAGCAATTAGGGATAACCTGGCAATGTAATAAACCTTTTAATGATTAATTGATATAATGGCAAGCAATTTTAAACAGGAACAAAAGTGTCATCAGGGTTTTTATCTAAAACTATTACATCCCGTTTCTTTTTGAAACAGCTCAGGCTGTTCCTTCACAGTTGAACAATTGTTCCTACTTAATGAAGCCGTTTTTATTTACATTTAGAAATATAGTAATTCTACTGGTGTTTAGTGCATGTGGAATCAGTTTGATTATCCCTCTTCCCAAGGTAGGAGAGACCTATTCCTATTCCACACCAAGGTGGCAGGAATAACCAACACTCCAGAAGACAAACTCAGGATCCAAAAAGATTTTGACAGATTTGAACAATTGGCCCTATCCAACAAAATGAAATTTAATATGGAGAAAAGCAGTTTTACACCTAGGCAGGGAAAATCAAAGGTACAAGTACAGATTAGGCGAAACCTGATTAAAAAACAGTAACTGTAAGAGGGACCTTGGAATCCTAGTGGACGATCACTTAAACATGAGTTGGCAGAGTGCGGCAGCAGCCAAAAATACAATCCTTGGTTGTATAAACAAAGGCATAGAATCAAAATCATGTGAAGTATTAGTACCACTTTATAAAGCTTTAGTAAGACCACACCTGGAATACTGCATCCAGTTTTGGTCACCACATTACAAAAACGCTGTTGAGACTTTGGAAAAAGTACAAAGAAGAGTAACTAAGATGATTAAAGGCCTGGAGACGAAAACATATGAAGAATGATTGCAGGATTTGGGTTTGGCTAGCCTAAAGAAAAGAAGGAGTAGGGGAGACATGATAGCAATATTCTAGTATTTGAGAGGCTGCCACAAAGAGGAGGGGGTGAAATTGTTCGCCAATGCACCAGAGGGCAGGACAAGAAACAATGGATGGAAACTAATCAAGGTGAGAAGCAACCTGCAATTAAGGAGAAACTTCCTAACAGTAAGGACAATTAACCAGTGGAACAGCTGGCCTTCAGAAGTTGACGGTGCTTTATCACTGGAGATTTTTAAGAAAAGACTGGACAGACACTTATCTGAAATTGTATAGAATCTCCTGTTTGAGTAGAAGACCTTCAAGGTCCCTTCCAGCTCTATTCTGATTCTAATCCTCGTTTTTGGCAGCTGCAGCATATTGCTAGCTCATACTTAAGTCCACTAAGACACCAGGACCCCTCTTAACTATGGGTTGAACAAATTACTGCCTATTTTATACTTGTGCATTTGGATTTTCCTGCCTAAGTGCAGGACCTTGCTTTCCTCATCATCGTACTGCATTATGTTGGATAGGGTCCAACACTCAAGTCTGTCAAGATCCTTCTAAATATTGAATATTGTCCAAAGTGATTACAATGCTCTCCAGTTCGGTATCGTCTGAAAATTTGATGAGTCTCCCTTTGCTCCCCTTATCTAAATCATGTATGAAGATATTGAAGAGCATCTGGCCCAAGGCAGAGGTGCCCCACTGCATGCTTCCCTCCATGTAAATGTAGTTCCATTAAGCATTACATGCTAAGTGCAGTTGGTCAGCCGACGGAAAATTCATCTAATGGTGCTACTGTTTCTCCCACGTTGTAGGTTGTGGTCTACTTCTGTCAAATGCCTTAGTAAAGTCCAAGTAAACTAGATTCATAGCATTTCTCTTATCCACTAATCTAGTCAATTCATCATCAAAGAAAGCAATAAAGTTTGTCTGGCATGATCTGTTCTTAACAAATCCATGCTGGTTTCTAGTGATCACTTTGCTCATTTCTAGGTGCTCACAAATCTGTTGTTTGAATATCTTTTCTAGAATTTTTGCAGGTATTGATGTCAAGCTGATTGGTCTGTAATTTCCTGGATCATTTGTTTTTTCTTCTTCTTGAAGCCTTGGAATCATATCAGTCCTTTTCCAGTCCTCTGGCAGTTCCCTTGTGCTCCAGGAGACCTGAAAGATTTTGCTCCAAGATCACATCTACCAGTTTCTTCAGTACTCTGGGATTTAACCAGGGTTTGAAATGGCTAAACACATAAAAGGCTAAAAAGGATCGTAGCTGGTTTGGTGCTTGGATGGGAGGCATAAAGAGATCCCAGGAAACCAAACCGAAAAAGCAGGCCAGAAGACATCCCTGGCGAACCATTTCTTCTGGCTGACTGCAAAACAGCACATAGAGTCGCTAAGAGTTAACCTTGCCAAAAATAAGATTTTACTTTTTTATGCTTTTTGAAATGAAAAACCCAGTAAATGTATCTTGTATTGATTTATTTATCAGATTGATACAGCCGCCCATTTACAAAAAAGTTACTCCGGTCAGTATTCAGCAGATTATATTTATCTAACACTATTTTGTATTGTGTAAAAAGAAATATTAACTTATTTCACAACAGGGTGGATTTGATTTAAATCAAGATTTAAATCATTAGTAAAAAGGCTTGATTTAAATTAACTTGATATAAATCATAATTTTTAAAGAGCAACTGTCATCTCTGTTCCGCAGCAGTTTTTCCTCTGACCTGCAATTGACTCACCAACAGTCCCAATATTGCAGAATATACAGCTTCATGTTACATAACTAAGCTCCATTTCATGCTGAATAAACTAAATTATTAATGTATTTTAAATAGAAAACTATCTTTAGATAAATTTTTATTCCAAAAGCATTTTATTAAAATAAATTTGATAAAAATAAAAATCCGATTTAAATTTTTAAAAATTTGATTTTTTTTATTTTTTTAAAAAGATTGATTTATATCCACCGTATTTCACAATACTAGTTTATTTTTAATTGCAGAAATATGACTCCTCTGTTTTAGAATTATTACAGTTACTTGGCCATTAACTGGAAATTTGAAAGACTGTTAGCTTTCAGTCAAGATCCCATCGCCTTTTGGCTTTCTACAGTAGAAAAGTTTGGTGGTCCGCAGAGAAATTTTTGTATTTTTGCTTTTTTTTTTTTTTTTTTTTTTTGCACTCACCCTCAAACTATGGCCCCTGGGTCAGATATGGCCCCCTAGAGCAATTAATCCAGCCCGCGCGTGGGAACATATGGCTGCACTGCCCACACACCAACCCCACTCTTAAGGCCGAGTGCAAACCTCACCTTGAGTAGAGCAGTGTGAGCCACATGAGTTGGATTTTGCTTTCCATTGTGTACACCAGATCGGCCCATTGCAAGCTCTCGTCTTGAGGAGCGCTCTCTAAAGTGGTGCTGGAAACTTTGGCTGGGCTCCTCGTGAGATGAGAGCTTGCAAGGGGCCAATCTGGTGTCCGCAATGGAGAGCAAAATCCGGTTGCTCCCTGAACCAGACACTGTTTACTGCTCCGAGTCCCAAGCGGCAGGAAACGAGGGCTGCCTTGCGCCACAAATATACCAAAGCGAATGCTCATGCTGCGCAAGTTCAAGTAGTGCTTCGCTCCCACACTTCTTCCGGCCCTTGTTGGTGCTCCGCACACCTCGGTCTCTCAGGGAGATGCTTGACTTCTTCTCAGCCCCAAGACACTGGCTGGCCCATGAGGTGGGAGAAAGAGAGAATGAGAGAGAGAAAGTAAAAGAGAGAGAATCAGAATGAGACAGAGAGAGAAAGGGACAAAGAATGAAAGAGAGAGAATGAGAGGGAGAAAGCAACAGAATCAGAGAGAGTGAGGGAGAGGGAATGAGAAGACAGAGAAAGAGAATCAGAATGAGAGAGGGGGGAGAGAGAAGGGAGAGAGAAAGAGAATGAGAGAGTGGGGGAGAGAAAGAAAGGGGGGAGAGAAAGACAATGAGAAAAAGTGGGAGGGAGAGAGAGAATGAAAAAGAGGAGAGAGAAAGAAAGAATGAGAAAGGGGGAAGGAGAGAGAGAATGAGAGAGAGTGGGAGAGAGAAAGAATGGGAGAGAGAGAGAGAGAGAGTGGGAGAGAGAAAGAATGGGAGAGAGAGAGAGAGAGAGGAGGGAGAGTGCCTGAAGGACCCCATCCTGTCATTTCAGCAAGTGGTGCGCTGGATTCGTATTAGTGGTCCGCGAAATTTAAAATTATGAACTTAGTGGTCCCTGAGGTCCAAAAGGTTGGGGACTCCTGCTTTAGATCACAGTTTCTCAACCTTGGTGATTTTAAGATGGGTGGACTTCAACTCTCAGAATTCCCTAGCCAGCAAAGCTGGGGTGAGGAAAAAGATGTTTTTGGGAAATTCTGAGAGTTGAAGTCCACCCATCTTAAAGTTGCCAAGGTTGAGAAATACTGCTTTAGATTCTTTCCCATTTGGCATTCTACGTTATTTCATGAATTTGATTTTACATTGTGAGCAAATTGTACATTCATAAACTAAGATACTGTGTTATCATAAACAATAACTTTGAAAACTTTATTATATTAGTATATTATAATATACTATTCTGAAGTAAGAGCAACCATCCGAAAGTGGGAGAATACTACATTTGTCCAGTTAAGAGGCGCCAGGCATCTTCTCTCTGAAAATGTTATGTGTTCATCTTTAGCAGTGCTTAGATGCAGAGATTTAAGATTGGGCATTTCAAGGATTCTGTCTTCTTTTGTTACATCTCTTATTATTTTTTTCATAACAGAAATTACAATTGTATGTCTGTAGATAACCGTCAGTCAACAGTAACAACCTCTAAGCAATTGTTTAATGCATAAGGCTTTTTCTGACCATTTTATTGCTTTACCTTTTCATGCTCTCATATGAAGTTCTTTTTAATAATAAATTATGTTTTTCAGAAGCTGGATGTCTTAAAATAGCAAGTTGCTCCTAACATTTGGCAAGATGATAGCGCTAAATTCAGTTATTTCTCTTGTTTTTTTCTTCTCAAGGATAGCCATTCATATGGTGTGATCATTTTTTCCAGTTTATTTAACTCAAAGGTTATTTTTTTCTGGCTCTCTTCCCTGTGTGTGTCATTCTCAACCGTCCTATTAGCATATGCAGCAAAAGATACTCCTGGGACATTACCAAGAATATAACTTTACTGATAGATCCATATAGGCACAGTAGGAGCAAAGACAGTTCTGACATTCTCGTGCAAAAAAACTGCATAATTAAAATTTCCACTTTTCTCCCTGGGCCACCCACTTTCCATTGCCCACCAATCCAGTGAAATCTCTTCATTTTGGGAAACTGTCTGCTCAGTTGAAAAGGCTCTCATCATTCGAGATGTGTCGAGATTCTCCCAGGTACATGAATTCCTCAATTCCTTCTCAGCCACCTATACCTTCCAATCATGCCCCTCCCCTCTCCCTGGTTTCTATTGTCTGGCTTTGAGTAAAAATGCACAGCAAGTTGGCCATGACATGCCGACCCTCCAGAAGAAATATTAGTCCTACAAGTGTTTCAACATCCTATTGGGGCCAGATGGGTCTTACACTTAGGCAAGAAAAAACAAAAGTACATATATAGACTAGGTGAAACCAGACTTAAGGGCTGTAACTGTGAGAGGGATCTTGGAGTCTTAGTGGATAACCAATTAAATATAAATATGAGCCAAAAGTTTGCAACAGCAGCCAAAAAAGCCAATGCAATCCTAAATTGCATTAACAGAGGAATACAATCAAGATCAAGTGAGGTACTAATACCACTCTACAAAGCCTTAGTAAGACCACACCTAGAATACTGCATTCAGTTTTGGTCACCACACTATAAAAAAAGATATTGAGATTCTAGAAAGAGTGCAGAGAAGTGCAACCAAGATGATTAGGGGACTGGAGACTAAAACATACAATGAATGGTTGCAGGAACTGGGCATGGCTAGTCTAGTGAAGAGAAGGACCAGGGGAGACATGATAGCAGTCTTCCAATATTTGAGGGGCTGACACAGGGGAAGAGGTCAAGCTATTTTCCAAAGCACCTGAAGGCCAGACAAGGAATAATGGATGGGAACTGATCAAGGAGAGATTCAACCTAGAAATAAGGAGAATTTTTCTGACAGTGAGAACAATCAACCAGTGGAACAGCTTGCCTTTGGAGGTTGTGGGAGCTTCATCACTGGAGGCTTTCAAGAAGAGATTGGACTGCCATTTGTCAGAAATGATGTAGGGTGTCCTGCTTGGGTGAGAGGTTGGACTAGATGACCTATAAGGTCCTGTCAGATGTGCCTCCATACAAAACTCAAGAAAGAAACCCCCCAACTCCATGTTTGTAGAGAAAGGTACTTTTTCTGAGCATGAACTGATAGCAACGAAAAGAAAGCAAGATCTGAGGCAATAGGCACGAACATTACATATTGAAAGTATTCCTAAATCCCCAAGGACCCTGGCTGAATGTCCAATCCACAGCTCCCCCAGGTGTCATGTGAGGTACAACTTCAGATGGTCCTGTGCATCTGGTATGCCAGAAGAGTTGACCTTGACTGGCTATCAACATCCATTCAGCTGCGCAGAAGGTGATGAGAATATTCCTCCCTTTCGGTCACATCATGAGACATCTCCATCAGCTCGCTTCCCCCTCCCAAATACCTATACTTGCCCCCCTCCCCATTACTCTGGCAGTTGATAGCAAGCAAGCATCATAGAGGCTGACAGGTCTGTTCCAACTCTATTAAATCAGTTAATCTGTTATGAATAAGGTATCCTTTCCTTAATACTAAATACTGCAACTTCCCTTTGTAGTACCTAGAGTCAAGGATTTCCTTAATCTCAAAATGTTCCTCTCTCTTCATTAGGATGGGAGGGGGAAGGGGCTTCATACCAGACAGTTCTTAACACTGAGCTACAGAAAGGTTTCAATAGACTATACTGAAATACTGAATGAAAAACCTTATTCCACTGTCACCATATTTACAATCCAGAAAATTGGGAAATGTCCTATGTATTTGGGTCCCAACATTTAGCAGAGTTGCCCTAGGTTCAAAAACTTCATGGCCAGATACGCTCCATCTCCTACTCTGAACTTTCTCTGGGGTGCCCTCTTCCTGTCTGTTTGTCTCTTCTCTGCTTCCCTCGCTTTTTCTAGCGCCTTATGCACTGTGACCCATGTGGCTTTCAGAGTATCCATCTATTCAGTCAATGAGGTTGACAAGGGTCTGTCCTGAGGGAGTTCTGGCATAGGCACGGACTCTATCCTTGTGATCACCTGGAAAGGGGTAAATTCAGTGCTACTATGCACTGAGTTATTATAGACCACTTCTGCAAATGGTAGAAGCTCAGTCGAATTGGTTTCTTGATAGTTCACATAATATCACAGAAATTGCTCCAGGACGGAGTTCACACATTTACAAGTCCCGTTCGTTTCAGGATGGGCGTAGCTAAGTCTTTGGGAGGAGCCTCTCAAACTCAGAAATTTCCACCAAAACTTTGACATGAATTGCACTCCCTGGTCTGAGACGATATGTTTCAGGACCCTATGCAGCCGATACACATGCTGCACAAATAGCTTAGCTAAGGACTGGGCTGAAGGAATCCTGGGGCATACTACAAAATGGGCATGTCTGAAAAATAAGTCAGTGTTAGTCCAGATCACACTGTTTCCAGCCCTTTCTGGCAGCTCCACAATAAAGTCCATAGAGATTTCCTTCCAGGGGTTTGTGGGGTTGGCCACTGTCAGCAATCCTGGGAGCTTGCCAGGCAATCATTTCATTGAAGCACATACAGTACAGCTGGCTATGTAAGCCTCTATGTCCTTCATCTTTGGCCATCAGATCTGCCTCTTCACTTTTCGGTTTCAGAAAGTGGTAGCAATACCACTTATTGTGCTATTATATACAGCTTTACAGTGCTTTACAGCACTCTAAGCAGTTTACAGAGTCAGCATATTACCCCCAACAATCTGGGTCCTCATTTTACAGACCTCGGAAGATGGAAGGCTGAGTTAGAATCGAACTGCCAAACTGCAGGCAGCCAGCAGTCAGCAGAAGTAGACTGTAATACTACTGCATTCTAACCACTACGCCATCATGGCTCATAGAGAGTCTTTACAAATCCAAAATGTCCAGCTGCCCTAGTATTATGACTCTGTTGTAGAAACCACTCATATTCTGCTGAAGAATCTCTCAGTGGTTGCCTTAGATCTTTGGCTGGTTGCAATGGTGGTATCCTCTGCTGCCTTGTAAGGACTGGCATGAACTGGATGGGATGATGCGTTGATGATGGGATGAGGGCCTCCTCTTGGGCACTGTTATACAGTGGCATCTGGAAAAGAGTGTCTGCCAGGAAATCCCACCCCCCCCATGGTAGATAGCAGTATTGAAGTATTGAGCCCACCGGACTTAGGTGACAGTTTGGGGGAGGGGGGGGCTGAATTTTTCCAAGTTATTATGGTTTGTCCATACCTCAAATGGAATCTTACTGCCTTCTAGGAACTGATTCAAAATTAGGAGGGCCCATTGGACCACATAGGCTTCTTTCTCCCCAATAGCCCAAAGCTTTTCGGTTTCAGAAAGTTTGCAGGATGTATAGGTGCAGGGCTGCAGCTCCCCTTGGCATTTCTCTGAAGCAATATCATGCCTACAGCTGCATCACTAGCATCTGCCTGCATCACAAAAGGCTCATCTGGATGTTTTAGGAGTGGTTCCTCAGCAAAGAGGCACTTTAGCTTATTGAATGTGACTTGGCACTTGAGAGACCAGTTCAAAGGTTGACCAAGTTTGAGTTTCACCCCAATTTCTTCGTTTTGGGAAAAAGTCTGCTTGGTTCAGAAGGCTCTCATCGTTCAACCTTGAGATGTCGAGATTCTCCCAGGCTACAGACGGTGCACATGAATTTCTCAATTCCCTTCCAGCCATTCATACATTCCAATCGTAGCCCTTCCCCCTCCCTGGCTACTGTTGTCTGGCTGCAAGCAAAAGTTCACAGCAAGTCGTCCATGACAGTCAGTCAAACTACAGTGGGGCAAAAAAGTATTTAGTCAACCACAAATTGTGCAAGTTTTCCCACTTAAAAAGAAGAGAGAGGCCTGTAATTGACATCATAGGTAGACCTTAACTATGAGAGACAAAATGAGAAAACAAATCCAGACAATCACATTGTCTGATTTGGAAAGAATTTATTTGCAAATTATGGTGGAAAATAAGTATTTGGTCAATATCAAAAGTTCATCTCCTTTGTTATATATCCTTTGTTGGCAATGACAGAGGTCAAATGTTTTCTGTAAGTCTTCACAAGGTTGGCACACACTGTTGGTGATATGTTGGCCCATTCCTCAATGTAGATCTCCTCTAGAGCAGTGATGTTTTGGGGCTGTCGCTGGGCAACATGGACTTTCAACTCCCTCCAAAGGTTTTCTATGGGGTTGAGATCTGGAGACTGGCTAGGCCACTCCAGGATCTTGAAATGCTTCTTACGAAGCCACTCCTTCGTTGCCCAGGCGGTGTGTTTGGGATCATTGTCATGCTGAAAGACCCAGCCACGTTTCATCTTCAATGCCCTTGTGATGGAAGAAGGTTTGCACTCAAAATCTCATGGTATGTGGCCCCATTCATTCTTTCCTGTACACGGATCAGTTGTCCTGATCTCTTTGCAGAGAAAGAGCCCCAAAGCATGATGTTGCCACCCCCAGGCTTCACAGTAGGTATGGTGTTCTTTGGATGCAACTCAGCATTCTCTCTCCTCCAAACACGACGAGTTGTGTTTCTACCAAACAGTTCTACTTTGGTTTCATCTGACATTCTCCCAATCCTCTTCTGAATCATCCAAATGCTCTCTAGCAAACTTCAGACAGGCCTGGACATGTACTGGCTTAAGCAGGGGGACACGTCTGGCCCTGCAGGATCTGGGTCCCTGGCGGCGTAATGTGTTACTGATGGTAGCCTTTGTTACGTTGGTTCCAGCTCTCTGCAGGTCATTCAGTAGGTCCTCCCGTGTGGTTCTGGGATTTTTGCTCATCGTTCTTGTGATAATTTTGACCCCATGGGGAGACATCTTGCATGGAGCCCCAGATCGAGAGGTCTTGTATGTGGTCTTGTATATCTCCCATTTTCTAATTATTGTGGTCTTGTATGTCTCCCATTTTCTAATTATTGCTCCCACAGTTGATTTCTTCACACCAAGCTGCTTGCCTATTGCAGATTCAGTCTTCCCAGCCTGGTGCAGGTCTACAATTTTGTTTCTGGTGTCCTTCAACAGCTCTTTGGTCTTCACTATAGTGGAGTTTGGAGTGTGACTGTTTGAGGTTGTGGACAGGTGTCTTTTATAATGATAACAAGTTCAAACAGGTGCCATTAATACAGGTAATGAGTGGAGGACAGAGGAGCCTCTTAAAGAAGAAGTTACAGGTCTGTGAGAGCCAGAAATCTTGCTTGTTTGTAGGTGAGCAGATACTTATTTTCCACCATAATTTGCAAATAAATTCTTTCCAAATCAGACAATGTGATTGTCTGGATTTGTTTTCTCATTTTGTCTCTTATAGTTGAGGTCTACCTATGATGTCAATTACAGGCCTCTCTCATCTTTTTAAGTGGGAGAACTTGCACAATTGGTGGCTGACTAAATACTTTTTTGCCCCACTGTATATCTAACTTCCATTATATAGACAAAAAAACCTCAAAATATTCATCTTTCTCTAAGGATGATCAAAGGGTGACAAAAGTTCATATTGGCAGCTAACTGTATTTTGGTTTTAGTAAAGCAAGTAAATAGCCTGTTCCCATAACAAACAACCTTCCCAAGATGAGACTAAATTGCTATCTAGGGTGGATCCCTGCCTTGCATAGTGACATACAAGTTGCCACCAATAAGTTATAAACAAGGTATGAAGTAAAAATCTTCTTCAAATTGAGTTCAGCTCATGGACACATTGGTGTTGTTTTCTTGTCAATAATGTGGAACTGTTTGTCATTGTCCTTTTCCAGTTGAGCCTTGGGATTCCCTAAAAACCTAAATACGAACCCATCCTCCTTGATTTGACATGATTTGCCTCTTATTTACCTACTACCTTTTTATACATCCATCTCTGTTAGTAACTGTAACCGTGTAAGTTTTCAGTTAATATTATAAAATAATTAGATGCTGTTCCTTTTGTTCTTGCTGAATCTCCTGCCAGATGTTGCCAAGTCTATATACATTGAGGAAGATGCTTTTTCCACATTAGCTGTCTCTATTGTACTTTACAGCCATTTAAACGTTCATTGT
Source organism: Masticophis lateralis (assembly GCA_030761175.1). NCBI lineage: Eukaryota > Metazoa > Chordata > Lepidosauria > Squamata > Colubridae > Masticophis > Masticophis lateralis. The sequence goes on from JAUDYJ010000005.1 coordinate 98,275,031, forward strand.
TCTTATAAACTAAACCTTCAGTGTCTCCACAGAGAATTGTTTCTGATCATTTTGGTAGCCCCAGATCGCACCTTTTCTAGCTCTGATGATAGTTTTTAGCTGAGAAGAACATACCTATGCACAGTGTTGCAAGGGCAGTCCATTATAAATTTGTGTCTTTTAAGGCTTATATCCAACACACTGAACTTTTTTTTATGACTGGCCATTTTATTCAAATATTTCTTTAATATATCTTTTTTGAACCCAATTCATTATTTTAATTTGAAGTCCAGTATAACATTCTATGCTGTGAAGAGTTTTTCATTTGTCTTCAACCTGGCTATCTTACCAATCACTCTCAACATTTATAAAAAGTTAACCTTGATTCCCATTATTGTTCTTAAAAAAATTTATTTAGTGCAGAGGTAGCATACCAAAAAAATCTAGAATCAAGTCCTATTTCTTGGCAACAAGTTACAAAACTTTTGTTAAGCCCAGTGCATACTAGAAGCTGCATGCTTTAAAGTTGGCACAGCTAGATAGGACCTGGGCAAAAATAAAATGTAAATTAAATTAAGTCACTTAAACACAGTTATCTGTGTATTTAACCACTTTTCTGCTTTATTGTATAAACAGAATATCAAAATATCTGACAAAATCTGGAAGTCTTGATGGTTGTCTGTGGCCTAAACTTGTGCACTCTGAAATTTAAATGTCCTGAGGTTGGACAGTGAATAATGGTTGGTTTTCCCTCTTGTAGTGATAAGGTATACATGATATCAAGTCATAAGGTTTACAAGGTACACTTAGTGATTGTTCTAAGTTATGACATACTCTAGGAGTACTTATGACCTGATTCTGAAGTTCCAATGGCCCCCTCCCTCATGGTCACATGACTGTGTCGTATGAAGTTTTTGCTGAAAAGTGGCATTTACTTCTAATTTTGGCAAAACTGTCCCATTATGAACAATTAGTACACTTAACAACTGTAGTGTTCGCTTAACAACTGCAGCATTTGCTTAACAACTAATGGAAAAAAGATAGTAAAATTTGTCGTAAGAGTGACCTGCTTTTTGACTGTCATGACTTACAACCATGATGGGCAGTCTCCATTACGGTTGTAAGTCTAAGACTATCTATATATACTAATACTGTACACATTAGTTGAAAAAGAAGTTGTTTATGAGTTACTTTCAATTTCATGTTGTTTCACCAAAAAAAATTGCATGAAGCTGCAAACAGGATATAACTAGAATGTTTTGTTGAAATCAAGACTATTAGTAATTTAAGAAAAAGAACTATAACGTATCATCTGATAAAGGCAAATATAAAATACAATGAATGTAGTAAGAGTGGCGGTTCACATAGAAAGGTTTATCATGAACAGATGAAAAGTTAGTGACAATGTCACAGTCAATTTGTCTTTCAAATTCAAGTGCTATTTCATTCTTCCTATCTCTGTATCTTTTCCCAGAGCAAAACTCAAGTATCTAAGGCTAGAAAGAAATCTTGCCTTGCTCCACTATTTGTATAATAATGTCAATCTCGCTGAGTCATTGCAATATCAATTAGACTTTATTCCTACATGTCATTCTTAAGACATTCAATGCTATTTCTCTGTATCTCCTGAATCATGAAAGGCTGTGCATATCTGAGTACAAGACCAATAGACCTTGACTGAGATTTGAAATGACAAGAGATTTGAAAGGTAGGTAACTCTTCTTTTGGTATATATTTTTATGTGTTCTAGATTCATTGCTGTTAAAAATCTAACCTCATTTCCAAGACGAAATGGCTTTGGGTGAGGAGCCACCTCTCATGATTCTATGTGGAGTTAATCTTTGCACTTCATCCAAAAGCTGCAGGATTGTGCAGAATACAGTTCTCAGGTTGGTCAGTGGACCATCTGACCATATGCTTGTTTAATATTTGTTGAAACAAGTGCATGTTTCAACAGAAATCCTACAGCTATCACACCAGGTTCGATGTTTTACATAGGATATATACAGTATGAAGCTCTGGTCAACCACTGAGACTATGAGGAAATGTCATACGGATACAGCAGCTCCAGTGATTCTGACTCTCACTGTGGGTATATAGTTTTCTTCCATAAACTAAAAAATGGACCTTCATCCATCTTGTATGGTGATCTTTCCAAATTTAGATGATATTCAGATGTGCCTGACATAATTCTCAATGATGCCTTTGTAACTGGGGAATATGAGGAATTGGCATCCACAATCGTGGAACTCTGCAGTTCATTGTTTATTCAATACCCAGAGTATGTGGTATATCACATCTGCTTGGGGGCTAAAAATGGATAGAGATGGTTGTCAAGCCATCACAAAATTAGTTAGGATATCACTTAGGAAGGAAATTGATTAGCTGTTGCTGAGAAGAATTTGCCATTTTGTTTAGGGTACACGAACTTAATATAAGCTATGCTTTAGCAGGTAATGTGCATACATGGTCAGGATTCTTTTAACAAGACTTGTGATGCTATAAGCTGATTTGCAAATGAAAAGGGTTGGTGGTCATTTTCAACCAACCCCAGACAAATGAACTTGATCCACATGATTTGCTAAGCCATAATGTGGTGCAGGTATCCAGAACACATCTGCAGTATGTCTTCCTATACCAGTGATGGCTAACTTTTTTGCCGTCGCATGCCAAAAGCGGGAGGAGCATGGGAGATCACGGGTGTGTGTGCCCACATCCATAATTTAATGCGCCCCGCCCTCCCGCGCAAGCACATGTGACCACCCCACACTTTCCCCTGCTTTTGGCACGCGATGGCACGATGGGCCCAGAGACCCGTTTTCCCCCCTCCCCAGGCTCCAGAGGCTTTCTAGGAGTCTGGGGAGGGCAAAAACAGCTTTCCCCATCCCCCCGGAGGACTTCCGGTGGGACCGGAAGGCCTGAAAATCAGTTGGCCGGTGCGCGCTGGAGCTGAGCTAGAGCAACATTCGCGTGCCCAATATGGCTTTGCGTGCCGCCTGTGGCACCCATGCCATAGATTCACCATCACGGTCCTATACACAGGCATCCCTTGCTGAATCCCTTGCCCTCACTCTCTTGTAACAGCCAGGCCTTTGGTAGCCACAATCCAACTACTCCTAGGGGCTGCCTGACATCATCCATCCAGGATTTAGGCTTCCCCTCTTCCAAGAATAGCCTTTCCTGGGCTCTTACATCAAGTCCTGAGCCTGAGCCAGGCAGCCCACATATGGTGACTTTCCCATCATGGGAGGGAAAGATGCCTTGCAACAGGAGGCCAGCAGATCCTAGCAGGATGGGAGCCCAATCTGTTAGTGGAAGGCTTGTCAGAATGTGGTTGGATGATTTTAGAAATAGAAACAGGTCCATTTATTTATTATTTTAGACAGTGATGTCAGTACAAAGCTTGAGAATCCCGTACTAAGCCAGAATGTGGTTTCAGTATGATGTATAAGCTATCCATTATTAGAGTTTTTTCCATAAACTGTGCTATGAAATATGAATCTAGGTACTCAGCATTCGTACAACATACTAAATATGCATTAATCACAGCTAAGGCTGTCACCCCTGAAGGTCGCCTTAGTGATTCTATAAAGCAGGATATGAATTGTCAGATCCTTGACAATTTCATGGTATCCCAGCAACCTTTGTGCTGGTGGGCTCTTTGCAAAGATCAGCCCGTCCCCCAAATATGTTGGAACCGACATACGGCGGATGGGAGATAGGAAGCTCTTCCAGCAGGCCTCCCCTCCCCCCCCAAAAAAAATCTCCAGGGGCTTGGAGGGAGAATTGGAGAGGGTGCTCTGGAATTGGTTTTATTTTCCCAGAAGACTACTGGCTACATAACATTAGCCTTTAGTCCAGGCTCGTCAGGTAAATTGACTTATAACAAGCTGTAGTTAAGACATTCCTTTTTAGTCATAACTTGATCCATGGTTTGGACTAGGATGCAGATTACAAGTAGCCCTTGACTGACAACTACAATTGGGAGCAGAATTTATGCTGCTAAGGACGGGGAGTCGTACCAATATGCAACTTTTTTGCCATGGTTTTTAAGCAGATCACTGTAGCTATTGAATCATGCAGTCATTAAATGAATCCAACTTCCCTCACTGACTTTGCTTGTTGGAAATCAGCTGAGAAGGTTGCAAATGGAGTTCAAAGAACCCCAGGATGCTGTAATTGTTGTAAATACATACCGGTAGCCAAGTGCCCAAATTTTGATGAGGATACAGTCTCAGTCGTAAGTGCGAAGACTGGTCGTAAGTCACTTTTCAGTGGTATTGTAACTTAGTTAAATGAGTGATTCTGAGTCAAGGATTTCCTGTACGGGGTTGCTTATTAGGCTGCATGAACCAAATATGTAGCTGCGATTGATGTGTGATTTGCTTGCTTTTCACCTACTGCGGTGCCACATCACATCACATGTACAGTGCAAACATTGTGAAACTGCGTTTTGTGTAATTTAATTGACACAGATGTTCTTGCTTTGTGTTGTGTTAATAAAAATAATTTTAACATCTCACTTTTGCTGCTAAAGGCATGTGCATATGAAATATATATGAGCACTTAGAATGAAAATAGTAACCTTTACAGTTCTGCCCTTTCCAGAGTGAGAAGGTAAAAAGATGAAATGCTCTGGCAAATGGAAGTGTTCCAGATGTTGCATAGAAATAGGCTCTGTTTGTTGCAAAGCAAACATTAACAACATAAGATTTTTACATCAATATAATGTAATTTAAAATGAAAATATAAATTAAAACTAGGATTTCACTTATATTTTACTCATTACAGCTCGCCAGTTTGCATTCTATTATGTCTGATCATATTGCTAATAACATGGAAAAAAAGATAAATGGAAATGGGAAGTTTCATTACAATATAAAATTCCCCTTGTTCATTCTGTTGTTCCTTGGGCTTCAGAGGCTATTTAGAGGTGTTTATTTTTTCAGCTTTTCTCTGTAACTGGTTTTTGTTCCTGCTTCTGCAGGAGAATGCTAATTGAGTTGACCTTTGCGATTGATGCTTGGCCAAAGGCTTAGAGCTCCTGATGGCCAGCAGGACTGGGGGTAACGGCCCAGGGAACACTCCCATGTGCCTCACGGCTCAGCGCCAGTAGGATAAATATTCACATGTCCCTTTGCCATGTCCCTTGGCTTTTGCTGTGCTAATTTAACAACATTTCTTGAAAACTGGTTTATGTCTCTGCCTTCTGCTGTTAGGAAAGAGTTAACTAATTCAGGAATCAAATTTAGGCACGATTAGAAGTGGGAAAGGAAGGAACTTAATTTGGTCCTTGACCTGCAGAATGGGGCCAAAAATGTTAAGAGTTGCCTTGCTTTTATACAGATAAGAAAACAATGAGGTCATACCCAGTGCTTGACCACTACAGAATACGGCAAGACAAGTTAGGGCGGAAACACACCAAGTAATAAGTACTATGCCCTGGGATATTCAACATGCTGAAGGTAGATGATCTGGATGAGACGATAGAAAATTATGTTTATCAAATTTGCAGAGTGGGAGAGAACCTTGGAGGACAGCCTCAGGTTTAGGAAGATTACAAGAAGCTGGAAATATGAGCAGAAACCAGAAAAAGAATTACGGTCCTCAGCTTATGACCATTTGTTTAGCAACCATTCAAAGTTACAATGGCACTGAAAAAAGTCACACTTAATGATTGCTGCAACATCACACAATTGCAACCCATGTGCTTGGCAACTGGCTCACACCTACAGCAATTGCAGCATCCCACCTGATGTGATTGCCATTTGTGACCTTCCCAGCTGGCTTCCAACAAACAAAGTTAAACCAGCAGGAAAGATTTCAAGTCCCAGCCACATGATGTCTTACTGAATTATCGTGACAAAAAAGGGCAAAAAATCAGCTGTATTTACACGATTGCTCACTTAACAACTGAACCACTTAACACTGAATTTTTCAGCCCCAATTGTGGTCTTAAGTCCAAGACTACCTGTAATTTCAAAAGTGCACGTGCAAAGTCCTACACTTGAGTAGGAAAAAATAAAAGACTTGTGTATAAAGTGAGGGAGACCATACTGGGCAGCAACATATACAGTAAAAATTGAACTGTCTTCATGACTCACAAATCGAATATGAACCAAAGGTTTGCTGCAGCCCCCACCCCCCAAAAAAACCCCAAATAAACTCTGTGCGCGCGCACACACACAGAGGATATAAAGACTTTTCTAAAGGAAGAGCAGAGAGTTTCAGGAGGTAGGCTTTCCTTCATTGGAAGGATTTCAACAGCAATTCGATCGCCTTCTGTCAGGTATGCTGGAGGGGTGAATGCCTGCTTTAGACATGTGATCTGGACTAAATGACCACTGAGCTCTGCACATGTTTTAACAAATGAAGTGGCATCATTTAATCATATAGGTTAAAGAGTTTTTGAGTGGCTGGGTCTAAACTTCGCTCTGCCATAGATGTGGGAGAGATACCGGCAGCTTCCCCAGTTGAAGTTACCCAGACAAAATCAGCCTTTATTCCCTGTATAGTTTTTTTTTTATTTTATTGTATTATTGTATTGTATTATTTTTCAATTCTTGTAATACATTCTTCAATTTCAAGAGCCTGGTTGCTCAGCAGATTAAAAGCATTGTGATTAATTCCAGCTGTCTGCAATTACTGTAAGTTTGAATCCCACCAGGCTCAAGGTTGACTCAGCCTTCCATCCTTTCTAAGGTAGGTAAATTGAGGACCCAGTTTGTGGGGGCAATAAACTGACTTTGTATAAATATACAAAAGTATGAAGGCTATTGCTTAACGCATTGTAAGCTGCCCTGAGTCTCTGGAGATGGGCGGCATATAAATCAAATTTTTAAAAAAATTTTTTTTCAATTCTTGTAATAAATTCTTCAATTTATTATATTGTATTTGCAATTCTTGGATTTAATATGCTTCAATTAGCTACAGAAGCATACTGTATTAGTCCAACTACTATTACTAACATCTGCAGAAATGTTATGTAAAAGTGAAATTCATGCAGTATTTTAAGCTTTTAGAAAGCAGATTTCTCCAACCTAGTGTTTGACTACAACTCCCATCATGCTTACTCAGTGGAGTTTAGAGAAAGCATCATTGTAACCACTAACCAAAATGGAATTTCTAAAACAACTCGTAACTATAGGAGTCTCTTTTGTGATGGAAATATGGCAACAGGCGATTGAACAGAAGCTCTTCCTTACAAGGTCCAGGTAGTGCTACCTCATAAGTGATGAAGATTCTTGTTAGAGTTTCATTTTCTTTTCAAAATTAAAATTCTTGGGTTTGATTTTTCAAGTTAGAGCTGACCCTGGCTCAGATTAGTGAAGGTATGTCTTTCTATACAAAGTTACCTCCTGACAAGAGAGAGTTTTTCGAAAAGGTCATTCTCTATTGACTTTACTTCCTGCAGTTGGGCAACTCATTGGCCCGTTATCCTCTTATCTTTTAAGCATCATCAGGCAAAGTCCTTCTGTACACGACTGTATCAAAGTTATTTAAATTAAGGATCTAAATAAATCTTTTGCCTTAGTCATCTCATATTTCCTGTTTGGGATATTTTGGATAAAATGTTTATTTGGTTAGTAAACGGGCTATTATATTGAAAACTCCATTTCCTTCACAAAAAATGGTGTAAAGTTACTTGGATTCCTCCCCCACTTCACTACTTCACTATTATTTTGTCTTGTCTTTATTTTGTAACATAATACGTTGAAAGTTACACTTAAGAAGTAGGAGAAAAATGTAAGGGGGGAGACAAAGGGGAAAAAATATCACACATCAATTCTGAATAATCAATAAATGAAATATTTTTCCTCTGGTAGTGGCTAATAACCAAGCACTTCCAAGAGAGGCTTATGAAAAGGATTTGTTTTCTTTTGAACTATTAGAAAAGAGTTCAGTTTAAAAGATCAGTAAGTCCTTAATATTACTATATTTTAAATTTCCTTTTTTTCCATTATAAAAGCAGCAGCATGCAGTCTATTCTATGTATTTTCATTTGTTTGTTCATTAATCCTAGCCCTAATGGATATATCCTGTTTCTAAGCACTTTGCTACTGAAATTTGGAGAAGTTACACAGAATCACCTGGTCTCGGGTAAAAGAAGGAAGAGACGGAGGCTGCATGGATGCCTCAAGAATGCCATACAAGTTAAGGGGCTAGCATGCCTAGAGTGCCCTAGGGTAGTGTTTAGCATAGTATTTAGCAGATGAGAAGGTTGAGAAAGATCCTGCAACTCCTAGCACAATCTTCTAATAGCTGAAAAAGCAGACTTGTACATTCTTAATGGGATATTTTAAAAGAATAATGTTCTTTATTTTTTTTCTTAATGGATATCATTTTCATGAAATTAGTCTTTGAATATGATACAGATTCTATCTGTCTGTCTGTCTGTCTGTCTATCTATCTATCTATCTATCTATCTATCTATCTATCTATCTATCTATCTATCTCCTGGTTTCACAAAAAATGCTACACCAAGAGTGTCACTATATATTCATGTTAACATGTTATGTCAAATAAATCACAGTATGCTGAGACAACAGCTGGGTTTCTCATGGATACTTAACCCCACACTGATCAGTCCCACCATAACCAAATCTAGCAAAGTTGGGCAATTCTAGTCTCATACCGCATTTGTGATAATGGAGTTTCTGAATAAGGATGAACTGAATAGGAGCCATGCCATCAGGGCTTTCCTCACTATTCTACTTTTTCAGTAAAGACAGAGCGCATGAGTTTTGCAGACGAGCCTCTTTAAGGAAGGAGGGTCTGAAAAGCACTAATGACAGGATAGATTTTTCAAGCAAGTGGAAAATGGAAAGAATGAAGGGTTTCTTGGTCCCTGTTGATATATGTGGTGAATCTGTGAAGCAAATGAATAATATATAAGGCCTTCTGTTTGAGAGGGCATTGAACTAGAAGACCCCCAAGGTCCCTTCCACTTCTGTTATTTCTATGTTCTTATTAGGATCAAAAGTAATTCAGAGTATAATTAATCAGAGGACTCCTGTTCCCAAAATGTGCAGTTTTTTCTGATTCCCTGTGTAAGTAAGGCAGTATCTTTAATATTTACTTTCCAAAACTACATATTTTGTAATTTATTGTTTGGAATATTATAAGCAATTATTGTGAACCTCTGCATTTGATGAATTTCAAAGAAAATCTGTAGAAACATTTAATTTAGCTGTACCGGAAAGCACTTGTGCAGCATCTTTTAAGAAAAGTATCAACATGTGGTAGAGCCTATGAAATAATACAGTATTAAAACGTATAAAGTAATAATCCCATCTACAGCAAAAATGCCGGACCATCAGTTTATGATTCTTAGCCATTTATTTTTTACAACATAGATTAGACGGATACTGTAGAATTAATTTCACTGAACATCAACAAAGCATAGATAGATCTAAGTATTAGGGATTTTTCTTCCTTTTAGATTATTCCTAAGAGAAACTCGAAATAATCAATAATAGTTGAAGAGACAGCTCACTTTCTATTAGAAGTAAGCAAAGCAGGAAATTGCTTTTTTCCTGTACCTGAACAGAATGTCTTTCCTCCTTTTCCATAATATTTTTTTCTGCAAGGAAGGGAAAAGATATGCAGATAAAAATGTTGGCTGAAGATATAAGCCGACCTTTGAAATGTTTATATCCTATTTTTCTCAGACCAGTTCTGGTGTAGTGGGGTATGTGTGTGTGTGTTTTGCATTCTTCCCATCTACTGCCACTTTCTGGTTACCATGGAGAATCCAATGTTGGCTGCATTCAGGCAGGTTGCTGAATAGCTCTGAGGTTGATAGATGGTGAGAATCGTTCATCTCTCTACCTCCCTCCCTTTCCAAACACTGCTCTGCTGGCAGTTTGAGCTTTCACTTGTCAGAGAATGGCTGTCAGAGGCATCTGAAAGAGAGGCTGAGAGCTTTGTGCTGAGAGGCTCTCTCAGTCCTGAGGATGAGAGCAGCCAGGGTGGGAAGTTCCTGGAGATTTAACTACAGAACATCAGCCAGTGAGATAGCTGAAGCTTAAATGTTTAGATGCATGTTGGGCTTTTTCACATGCAAGCCATGCACATTTTACCAAGCACACAAAAACATCCGGCTTTTTACCCATTTCTTGGGGCTCCATTTCTGGTAGTGATGCATTCTTGGATAGATAAAAAAAGGTAAGTTATTTTTTGACCTCAGAATTAAATTGCATTTCTTGTTAAATTGGCCCTGCTTAACTGATATGTATTCATCATTTTTAATTCTGGGTGGTTTAGACAATACAGTATATATGGCTGAAATATATGACAGCAAGCCGGGTTCGGTTTTTCGGTTTTCTTACTGTATTCATTGTTCGAAGTTATTTAGAAAGTCCCCATTCTTTTTTAAGAGGAAGTGTGGATGGTATTCTTTAGTTCTACATTATTTATGCTCAAATGAGAATCCATATAAATATTTAGCTGTATGGTGATAATTTTATGGCCCTCCTGAACAAAGGTGTGGCTCATATTCTAACCTTAATAGAAAAACTTTCAGAGAAGTACTGTATGGAACTTGTAGAGAAGCCAGTCATAACTCAAAGTGGTCCCATCATTTGAGAAGAATTATAATTTCAAATCAGTGGTTAGGTTTGTACATAATTGTAAACTAAGATTTTTTTACGATTCATTTCTGAATAACAGTGGGCTGGGGTTTACATATTACATTAAGCCAGAATTTAGTTCTCATAGTGCACTTAGCCAAAAGTTAACAAATGACATAGTAACTGAGTGCAGTATGAGAATCCAGTTTACATAAAATCATCTTCATTATAGTAGTAATGCAGTTCTATATTGGGGAGAGGAGGCTTTATCTACTTCTCAGAGTTTTGATTTGCACTGGTATTTCAAAGTTTTTTTGATGTTATATTGCTGTCATTTCATTGGAAGTTTCCCACAGCAAGGCTATTTCCTGTCAGACTGGTAACTTCCGGAGTTGCTAATTGGCATCTGCTTTTGGACTATAGAGGTCCTGGGGGATACTGTCTTAATTTGATCCTTGATGAGCTTTTGGGAGAAAGAGGCTTTGAACTATAGGATGAAGTGTTATTGATGAAAACGTACTTCTATTTTTAAGCAAGCTCCTTTTGAGCTTTCTGATTTTGAGATTACATCTTTATTGCCACCTTTAGCAAATGGAATAGCATTATCAACTCCACCCTTCCACCAGGGGGTGGAACCTATGCTTGAACCTGCAGTTAACAATGAATACCAATTCTTCTTTTGGGAGAAGCAGCCCTCTTTTCACCACATACCAAAAACAGAAGTTTGTAGGTGGGTCCACTAACAAATTAATGCTTTAAAATACAAAATAAATTACATGCTTGTAAGCCTCTTGGCAGAGCTTGTTTATTTTTTTTTAACCTATGCGTTATTTTGTTCCTTTCTTCTGACAAGAGGTGATTTAATTAGGCTTGAAGATGTCAGGGATGCTTTTCACTTAAACAAATGAGAAATTATGACCTACCTACTTGGCTTAGGAGAGTAAGAATTTCCATTCCTGTAGTTCAGCCAACCAGAATCTTCTGCCTCACTACCCCTACTGTGAGCCTGGCCATTATCCCATAGGAGAGATTTTGTTCCAGACATACCACCATCAAGTATCAATGAATTTGCACTTTTGGGATATCAGTTTGTTTTCTTATTAATATGCTTGGACAGCTATTACAAGTTGGTATTATCTCTTAAGGCTGAAAATCAAACTAGGCAAAAAGTTACAGTAATTGGAATTGTACTGCCTTAAAAACTCAAATTTTCCTTCTTTTAAACCCCCAGCTGAGTTCCTACATCTTCAAGAGAAGCTATGCTGAACACATATATGGCATATTCATTAATGCCATATATGTGTTCAGCATAGCTTTTTACAAGCTGTATTTGGATTGACTTTAAAAGATGCTGGCAAATTTTCCAGCATGCTGCTCCTCCAATCCATCGACTGGGTTCTTCTCCTCGTATTGAGTGCATAATTTCTCTCCATTCTGGCTGACCATGCTCACTCTGTGACATATTCTCCAGTCTTTCTCACTCAGTGACTGAGGAAACTTGTCTTTGCCTTTCTCTCGTGCTTGAACTTTCTGGCTGACATTATTTAGCATTTAGATTTGTTATTTTGGTTTGTTATTTTTGTGGATTCCTTTAGCAGCCTGAATATTTTTGTTCTTTAAGGAGCTACTCCAAGGGATTAATTTAGCTGCGTGGTGGTGGGGTTGTTAGCGCGCTTGGGGCTCCAGGCTGCTACGCCCTTTTTCTTTCCCCTTTTTGGTAAAGCCCCAGGACTTTGGCAGCGATCCGGATTCCGACCCAGCTGGGCGGATCCATGTTCAATTAGCCGCTGGCGCTTCATTAAGCTACCGGTGAGCCAGTACAACCACGAGCGCCTCAGCTCCACTATTTTAAAGCGGCTCCAGAGTCCCTGCCTATGCTCGCAGGCAAACTCTGACGTCCAGGCTTCTCCTGCAGCACCCCAATCTTCGCCACATTTTCCGCAGGACAGCTGGCTAATTATCGGACCGTCGGTAGTCGCAGCCGCCATTTTGCTGACTTTGTGTACTAGCGGCCGCCATTTTGGACTCTCTCCTGAGCGATCTCACCAGCAGCCGCCATTTTGGACTCTCTCATGAGCGATTTCAACGGTGATTGTCATTTTGGAGTGCCATAAACTGCCGGGCACCATTTTGGATTTGAATTTGAGGCTTGAGGTACCGTTCTAGTGAGGGGCTATCTATTGGGCTGCGGAGGGGTTGTTAGGCTCTCGTGGAGGGCTACGCCAGTGTGCCTGGATATCGGAGAGGTTGGGGGTGTGATAACTCCGTGGGCGGCTGCCTGGGGGTGATTGTATCAGGTTGCTATCAAGCCTTGCTGGTCCTGCAAACCGCTTACCCCAAGTCTGCCTACTCCTATTGCTTGAGACCCTGAGTTGATGACAGAGATGGCAGACTCTGATTTATTGTCAGATTTGGAGCAGGAAATTGATCCTCCTCTCAGCCACGACAAACCTAGAGCTGACTCAAAATGACCTAGACCCAAGGCCTCAGCCTCATCAGCCCGGGTCTCTCATTCAAAGCCCTTGAGACATACTAAGACTGAGCTGAGGTGCCATAAGGTGCTTGAAAAGCAGTTTGATAAGGTCAAGAAGGCCAAAGGCCGATTGCCAATTTCTCAGGAGGTACCACAGTCTTTGGCTACATCTACTACTGTGGCCAAGAATAGTGATTTACATAGAGAGGAGCCTTCAAATTGGAGGGCCCCGGGCCCTTTTATATCTAACCTCCAATCTTCAAAGGCAGTTTCCACTTCATTGCCCAACGTCTCATTGGTGCCCCAGCCTGACCAGTCGGTGAGCACTAGACCAGTGCCTGAGGCGACATTTACTCCAATAGCTGCAGGGCTCTGGCCGGAGGAATCCGCCCCTCAACTAGATTTACAAGCCATGCTTTCTGATGCCTTGGCAAAGATTTTAGCGGCCGGTTTACAACAGGGCCCCTGCACTGCAAATCCTTCTGTGGATAACCTGCAACCTCAGGTTCGCACGGCTCACCAGTCTAAACTCTCCGTTGCGTCTCAAGCAGATTATACATCGTCAGATGAGTCTGATCAGACCATGGATGGTCCTGAAGATTTAGAATTTTCTGAAGATGAAGGCCTTCCACCCGAAAAGCCTGTGTTCGCTGGCCTGTTTCGCCCATCTGTTTTTAAATCCCTTTTGCACAAGGCAAAGATCATGACCCAGTGTGGTTTGATTACGTCTCCATCTGACAGTGCCAAGCAGGCTGTAGCACCACATGACGCTTTGTTCCAAGTATCTGTTGTGGCCCCGTCCTCTGAGCCTGTCCCTTTGGAGGAAGGCAGCTCTGAGCAGGAGGAAGAGGAGCCAGCCAGATCTCCCAGCCCTCCCCCTCTGGCACCGGCTCAGGTGCCAGCTGAAAGAGAGCCAAGTAGTGGGGAAACAGGTGTCTCAGATGAGAGTGAGGGAGAGACGTCATTCCTGGACGCACGCCAAAGAAGGCGAGAGAAAAGGGTACTGCAGCTGCGGCGTATGAGGAAATCCTGAGTCATTGGATTGGAGTCACAGGATCAATGACTCACTGGACCACACCCAGAAACATATCTATATAAGACAGTACGGTGGGTCACGAAGTTCGTGACGAACAAAGCTAAACAAACGGAGCAACCTCGTAGTCTTGGAAGCTGGATGAACGGCAAAGCTACGTAGGTGATTTTCTTGTTTGTGTAAACCAATAAAGTCCTTGGCAGACGGTGTGCATATCGCTGCCAAGGTTGAGATAAGAACTGCGGAGTGTGCCAAGTGATTCTTAACCCTCGGCTGGCTGTGTTTTTGTGGGTCTCTGAAGGGGGGGGACAGATCAGTATCCTGGCCTGACAAGGATGTCATTCCCTGCCCTCCACTCTTTGCTGACGTCGTCCAAAGTGCATTCGCCAGCCGGGCTCTTTGACAGCCCCAAGTGGGCTGGCAAGTGACTTTATTGTGTGGCCTCGGAGTTTTGAGGAGATATTGGCCTTGCCAACTGTGGATGCGCCAATTGCCAACCTCACCTCTTCATTGGTTGTCTCAGCGGATGTTCTTGATGCTTGAAGTTGGAGGAGCGGAGAGCTGAATTGGGTTTCCGAAAGGTGCACCAGGCAGCAGCTTGGGCAATCAAGGCGGTTACGGCGACCTTCTTTTTTAGCAGGGCCTCGTTAATCTGTCAGTTGCAAGAGCGTCTCCCAATGAGACGCGCATTCATCAGGACATCAACAAAATAGTTGCAGCTACGGAGTATTCAGCAGATGCCTCCCTGAACGCCACCAAGTTTGCATCCCGCGCTTTGGCTTCTTCTGTCACCAATTGGTGTCTGTTCTGGCTCCAGAACTGGAGAGCAGACTCTAAAGCAAAGTGGAGACTGGCCTCTTCAGCATACAAGGGACCTTCATTATTTGGAGCACCCCTTGAACCTCTTTTGGTGGGGGATAAAGAGAAGTGGAAGATCCTCCCATCTTCTTTTTGGAGACCAGAGCGCAGATATGTGTCTTACAGCCAGCACCAGCCCTTTCGGGCTGTCACCAGACCCAGTGAGTCCTACAGTCAGCGACCCTTCGTCCAAGCTTCAGAACGGGCCTCGGATAGGCAATCCTTTCGAGACTGTTCGCGCAGTCAATCATTCTCCAAACGACCCTCCTGTGTAGGCGGTTTCCGTGCCGCTAAATGGGGCAAGTGACTCTCAGCCCTTAGAGCCCATTGTTGGTCGCCTCCAGCAGTTTCATCATCAGTGGGCCCGCTCAACGCAGGAGGAGTGGATTCGTCACACAGTGCGGCAGGGACTGTCTCTGGAATTTCTAGGAGCACCCACCAGAGGTTTCCGTTGTTGCCCGGTTCCCCACCTACTCCAACAGCTTCAGTTGATGGAAACCGAAATAGATAATCTGCTGGCCATCAGAGCAATAGAACCGGTCCCCAAAGACCAGGAGATGGCCGGTTTCTACTCCACACTGTTCCTGGTGGCCAAGGCTTCGGGGGGATATAGAGGCATCTTGAACCTGAAACAACTGAACAAATTCATCTTGTATCGAAGGTTCAAGATGCACTCACTCAGATCGATCTTGGCGTGCATCAGGTGCAACGACCTTCTGCAGTCTGTGGACCTCCGGGAGGCTTACCTGCTCGTCCCTATCCTCCCGGCATATCGACAGTACCTGAGATTCGAATACAACAACCATCATTTCCAGTACTGGGCAATGCCCTTTGGGCTGTCCTCTGCTCCCAGAACTTTCACCAAACTGGTGGCAATAATAGCGGCGTCGCTATGGTCTCTCCCAATACGTCTGCTTTGTTATTTAGATGATATACTCGTCCTTTCATAGTCCACGGCTCAAGCCAAGGCGGATATGGAAGTGGTGATCCGGGAATTCCAGAGTCACGGCTTCACAATAAACTACAAAAAGAGTAATCTGATTTCGACTACACATCTGTTTCATTTGGGAGCGGTGATCAATACGTCCAAGGGGCAGGTATTCTTATCACTGGACAGAATTCACAACCTCAAGACCTTAGTGGAGCAGATAGAGGCCTAGAGGAGAGTACCTCTTCTTCAACTGTGACAACTGTTGGGGAAGTATTGCTATCATTCCCTGGTCACGCAGACACACGAGGCCACTGCAGTGGGTGCTACTTCCATTCCAGAAGACAGGGCACAGCACCTCTCAGTCCCCAATTGTTTTGCCGCCTCAAGTTCGGCTGTCTCTGACGTGGTGGACGTCTTCAGCGATTCTGCAGGGTTGCGTGTTCCTAGGGGTAACTTGACTTGTCCTGACAACAGACACAAGCCTTGTGGGTTGGGGTGCCCACCTGTCAGACCAAGTAGTCCAGGGTCGTTGGTCAACATCGGAGAAGGCGAACAGCATCAATTGGCTAGAATTGAGGGCTGTTCGCGTCGCCCTGAGGCACTTTGGTCCCATCTTAGAGGGCCAACACGTGTGGATCCAGACGGACAATATGACGACCAAAGCCCACATAAATCGCAAGGGGGGCACGCGTTCCAAAAGACTGATGATAGAGACAGAATGCCTTTTGGCCTGGGCGGGAAAACACACAGCGTCAATAACAGCAGTTCACATCTCCGGTGTGTCAAATACACAAGCGGATTGGCTGAGTGGGGAGCGCATCCACCCGTCTGAGTGGCGACTACATCCAGACGTTTTCATAGAGATAATCCGCCGCTTCGATCATCCGCTTGTGGACCTATTCACCACCCCTCAAAATGCACACCTACCTCGTTTCTTCAGGCGGTACCAATGTGCGGGAGCAGAAGGCTGCAACGCCCTACGATGCCCGTGGCCCTCCGGGCTGCTGTACCCCTTCCCCCCCTTCCACTGATACCACAAGTGATGAAAAAGTTGTTGGCAGAGCAGGCGGAAGTTCTATTAGTGGCTCCTCTCTGGCTGCGCAGACCATGGTACGTGGACCTCGTGAGCTTGTCGGTGTCTCCACCATGGGCAATTCCTCAGCATGTGATTTTTCTTAGCCAGGGGCTCATCGACCATCCAGAGCTTCAGTGGCTCTGCTTGACCGTCTTACATTTGAGAGGGTCCTGCTGAGGAAAGACAGGCTTTCTGAAGAGGTAACTGAGGTCATCCAGTCATCCAGACGGCCCTCCATGACACATATATACCAAGCATCATGGAGAGCTTTTACAACTTGGTGTTCAGCGCACCATGTGGATCCAACATCTGCCGACATCCCGGATGTGTTGGATTTCTTGATGGATGGGTTATCTAGAGGTCTGGCACCGGCTACCTTGAGAAGACAGGTCGCAGCTCTCGCAACGGTACTTTCTTGTGAACCGCACCGTTCCCTCTCACAGAACCCCCGTATCAGAGGATTTTTACATGGAGCCACCAACATTTCTCCTCCAGTGGTCCACAGATACCCGTCTTGGGACTTATCACTCGTGCTCCAGGCACTTACATCACCTCCATTCGAACCGCTGGGCTCCATTCTGCTTAAATTTCTTACCTTCAAACTTACCTTTTTGCTCGCCATCACATCTGCGAGAAGAATCTCGGAATTGACAGCATTATCGATCCACAAGAATCTATGCATATTCTACTCGGATAGAGTTGTAATGAGGTTAGATCCTTCATTCACACCTAAAGTTAATTCCTGGTTTCAAAGATACCAGAAGCTAGTCCTCCCGAACTTTTGTCTGGATCCACGTAATCCCAGGGAGCAGAGTTGGCATATGCTGGATGTGCAATGGGCCTTACGGAGATACATTAGAAGAACGGCTTCATTCTGACTTTCGGAGGCCTTGTTAGTGTCATTTCATCCAGTGTTGATGGGAAGGAAGGTTTCCTCGACTACTGTAGGCTGTTGGATTAAAGCCTGCATTGCGACAGCATACGACATCAAGGTCAAACCGGTTCCAGGCAGGCTTTATGCACATTCGACCCGTAGTGCAGCGAGAACGGCGGCCTGGGCCACACAGGCATCCATTCTTGATATTTGCCGAGCAGCCACATGGGCGTCGGCTTCGTCTTCGTCTTTCATAAGACACTATAAAATTGACTCCTTTGCGTCAGCGGAGGCTTCATTTGGCTGTCAAGTTTTACAGCAAGTGGCCACCTTGCAAAACTCAGGAAGCAGTCAGCCTCCCACCCAGAATGTTGAGCTTGGGTATATCCCAGTCGATGGATTGGAGGAGCAGCATGCTGGAAAACGGACGTTGACTCACCTGAACGTCCGTTTTCAGAACGCTGCGACTCCAATCCATGCCCACCCTGTTGGGGCTTCCTGTTCCTGGAATCCTGTTCTACTGTTTAATTGTTGTTGCAGTTCCTAGAGGTTGGTTCCTGTGCCTTCATGAGGAAAGACTGGGGAATATGTCACAGAGTGGGCGTGGTCAGCCAGAACGGAGAGAAATTATGTACTCAGTACGAGGAGAAGAACCCAGTCGATGGATTGGAGTCGCAGCGTTCTGAAAATGGACGTTCAGGTGAGTCAAAGTCCGTTTTAATTGTTTTAAAATGACAGTGCTTCAGTGTTGAATAGGATAGGCTGCACGAACCCTCATCTAGAATTTCACTGGCTCGTAGTTATGCATCTACCCCAAGGTATCCTGTTTTTGTTTTGTTTTGTTTTTTCTTTGAAAGGCTTGTAACTGTGACCCAAAAGATTAAGACCAAAAGGTAAGAATTGCCTGCACTTTTTTAAAAAAAATTGATTTATATGCCGCCCTTCTCTGGAGACTCAGGGGGGCTTACAATGTGTTAAGCAATAGCCTTCATACTTTTGCATATTTTATACAAAGTCAGCTTATTGCCCCCACAAACTGGGTCCTCACTTGCTGAATCCTACTGCTTAAGACCTCACCATAGGTTAAAACCTTTTTTTCTGTTTGGTATCTATATTTGAAGCATCCAGGAATATCAAAATCCTCCTCCTTTTTTTGGCTTTCATCTCTCACACTAAAATGTTCCTCTCCTGAAGAAATTTTGAAGGTGTGTGGATTTTTTTTTGAAGTATTGAATAGTTTTATATACTTTTTATATGCATAACACTGAGTTAGCAGTATTTCAATAAAAGAGTAATAAATTTAGCCAGGTGGATTGTTTCTTTGTGGCCTGAGAAAAAAATGAAATTTTGAGAGTATGGTGAAAGGAGAGGGGGAAGGGAATCTTGTTTGGCTTCTCACAAAATGTCTACTGTTGTGGTGTGAGCCTTTGTCTGCCACATGAACTGTTCCAATTACTGTTTTAATCTATTAATATGCAGAGCTGTATAAATTTCTCCTACAAACTCAGTGCAAAATTCTTGACATTATTCAATTTTAATGTCACAGCAGAAGTGGGTTAGATTGAAGAATAGTGACTCACCCAATAATTTAATTCTGGAATACTCCAGTCTGTGTTCAAGACTGTGTCTATAGCTTGTTCAGAGATAAGCAAAATTTTACCATCAAGGAAGAGCACTGGAACAATGACTAAAGGGTTGGTTTGGGACTTGGATAGCTATAAAGCAGATACTTTCTTCAGGTGGGAACTCCTGGAATGACTAGTTCAAACTCAAAAGCTTGTTCTGAGAATAAAAGTAAGAGAGACCTTTGATGTACTGCCTGTAGTAAAATGACAATAATAGCAATAATATGGTGTAAAAGCTCATAGTTACTATCCAGAAGCTGCTGTCAGGAATATTTATACAGTAAAATCAGTCCCGTCTCTATATTCAGCATGAGAAAATTCCAACAGGTTAGATGTAAAAACTGAACTAAACTGTCTTTACTTCATATAAACATGTTCACACATGGAGATTGTTATAATTTCTGCAGTATAATATTTTTAAGTGTGATCATTTACTAAACATTCTGTACTTGGGTCATAGACAGAAAACCCTCAGAGCTATTCAAGAATTAACACAGTGTATATTGTAAGCTAGTATTATTTAGGGGAGAAACAAAATCTGGGAAAAAGTTTTATCCAAAAATATTGTAGAAAATGAAGCAAATATAAATGTTTTAAAAAATGTTATCTGAATGAATACAGAAAGATGGAGTCTCAATCTAGATTCTTTTAAAAATATTTTTAATGCCTCACAGTGCTTGTGAGCCTGAGTGTGCCACTTCTAGATTTTTTCAGATAAACTGGAGAACCATTTATGCAGCAGCTCAGATGAGCTACAGCCCTCTGGCTAAGCCACTTCAGACAATGAAAGAATGTCGATAGGAAGAGGAAGAATGTGCTTGACTTATCATTGAACGATAATGAAAAAGTTCAAGATTAGTAATGTGTGGCCAAAGACAGATCAGCTATTAATTACGTTGAAGAAAAAAATGATCTGGAAAGTTTGAGCAAAATAATTTCTGCTAGATATTTTAAGGAGTGGTAAAAATAGTTCAATTAACCATCTCCACACCAATGTCTGACTTCAGTATTTTTCCTGGTATTTTTTGCTCCAGCTTCCTTAAATATGCTAGAAACATTAAATCATTTTTCGGGGGGGGGGGGCGGACAATGTACCTGGAACTGGGTAAATAATTTTAGATTATGGCTTCAGTTTCTTACCTTTTTGTTCAAGATGCAAAAAAGCAGTTTGAATGCTAACATGTACAATTTAAGTGCAACTGATTTGTTACTATTTCTTCACTTGTTGGCCCATTTTGAGAGGAGAATGATCCTATGTAGAATTCTTAAACCAGTTGGGACTGTGGGCACCATGTGCCTGTTTACAAGTGCATTTTTATTAGGCAGTTTAGAGAAAATGTAGACATGAGAAAGGGGAAGGAATGAAAGAAAAATAAAAGGATAGAGCACTGTGTGTTCAAGTTTGCTGCAGTAGATTCTGAGGTGTAATGCCTACTTTTTTTACTGCAACACTTTGAGAAGTTTGCAGGAATTGTAAACATTGCTTGATAATAGCGTTGCTGCTCAAGGTGCTGCAAATAGGGCTCTTCTTTTTTAAAAAAGAAACAATAACAGGAAACATGTGCCAGGTGGTCACTAAAATCTGTGCAATTACAGGATATACAAACTTAGTTAAAAGATAGACATATTAGCTTCTGTATATTTTATGTTTAGTACGAGTCTCTTAGTCAAACTAATACTTTTACAAATTGCTTTTTACTGTTCTGTACTGCTTTTTACAGCAGGAATTCTGTCTGGGCCACCAAATTTAAGCCAATTTAACTCCTAATACCTCTTGTAGCCACTGCAGCAGAAATCTAGTGGTCTTTGCCTGGTCTTTAAGGCTCCATCAGCCTGAGAAGCAAAGTGGGCTGCAGAGTCCTGAAGAGGAGACTACACAGTGATGTGCAGTGCAGGCATTTCCTAAGTGCAAGAAACCCTCCCCCACTCCCAGTTCCAAGTTCCACTTGTGAGAATTTCAACAACAGTATTTTCTCCTTTGAATATCTTAAGCAGATTACTTTCATTAAAAAGACTGAGAACTGGTAGGAAAAATGCAGGAAGATTGGGGCGATAAAATTAGCAGTGACTACATATAAGTCTGACTTTATAATAAGCCCTGGTGGAAATGATACACCTGAAAATGATGGGAAACTGCTTTCTTCTCAAAGAGAATTTTTATCTAATTAGAAATGGGTCTTTTAAAAAACCCCAGCAGATGCTGACTACTTCCAAGATTTTAAAAAAATGTTCTAGCTAATAGAGCACAATATGCCACTTCTCCAAATATAATGAGGGTCTTTTATATCATGGATAAAGATATATCTATATATTGCAAGCTGAGCTTCACAACCAATCGTCACTAAAAGCAGCTTCTGGAAACTTTCTTGCAGACAACTGTGAACATATCCACACGCTTCAGTTTTGTTTTGTTGACCTTGATTAAACAATGTTGAGCTTAAGTAATAATACCTAATTGTATTATTCAAAGTAATATAACTTTATTCAAAGTAATATAAGATACAAGTTTAAACTTCATTTTGGTGCAATTTTTACAGATTGAATGGTGTATTGTTCCTCTGTTACATCTGTAATTATTTTCTCTGAAAAAAATCCAGCTCTGACCACAGCTGGGTCTCTTCTAGAGAATGTCTGCTTGACAGCATATGATGACATAATTAGATATCAAAGGAGCATGACAAATACCAGGAGAGAAATTACCAGGAGAATGGTTCATTAAAGGTAGATATAGCAGCACCTTCTTAGGATGATGGATTCTGATATATCTGTAGAAATTATCTATTAGTGTAGTCTGGTGATCTTATCCCTACGTTTTCTTCTTTTCAAGTCTCTGGCTAAACCCAGGATGCACCTATATCTCCTCAGGAAGAGCAGAGATGCTTGGGACTAAGTTGCAAAGATTGTGCTTAAGAAAATCACTAAGCAGTTAGCTTCATTTTTTTGTGGCAGCATAATATTGCTTCATTAAAACTTTAATGCCATATCTTTCTATGGTAGCTATGAAGTTAATTTAGCAAATTATCACCTCTTTTATGAAATAATTTATATCTCTATTAAAAAAACATTCTGAAGACTGAAGTATAGGATTTGTGCGATGTGGAAATGAACTAGGTGATTACTGGAAATGAGCATGGGTTTGTTAAAATCAAATTATGCAGACAAGCTTTCATTCTTTGCACCGGTCTTCACAAAAAAAGAAACTATAACCCATCCTACTGAAAACATAACTGTAAAAGACTAGAAATAAAAATTAAAATAAGCAAGAAAATGATAAGACTGTCTGACCTTGATGAATATAAATCACATTGCATCCCAGAGTTCTGAAGGAGCTGGCAGATATTATCTCAGAACCATTGTATCAAATCTTTAAAAAATCTTGGAGCACTGGGGAACTACTAGAGGATTGGAAAAGAGCTGATGTGGTTCCCATTTTCAAAAAATAAAAAGAAACAGACCCAGGAATCAGATCATACCAAACCAATCTTATTTCATTCTTTGACAAAGTGACTAAATTAGTAGACCAGTGAAATAAGAGCCTCAGATAGCTCAACAGGCTAAATAGCCTGTTATTAACATTCAGCTGTCTGCAATTATTGCAAGTTCGAGGCTCAAGGTTGACTCAGCCTTCCATCCTTTCTAAGATAAGTAAACTGAGGACCGAGTTTGTGGGGGCAATAAGCTGACTTTGTATAAAAAAGTTACAAAAGTATGAAGGCTATTGCTTAACGCATTGTAAGCCGCCCTGAGTCTCCGGAGAAGGGCAGCATATAAATCTAATTTGTAAAAAAATGCTGTGAACATAGTATATATAGATTTCAGCGGGGCATTTGACAAAGTAGACCACAACTTACTTTGTGGTAAGCGAGAAAAATGTGGAATAGACAGCATCACAACTAGATGGAATTGTAACTGGCTGACAAACCGAACTCAACAAGTAGTCCTTAATGGTACTACATCTACATGGAGGGAAGTAAATAGGCCCAGTACTCTTCAATATCTTCATAAGTGACTTAGAGAAGGGGAATTTATCAAATTTGCAGATGACACTAAGCTGGCAGGAATAACCAACACCCCAGAAGGTAAGCTCAGGATCCAAAAAGTTCTTGACAGATTTGAACAATGGGCCCTATCCAAGAATATATAATTTAATATGGAGAAAAGCAAGGTTTTACACCTGGGCAGTAAAAACCAAAAGTACAGTACAGATTAGGCAAAACCTGGCTCAAAAATGGTAACTATGAGAGGGACCTTGGAGTCCTAGTGGATGATCACTTAAACATGAGTCAGCAGTGTGCAATAGCAGTGAAAAAAGGTAATACAATCCTAAATTGTATAAACAGAGGCATAGAATCAAAATCATGTGAAGTATTAGTACCACTTAATAAGTCCTTAATAAGGCCACACCTGGAATACTGAATTCAGTTTTGGTCACCATATTACAAAAAAGGTATTGAGACTTTGGAAAAAGTGCATAGTAGAGCAACAAAGATGATTAAAAGCATGGAGACTAAAACATCTGAAGAAAGATTGCAGGATTTGTGTTTGGATAGTCTAGAGCAGGGGTGCCAAACTCAAGGCCTAGGGGCTGGATCTGGCCAGTGGGGTGCTTAGATTTGGCCCATGGATCCACCCTGGAAACAGTGAAGGACCGGCCCGCGGTACCTCTGCCCGTGAAAATGGAGCTCAGGAGGGGGTCCTCCCGAGCTCCGTTTTCACTGGCAGAGGGTTGCAGGAGGCCATCGCAACTGAAAACGGAGCTCGGGAGCCCATTTTCGCTGGCAGAGCGCTCGTGCCTCCACGGGTGCCCTTGAAACAAGTGATGTCAAGGTGACCACGGCCACTCCGCCTCCCTGATGCGGCCCTGAATGAAGTCAAGTTTGACACTTTGGTCTAGAGAAAAGAAGGACTAGGAGCGACATGATAGCAGTATTCCAGTATTTGAGAGGCTGCCACAAAGAGAAGAGAGTCAATTTATTTTCCAAAGCGCCAGAGGGCAGGACAAGAAACAACGGATGGAAATTAATCAAGGAGAGAAGCAACCTGGAATTAAGGAGAAACTTCCTAACGGTGAGAACAATTAACCAGTGGAACAGCTGGCCTTCAGAAGTTGTAGGTGCTTTATCACTGGAGGTTTTAAAGAAGAGACTGGACAGTCACTTGTCTGAAATGGTATAGGATCTCCTGCTTGAGAAGGGGGATGGACTAGAAGACCTTCAAGGTCCCTTCCAGCTCTATTCTGATTGAAACCTTATTGTCTTTTTCGATAAAGTGACAAATTATTGGATCAGGAAATGCTGTGGATATAGTATACTTGGTCTTCAGTATGGCATTTGACTAAGTAGACCTCAGCCTACTTCTTGGTAAAATTAGAACAATGTGGAATAGACAGAACCACCACTGGATGGATTCGCAGTTGGCTGACCAACTAGACTTAGCATGTTGCTACAATAGAGCTACATTTACATAGAGAAAGCATGCAGTGGGGTACCTCAAGGTTCTGCCTTGGGCCAGGTGCTTTTCAACATCTTCATAAATGATCTAGACAAAGGGATAGAAAGGAAACTCATCAGATTTGCAGTCAATACCAAGCTGGGGGGAATTGCCAACACTTGGAAGGGTAGACACAAGCTTCAGAAGGATCTTGACAGAGTTGAGCATTAGGCCCTATTCAACAAGATTCAGTTCAGTGGTGAGAAAAATAAGATCCTGCATTTAGGCAGGAAAATCCAAATATATAGATATAGAATAGAAGTCTCATGGTAGATCACCACTTAAGTATGTGCCAGCAGTGTACAGCATCTTCCAAAAAAGCCAACACAGTTCTAGGCCGATCAACAGTAAAATAAGCATCAGGGTCATGGAAAATAACAGTACCTGTTTGTACTGCACTAGTGAAAGCATACTTGAAATACTGTGTCCAGTTCTGACTATTGCATCCAGTTCTGGTCACCATGATTCAAAAAAGAGGCTGAGGCCCTAGAAAGAGTTCAGAGAGGATGATGATAAGGGACCTAGAGGCTAAATCATACAATGAATGGCTAAGGCAACTAGGTATGCTTATCCTAATAAAGAGAAGGCTCAGGGGAGACATGATAGCAGTCTTCCAATACTTAAAGGGCTGTCACAGAGAAGAGGAGATCAATTTATACTCCATAGTACCTAAGGGCAGGAGAAAAAGCAATGGGTGGAAGTTCGTCAGAGAGAGAGCCAACCAAGAAATAAGAAGGAATTTCCTGACAGTAAGAATGATTAATCAGTGGAACAGGTTGCTTCTGGGAGCTATGGATGCTCAATCGCTGGAGGTTTTCGAGAAAAGATTGGACAACCATTTGTCCAAATTGTTATAAGGGCTCTTGTCTTGGGCAAGGGATTGGACTAGAAGACCTCCTAAGTCCCTTCCAACCATATGATTCTATAACTTGAGGTTTATTGGTGAAATTTACCACCACAAATTTACTTTATGTGGTAAAGGAAATTTACCATATCAGGAAATATTATCAAAATAGCAATTCAAATAACTTATACAATATAATTGTGGGATTTCAGCCATGTTTGAGCCATCAGGTTCTACAAAGCATTAAACTACATTCTTATTTATGATTTTTCCCCATAAAATCTTTACAAAAGTAACTCTCTCTGCACCTGGTAATAAGCAAACCCAGCTTCTGAAGAGCAAATAGATCAAGAATGATCAAGAAAATCGTAACATCTAAATGGCCAACTATGAATAAGATGATATTCTCAGACGCGCTGCTTGGAGAATCCAAGAGCGTGGGTAGATCTTCCTCAGCTGGGCTGGTACTGAGTGCCTATGCCTTTAAATTTGAAACTTGAAGGTTGACTCCGCCTCCAGGACCTGGCTGAGCCTCAGTTCCTTTCACTCAGTCAGGTCTGAACGAGTGCCTTTATTTGCCTCCGTTGTTCCTTTTGGTTTTTTCAATCTTTTCCTTCAATTTTCTACAAATCACTTTCATCCGTTGCCTTCTAACAACCCTGTTTTTTCCTCAAACTGTGAGTTGGACTGTTTTTTGTGTAGAGGGGAGAGGTGGATCCGACGGGCTACGGCCCTTTCCCCCCCCAGCCGTCAAGCCGCCACAGAGCCTCGCCTTTACATCGCTGTCTCTGTCGGCGCCGTTTTTAAAGCCGCTGGCGCGCGAGTGGGTGCTCTGCCCTGTCGGTCACTCCGCCGCCGCCGTTCACCGTTTAGCGGCCGTTTTCATCACTACCCGGTTGCTCCAAGGCACACGCAACTGTAGACAGCGCCTGGAGTCCTTTTGAGGTCTCACGCGCCCCGACCTCCAGCCCTGGTTGACGCGATTACCACCAACTTACCTCAGGCGGCCATCAACGGTCGGTTTTGTCGTGCCCGCCACTTTGGGGGCGGATTTGTGATTGGCAGACGCCATTTTCGTCACAAAACAAGAGATCGTTTTCAGCGCCTGTCAGCTGCAGCCTTCGAAAGCATTCCGCCGCTTATTTTAACATTTGTCTGGCAGCCTGGAGCTGGCTAGCCTTGTGTTTTAGATCTGGACTAACCTGCTCGCTGAGCTCCATTTGCCAGCGCAGGGTCTGCCTTGTGTTTTCGCCCTGAATCCCGCTGTTCAAGCGGGCGGCGAGGGATCCTTCCCTACACCCCCTCAATAACTTAAAAAAAAAAAACCCGACCATAATATACAAGAGACAGGCACCTACCTTTGATAGATTTGCTATTTTAATCATCCGGTGCCTGAGGGGTGGAGCGTCTGTGCATTTTTTCCAATATGGGCGACTCAGAGTTATCATCAGACCTCGAATACGCCCCTAGCCCTCCAAAGCGCCCTCCTCCTGCTCCTTCCTCGAAGAAGGTGTCTAGCAACCGTTCCAAATTCACCTCTTCCTCCTCGAAAGCCTCCTCCTCTAAGTCGCAAAAGTCCTCTTCCCGCAAGGACAAAGCAGCCAAAAGACGACATGAGGCTTTGGATCGTCAATTTGAGCAGGCAAGGCGCGAGGCCCAGTCTCAGGCCCCCTCACAGTCACCTCCAGGGGCGACCCAAGGCCCAATTCAAGCCAATCTATCCGCCTCCTCCTCGGAGACAATCCAGCCAGAACCTACTGGTCTCATTTTGTTACCACAGACGGATGTTTCTGGCCAACAAGCTGGTCCGGGATTTGTTCCCACGCCATCTGCGACCATGCCTCTACCACAGCCTCCTCTGCCTCGACATCTGCCAGAGGTCACTTTTACACCTACGGCCGCAGGGCTCCGTCCCCAAGAGACTGCACAGCCTCTCTATTATGACCTGCAGACAATGATTTCTGCCACTCTGTCGAGGATGATGGCCGCTGGTTTTCCTCAAGTAGTTCCTCCTCCGGTTCCCCCGCCTCAGATGGCCCTTCCGATGGCGCAGCCTGGTCCTTCTCGTCAAGCCGTTCCCAGCTCTGCAGTTGACACCTCTGATTCCTGTCTGCATGAGTCACTTCATAGCGATGACTCACAGATCGATTATGACGATGAAAGAGACTTCGAAATGTCGGAAGATGAAGATACTTACCCTGAGAGACCTACCTTTGCCAGTCTGTTCCGGCCCTCACTCTTCAAAGCTCTCTTGCGTAAAGCCATCGCTGCCACTCAGTTGGCTTCCCCTCAAGTACATACGGAAGGTCAGGGGGAATCCAACCCACACGATGCTCTCTTTGCGGTCCCGAAGCCGGATCAGGAATTCATTCCCTGCCCGCAACTCTTCTCGGAGGTGGTCCAGCGTCCCTGGTCACAACCTGATTCACTTGCGACACCTAATGGACTCGACAAAAAAACTTTTTTGTTCTGCCCCCAATCTCCAGGAGCTGCTGGCTCTACCTTCGGTGGACGCTCCAATAGTCGCCTTAACCTCGCCGGCTGTTCTCTCCAGCGACATTGCTGACGGTTTGCATTCTGAAGATAGAAGGGCCGAACTCGTCTCTCGTAAGGCTCACGAGGCAGCGGCATGGGCCATCCGGGCCGCCACATCGGCCTCTTTTTTCAATCGGGCCACACTAATCTGGCTCCGCCAGCTACAAGACCGTTTGCCACCTGAAGATCGTCGATTACATCAGGACATTAGTAAATTAGTTGCGGCCATGGAATATTCGGCCGATGTGGTGCTAGCGACAACCAAATTCGCCTCCCATTCCCTCGCGGCCACTATCACATCACGCCGACTCTTATGGTTGCGTCATTGGCGGGCTGACGTTAAGTCGAAATGGCGACTCGCTTCGGCCCCGTACAAGGGGTCTTGTCTGTTCAGGGAGGCATTGGACCCTATCCTCGTGGAGGACAAGGACAAGCGCAAGATAATGCCATCTAACTTCCGCAGGGGGGACCGCCGTTTCAATCCATACGGTCAGCGGCAGCCCTTTCAGTCCGAACCCGGTCCAGCCTATTCCGGATCATCCTACCGTCCTTCCTCTTCCTTCACCTATGATCGTTCATTGGACCGATCTTCCTTCCGTCACAACATTGTGGCCTCGATTTCCACCATCCTATCGTCTCGTACCACGTCTATCCTGCAACTGTCTCAACTTCTGGGGAAATTTATATCCTGCATCAACCTCATTCCCTGGGCTCGCCTCCACTCCCGACCCCTCCAATGGTTCCTTCTCCCATTCCAAAAAGAGCTGGGAAGCAACTCCAGATGGAGAGTGATCCTTCCACCGTCGGTCAAGCGCTCTCTCCAATAGTGGATGTCTTCCGCCATGACAAGGGGATGTTTTTTCCTGGAGCCGTCCAGAGTAACAGTAACTACAGATGCGAGCCTCTCGGGTTGGGGAGCCCATCTTTCCGAGAAGATAACTCAGGGTCTTTGGACTTCAACCGACTTACAGCACGACATCAATTGGCTCAAGTTGAGGGCGATCCACCTGGCCCTTCGTCACTTCCAACCCGATGTCGAGGGTCAACACGTTCTGGTCCTAACGGACAACGTCACGGCAAAAGCTCATCTCAACAGGGAGGGAGGCACTCGATCCAAGCCTCTGCTGGACGAGGCCTTATCACTTCTGTCATGGGTGGAATCTCACATTCTATCCATCTCGGCCCAACACATCTCCGGGTCCGACAACACCCAGGCGGATTGGTTAAGTCGCTCTCGGATAGACAACGCAGAATGTCGCTTTGAACCGGACATCTTTCGCGATCTGACGAACATGTTCGGGGTTCCCCTGATGGATTTGTTTGCCAGTCCTTGCAACAACCAGCTTCCCCGTTTTTTCTCCAGGTTCCCTTGCCCTCAGGTGGAAGGGACGGACGCCCTGTGATGTCCCTGGCCCAGGGGCCTGTTGTACGCTTTTCCACCCATTCCTCTGATCCCCAGGGTTTTGCGACAGATTCTCTCGGAAAAAGCACAGGTCCTGATGATAGCTCCAAATTGGCCACGTCAACTGTGGTATGCGGACCTGATGGAATTGTCAACCTCTCGTCCCTGGAGGATTCCCCCGGAACGTGTGGCCCTCAGCCAGGGGGTCATTCACCACCTGGAGCCTCAGTGGCTCCAGCTAACCGCTTGGCTGTTGAATGGGAAATCCTGAGTAAAGACAACCTGCCGGGGCGGGTCATTATCACGATGCAAGCATCCATTCGTCCTTCAACAAGCCGCATTTATGACGCCACCTGGAAGGCGTTTCGGCGATGGTGCACGGCAAACAACGCAACCCTAATTCCATATCCGTTCGTGACCTACTCGTCTTTCTTCAGGATGGTTTCGAGAGGGGTTTAGCACCTAACACTCTTCGTCGTCAGGTGGCGGCCCTAAATTCTGTGATTCCAGGTTCTTCCAACAAACCTCTTTCTCAAGACTTCAGGATTAGAAAGTTTCTCAGAGGAGCTTCCAACCTTCGTCCCCCTGTGGTCCACCGTTATCCTACTTGGGACCTCAGCCTAGTTCTCCAATCACTGATGCATCCACTGTTTGAACCCTTGGCATCCGTCAGTCTTCGCTTTTTGACCCTGAAGGTTGCGTTTCTTGTGGCGATCACCTCGGCCAGGAGAGTCTCGGAGCTGGCAGCCCTTTCCATCCGCTCCGATCTCTGTATTTTTCATCCAAACAAAGTGGTGCTGAGATTGGATCCGTCCTTCGTCCCGAAGATCAATTCTGTGTTCCACCGCTCACAAGAGTTAATTCTACCGGATTTCTGTTCAAAACCACGCCATAGACTGGAGTCCCTCTGACATACCTTGGACGTTCGCCGCGCATTGCTCCATTACATCAAACGGACCGCGCCATTTCGAAGATCGGAAACCCTCTTCATTTCTTTCTTGCCTGCTTCCATGGGCCTCAAGGTGTCCTCCAACACGATTGGGCGGTGGCTCAAGGCATGCATTGCCAAGGCCTACTCTCTTAAGGGCAAGACTCCCCCAGGTCGCATCCTGCCTCATTCAACGAGAAGCGCTGCAACAACGGCCGCTTGGGCCACCCAAGCATCTATTACTGATATATGCCGAGCAGCTACATGGACCTCCCTTACACCTTTCATTCGGCATTATAAGATTGACTCCTATTCCTCGGCTGAGGCGTCCTTTGGACGACGCATCTTACAATCTGTCTTTTCTGCATCGGACGACCGGGATCACTCCGCCTCCCACCCTAAATAACACTTGCTTGGGTACGTCCCACGCTCTTGGATTCTCCAAGCAGCGCGTCTGAGAATGGACGTTGCTTACCTGAATGTCCCTTCTGGACGTGCTGCGGGAGAATCCAACCCTCCCAGACTGGCTCCGTGCTCCGCTAGATTCGGCTGTACTATGAACAACTTTCTTCGTGAAAGGAACTGAGGCTCAGCCAGGTCCTGGAGGCGGAGTCAACCTTCAAGTTTCAAATTTAAAGGCACAGGCACTCAGTACCAGCCCAGCTGAGGAAGATCTACCCACGCTCTTGGATTCTCCTGCAGCGCGTCCAGAAGGGACGTTCAGGTAAGCAACGTCCAATTTGGTTGGCCTTCATTGGGTTGATTTGTTAGAATTGTAGAACTAGTAAAATCCTAAGTGAGCTCAGGGCCTCCAGTGTCCCTTGCAGTGAACTGACTTCTGCTTTGAAGTGTAATACTCATTCTGCAGGCATGACAGCTTAAGTGCATTTATCAGATGTCAGTTAGAATTTTAAAAGGAAAATGATTTTTTGTTTCTCTTGATTTTTGCAAAGAGGATAAGTGAAATAAGTTCTCTGTCATGAAAGGGTCACCTTTGAGTCTTGCATTAAAATAACTTTCCAAATGTCTGTTCTAATCTAAATTTCTATTCAAATCCTTCTCACTCTAGAAAAATATAACTGCACCATCTACCGTAAATAGAATAGAATAGAATAGAATAGAATAGAATAGAATAGAATAGAATAGAATAGAATAGAATAGAATAGAATAGAATAGAATAGAATCAGAGTTGGAAGGGACTTCTAGGCCAACTCCCTGCTTAGGCAGGAAGCCCCTATACTACTTCAGACAAATGGTTGTCCAGTCTCTTCTCTTCAGTGTTGGAGCATTCATAACTTCTGGAGGCAAGTTTTTCCACTGATTAATTGTTCTAACTGTCAGGAAATTTCTCCTTAGTTCTAGGTTGCTTCTCTCCTTGATTAGTTTCCACCCATTGCTTCTCCTGCCTTCAGGTGCTTTGAAGAATAGCTTGACTCCTTCTTCTTTGTGGCAAATATTGGAATACTGCTATCATGTCACTCTTACTCCTTCTTTTCATTAAACTAGACATACTCAGTTCCTGCAACTGTTCTTCATATGTTTTAGCCTCCAGTCCCATAAATGCTTATATGATTTTTACAATAAGCCCTAAACTTGTATTGCATATTATGCATATAATTGCCTATTCCTCCCCACCTCCAGAAAAATGATTAACAGGCAAAAAAATTGTCCTAGTAGCTTTTGGATCAGATAATGTTTTGTCCTGGTATTCAAGGATAAGCTTAGATCAGTGGAAGCCAGGGATATTTGGCTGAAATATCTTGAGAGCAAAAAAGAAAAATCAGTGGAGAATGGGCCCAAGGATCAATACCTTAGTATTTTTCCCCTTGGTGGAGACTGCTAAGGAAATTGGCATGGTTTACACTGCTAATTACACAGAACATTTCAAATTATTCTTGTCTAGTTCTTAATTTGAGCCTAACATTAAAGTTACATTCTACAATTTGAAATCAAATTCTTCTACTAAAGGATTCTTCATTTTGGTGACAGGGCAAAATATTTCTATGTGTTCACAAAGAAAACAGATAATTTTTTCCTGCTTTTAGTGATGAGAATGAAATTTCATAGACCTTTTATTCTCAGCTGAATAAAATGAATACAAGGCTGGCTGGCATACTAAGGCTTTATGGTGACTGTGTTCATTATGGTTAATAATGTACTGTGAAATAGGCTGCTGCAATCAAAAAATGAGAAGCTGCCAGACCACACTGAGAAGCTAAATGCCAGTCTCAGGAATAATCCCGAGTTCAAACAATTCTCCAATGCGTACCTCAGAAGCATTCTTACAAAATGTGATGGTGGGTAGCAGTGGTGGGTTTCAAAATTTTTTATTACTGGTTCTGGGGCTGTGACTTGCTTGGTGGACATGTAACTGAGTGGTTGTGGCCAGCTTGATGTCACTTACAGCCATGGCCACTCAATCACATAACCACCCCACGTAGCCATGCCTACAGAAAAAGGTAGGATTTTTTTTTTGAATTTCTACCTATCTACTTATTTTCTGCCCAGGCCTGGCCTAATCTATCAAAGGCCTCCTCCTGCATGCCGCCCCGCCCTCCCTTCGTCAGTCACATGCATCACCCCATTTCCCCTCCTTCAGCGGGCCCAGCCCTAGTCCCACTTCCTCCCCCACCACTGCCTCTTTCTTCGGGCAGCTTACCTTCCTCCTGTGGCAGTTGGTCCGGAATCCAGAAGGCAAGCTGACCTCTGGTAGTTTTCGGCAGCCTCCAGCCAGCTGGCGCTGCCAAGAAGCAGCTCTCAAAGAGGCGGCAGCTGGGAGGCTTCTCATAGTTGCATTGAAAAAGAAAAAGCCTCAGACTTCCTCTTTGAGAGCTGCTAAGCAGCTGTGGCCAAAAATTAACAGAGGTCACTGAAAAAGTTGCTGCCATCGCCGTCCTGTTCTTCGCTCCGGCTGCGCGTGCGCATCCCATTGCCTGCTGCATCACGCGCAGACTGACGCAGCAGGCAATGGGATGCGATGGCAGTGGCTTTTTTGGTGATCTCTGGTAGTTTTTGGCGATCTCTGGTAGTTTTCAATGCAACTGCAAGAAGCCTTCCAGCCGATTTGAGAGCCGCTTCCCGGCGGGGGCATGGCCAGCCACTAGTTGCTAACGGTTCAGTGACCCAAGCCAAATTACCACTACCGGTTCGTCCGAACCGGTGCAAACACGTAGAAACCCACCACTGGTGGGTAGATACTTTAAACTATGTCCACTAGAAAGAAAAAAAAGAAGCTGAAATTGTGTTCTAAGCACTTTCTCCCAAATATCTTAACAAATATATTTTTAACAAAATTCAGAAGGATCTTAATATATTTATTAAGATATTCCTGAATTTTGTTACTGTCATTTAAGATTAATCATATTTTCTAATATTTTCTAATCCCTCATCTAAGTCATTTATAATTATGTTGAACAGCAGAATATCCAGGACCCCTTTCTATGTCACTGAATCTTTCCTTCTATGTAGCTTAGCATGGCACCACTATTATACTAGATGCTCATTAGGTTCAACTAAACTGGACATTTTTATATTTAAAAAAAAGGGTCAGGTTGCTTTGAATGTTAGTTATTCTTTAGAAAAGAACCATAGAATATTGTTTTTATATCTGATTATTACTGTGAGATTGGTCTGACTCTGAAATAGCCATGATGGAGGAAAGGTTGGGTAAGGCGACAGAAATAGAGCAGAAGTGGCAAAATTGAATTGTTTGATTAAAGATCATCAACTACTTTTATCTGTGACTGGAAACTCCTTATGGACTTCATTGCTGAAAAAAAGAGAAAAATGAATTTGTGATTCTGGGTTTGAAAATTCTTTATAACCTTTATTTTCCTTTTCGTTTCCTTTTCTCTCCCCCCCTCCCGCCCCTATTTTCTATTTTTTTTTCACATTTTATTCTTTTTATTAGGTTTATTTTCTTTCATGGTTTTTACTTTATTAAAAATGTCTTCAATAAAAATTATTTTAAAAAAGAAAAGTGCAAACAGGCTTTTGCCAAGGTATGAATTATTTTATAAATGTTCAAAGAATAATTCCGTAATAATCTCTTGCCAGTTTTGCCGGATATTGATGTGAGGCTGACTAATCTGCTCTGGTTCTCTTTTCCTTTTATCTTTGAAGATAGGAGCATTTGTCTTCACCAATCTTCTGGCAGTTAAACCCATCCTCCATATCTTCTCCAAGATCATGGAATGGGTCTTTGGAGATAACCTCTGCAACTTTTCAACACCCTTGGAGATAATTGATTAGGTCCTAGACATTTAGATAGGATAGTCAGTATTAATGTGGTGTTGATAAAAGGCTGTTAGTTAGAGGAATAAAAAGATAGCTTAGACCTGCTGTGAAGTTTGACTTAATTGTGTTTCAGTACCAAGCTGACTAATGTTTACAAATATTTGTATACATTACCTCGTTGGCTGGGGAGGATATTCTGCTGAATTCTTATAACGTAAATACTACAGAACTCTCTCAATCCTGAAGGAGCTCAGAATACTGTAGTTCATATAAAATTAACCAGTTCAAATAGCTTTCAAATAGCTAAGCGGGCAGGTCACATGAAGATCTGGACTTCTTAGGATTCCTTAGAGCCCTCCGGGAAGTCTAGTCATCTGAATATAGAGATTGCTAGGCATCATACTTCATTGTGTCATTTCACTTGATTTTAGATTGTTAATGCCATCCCAACACTTCTATAAAAACACTGGGCCAGCTGGCAAGGCCTTGATGAGTCAGCTTCTCAAAAGCCTGGCAGTCTGATGAAGTGTGTGTGTGTGTGCGTGTGTGTGTGTGTGCGTGCGTGCGTGCATGTACGTGTGTATGCACATACGTGTGTATGCTTGCTTGTGCTTGCATTCTTGGAACAAAACATTTCTATGAAGAGTTGTCCTTGGACACAAATTGATGTACTCACTTGGTGTTGGTTCTTGATTTGACCGAACTAGTCCTACAGCTTTGCCCATCTGCTTGTTTTTGAATAGCAGATGCATGTCTGATGAGCGTGGAGCTGGCCCTAGAACTTTGATGCATTTTGATTTGTAGGGCAAAATCTTTGTAAGGCACACTCAAAAGCTGAAAGAAACTTTGAGGTGATAGGCAGTTTGTTTCATCTGTTTTCTGTGATAGGCAATTTGATCTTCCTTATACAGATTTACTTCATTTCCAATTTAATTATTTTTGTGAATTCATTTTGAATGCTGTAAAGTAGAAAAGCAACATAAAATATTTTAATTGAAATTAACCATAAATAACTACTACTACAGATACTCCTCAACTTTCAAGCATTTGTTCAGGGACTGTTGAAAATTACCATGGTGCTGAATGAAGGGATTTATGACCCCTACTTGAAGGTCCAACTGTTGCAGCATCCCAGCAGTTACATGATCAATATTTGGGCACTTGAAAGCGTGCCCACCCTTACAACCAGTGGAGCATTGCATCTCACCCTACAATGGTTCAGGTGGCCTCGACTGACTAGATCCACTAGCATGTGGGTCAGTGTTGAATTCCAAACCGATTTGCCACCAGTTTGCTGGCTACACATATGCACTGCACGCCAAATGTGTGCTGTGCACACATGTGCAACACACACCAAACGCATGCTCTGTGTGCGCACACACATGCGCCTTACCTGCCAAAAGGAGGCTTGGGAAGGTAAGTGGAAGTGAGGGGGAGTGTTCAGCTGTGGCACGCAATTTAGTTTCGCTAGAAAGCAGGATTTCCTACTTTCTAGCAAAGCTAAACTGCGCTGCACAGCTGATCCCCCCTCCCCCCCACTGTTCTACTTACCTTCCCAAGGACCAAAATTCCAAGCTCAGTTGTCATAAGTTGAGGATGACTTGTATAAATAAAATAAAAAGATTGTTTACAAGTTAGATTTTAATTTTCCGAAAGAGAAATTCTTAAATGTGAGCAGTTATGAGATTCCTGGCTTCATTTATTTGCTATAGGAAGTTTCTTAGCTAGGCCGATTTTATAGCAAGAAACATTAAATGGTGATCAGATTAGTTCCTTCTTCTAATGAAGACTAAAATCAGTTCTACAATAAGACTACTCACCCATAAAACCATACTTGGTCTATAAATACATATTTAAAACAGTTGTATCTTGAAGGAATGAAAAGTAACATTTTCCCCCCACACAACTTGATACCCTCAAAGCAAATTTTCCTCTAAATTCTTTAGAAGTCTGTTAAAAATTATTGTGGTACACTCAGCCATTAGACTGGAGATAGCTGAATAAGTAAAATGGGGTATTTCTCTTAAACAGGATTGGTTTCTGCTTCACAAACTTGATTTGAGTCTCTCCTTTGAGGGCACAGGGCATCTGTTTCTGATCAGATTTTCTTAATTTTGTGTACTTTGGCATCTTCGGTAATTGAGGCATAAAGTAGGGAGTTTTTGAATACTTTGAAAAAGAATTATCTTATTTTCTTTTACTTATTCCTGCACTTTCTTTTCTTTCTAGTATTTTCCAAGAACTTGTACTTACTAAATAGTTTATGTATTTACAATTTAAAGATTTCATACTAGTATTTAACCCAAAGGTGCTTTTTCAAGAGGCAACTGGACTTTCTGTTTTTTTCTTTGAAGACGTTTCGCTTCTTGGAAGAGAAGCGAAACATCTTCAAAGAAACCCTAGAAAGTCCAGTTGCCTCTTGAAAAAGCGTTTTTAGGACAACCATGACCTGGATGACTGAGAATCTCCATAAACACTACTAGTACAGTATTCACCTAACCTGGATGAATTAATTTTATGATTTGTGAATTTAAAAACCTAAGGAAAAAAATAAGAGTAAGTAAAATCTCATTTTAACAGACTTACTGGAGAAAAGATTGTTACTTCTCAGAGAACAGTAAGTTTAAGCAATATCATTGTGGCATCACAAATATTACATATTGTATAATTTTTGTGATGATCTCATTCCAAAAATAAATGCATTGATGCACCTTCTGTTATCAGACAAATAACACCAAAGAGTTTTTCCTATATTGTAATGATGATATTTAGAGTTCCTCATTTTCTTTTGTTTGAGTTTATGGTGGTAACTATTTTGGAATTTTTAAAAATCTTGATAGCATGAATGTAAAGCAACTCTGATGATAAAATAACACTATATCAGTGTGGAAAATCTGGTAATTCTCTGAAATAAGGAAAGGTTAATTACAGTAGTCCTCGATGCTTCAAGTCCGTCAACCGTTCAAAGCTATACTGTCCTGTTCCCCCCCACACACCTCCCCCCAATGTGCCAACGATCCAGTTCCAACTGGGCACTTAGCAACTGGCCAACATTTTGGAAGTATCCTGAAGTCACATGACTGATTTATAACATTTTTGCCAAAACTTGTTATTTACTTTGCGTTTTTTGGCAAAGTCACCAATAGTAAGCAACTAGTTTGTTTAACCACTGCAGCACTCACGTTACAGCTAACACATTAATTAACAATCACTGCAGAAAGGGGTTTTAAAAGTAGATCAGTCACATGATGACCCATGTTATGATGGTTACAGTTTACACTCATAATGGGCAGGCTCCACTATGGTTGTAAACTGAGGACTAGCTGCATACATGTTTCTTTATTCATTAAGGGGTCTTCTAAAAAGTATTTTTACACCAGAAGCAAGGAATGGAGTTGCTCTGAGTACACTTTACTCAGTACACTTTACACCACAGGCATAATTTCCCAATTCACCTCACATATGCTAGTAGTCAGCTCTGGGCTGAATTGTGACATCAAGGAAACCAAAGAGGATTCTTGAAAAACAAAGGGAAATAATGTGATGGTTGTGGGAATAGAAATACATACACGTAGGAAGAAACTTTGAAAGGGAAAATGAAACACACAAAAGTCCAGGAAGAACTGAACATATTCAGAGGGCATTAGAAATCATTGGTAGGGGAGACATGAAATAGAAAGTCCTGAAATTAGGGGTGGCAGGTTGGAATGCTGAGCATTCTTTGTAAGTCCCACATCTCTCTTGATAATATCAGAAGCAATGGGTGATTTTAATAGGCATTTCACTGCATCTTCTTTTCACTATTGATCTTCTAGAACTCCTAAATTTATCTTACTTTTTATTGCAGGTGGCGAATTCAGAATAACAACCATGTGATTGGCAAGCTCATCAGTTGGTGGCACTACTTCATTTTCTGGAGAGCCGATATTTTCCTTACAAGTGCATGTAGCCTCCTTGCTTCCTAGGATTCTTCTCAGCCAGCAAAGAAACAAAAAGGAGGAAGTGCTCAAGGGAGCAATGGGAATTGAAGGCCATGGTCACTTGAGATAAATGGCAGATCACTGGGGATCGAGTCTTGTAGCTGCTTTAGGCCTGTTTCCTCTCTGCAGCCTACATTTGTTTTCCGTGAGCTGCCACTGGCTTTTCTGGTGGTGGCGCTGGAGACACCAAGGCAGCTTGATAGGTGCCAAACTTGAGGCAAGGTTAAGCCACCCACCTCATCATGATTCAGCTGTGGAAAGTGGTGAGGCATGTGCGACAGTTGGAGCTCCACAGACTGATTCTGCTGCTTATTGCCTTCAGCCTGGTCTCCATGTGCTTCCTGGCTTACTATGTCACTAACAGTCCCAAAATCAAGGAACCACCCCCTCTGCCCTTCAGCGATTGCAGTAATCAACACAGGATCCTCATCCAGCCCCAGGCAAGCTGGAGGCTTACAAAATCAGTGGACAACTCACGCACAGACCCTGTGGTGCTAGTTTTTGTGGAAAGCATTTATTCCCAATTGGGTCAAGAGATTGTGGCCATCTTAGAATCTAGTCGGTTTAAATATAGGACAGAGATTGCTCCTGGAAAGGGAGATATGCCCACGCTAATGGACAAGGACCATGGTCGCTATGCTCTTATTATCTATGAGAATATCCTTAAATATGTGAACCTGGATACCTGGAACAGGGATCTTTTGGACAAATACTGTGTGGAATATGGAGTCGGAATTATCGGTTTCTTCAAGGCAAATGAGAACAGCTTACTTAGTGCTCAGCTCAAAGGCTTTCCTCTCTTCCTACATTCCAACTTGGGACTGCGAGATTATCACATCAATCCGAGTGCCCCACTTCTGTATGTTACCCAGGCTAACGAAGTGGAACAGGGCCCTCTGCCTGGGGACGATTGGACAGTGTTCCAGTCAAATCACACAACCTATGAACCCGTATTGATGGCCAGCACCAAATCGTCTGAGTCAATCCCTCACCTGACTACGCATAGAGCTCTGCACGCCACAGTGATGCAGGATCTTGGTCTCCACGATGGTATCCAGAGGGTTCTTTTTGGTAATAATCTCAATTTCTGGCTGCACAAGCTCATCTTTGTTGATGCTATTGCTTACCTGACTGGCAAGCGTCTCTGTCTGACCCTTGACCGCTACATCCTTGTGGACATTGATGATATCTTTGTGGGCAAAGAGGGGACACGCATGAAGGTGTCTGATGTAGAGGTAATGTGGAACAGAGTGGATGGGAGTATAAAGTAAACAACTGTTGTAACACCAAGTATCTTTACTAATGAATTCAAAAGGGTATAGATTCTCACTGTTTCTGTTAAACATATGAGAATTGCAAAGCTTTTTTTTTAAAAAAAATACTAATTCTTTATGAAATAGCTTTTTTCCTTCTCTAAATTCCAAGATCATCAATTTTGGGGGAAATGAAACATCAAATGTCTTTTGTTCTAAAACTGCCACCCCTAATCCTTATCTGACATTGAAGAAGAGATCATGAGATTTGCTATCACAACAGTCTGCATTTATCTTTTGTACCAATGATGTGAATGGGTTTGCTAAATTCAGTCTTCGTTGCATTACAAATTCAAACTTAGCAATCCTCAGGAGGAAAGTAGAACTAGGCTGACAGGGGACATTTTTAACAATTGCTAATTTAGCATGCTTTTGGTAAGAGATGGCAGTGTGGATGAAATTTATTGCCCATTTTCCAAACCCTAGAGAAGCCATAGGTTTAGGCATCTAAATTTTTGAGTACAGTAAGGATAAAATAATAAATTTACTAGGAGAATGAGCCCACTGGATTTTTCTACTTGCTATATATTGATTAATTGGGTTTAAAGAAAGTTATGTAAGTCTCAGTAGAATATGAGGTTAAAGATTTCACAGTAGTTCGAAAAATTATTTCTCTGATAGATTTGCATGATCTGTTTTATAAATGTTTACATAGCAGCATATTTTGAAGTTCATTTAAAGTGAGAAGTTCAAGCCCTTTTAAATATTGCTTGTAGTGCACTTTTAAGAGTTTGTTTCATAATAACATCTCATAAGAGCTGAGCCTGTTTCAATTACTGTTTTTAAAATAGTAGTAATTGTAATGCAGCTTCCCATAAAAATGGGTTTCTGTTGAAAAGGATAGGAATAGGATAATCTGGATATCTTTTCCTGGTGATTAATACAAGACCCCATAAACAGGATAGTCGGGTCAATCCTGCTAGTTGGTTGGGTTTGGTTTGGTTTGGTTTGGTTTTAATCCCTCTTATGAACCCTTGCTAAATTACAGAAGGGTCAGCTTTGCTTTATCCTTCTGTTCAGGAGAAGTAACGAAGTGTAGGTATAAAAGAAGTGTAGGTACGTCTTCCAATTAGTTAGTAGATGGTGCACTCAGTGGAGCAAGGTTTCATTTTAATAGTGGCATTGAACTGTGTTTTGGAGAAGAAGAGTGGTTATATGCTGTTTTCTCTTTCCCAAAAGTCTGGTACAGTAGGAAAAACAAGACTCCCATCTTTCTTATAAAAGTGTGGTGCATGCTTGAGAAGCCGGGAAAGTCCAAATGTAAAGCCAGACCACTGAAATGATCTAAACTTGTGGTCCTGTACTCAAGAGTGGGGGAGTTGACGCAACAAATGAATGTAGTGAGAAAGGCAGAGCCTGTAATGTCCTCATGCAAAGATGGTGAGAACCTGCCAGACTTGGAAAATCCTAACTAAAACCCTGGGTTTATCCAAAGAGCATAAGCTCAAATTAGAAATCCTGCTGATTTCAGGTATAATTCCCAGCCTCTTTTAAGTGATGGTTGTCGAGCAACTGCTTTTATTTTTGTCACACATTTCTCTGAATCTTTATTCCAAATTGTTGCAAGATGGGATCCCAGCCAAGGATGAAACCCAGAGCTTCACTAGTAGTCCTGTGTGGAATTATAGAAGTTAACCTCCCTTTGCAAAGCTTCTCTGGTGATTACAGAAAGACTCAGATGAGATCATTCTAAAACATACTTTGTTTACCAGTTTAGCAGTGTGAAATGGAGCATTAATCTGACATTAGTTGAAGGGATTGATGCTAAGAAGATAATACTTATTTTTATGCATTTGAAAGAGAATCTCTGCCAGGATGGAAAGATTAACTTCTTTTTTCAAAACAAAAAAAACAAAAGGTAATTTTGCAAGTTTGTTGAC
Organism: Masticophis lateralis; assembly: GCA_030761175.1. Lineage (NCBI taxonomy): Eukaryota > Metazoa > Chordata > Lepidosauria > Squamata > Colubridae > Masticophis > Masticophis lateralis. Next base: position 98,317,058 of record JAUDYJ010000005.1, read on the forward strand.
TTCTTAAATGAGAAGTGCAGTGGAGGAACATTTCCCAGTGTCAAAACAGTTGGCATGTTTTTTGCAAATTAATTCCAGAATGTAAGTATATGAACTCACTGTCAAATCTAGTTTCAGTGTGACACATCCAGCTGCTTGTTTTCAAATCATCATCTTGTTAAAATAATTTATATATTCTGAGGTACACCAAGCAGCAAGTTGGAAGAATATATGTACTCTTAATTTGCTTGTATTTTTTTGATTTTTTATTGAAAAGATTGGAAGAGAAAAAATGGATCTGATAGGAAAAAACCAAAGGAAACTGGTGTGAAATGGGAATTTGCTGAGTGAAATCCCCCATTTTTTGGAAATAGTCTTGACCAAGGGGTTGGTCAATGTACCCAGAAGCTAAGCTGTTTGCTGGGTCTTTCCTTTCATATTCACACTAATTCTGAAATAAGTCTTGGAAGAGTAAATAAAATTAAACTACACGATGAGCAAATTAGATGTAATTGGCCTTACAAAAACACAGGGATCTTTGCTTTCATTCAATCCATGCATGCTCTTAAAAAAGAATAAAAGCAGGAATATGTATCAGGTTATAATTTTCAGAAATAAAATAGTTATGTAATTATAGGAACAAATATATTTGCATAATAAAATTTAAAAGAAAGTATGGAGCATTGCCTAGAAGTAATATACTTTCCTGCTGTGACAAAGAAGTTAGAAGCATCTGATAAATGTTGTTTAGGAAAGTTACATCAGTCAAACTAAATCAATTATAAATGTGAATTTGTTTTCAATATTCTGAAATCTCAGAAGAAAGATGAAACAGTACCTGCAAATAGCGTTTGGAAATCTTCTATTTCTGCCTTTTATTGATGGTGATTGATTATCAAGCTTGTGGATATTTTGAGAAGCATATTAAATCAAGAAACACCCTATAAAGAGCAGACATTTGGGGATGCTCTTGAACCTAATTAAGTGGAGGTTTGCTCTCAGTAGGACTGGTGCAGTTTCCTGAGAAATGGAAATTCTTTGAATTTATCAACTGACACATGTGTTGTTATACTTATCTTTACTTATACTTTACTTTACTTACTTAGCTATACTTATCTTTCTCTTTGAGGGCATACCTTCCCAGATGCTTCAGAATGTCAGGACTCAGTAACACAGAATGCAGATATCAAGTACCAAAAGGGATTTTAGCCAAATGAGATTGCTTAGAAATTATATGTATATCCACTATATATATATATATATATATATATATGTATATATGTATATGTATATGTATATAGTGGAACAGTGGAACACTAAATATGAAATCGCGTTTTAAAGAATGAGACAATTATTCACCCTTAAACAACACACTATCAGACATTCTAAGAGGACTACATGGAACCTCAATTAGTAATTCAGAATGTGGATCGTAATGATTAAAATTTTGATGTTGGAGAGCCAGCAGAATTGCAGTTATCCAAATGCTGAATTTAGACATAGAAAACACATGCCCCAAACCCACCTATGAAATTCAATGACCTTGGGCATTTTGTTTCTTTCGTTTTTAGATTGTGCATATTTTTTGGAAACTGTAACTAAGATATTAACAATCAGTGAAGATTTAAGATGCCAGTTGTTGAAAAAGCTCAAAACAGCCATGCTTGATTTTAAAATAGCAAACCTCTAAAAAAAAAAGGGAATCAATAAGAGAAGGTGTCCAGAATGATTGTGGAGACAATTTAAAGTAAACAATTGTGACTGGAGTCACAAATGCTCAGATTTGTGTATAGACCGGAAAAGATGCCACAAGTCCAGAAAATGCCAGAACAGTTAAAGATCAATGAAATATCTCCTCAAAACACAGACCCAGAAGAAGGCAGATTCAGCAGGCCCAGAATACTGACTCTGGTATATTTCAACCCAGAAACTGGCTTTGGGAAGCCTGGAAGTGGGAGAGGGATGGCGATGTGGGGCTATGCCTTTTGACTTACTGAGCTACCAGTTTATGCACTTGATAAAAGTAATGAAAGAGGAAGCTGTTAAGAAAGGTATGAATTCCTAGCAACATGAGAGTTGATTAAGAAAGTGGTTTGAATGGTTTCTCTCAGCCTTTCTCTCTTCTTTTCTTGCAGGCTCTTTTAAACACTCAGAGCAAGTTGAGGGCTCTGGTTCCCAATTTCACTTTCAATCTGGGATTCTCTGGGAAATTCTACCACACCGGTAAGATTTTTTGTTCTATTTTCTTAGGAGCAAATTCATGGTGGATTCACATTTAACCATATTTGCTTAATCATACTCTCCTGAGTTGGCTAGATTCAGGCAACCTTGAATGGGAGCTGTCCTGAGTTTGGTATAAGATGGGCAGCTATATTAACATTTTAAGTAAATAAGGCTGCTGATTCAAAAGAAAGCCATATTTCACTACATAGTGAAAAATAACAAAGAAATAATTAGTACAGTTAAAATATTTATCCAGGATTTCTTTTACCAGTCAGCTTCTTGCTTCTATTTATAGATTTCTTAACTAAATGTGCTTGGCGCTGACTTGGGGGGATCCAGTTTTTGAGCCTAATGGTTTTGGACAAACAACCAGAGACTTAATCTGCTGTGACACCAACGGAAGGTTTTCTCTCTTTGAAAATAACTGGTGAAGGAGATTCTAGTCTCAGTGAAGACCTCATTAGGAGACAAAACAATTGGCTGGTCGTTTTTTTCTTCAAATCTGTTGTGCAGTAGTGTAAATGATGTTTTGTCTTGTTGGTCTTTAGTATCTGCTTAATAATAACCCAGCAATCCTAGCTTAGTCCTTTTTCCATGGGCTTCCAGGTACAGATGAGGAAGATGAAGGAGATGATATGCTCTTGAAGAACAGGAAGGAATTCTGGTGGTTTCCTCATATGTGGAGTCACATGCAGCCACATCTCTTTCACAACGTTACTGTGTTGGCAGAGCAAATGAAACTCAACAAGCAGTTTGCTTTGGTAAGGGACAACTTTCTGGAATGTACCAATCTGCTACAAGTTTACTACATGAGCACTGCTGAGTTCTAAGATAAGGATGTAAAGATAATAGTACAGACTCTAGAAGGAGAGAGTTTAAAAAACAGGTGCCATCTGTGACAACAGAACTCTGTCAGAAAATATGAAATTTCTTGCAAGTCCTAAGTATTGTGTTCTTCCTACTTCCTGCTTCACACTTTCCAGGTCCATTAATATTTCACATCTGACCTGGAACTTGTACCCTCTCTCATATCTTCTTTATGTTAGGAAAATTTGCAAATGAAAAATGTAACTGATTTGTACTGATCTGTCCATCCTACTTAATGGCTTTATGGCAAGCAAACAAGTTTTGCTTTGTTATCTCTATATTCCTTGTCTTGTCCCATAGCCAGCCACAATTCTCTTCCCTCTTGCTAAATTGCTAACAATGAAGTGAATGTAGAACTCTTAAAATTTGTTTACACTCCAGGAACATGGGATTCCCACAGATATGGGCTATGCAGTAGCCCCCCACCACTCAGGGGTTTATCCGGTTCATGCCCAACTCTATGAAGCATGGAAAACTGTTTGGGACATTCAGGTGACTAGCACAGAGGAATATCCTCATCTTCGACCTGCCCGATATCGACGAGGGTTCATCCATAACGGAATCATGGTAAGATGCTGAGGCTGAGCCCTATTAACTATCTTGAGGAGAAAAGAAGTGCGACCAATTCTGGAGTGCTCATTGTTGGGAAATCAACTTTCTGAAGTTCTCAAAACTGAAGAATGGGGGAGTGCTCAAATGAACCATCTTGTTATCTGTAACAATCTCTTGGGTGGTGAACAACATGCACCAACTCTAATTCTTTTTGATTCAAAACATCTCTAGTCTTAAATCTTAAGAATCATCCATACGAAGTTGGATAGTTAATTAATAGGTTTTGGAGAACCAAAAGATTTTTAAAAGGATGATTGGTTGGTTGGAACACAAGGCAGTGAGAACTGAACATAATCCATGGCCATAGAAAATAGACCAGGTCAGGCAATGGAATGCAAGGAACTAGCTTGGCTCAATAGAGATGCCCACACAAATACATCTTATTTCCTATCCAACTCATTGTATGATGATAATTCTATACAATGAATAAAAATTATTTTGAGAAAGAGCTATTTCAGCTCTTAGCTTTTTGAAGAATGTGAAAATAGACAATTCTTGGCAATGTCACTGTCAATCTGCTTTCCACCTCTATAGAAGTTTTCATAGGACTTTAGGAATCTCAGCTAAAGGCCAGGGCATCTGATGTGGAGAGAATGGATTCTGCCCATCTGTTGGTCTTGGCCTCCCCCCCCCCCCCCAAGCCTATGAAGATTCACAGCCAGAACCAACACTCTCTTTTAATTTTCCTCCTCCTCTTCCTCTCTGGCTTATCCAGGTGTTGCCTCGCCAGACTTGTGGTCTTTTTACTCACACTATATTCTATAATGAGTATCCTGGTGGCTCCAAGGAATTAGACAAGAGTATTCGTGGTGGAGAACTTTTCCTGACAGTGCTCCTGAACCCAGTAAGTATGAAGAATACAAAACTCTTCATTCAGTTGGTGGACTTCCTCTTTTTTCCTTTTCTGCATTTGTAGACCACTAAATAAATGTTAATTGATGTGGGGACTAGTAACTTAAATACCCCTTCCTTGCATTTTTTTTTAAATTTTAAAAGCATAGAAGTTCTTATGCATGGTCATTATCTTAGCAAGTAAGATAATGGAACATGAAAGTTTCTTTTGAAGGTTTGTATCACATTTTTAAATCTAAAATTAAGTACTTATTTACCTCTTGAATGATTTTAACTTCTTCATCAGTTCTTATTTGAAAAAGATTCATAATCTAAAATACATAGCATACAGAGCCTCGATGGCTCAGTGGTTAGAGCGCAGTACTGCAGGCTACTTCTGCTGACTGACTGCAATTTGGCAGTTTAAATCTCACCAGGTTCAAGGTTGACTCAGCCTTCCATCCTTCCGAGGTGGGTAAAATGAGGACCCAGATTGTTGAGGGCAAGAGGCTGACTCTGTAAAACTGCTTAGAGAGGGCTGTAAAGCACTCTAAAGTGGTATATAAGTCTAAATGCTATTGCTACTGTTATACTAAAGGTGAGTGGATCTCATGCAAATGCACCTGCACACTCACCAGCCACTTCGGGCAGCCCAGTTCTGAACAGCTCATGGCCAATTGTGGGTCTGGGGTTGGGAACCCCTGGTTTAGTTGAACAAATGTAGGCATCAATTTTATAAATAAACAAATATTCATCGTATTTCCTGATTGCAGTTTTTCTTTTTGAGTTGCTTATGTGAGGTCCCAATTCCACTTAGAACAGCACACGTGGATTAATAGTTATAATTTAACCATTCACTATTGCCCAGTTGCTATCTGCATAAAATACCATTTCTATGCCTCAGTGAACCAGTTTTCAGCCAATTTTGTGAACTATTACTGAAGCAAAAGCAAATTGAAAAACATAACGCATGTTGCGAGGAGGAGGTTGAGGGGTTTCTTGGGTAAGTTTTTAGTGAAAAATTTAAGGGGTTCAGGGGGGGTTGTTTTTCAAGTGGACCTGGGGGGGGTCCTTTTGGATCAGGGAGTTAGCCTGCCTGACAGCATTGGGGGGGAATGCGGGGAAGGGGGGCTGGGCGGGACGCGGGAGGGTGAGGGTCATCCTATCACCTTGGCGGTTGGGAGATATACTAGTGGAGTGAACAGAGGGCGGAAGGACAACAGAGGGACATGTCCCCACTGCTTGCAGCGGGTTCAGCGTTCCAGCCCTCACGGTTCTGCTTGTGTCCTTGGGGGGTTAGGAGTGCGGAACCCGGGACTCCGGCTAGTGTATGTTAACACCAGGTCCGTTGTCAACAAGACTCCCCTCGTGCGAGATCTGATAGACGAGGGGGTGCAGACCTGGCCTGTATCATGGAGACCTGGCTGGGTCTGGAGGGAGGGGTTCCTCTCTCTGATTTATGCCCACCTGGTTTCAGTATTCTACACCAGCCTTGACTCCACAGGAGGGATGGTGGTGTGGCGGTTGTTATTAGGGAAGGTCTCAGACTTACGGAGGTCACTGTCCCTCAGATAGGCGGGTGTGAATCACTTCTGTTGAAATGGGACCCTGGAGTACAGTTGGCTCTGTTGATTACATTCCTGTCTCCCAGCTGCGTGTCTTCAGTCCTGCCCGCCCTGCTCGAATTCATAGCCGAACTGACCGTTGAGCTCCCCAACCTGATGATTGTGGGAGACTTTAATCTCCTGTCAACCGGTGAGACATCAGAGTTGGTTCGAGAGTTCATGGCTTCCAAGAGGGCCATGGACCTGACTCAAGTTGTACAGGGCCCAACTCACAGGGGTGGACATACACTTGACGTGATCTTTATCTCTGGGCAGTGGATAAATGCTTGGGGTAGAGGTGAATTTTTTACTCGACCCCTGTCATGGACTGACCATTCCCTCCTTAAACTAGACTTTCCATCTGCCAACCCACACTGCTGGGAGGCAGAACCGACTCGTTAGTTCCGCCCCAGGTGCCTGATGGACCCTGACAGGTTCCTGATGGAGCTTGGGACATTTCCCACTGACCTTTGCCGCGATTCGCCAGAGGCCTTGGTGGATGCCTGGGAACAGTCTGCTACCGGGGCGCTGGATCAAATCGCCCCTTTGCGGCCTCTCTGCTGACAGGGATCCCGGTTTGCTCCATGGTTTTCCGTGGAGCTGTGGGAGATGAAGCATTGGAAGAGATGCCTAGAGGGCCGTTGGATATCTTCCCATTCCGAATCTGATCAAACACAGCTAAGAACCCATATTAGGTCTTATCTTATGGCGGTGGAAGCGGCTAAATGGGATTATTTCTCTGCTCTCATTGCGTCTGCAGAAAATCGCCCAGCAGCCTTGTTTCAAGTGACCTGCTCTCTTCTCAATCAAGGCAGTGTTGAGGATTTTGTACAATTTCTGCAAGACAAGGTCGCTCAGATCCGGATGGGCTTAGACTCTGACTGGACAGAGTCCGACAAGGAAATGGGAGCAAGATTTGAAGGTCACACCTGGTTTGAGTTTGACCCTGTTCCCATAGATGAAGTGGACAGGATTGTGGGTAGATTGGGAGCCTCCACATGTTTGTTGGACCCATGTCCCTCCTGGCAGGTTGTGGCAACCAGAGAGGGGATTGGAGACTGGATCTGGGCGATTACCAATGCTTCTTTGAGGGATGGGGTCTTCCCCGCTGTATTTAAGGAGGCGGTGGTATGTCCCCTCCTCAAGAAGCCAACGCTGGACCTGGCCTCCTTAAACAATTTTCGTCCCGTCTCCAACCTTCGCTTTGTAGCGAAGGTTGTTGAGGCCGCGGTGGCCTACCAACTTCCACAATTCCTGGAGGAAACTGATTACCTAGACCCCTATCAATTGGGTTTCAGGCGCGGCCACAGCACGGAAACGGCATTGGTTGCCCTGGTGAATGATCTCTGGCGGGCCCAGGATGAGGGTTGTTCCTCCATTCTGGTGCTACTTGACCTCTCAGCGGCTTTTGATACCATCAACCATGGTATTCTATTGCAACGGCTCCGGGGGTTGAGAGTGGGGGGCACTGTTTTACAGTGGTTCTCCTCCTACCTCTCGGGCCATACGCACATTGTTTGGGCGGGGGGTCAGAGGTCCTCTCCGAGGCCCCTCACCTTTGGGATACCACAGGTTGGCTATCTCCTCCCTACTCTTTAACATCTACATGAAGCCGCTGGGTGAGATCATTCGTAGTTTCTGGGTGAGGTATCATCAATACGCTGATGATACCCAACTGTACATCTCCACTCCGGATCAACCCAGGGATGCTCTTTCCGTGATGTTGAAGTGCCTGGAGGCGGTATGGGTCTGGATGGGTAGAAACAGGCTCTGACTCAACCCCTCCAAGAGCGAGTGGGTGTGGATTCCGGCATCTCCTGATCTAGCTACCCCGTCACTTATGATGGGAGGGGAGTCGTTGACTCCCTCTGAAAGGGCTCGCAATCTTGGTGTCCTCCTTGATTCGCGGCTGTCCTTGGTGGATCATCTAATGTCCGTGACAAGGGGGGCTTTTGCACAGGTTCGCCTAGTGCGCCAGTTGTGGCCTTTCCTAGATGGGGATGCCCTTCACACAGTCACTCAAGCTCTCATTGTCTCTTGGTTGGATTACTGCAACACCCTCTACATGGGGCTGCCCTTGGGGTGCACCCGGAGGCTCCAGCTGGTCCAAAATGCAGCCACGTGGGTTGTTACGGGAGCCTCCCTTTACTCCCGTGCAACACCTCTCCTGCGCGAGCTGCACAGGCTGCCGGTGGCCTTCCGGATCCGCCTGAAGGTGCTGGTACTTACCTATAAAGCCCTTCATGGCATGGGCCCGAGGTACTTGCAGGATCACCTCTTACTGGCCTCCCATCGCCCTGTGTGTTCTCATAGAGCTGCCCTCCTCCGGGTTCCGTCGGCCAGACAATGTCGGCTGGTGACCCCCAGGATGAGGGGGTTCTCTGTCGCCGCACCGACCGTCTGGAATGGGTTACCAACTGAGCTCCGGATGGCTCCTGAGCTCCGCACTGGCTTGAAGATATGGCTTTTTCACCAAATTCCCTGACCGATTATGGGGCTTTTAACTTTTGAGGATTTTAAATTTGGATTGGATTTTAGTATTTTACTGTTGTTGCTTTTACTGTGTGAACCGCCCCGAATCCTACGGGAGAAAGGCGGCATATAAATTTTAATAATAAATAAATAAATAAATAAACTTATTTATTTAGCAGCATAATCTAATCAGCAACCAGCCAATCATTTTATTTAAAGTAGAGAAAATTTTCTTTATAGAAAACAGGCAGGTGGGAGTGGGGAAGAAATTACATGTTCTTTCACTTTCCTTTCAGTAATTCTGAAAGGAAAGTGAAAGGAGTCCGCAAGGAGAAGGGCGGTATATAAATTTAATAAATGAATGAATAAATGAATGAATTCTGTCTCTTGGGCTTCTGTGGGCGACAAGCAATTTTTTAAAAATTAAATTAGTTTGCTGCCCATCTCACCCTGAGGTGATTCTGGGTGGCTTAATATGCCCAAAAGGTGCCCGCAGTCTGTGAGCTCTTCAGAGCCACCTGCGATGGCATCACTCTGAAGATGCTATGTCCCAGGAGTGAAAGCCAGGCACAGCAGCTCCTGGACCAGCTGATCAGCAGAGCAGGGGTGGAGGCTAGGGCTGAAACAGCAGATGGGGTGTGTCGGCTGGCAGTCAAGGCAGGAAATGGGGACTAAGGCAGTGAGACAATTCTGGGGAAAAAGCAGAGAGGCTGCAAATCATCTGATGGTCTCCAGCCATGGCTTGAGAGTGACTAGTCAGCTGCAGTCCTTCTTCGTCCTCCTTCATGTGCTCTCTCAGCACTAGAACAAGAGGATTTTTCCATTTCTCAGAGAGATTTAGGGCTAAGAAGACAGAGCATGTCAAATTCCTTCTGTTTTAAGTGGTATTTAGGTAATCCCCATTGCGCTTTACTCTTACTTGGGACTGATCCCGATCCCATTCAGTGGAAAGGAGTTCTTTTTTTTTTTTTTTTTTTTTTGCAGATTCCGTTTTTGTCTTTTTTTTGCTGGCACAGATACCATAAAAAGATCTTAGGCATAGCATATGAAAATTGGCCTTGCTGGTTATGCTTTATATCAATCCACACATTCCTCTCCATGCAACCCATCCTTGGTTTGAGTAAATCAGTAGTGAATTAAATGCAAGATTGGTATGAAGGAAAAATGCCCACAACCAATGAAATATTTATTGACATTCTTGCCTGAGGGGCACAAGTCCTTCATATTGTTTAATATCTCTGTCCTTAGTCTTGAGAGGAGGACTTTTATTTTTCATTAGTACAGATTGTTATGTTTAATTTGTGTATGCATCAGCCAGAACAAACTCATACTAAAATGAAGTTTGGCTTCTTATTTTTCACTAGGAGAGTTTAATGCTTTATTTATGTTAATCATTTATTTTATTTACACTATTCCATTAATTTTCCTGTTTTGTAATATAAAATATATATTTAAATATATATTTAAAATATAAAATGTATATTTTAAATATATATTTGCAAAGCAGCTCAGTAGGTTTTTCGGTGGACAAGGTAGCCATACAGTACTGCTGTACTTTGCCTTTACAACTTTAAGCCTGATCTCCTCAATATTTATTATTTATTGGTTCGATTTATATGCCGCCCTTCTCCAGAGACTCAGGGCGGCTTACAATGCGTTAAGGCCAGGAAGCTCTTCTATGCACTTCAGAAAGGCTGCCCCACACCATATCCCTGAGAAGAGGAGGGTGAACATGTGAGGAAGGAGAGGAGCTGACGTATTATTGGCTGTTGTCATTTCATTGATCTCTGTTCCTATTGCTGGGACTCCAGAGAGACTGGCAGCAGGTAGACTAGGTAATCAGAGCAGCTTCTGTGGTGAACTTTGGTGGCACTGGTTGCACTTCTTTGTCCTAAAAAGTTGGCAGCTGAGTATGAGTCCTTTAGCCTGGGCGGGGGTGGGGGGGGCAGCAATGTAGTGCTTGGCTTTCCTGTCCTGTGGCAAAAGTAGACTGCCCTGATTCAAAGACTGAGCACAGGAAGAACCAGAGAGATTCCTCAAGAGAGTGCTAGAGGGCTGGGGTAGCAAGAACGCCAGCAGGAAGCACAGGGAGCATTGCAAAGCCTCATATAAACCTCAAAGGCATCCTTAGAAAATAATCTGGTGAGTAGCTGCAGTCCAGTTCAGAAGAAGGGTAGAGAAAAAACTGAGGACTCCTCAAGAGTCCAAAGAACGACTCTGGTAGCCAGAGATATTTCAGTTCAGTGACTAAACAAGCAGAATCTCATCCATGTGCCTTCTGCTAACTTGACATTTTGTGACTCTGACTGCGTCACCATGGCAACAAATTGTGAGGGTACCCTTAAGATGTTCCCAAAAAATCTGAAGAATCATTTCCAAAAGGTTGAGATTACCTCAGATACAGGTAGTCCTCAATTTATGACTGTTTGTTTAATGATGGTTCAAGGTTATGATGGAAAAAGTGATGTGATCTGAGCTCACACTTGACTGTCATACCACCCCCATAGTCACACAATCACAATTGGTCACCAGTTCACATTTATGATTGGTTGCGATGTCCTGCATTCATGTGATTATGGTTTGCAACCTTTTTTGCCACTTTCTTGCAAATGAATGCCCACTGGGTAAAAATTGTTGTAAAATTGGGTCTGACTTAATTTTCAACCACAATGACTTATGACAAAAATTCCAGTCCCAATTGTGGTCTGGGTTGAGGACTATCTGTAACCATTTGTGGGGAAACATGCAATAAAGTCATCATTTCCCTGAGCTTCTCCAATTTACACTCCAAGTAAAACTACGTAGATGAGAAATATTCTTCAGAGAACAAAAAAACAACACCTGTGTTTAGAAAAATTGGTATGGTAAAAACATAAATCAAGGATAAATCCATTTTCAGGAATAGGAATATCTCTCTCCTATTTGGTTATGCTGCCAGCTGTATTTTCCATTCTCAAGTTTTTGTTATTGAAGTATCTTTAGGTAACCAAGTGGTTCTAGAATGCTTTCACACCAATACGGCTATATAGCCATCAGTCAAATTTTCCTGACTTTTGCTGAAGAAATGAATAATAACACTTTTCTCTAGGCTTTTGTAGAGTGAAAAAACTGAACATTCATGATGTGAGAAGATGATTTTTTGCAGTCATAGCATTCATTAGTAAGGCTAAGTTATACAATCCTGTCAAATTGCACAGTTCCAAATTCTTAATTTTTCAGGCTAAAAACACTGTACCTCTTTTTTTTTGCTTGCAATGGAGCACCCACAACTCCAGGAGGCAAGCCATTCCATTGATGAATCTTTCTTACTGTCAGGAAATTCCTCTTTATTTCCAAGTTGGATTTCCCTCTGACGAGTTTCCACCTTCTTGTCCTGCCCTCAGATGCTTTGGAGACTAAATCAGCCCCCTCTTCCCTGTGACAAACCTTCAAGTACTGGAAGACTGCTGTCATGTCTCCTCTAAGCCTTCTCTTCGTTAGGCTAAACATACCTAGTTCCCTTAGCCATTTGTCATAATTTAGCTCCATATTCCTTATCCTTTTTGATGTCCATCTGTGTACCCTTTCTGGGGCCTCAGGATCTTTTTTGTATCGTCGTGACCAAAACCAAATGCAGTGTTCCAAATGTGGCCTTGCTAATGCAGTATGGAGCAATACTATAACTCCCTGTGATCATGATGCACGTCCTTGTGAGCTGCTGTAGATTCAAAGATATTGGGGTCCTCATTTGGATACTTTAGGGATACAGTTGATAAAGCATCCAAATGAGACCCCCAACATCTTGGAATCTATTGCAAGGGATCAGATTCTGCTCATTAGGAAGGGCATCAAGATAACAGGAAGCGATAGTACTTTGCAGCTATAGCTGGCTACAGCTGATATCTATGAGCTCCACCCCTTCATTTCCTGGGTTAAGTTTTAGAAGCCCTTAAATAATAAAGATAATTATGTTGGCCAACTACTTGAATGTGCTCTGGGAATGCCAGAGAGATCCCTTAGGAATCTTAGGGCTGACTTTATGAGTCTCTGAGAACAGACTGTCTTCAGGCTATAAGGAAAAAAGATTGACATCTAAATTTCACTGGAATGTATTTAAATCATTTATCAAAAACTATTAAATACCATTTATATTGACCATGGTATCCTTCTGGGATGACTAAGGGAGTTGGGAGTGGGAGGCACTGTGTTACGGTGGTTCTCCTCCTATCTCTCTGGTTGATCACAGTCGGTATTGGTAGGAGGACAGAGGTCGACCCCTAGGCCCCTCATTTGCGGGGTGCCTCAGGGCTCGGTCCTCTCTCCCCTCCTATTTAACATCTACATGAAGCTGCTGGGTGAGATCATCCAATGATATAGGGTGAGATATCAGCAGTACGCTGATGATACCCAGTTGTATATCTCTACCCCGCGTCAATTCAGTGAGGCGTGGATGTGATGTGCCAGTATCTGGAGGCTGTGAGGGTCTGGTTGGGAGTCAACAGGCTCAGACTTAACCCAGACAAGACCGAGTGGCTGTGGGTATTGCCTCCTAAAGACCATGATGATTGCCCATCCTTGGTTCTGGGGGGGGGGAGAAATTGTCCCCCTCAGGACGGGCTCGCAATTTGGGTGTCCTCCTAGACTCACAGCTAAGATTGGAGCAACATCCGTCAACTGTGGCTAGGGGGACCTTTGCACAGGTTCGCCTGGTGCACCAATTGCGACCTTAGTTGGATCAGGAGGCTCTCCTCACAGTCACTCATGCCCTTATTACCTCATGGTTAGATTATTGCAGCATGCTCTACATGGGGCTACCCTTGAAAAGTGTTTGGAGACTACAGTTGGTCCAGAACGCAGCCGCAAGAGCTATCGTGGGTGTATCTAGGTACACAAATTCTCTGTGAGCTGCACTGGCTCCCTATTGGCCTCTGATCACAATTCAAGGTGTTGGTTATTACCTTTAAAGCCCTACACAGCTCAGGGCCAGGGTATGTTCGAGACCGCCTTCTACCTCATAGCTCCCAGCGACCGGTAAGATCCCACAGAGTTGGTCTCCTCAGGGTCCCGTCAGCTAAACAATGCCGGCTGGCGGGCCCGCGGGGGAGGGCCTTCTCTGTGGCTGCCCCAGCTCTCTGGAACCAGTTACCTCCTGAGGTCTGGACCATCCCCACCTTATTGGCCTTCCAAAAAGCAGTGGAGACCTAGCTCTTCCGGCAGGTCTGGGGCTGTTGATCTCGCTCTTGTGATCTGGCGAGATCCGGCCATGAATGGTATGAATGTGTTTTAATGTTTTTAATTTTTAAACGTTTTTATTAGGATTTTAAATGCCAATCTGAGTCTTCAAAGAGGGGCGGCATATAAATTGAATTAAATTGAAATTGAAAATTGAAATAGACGAAGCTAGCCAACCCATCCAAACACAAATCAAGTGAAGTTTAGTTCTAGAGATTGCAATTTGGCGAGATCCGGCCATGAATGGTGTGAATGAGTTTTAATTGTTTTTAATGGTTTAACTTTTAATGTTTTATATATGGTTTTTAAATGCATTGTAAGCCGCCTTGAGTCTTCGGAGAAAAGTGGCATACATGTTGAACAAATAAATAAATAAGATAAAAATTAAAAGATGTGCAGGAATTTAAATTTGAATGAGGAAAGAGGCTTTGATTAGCATGGGGATGCTTGTGGCATCTGAAAGAAGCCCTGGATTAGGAATGTATTATATTGGGACTAGTGTGCAAGACAAGGAAAAGATGAAATTTCTCTAAAGTTCAGCAGTAGGTAGAATAGTCATATCCAAACCAGATCCAAAAAGGTCTCCTGCTTCAGGAGGAGATCCTTATTCCACAAACCCCAAACAAGAAATGGAGATGATAAAAAGAACCAAAGGATAAAATACTGAATCAAACATTCAAACCTAGACCTTCAAGCAAGTACAACTGAGGGGGAAAAAAATCAATCGTCCTACATACATCCTGGTCCATTGGTTTTAAAAAATGGAGATCTTCTCTTTAGAGTGCATGCAGTCAAGAGGGAGAGAAAATAAATCAGAATGCTAGGATGACATAAAGGGCAGCACAACAGGGCAGGTTGCACTGTCTCTGTTGCCCCATATAACTTCTCAGCTTTTTGGATGGGATAAAGTACAGTTAGGATTTTGACAAACTCCTCGTGTTCAAAATCGTCATCATGACATACAGACCAGATCAAGATTATGTTCCCTTTATATCTTCAGCTGATAACGTTTTCGGCTGGTTAATGGGAAAGCTATGGAGCAGGTGTACTATGTCTATTTCTATGTTCTCGGCCATCCAGGTCATGATTGTCTTAAAGGTGCTTTTTCAAAAAGGTATGTTTTATTAACAAGAGAGGAGAAACAAGCATAATATGTTATCCCAAAGGTGCTTTTTCCAAAGGCAACTGGTCTTCCTTCCTTTTCCTTGAAGACTTTTCACTTCTCATTCAAGAAGCAGTTTTGAAGAAACTTCTTGGATGGGAAGCGAAACATCTTCAAGGAAAAACAAGGAAAGTCCAGTTGCCTTTGGAAAAAGCACCTTTGGGATAGACATATTATGCTAGTTTCTCCTCTCTTGTTGATAAAATAATAATATCTTATAAACGGTGATAGAGCAGGTTAATTCCAGACTGCAAGATCTCCTGGCTAGAGCCCTACCTACCCAAGACTCTTAGTCTTAGTCACAGCTGTATTGTCTTTGAGGGAAGCAGCCATCCAGCTTTTCCTTCATCCAAATTCATTTGAGCTGTACATTCTTCCGGGGAAATGAGTTTCAGGTATATACAGTATAACAAGGTTTTGGAAATTTCCTTTCCCTAAGGACTGGTATATATATATTTTGCAGCAGACTTATTGCAGCTGTATTTCATTTGGTTTGGTTTTTTTAAACTTAAATGCAGAATTATTTTGGTATGGATTGTGCAGGGTCTTTGGTGCTCTCTGGGCTTAGTTGTTTTCTTGTAGACTTTCCATAACCAAACTAGGTGACGTTATAGTAGGGAATGGGGTTTGCTTTCATTTTATATACTAGTGGCTTGCTCTGCCAGTGTTGGTGGGAATATTAGTTTGTTTGTCTGAGTTGCTAGTTCCTTGATTGGGGTATTGTTTACTTCTCGTTTGTTGATCTAGTGTTAATCTTGGTGTTAGTCTCTGCTTGTCTGGTTGTTGATTGCCATTGAGGAGGTGTTTTGATCTTTTAGTTTCCTTTTTGTCTTTTTGACTGTCACTTGGATGGTATGTAGTTTTTGTTTAACTCTATTTGCCTATTGATGGCTGATTTCTCTGCTAGATTCCCAGGAATTCGCTGGCATTTTTGGCATCTAGGATGCTCACAGTTTCCCAGTTGAAGCTAAAGTTAAGTCTGTCGTGTGTTGTGAAATTAAGTTTCATTGTGTCTTCTGACTGCTAGTTGGTGTTCATGGATGCACTCTGCTAGCACTGACATTGTTACCTACTTCGGTAATGAAACATCTGCAAGGAAACCACCAAGTTCAGAGAGCCCCAAGGATCCTGAGTTCAACTCTGAGCTAAAAATATTCTCTTCTAGCGGCTGTGGATTCTCTCATTCCTTTTTCCCCCCTTGAAGGCTTCCTGGTTGTCCAGCCGTTCGTCAGACAGGACCATTTAGTGCAAGAACCCTGCAGGGGTTTTTAGAGAAGGCTGATGTCCTCTTCCCTCCAATTCAGCTGGAGTTAACAGACCCATCTGGTGAAGCACAGGGCTTTCCCCCTTGGTAAGGCTCTCAGACCCAGCAGTCTCTGCACTGCCCCTCCACTACTGACCAACAAGGAGTGGAAGGGCAGCCTAGTGGTATAGAACAGAGAGACACAGTCTTGGTTTAAACCACATGCTATACTAGACTAAAATGAGGTTGAATAGTTTATACTTTCTGTATGAGAGTTTTACCTCAGGAACACAGCATGTCATATAAAATGAACAAATCTGTCAAATTGACTCTGACCTGACTTACATGGCTTTTCACTCTTAACTGTATAAATATTTTCAAGGTCTGCACCCCAAGTTCAGCCAAGGCAGAGAGGTTATATATACATATACATATACATATACATATACATATACATATACATATACATATACATATACATATACATATACATATACATATACATATATCACCTCTCTGCCCTAATAAGGCCTTGCCTGAACTTGGATTGCAGACTTGAAAATGACAGGGCTAAAGTTCCATTCATTGCAGCCCCCCCCCACCCACCCAGTGTCTAGGATTTTTCATAACATCTTACATGCTTCTCCTACCATGTTCTTTACTTTAGCTCTACTTTAGTGGTCACAATGGATATAAGTACTTGTCTTCCATGTGATAACTACACTTGAGTTGTTCAGATGTTAAGATACCATTCATTGTTAAACTGTCTATTGTGTTGCTCATAGTATCTGGCACTCATAACCACAATTGTTTGAATTGTGAAAATTGACCAAGAGGTTATAGAGTTACTACTGCAAGATCAACATGAGCAACTAGTAAACTTTGCCAAGTTCTTAACAATAATTATGGTGTGCAGAAATCCGTTGGTACCGCCAGTACTAATTGTTGTAGGTTTTATTTTCTCGTACTTTGAAGTATTGTATTTGTGTTTTTTTTAATATTTTTTTATTTTTATTGAAAAAGTTTTACAATACAATTTTAACCCCATTTTCCCACCCTCCCACCCCCCCCACCCTTTCCCCCCATCCCTCCCCCCCGACTTCCGTTACAAGCAAAACATAAATTTTATATATCAATCATTATTAAACATTAGATATAGGTGAGATCCAAGAAATATATCATAAACTTTAACAAGTAAAATAGAATTAATCCAAAGTTCTTTACTAATAAAAGGAAAAACTTGTAATAAGAATTATAAATGCCCCATTAAACCTAACTCAAACATAAATCATTGTAAGAAAAAACTCGACCAGTATTTTTTTTTTAAAAAAAATTTCCCTTCTTTTTGTTCAAGACAGCAGTATAACCAAAATATATAAGTTTATATCAACTTAATAATTATCTAAACAATAATATAATATATATATTTAACATAACAATGACTTTAAAATAATTCTATATATATAATCTTCAATATATATATTATACCATACTAATAGTTTCAAACCCCTAATAATTATGAATCAAAAAACTAACTGAAAATTCTTAGTTTGATATTTATTCTGCACATAATCAACCCACTTCTTCCATTCCCTAACAAAAACTTCATGGGTCCTATCTTTTAAGTATGCAGAGATCTTAGCCATTTCCGCAGAACTAGCCATCTTTGACATCCATTCACCTATGGTAGGCACACTATCTTTTTTCCAATATTGACCAATCAGTAACCTAGCTGCAGTAATCATATACAAAATCAATCTCGTATCACTCTGTGAGCAATCCTTAACTATACCTAACAAAAACAGTTGCGGAGAAAATTGAAACTTCTTTTTTAAAACATTCTGCATAACCCACCAAAGTCTAATCCAAAATGCTTTCACTTTTCTACAAGTCCACCAAATATGAAAGTATGTAGCATCCAAACAATCGCACCTCCAACATTTAGGTTGAACATTTGGATACATACATGATAATTTCTTAGGATCTAAATGCCATCTATAAAACATCTTATAAAAATTTTCCCTCAAATTCTGTGCTTGTGTAAATTTAACATTCTGGACCCAGATCTTTTCCTATGTTTCTAACATCACTGGTTCTGCAAAATTTTGTGCCCATTTTATCATACAATCCTTAACTAATTCACTCTCTGAATCTCTTTCTAGCAATAAATTGTACACCCTCTTAATATGCATCGGCCCTTTCTGTTTCATCTGTATCACCAAATCTTCTTCATGTAGCATTAGTCCAATTTTCTGATCTTCTCTCCATCTCGATTGAAGTTGAGAATACTGCAACCAAGTTAAATTCTTCCTGTCTTCCAACAGAGTTTTCAAAGATTTCAAATTCCATCTGCCCCCATCATTAAAAAGCATCTCTTTGTATAAAATCCCCCCGAGTGACTTTATATTTGGCATAATCTGCCCAAGATCCAACCACAAAGGTATTTTGTAATCCAATTGAAACTGGTGCTTCTTCCAAACTCTCATCAACGCCTGTCTCAATATATGACTTTTAAATACATTATCCAACTTGTCTTCATAAAACAAGTATGCATGCCAACCAAAATCCAAGTCGTGGCCTTCTATATTCAGAATGTCCTTTTTCGTTATTCCAAACCAATCACCCACTTGTGTCAACACTGCAGCTTCGTAATATAAACGTAGGTTTGGAACTTTAAGGCCACCTCTTTCACAAACATCTTGCATAATTTTAAATTTAACTCTTGGCTTTTTCTCATTCCAAATGAATTTATTTAAACCTGACTGCCATTCAGCCAATATTTTATCACTTCTAAGCACTGGAATCATTTGAAACAAAAACAGAAATCTAGGTAGAACGTTCATCTTAACTGCTGCTATTCTTCCAAGTAAAGATAGTTGCAGTTTCTTCCATGTTTCAAGGTCCTTTTGAATCTTATGCCACAAAACCTCATAATTGTTTTGAAAAAGTTTTATATTAGACGCTGCAACCTGAACTCCTAAATATTTCACCTTTGTAGCTATTTCAAAGCCTGGCAACCTTTCCAGTTCAATCCTTTGTGGTTCCGACATATTCTTAACTATCATCTTAGTCTTTTTCTGGTTTAGTCTAAAACCTGAGACCAAACCGTACTCCTCAATAGTGTTTTTCATCTGGATGATTGATTCCAAAGGTCGTGTTAGGGTTACAACCAGATCATCTGCGAATGCTTTTGTCCTATAATCTTTTTGCCTTACAACTATTCCATTCAATTTGTTCGAATCCCATAAAGAATTCAACAAGACTTCTAAAGTTAAAATAAACAACAGTGGAGATAACGGGCAACCTTGTCTAGTTCCTTTCTGTATACGAAAATTGGTGGTTAAACTTCCATTAATAACCATTTGTGCTGTCTGTTCTTGATAGATTGCTGCAATTGCTTGTATAAACTGATCTCCAAAATCCATTTTATGCAAAGTCTTTACTTTACTTTAGAAAGTCCCAATTGACTCGATCAAAGGCTTTTTCTGCATCCAGAAATACCAGCACCGCAGGGATCTGTTTACTCTTCTCAAGATATTCCAATAAGTCTATGACTTGCCGCACATTATCCTTCATATATCTCCCCTCTATAAAACCTGCTTGATCACTATGAATCACCTCTTGAATAACTGGCATCAATCTGTTGGCTAAAACTTTAGCAAAAATTTTATAATCCGTATTCAGGAGAGATATTGGTCTAAAATTTTCTGGTTTTGAAGAACCATCTTCCTTTGGTATAAGTGAGATAAAAGCCGTCTTCCAAGAGGGGGGTATTTCCCCCCCCCCCCCGCTGTATACTGCAAAATAAGTCCTTAAGATGCTCTACCAATTCTGATTGTAAATTCTTATAATATACTGCTGTCAAACCATCCGTCCCAGGAGCTTTAGCTGTTTTCAGTTGTTTAATTGCAAATAAAATCTCTTCAGACGTTATTAATTGATTCAATCTTTCTCTTTGTTCTGATGAAATTTTGGTAACTCTCGTCTTTCCAAGATATTCATCAATAAGATCCTTTTGAATATTATCTGTACGATATAAATTAGAATAATAATCTAGAAAAGCTTGATGAATTGAAGTCTGTTGAAAAACCTGTTTGCCTTTATATTCAATAGCATCTATTATACGAGAACTTTGTTTCTTTCTTAAAGTGTATGCTAACCATCTGCCCTTATTAGCATTGCAAAAGGTATTATGCCTGGCAAATTGTAAGTTAGTTGCCGTCTGATCAGCCATAAGCATCTGAAATTGATCTTTCAAAAATTTTATAGTAACTTGCAATTTCTCATCAGCCGGATTCTTAATATGCAATTGTTCTTTCTGCTTTATTTCTTGCTCCAAATCCAATCTTGTCTTTTGTCTCATTAACTTATACTTAGAATTCATATAAATCAGTACACCTCTCATATAAGCCTTACTTGCATCCCAAACAACTTCAATAGGTATACCTTTATTCAAATTCAGTTGAAAAAATTCCTTCACGTGATTTTTAAGGTCATCTATATTCTTCTCATACCTAAATAAATTCTCATTCAGTCTCCAGGATCTTCTCTCCCTCTTACCAAAGTCCATTTCCATCCATACAGAACTATGATCAGTCAAAGTTCTTGGAAAAATCTTAGTCTTAATCGTATTAGCAAGTAAGTCAGTAGAAACCAATATAAAGTCAATCCTGGAAAAGGATTTGTGTCTATCAGAGAAAAAAGTAAAGTCCAATTCCTTCGGATGATGAATTCTCCATACGTCCTTCAGTTGTAATTCTTCTTTCAATACAAAAAAAGACTGTGGTAGTTTATTCCCCTTCTTAGCCAATGTCTTTTTATCAAAATTTGTATCAATCACTCCATTCCAATCTCCCATAATCAAAAAAGACTTATAGTTCCATTGCAGTATTTTACTATGTAATAATTTATAAAAAGTTTCTTGCTGCTGGTTAGGGGTGTAGATTCCTATCAAAAGCAACTGAACATTCTGTATATTTATTTCAACTGCAATATATCTTCCTTCATCATCCGATTCTACAAGTTTAGCTGGTATTCTTTTAGAAATGTACAACACTAATCCATTCCTTTTCGCCAAATTAGAAGACATAAAATGTGCTTCAAGTTTTGAATTTATCAAATATTTTTGGTCCTGGGTTCTAATATGCAAACAAACAATCTCATTTTTATACTGCTTCAAATAATGAAATATTTTCCTTCTTTTCTGCGGGGAATTCAAACCATTCACATTCCACGATAAAAATCTAACTGTCATCTGAAGATTCGCGAAGCTTACTGAGCATTTGCCTAAGACCCTGTTCAACAACAGAAGTCTTTGGTCTGGCTCCTCCCACTGCTTCAGATTTTTATATTCTCCCATTCGTCCCCTTCATTTCTTGTGGCACCTCGGACCTCTCCTGTTTTTGCTTCTCTAATCTCTGCTTTTCTGCTGCATGAGTTATGCATTGATCTTTTGGTTCTTGCATCAACAGTTCAAGGTCCGGATCCACCTCTCTTGTCGCTCTGGAATGTTTGGTTCTAGGCTCTGGGAGGTCAGCAAAAAAATCCACTGTTAGGCCACCTTCTGCTCCTAAAATTTCCTCCCTTGCCGTAACTTGAAGTGCCT
This sequence comes from Masticophis lateralis, assembly GCA_030761175.1. NCBI lineage: Eukaryota > Metazoa > Chordata > Lepidosauria > Squamata > Colubridae > Masticophis > Masticophis lateralis. Next base: position 98,338,867 of record JAUDYJ010000005.1, read on the forward strand.
GTTGTTCTTGTTCCCTTGGGAGTTCTAAAATCCCTTCCTCATAATCCTTGTCTTGAGAGACTCCTTCAACTGATAACAGTGTAGATGAACGTGGTGGTGTTGGAGATCTTTTAAGAATGTTCTGGTAGAAATGTTCTGCTTTTTCCAACGAATTTAGACGGTATCTTACATCCTCATATCTCAAAATAATTCCAGCTGGTGCATCCCATCTAAATGGAATCTGTCGCCTTTTCAATTCATTTACCAGGAAACCATAATCTCTCCGATCTCTTAACATTTTAGGTGGTAACTCTTTAAAAACTCCGATTTGATTGCCCTCAGCTTGAATAGTAGTATGAAAAGAACTTTGCAAGATGTTGTTTCTCAGCGTTCTATCCGTAAAATAAATCACTACATCTCTGGGCAAATTCCTCTGTCTCGCTACACGGGAATTAACCCTGTAAATCTTATCAATTCTTTTATCAATTAACTCAGGTTCCAACTTTGAAATTTTGGCCAGCATCTCCACACAAGTAGCCCTCAGGTCTTCTCTGTTATTCTCCCTCAATCCCCTCAGTCTTATGGCGAACTCCATAGTGCGAAATTGTAACATGGTAATTTCATCTTCTATCTTCTGGTTCCTCACATCCACTTTAAAAAATTTCTCCTCTGCATCCTTCTTGTTCTTTTCCACTTCTAAATTTAGATCATCCACTTTTTTTTCCACCACCACCAAGGCATCAGTGAGAGCAGTTACTACTGTAGTTACATCCTGGTTAAACTTCTCACTTTTTTCCTTTACAAACTGCTTCATTTCAATTTGATTATTTTCTATCTTCACATTCAAATCTTTAATTTGATTAGCAAGAGTTGCTGTTAAATTAGCCATAAAAGCTTTCAAATCCTCATTCCCTCCTCCTTGTGTTTGACTCTGAGGCTGGGTTAATGGCTTAGCTGATAATTCCTTTGTCTGGTGAGAAGGGGAATTCCCACCAGCTTTCTTTGAAGCCATGCCTGGACACAGTCTTAGTTTCTTGAAAAAAGAAAATCTTCCTCCCTTTCCTGAAATTCCAGTCTTTCTCCCCAGTTTTGCAGAAAGGGGGAACAGCCAAAGTTATATTCTACTTTAAAGTCTTTTTAAGTTAAAACCAGGCAGGCTAAAACACTTTAATTAGCACTTTCACTTTCTGCTTTCACTTCCTTCTTTTTAACCAGGCGCCATTTTCCGTTCCTTTCACTCCAGAATTTAAACTGCAAACTTTTTTCCTTTGGCTCTCAGCAGGCTTAAAAGCTTTTAAAAATCCAAATCTCACCTAAATCTTAAGTCAATGCAGGATCTGTAGATAAGGGGTGGAGTTGCTCCAGTCGTCTCGCTCTGCCGCTTGACAGAGGTCCCTCGGCGCACGGAGCTTCGGCGAAGTAGAAGGGGAGCCTTCACACAGAGCACCTTCCAGGGCAAGAAAACGACCCTGTAGGTGCTTCTGGGGGCTCTACCTGGGCTTTGCCGGCTCTGTCCCCTTTTTTAGGCAAAAGGAGGATTTTTCGAGCCCCCTGACAGCTGCAGCGCGGCTCTAACACGCGTCGAAGCCGGCAGCTATTCAAAAGCCGCCCGGCGACGACGAAGCCTCCACCCGGAAGTCCGTATTGTATTTGTGTTTTATTGGGACTCAAAAATGAGCCTGGTGGCACAGTGGACTAAGTGCTTTAAAGTAGTACTTAAGTTGCCAGCTGCCTGCAATTACTGCAAGTTCAAATCTCACCAGACTCAAGGTTGACTCAGCCTTCCATCCTTTTGAGGTAGGTAAAATGAGAACCCAGATTGTGGGGGCCATAAGCTGACTTTGTATAAAAAAAGAACACCGCTTAGGGGGGCCAAAAGCCCTACTAAGCAGGTATATACAAAAGTATGAAGGCTATTGCTTAACACATCATAAGCCACCCTGAGTCTCTGGAGAGGGGCAGCATATAAATCAAACTAATAAATAAATTAAAAATAAATTAAAAAAAGGTTCAAAGTTAATTATGTGAGGTGGACATGCTAGTAAGTTTAAGTGATAGTACCCTTCCCCATCACACCTCCCAGACTATAGAAAAGATGGAGCACACCAGTCTTAACAATACTGTAATTGGATTCTTAAAAGGACATTCCAGTTACATTTGTTTAGACAGATCAGTATTAATTTATAAATAAAATCCTTGGGTAGGTCTTTCCATGTGAGATTCAGGGGGTGGGGGTGGACGAAGAAGTGCAGGGGTCATATTTCTAGAAACTAATGGTATTTTCTTGGCTTATCACACACACACACACACACACACACACACACACACACACCGATGGAGACTAGACTTTCAGTAAGCATGCACTTGTGATGGCTATAGAAGGAGACTTCCAAGTTCCTTGCTCTTGAAATGTAATAAACAAATAAAAAGAGCAATATAAATATTGAGAGATATGATGGCTTTCTTTTCAGAAAAAAAGAACTGTGGAACTGATGAATTAATTAAAATCCTCTCTGGGACACAGGAATTATTTATATGAATATTTTCTTCTGTGGGAAGGATGACTGTAAATGTCAAATCTAAACAAATGAAAGAACAAAAACTTTAGGATCTTGGACATTGTATGCTGATTCGGCAACTGCAGAAAGCAAGCAATGGGGCCCAAGTGCATTTGTTTGTTGGTACTAATGGAAGCTTCCATTTTCTTCCTTGTTTGTAGATCAGCATCTTCATGACCCACTTGTCCAATTACGGCAATGACCGGCTTGGGCTCTACACTTTTGAAAGCCTTGTCAAATTCGTGCAGTGCTGGACCAATCTTCGTATTCAGACTTTGCCTCCAATCCAATTGGCCAAAAAGTATTTTGAAATATTTTCAGAGGAAAAGAACCCTCTGTGGCAGGTGAGGAAGCATTGGGGGTTTTTTTTGGGGGGGGGGGGCAGCATTTTCCAACAATGTCTCCCATTGATCGCACTTCAGCTGAAGATTTGATTTGATCTTAATACAAGAGTAAAAAGGTCAGAGTTTAATGAATTTTTATTATTTGCTGCAAGAGAGAAGTTCCTGCATTTCATTTTCCTTTTGATTCCTTTGGAATGAACTGGAAATATGGAAAGTTCTGGTTGTTTCTGGACATAGGAAACTTTTATTTGTGAGAGAAGACTGACATTTTTGAATTGACTCTGATTCCAGTTTCAGCACATACTTCCACAGTATAAGCAAGGTGGGTCATTGCTGAATCCAACAATTTTTTCAGTGGCAGGTCCTGTTTTCATTGTTGTCCAGGTGGGTAATCTAGCTTCAGATTCCCAACAGACAACTGAGGCTGTCATTTTAAAAAGAAAATGATATTTATAAGTAGGACTGTAGAATTGGAAACTGCTGGGACAAACATCGGTTTGTCAGCACATATTTGACCTTCCTTCCTCTTAGTCAGAAAGATAATCTTGAAGCCAGTTTTCGTTTTTCTTCATGTACCAGTCCAGATTATACATTAACCTGTAAAATACATCATGACATCTGTATCAATGCTTGAAAAAGGAATGTGGAGATGATTATTAGCACACCTATCTTTAGAAATTCAGCTGGAGAGTTCACCCAGGTGGGCAGCTTTCTTTTATTCCTGGAAACTCCCTCGCATAATATGCAATTAAGCAGTCCTTTGGTAGAATAGATAATAAAGGAATTGAAGTCTTTGAATATCAGTTGCTCCCATAAACTGATATAAAAGTTATGCTATGCTAAGAATCCAGCCAGACGACCCTTGAATGAAGATAATTTCACCTGCCTTAGCTATTTCAAATTCTTGCAATACTACCAGATTAGCATCCCCTTTCCTCCAAATCGTAGAATATAAGAGAGAGTATCCAGCAGGAATGGGTATCGAGATGAACAAACGGTCTATGGTTGAATGCTAACCCTTACAATTTTCTGTTGCTCAACCAAACCCCCCCCTACCCAAAAAGTATCCAAAATTGGAACCCACCATTTTTTATTCTATCTTCTGGAACAATTCTGAATGATCTTCGGGGTTGAAGATGTCTATCAGGTGTCTTCCAAGCTAAAGATACCCATAGCACCAACTTTTCCTCATAACCTTTTTTCTTTGCAAGCCCCTTGTCATCTTGGTGGCTCTCATCTGAACATGCTTTAATATCAGTGCCCTCCCTAAAATGTGCCATGCAAAACCAAGCACAGGCTAGAGGAATGTGACTAATGTTGAAAAGATTGGAAACATTTCTTCTCTTGAATTTCCTATTAGGAAAAAAGCAAAATCAAGCAAACAAAATTTCAAAATAAGTGCAGATTTCAAAAGATAAACTTTTCAAAAACACTTTGTCCATTTTGATATATAAAATGTTTTCATAACATTATAAAAAAATGTGTAATTAAACAGCTTTGCTCCAAGTCTCAGTATTCTTGTAGAACGGTCATCCAATATCATAGTAGAACATTCCGAATGGTAGAAGGCATCTTAGATGGGGGACCTTCTCATACAATTTACTTACCTAATGTATATAAAGTCGTGTATTTCCTACATGATCTCATATTTGATGTCTTTCTTTACATAGAACCCTTGTGATGACAAGCGGCATAAGGATATCTGGTCAAAAGAGAAGACGTGTGACCGGCTTCCCAAGTTCCTTATTATTGGTCCTCAAAAAACTGGTAACATTTATCCTCAATGGCATTTATCATCTTGCTTAACAATTTGACATTTGTATAATGCTTTGTGAGTCTTCATTTTGTGATTTCAATCTTCACCTGTCAGCCTAGGACCCTTAAAGTGCAGGTAGAAAAGTTATGGCTGCCTGAATGTCACCAAACTCTCATATCCCTCACTGCTGGCCATGTAGACTGGGGCACTTGTTCTAGTTCAGCAGCCTCGTGACAGGAGCCATCCCCCTCTCTGCCGATTTAAAGTTTAATGAGGATTTTACCATAGAGGGGAAGGTCAATTAGTCTTGAGGGGCAAATCTACACTGAGATTCCCTACTCCTTTCAGACCTGTCAAACTGAGCTAAGATAGATGTGTAACTCAATAAATTTGAGGATTAATCAATGTACAAAAAGAAGTTTAAACTAGAAACCAGCATTCTTCACCACTCCAGTATATTGGATAAGTGAAAAGAAATACAAGCAGTCCTTGACATGGTTATGCAATCAGAATTCGGCTGCATGGCATCTGGCATATATTTATGACAGTTGCACCGTCTTGGGGTCATGTGATCATCATTTGTAATCTTCTCAGCTGGCTTCCAATCAAGGGGAGAGGCCAGGTTTGCATAATAACTACATGATTCACTTAACAACTCTGGCAAAAAAGGTCATAAAATGTGCAACTCGTTTAACAACTACTTGCTTAGGACTAGGACTATCTGTATTTGGAACCTGTATTTCAGTTATTTATGGCTGAAGTAAACCCAACATAACCCTGATGAAGCTCTTGTTTCTCTGTTGCAGGAACAACTGCTGTGCATTTCTTTCTCTCCATGCACCCAGCCGTGACTAGCAATTTCCCAAGCCCATCCACCTTTGAAGAAATCCAGTTCTTTAATGGACCCAACTATCACAAAGGAATTGATTGGTACGTGCTGGGATTCCTACTGAATTGTCCCTGAGAGCCTCTGGATCCTGCCTAGCTTGGACTTTCTAACCCTGGTCAAAAAGCTGGGCCGAGATTCTCCACATCCTGTTGCATTTCCATGATTCTCCCTCGCACTAGCAGCTTATTCTTGTTCCAGCATTTAACCAATTGTATAAAACAATGTTAACTTCAAATGTTATATAACATTGCTAACTTTTAATTAGTCCAAGGATGCTTGTGTTGGTCGCTGATTTGCCTTCATCATTTCTTTAAAAAAAATAATCTTATTAAACTTTTATTACACAAAAATGAAAATGAAAATAGTGGGAAAATGGGGAAAGGAAAAGAGAAAAGGAAGAAGTTTAGGGGAAAGGGGAAAAAAGAAAGCCTTGACTTCTGAATCTTTTTAGTGCAGTACAATAAAACACTACATCCTCAACTTTTTACTTTAACATACTTAATATGTACTAGCCATTTCTATAATCACAAACTTACCTAATCAGCAAAGTTTCATTTTTTTTCCATCTCAAGCATAAAAATTCAGATTAATTTAACCAACTGTATTTATAGATTGGTGTTTCTCAGCCTTTAACTTTAAGATGTGTGGATTTCAATTCCTAGAATCCCAGTCAGATTAAGAAACACTGGAGTTATTGATCAAGACAGTCTTCAGAGAGGCTAGTGTTTGTATCGTTCCCCATAAGGCAGACTTCATTGCATCCCAGGTTGAATCAGAACATGGTGTCTCCAGCATGAGGGAGGGCAGAGACTCCTGCCAGAACAATGCAAATGTTTGTGTGTACAATGCCTGCAAGCTTCTTGTGTATAGTAAGAAATTTCTCGATTCTAATTAACTCCGTCCCCATCATTATTATTCCCTTATATTTTTTCCTGATTTCCTCAACTTGACAGGTACATGGAATTCTTCCCCATTCCTTCTAATGCCAGTACAGACTTCATGTTTGAGAAAAGTGCCAATTACTTTGATACCGAGGTAGTCCCTAAACGAAGTGCAGCTCTTCTTCCACAGGCCAAAATCATTGCTGTCCTTATCAACCCTGCTGACCGAGCCTACTCTTGGTATCAGGTAACTCAGAAAGGCCAGACTGCGTAGGTGAAATTTTATGTATTGGCTGCCTTTTCAATTGGGAAAAGCAGAATTTTATGCTTTTAATTCACTTTTCACACTTGCAGCATCAACGTGCTCACAACGACCCTGTGGCGCTTAACTACACCTTTTACCAGACCATTTCTGCTGGACCCCAGGCCCCTCAAGAGCTGCACAATTTACAGAATCGTTGTCTGAATCCTGGATTATATTCAACACATCTAGAGAGATGGCTAACATACTTTCCATCAGGACAGGTACAACAATTTTTTTTCAAGTTCTAGCTTATGTTTTATGGCTATTTAAGTGAACCCTAAAACTGATACTGAGCAACCTTTTCAAAATATAAATATTGTGAGACTTATAAAAGGTCTCTCTCATAAAGAGATAATCAAGAAGAATAAAAACGATTAAGATAGCACACTATTAAAAACATGCTGGCTTTCTAGGTTTCAGAGATTCTCCAGCGCACTGCTTGGAGAATCCAAAGCGTGGGATTACTCATAGCCAATTAGTCAGAGACTGAGTATATGCTCTTTTAAATTTTTTCTCTTGGACACTCCTCCTGTGGTCGATTGATGTCAGTTTTATTCATTCAGTCGATCTACAGAGACTTATTTTGGCTTGCTCTGACTAACTGTTGAATAAATTCCACACTTTGGATTGTTCCTGCTTCACTTGGACTTTAAATTTCCTTCAGAATTTCCTTGGACTGTTAGAACTATTATTCTTGGACTGTTAGGACTATCAACTTCTGCTGACTGCTGAGGTGGTGAGTGCCCCGGAAATCCAGGGGCCTCTCCGTTATTGGGGATTTTTTTTTCCGATCAGAGCTCTGCCCGGCTGGGTTATCTCTGTACTTAATTGCTGCCACCGGTGTGTGTGCTGGTCTCATGCTTGCCGGCTTAACCACCCCCCCCCCTTGCCTTAATTGTCTTTAAACTGATCGGGCGGCTCCAGAGTCCCTGCCTCTTGTCATGGTATACTCTGATGAAATAGGGAGATTGCTGTGCTGGGAGCGATCGATTGTCAGCTCGCGTTTCTCCTGTTGGAGTGTGAATCGCCGTCCTCAGCTTTGAGCAGCTCTCCTTTGAGCGGCTCAGCTTTGAGCGTCCTCAGCTTTGAGCGTCTATCTCCCGAAGCGGCTAAAGGTTCTGAGGAATTTCCCGCCTGCTGCCATTTTGGCTACCGCTGTAACGGTCACTGAGGTGCTCAGTGGCGGTTCCCACCCCGCGCCATTTTGACTTGCCGGAGTGCTGGGATTTCCCCCCTTTCAATGCTTGATTCACAGTGCTGCATTCTATGAGCTACAGCGGCTGACGCCTTCTTTCTGGAGCTTCTCTGATGCTTGCCTTTGACATTATTGGGGATCTGCGGCGATATTTGAGCACCTATAGTCGTTTGACTGGGATTCCAGTCCATCCTGCCACCATTCTGAGGCGCTGCTCAGCAGCTGGATATTGAATTACGCCTTCTTTGCTGTCTGCCTCTCACCGTTTCTTCTTCAACGACCTCCTCACTGGCTGACTTTATGTTGGACTTTGAATAGACTTGTATATAGTTATCGTTTTAAAAAAAACCTCCTGCAGTGTAGGCTTCCATTTTACCAAATTTTGCAAATAAGTTTATTAACGTTATGGCTGAGCCTGAGTTGTCCTCCGACTTGGAGCAGCCTGACAGCTCTGCCTCTCCCCCCCCCCCAAAGAAATCTAAAGGGGCGGGTAAGCATACCAAACCTGTCAGTTCTGCTTCCGCTTCACAGACCTATAGCAAGGCAGAGAAGCGTCGTCATCTAGCCCTGGAACGCCAGTTTGATCTGGCTTGGCAGTGGGCTCACATGTCTGGCCTGCAAGTGCTGCCTGTGCCCTCCTTGGCATCAACAGAACCCGCTATGGTTCCAAATACTCATGGACTGGTGGAGCATACACATTCTGCTGCTGTGCCACTACAATCTGCGCCAAGTGATCACGCTACCCAGTCTGCACCAGCGGCCATTATGATCCATCCTGGGTCTCTGCCTGCATCATGGGCCTCTGCAGTATGTCCTGCACTTGAGGCCACCTTCATGCCCACTGCAGTCCGCCAAGGGGATAGATTACATTCTAACCTTCCCCTAGATGTGAAATCAATTGTGGCTGAAACTGTTTCCAGAATATTGGCTAAGGGCGCTATTCCAGCCTGTTCCTCCTCCTCCTCCTGTTCCAGTGGCGGCTGCCTGGGAACATCGCCAGGTATACGCTGGCTATCAGGGTTCCATCCACAGCGAGGATTCGCTTTAGGACGATGAGGACCAGAAGGACGCGGAGTTTTCCGAAGACAAGGGTCTGACATCTGATAGACCGCCTATGACCAGACTTTTCCGCCCATCCCTTTTCAAAGCCTTGCTCCACAAGGCCAAGGTGGTGACTAACATGGTCCCTCCTGTTGCTCAGCCCGATCCTTTGGTTGCTTCTCAGCCCCTTGAGGGATTATTTTCTGTTCCCAGAGCCGACAAGGACTTCATATGTCCACAATTATTCTTGGAGGTGGTTCAACGCCCGTGGAGTGTGCCTTCTTCTACTGCGCCGAACACTTTGGACAAAAAGTTATACTGTTCAGCTCCCGTTCTTCAAGATCCTTTGCATTTACCCGAGGTTGATGCCCCTGTCACACAGCTGGCATCCTCGTCCATGTTGTCCAACGATGTGGCGGATTGCCTGCGCTCTGAGGGCCGCCGGGCGGAGCCACCAAGCAGCTGCATGGGCAATCAAGGCTGCCACTTCAGCGTCGTTTTTTAGTCAAGCATCGTTGATTTGGCTTCGCCAACTACAGGACCGACTCCCTCCGGACGACAAACGCCTGCACCAAGACATAAATAAGCTGTTAGCAGCTACTGAATACATGACGGATGCATCCTTGGATGTGGCCAAATTCGTGTCTCGGTCTCTTACCTCCTCAGTCACTTCTCATCGCCTCTTATGGCTTTGTCACTGGAGGGCTGACGCTAAATCTAAGTGGTGTCTGGCGTCCGCGCCGTTTAAAGGATCCACCCTATTTGATGAGGCATTGGATCCTATTCTGATTGAAGATAAAGATAAAAGGAAAGTGATGCCATCTTCTTAACGGAGGGAGGACTGCAGATCTACACCATATACACAACGGCCGCCCTTTCGGACTGACCCCGGACCCAGTGGGTCCTACACTTACCGCTCGTTCTCCCAGAGCTACGACAGGCCCTCGGATCATTCCAATTTCCGTGAGCGGGGCCACAGACAACTGCCATATAGGAAGCCTTTCTGTGGATCGGGCACTAGACCTTTCAGATGGGGGAAGTGACGGTCATCATTCAGCTCCCATTGGTAGTCGTCTCAGTCTTTTCAAGGACCAATGGGAGCGGACCATGTCTGACGCGTGCGTCCTCCAAACGATTCATCTAGGACTCACGTTGGAGTTCCAATCCAACCCCCCCCCCCCGTCTCCACGAACTCGGAGAAATGGAGGTTGATGTCTATGGAAATTCAACACCTCTTGGACATCTGTGCAATAGAACCGGTTCACTTAGAACACCACGGGACCGGCTTCTATTCCATATTTTTCCTGGTGGCCAAGAGTTCCGGGGGTTGGAGAGGAATCCTCGACCTCAAAGCTCAACAAGTTTATCACTTACCGTCAATTCAAGATGCAGTCTCTACGAACAATTTTGGAATGCATACGGCTGGGAGATAGGATGACATCTATCGATTTGAAGGAGGCTTATCTGCACATTCCAATCCGCGCAGCTCATCGTCGTTTCCTCCGATTCACATATTCCAATTAGCATTTTCAGTACTGGGCCATGCCGTTCGGCCTTTATTCGGCCCCCCAGACATTCATGAAGATGCTAGCCGCTGTGGCAGCCTCCCTCAGGCAGGTTCCTTATGACTCTACTGCTATCTGGATGACATCCTCATTCTGTCGTCCTCGACTGACCGTGCATGCAGGACCTTGCTGCCGTGACACACTCCTTGCAAATACACGGTTTTACTTTGAACCTGAACAAAAGTCACCTTCAACCGACCACTCGCATCTTACACCTAGGTGCTATTTTAGATTCGGAGATGGGCATCGTTTTCCTGTCCGACGACCGCTTCCACAGCATCCGTTCCTTGGTAGATCAAGTCCTCTTGCTTCCATTAGTGCCGCTGATCCTCTTGTCAACCTTGCTCGGGAAAATGGTATCCTGCATCTCCCTGGTTCCGTGGGCGAGATTTCATTCCCGCCCATTGCAATGGTACCCGTATCAGAAGACCCGCCGCAGCAACTCCAGGTCGCGGGTACGGATCCCATCGGAGGTACGACTTTCCCTTCGCTGGTGGTCATTGTCGGCTCTACTCAATGGCTGCCTGTTTCAGGAACCCTTCCGAGTTACGGTAACGACAGACGCGAGTCTCCTGGGATGGGGCACCCACTTTCAGTCCTATCTGGCGCAGGGCCTCTGGTCCCCTGCGGAGTTAGCCAACGATATCAACTGGCTCGAATTTTGAGCAGTCCGCTTTGCCTTAATTCGGTTCCGGGCCTCATTGCAGGGTCATCACATCCAGATCCTTACAGACAATGTGACAGTGAAGGCACATGTCAATCGCGAGGGCAGAACCAGGTCCGTGCCCCTGATGGAGGAGTCAACCCGTTTGTTCACCTGGGCGGAATGACACCTCCTCTCGTTGACAGCGGAGCATACATCCAGAATGGCCAATCTTTAGGCAGATTGGCTCAGCAGACAACAGGTTGAACAGGCAGAGTGGCATCTCCACCCATCGATCTTCCAGGAGATGATGAACAGGTTTGGCCACCCTGTTTGCGACCTGTTTGCCCATCCAGACAACGCCCAACTTCCAAGATTCTTCTCCCAATTCCCGTGTTCCACGGCAGAAAACTTTGACGCTCTTCACTACCCCTGGCCTCCAGGCCTGCTTTACACCTTCCTCCCCCCTCCCACTTCTATCGAAGGTGGTTCGAAAGATCTTACAGGAGAAAGTGGACATTCTCGTGGTCGCCCCGTATTGGCCTCACAGGCCATAGTTTGCGGATTTAATGAACCTCTCCATCACCCGCCCTTGGAGGATTCCGGGAGACAGAATATCTCTCAGCCAGGGGGTCATACTGCATCCAGAACCTCAATGGTTGCAGTTGACTGTCTGGCACTTGAGAGGATCCTCCTAACCAAGGGCAACCTCTCGGGACCAGTGGTTTCTGTCATCCAGGCTTCCAGGCGGCCTTCTACGACGAGAATGCCACTTGGCATTTGTTCTGTGTCTGGTGTGCCTCCCAGCACTTAGACCCGACAACTGCATCTGCTTCTGAGGTTCTGGACTTTTTGCACGCTGGCTTCCAGAAAGGACTAGCTCTGAACACTCTTCGCCGCCATGTAGTGGCCTTGGACACTGTTCTATCCCTTGGTGATAGGTGTGCTCTTTCCCACAATCCACGGATTCGGGGTTTTCTCCGTGGTGCTTCTAACCTTCATCCACGGGTGGTGCACTGTTATCCTACCTGGGACCTTCCTCTTGTGCTCCAGGCCCTCACCTCTGCTCCGTTTGAGCCGTTGGGATCCGTGGGCCTACGCCTCCTCACCCTCAAGGTCGTGTTCTTGGTAGCAATAACGTCTGCACGCCGAATCTCGGAACTAGCTGCACTGTCGGTGAGAGAAGACCTGTGCATATTCCATTCTAATAGGGTCGTCCTACGCATGGACCCCACCTTCTTACCCAAAGTAAATTCGATGTTCCATCGTGCACAAAAGCTCGTTCTTCCGGTCTTCTGTCCCAACCTGAGACATCCATCAGAAGAACAGTGGCATACCCTGGATGTAAGGTGGGCCCTTCGTCGGTACATTAAACGGACAGCGCCCTTTAGACGATCAGAAGCTCTTTTTGTCTCCTTTTTGCCAGCATCACTGGGCTAAAAGGTCTCCTCATCCACCATTGGGAGATGGCTGAAGGCTTGCATTTGTAAGGCCTACATGCTCAAAGGCAAACCCCTGCTGGGTAAAATACTAGCCCACTCTACGCTTCGACCACTGCGGCTTGGGCTACCCATGCTTCCGTCACCGAAACCCGCAGAGCAGCCACGTGGACTACATTGTCTCCCTTCATCAGACACTACAAGGTCGATGTTTTTGCATCCGCCGACACCTCCTTTGGTTGTTGCGTGCTGCAGTCTGTTCGGACTTCGACAGCTTCAACTGACCTATCTGATGTCCCCCCCTAAGTAATTTGCTTGGGTATATCCCACGCTTTGGATTCTCCAAGCAGCGCACTGGAGAACGGACATTGCTTACCTGAACGTCCCTTCTGGGCGCGCTGCTGGAGAATCCAACCCACCCTGTTGGGATCTGTTTCAGGTCCGACTGAACTTGGTTCCTGCTATCGACTTGAATGCTTCACTCTACCTTCATGAACAAAACTGACATCAATCGACCACAGGAGGAGTGTCGAAGAGAAAAAATTTAAAGGAACATACACTGATTTTCTGACTAATTGGCTATGAGTAATCCCATGCTTTGGATTCTCCAGCAGCGCGCCCAGAAGGGACGTTCAGGTAAGCAACGTCCGTTTCCACCCAGAGTGGAAAGAAACTTTGAAGAAGCAGAGTTTCTTGAACTTTTGAGATTCATCATTAATGCAAACCCTGGTTATAGAAAATTCTGTACTCTATCTTACCAGCTGAATCACTGTATATATAAGAGAAAAGAATTTCTCAACCACCTCCTTCAAGAAGTGTGTGTGTGGGGGCGGGGGGAGACAGAAAGAGTAATCATCTGGTAACCAGATATAATTAGGAAATACCTCCTGTGTCTGTCCAGCTATATAATGTTGATTCTTCGTTCAGGAAGTATCATTAAAATGATATGCATCGTAAAGAAATACTCTACAAGCCTCTGGGGAGATTTTGTGTATATGCTGTAGAGTAGGGGTCGGCAACCTTAAACTCTCTAAGAGCCACAAAGGTCCTAACTGGAAGCCCCCTGTTCAATTCTGGAGCCGACCGGAAGTCCACATAGAGCCTCCTCCTAGCGCGGCATCCTTTTTCCTCTGCTGACTGGAAGCCCAGTTCCCCCACCATAGAGTCTCCTCCTAGTGTGGCCTCCTTTTTCCTCTACCTGTCCTAACCGAAAGCCCTATCAATTGTGGAGCCAACCGGTGACAGGAGCCACAGCAGAGTGATGAAAGTGCCACATGCAACTCCAGAGCTGCAGGTTGCTGACCCCTGCTATAGAGAGAACATTGCAACATTGCATCATAGATGCAAAGATTGGTTAGATTTATCAAAAACCTTGGCCATTTCTCTTTCCATTTAGATTCTGGTAGTTGATGGGCAGGAGCTTCGACACAGCCCCTCCCCCATTATGGACAGCATTCAACGGTTTCTGGGAATTACACCACTGCTCAACTACACACAAGCATTAAAGTAAGTATTCTCCATTTGCATGAAGGCACTTTTGTCTTGAAATCTTTGTAAAAATGTATACATTTGTGTGACAGTTACTTATTATTATTATTATTATTATTATTATTATTATTATTATTATTATTTATTAAATTTATATACTGCCCTTCTCCTAGTGGACTCAGGGCGGTGTACAGCCAAGAATAAAAAGCACTCCAATACAAAATTTAAAATATTAATAAAAGAATTAAATAATTTTGGCCCAATAAATTTAAAAAACCCAATAGGCAATTAAAATTTAAAACCCATAAAACTTTAAGCTTAAAAACTAATTTCCCTGTATGACCTGATTTGAACACAGCACTTGTAGGCCAACGAAGTATTAAATGAGGAGGCGGTCAGGCAATTCCTCCCCTTCCTTTCTCTAGATTCATAGAATTTCTGGTTTGTTTTATCACACTTCCCATTTCCACATAATGAGAAAGTGAGGATGTGAAGCCCAGGAGCTTGCTAATTGCTCCCACTTCAGTCAGTCTTGGCTTGTTTGCCAAAGCCTGGCAGACAACTCACTGCCCTCTTTATAGTCCCATCAAACCAGGTTTGGTGGCATGGGATGGTGGCAGTTAAATAACAACATCCGAGCTTGTTGCCATCTTCTGGGGATTCCTTATCTCTGAATCAGGCTTTAGTGTACTGTTAAAGGGGACCTACTGAATAAAAATAATAATCCCTGTGATTACAGTCTTGAAAGGCATTTTCTTAAAATTCAGTCTATTTTCAGTCAGTGTCTGCATAGAGGAATCTGAGAGTCTCTCCCGGCCAATGGTCATGCTGTGAATCTTGAAAGGGTGGTATGGAGAGGCTCTCTGCTCCCAACTGCTGCCTTGGAGCTCTTGCCTGGAGAGCAAATGGTGGGCAGGGGCTGGAGGGAGGGCCAGGCATAAAAAGGGCCTTTTCCAGAGAAGAGAGGGTGAGCTGCGTCTGCATTAATCCTGTTGGTTCACCAGTCCATCCCCCCATTTCCCCATTTGGCCTTTTTCTCCTCTCTTAGGCAAGTGCACAAACTCACACCCCTTATGTCAGTGAAAATTCTCAGGCTATTTGGATAAGTAGAGTGGTCTGCAACTTGAGTTATGGCACCTGGGCTTATTATGGGTTTGAGATGCTTTGTTGCCCATCCAAGCAGCTTCTTCACTCTGAACAAATTGGTTAAGGGGATCTGAGTAGGCAGAAAGTCCTTGGAATGTACCAACTCCTAACGTTCTTAGGGCCATTCCCACCCCAGGGTTTCTTTCCCAAATTGCAGACATTTTTCTGACTGAAGAAGCTGCTTGGATAGGCAGCAAAATGTCTCAAACCAAGAAAATAAGTCCAGTTGCCACAGCTCAACTTCTAGACACACCGATACGTTTATTTTTCAAGAATGCCTCTGGGACTCAAGAGTCCTCTTATTTTGTCCCCTTATTTGGCAGCATGAGGTTCCCATTTATTTTAATTCAAGGGAACAAAAAAGACAAGTTGGGCAGGCTAGCCGATACCAAGAAAGGAGGTAGAGGCTAGCCATCCCAATGCAATTCTTGCTAGCATAAATGCAGAGGTTTATGTATTGCTGCCCTTGTTACGCTCTGCATTGCTGACACCACTTTCATCTGCCTTTCCTGCTGCTTTCATTCATCTGAAATTGTTGCTTTTGCTTTGTTGCTTTTATTTGAGCTGCCATGAAAAGGACAACAAGGACGCATAAATTAATTGCAATAAGTAAACTGTAACAAGGATGAAGCGCCTAAGAGGATTCCTGTAGAGAGCCAGGATGCCCAGGAGGGACTTCTTCCCTCTGGCTCCATAGGCAGTGATCAGATTACATCTTGCAGAGCTTCCTGCCAGAGGGGATGCTTTGCCTTGCAGAGCCCACCAGCTCTGCCGAGGACTCCCTGTACCAGATTCAGAGCATCCTCGACCCACAAGGACATAGATTATCCAGAGGGAGACAGAGCCAGCCTGAAATGTAGTTGTGTTTCATGTTACTTCCTGTAATATAAAGCTGGTGGTGGCTTTTTTCTGAGAGATAGCAAGGTCATTGCCCAAACAGATCATTTTTTGGCGTTGAAAGAAAAGGAAACTTAAGAAGGTATTTACCTTCATAGTACTCTAGATTAAAGCACAGGTGTATAAAGGACTGAATAAAGTAAGTTCCCCTTTCAGGTATGATGACGCAAAGGGATTTTGGTGCCAGCTGCTTGATGGAGGAAAGACTAAATGCCTGGGGAAGAGTAAAGGGAGAAAATATCCAGAGATGGATTCCTCGGTAAGCTACACAGAACTCCTGCATGCCTGTTATAATTGAGAGAAAAAAAAAGAGTTGTCAGTGGCCTTTCATTAACGGGTCCTCTCTTTTTGGGACCCCTGCAGTCCCGCATGTTCCTGGCAGATTTCTACCATGAGCACAACATTGAATTATCCAAGTTGCTGAATACGCTCAGGCAGCCTCTCCCCACGTGGCTCAGGGAGGAGCTGCAGAATTCAAGCTGGAGCTGAAGCCCAGATCTTCACGAGCAAGACTGCCAAATAAACTCAAGAGGGAGCCCTCGGGAAGGACACATATGTGCACGCGCGCACACACACACACACACACACACACACACACACCACTGCCAACTTTCTTTGAATCACCCAGAGAGGGAGGAGGAAGCGTGCCATCTGTGGGCGAACCATGCACCTTCAACTATTTATGGTTTGATGCAGCTGAGAGAAACTTCAGACCATAATTGCGCAAGATATTGTGCAGTAGTTGCCCACTGTTCCCAAATTCTATGGTAAATAACATAGGAATGTGTGTAGCCTGTAATTCCCAGATGCAAGGAAGCTGAAAGCAGCATCTCCAAGGAGCAGAAGCATGCAAATGTGTAGGCTACTGTGACATTTCTTGTTAATGTCCGAAATGCTCAGGAAACTAGCAAGTGAATGTCTTACTCTTTGTGACAGCTCTGTTACGTATAGGGTGGTGTTTCCAAAGTTCTTAGTCATAGACATCCAATGGCATTTTCTTAATTCCATTTTAGTTGTTTCATTGTTTCTACCCCAGGTGTCAGGGAAGCAAAGTACAGTAGGTGACGTCACTAGAATGGTACAGACGTTCTCAGACAGAAAGTGGTTTGTGACAAGTATAAGATGGAGAGAAATCCAATGGGCTCTCTTCAGCCGCTGCAAGAAACGTATCTTCATCTGGGAGGAAAAGTTGTCCTCTGATACCCGCTGCATGGATTTTTCTTCTGCATTTAGTTGTTAGTCGTCGCCTTTCATTCCTTTCTGAGCACATCAAGGAGATTATGATTGAGAGGGAACAGAACTGGTACAAAACTTGTCACTTTGCCTCAAGTGAGTCTCCAGTTTCCTTGTAGAACCTATTCCTGTTTTCTCTTCTGCCTTGCTACCACGATCTCTTGGAGTACAAAGCAGATCCTTGCCCATCTCTCAAACATGCCTTATGTACAGCGGCCCAGCAACTCCCAAGAAAACCAGTGTTGAGCTCACTGGAAATAGGCAGACTTAGACAGGGAGACACCTTGGGGCAACATCTGTAACTCGGTGCGTTCATTGAACCAGGGAAGAAAGTGATTTCAACCAAGCTTTCGCATTGAGCCTTAGTTGTTGTGCATTTTTAATTGTGAATTTACCATTGTCTGTAAATATATAATATGGACTTTATAATATCTCATTCAATGTGTCCCCGAGCAGCGGGAAATGTTATGTAACCAAAAATGTAACCCACCAACCTAAAACCCTGTGGCTGAAGAAAGAAAGGAAAAACAGTGCTGTTCTTCCTGCACTGGATTCATGTATATTGTCATTCACATTGAATGATACAAATAAATTCTTGGCTCTTGCAGCTGAGCACAATGTCTAAATAAAATTAGACATCGCATTTGGATCAATAAATGAACTGCTTTATTTCTTGTTAGATGTAGATTTTCAAGTTGTGCTAACCTTTTTCCTGGCGGAATAGCTCTGATTATACATGCAGCAGTGGAGATCTCTCTACACTGGATTGTAAGAACCTGACTTTGTTATTAAAATGAAACTAGAAAACAGTAACAAGACTAGATAATCTCAAAAAAATCTGATCAATAACATAAGAAACTGTATTTTCTGGAGGAGAAACATGAGGCTCATTGGAAGTGGCAGACACTGTAAGGACTTTTAAGCCTGATTGGGATCTGCTAAGAGATTCAAAGCTTAAGCACCTATCGCGATGCCCATGTGAATTCCAAGAGAAGAAACTTCTAACCAAGGAGTGAAGTGGAAGGTCAAGGACACATTAGAGGAGGAAAGGTGCACACAGTATTCAGCTCAAGTCCATGAACTTCACAGGAGAAAAATTGGGTGTAAAACTAATCACAAAAGAGGCCAAGTCTACCTTGTGTTCAGCACTTGAGTCACAGACAGCTCAAAACCACACTTAAACAATGTAGGCCTTTTCCTGGGATTGGCCTACAGTTACAGAGGGTGGCTGAGCATTTCTGGGAAAGGAGATGGCTGGCTGAAAGAGCTGCATGTCCTGATGCCTTTTTACCATTCACTCCAAGGCACTGCACAGCTCTTTTCAAAGGAACCAGCCATTTCCAGAATGCCCTAGTCAGTTGATGATGAATCCACAAAGATAAATGATTTCTAGTTAATATTATTGTAAAAATAACAGGAGGTAGGAGTTTGTAGTCTACTAGACAGTTCCCCATATTTGCAGCAGCAAATCATATATGCAAACAAATGTAGATTTCAGGGTTGGAAGAGGTCCAGCCCATCTCATTTCTAGATTCCACCATTGTGCTGCTTTTCAGAACACTTAACTTGCACTTTACAATGACCTGAATTGCTCCTTCCTTCTGTACACATGACTTCAAATCAGTAGTGAAATTAAAAAATTTCCCCTACCGGTTCGGTGGGCGTGGCTTGTTGGGGGAGGTCATGTGACTGGGTGGGCATGGCCAACTCGATATCACATTGAGGGGCTCCTCACTGGCCCCTCCCCTCCCAGCCACTCCTTGTCACAAATGGCAGGAAAATGGGGAGGAGAATATTCTTGCCTACTATCCTTCCCTCAGTCTGTGCTGAGTTTGAGGAATGGATGGCAGGCAGGAAAATCCCCTTCCCCATTTTCCTGCCTTTCACAAAAAATGGCCCCATTCCAGCTGCTCTCCCCTCCCCATTCTCCTCCCTCCTGGGGACTACATTAAAGGATAGGCTGCAGCAGCTCCATTCTGAATGGAGGGAGAAAAATTAGCATTCGCTCTGCTGCATTTAACATTAAATTCTGTGGAATATCAAGCGGCCAGAAGAGGGAGCGGCGACCGGCCGGGTGTGGGTGGGGCCAATGAGGGGTGTTTACTACCAGTTTGGCGAACGGATACCAATAATCCATAGCGGTTTGCCTGAACCGGTCCGAACTGGTAGGATTTCACCCCTGCTTCAAATGCCTGGAGAAAATGCTGAGCATTCTTCCAACATTTGCATTCTATCATTCACGGAGAAAGCTGCATTCAGACATATATAAATTCTAGTTCTGAGAACAAGATTTTTGTAATGGGATTTAAACAGAATAACTGCTTGAGTAGTTACTGTTACAGGCAAGCTATTAGTGATCTTTGGGCCTCAGACTGATGACAAATAAAAAGCTTACCTGTAGACGAGCTGTAGGTAGTCAGGTAGAACTCTAGAACCGCAGCTCTGCTCTGGACTTGACATCTATGCAGTCATGCTTAATTATTATTAATGTGGTTAGTTTGGATGAGAGAGATTCTGCAGATGTTCCAGAGAAGTATGTTCCTTGGAAATTTGGCAGAGCCAACTGGCAGTGTAAAAAAAGCAGATACCACATACTATCTATTTAGATTATTTAATCAGGACAGCCTGGGAAATCTTATTTTCCCTATATAGGACAAGACGAACAGTTTCTAGGCTTTAAGGGAAAGGGCTGGGCCTATCTATGGAAAAGGATAGTCAGGCAATATATGACAGAAACTTAATTCAGTACTGGATCTAAGACAGTGAAGTTTTGTGGCAAACAAAAGATCTGCACAACATATAGGATGAAAGAGGTATCTGTGTAGTGGATAATTTTATGGAGTCCTTGGTGCTCCCTGAGTTTGCTTGCTGAGTTGCTTACAGATGTTCCATTACCCAACTAGACGTAATCGGTGCTCGGGAGTGTTAGGGTTTGGTCCTTATACAGTAGCTTGCCCTGCCGATGTTGGTGGGAGTGTGGTTTTCTCCTTGGTAGTTCCTTAATTATTGTTTTCTGCTTGCTTGCTTGTGTTAATTCCTGCTTATCTGGGTGTTGGCTGCTGGAAAGGATGGTCTGTTCATTTCCTTCTTTAACATCAACTTTATCTTACTGTACGTAAAGCCCCTGCTGACGAGCATTGATTAACTGCCTAGCCAGTTAATGAAAGATCTGCAAGTGAAGAACCAGGCTCTAAGAGCAGCAAGGACTGCATAGTGCAACTGACATATTCTTTTCCACTGGCATAATTTTTATCTCTATACAAAATTAGATAAGAAAGACCCATTCACAAGGACCAAACATGGTAGAACTTTTGAAGACGGTCTTTTGGACAGATATCAAGGTGGACATTATGGGGGAGAATGATCATATCTGGATGTTGTTGCGTTCTTAATCTAATGGGTTTTATACGATTTAAGCCTGGAAAAACCGGAAGGCAGTGATTTTATCACTGCCGTAGTTAGTCCCTGTTTATCTTCAGCAATCATGGTATACAAATACTAAATACTGGAATTAAGGCAACAAAAAGGGCAACCAAGATCTGCCTATTGTTCCATAAGCTTCTTCAGCCTAACACATTTTATGTCAAACATGTACATAAGAAATTATCAACTGTAATTGGGTTAATTTAGAGCATATTCTGTCAGATGAATAGAGTGGTTAAAGCTGGATATTCCACGGAAGCTCCGGACCAGAAAGAAGTATTGGTCCAAGCCAAGATCTAGGATACTTTGGGGCTTATTAACCAAGCTCTGTGTGTCATTTTTCTTTACTTCAAATTGGTATTTGATCTCATTTCTAAAACAATGGAATAAAAAAACACAATAGACAACAATTTCTGTTAATGCACAAACTTAACAAGAATAAAGTATGTTGTAGAATGCAAGCCCACTGAAAAAAATCCCTAGTGACAGCAATATTTTAGTCCCCCGTTTTCAGTTGGAACAGCAGCCTCTTGTGGCTGAAGAATATTCCTTAGCATATCATCCCAATAAGTAGGCAAACTGCAATCAAGGAGCTAATGCTTCTGTCATAAACATCAATCAGACCAAAATGAGCTCTAAGTACTCCAGCCACTTACTACTCAAAAGAAGTACTTGAGATAAACTAAATTAAAATTAAGACCTTGGTGTTAGCAAAGTGGTCTAAAGTGCTTACCTGGCAACCAGATGGTAGACAATAGAGTGATTCAAAATCTTGAAATACCTGCCTATGCTTTTTCATAGCTCAAATGCAGCACAATCCAAAATGCACAAAAATTAGTTTCTGTTATATAAACTTCCCACCTTTGCCAGGGATAGTGCACACCCCAGCATTAAAGCTTGGTTAAATGTGTTTATTCAAGCCCCTTCGTTAGGCTGGCAAGATATTTAAATTAAATAACTGTCCTTAAATTCCAAACAGCAATAACATTAGACTATCCACATCCTCCCAATAGCAATAGCACTTAGATTTATATACTGCTTCACAGCCATCTCTAAGTGATCTACAGTTACTGCCCCCAACAATCTGGGTCCTCCTTTTACCAGCCTTAGAAGGAAGGAAGGCAGATTCAACCTTGAGCTGGTGAGAATCAAGCAGCTGGCAGTCGGCAGCCAGCAGAATTATTTATTTATTTATTTTGTTATATTTATATGCCGCCCTTCTCCCGAAGGACTCGAGGCGGCTCACAAAATAAGCAATCCAACAATAAATAGAATTAAAATAGTATAATCCAATTTAAAAACCCCAATCCCCAGATTAAAATACATGGCAGATCAGGGAATTTGGTGAAAAAGCCATGTCTTTAGGTCGGCGTGGAAGGTGCGGAGGTCGGGGGCCGTCTGGAACTCAGTGGGTAAACCATTCCAGAGGGTCTGTGCGGTCACAGAGAATGCCCTCATCCTGGGCGCCACCAGCCGACACTGACTGACTGAATGGACCCGGAGGAGGGCAGCCCTATGTGAGCGCACTGGGCAGTGGGAGATCGGTAGGAGGTGGTCCTGCAAGTACCCCGGGCCCATGCCATGAAGGGCTTTAAAGGTGAGCACCAGCACCTTGAAGCGAATCCAGAGGACCACCGGCAACCAGTGCAGCTCGCGCAACAATGGTGTTATATGGGAGTAATGGGAAGCACCCGTAACTACCTCGTGGCCGCATTCTGGACCAGTTGGAGCCTCCAGGTGCACCCCAAGTAGAGGGCATTGCAGTAATCCAGCCGAGAAATAATGAGAGCATAGGTGACTGTACGAAGGGCATCCCTGTCTAGGAAAAGACACAACTGGCGCACCAGGTGGACCTGTGCAAAAGCCCCCCTTGTCACGGCCGTCAGATGACAGCTGCCAAGGACAGCTGTGAATCAAGGAGGACACCAAGGTTATGAACCCTTTCCGAGGGAGCCAGGCACTCCCCTCCCATCAGAAGCGATGGGGAAGCTAGATCATGGGATGCCAGCATCCACAGCCACTCTGTCTTGGAGGGGTTGAGTCTCAGCCTGTTCCTACCCATCCAGACCTGCACCGCCTCTAGGCACTTAGACATCACGAAAAGGGCATCCCTGGGTTGATCCGGGGTGGATATGTAAAGTTGGGTATCAGCGTACTGATGATATCTCACCCCGAAACTACGAATAATCTCACCCAGTGGCTTCATGTAAATGTTAAAGAGCAGGGGGGAGAGAACTGACCCTTGTGGCACCCCACAACTGAGGGGCCTCGGGGAGGATCTCTGACCCTCTACAAACGAACTGTGTATGGCCCGAGAGGTAGGAGGAGAACCACTGTAAAACAGTGCGCCCCCCCCCTAACCCCCGGAGTCATCGCAGTAAAATACCATGGTCGATGGTATCTAGCTGCTGAGAGGTCAAGTAGCACCAGGATGGAGGAATAACCCCATCCTGGGCCAGCCAGAGATCATTCACCAGGGCAACCAATGCCATTTCCGTGCTGTGTCCGCGTCTGAAGCCTGATTGGTATGGGTCTAGATAATCAGTTTCCTCCAGGAATTGCAGGAGTTGGTATGCCACCACAGACTCAACAATAGTATTGTATTAGCCTGCAGTACTGCATTCTAACCACTTATAGCTGTTCTCAACGGCAAATAGGGAAAAAAAATAGCTCACAGTACAAATTAAATTGCCTTTGTGGAGAAGGTGCTACTCAAGTTCTGTTACTTTGAGCTTTCTATAAAGACACAGGACCTGCTTTGTGACTCCCTACCCAGCAATTCTGATTTATTCCATGTGGTTCCTTCTATTAGACTACTATAATAATTGTATCTTTGAATGTGGCTACATTTTTACCGTCTGTAAATTTTAACATGGACCAATTGCTCCAATTCTCTAATTTTAATTTTACAGGGTTTATTTGAAATAGAAGTGACTCAATTAATTACTGTATTCTATCAACTTGCAGAACTCCAGCCAGTAAGTGTAAATATAAACGTTATTAAGATAGCGGCTTTGGCACCATTCCTTGGGCAGGAAAGGCCTTAAGGTGGGGATGCCTCAGTCAGTCTTTTCTGCCATATGCACAAGTTCCACAATTAACATCAATCATGTCTAATGCAGTGGTATTATAAACTTTCAAGGAATTAGCCTGAATAAGGACCATGTCGGAAAGAGAGGAATGTAGGATAACTACACTGCTCTAACATACAATTCCGAACTAATTCTGAAAGGACTAATTCCGAAATGGGACTCTCATGGGACCAAATCAGCCCATCACCAACCATACAACCACTGGCCTTCAGTCTTCTTGGCAATCCCCCTGGCCTCCTACTCTACTGCAAAAGCTCACCCTGCCTTCTTGCCCTCTAGTTTATTCCTGGCTTTTTCATTCTTCTCCTTCTGTGCCAGTCACAAAGAGCTTCCTTCACCTCCCTTTGTTCTCTGCATAGAGAAATTTCCAAAGAACTCTAGCCCCACTGCTACAACCCCTTCAAGGGCAAAGAAATTAATTAACACCTTTATGGGGCCATTTATTTATGTAATTTTTTTCAAAACCCAAAAGGGAAGAGTTGGGAATGGGGGTGATTTTTTAAAAAAAATAAAGTACTTTTGAAGAAATGGAAACTTTTAAAAACTGGTTTTTTAACACTGTGTTTTGGGGAAATACATCAGGACACAAACTGACTTTGGAATTGTTAATCCTGCCTGCTTTTGTAGTGCATATCAGATGCTCAGAGCAAATGCAAGCCTCAGAGTAGATTATGCACTCTGTGTTGGTTCATGGATCTCATCTTCACAGCATTTACACCAGGTCTTGACTTGCACTTTCAAAGGCGTTCCACCCCACCTGCCAGCAAGTACATTGTAGTAAAACAGTGTTTCTCAATCTCAGCAGCTTTGAAATCTGAGAACTTCAACTCCCAGTATCCTCCCAGGGGGAATTTTGGGAGTCTTTTTGCAAGCTGACATTAAACAGTATGATGACTGGACTAAAGAACTGAGATCAGACACTGTTGTTTCAATAGAACAGTCACATTTAAAGTAAGTCAGCAATGGCTGATTATTGCATGATGAAAACAAATCAGAATGCCCAAGCATTTGGCAGAGAGATGACAGCTGAGGAAGAAACCAACAAGTTTCAGGATGCAAAGTTTATTTCCCCATTTAGTTAGTGAAAAACAGTATGAAACACTAGCATCATGTAATATAAAGAATGCTGAGAATTAATCAGAGGAAGTCCAACATTACTAGCACACAACTTTTTTCAGATTGAGGGCTAAAAAGTGGCTGAGGCCGAGACACATTAAATTTCATTTAACTTTATTTAAACGTAAATTTAAACTATTTAATTAAATAGTTAATATGATTAGTCCCCATATATTTAATAATCGACTAGTTCACATCAGATAAGACACAACTATGAGGAAATTTAAGGTTAACAAAATCCACATGAGCTGGATGAAGTAAATAAATCTTGCCTTTCCCCAAGCTAGGCTGAACCAGGGAAAGTGATCAGCAAAAATAGAAGTCAGGCAAAATTTGGTGTTCACAAAATGCATAACCAAGTTTACTGGATTAACTACCACCAGATGAAGTTGCGGGCATTTAATAATATATGTGTGTCTAGCAAAAGCCATTAACCATGAAAGCTGAAAAGTGACCTTCAGCTTCAGGACAATACATGCCTGAATATCAGTTGCTTGTGGACTAGCAGCAGAGAATCTTCCTTATCTTTAAGACCAAGTTTCCTTATTACTTTGTGGCGAGAGGTTGTGTGGTTCAAAGGTCGTTGGGACAAGACCAGGTTTCGGTACTTTTTCAGTCCTTTGCAAAAATAGGTTAGAACTTCCTACTCTAAGGCACTCTTAGTTCTTTGTTTTATGATGTCAGCATGATAAACAGAAATATGGAGAAGAGTCAGTCTAAGAAAATGAGGGCTTTAATCGGAAACTGAAACAAGGAGTAAGAAACTGATTACAGGAGAGCTAACATCTCATCCAAAGGAACATGACTGTACAACTTGGAGCCATTTTGGATAGAATATCCTATATCGTCTGATGAGGAGGCCCTCAGATCACTATCTAAGAGCAAAGAAATCGTACCAGCCAGTTCTGTACTTGCTGAGGCCAGATGCTTCCAGTGGTGTCTTTGCCCATCCAAACAGGTAAGCTGTACTGGATGAGGGACCTGCTGTGGCAGGAAAGAGGAAGGAACAGTGTTGGAGAAAACCTGGATGAGCAGAAACAAACTCTGTTTCTCCTGGCCCGGTAATGGCTGAAATTTTAAGAACCATATAGAAAGTAGTATACATATTTATAAATGCCAAAATAAATATTATAAAGAAAGAGGCTTGATCCTACCCCTAACATGCATGCATACACACCCAGTAAGAGAGAGAGAAAGGCAGAAATGATGTTCACTTATAAAGACATCCCTATACAGGAAAAAGACTAAAACTGTTGACCAATGATCAGCCAGCTCCCCCTCTCTCTCACCCACACCCACGCACACACGCACACACACGCACAGAGTTTCCTTGCCTTCACTTGCTGGGGAGGAGAGAAAGGGAAGTAGAACACAGCCACAGCCACATGGACGAGGAATGTCATGGTAAAAATACATTGAATCAGTGGTTTCCAATAGCTAAAATTAAAAAGATCCCATAAGGAAGGATGCAAGATGGGGCATCAGGGTGAAAAGGTAGTCATTTCCAGGGAGACCCGTTGCCACAGATCCTTGGTCTGTTTGCTGCGTTTCAGATTCTGAAGGATGTCATTGAACTGCATCATGCCCATAGGAGTCAGGCAGAAGGCGCTTCGGGCGCTGCGAATGGCATTCACAAAGTCATCGTAGTCCGCTGGAGTGAGATGGATCAGACGATGATGGATGTACTTGGGGAAAACCAAGAGAAAGCAGGGATGAAATACAGTTTCTGATGGAAAAATCCATTTTATAATCAATCTGAATAGTGCCTTCCCTCTATGAGGAACCATAAGAATCTAGATCAGGATGGGCAACCATGACCTCTTTATGGAAGTTGAAGTCCGCAGGACATAAAGGGGCCATAGTTGCCCACCCAAACTAGATGGATTTATTACTGTAGTAAACTTATCTACGCTCTTGTGTAGATAAATGCCAAAAACGGTTCAGTGGTCCACCTTCTTCTTACGTAACATTTCTCTCACCCTTGTCCAAAATGCTCAGTGTGATCCAATCCCTCCCAACTTATCTTGGATAGAAGAAGAAACAGTGAGCAAACATGAATAAATCCCAAAGTATTGAGCAGAAATCTAAAGATAGGTCTTGGCCATCACAGCTGAGTCTCACAACAGGGGTTACAGGCAGAGCTAGGAGAGGGGAAAAATAAATGTGCTGTCCCTTTATTTTATATTTATATATTTATTTCAGCGTATGGCACGTGTTAGCCAGGGATCGCTGAAGTGGCTGGCTGCCTCTGTGAAAATAATTTTTGGGGGGCGGTGTTATCTGTACTCGCAGGACACCTGAATGCCGATAGGCAATCAGGAGAGGTACCTTTCTTGTCCCTTCTGCACTTTATTCCCTCACAGGAATCGAGCCGCCAACCTCAGCGGTCCACAGGCCCAGCATCTTAGTATGTGAGCCACCGCGGCCCCTTGTAGCACTTAGACTTCTATATCCCTTTGTAGGGAAGTAGAAGGAAAGCCAATTGAAAGGTCTTCCAGGGAATCAACGAATAACCTGTACTGTCTGATCAAATTTTTCCCACAAAATGACAAAGTCCCTCTTCTGGTAGTCCTTCAGAGGATTTGGAAGTTTGGAAAACAGACATGAATAAACAGATGCTTTAAGCAGCTTAAAACTGATCTGACTATGTTTCACAGCAGCCATATTGCTCCATTCTCCCCAAAGAGGGCACATTTAAGTTTATTTATATATATATATATATATTTATTTATTTATTTATTAGCTTGTCAAACATGTACAAGATAGCAGGTATAAATATGACCATGGACATGAACGAAGGAAATGAGTACAAATAAATGGGGACAGTAGGACAGGGACGGTAGGCACACTGGTGCGCTTATGCACACCCTCTTTATGGACCTTTTAGGAATGGGGCGAGGTCCACGGTAGACAGTTTAAGGTTGAAGCTGTGAGGGTTTGAGGATGTAACAATGTAAAGCAACCAACTTTTACCACTAAGAGGAAAGCCCAGGTATACCTGAATATACGCCTGCTGGCACCTCTGCACCAACTGATGAAAGGCAGGTGTGCGCAAGTGGTTGTGGACATGGGCAGGGTTGAGTCTCTGCAGGGATTCCATGATGATCTCTTGCAGCACGAAAGGACTCAGGACTCCCTTGGCTGCACCAACACAAAACTGATGTACGTAGTTCACACCTGCAAAGAGCAAAGGCATTTATTGTGAATGTAAGGCATAGGAAATAAGTCCCTGTCCTTGTGTTTGTGTGAGAGGGAGAGAGATTCCTCTTCTGTAAGGAGCAGAACAAAACCAGCAGCTATCTTGGTAGACAATAGCCAGAAAAAGGGATAACATCTATTGTCATTTATTTTTCAACCACTGGCAATTAAAATAATCTGGGCTAGGATCTACAGAGAGCCACCTGATGTCAAAGGCAACCAACTTTAAATTGTCTTTCTAACTGGAAATAACACTTAAAAAAAGCTGTCAATTTTTTGCATTGAAAATTTCAAGCTGGAAAATGAACCAGAAGCAGCCTTAAATTGCACTGGTTACTTTTCACCAAGGGATCACTGGCACTAGCAATTTTAGGCAATAAAATAGGACACTCTAGATGTAGGCAGACAGGATGCATGTTCCCTCCCCTTCACATTAGGGTGTCTGTGGATCTTACCTAATTTGGCCGCTAGTCCGAGAAGCCACTTCACATCTTCTGTGTAGGGGGGGCTGCGTGAGAAGTTATTGGGGTGGTCATTGTGAGCCCTGCGACCAAGCATCTCCAGTGCCAACATCCCTGAAGGGGAGAACAAATTGAACCCTCAATTTGGGCTTCCTCGCTCACACTTTCCACACAGGCGAGAGAGAACAGTTGGAACCAACAACCTTTTTGGCCTTCACCTTGTTAAAATTTAAACAGGAATTTTAAAGCTCCCTGCACTATAGAAGCAACCTGTGGAACAATTTGTAGCAAGAAAAGCCCTAAGTCTTTTGCTAAATGGTTATATTTTTCACTCTCCTTAGCAGAGTTTTGGTTTGTTTCTTTTAAAAAAGGAAGAGCCTCGGGACTGTGCAAAGTTTAAGATTGAAGACTGGAAAGAGGAACGAAGATCTGGCCTGGCAGTCCGTCTCTTTTTGCCTTCTTTAGTACTGGTAATTGAAAGGATTCCCATGAGAACCTTCTTCCCACATTAATTACTTTTGAGAAATTTATAAGGCGATCCAAATCTATAGCAGCATATATATTAAGAAACCAATAAATGCTAAACAAATTTATACAGATGAAGAAGGGAGAATTTTGATGGTGGAGTTCATAATAAACAAAAAACAGATACTCTTGATAGTAATATATGCACCAAAGAACAAACAAGAAGAATTTTAGGAGATTTTATTACTATTGTAGATACAAAACGTGACTAAAAAGTAGCAAAATAGGTAAAAAGGTAAGAGAGACTCTTCCTAGGCCTTTTTTCAAAATGGCAGAAGAAACACACATACAGGATACATGGAGAGAAACAAACCCAGAGAAAAATCAATATACATTTTATTAAAGTAGGCACCAAGCATGGTTCAGAATTGATAATGTTATGGATGTCCCCAGAATTGAGCACAAATGAGATAGAGGTAAAAATGAATATATGGGCTGATCATAATCCAATAAAAGTGAGTTAGAAGGGACAAAAGAAAAAGACGAGGTAGACATTGAATCAATCTATATTAAAAGATAAAGAATGCATTAAAACAATAGAAAAAGAAATGGAATTTTTCTTCAAAGTGAACAGAAAAGAAGAGACCTTCATTACAAAATGTATGGGCCACAGCAAAAGCATATGTTAGAGGGCTAGCTATAACTTATATCTCGAGAAAAAATAAGAAACAATGTCAAAAGACACTAAACAAGAGTACATAAAAACTTGAATTTGACCTACAAAAAGAACCACAAAAAGGAAATTTAAAAACTCAAATGGAAATAATAAAATACAAATTTAATTTAATGGAAAAAGAAGAATTGGACAACAAATAAAAAGAGCACAACATTTTTTTTGAAAATGCCAATAAATCAGGAAGGTGGTTAGTTCATAAACTGAAAAAGGAGAAAGAGAAGAAATTGATAAGCAAATTGCAAGATAAAGGAGCTCTACAGGATCAAAATAAGAGCAAAAAGAAAAATAATTCAGGAGTTCTATAGAAAATTATATAACAAAGAAAAGTATCAGAGGAAAAAATAATACAATATTTTTTGGGGTTGGTTTTTTTTTTTTTCTGAAATGTCAGAACTGTTTATTTGTATAATTTGAGTTGTTTATTATTCTCAATTTAACAGATGAAAATAAATGAGATGGAAAAAAATTACTTTTCATTTATTTGCATAATAATTAAGCACACCTATCATTGCCCAATAATTATGCACCCATAAATAGTCTCCAAAGAAAGCCAAAACCTCATTTTTACTTTCTTAAGCATTCAGTTTTGAGGTTTATTAACATTTTGGATTGACCGAGAGCACTATAGTTGTTCAATAATAAAATTCATCCTCCAAAATAAGGACTTGCCTAATAATTGTGCACCCAAAAGAATACAGCATCACCAGAAGAAAAACGACCAATGTCATGAAAGGCTTTGTAGGTAATAAGCAACACCCTGAATTGCACCTGGAAGACAAGTGGTGGTTCATGAAGCAAAGATGTTACATGAGTCTGATGAGATGTACCTCATACATGCCTGTGGTGCTACATTCTGGACCAGTTGTATCTTCCAAGTGGTTATCAAGGGCAGCCCCATGCACAGTGCACTGCATTAGTCCAGGGGTCAGCAACCCATGGCTCTGGAGCCGCATGTGGCTCTTTCATCCCTCTGCTGTGGCTCCCTGTTGCCAGTTGGCTCCACAATTGATAGGGCTTTCAGTTAGGACAGGTAGAGGAAAAAGGATGCCATGCTAGGAGGAGACTCTATGGTGGGGGAACCGGACTTCCGGTCAGCTCCAGAATTGAATGGGGGCTTCTGGTTAGGACCTTTGTGGCTCTTTGAGTGTTTAAGGTTGCCAACCCCTGCACTAGTCCATGCCTGTTTGACCTCATTACCATTCTAACAAGGATTGAATCTCAGATGGGACATATTTATCATCGCTCAATTACATCGAGAAATGCCAACTGTCCAGAGCAGTGAATTAAGACAGCCACAATTTTCAGAACTAAGGAAGATGCATTTAATGTCCTGAATCCAGAATAAATACACTGATCGCTAGTCAATCCATTTGGTCTACGGTTCCCAATTTAAGACTGGCTTTCTGATCTCCCAGAGTTAGAGGATCAATGAATATATTGCTAACAAATGCAATTTCCTGCAACTATAATAAAATCCCATGTCTCTTCTCATTCTCCTGAATTATTTATTCACCGGTAATCTGCTCACCAACCTAAACTAGGGAATCTAAACTTTCATCTACAAACGGCAGAATAGGCCAGCCTTTCCAGGTAGCTTTAATAAGATATGCATCACTCTTGTTCTGAAGGCCAGCTGAAAACACCAACAGGGTCACTGTTTATTGTCCTTACCAACTCGGTAGGCAGAATGAAGGTAGTGCAATCCTTGAGGACTGACCGGTTGGCTGTGTTGTTCATCTTCCGAAGGGAAGCCCCCTGTCACAAGGGAACTGGGCTGAGAAGACAAGCTTGTTAAGGAAGTCCCTTGAATTGCTGGGAAAGTAGACCCTGCGTGAACACTTCCTACTGGAGAGAAGAAACAGCCGTATAAAGGGGAGAAATCAAAGACATCAGCTACAGGAGTTCAGTTATACTCTGCCTGGATACATGTCAGGAATTAATATTAATTAACCTGGTGGAAACACAGTAGCAGAGAATAAACAAACGGGTTATATGTTTCCCAACAGCTGAGCCTTTCTATGAACTCTCTCCTTTTGCATAATATTGGCAAAAGGGAAAAAATACGCCAAAATAGACCATGTTCCAGCTCCCCACTGGGAATGATAGAACTTCCCCCCTCTATACAAGTACTTCTAAAAAAGTTTCAAGTATTTGTAATAGCTAACATGTCATTCTATTTAAATAAAATAGAATAATTAAATCCTCAAGACACAATGTCTATTAATACATGTTTAAATTACACATAAATTTATGAGAGGGGGAGGCTAATTGACTCACAGTTTTTATGTAGTATTCCAGATACCATCTCATGACATATTCTTGCAACATCAAAAAGTAAGAAAGACAACCTGGCAATATAGATGAAAATAGGAACTCATGGAATTCGATTATGTCAGGCCATCAGACAAATGCAGATAGAAGGCCCAGTTCTTACTACTGAAGGACAAGAAAAAGGAAGACTGAGACCCACATCTCAGGGGAAGTGACAAAGATCAGGAAGCCATGGCAGGCTGAAGACTTTTGTTATCAACAGGAAAGAAGAGAAAACATTCAAAGGCAGATATTCCAGCTGTACAGGAATAGTCCTTATAGTAATCGCTGTCCACGTGTCACTCTGTTGACACACATGGAACATTGTGTATGCTTTGGGGAGACATTTATAGATTTCTGGGTTATTTAAGGAAACATTTATGGTTCAGTGAAGAATATATTAAGGATGATCTGTGTTATAAAATTGCAACAATTTCTGCATTTCTTGAATTTTATACATTAGTCTTCTTGGAACTGCCTGCTTGACTCTAGAATTGCAGTTATTGTGCCTGGTTGATAATGTAATTTAAAACAAAACCAAAAAAGCAGGCATTTCAAACCAAGACAGATAATAAGACTTAAATAGAATTTTGTTCCATGGAACAATGTTGGGGTATAAACAATTGTTTCTCTGTGTATCACTAAAATACTGAAGACTAGAAATCCAAAGAAGCAGTTCTGGTCTTTAACTGGTACTCGATACTACTCATGGACTAGATCCATGATGGCGAACCTATGGCACGTGTGCCAGAGGTGGCACGCAGCACCCTCTATATGGGCACACGAGCCGTTGCCCCAGTTCAGCTCCACCGCACATGCGTGCGTGCCTCCCGCCAGCCAGCTGGTCTTCGGGTCTGTGCTGCACATGCGCTGGGAGTGAGGCGTGTGCAGGGGGCCATGTACGCATGCACGGGGGGTGGGGTGCATGGGGGGGCCTCACGCACATGCACAGGGAGGCGGGGTGCATGTGGGGGACTGCACACGCATTGCATTTTGGGGGTTCGGACGCACACACATGGATTCATGCCCGCGCACGCACGCTTTAGGCACTCGATACGGAAAAGGTTAGCCATCACTGGACTAGATGAATTGATTCAGAATAGACAGTGGTGTAAAACATTTCCTGACCAAACTTTTAACTTAGCAATTAGATCTATTGTGTAAGTAACACAAAGGAGATTGAGCATGCTTACAACAAACTTGTAATACACAAAAGACACTGATTTCTTAGTAGTTTAATTTTACTAATTTACTCATTAATTTGTATAAAAATCTGTTTTTCATCAATCACCACATCCTACTGGTTTGCAAATTCTTCAAGGAACACCAATCAAGTGATCTTATGTGAGTAAGCAGATAAATTCTTCGTACATATAGGAAATGGTGATACAATAGAAACAGAAATTAAAATAATGAATTTAAACACAATTCTGTGTTTAGAGTCTGGAATAGCTCAGCGGACAAATGCACTGTAATTTAACTCCAACTGTCTGCAATTAGTAAGTTCGAATCTCCAGGCTCAAAGCTGACTCAGCCTTCCATCCTTTCTAAGGTAGGTAAATTGAGGATCCAGTTTGTGGGGGCAATAAGCTGACTTTGTAAAATATATGAAAGTATAAAAGCTACTGCTTAACGCATTGTAAGCCGCCCTGAGTCTCCGGAGAAGGGCGGCATATAAATCGAACCAATAAATAAATAGCTCAGCAGACTAATGCATTGTAATTTAACTCCAGCTGTCTGCAATTACTGTAAATTTGAATCTCACCAGGCTCAAGGTGGACTCAGCCTTCCTTCCTTTCTAAGGTAGGTAAATTGAGGACCCAGTTTGTGGGGGCAATAAGCTGACTTTGTAAAATATACAAAAGTATGAAGTCTATTGCTTAACGCATTGTAAGCCGCCCTGAGTCTCCGGAGAAGGGCGGCATATAAATCAAACTAAAAAAAAACCAAATTCTGGACCTTGACAGAGATATTCAAAGTCAAATTACAGCTTGTCCAAGATCAAGTTAAGTTTGAAGATATAAACTGTATTTGACTCATATGGTGAAATTTACTTTCATAGTTATAAAATACTTATACATGTATAAATGTTGATAAGTTATTTACTACAACTCACTAATAAACACAAAAGTTCCTGTCAGACCTTAAAATGTTTCTACAATTTAAAATGATATTCTCTGCAACAGTGCAGATGCTAATAGGTAAGAAAAGAATTTATACACGTATTGTAGGGTTCAACTTTCTATTTTCCCCCTTTTTTCAGATAATTAAAATCTAATCTTCAAAAATCATGATTAAGTATAACTTTCTTTCTCTGAGAAAGTTTTTTTTCATATATTGCTGGCATTGCCTCTCTCAGATGTTTTGCCTTGTTTATGTTCACAGACATCTGGTATTTGTTATGCGTTCTTTCAATTAGTCACCCTTGTGGAATGCTATATTTTAATCACTATATTTGAAAATTTTGCAGTAATTTTCTGTATTGCAGTAAAAATGTTTTAAGTATGTGAGAAGGATCTTTAACTGTGAGAGGGATCTTGGAGTCCTAGTGGAAAACTATTTAAATATGAGCCAGCAGTGTGCAGCAGCTGCCAAAAAAGCCAACACAGTTCTAGGCTGCACCAACAGAGGGATAGAATCAAGATCACGTGAAGGGTTAATACCACTTTATAATGCCTTGGTAAGGCCACACTTCGGATATTGTGTTCAGTTTTGGTCGCCACGATGTAAAAAAGATGTTGAGACTCTTTCTAGAGTGCAGAGAAGAGCAACAAAGATGATGAGGGGACTGGAGGCTAAAACATATGAAGAACGGTTGCAGGAACTGGGCATGGCTAGTTTAATGAACGAAGGACTACGGGACACATGATAGCAATGTTCCAATATCTCAGGGACTGCCACAAAGAAGAGGGAGTCAAGCTATTCTCCAAAGCACCTGAGGGTAGGACAAGAAGCAATGGGTGGGAACTAATCAAGGAGAGAAGCAATTTAGAACTAGGGAGAAATTTCCTGAGAGTTAGAACAATTAATCAGTGGAACTACTTGCCTCCAGAAGTTGCGAATGCTCCAACACTGTTGGAGTTTTTAAGATGATGTTGGATAACCATTTGTCTGAAGTGATATAGGGTTGGACTAGAAGACCTGAGCAAGGGGTTAGACTAGAAGACCTCCAAGGTCCCTTCCAACTCTGTTATTCTATATTCTATATTACTTGTACTATCTTTGGGATAAATCATCTTGTTTTGAGCAAGGATCTCCTTTCCTTCAAGAAGAACAAATTTGCGTGTGCGAGAGGGGGGGGAGGGAGGGGGGGGAGAGATTATGCCTAGTAGATAAGACAAAGAAGCAGCATTCTTGTCTGAAAGTTTCACAAATCAGATTTTCCAGATGAAGTGGGCAACCAGTAAAGCCAATGAAAGTCATTTTGGATACTTGCCAAGGACAGATAACATTTTTAGCCTTCTGGCTATTTTGGGGAGTCTGATACAGAAATAATGCATCATCACAAAAGGGCTGTTATGAGGTTGAAGACCCCTAGGATCAGGGTAATTATAACTGCTGTGAGAATTGCTTCTCTTCCTGCTGTTGAAATCAAGAATGTGATGGGAACACATCTTCAATCTCATCTTTGAAACTGAAATTCGCACAAAGAGATCAAATCTCTAGGACATCTCTTAAACATGAATGCACATGGGATGAGAAAGTAGAACTTGGGTTGTGGAAGTCTTATGATGGCCGTTGGGATATGAGTTTCTGTTACAGGAGCCTGGATAACTCAACAGACTAAACACCTGTTATTAATATTCAGCTGTCTGCAATTATTGCAAGCTTGAGGCTTAAGATTGACTCAGCCTTCCATCCTTTCTAAGGTAGGTAAATTGAGGACCCAGTTTGTGGGGCAATAAGCTGACTTTGTATAAAAAAATATACAAACGTATGAAGGCTATTGCTTAGCGCATTGTAAGCCACCCTGAGTCTCCGGAGAAGGGCGGCATATAAATCTAATTTTTAAAAAAAGTGACATCAAGTGGCCTCATTGGTTTGAGCCATCCTGATCATTAAATGGGAAGCGGCAGGAGTCGCAGGCAAGTAGGCTAGTGAGAGCTGTGGGTGGGTGCCAGTGAGTGAAGGCAAGTGCCATAGGCAGAGGAGTGCCACAAGTGAGTGATGGCTCAGAACAAATTTTGATCATGTGGCTGATGATTAGAACTTCAAGAACCAGTTGTATGTCCATTTTTTCAGCGCTGTCATAACTTTGAACACTTGCTAAACAAATGGACGTATCCAAGGACTATCTGTGTGGGTCCCAAAGTCCTTTCATATCATTAAGTGAGAGACTGTGTCCTCCGATTCTGCACCGCTTCTTATGAATAGGGCCTGATTGAGGATCTAATTAAGGCACTTCACACCTGAAAGGTCTCTGGAACCAGACAAGTTCCAGGCAACATCCAGTTCCAACAACCGCTTCCAGCTACAAATCCCTCCCTGTTTGCAATGAAAGTGCTAAGTGCCTAAGTACTCCTAACCGCTCATTACACTTCTCTCTTTTTTCCCCACCCCTAAGCACCAAGACCATGCTCTTCCCTCCCTTTCCTAATTTTACACTTAAATGGTAAGGATGCTGAACAACCTGCAGTCTAATGTAAAATGGACCAGCTGCAAATTATAAAGTTTGTGATTAGCCACAGTGCCAATGGAAGCTATTCTGTAATTAAGACTGCAACACTCAAAAAGACTAACGGTCCCCAAACATTCAGGACATTGTGAGAAAATCTGACAATTGTAACTAAACCACGCCCCAAAAAAAGGCATCAACATAGTGAAGGTTTACCGTTATTATTTAACGAACACTCTCATTGGTTGTAGTCACAGGAATAGATGTTGAAAACTGAATGTTAGATGTACTTACGGGACCGCCTTCTGCCATCAATTGCCTCCCACCGACCGGTTCGCTCCCACAGAGAGGGCCTCCTCAGGGTGCCGTCAGCCAGACAATGCCAGCTGGCAGCCCCCAGGGGGAGAGCCTTCTCTGTGGCAGCTCCTACCCTCTGGAACGACCTTCCTCCAGAGTTAAGAACAATTTCTGACCTCCCAACTTTCCGGCAGGCTTTAAAAACGTATTTTTTTCAGCTTGCCGGCTTAGCCTGATTCCTGTCAAATATTTTATTATTTTTAGAGTTTTATTATCTTTTTAAATTAATTTGTTTTAACTATGGCTATTTATATTTGTTCTTTTTATGAAATTTTAACTTTTGTGTATTTGCTTTTTAATTTGGCTGTTCACCACCCTGAGTCCGCAAGGAGAAGGGCGGTATAGAAATCTAATAAAACTTAAAACTTAAACTTAAACTTTCCACACTAGATGTCATACCACAGTACTGTAATATTGCAACCATCAGTTAGAGAAAATCCTGCTAAAACGTCTTTTCACCCATCACAAGAATACTCACTTGCTACATTGGAAGACAGTGAGAGCCCTGTCTCAGCATGGTAGGGGTGCATAGCAATCTGTGTCATGGAAGGGACGGGGACTCCTGGGAAGGACACTGCAGTTGCTGCCAAAGACGGAGTAGTTACCGAGTAGGGGTACTGGGCCCCAATGAATGCTGGGTGGACACCCTGTAGAGAGAGAGGATAGAGTTGCCTGCTCCTTCACAAAGAGGCAAGATCACGTTTTTGTCAGGTGCAAATAGCCCTTTGCGTACCCACAATTCCATCTCCTGCATATTGTCTGAGTTTTAAAAGGGGGAGACGTCCAAACTAAAATATTTTTAAAAGAAAGGTAACACTTCTTTTTACGGATGTTCCCTAGGAAACCTTTACCAGGTTACAAGTGAAAATAATCCACAGTTGCAGGAAGAAGCATACTGAGCATATTTTCATAGCAGTACAAAAATATCAAATAAAAATTTTATACCATAGCTTTACCAACAGTTTGAAAGTTGTAATTTCAGAAATATAAGACTTTTTGTTAACACTGACAAAAGATAATAACCATTTTAGTTAGATAAGGCTAAATTCAATTCCTTATGAACAAAAAAACGTGCCAGGATATTAATGAGTTATACTCAAGACAGAATCTCAATTAAAAGAAAGCAGATTCTGATAGCATCAAGACGACAGGCGTTGGTTATTACCTTTAAAGCCCTACATGGCTCAGGGCCAGGTTATCTTCAAGACCGCCTTCTACTGCATAGCTCCCAGCGATCAGTAAGATCCCACAGAGTTGGTCTCCTCAGGGTCCCGTCAGCTAAACAATGCCGGCTGGCAGGCCCGCAGGGAAGGGCCTTCTCTGTGGCTGCCCCAGCTCTCTGGACCCAGTTACCTCCTGAGGTCTGGACCATCCCCACCCTATTGGTCTTCCGAAAAGCAGTGAAGACCTGGCTCTTCCGGCAGGCCTGGGGCCGTTGATCTCGCTCTTGTGATCTGGCGAGATCCGGCCATGAATGGTATGAATGTGTTTTAATGTTTTTAATTTTTAAATGTTTTTATTAGGATTTTAAATGCCAATCTGAGTCTTCAAAGAGGGGCAGCATATAAATTGAATTAAATTGAAATTGAAAATTGAAATAGACGAAGCTAGCCAACCCATCCAAACACAAATCAAGTGAAGTTTAGTTCTAGAGATTGTCCAAGGGGCACCAACATGACTATACAATAATCTCTCTAATCTCTCAGATTATATCAAAAACACCCAACGGAAACTCCCAGGAGACTTTCTCAGCAGTGTAGTTGCTACTACTGCTAAGGGGGGTGCCCCCAAGAGATTGTTGGAGAACATTTCTTCCCTTGAACAACAACAAAACATTTCCTCCCAACATCCCTGCTCGCAAATTGGAAAAGAAACAAAATGCCATTTCTGCCCAGCCACTGCCTAGTCCTTGTCATCTGCATTGAAGAGTAGATGTGCTACACTCAAAGTACTTATTCTAGACAGTTACAAACAACATACCTGTGGATAAGCAGACCCAGGCACTGGGAAGACTGCTGGCCGTGGCATGTGCTGAAGAGGATGGCCGATGTATTGAGGATTGCAAGGAATGTGGGTCTGGAGTGTCGTGTAGGGGTGCAGGCCCTGGGTGTGTGCATGTGCCATTGCTGGTCCTGCTACAGTGTGCTGCTGGTATATGGTTGACCCCACTGAGATCACAGGCACTACTGTTGCTGCTGCTGTCACCGCAGCAGCCACCGTTACTGTAGCGGATTCTGATGTCACTCTGGCATCTGGTAGTCCACGGACTGTTTCGCATGACGCCCTGGCTCCGTTTGCACTGCAGCCTGTTGCTCCTTCCCTCTGGGCAAGAGTTCCCCCAACCGTTTGCTCATACAACCAGTACCACTGGTGAGCAACCTCAAACAGAACTTCAGGATAAACTCCGCCGCCTTTGGCCGCCTCTTCTACAGCCAAGCAAGCCTTCTCCAACATTAGATTATCCTGCAAATTCAAAAGCTACATTGATTCAAGGTATTTATAGGAGCCTTCAGAAATAACCATCTAGAATTAACTATTAGAATGAAATACAACTAAGGGCTACAAGGCAGCAAAACTAGCAGTACAAAACAGTCAGGCATGGAAAAGGCCAACCTAGGGCTTTCATGCTCCTGAATAGCAAAGCTACCTCCTCCTCTGGCTGAACAAAACAAATCCATGATCACTAGTCCCCTACAAACTAAAAATATATTGTAATAATGAAAATCTGAAGAAAAAAAGGAATTTTAGTACAATACTCTGCTGAACAAAGTACAAAATATAAAACAACTGAACGCTCAATTTTGTTATCTGCATGAAATTATTAAAGACATACACTGTGTGCACAATTATTAGGCAAGTTGTATTTTGGAGGATTAATGTTATTACTGAATAATTACAGTGCTCTCAGTCAATCCAAAATGTTAATAAACTTCAAACCTAAATATTTAAGAAAGTAAAAGTCAGGTTTTGGCTCTCTTAGGAGAATATCTATGTGTGCACAATTATTGGGCAACTATAAGTGTGCAGAATTATTATGCAACTAAATGAAAAGCAAAAATTTTCCCATATCATTCGTTTATTTGCATCTGTCAAAGTGAGAATAAACAACAAACAACTCAAAATGTGCAAATAAACATTTCCGACATTTTTTTTAAAAAACTGTGACCAATATAGCTACCCTTCTTTTCAGTAACAGCTGTAAGACTTCCATTTATGGAGTCTGTCAGTTTCTTGATCTGTTGATGATTGACTTTTTGTGCAGCAGCAACCACAGCCTCCCAGACACTGTTCAGAGAGGGGCGAACTGTTTTCCTCCACTGTAAATCTCCCATTTAACAAGGGCCCACAAGTTCTCAGTTGGATTTAGGTCAGGAAGGGGGCCATGTCATTATTCTTTCATCTTTAAGGTCTTTACTGGCTAGCCACGAAGGATTTCCATGCCTGCGATGGAGCATTGTCCTGCATAAAAATCATGGTCTTCTTGAAAGATGCAGACTTTTCCCTGTATCACTGCTTGAAGAGTGTCTTCTAAAAACTAGCAGTAGGTTTGGGAGTGGATTTTGAGTCCATCTTCAACCGGAGAAGGTCCAACTAGCTTATCTTTAATAATACCAGCCCATACCAGTACCCCATCTCCACCTTGCTGGCATCTTGAGTTGAAGTGGAGCTCTGTGCCCGAACTGATCCAGCATGGGCCCATCCATCTGGTCTGTCAAGAGTCACTCTCATCTCAACAGTCCATAAAACCTTTGAAAATGGGCGTTGTCTTACCTGAACGCCCTTTCTGCGAAGCAGTGGAGCCAGCGGTCATGATTGGTTATTACAGTCATCTGACCCGGACTGGGTCTGCAATTTGAGAAGCTCCTCCTCCTGTAGCTTCCCAGATTTCCCATGAAGGAGATGCTGCAGACTGATGGGCTGACCATAGCAAAAATAAAAGACAACCCACCCCACCCCAAGGACCGGAAACTAGGGCGGGGCTGACCGCTGGCTCCAATGCTTTGCAGAAAGGGTGTTCAGGTAAGACAATGCCCATTCTACCACAGCGTGGAGCCAGTGGTCATGATTGGGACATACCCTTTATAGGGAGGGACTTGGCTGGTCCGAGGGGACCAATTCCCTATGAACCTGCTGCAACACCCGGCAACCAAAAGCCGCCTCCGCCGATGTCTAAATATCCAACTTATAGTGGCAGATGAATGGGGAAGGTGAAGACCAAGTGGCCGCCCGGAATATATCCTCCAGTGAAGCCTGGGTAGACCAAGCTGGAGATGTGGCCGCACTGCGGGTCAAATGAGCCGTAATATGGTGGGGAACCGGTAAGGACTGGACCTCACAGGCTGAGGCAATAGTTGCCTGCAGCCAACGACCTATGGTAGAGGATGAAACCTTACGCTCCAAGGTACCCGGTTGAAAGGAGACAAAGAAGCTCTCTGAACAGCGAACCGAAGCAGTTCGCCTGATGTAAATATGGAGTGCCCTACGGACATCTAAGGGGTGCCAGGTACGGTCCAAACTGTGGGAAGAATTGGGGCAGTTTGGATCGGGAGGAAGGAAGGGTCTAACTGGAGAACCACGCGATCCTTATGGAAAATACAAGGGCTGCTAACTCAGAAATCCGGCGGGCTGAAGTAATGGCAACCAAGAAGGCCACCTTATAAGTAAGATGCCAAAGGCTCACCTCCTGCAAGGGTTCAAAGGGGCCCTGAGTAAGAGTGTGGAGGACCTTAGGTAGATCCTAAGTAAGGTACCTATGAAGGGTAGGAGGACATAGATTTGAAGCTCCCCTGAGAAACTGCCTAATGAGAGGTGCTCTAGTGAGTGCCTCAGGAGTCACACATGAGAGAACAATCGAAAGGGCCACTACCTGTCTTCGCATAGTGTTAGGTGCCAAACCTGACTTCAGCCCGGTCTGCAGGAATTCCAAAACCTGCTCACTGGAAGCCTCTGCGGGGATGAGAGACCTCCGGAAACACCAGCGGGAGAAGGAAGCCCATGTTGAATCGTAAATACGATTCATGAAGGAACGCCTAGACGCCTGTAGGGTGGCTATGACCTCTGGTGACAGGTTGCGGCTGCGCAAGAGTTGCCGCTCAACCGCCATGCAGTCAGTTTGAGCCAGCCGACATCTGGATGGAGCAGAGGACCCTGGCTGAGAGCCTGTCGGTCCCTGGGAAGTCCCCAAGGAGGAGCCACAGAAAGGGAGACCAGGTCCGCGAACCATGGCCCACAGGGCCAATGAGGAGCAATCAAGATCAGTTCTGCCCTCTCGTCCAGTAACTTCCTGATGACTTTGGAAACTATGGACAGTGGTGGAAAGAAGCCCGCTGGGCCACGGGCTCCGAAG
The DNA here is from genome assembly GCA_030761175.1 of Masticophis lateralis. NCBI lineage: Eukaryota > Metazoa > Chordata > Lepidosauria > Squamata > Colubridae > Masticophis > Masticophis lateralis. Next base: position 98,381,345 of record JAUDYJ010000005.1, read on the forward strand.
AGCATCCACTCCCTCTGACCCCAGAGTCAGGAACCTTGAGAAGAATCTGCTCGTCTGGGCGTTGGTGTTGGATGCAAAGAGATCTACCTCTGGAACGCCGAAGCAGAGAGCGATATCGTTGAAGATGGATGGATGGAGATCCTGCTCCTGCTGAGAAGATCTGCTTGGACGTTCGAGGCTCCGGAGATGTGACAGGCCTGGATGGATCGCAGATGAGTCTCCATTCGGAGACCTAGGTGTTTTGCATCTGTCATGAGACGTTGTGAACAAGTTCCTCCCAGTCGATTCACATGAGCTTTTGCTGAGACTTTGTCCACCCGGACGAGGACGTCCCGATCTTGCAAAGTCAACTGAAAGGCTCTCGATGCTAGATGAATGGCCCTGAGTTCCAGCCAATTTATGCCCTTGGCCACATCCACCTGAGACCATCTGCCCTGAACAAACTCCAAGCCCAGGTGAGCTCTCCAGCTGTAAAGACTGTAGTGAGAATCCGGAAGGGAGGATCCTTGAAACTGCGGCCCTTGAGAAGGGCTGAGGACCACCACTGAAGGGAGAGGATTACTTTGGGGGGTAGCCGAATTTGTAGGGAGGAGGAGCTCTTGAGAGCTCATTGATATAGTAGCAGGAACCATTGCAGGGTTCTGCAATGGAGATGAGCCCACGGAACAATGTCGATGCAAGACACCATCTTTCCGAGGAGCTGAGAGAGAAGGCGGGTCGGCAATGACCGACCCGACTCCACCTCCCTGACCAGTGGCTGCAAGCTGATCAAACGTTCCTGAGAAAGATAGACCTTGCCCTGGACCATATCTATCACCGCCCCGAGATGCTGAATGTGAGTCGTCGGAACCAGGTGGCTCTTGGCCATGTTAATGGAAAAACCATGGCTTTGCAGGACTTGTATGGTGGTTTCCAGGTCCTACAGCGCTAGTCACTCCGACAAGGACTGGATAAGAAGATCGTCCAGATAGAACTGAACCCTTATCAGCAGTGCTCGTAGGTGACCCGCCAGCGCCACCATCAATTTGGTGAAAACTCGGGGAGCCGAGGATAGGCTGAATGGAAGGGCTGTGTACTGGAAGTGATGAGTCGCATGACAGAAACGAGGGAATTTCCGATAGGCCGAATGAATGGGTACATGCAGGTAAGCCTCCATCAGATCTATTGATGTGAGGACATCCCTGTCCCTGATAGAGCCCAAAATGATCTGCAGGGATTGCACTTTGAACCATCGATATACAATTCGACGGTTCAAAGACTTGAGGACTAGAATCGCTCTCCATCCCCCCAAGGACTTCTGAACAAGGAACAGGCGAGAATAGAATCCCTGTCCCTGCTGGTCCGGAGGAACCGGTTCTATGGCTCAAATCTCCAGAAGGTGGTTGATAGCCAATTCCACCTGCAGCCTGTGAGACCGATCCCATGAAATAGGGCATCGGAGGAACCGAGTCGGAGGGATGGGGGGGGGGGGTGGAGAGAAATTCCAGGGATAGACCCAAATGGACCGTCTCCCTGACCCAAGCGTCCGAGGAAGACGCCTCCCACTGGCTGGCAAATAGAGCCAGGCGGCCTCCAAGGGGAGGGTCGGGCAAGCCGTCAGCGGAACCTGTGGAAGAGACAGCCCCTGCCTCTCCGAAAGGACTTGCGGGACTGACCTCTGTTGCTGAAACCCCCTTGCCTGTCCTGGGATCTATCCTGACAAGGAGAGGAGAATCTCTGAGACCTGGAGGAGGGAAACCCTGATAGAGACCCTTTAAAGGGACGAAAGGTGGAAGGGGAACGAGTATCCGTTCTACGAGATAAGGAAGGGAGGATCTTCCGCTTATCCTTAGATTCAATGAGAAGGGGTTCTAGAGGGGCTCCAAAGAGCTTGTCCCCTGAGTATGGGGAGGATGCCAGACGCCATTTGTTCTTGGTATCCACCTGCCATTGGCGAAGCCATAGGAGGCGACACGAGGTGATATTAGAACCAATGGCTTTAGAGGCAAACCGTGAAGCATTCAGGGTTGCGTCTGCTGAATATTCTAGGGAGGCTATAATCTTGTTTATATTTTGATGGGCCCTGGTATCAGAAACTGGTAAATGGTCCTGGAACTGCTTAACCCACATAAGGGTGGCACTACTGAAAAATGAAGCAGTCGAGGAAGCCTTAATGGCCCAGGCAGCAGCTTGGTATGTCTTGGTAAGAGAATGTTCTAACCTCCTCTCATCCGGTCTGAGTCCCTGCTTGGGGAGGCCAGTAATAGCTGTAGAAGAATTGAGAGCAGCCACAGATTGACCCACTGAAGGAACTTGAAGAATAGAGGAAATATCAGAAGCCATGTTATACAAACGTCTGTCCAATGAATTAGGATTAGGACCAGAAACTGCTGTAGACCATTGGCGAGTAATGACATCCTTGAACATCTTAGGCCAGGAATCTCCTCAGCTTCAAATGTAGGTTCCTGAAATAAGGCAGTTGAAGCACCAGCTTCTGTCTCTGAAATTTCAGGTTTGGACTGTGAAAGGCCCAGACAAGTCGTGAGTTTGGCTTTATGAAGGACCAATCTGAAGACCTGAGGTTTGAACAGACCCACAAAGGAAGGCTGATTAGGAGCTAAATCCTCATCCTCAGATAAGGCTGGTTCACCAAAGTCCTCCCTTGTTACAGAATTCTGACTAGAAGAAGCTTTGCAATGCTCCTGATCCTGAGAAAGCCGCGTCGTGCCCTGGGACAGATGGAGACCCCTATGGGCCAAAGAGTGTTCAATCAGCCAGGAACTGGTCCTGCGTTGTATTTCCTCAGCTATGTCACGTTGCACCACTGCTTGGATAAGAGCCGCTAAATCAATGGTTGAGGAAGAAGGAATCACTGGTTCCTGGGCTGGAGTCATTGTTTGTGGAAGAACAGGAGGGGAAGGTTGAGGAGGAGGTAGGGGCTGGACCTGATCAGCAGAGATTGCTTGGGAGGAAGGAGGCTTGTGAATCTCAGCCACCACTTGAATAGCCTGGATAGAAGCTTGAATAGGTTCAAAAAGCCTGGCACTGGCCTCAGCTTGGCCTGGGGAAAATACATTAGGATCACCATCTGACCATGAAGATGGAGGAGTTGCCATAGGGGTTGAGGAAGAAGGAACCCCTTGTCCCGCTGGAGATTCAGGCCTTGAGGGAAGAGGTACTGGAGATGGTAATAATTCCCTCAGAGAAACCTCCTTAATGGCTTTTTCTATTGCCTTCTCAATAACCTTATGCCTCTTAAGATCCTCTTTCTGCCTGGTTTTGGAGGGCTGTTTATCTTTAGAAGAAGTGTCCCTGCCACGTTTGGAAAGAACCGGGTCCTGAGAACAGCTAGAAGAGGCTCTTTTAGAATGTCGTGAAGACATCTTGTATTAGAAAATTGGGCCTCCCACAGACACAAGGTCAATTCAAAATGGTGGCCGATGAAGGAACTGCCCCAATGGGAGCCAAGGCAAAATGGCGATCGGGCAGGATCATTAGAAGAACTGCCAACAAGGATCTCTCACTATCCCAGGCAGAAGCCACAAGAATTAGAACGGTCTTACCGCTTTCAAAGAGTACAAGAAATTCTCAGCAATGAGGCTATTGATGGCAGCGGAGAAACGGCGACTTCGAGTCCTTTCAAAATGGCGGACGCTATACTCTCGACTCCCTCTCCGCAAGCCTGGCGTCATAGGCGCAGCCCAGAGAATGCCAATTAGGGCTCTGCCAGTTGGCAGAGCCATCATTCCAAAAAGGACGGCCCTCAGCGGTCTCCGGTTGAAGCCGTTCACGCTGGCAAGCAGGACCTCGACCGGGTGACTGGGAGGTGCCTGCTAGTACAGTGAGTGGTCCTCGGCGGTTTCAGGCGTGAGCCCTTCAAGCCAGTAGAACAAGGCTACAAGATCCCTGGGAGCACTTTCTAATTGAAATTAAGAAAAAAACAATAAAACAATAAAAGCCTAAAGGAAAAAAAAAACCCTTTAAAGGCAGCAAGCGATGAAAACTGGGTCAGCTCAGCCAAGTCTGTCCTAACAGATCGACTGAGTCTGAAATCTGGAAGCTACAGGAGGAGGAACTTCTCAAATTGCAGACCCAGTCTGGATCAGATGACTGTAACAACCAATCATGACCGCTGGCTCCACGCTGTGGTAGAAATCTGTCTTCAGATATTTCTTGGCCCAGTCTTGCCGTTTCAACCTATGTGTCTTGTTCAGTTGTGGTCAGGTTTCAGCCTTCCTTACCTTGGCCATGTCTCTGAGCACTGAACACCTTGTACTTCTGGGCACTCCAGGTAGGCTGCAGTTCTGGAATATGACAGCACTGGAGGATAATGGGTTCCTGGTAGCTTTACATTTGATTCTTCTCAAATCTTCAGCAGTTAATGTGCATCTTTTTTTCTCAACACGTTTCTTGCAACCCTGTTGACTATTTGCAACAAAACATTTGATAGTTCTGTGGTCACACCCCAATATCTTAAGAGTGCTACATCCCTCTGAAAACTTTTTACAATTTTTGACTTTACAGCAGGGGTGTCAAAGTTGCAGGCCGGATGTTTCACACGCTGGCCACCCCCAGCCCCATTTTAGCAAAGGGGAAAAAGTCATGATATGTCACATGATGACAACGTGACACCGTGACTTTGACACTCCTGCTTTACAGAGTCAGTTAAATCTCTTTTTTGGCCCATTTTGCCTGAGGAACAGAAGCTGCCTAATAATATGCACACTTGATATAGGGTGTTGATTTCCTTAGGCCACATTACAGGAATACACATCGCTTGATATGCTTATATACACTAAGCATACAAGTTTATATAGCTTGGAGGTGGAAACATGCATAAAGATGATGATACAGTTGAAATACTCACTTGCCTAATAATTGTACACACAGTATAGACGTGGAAATGGTTAATCTGCTCATGGCTCCAAAATGGTAGTCCTTGATTTACAACCACAATTGGGACCAGGATTTCCAGTGTAAGATGGTTGTTAAGGGAATCATACCTAATTTCACCAGGCTCAAGGTTGACTCAGCCTTCCATCCTTCCGAGGTAGGTAAAATGAGGACCCAGATTGTGGGGGCAATAAGCTGACTTTGTATAAAAAAAGAACACCGCTTGGGGAGGCCAAAAGCCCTACTAAGCAGGTATATACAAAAGTATGAAGGCCATTACTTAACGCATTGTAAGTCACCCTGAGTCTCCGGAGAAGGGCAGCGTATAAATCGAACCAACCAACCAACCAACCAATAAATAAATAAATTTTGCAACATTTTTTGCCACAATTGTTAAGCAAACCACTGCAGTTAAGTGAATCCAACTTCCCCCATTACTTTTGCTTGTTGGAAGTCAGCTGGGAAGGCTGCAAATAAGAATCACATGACCTGGAGATGCTGCAATCATTGTAAATACATGCCAGTTGCCAAGCACCCAAATTATGATCAGTTGACTGAGGGGATGCTGCAACCTTTCTAAGCACGAGGACCATTGTAAGTCACTCTTTTCAGTACCGCTATAACTCTGAACAATTTACTAACTGAATGACTGTAAATCTAGGACTATCTATATACCATTTCTGGAAAATAAACATACAAACAAGGGTATCTTCCAAAGCCTCAGGATCTAATAAATGGCTGTGCAGGATTTATAAGAATTTACTTTCACACAAAAGCTTTGAAGAAAATTTAATATAAAATCAGTTTATTCTCTTGAGTGGTTTTATGTATTTGGCTAACTTGCTTGTTCCTTATTTGTTTTAATTCAGTTTATAAAACTATAAAACAACAGAGGAAGGATCTTTACCACAACACTGAAGTTGCTAGATAGAATCATAATTTAATTCTCAAGAGAGGCAGTTCTAAAGAACTGAAAAACAGGGGAGATCAGCTCTAAACAACATAGTTGTTGATGAAGTGGAATAGCCCATGTTTCAACCCTATTCTGCAATGCCATAAAAAAGCTAGGTCCATGCCTGTATTTGCTAGGTGATGAAGTGGATCAAAGGCATCTGATTTGCTCACCTGCTCTTTGCACTGGACCAGGGCTCTCTGGATCTCATTGGGGTTCAAGGCATGTGCATGTGGCAAACAACTCAATGCCAACTCAGCAGCCGATCGCACCATATTGGAATCCCGAGCTCTTGAAGCTCTGTCAGCCAACGATGCCACTTCTGGGGGAGTTAGGTGTCCATCCCAGCATTCCACCAAGATATTCAAGGCTGCGCTGCCAATCTCCATGGCTTGCCCTAGAGGCCAGAGAAAAAGGCAGAAGAGAGTCAGGTCAGATATTAGGTCTATATATTAAATAATCTCTTTCAATTCTTTCCAGTGAATAAATTATTACATCATTACAAAGGAAAGCATCTTGGACAGTATTAAGAACCAAATCAGACTGAATAGAGGCCAGAAATAGACAATCTATGGCCCATTTTCCTGCTGCTACCATATGCTTCCTTTTTACAGACACTGGAAACACTAAAATTCCACAGCTCTGAATGCATGCAGATACTTCTTGCACTTGACCAAATTCTGCCATTCGATCTCCTACATGAGGTACCCACTCCCACCTAAAACTTGTAACTACTATTGCCCATTTCTACTGTACTGATTTAGAGCAGATCAGGCCCACCTTTTTCTCTCCCTTTTATGCAGGCACCAGAGAGTTCCTAGAATGTGTTGCTGAAACACAATAGTCAATCACTGAATTAAGACCATGATTTTCAGTAAGAAAAGCTGATACAACAAGTGTTAAATCTCCAAGGGACTTTTACTATAGGAGGAAAGAGAGAGTTGAAGAGTTGATTTCCATTTGTCTGGTGTCCAGGGAGCAAGTGATATCTATATGCTGTTGCTATTCCAAATTAACCACACATACACATCACAATGCTGCTCACATTGCACAAGAAGCTGCGTAGCAGGTAAGAAACCTATTTTCACAGCATTCATCCTCACACCCGACGGAAGCAAGCTCAACTCTGTCCAGGCTGTCTGTGTATCTAACCAGCACTTAGCTATGATATTCACCCACATGCTAAAGAGGAAAGGAAGTGGGCTCATTCCTGTCCATTCAGCCACCTTTTCTCAGGGAAAATCTTGGCCACTGAATTTATTTTTACTTGATACAGGAACTCCAGTAAATCCTGCCTCTTGCCACAGAGCAGGAAGTCAATCTAGCAACTTCAGCAATGGCCAAAAAAAAACCCAAACCCTTTTCTATAAGCAGTGTTTTCCTCAAATTTGCTGGCTGCCTGAGCTTTGTTAAAAGCAAATTGCAGTTAGTCATGTTAGAATCAATATAATATAACATAAATATCTAAGCATCTTCTAGATGAGCAATTCTCAAGGGGTGAAGGAAAGGGATATGGCCCTGGTGGCCCTAGGATATTTCAAGGGCCCAACTTGTGAAAAGCATCTAACAGGGGACCATACACACACACTGAGAGGGCTACAGAAAAGCAATATGTGTTATTGCCTTGTTGTTGGCAAAAAAACACATCAGTACAGAAAGAGCTAAAGCTTTACAAACTGTGATTGCTCAAATTGAAAGCTGTTTTTATTTCACTGCACAGGATGTGTTCTAAAGACTGACAAAAATCAGACTGTAAATTCAACAAGGTTCAGGGTGACTCAGAGCTATTATTTGCCTTTGGAGCAGTGCACACTTCCACATGTTTATATGGTGATCCTGTGCAAGTTCATTCTCCCTATCACTCACACTAATCTTTTTCACAATAAATAAACTATATCTGTAAATGTGAATGGAGTAATGACAATTTTCATGAATATTTTTTTCCCACTGGACACTATAGCCTCCAGCTAAAGGATAAAAAGGGGATTATATAGCTGTTACTTTTCCCACTCCGCAGCCCTTCCTGTGTTGTATAAATTGTGCTAGGAAACTAGTGATAAGACTTCCAGAGCACCACTGGTTATTGCAGGAAGCCACTTGGGAGGGTTTTCAATGATGGGTTTTTTAAAAATAAGACAGGTATGTTATGTGGAGCAGCTCATGCAGATACCATCCCCACCTGTGATCCAAGAAACATGAGAGGAGTAAGTCCGAGAGAGCCAGTTTGGTGAGACAAAGTTGTGCAGTCCCAATGCATAGAGTCCAATCTCAAAGGCGCAGAGGTGAAGGTTGCGATGAGGCCCTTGGTGGCCACCACTAGAAGACGGATGGGTGAAAATGGAGGTGCTGCTGTTTCCCCCAGCCTTAATAAGAACCGTCTTGGCCAACTCAAAATAGAAGTGAGCAGCTGCCTCCGAGGGCTGATTTGGGACATGGGGGGCATGGCTCTCCGGTCGCCTCCCCTTGTACCTGAAGGAAGAAAAATAAATGAGCCATTAAAGAAGTTGAAGTAAAACCTAAATAAAATATTCTCCAAAAGATAACAAAGCTCCAATTTCTGACTGAGCCTCTCCCTGCTTTAGAGATTCTTTCTTAAGCTAAATGCAGGTAAGAACCAGGAAATGTTTGTACCATAAATGCACAATTCTAGATGAGCAGCAGCACCCACCTCCCAACCTCCACAGTCTTTGCACGTGCCCCTCCACTGGCCCTCCGGCTTCCGCTGGAAGAAGAGGAACCCAAGGAATCACTGGAAGAACTACTGATGCTGTCACTGTCCTGCCCCCGGCCCCAGGAGGTAGTTGCCCAACCCCCTCGCAGGGGGCGTCGACTGAGGGTGGGAGAACTGTCAGAGGTGGTTTCTGGGGCACTGCTGTCAATGCTTGCCATTCCTACAAGGCAATGAGAACAAGTAAGCAAGCTTAGAGGGCACAAAATAATCAGACTAAAATATGGAATACCATCTCATTTTTTCAATATTCAGAGGATTCTGCAGTTACGTTCAAATCAGAAACTAGAAAATAGATACCATTTGTTTGAGAGCTTCTGGTGGCTATCAATTTAAATTATGTCATGTTAGGAAGCATCACAGGCAATTATACTGCTCTGATTTGTAACAGCATTACATCAGTTACAGAGGAATGAATATTGATGCTTATCAAAGAATTCTTTTCCAGTTTGGAAAAGAAAATGGAAATATACAAGACGCAGGCTTGACTCTTGTGGATTTCCATATGCCAAACTGAGCCACCTTACTCATTTCAGCTAATTAATTATATGCCAAAACCTGAACATTATTTACAGCAAGAGATAGGCAAAACTCCCTGTTCACCAAAAGATTGGAGGCAATACTTACTTCTTCATTTATAAATAGATTTATAAATTTGATAAATAGATTGATACATAATTTGGTAGCACCGAAAGAAATTACAATCAACTTCACAGATTATACAAATTTATGCTAAGATAGATGTTCTTTTTCTTTCCATTTAATTATGTTTAATTCTCAGGGACTTGATTTCTTAGCAAGGTTTTTTAGAAGTGGTTTGCTACTGCCTTCTTCCTAGGGCTAAGAGAAAGTGACTAGCCCAAGTACACCCAGCTGCTTTGCCTAAGATGGGACTAGAACTCATCTATTGGAGTCAATTTGGATAGTGGTCAAATCATCATCCAAGAAACTGGGAAACCATAAATCTGCCCCAGGCTTCACAATCCTATTAACCCTTGTAACATTCTCAATCTATTTCTTACCATATTCTGACTTCTTTATGCAGAAAAAAATATTAAGAGTTTGTTAATGTAGACAACTCAAAGATTCTTAGCTGTTTTTGATTAAAAAAACATATTCATATGGCATTGTGTCTATGAGGGAGGGAGGGAGCGAAAGAGAGAGAGAGAATATATTGCAGATTTTTATCAGGTTAATCCTTACTAATCTATACTTTGGGTCCCTTCACCTTCTTAATTTGGAGAAAAATTATTCACATCATTATTTAATTTACAAATGTAATAATTGCAAAGTTACAATAGATACAAAATTCATGCTTCAGCTAGCTATTTGCATGAGTACTTTCAATGAGTATTGAAAGTACTCATGTTGGTGGTAGCTATTTGTTGCTACCACCAACATGAGTACTTTCTGAGAGCCGTGATGGTGCAGTGGTTAGAATGCAGTATTGCAGGCTAATTCTGCTGACTGCCAGGGGTTTGTGATCTTTATCAGCTCAAGGTTGACTCAGCCTTCCAGCCTTCTGAGGTCAGTAAAATGAGGACCCGGATTGTTGGGGAGCAATAGACTGACTCTGTAAACTGCTTAGAGATGACTGTAAAGCACTACGAAACAGTATGTAAGTCTAACTGCTATTGCTATGTATATGACTTCATTAAAATATGTATTTGTATAGCTCTCTACATATCACATCATATTTTATCCTAATTGACAATTTCAGCATCATTAAAACTGGCGAGAGGAAGACAAAACCTCAGGTCACAAAAAAGATAAGTTAACTAATTAATTTTGAACTTCAACAAATCCATCTAGAGAATAGTAGATTAGGATATTAACAGTTCATATGGGTTTTCCATTCATAATCAATAAACAAAGCATTTTTCATTAAAATGTTACCCAATATCAGGCAGAACCTGCCCTCTGGCTGGCAACATTTGCCTCAATGTTCTTCCCACTTGCAGAAACCTCTGAACCATGGTCTTCACCCAGTAGCAGAGATGTGAAGTCCAGCCCCAAGTTACCTGTGTGTTTCTTTTTCTGTCTGACTGGTGAACCCCAGCATCTTCCATTGTAGCCCCCTCTACTTCCAAGAGCTATTCGGCTAGGAACTTTCCCTTCTTGCTTTAGGATATTGGACTCAACAGGTGGGTCACAAGGGGATCTCTGAGGGTTCTCTGGGGAAGCACAAAGGGTCACTTAGAAAGGCAGTAAGAGGAAGACCATTTGCAAACAAGGATCTGTATTAATGCTCTCACCAAAACTCAGTTCCTTTTCTACATAAATATTGAAAATTAAAAGTCGAAGTAGATATTCACAGACTGATTCGGTATTCCTATTCTCAAATGGGAAAAAATACTAGTTAACATATAGTATATGAATGTATAATGTATATTGCAGTTGGGAGAGTCCTGTGACACAACTGTCCATACCTTGGGTAGTCTTCTCCATAAAGGGTTCAGAAGGATTGCTTTGGACTGCAGGCGGTACACCTGTCTGCTGTGCAACAGATGTTCCTGGGAGATGCTGCATGGGTGCAGTTGATTGGGTAGTGTGTTTGGAAGGAGATTTCTGATTAGCTACTGTAGGCTTGCTAGATGAGTAGAATGAACTCAGAGTTTGAGGTTTGTGTGTCTGACTTTCCCTGTCCAGCAGCTTATCCAGGATCTACAAAACAAGGAACGGGAGAATACAGAGGTTACTATTTGAACTAAATACTTGGGGAATGGAAGGGATAATGTGGCATAATCAAAATTCATCTAAAATCAGAAAGGGCTGGGTTCATATGACAGGCATGAGGCGAAGTTCTCATAGATGCAGCTAATAAGTCAATTTATTGTATAAATTCAGGTAATTAACTTATTTAGTTACAATAATGCAACTTATAATAAGGCAGAGGCTTTTTTGTGTCCTTGAACACATCCATTTTTCCCCAATTAAGCCTTCCCAAAATCTTTTAGGACTAAGAATTGTCCTTCAAACTCTGGCAGGATCAGAAGAAAGAAACATGTGGTAAAAGTACATGGAATTAAATTTCAATTTAATCTTACAGTACATTAATTCATTACAGTAAATCTGAATATTTAAAAACAATCCTCTTCTGTCTTGGTAAGAATTCCAATTTAGTTGTCCCCAGAATAAATTGATTTATAAAATAATTTATTTTTTATTATATTTGCATGCAGCCTATTCTCAAAGGCTCTGGGCAGATAACAATTAAGTTCATCATAAAATAAAAATAAATTTCCTCAAAAATAATAAACCCACATATATCATCATCATTATGATCAGTCCCTGTATAGAGCACATTGGGCAGCAAGTGTTTTCAAGCGGTTTCAATCATTCACAGCAGCTTTGGCATCATCCCAAGGGACATTAATAATCTTATGATCTTCCTTAACTGTTTGATAGGTTTTCCAAGGCCAGCATCGTTTTCTCTTTCCTTCAGGAAGCATCCAATAGAATGCAATTTCTGGATGCATATATAATATATGGCCAAAAAGCTGCATTTGACATTCATTCACAGTTCTCAATAAGTGTTCTTAATCTGATTTTTGTAGTACTTTTTCATTAGTGATGTGGTCATGATATAAGGAGGATGGAGGATTTTTCTCAAGCAGCATTGTTGGAAAACATTTAACTGTTTAATCATCTTGGCTGTACATTTCCATCAAACGGAGCTTAGAATTCCAAAAGCCAAAGCTAAGCAATTTTATTGACTTCAAAAAGTTGATTGACTCAATTTATCAAGTATCATTATGAAATATCGTAAAGTACTTTGGTATTCCTCAACATTTTAAAAACATTTTTAAGAGTCTGTATTGTAACTCCAGTTTATACAAACTCTAGCTTATATGTACAAACAGAATCTGGAAACATAGCTTTCTTTAACACCAATACAGGAGTAAGACAGGGATGTCACCAGTCTTGTTTCTCCTTTCCATGGACTTTGTTATGCATAGAGCAATCGATAACCCTAGCTTTGACATCCCTTAGGCAACAGCCCATCTAACAGATTTAGATTTTGTGGATGACATTGCATTGCTTGGTGAAACAATGGGGTCCTTACAAGAAATGACCACCAGTTTTGGCCACCAGGCCAAAAAGATTGGCTTATGTACAAATCTTAAAAAGCCCAGGTTTATGCAAGTTGACTCAGGATAATATGTCTATAACAGTCCTTGCCCAGGCTACAGAACAAGTCCAACAATGTACTTATCTTTGTAACAGTATGTCTATTGATGGAGATACACATAAGGACATTAACATTAAATTGCCAATGTTTCAATGCATGCGCCCAGTTTGGTCTACGACAGTCCTAAGTATTGTCACAAAGATAAAACTCTTCAAGAGTGTTGTTATATCAACAGCAACATACGCTTGTGAAACGCACACATGACTCAAACAAAAATGATAGTATCAAAATAACAAACCATGAAGATAAATATCATGCACGTAACAGATTCCAACCTTCACTGACAACTTAGCCTGTGCTAAATAAGTTTTAACTATTTTTTTCTAAAAGCACAAGAGAAGGAACAGGTTGAATCACCATGGGGAGGTACCTGCAGAATATTGGACCACCACCACCAAGAACAACGAAAACCCGTTTATTTTTGAGGGTCCGCCAGAGGAACATTTTAATAGAAGGGATTTAGATGGAGCTGATCCTATCTGAACTTGTTGGATGGGCAGATAAATATAAGGGAAAATGGTCCTCAGGTATTCTATTCTAGAATCAAGTAGGCTTTTAATGGTGACAATCAACATCTTAGATGCACCAGGATGCCAACAGGCAACAATGAAGTCTCCAAAGCACTGTAGTCATACAAAATGTATCATGATACACTTGCCATTGCCCTGGCCATCACATTTTGCTCAGGTTTTGGCTTGTGAATGAATTATTTCCAGGCGCACCTCCCAAAGCACTTTAAAATATTCAAAACAGGAGTGACTAAGGCACAAATGATGGCAAAACTGAGCCTTCCAATGCAGGAATGACCACAATTTGTACATACAATTTAACTGTATAAAAATAAAAACTGTAGCCTGCTGATTGAGTAAGAGCTCAGGGCAATTTCCTTAGAATCAATTACCCAAAACCTCGAGCCATTTTGTCTTGGGTGAATTCAGTTTGAACCTATTTCTCCCAATAGCCTTCAGTCACTGGATCAGCTGTAAAGCAGGGAATGTTGCGACACTCTGGAGGAGCAGTAGAGGACCATTCTTGCATCCAAGCCTGAAGCAGGATTTTGGCCTGAAATCCAACAGCCGAAGACCCAGATAATCCACTTCTAAAAAGAGAAGATTGCAGGCCAGTCTAAAATTACCAAAATAATTGCACCTCACTCTCTCTCTTTCTCTCTGAAAATACCATGGCTTGAATTCAATCTCCTGTCACCTTGCAAGAAATCTTAACCAACCATGAAGGGCAGAGATCCAATTAAGGCAAACTTGACAGTACAGATAGCCCTGATTCCTCTGTGTCCAGATCACCTCAAACAAAGCTCCTATCATCTCCAACCCTAACTCTGTCCAACTAGAACTCAACTCTATTTTAGTTAGTTAGTTTAGTTAGTTTAGCTAGTTTATTACATTTCTATACCGCCCTTCTCCCGAGGGACTCAGGGCGGTTCACAGCCATATTAAAATAATCCACACAAAAATTAAAATTACCAAAATAAGTTAAAGCTATTTGGCCGTTATTAAAATCCCTTATTAAAACCCTGTTAAAACCAATTTAAAATCCACTAAAATTAATCTATTCAGGCTGGCTTGGTGAAACAACAGAGTCTTCAGAGCCCGATGGAAGGTGCGGAGGTCGGGAATCTTTCTTATATCCGGGGGCAGTTCATTCCATAAGGCAGGAACTCCCACAGAGAAGGCTCTCCCCCTGGGGGTTGCCCGCCGACATTGTCCGGCTGACAGCACCCTGAGGAGGCCCTCTCTGTGAGAGCGTATCGCGCGGTGGGAGATATTCAGTGGCAGAAGGCGGTCCTGTAGATAACCCGGCCCTAAGCCATGGAGCGCTTTGAAGATGGTGACCAGCACCTTGAAACTCAACCGGAAGACCACCGGAAGCCAGTGCACCTCGCGCAAGAGGGGAGTTACCCAGGAGCGACGAGTTGCTCCCCTAACCACTCGCGCGGCCGCATTCTGGACCAGTTGGAGCCTCCGGTGCTCCTCAAGGGGAGCCCCATGTAGAGACCATTACTGTAGTCCAGATGGGATTTTATAATTTTATTTGAACAGTTTCATTCCAGAGCAAGTTTCCTTGTTGCTCTCTTATTCCAATGGATCTTGATCAAATTGCTCACCAGATCTCAGAAATTCCTCAAGTACTCTGTGAAAACCCAGTGGATCCATTAAGTGCCTAGGCTAGACTGATCTAATCGCTCCTTCCTCACCTTTTTTTTGTTCTTTTTCTTCTTTCCATATTACTAGAGTACTGGAAATAAATTATGGAAAAGTAATACAGACACTTTCTATCCAGCAGCACCACCAGATTCTGCAACAATTTTGTTCCCTATGCCATCCATCTGGTAAACTCACAAGATTCGTTTTTCTTGCCGTGTACATCTGAACTAGACTGTGTTGTTTCTCTGTGTCATATAATATATGTGGATATATGCATAATTTTGTGTTTATTTATTCTGTCATGGTTATATAGTGTATATTGGAGGTAGTGACTCTTTGAGAGCTGTATGCAACGAAATTTCATTTTAATGTATGCCCATAAGCATACATTTAAAGTGACAATAAAATCATTCCATTCCATTCGACAGGATAACTTTTGGGCATAGTGGGGAAAAAAGTAAAGAAACATAAGCTAAACCAATCTGATGGTTGGAAAAGACTGCAAAGACATTATTTGGGCCACAAGTTCAGCAGCAGTTGCTAAGTCTTCCATTCTAAGCACCCTTTTCATGGTCTCATGATCGAAATAGAGTATATATTTTTCACCCCATGCTTCCCAATACACAATTGCACACAGAAACATACAGGTGCATTACAGGGAAACACACAGGGGCAACTCACACAGCATCCACCCTGATTAGACTATCTCTCTCACTCATGCACATGATCAAACGGTATTGTAAAACTTGAAAAATCTTGCGAAAGTTAGTTTCCAAGAAAACTCTGAAAAGCTTAGTTATTTAAAAATGAACAAAAGATGTTCCATTTCTAAACATTTCTAAAAATAACTTACTTTTTTGAGTTTAGACTGATCATCCTTGTAAGTGATCATCAGGGCTAAAGCTAGATCTCCTTTCTCTCTTCGAGTACCTTCACACAGAAGAGGATGCTCTGCTTCACTCACTGTTGTCTTCATGCCTGCAAAGCAGAATCCAAGGATGTTGTCCTACTTAGGTAAATACGAGAAGATTCCTAGGAGGGCAAGGCATTTTCTTCTAAGATTTCATTTAAAAAGAGTATCTGCTTCTGGTGCCCGGGTTTCCATTATTTCAATTCTATATAGGTGATGCAAGAATTACTACATGACATGGGCAGGATCCCTTTTAAAATTATAGGAGCAATTGTGGAGGGGAAGAAAACTAAGCACTTACCAAGTGCTGCGACAGCTGCCTCAAAGCCAAGTTCTTCATCTCCAGGCATTTCATTGTTCCAATTACGGCTTGGGGGTCTTGACCCTGTAGGAGAAACCACTAGGACAGGAACAGAGATATTAATTAGCTCTACAGAGAATAAACATTGCCTGGACTGGTAAAGAAAAAACCAGTGCAAATATTGTATTTTAACAACTTGTACAATATCACTACATTTCAACCAGTATGATCGAATTTTCTTCAGTACCATATTGAGACACTTTATCCTCCTGAAAACATTTTTCCTACAACTCTAATTGTAATTTAACACATGGCACAACTGGTAATTCAGAATGAAAAGGGGGTTGCGGTCATCACAAAGAAGAGTGCATTGTTTTGATTTCCTCAGAGCTGTAAAATATGGTCTTAGATTTGGTGCTTTATCTGGAAAAAAACCTGTAGTAGACATTCAGCAAGTAGTCACCAAAACTGACCATCTGCCTTACGAAGCTGGGCATAATATCTATAAATTAGAGCAACCTTGTCTTCCCTGGTGCCACTGAATACTTCGACTCCCATCAGACTCAGGCCAGCAACAGGGATAAATTAGTTTGTACCCCAAAGTTTCTGGAGAGTAATTTATAAGAGGGCTGTCTGTTGGTAATATTAGGACATAGTTAATGAAGTTTCAGAGCCTGACTAACAATCCCCTATTCAGATAGGCGAACTGCATATGCCAGGCTTTGTGATTAAGGCTAAGCTCAGGACCTCCACAGCTCCTTCACATGTGAGGATTTGATCTAAACCAAGTGTAGCAGGTATATTTTTTTAAACTTACAGAAAACACGAAGTTCTCATGAGCACATTAAGCAACAGATATCAATGAATGGACTGTGGAAATTGCACTGAACATGTAGAGCACGGGTCCCCAAACTTGGCAGCTTTAAGTCTTGTGGACTTCAACTCCCAGAATTCTCCAGCCAGCTATGCTAGCTGGAGAATTCTGGGAGTTGAAGTTCACAAGTCTTAAAACTGCCAAGTTTGAAGACCTCTGGTGTAGAGGGACGAGCAACCTTTCCTCCATGGGCTTTCTCTTTGGGTAAATATGCTGGGGTTTTACCTGGAGCACATAAGACATCAAATATGAAGCTAGCTAGCATGAGAGGCAGGACAGGGCGGTAATCACACAGTGTTCCTTCCCTCAGCTCTTCAGCCCTCCCCCGAATAGTATTCATCTCGCTAGAGCCAAGTGGGATCTTCTTCAACAAGGCCACGATCTCAGACTCCTGGTATGCCAGCTTGACCTGTGTGATATGGATCAGGGAGAAATATGCACAAGGCTTTTATTTTAACAAACACATTATTGTACACAAAGACTGGATAATAACATAAAGAAAAATGCTTTGTAGTGATGCGTAAGAATCCTTGCCTCAGGCTGAGAGGGCTGTTTTTATCCAGTGAAGGCTGCCAAGAAATTCCCTAACTCTGGGGACAAAACTCAATCCTTGATCCTCTGCACAGCCATATAAAAGTCTATGTAAGTCTGTGAAGAATATGCATCTGAAACTGCACATTTTGGAAAGTAAACAAAATAACCAGCTAGCAGATTCTACCAAAACCAATACAGGTAGTACTTGATTTATGATTTAGCAACTGTTTGACAGCACTGTAAAAAGTAACTTATGGCTGATCCTCACAGTTACAAGCATCACAGTGTCCCTGCGATCATGTGATGGTTGATCACTTGGCAACTAGCTTACATTTATGACAACTGCACTATCCTGCAGTAGTGTGATTGCCATTTGCTGACAAGCAAATTCAACCGGGAAGGTGGCAGAGAAGGTCATGGGGTCACAGTCATGTGATGTCTCATTTAATGACCACTCTCTTTAAAAATAAATTTTCCAGACCCAGTTATGGTCAAAAGTTAAGGACTACTTATACTGTATCACAGAGGGCTGTAAAAAAAGTCATCCTGCTGTAACACTATTACAACAATTGCATGCTATTTTTTTTATCTTGAGTTTAGGGGAACTTATTTCAGCCAAACAATTTGAACCAAGAGCTAGATGTGCAAAACCAAAATCTCAGTCAGTTTCCTGAATGAAATAATAAGATTTCCCACTCCCATGAAGTGCTAAAGAAGGCATCAAAGCCATCCTATACATACCTCCAGGGCCTTGGTAGATGCTGGTGGCCTCTGTAACTCCAGAGCAAACATGCCAATCTGGAAAGCCAGATTGTGATATTCCTGCCGCTCACTCAGCACAGTCAGCAGAAAAGCAGCTTTGGATAAAGTGTTTGTTGCCATCCAAGTCTGTTTGCTGGTAGATACTTTGTTTTTCTTTCCCTGTGGGATGGAGAATTAGAAGGCTGAATGTGAATTTTTCTGCGCTCAATTTTATAAAAAAAAAACAATTTACAAATAATAAGCATGCCTAGGAACTGATTTCAATTATATGCCATTTTAGATGTATAAAAATGTGGGTTCTTGCCAGTCCTTTTCCTTAATATATGCCTAGTCATAGCTGCAGCTAACTACTCTTGGCTGAGCAGGATTAGACAACAGATCTGAAGGGGAGATGATCAGGATATCCCAGACTAGAGACAACACTAGGAAACTGGAAAAACATTTAACAAGAAAGTAATTGTGTTTTTCCATGTTGTTTAGCTTGATTTAAGGGAATCTTTACCCTTTTACACAACTTTAACCTACATATCTGACATGCATATTTATAATAAGAGAAGTGCATTTCAAAATACAGAGCAACTACAACCAAGTAATTAGCTTCATTCATATTAAAATACAAACAAATTTGATTTCCTAGTCTCAGCTGAAATTCTACTGACTTCAGTTGTACTCTACCAGGGCAAATTCAGTCTAGACCCATCCGAAGAAAGTTATGTGAGGAAAAATCCATACATAAAACGAAATGAGCTAATAAAAACTTTATAAAGTATAACAAAGAATGCTATATAATTTTAATCACCATTTGAGGGAATAATATTTATTTGTATTTGCACTATGTCATGAGCATTTTGAAAGTAAAATGCAACTCGGTTTCAGCATCATTAAAGAAATATGTTTTTTTTTTATAAAGTGACTGAATTTATAAAGCATAAATTTTAAGGAAAAAACTCTCTAAAATTTGCAATCCATTTTAGAGAAGAATTCTGATTTATACGTTCCAATGCTTTACCCTCATACCCTCATATACTCTAACCAATAGATGTTTTAGGAATAAAAAGATATAAATTATATCAAAAAGAATTTGGTTTTAATGTTCAATCACACCTTGCGCTAGAATTCAAAAGTTCCTTCAACGTTTCAGTACCTTTATCATCCAAAATCATATAATCCTCACCATCCACCTTTCCTTGTTTGTTTTTAATTCTAACACATAATCCTTGAGGGAGTCCAGTTGCTTCCTTCGCTCCCCTGCAACCGCTATTCCTATTCCCAACTTTCTGTTTCTTTCAAGCCCATTATCTCACACTGAACATTCTGTAACAGTTGGCAAAAAAAATTAGTCAAAGCTCTTCAGAAGATGCATCCTTTCCCCTAGTCAGCCTTCACGTAGAAAACATAGATTCATAAGCCTGGCAGGAACCTCAGAGGTCTTTTAGTCCAACCCCCCATGGGTAAGGCAGGAGACAACCATGATAGTCAGTACAGGTTGTTCTGCAGCTGAGCTATCGTTTCCCCACCTCCATCATAGTGGAGAATTTGGAGAGAAAGGATTACCACAGAGATGAAGACATACAATGGGGAATGCACATCAAAAGGAGTGCAGTCAATTATCTCAAAATATCGCAGCATAACTATCAAGTGGTGTGTCAAAGCAAGGGTTTATACTTATTACAGCATTAACATTATCCACAGCAACACACACATCTAAAGCCTTGGTGGCGCAGCAGACTAAAGTGCTGTTAACTAGCACCAGCTGCCTGCAATTACTGCAAGTTCAAATCTCATCAGGCTCAAGGTTGACTCAGCCTTCCATCCTCCGAGGTAGGTAAAATGAGGACCCGGATTGTGGGGGCCATAAACTGACTTTGTACAAAAAAAGAACACCGCTTTTTTTGGGGGGGGGGGAGCCCTACTAAGCAGGTATATACAAAAGTATGAAGGCTATTGCTTAACGCATTGTAAGCCGCCCTGAGTCTCCGGAGAAGGGATTGAAATAAAAATCAATCAATCAATCAATCAATCTCCTACTAGCTATTGTCCAACCCCTTCTTCCCATTTAAACTATGTTTCTATCAGTATTATACCTTGGTTGGGGGTTGCTCCACTTTGAGATCAGGAGGGTTAGCCAGTAAGTCTTTTGCAAGTTCAACAGTGAGACGACAAGCTTCACTGCTATAGCCGTGTGCATGAAGAGCCTCTGCGCAGGCAAACAGGATCTGTAAATTGAGAATTGCAACAAAACCAGTCTAATTCTTGCTTTCTTTGCTCTCAGTTCTTAGTCTTATGGGCCTAGGAACTTCACTGCTGAAACTCATGGCAATTCTTACTGCCATTCCCATGTGAGAAATAGATTACAACTATAGTGTTTGTTAAGTCCTCCAATAAGCTTATCACAAAAAAACCCTCACCTTTCTCCAAGTCCCCAGTAAAATCTAGCCACTTGTGAGAAATGTGTAGCCTGTGTAGCGTAGGGGGCTAATGCCTCCTACTAAAGGCAGCAATTAACACCAGCTGCCTGTAATTTCTGTGAGTTCAATCCTAGCCAGGCTCAAGGTCGACTCAGCCTTCCATCCTTTCTAAGGTGGGTAAATTGAGGACCCAGTTTGTGGGGGCAATAAGCTGACTTTGTATAAATATACAAAAGTATGAAGGCTATTGCTTAACACATTGTGAGCTGCCCTGAGTCTCCGGAGAAGGGCGGCATATAAATCAAATTTTTTTAAAAAATGCCCAACATTCCTTGAACTCCCTTACCAACCCCTACCTGCACCACATTTGGAGTGTGTGACTCTTCAGGTCCAACATAGGAAAGGTACTCAATGGCTACCATGTGAGGCAAGAAACAAACTGAAATAAACACATGAGGCTGCCTCATAAGATCCACATGCTCAATGCTTTGGAGTCTGACTGATAGTTTAAAACCTCAAGCAGAAGTTCAGTTATGCAAGGTCCATTTGGAAATGCAGATACAAGGGATACAATTCAGAACTTCTGCATTAAACGTGTATCCTACTATCAAATTTTTCACCTTTCATTAATTAATCCTAGCCTTGTCAAAATGGCTGACATAACACAGCATGCTACATATTATTATGCAAAATATGCCTGAATTACATTCTATTCCTTTTTCCTTGACCAAGTGCTACAGATAAATGTTCACACACAGAAGAATAAATTATCAATATTGATACAAATATTATTTATAAAGCTGTTATCAAGTTTAATAGTCCTTCACTGTTACATAATAAGATAAATGTTTTCATTCTTCCCAGTAGAAACATATACTGCAGGAGCCTAAAGTAAAGGGGGTGGAGGAGTAAGGAGCTTACAGGCCTACCTCCATTCGGTTTTCTTGCTCCAAGGGTTTTATTCCAGCAAACATGTCTTGTTCCTCTTCAATCCCACCCTCTGCTTTCTCGTCTTCTTCCTTAGCCACCTCCTGGGGATTTAAATAATACACTTGATAATCATCTTCTTCCTCTTCTCCTCCAGCAGCGCCATTTTCCTCCACCTCTTTTGGCTTTGAACATACCCCAACACTAATTTCATCAGGGCCATGGAGGTCATCATCTCCACTGCCCACTTCCTCCACGGGTTCCTTTGAAAGTTTCTTTGTGGAAGGACTGCTTCTGAGGGTAGGCTCGGTTGCCTCAGAGAAATACACTCCACCATCATCCTCAAAAGTATCTCTGTAGCTTCTGCTCAACGGGCTGTCTGTGAAGCTGAATGTATTGCTCGCCTCTGCTCCAAGAGCCAAACTGCTGTCATCTAAAGTCAATTCAGCCAAGTCCGGCTCCAAAGAACTGTCCTCACTGCTCATACGACGCTTCCCACCATGTTTGCTGGCCAAGTTCTTTCCCACCGGAAGCTTGCCCTTGTTTGCAGCTGTTTTATATGAAGCTTTATCGCCTTCTGCTGAAAGTCTTCTCAGAACCCGCTGGGGGCCTTCAGACACAACTTTTCGTTTCCCAATAAGTTCTTTGGGGCGCACAGCTGGCTCCTGAGAGACAAGCCGTGACCTGTCTCCTAGCTGTAAACATGTCCCCATAGCATCTGTTCCATGGCCTCTCCCTGCATCAGAGAAATTTTCTATACACGGTGGCCTGCAGTTCCTCTGCTGGATAGCTTTAACCCAACAAAAGGAGTTCTTTTTGTCAGCACTGCTGTAGGTGATGCCTGGAATAGGATATGCCTCTTCCCAATTGAAGTAGCAAGCTTCCACAGCTGGTTTGAATCCATGGAATAACTTCTCAAGAGACTTCTTATGCTGCCCTCTTTTGACATTGTCTATTACCTTCAACTGCCACTGCCTTAGCTGCGTGCACAAGTCCCTTCGCCTAGCAGTATGGAAGGAAAGAAACAAGTAAGAGACAAAAGTGACCTATTAAAAGCAAACATCAAAAACTAATTTCTTTTAATTTCTTATTAATCAAGTACACTTACATTTTATCAGAAGTCTAATATCCTAATATGCTTAATACTTAATTTCATTTTTATGTCACAGAAAAAAGCCTCAAATAATCAAAGCTCCTATGAAAATTCCTAACAGCAATCCTAGTAGCAGTTTATTTAATTGCCTATATACAATTTATTGCAGAATTCTCCAATATTTCCAGCTTTGCAGCCCCGGGGCAGGAGGAGGGGCGCGTGCATGCAGCTCCATTTGTGCGAGCGACGTGCATCTGCGCCTGTCGTTAACTTAAATGGAGCCTCTGGGCTTGTCTGCTGTTCACATAAGTGAGGATGCATTGCACACTCGCCCGCCGTTTTCCATAGCCCAGTTGCAAACCCCTCATAGCCGACTAGTGGGCTGCGGCCCATAGGTTGGGGACCCCTGGTCTATTGTGTTTGGCAAAGAAATTCAAGGGAAATATTCTTAGGTCCCATTGAATATGCTCCATGTTTGATATTGTCCCATAAATTTTCACAAAATTGAAAAGTGAGGATTGTTCAAGTCACTCCAAAACGCTTATCTTTTTAAAAAAGAGTTCTTCATGCTCTATTTTGGAGGTATCTTTCTGATTGTTGTCTTACTTGCCCTGTCCCCAGATATGAACATTACTGAAAATCTGTAGAGGAATACATTTCACTGTATGGTGAAATGCATGCTGGGAAAACTAGGAAAATTTCATAGAAGGATTCTGCAAGGACAAGTGGGGGGAAAATTCCACAAGCAAGACCTTAGCTGCCTAAAGGAAACATTTAGAAGGTGAGGAGTTACAAAATAATGACTGGAACGGTGTCCAAACTTTCGCATCTGCTATATTCGCCTTTTTCTTAAGTTGAATTTGCAAATAAATGCACATAAATAATAATAAGTATGCATTCAAATTTCAACAAAAATGTCGTGCTTAATGCTATAGTCTGCCAAAATTGCAATAGCTGCTGCTTACTTAGGAATTAATTGAAACATACAATTTGAACATGATGCCTACATTTCTGTACATTAGTGTGTATCTTTTGACAAAAGATGCAGATAATACATGTAGTATGATGATGCATTAGCATTAATGATGTTACGTAGTTTGGGTAATGAAATGTCTGGAAGAAATAACGAAGCTCAGAGAGCACCAAGAACTTAATAGATGTAGTCGTTTCTGGTAAAAAGATAACAGGACTGTAAACAGTGACCATATCCAGACTCTGCTGATCTGTTAGTTGTAAGTTATAGGTTTTCAAAAGTAAGATAGTGTTTTTAATTAAAAATTTAAAACATCCTTGAGAAAAATATAAAGCAAACCTTTTTTATAGAAAACACGAAAGCAAATACAGTACTGCTCATTATGACTATGTATTTGAGGACGAATAGTTAGAACACGAATTCAAGAAAGCGCAGATTAAAGTGGCAATCTGGCATGGAAGCTTTTAGAATATTTCAATGCCGTGTAACATCCATCCATGTTTGGAGTAAGATGCAATCAAGCAAAAATAAAAATAATAGGCAGGTATCTATTAACAGACTTTTGTCAAGGTCAGCTTTGTTATGGACTTTCAGAATTACACCTACCGATGAGGGCTGATGGTTGGATCCAAGACAGCAAGTCTCCAAAGAACCACCATTTCATCACACATACTTGCACAAGCATGAGCAGCAACTTCTGACTGGCCATTGCCCCGGCCAGTGTGCCCACTTGCACTACTATGGGATGCAGATGTCCTTACACTATACCACCAGCCAGTTATCTGTAGACAAATTATGCAGAATGTTAGATGCTCACATTTCATATTTATTTTTTTCTTAATCCAGTGAATGAACATGATTCTTCAATTCTAACTATTGTCAGAAACATGTGCAACACATTATAAATCATAGAGTTGGAAGTTTTTTCTAGCCCAACCACCTACTCATGATAGGAATTCTCAGGTCATCCCAGACAAATGGATATCCAGCTAATGTTTGGAAATCTCATATAGTGGAACATCCATACTCTATTCTAGGAGGTAGGCTGTTCCATTATTTATAGCTATCACAATAAAAAAAATCTTCCTGAGTATGGATTTCCATGTTTAGCTTCCATCCATCAGTTTTATTCTACCTCCAAATATTATGGAGAATAAATTCATACCCTTTTCCCGTAACAGTTCTTCAAACGTTAGAAGACATGTCTCTCTTAAACAATCTCAACTTTAGCTTAAAAGTTATTTTACCATGTATTTTAGGGTTTAGCTCTCCTCCCCTCATAATTTTCTTCCATCTTCTGTGCATTCCTTCTAGGTCCTTTGCAGGGGTGAAATGCTCTTGGTTCGGACTAGATCGCCTGATCCGGTAGCGATGGCGGCGGGTGGTTCAGAGAACCAGTAGCAAAAATCCCTGCGCACCCCCCATCCACACACACCATGTCCAGCTGAGCTGCACGATCACCAGAGGCTTTTTTTTAACTTTTAAAAGCATTTTTTCTACAACTTCTTCCGCCAAAAAAATGCTTTTAAAAGTAAAAAAAAGCTCTGATGATCACACAGTAAAAAAAAGCCTCTGATGATCTGAGGCTTTTCAAAGCATTTTTTTTTTTTGCATTTGCAGAAAAAATGTTTGGAAAAGTTGAAATGAAAAAAAAAGTTGGCCATGCCCACCCAGTCACATTACCCTCCCCCCAAGCCACACCCACAGAACCGGTAGTAACAAATTTTACATTTCACCCCTGGTCCTTTGTGTCCTCATACTGAGAGAACCAGAATTGGGCACAACATTCTAAGTGCAATCTGACTAGTGCAACACAGAGCAGTACTATTATTCTTTATGATCTCAGTGCTACACTGCAACCCAAGTCGGTCAAATTGAATTTTTTCGCTCTCTTTTGTGGGATTAGAGACCAAAAATCAGTGCTTTGCCTCCATGAATCTTTACACACGAATTTCCAATAGCACCATCACAGAAAAACACCACAGCCTTACAGAGATAGTATTTCAATTACTGCCTCCTTTTTAGCTAAACACAATTAAAAAATAAACCACCAAAAATTGGCTAAATTCTAGAAATGGAAATTGATGGTGTTCAGAGGAATTGATGATATTCAGTGGGATAGCTACCTCTGTCTTAACACTATATTATTGTACTGTTAGGCATTTGTCTAAGTCTTCACTTTCCTTAAAATTTCTAGATAAGCGACATGATCATTCCATCCCACACATGTTTCTGTGAGAATGTATTTAACAAAGGAAATAATACCTGTTCGTATGTTAGACACTGGTCTGTCAGGATCTCCAGAAGAGGAGCTGCATTGGTATCCCGTCTCTTAAACATCTCACGTACAATTGAAAGCAGGTTCCATATGCCTTCAGGTTCTCTCCCTCTCAGGGGGCGTAATAGACAGGCCCACTCGGCAGCAGCTGGGGGTTCCGTAGAGGACAGGTACATGGAATTCACATCACTGTGCATTTGGAAAAAGCGGGGGGGGGGGGGAGGGGGAAGGAGATGGGAGAACTTCAAACTGATGCTTGAACATAGGATAATCATGGATGAAACTCTGAATGTAGGGTATTTCTTTATAGATTTTATCTCCTTAATCCATCTGTGTAATCAGGAAGAGTCTGTTTAGTAATATCAAAAATGAAGGGCAAGAGGTCAGCCACCAAATGTATGGCAACTCCCTCCCACCAAATCTTTTTGTGTCACTTCAGTCCTCTTCTCCAATTGTTGTTTAATGTAGTCATTTCATCCAAATTAAATTTTGTGATTTTAAAATTAGTTTTCCCTTTGAGTTGCATAAGGAACATCAACATTGTGAAATAATGTGGATGAGATTTAAGAAAAATGTAGGTTATAACTACGTTTATAACACAGCCATTTTCTGCTTTGCTCATTGCACTCTTCCCAAACACACTGCAGCAACAAAATACTATACAAGATCTACATGCAGGCTTCAATCTGAAAATATGCACATGGACAGAATTGCGTATCATCCACATACTACTGATACAAAATCTTAAAATTTCAAACAAACTTCTCCAATATTTTACATAGCTATAAAGTAGGCCAATGACCAGGAGATTTGGCAGGTGTCTTTCCAGGACCTTCTAAAACTGGCTTCAAGAATTATATACATATCCTTATCCTTATGCTGAAAAAGTAGAACAACAGCTCATTTAACTGGACAAATAAGCACTAAAGGCACATTAGTACTTTTTAGTGGATGAAAATTCCATTAATTGTGGCAAATTACACTGAATAGAAGTGAGTCTCTAAAATTCCTCAAAAATTGGTCACAGCAAATTACTGAGCAGTTCACTCGCTCTCCCATGAGCCAAAACAAAGAGCAACATTTATTACTGGTAACAGCTATATTGAACAACTTTGAATGAATCCAATGTAGCATAATTTTTTTTCATTTAAAATAGGAAACCTGATGGATTTCTTGGACTAGATGTAGCTCAAGTCTGTTATACATACTAGGAAATTTGAAATAGCACAATAGCTGTTTTAGAAACCATAGGGCTGGCCCTTGAATCTCCTTTTTTTTAGGAGAAATCCTCATCTTTTGAGAGCAGGTAGGAATCGCAGCCTCAAGGGCAGGAGTTCCTTTAGGATCCATATGAAAGAAGAATTTTCCAATACTCCAGGGAGACAGGGGATTCCTTTGTTTTTATGACCCACAATACCCTGATATCATGATCTTCAAACTGGACCATTGAATAGAGAATGATTCAGAGATTGGAGAGACCCAAATTTAGTGTCTCTTTTTCAGAAACAAGAGACATTATATATCTTTTCAATGGCTAGGTAGTCTTGTCACAAAGTGCTTAATGCAAAAGTCAAGAATTTTTTAGACTGTGTGTGGCTACATTATAGCTGCCTTATACAAAATTGCTATAGAGCAAAACCCACAGGATGTTTTCATACAAAATTTTGTGTTTTTGTTGTAAGCATTTATCCCTCAACTTAGGTTCCCTTTTTGGCTGCTATCTCCTTGGGGCAGGGGTGAAATCAAAAATTTGTTACTACCGGTTCTGTGGGCGTGGCTTGGTGGTGGGGTAATGTGACTGTGTGGGTGTGGCCAACGTTTTTTTTTTTGAACTTTTAAAAGCATTTTTTTTACAACCTTAAGAGGTTGCAGAAAAAAATGCTTTTAGAAGCTTCTGACGATCAGGCAAGTAGGCTGGCATCGCCAGAGGCTTTTAAAGGCATTTTTTTTCCTACAACCTCTTCGGCTGAGGGGTTGCAGAAAAAAATGCTTTGAAAAGCCTCTGACAATCCCAGCTGAGCCGCGCAATCGTCAGAGGGTGGGTTTTTTTTTACTTTTAAAAGCATTTTTTCGGCCGAAAGGGTTGTAGAAAAAATGCTTTTAAAAGTAAAAAACCCAGCCTCTGAGGATCGCGCAACTCAGCTGGGTATGGGGAGGGAGGGGCAGGGATTTTTGCTACTGGTTCTCCGAACCACCTGCCATCGCTACCGGATCGGGTGATCCGGTCCGAAATGGGAGCATTTCACCTCTGCCGTGGGGTTCCTAGCTTCTACATTCTTCCTGTTCAGCCTGAATGCTTTGCACAATGGTTTTTTCATCCCAGAGCTGCACCTTCAGCTGGATCCAGCAGGAGGAACAAGATGGCCAAGGTCAGCTGTGGGAAACAGTAGTGGCAGTCCATATATCTAGAAGCTGCAGTAGAAATATGTGGCAGACTGCAGGGCTTCCAAAAGGGCAGAGATTTGGATGGGGGAGGGGGGGAGGGGAGCTGGAGTTACACAGGAGAGGGAGTTGAAAGTGTTCCTGTAGTCATAAATGTGGATGAGCCCAAATTCTGATCATGTGATTGCGGAGATGCTGCAATGCTATAACTTCAGAGACCAGTCATAAGTTTACATTTCCAGCATCATCATAATTTCAAACGGTAGCTGAATGAATGGCTATATATCAAGGACTATTTGTATACAACTTATGATTCACATGTTGAAATATAGCTGATCAAATATATATAGCTCTCCACCTACAATTAAAAACAAATATTATCTTTTACTGCCTTTCTAAAGCTACAAAAACAAGCAGAGTCCAGGGAGACAGGATGCTGATGTTTGCATCTGACTTTGCAAATCTGCATAAATTGTAAAGGAAGAAGAAAATTTAAGTTACCTAAATACAACAGGAGAGGGACCACAAAATTTGTGAAGAGTTTTCTTTATGTTGTCACTTAATGTAGATTCATCCAAGTACCAGGTGCTTTGATCAGAGGCAGATGGACCAGCAGTAGGATCTTAGGAAAAAGCAGATACATTCTTTCAGCTATTCC
The DNA here is from genome assembly GCA_030761175.1 of Masticophis lateralis. NCBI lineage: Eukaryota > Metazoa > Chordata > Lepidosauria > Squamata > Colubridae > Masticophis > Masticophis lateralis. Next base: position 98,410,351 of record JAUDYJ010000005.1, read on the forward strand.
AAAGAGTTTGTTTCCCCCTCTACTCAAGGGTGCAGGTAAAACAAGTAGTGAGCCTTAATTTTACTACAGAAATACTGAAACATTTATTTGAAACTTGATACAACGTACCTTCCTACTACTTAACAGAGGAAAAGTTTCATATGAACAACTCAAGACAATCATGATCAGCATACTTATTCTGCTACACCTCTATGCTTTTTAGTTATAGACAGTCTAAAGTGCTACCACTTTTGAAACTAAATGTATTTGCATATTTGAAAACTATTGTTTGCATTATACTTTTTTAAATATAATAAATCCACAGCACTATTTCTTACCTGGGGCTCCACATACAGTGTTGATGGCAGTGGACTGAGAGGATAGCAGCTCATCAAGTAGACGCTGAGCAGTTGGAAGTATCTAAGAGTAAGAAAAACATGTGACGCTGATTTTAAATGTTCTTCCAGAAATAAAGAACTCAACTACGTTTATTTAAACTAACAAGAAAACATCTGGTTTTGATTAAAATTACCACGGTTATTAGTCTTTAAAATAATTATGTTTATTCCTATTTAAGCTTAATATTAAAGTACTATGTAAGCCAATAATAAGAATGGAAGAATATTGCAGAATACAGGTAGTCCTTAACTTACAACTGTAAGTTTAATGACAACTCAAAATTACAACTCCTGGAAAAAGTTACTGTCCCGTGGTGGCGCAGTCATTAGAATGCAGTATTGCAGGCTAATTCTGCCAACTGCCAGCATTTCGACTCGGCTCAAGCCTTGAGCCTTCCATCTTTCCGAGGTCAGTAAAAACGAGGACCCCAATTGTTGGGGGCAATATGCTGACTCTGTAAACTGCTTAGAGGGCTGGAAAGCACTGTGAAGCAGTATGTAAGTGTTAGTGCTATTGCTAATGCTACAACTGTCACATTATCATCACGGTCACGTGATCACAATTCGACTACTATAGCTCGCATTTGACTGGTTGCATCATCCTAAAGTCACTGATTACAATTTGTGACCTTTCTTGCTGATTTATGGCAAAAATCACACATTGGGAAGCTGGATCCACTTAACAACCACACGATTCGCTTAACGACTGCTATAAAATTGCCCTAAAATCAGGAACTCAGCATATAACGTCAACAATTTACAACAGAAATTCCCAACTATGGTCGTAAGTGAAGGACTTCCTATAGTTGACCATTCAAAATTACACCCTACCTCTCAAATAGAAACTGCTTGGCCCCAGACACTACCAAAGCTACCAAATCCTCTTTGCCGCCAACCACCAGGCTTTAAAGAACAGCTTTTAACTTAGGAAATTAATGCACTGCAGAACAAACCAAACATTCAGGTTCCAGCATTTTTTTAATTACAAAAATACCTTTAAATTCCACATAGGATTTTTTTTCTAACAATCCTATAAGCCCTATAAGGCTGCTTAAAGGTATACTTAGACAATAGAAATAGTGAAAAACTACAGCCCATCGTTTTGTTTTGGACATGTTAATTTGCCCCAGAATGACACAGCAAGGATTCGAGGACACAAACAGCATCTGCAGACTTAAAGGAAATGGCATGGTACGTGCCACTTCACTTTTTGACAAAGGGCCATTTTGTAGCTACCCATCTGCCATGTGGAAGTTAGTTTTAATAAGCTGGTCTCTGCTGCCCCCATGACAATCATCGAGTGAAACAGTTCATGCCAACCTCTAAAAATTACAATATACTCACCAACCCAAAGAAATTCCGTAATCCTATTTTGATTTGTAAGAATCCTGCTTCCAATTTAACCAAATTTAAATCACATAGATGTAATCCATGACTTATATCATTATTTTCCCAGAAGCTAATACTAAATGGAGGAAGAAAACCCCCATGCATCATTCCCATTGTGCACTAATATTTAAAAGTTTTTATACAATCTATTGATATGCCCGGCTATATATTGGTTATGCTTTTCAGGAATTTGAGTTGTGTTTTTTAATGTAAATGCTATTCAAAAAAGGAAGGAAGGAAATGGGGAAAGAATGATAGTAGTCTGTAGTTGTACTCACACTTACTTGAAATTGTTATTTAACACAACTGAATTCCTTTTTAAAATATATAAACACAAGAAGCTGCAAGGTTGTCCTCCTATAAAGGCTGATTTAGGAGTAAGACCAAGTTTGTGAAGTACTTCAATGTAAATCATTTTAGGGCTGCTGTATTAATAATCATACAAAAAGTAAACAAATGAAGCTAAAGGAGGGTGACCTTTTCAAATTATGTTTGCAAAGGTTAAAAAAAGGAAATATCCATCAATATTATTCATACTTGTTTTGGAATCTGACAATGCATGAACAAATAGGAGCCTGAGTAGCGTAGGGGGCTAATGCCTCCTACTAAAGGCAGCAATTAACATCCAGCTGCCTGTAATTCTGCGAGTTCAATCCTAGCCAGGCTCAAGGTCGACTCAGCCTTCCATCCTTTCTAAGGTGGGTAAATTGAGGACCCAGTTTGTGGGGGCAATAAGCTGACTTTGTATAAATATATACAAAAGTATGAAGGCTATTGCTTAATGCACTGTAAGCTGCCCTGAGCCTCCAGAGAAGGGCGGCATATAAATCAAATTTTTTAAAAAAATGAATGAATAAATAAATAAATATACAGAACTTTTATACAATAACCTGGTATAATTAGCCAATATAGAATAATATCCACTTCAGCCACTAAATGTCTTGGGCCTGACCTAATTCTGTGTATGTGTATGATTTTTAAAGTATTAATATTCCTGTATGTGTATTCATTTTTAAGGAAATATGTTTATTGTATCAAACCAATTAAAAAAGAAAAAATATCCACATAAATAAGGGTTGTTGTGACAGCTGGAAGCTGATGTCATAAGGTAAAGCACCCCTTCGCCCCTCAGATTTCCAAAAATTTTCAGCCCTCTTTCAGCCTTCTTTCTTTGTAAAATACCAGTATTATATTTTAATAAATATAAATAAATTATAATTATCAATATTGTAAATTATAATTCAAATGTTGAGAGACTACACATATCAAGAACCTGTTACTATGAATCATATGTGACTGTTGTATAATTATTATTTTGGGCATTTCTCATGCATGAAAAATTCTGGTTTTTATGTCCTGAAATGTTTGGGATACACTGAAGAACAACATAATGCAAACTTTACCAGTAATGCTCTCTAAATACACCAACAATCTACAGACTATAATTCAAAGTATGGAAATGATAAAGGCACTTAAACAAGGTGAATTAATATTCCAGCTTTGAAATTGCACCTTCAATCATCAAGTATACACAACATTTTATGTTGTATTAATCTCATGTTAATACAATGTGCAACTATCTTATTTCAAAATCTATCTATTTCATATTAAGATGGTTACGCACCTAGGACCTCAGTTGATTCCTCAAAAACCTCTAGCAAGTGTGAAACCTGGACAGAAATGGCATCAGGACCAAACTATATGTGATTAAATGGAATTAACTACCAAGAAGCACTTTTACTGAAGTTAAGCTATTTTGTTCTACACAAATTTTAAAAGATAGCTACATCAAAACACCCCAAAACAGATTTACTGTAAATCTATACTGTCAAATATAAAATCATACATAAAGAAATAAAATTTCTTTCTGCGACCTTATGTATGCCATAGCTTTCAACATTAGTTTTATTTTATCTTATTGTATTTGCTATGTTTGAGGCAAAAAGTCTGGGTCTCTATATATTGCATTTATGTACTTCTTTAGGCCTGGAAATCATATACTATCAAAGAGCAACATCTGTGTTACTTCCATGGACAAATTAACGTTTTTTAAAAATTTTCACTATTTAGTAAAATATATTTCTTCAAATGTGAGCATTCATTATTAACACAGAGCAAAGAATCTACTATAAACTCCAATCCCTTGGATTTATCATGGTCTGGAGAATTACAGATGCGGGCCCTCATGAGGAACTAACCATTATTTTGGGCAGGTAGGAAAATGCTATACTGGCCTCTAGGAAAGAAATTGGAAGAAGACGATGGGTTCATCTAGATGTCCTACCTCCATGGACACTGTAGGAGCTCTTCCAGTGACCTGCAGCAAGCATGTCTGCCATGTTTGTCTTTCTGCCTGAAGACAGCATAAACTACATGTGCAACAAACGGCTCTGTTGGAAGAGAAGATGAAGGGACTTGAGGAATGTCCTTGTATATCCAACTTATTTATCTATCTATCTATCTATTTATTTAAGCAGTTTATCTTGTTCATGATATCTTGTTTACTGCTTGTTATAATAAGGTCTGGTGAAGCGATATTTCTCATTAGGGTCCACTTGAGAATTTTTAGATGAAAGGCGGAAAGCCCTCCTGAAAGACTACCAGAAAAAGAAGGTTTTAAAGAAAAAGAAGAAAAGAAAGGGTTAGATGAAACGGAACAGAAGAATATGGCATACCTAGTGAAATATGAGACTTCATTTGTACAGATTGAGGCTGTTGAGGAACTAGCTAGCGGTTCCCAGACTAGGGATGTAAAGATGCCACAATTCCCTGACCACAGGGCCACCAAGACCATGCAAACTAACCCTAAACTGGAGAGAGGAGGAGGAGGAAGTCTTGAATTTAAATGCTTCAGAATATATGCCAATTCTTGACTTCTTTGACTATAGTGGGCAGTCAATTCTGTATATGGTTTAATTTTGCAATAGGTATTCAAAGTTAACTGAACTATGTCTGCAGTCTTCTGACAAAAGCCGAGCTAAAATGGGAAGCGTAAGGAGGTTGATTTAGCCAAATCCTGCTCATAGAAGCTGACAGTTGTAGGACTAGAATGACATAATTCCCATGGAAAATGACTCAGGGTCACCTATCATAGAAAACTCTGAAAAAAACACTGGGTTAGAAATATATTTATTTATTAAATTTATATGTCGCCCATCTCACTCTGCAAAGCAACTCTGGGTAGCTTCCAATAAAAATAATAAATATTAAACTATTAACAACAGTAGATACAAAACTAAAAAAAAAGAAGGCAAGGATGGTACAGTGGTGGCATCTTCCCTATTAATCCACCAATCACACACATCAGGACCCAAAGTCTGGGGGCAGAGCCAGGTTTGAATGCCCTTCCAGAAGACCAAAAGATGGGGCCAGACCACACTCAGGCAGCAAGTATCCTAAGAGCAAGAAAATTAATACATTTTAAAAACTGATTGCACAATTATCTTAATTTCTGAGGGGGCGGAAAAGAGGCACACTATGCTGGTCTTTGGCCTGATTGAAATGGAACAAAACTGAAGAATTAATGTAGAAATATGCAAGAGAAGATTGATACATCATCTTGGAATTTATGGTAGTAAGATCTATAACAACTTAGCAGAATTAAATAGATATTTTTGCATATTAGGGAAGCTGGTTTAAAAATCTGAACAATTAGAAATTAGCAAAACAGACCGGAATAGCAAAAGAAAGGTGAGTTTCTGCCCGAAGGCACAATTATGTCTCAGAGAATGTAAAATGAAAAATGCTAGGCAGTATCTAATGAATGCATAACTGAAATGTGATAGTAATAAAGTCAAGTTCTACTGAAGCAGCTCGTAATATTTCATGCCAAGGATTGCCACCAGCTAAGGAGAGAAACTACCTATGTAATAGCATAATGTTCCCAAATATTTAGTTCCGTGCAATGGACTCAATATGCGGCTCACTTTTGGCCTGTCCTGGTGACATTCATTAGAAATGAACCCACATGAAAATAACATTAATAGAGAATTCTGAAAAAACACTGGGTTATAAAGTCTCTTTATTTTATACAAGATTAGAGGGAAATTAAATGTCACCCCTTATTTATCTGCAGTTAAGTGGAGGCAAAAGCAGCCATCTTCGGCAGGAAATCCTTTCTTGGCCTGGGGGAAAAGCAGCAAGAGATTATTCCCCACTTGTCCAATTGGTGCAATAAGACAAGCAGTCTTTTCATGCTTGTGTTTTGTGTGCATATGAGAGATGAATTGAGGAGAATCGGAAAAGAATCTCAATGCCAGAGGACTTTTTAGTGTACCTGTGTTGAAAGTGGAACAAGGGTTGGCTCCTGTTTCATCTCCACACTGATGATCATACTGTATGTCTAGCAGCACTACTGGGCCTGCAGGACAATTCTGTGAGCATAACTCACAGAACCCGAGATGTATTTTCAAAGGTTGGGGAGCCCTTACAAAGATCATCTCCCACATCCTTTCCTATTCTTTTATTCAGTGGAAATAAATTATTTGTTTAGAAGAACTATTCATAATTATGAGAACATTGCAAACTGAACATCTCAGAAAGTTACAAAGAAACTATAATAAATAGTCCTGAAGCATCCCAACCACCAGGATGTTTTAAAGATCAACCGGAACACAAACAGATGAACTAAAATTCATTAGTTAACTTGAAGCAATTTATCATATAAGTTTACCATTAAACTTATCAAGCAACATTTGTTAACTACCATTCAATGAAAGAATATGTCCCATTTAACTAATGCCTCATGCAATATCACTACTACATCTAGCAGCAACTTTTCTCTTTCCTTATATTTCCAGCAAATATCTACTACTCTATGGAGTAAGAAGTGTTATTGCTTTTTTATGATTACTAAATGTTCTGTTATTACACTTTTTCATTCATTCACAACTGATGGTATATTTATGCTTTACATCTGTTGAAATGGATTAGACCAAGGGTGTCAAACTCACATCGTCATGACAGCGTACCATGATGTATCGGGACTTTTTTCCCCTTCACTAAAACAAGCATAGGCATGGCCAGTGTGTGATGCATCTGGCCTGAGGGCCAGGAGTTTGATAGACCTGGATTAGACTGTATAAAAGTTTAGGAGATGCAATATAATTCAATTCTGCTTGAGGGAGGGAGGAAAGGATAGCCAAATCAAAGCTATGTAAGACCTTGAGTGAGCTAACTGTATGGTGCAGGAAGTCACACATCTATTCTAAGGCACTCTCTTCATCTCTGCAGGTATTCTTTTAAAATGACAATGGAAGTTAAAAAAAAGGGGGGGGGAGGGAGACAGCCAAATACATATGAAAACTCCAACTCCTAAAATGGAAAAGGAAGAAAATCTAAACAGAGTACAATGTGTAGGGCTTATCTGTTCTGAGCAGGTTCCAAAGAGTAGCTTTCTTGTGGAAAATAGTCTAAAAGGCTAGGCCACAACTTCTGATCTACTAACCTAAAGTAACTACCACAGAAAAGAGAACTTGGCAATTCATGTTACAACAGTTAGAGTGTATGGAGTGTAGTGAAAAGTTTATGAACATGATTAAGGCAATATACTCCAAACAAATGATAAAAGTGATAGTAAATGGGGACTTGACGGCAAACTTTAACATAAAAAAGGGCACAAGACAAGGATGTCTGCTGTCCCCATTACTATTTATATTAAGACTGGAAGTATTAAATAGAGATATTAGACAGGATCCAGAAAAAAAAGGCTTGGAAATAAAAAGAGAAAAATACAAATTACAAGCATTTGCAGATGACCTGGTATTTGTTTTAGAAGAACCACTGGAATCCAATCATAAGTTAATGGAAAAAAAATGAGGAGCATGGAGAAGTAGCAGGACTAAGAATAAATAAAGAAAAAATGAACATACCAGCTAAAAACCTTAAAGATAAACAGAAAAATGAACTGACAAAGAAAATAGGCCTTCAGGTAGTTAAAAAAGTAAAATATTTGGGAATTTATCTAACAGCAACTATTAAAGAAGGTTAACACAACAAATTAAACTTGATTTTGAGAATTGAAAAAATTTGCGATTGTCAATGATAGGAAGAATAGCAACTATAAAAATGAATATTCTGCAGAAGTTACTGTTTTTTTCAAACAATTCTATAAAACTAGAGAAAAAATACTTTGATGAATTAAATGCAATAATATTGAAATATTTTTGGCAAGGGAAAAGAGCACGAAGATTGAAAATATTACAAGATTCAAAGAAGAATGCAGGCTTTGGACTGCCGGATTGGGAGCTTTATTACCAGGTTTCTGCACTAACTTGGGTGAAAGAATGGATAAATTTGAGAAATAGAAGATTGTTACTGCTGGAGGGACATGACCTCCAAGTGGGGTGGCATGCCTTCTTGTGGTGTGGAAAAAATAAAATACATAAATACTTCCAAAGACATTATGTAAGGAACACTCTACTCTTAATATGGGAAAAAGTTAAAATAAGCTAGGGCTTATTTTCAGGATAGGTCTTGTTTTTGATAACAGTGAGGACAATTAACCAGTGGAACAGCTTGACTCCAGAAATTGTGGGCGCTCCATCACTGGATGTTTTTAAGAAGAATCTAGACAGTCACTTATCTGAAATGGTATTAGTTCTCCTGCCTCAGTAGAGGGTTGGGCTAGAAGACCTCCAAGGTCCCTTCTATTCTATTCTATTCTATTCTATTCTATTCTATTCTATTCTATTCTATTCTATTCTAAGAAATATTGAAGGATCACTACAAAACAGCAATGGCTACAACACCACCAATAGCCCACAAAAGGATGTCACACAAAAGAAACTCAAGACTTGTTCTACATTATTTTACAGCAAAGAAGAGAATAATTTGGATTAATATAGATTTTAAATAACAGGAAAGCATCCCAATTAAATACTAGAAGAAAGTTTACTGGAACCATAAAAGCAATTCAACTGTAAACCAATTATCCAAAACAGTCTGCTTGCCTTCCTTGGATGCCTTGTGGGAAAGGGTGACAATCATTTGCTAGGATGCTTTAATTCAGATTCCTGCCCTGAACAGGAAAGGGGCTCAGTGCCCTTATTTCAAGATAGTATAATGAGATTATATGAAAGGAATGAGATCTTGCAAAATCTGTTTGTTTTTTCATTTGATTATAAGTGATATGAAGCCGAGATGAACTGTGGAGTAACCAAGTTTATTACATTAAATTAAGGTATTAACTAGGTTATAATTATTAAGGATGGTAAGAGTAGAAGGGAATAGGGAAGAATTCTTAAAATATGTCTGTCGAGACTCACGCTGGCTCGACACACCGAGGCTTTGCAGGAGGGGGGAATCCTTTCAAAATTCGACAAGACACTTCGATTCTACAAGAGGTGGTGGAAAACCTCACCGATTGGGTGGGGATCAGACACAGTGGTGGTGGGGGTGATTAAGCTGTTATAGGTGGTTGGGAACTCCGCGGATGGGCGTAGGACCTACGGATCTGGATCGTGATGCTGCCAGGACTGTTAACATTGGGGCCCACGTGACTGGAAGAATCCCGGAAGCAGCGCCAATAGGCCAACAAGCATCCCGCAGGTAATTTAAGCAGTGCTGGGAGGCAGCAGGCCCCAGCACCGACTTCATTGTAAACTTACACTTGGCTATGACTGCACTCAGCCTGACGGGGATTAAACCAGCTTTGACAGCCAACCCTGCATTTGACCTGTTATTGAGGTGCGGCGAGTGTGGACTATTCAGGTTGAGTGAGCACGCCGAGAATGTCTTTAAACTGAATGGACATTAAAATGCAAAGACTACTGCTTGCATTGTATTTAATGTAATCAAGTATGAATGGGTTTTGGGAGGGTAATATAAAAGTAATAAGGTATTCATGGAAGTTATGAAACCATTCTACTTCACACAATTCAATGGTAAGGTTGCTATCATGCTTCAAATAGTGTTATTGGTTGATACTAGGCAGGGAGTGTCATGCGCCAGCACATAATTTGTGTATATATTATTGCTGCTCTCTAGCCCCATCTAGTGGCCAGAGGGGCAAATACCAATCTATATTGTTGAAGCTGACTCAACCCCTTTACCCATCAGCCCTCACTCCCAAAACAACTGCATGCTGGGAAGCGAGACTCCCCCCCCCCACACACACACACAGACAGCATCGCTGATGAAATTTGGATTACTTTTATCTGTTAATTGTTATGTTCAGCAGCAACTCAATACTGCTTATCTTGTATCTGGATTCTTATTGTATATATTTATATTCTTCCCAGTTTCACCATCCTGTTCTTTAATAAGGCATCCAGATCAAAGCACACTGTCTGTTTTATTGGAGGATAGGTGGGTTTAGCTGCATGTCGAGCTGCACACAGAGTAACATGTAGTGATGACAGATCACTTGCTAAGATTTACTCTGAAAGGTTTCCAGAGAAGGTTAGATACATGCATAAGGAATAAATATTAGTCACAATCAGCTTCAGTATCTGAGACTATATCTGAGAGACTTGCCTCTTAGAGCTGTTGCTATGGAATAGGCACAAGACAGTAGGCTTCTTACAGAAACCTAGCTGGCTGCTGTTGGGGACAGAAAAACTTGGCTCTTCTTTTTATACTAAAATAGTTATATTTGCTGTTTTTTAGTCTAAATAGATCTTCAGTTTGGTTTTAATTTTAAAGTATTGAACTGTCTAATCTCATTTCTCAGGCTATATCTTTTTTCACATGAGTTTTCCACCTAAAATTCAAAATAACATTCACCTAGGCCACTCACCATAATTCCGTAATTGAAATACAGTAGATATTATTTGTCTAATCAAGTTCTCCTACAACTATACTTTGTAAGCAAAATAATAACCATTTGTGTTAACAATTTCCACCAACACCAGTTTACTAGAATATGGCTACTTCTGTATGTCTAATTAGAAATGTGAGCATCTGTCATTTAGACTAGATGGCTTGAGAATATTACTCTACCCAATGCTCATCGTGGTAGCTTGGTATAGTCCCAAGACTTTTTCTTAACTAGGAAACAGAACAAACACACCCTGCATGGGGATGCTAATCTCCCTGCACAAGTTACCTTCAATTGAGCAGTCATGCAGAGATAACGCAGAAAGGGGCAAAGAAAGGTACAGAAACACCGAAGTTATTTGCAGTATGCAACTGAGCCATTGCCTTGAGCTTATATTGCCTGCTTTCTGCTGAAATATTTTTATAGGTAAACTATAAGTAATTACTTTTATGTAATCAAACAATGTATTCCTTTCATCGTAACTATTCTTGGAGCAGAAGCCAAAGACTGTAAGACAAGAAAGAAATAGCCGACTATAGATTAGAAGGATCATATTGAAGGACAACTAACAGCCTTGAAGCTTTCAATAATCACTCCTATATTACTGAAGGGAATAAAAAGTGGCATCTAACCTAACAATTAATGCTGTTCCTATCCTTCACTAGTCTGTTTAATTCATTGTGGAATATTCTACATTTTCTGATCACTGAAAATTGCATTGCCTTTTATTCTAGTATTCATCCCAAAATTTTATTGAGTTTTATTCACAATCTGGTTTGGCATTAGAAGATTAGTAAAAGCATGCAATGTATTTCAAAATGGAAATATTTTGTGCAATTTTATGAAGTAAAAATGTTAAACTTGAAAAATTAAGCTCAAAAATCTTTACATATTGCTCCTCAAAATTACTAAATGTGGTAATTTATTCAGATCACTAATATTCTTAAATCTAAAGCATGGAAACAGCATTGGTCACATTGGTTGATGATCTCTGGAGGGCTCGGGACAGGGGTTGTTCCTCTGTCCTAATCCTATTGGACCTTTCAGCGGCTTTTGATACCATCGACCATGGTATCATGCTGCGACGGCTGGAGGGGTTAGAAGTGGGGGGCACCATGTTGCGGTGGTTCTCCTCCCTCTCCAGTCACAGTCTGTCGCAGTCTGTGTTGGCAGGGGGACAAAGATCGACCCCAAGATGCCTTATCTATGGGGTGCCACAAAGGTTGGTTCTCTCTCTACATTTATGTGAAGCCGCTGGGGGAGATCATCCATGGTTTTGGGGTGGAGTGTCATCTGTACGCTGACGATACTCAGCTGTACATCTCCACCCCAGACCACCCCAATGATGCCCTAGGCGTGATGTCTCATTATCTGGAGGCTGTGCGGATCTGGATGGGGAAAAACAGGTTCAGACTCAAGCCCTCCAAGACTGAATGGCTATGGCTCCTGGCATCCCAGTATAGCCAGCTGGTTCCATCACTGGCTATTGAGGGTGAAACGTTAGCCCACTCAGAGTGTCCTGGGTGTCCTAGTCTGGGTGTCCTCCTGGATGCACACCTGTCTTTAGAAGAACACATGACGGCTGTGGCCAGGGGGGCTTTTTATCAGGTTCGCCTGATGTACCAGTTGCATCCCTTTCTGGACCAGGACGCCCTGAGCACGATCACTCACACCCTCGTCATGTCACGTCTGGACTACTGCAACACTCTCTACATGGGGCTCACCTTGAAGAGCACCCAGAGGCTCCAACTGGTCCAGAATGCGGCCGCAGGGGTGACTATGGGTGCGACTCGTCACACCCATGTGACACCTCTCCTGCACGAACTGCACTGGCTCCCAGTGGTCTTCCAGGTGCGGTTCAAGGTGTTGGTCACCACCTTTAAAGCGCTCCATGGCTTAGGGTCCGGATACTTACGGGACCGCCTTCTGCCACCAACAGTCTCCCACCGACCAACGTGCTCCCACAGAGAGGGGCTCCTCAGTGTGCCGTCGGCAAAACAATGTAGGCTGGTGACCCCCAGGGGGAGAGTCTTCACTGTGGGGGCACCTGCCCTCTGGAATGAACTACCCCCTGGGATACGTACAATTCCCGATCTCCGCACCTTTCACCGGGCCCTTAAGACCCTGTTATTTCAACAGGCTGGCCTGGCTGACTAACGTTTCGGACAGGCTATTTTAAATTATGGGTTTTTTAACTAGGAAGGCCAAATTTGTTTAATTCTATTTTAATGGGTTTTAAATGTTGTAGGGTTCATTGTTTTATTATGGCTGAACACCGCCCTGAGTCCCTCGGGAGAAGGGTGGTATATAAATCTAATAAATAAAATAAAATAAATAAAACAGGCATCCTCAAACTACGACTCACGGGATGGATACGGCTCACCGAAGTCATTAATCTGGCCCACCTGGGACCACGAGGGTGCCTCACCCACATTGCCCCGCCCACCCGCCAGCCCCCACCCTTCAGCAGAGTGCAGGATTTACCTTTGTGAGACTAGAAGTGGAAGGTAAGGCCAACGTTTTTGGCTGGCAGAGTGCTTCTGGGGGGAGGGAGAGGCCAAAAAACGGGCAGGCGGAGGCCCCAGGAAGCACGCTTGTACCCTGTTTTTGGCTGGCAGAGTCCTTCTGGGGGAGGGGGAGGCCAAAAACGGGCTGCGCCTTTTGCCAGCTGAGGGAAGAACTCAAAGATTTGCCAGGGACTTCAGTCCACCATCACTCCACGCGAGGGAGGGGAGGGGGGGCAGGACTGCAGGGTCCCAATGGGAGAGGGTGTGCCGTGTAATTATGCATCGTTTCCCAGAGTCACGCTTAGTGCCAGGTACCTGCGCGCTTTCCATTCATTCTGGGCAAACCAGAGCAGAAGCAAAGAGCAGCAGGAGGCCCAGGTACATGTCGCGCCTTAGCGCTATCCCATGCCAGCCGGACTAGCCCAGAAGCAGTGGATCCCCTGGTCATGGGCTGATGCGGCGTCGGAGGCAGTGGGGAGGGTGAGCAGGCGGCCCTCAGTGAAGAATGCCACCCTGGCACTAAGCGCAACTCTTGGAAGCGATGCTTAATTACGCAGTAGGAGCACCCTCTCTCATTGGGACCCTTTGACCCCCCCTCCCCCTCCGGCAGAGTGACGGTGGCAAAACTTTGAGCTCTTTCCTTGGCCGGTGAAAGCCGCAGCCCTTCACTCACCAGGAGAGCTTGGCAGCCCATGGAGAAGCAGGACTGGCGAGGCGCAAGCGAGCCTTCTCCCCCTCCCCCCCCCCGCTTGCCAGCCCATCCTTCTCCTGCTCGGCAGCAGCTCCAGGGCAGTGGCCAGTGAGGCTGCCTGCCCCTGAAGGAGGATGGCTGTTTCTGTCCCTGGAGAGGGAGGCAGGAAGGGCATCCAAGCAGCCGGGGGGGGGGGAGATTGAAGGCGACGGGGCAGCTGTTATGGCACCCGCTCCCTAGCTCGCTCGCGTCTTGGCAGCCACTGAGCCCCCGCCTTGGGGCTTCCTCGCCAAACCTGTTCTGAGTGATGCCTGCCCACTCCAATCCTGCCTGCTAGATGCGCAGAGCTCTTGCTCAAGCCTGTTACATGCGTTCGGCATATGCAGAGGAAGTCTCCAGGACAGCCAGCGAGATTCCAAAAGCAGATTGAGACTGCCACGATGCAAATGGAAATAGGTGAGAATGGAATGGGAATAGGATGGGATGGAATAGCAACAGCAATAGGATGAAGTGGGAATGGAAATAGGATGGAATGGAATGGAAATAGGAGAGAATGGAATGGGAATGGGAATGGGAATGGGAATGGGAATGGGAATAGGAATAGGAATAGGAATAGGAATAGGAATAGGAATAGGAATAGGAATAGGAATAGGAATAGGAATAGGAATAGGAATAGGGATGGGATTGGATGGGATGGGATGGGATGGGATGGGATGGGATGGGATGGGATGGGATAGTAATAGGATGGAGTGGGAATGGGAATAAGATGGAATGGAATGGAATGGGGATGGAATGGGGATGGAAATGGAAATGGAAAGGAATGGAATTCAAGGAGGTATCCCAGGGTACTGCCAGGATCATGCAGAAGATGCCCCAGGAGAGAGAAAGAAATGTGGAAAAAGATATGGAAACAGAGAGATATGGAAAGACACACACACACAGAGAGAGAGAGAGAGAGTTGTTGATTGAAAGCTCCTTGGGGCTGAGAAGAATCTGAAAAGTCAACCAATAGAGCAACATGCAAACAAAAGAAATAAAACACCCCCAGGAGCAAAACAAATGAAATTTAAATTTGTGTGTAGTGTTTAATGGACTGCTAAACACCCACCCAGTCACATGACCACCTAGCTAAGCCCACCCAGCCAGTCTGGCCCTTCAACAGTCTGAGGGACCATGAATTGGCCCCCTGTTTAAAAAGTTTGAGGACCCCTGATCTAAAGCATACAAATAGTATTCAAAAAGTGTGAACGAACACAATATTTTCATCTGTATTTCAGCACACAAGGAACATTTTCAAAAGAGAATTAAATAAAAATGCATCCATAGAGTATAGTCTGGATTTACTCTCCATTTTTGTTGCTATCTACCTGTTGAGGGAGTTCACTGATGAGGTACTGTGCAAATTTCTGCAGCTGATCTCTTTGTAGTCGAGATAGGGACTCAGAGACAGGCGCTCGCAAGCAAACTGCAGATGCCTAGAGATAGAATGGAAAATATAAAGATTATGTCTTTAACAGAATGTCATGTTTGTTAAATAATTCTCCCAAGGGCAGATAAAGCTGCATAAGAAGCCTTTTTTGGAACATATATAGTGTTGTTTATTAAAATCAGGCTTTGTGCTAAGGATGCTAAGGATTCTATGAATCAGAGCAAGATTTTGGCTATAGCCAAAATACATATATTGATATGATTCACTTTGAGTACATTTATGCTCAATCCATATTTACTTAGAAACAGCATAGGTCATCCTCAATTTATGACAATTGGGCCCAGAATTCTGGCCATAGGTCAGGAGATCATTAAGTAGATCACCATATGACCTGACTCATTTTTACAACTGTATTTATGAGTCACTGCAGCTGTTAAGCAAAAGACATGGTCATTAGCAGAGGTGAAATGCACTTATCTTCGCTACCGGTTCGGGAATGTGAGCACACGTGTGCGCTCAGTACACTCGTACGCTCCTCTTCTGCGCAAGCGCAGAGCCTTCTGCGTATGTGAAAGGGTGAAAAACGGGACGTCATTACATCCCAGCGGATGGGCAGAGCCTCCCGCCACCAGTTCGCGCAAGCCAGATAGATCCAGCTGGATTTCACCGCTGGTCATTAGGCAAATTCAGCCTATCCAATAAGCATTTTTTGACATTTTCATGTGATTCTCCTAAGCTTCTTAAACCATCAAAGAAAGATTCTGCAAAACTGTAAACTGCAATCCATAAAATGAATCTTGGCCAATTCTTCTTCCCAGTGGAGAAAAAACTGTTCCATAAAAAAAGTATTTCATTTACTTTTACACAACAGCTGTTTTAAAGCAGCTAATTATATCAAAAAAAATTCAAATGAATGCAGTCAGTGTTTCCTCACTGCTTCAACCTAGATATAGTCACATCATACCTAGCACAGTATTTACAAAGTTTATTACTAGGTAAATAATAATTCCTAGTCTATCCTATTACCTGCAGACACAAAAATATTTTCTATTGCAGTTATATTGGTGTATTTTTATCTTATTAGATTTATATCCAACATGAAGCGTTCAGATCAACAGATAAATGAAGAATACAAAGTGCAAAATTACTTTAAAACAAAGGAGCAAAATATCACAAAGTAATCCAAGTTAACTTGATACAAGAGCTAAACATAGTTGGGATAATGCAAGGGCAAAAGTCAACTTTTGTGATGATAATAGTGTTTCACATTAAATGTTCTCAGTAAGAAGCTACCTATCTCTCTTCAATTCATACTGTCTCCTGAAAGAAGCCTTCAGAAATAGAGGCGAAGAATCAAACAGAAGGAAATATTCCTTCATGTATATTGGTCTCTTTCAAATGCTTTTTATATTTCCCCTAACATCTGCTAACTGAATCATATGAAAGTTCTAGCTGAAATTTTTTGGAGGAAACTGGTTGCCTGCCCTTTAGGAATGAAGCCAGAAACAGATAAAAGGGGCAATATAATATTCTTTCAACCATTCCACATTAACAATCTTAGGTAACTGAAAATCAGAGACCATTTTAGGAGACAGCCCCACTATACTGTGTGAATACCTAAATGGGAGACTATCGGAATGTAATTGTTATAAGGCTGGTCTGTCCAATTAAGTTCTCATCACAAGTGAAGCTGTGTTTCGTCAAAAATAAGACCTAACCCGAAAATAAGACCTAACCCGAAAATAAGACCTAACTTGATTTTTCCATGTGCACCTAATATAAACCCTACCCCCAAAATAAGACCCACTCATTCCGTGGAGCTGCCCCCACACTCCCCGTACCTGCTTACCTTAGGACCACTGCAGCCAGGCCTCCCGCACCCCGACAGCTGTTGCACCAGTGCCTGAGTTCTTCTGTGGCCGCTTGCTCACCGCGGGAGGCCACATGTCATGCCAGTGTTGCCATTCGCATGATGTGCCATGTGGCCTCCTGCCATGAGTGGTGGCACCGGCACATCGAGTCACACATCATGCCGCGCCACTGATGCGATGTGCCACGTGGCGTCTGGCCACAAGGGGCAACAGAAGTTGGGCAGTGGTGCAACAGGTGTCAGGGTGTGGGAAGCCTGGATGTAGTGGTCCTAAGGTAAGTGGGTAAGACATCCCCCGAAAATAAGACATGGTGCTTATTTTGGGATCCAAAAGAAAATAAGATCGGGTCTTATTTTCGGGGAAACACATGATATCTTCATATCTAGTAACAATTATGAGTCTATAAACGTATCCCCAAACTATGATCTGCTTCCTAAGGAATGGACCCCCATCCAGAACAAAACCCCCATCCTTGGCTAAATAATTATCATTATCATTATTATAATAAGGCACAAATTATTTCTACCTTATCTGTACTGGATGTCATCTCACTGGTACTTATTTATTTTCTGATTTTGTCTAAGTACAGCCAGTATATTTGATGAAATCAAAAGTATGGAGTAGTATATGCAATTTCAATCTCATGCCTCTCCCAAAAGTTTAATAAACATGTTAAGGATAGTACAACAAATCTTACAAAATGGGAAAATATCCCCCTCAGCACTTTTTAAAAACAGCTATCTAAACAGAATTGAATCATTATACTAGAGCAGTGATGGCTAACTTTTTTGCCATCACGTGCCGGGGAGGGAGGGTTGTGCACGCATGTGTCCATGTACATGCGTGCACAACACAAACACACACCCGCTCCTGGCACATGATGGCCTGGCAGGTCCGTTTTTCTTTCTTACCTGGTTCCAGATCCTCTCTATTTATCTAGGAAGGGCAAAAACAGCCTTTCTCAATCCCTCAGAGGCCCTCTAAAGGCCTGAAACGGCCCATTTCCCAACTTCCGGTGGGACAGGAAGTGACATTTTTTGCTGTCCCCAGTCTCCAGAGCCTCTCTAGGAGTCTCTAGGAGCCTCTGGAGGCTGGGGACAGCAAAAACTATCACTTCCTATTCCACTGGGAGTTGGGAAATGGGGCCTTTCAGGCCCCGAGGGAGTGGGAAAGGCTGTTTTAGCCCTTCTCAGATAAATAGAGAGGATCTGGAGCCAGGTAAGAAAAAAACGGGCCTTCCCCCCCACCCCCCAGGCTCTCCACAGGCAGGAAACAGCCTGTTTCCCTACTTCTGGTGGGCCCAGAAGGCCCGAAAATCAGCTGGCTGACATGCATATGAGCTGGCGTGCCCACTAATATGGCTCCGCATGCCACCTGTGGCACGCGTGCCATAGGTTCGCCATCACGGTACCAGAGTCTGCACCCTCAAAGTTAAATTTTGCAGAAAGTGAATATGCTTGATACTACAAAAAAACGACAGCAACTACAATTTAGCTTACATTCTGCTTTTCATAACTTGTAAAAATAATTTGACCACAAAAGATGAGGATGACTCTTCAGTTTGAGAACTGTCAAAAATCTAATTGTAAATACAAGAAAATCTGAAAAACTGTTAGCTCAGCCATAAATATTCAAGGAGTTAGGCTGTCACTAATACCAAAATACTTCTGATGTATCCTAAACAACTGATTTAAAGATCACTGGAAATTCATATGAAACATGTTGATCCCTTAAGAAAATCTCTATAATGCTCTATAGACACAAATTTCAATAATATTCAGTAATATTTTGTAAGTCAGAGTTCTTAAATTTAATTGTATTCCTATTTCATTCATTATAAGTCTTCCCATAGGACAGCAAATGGATCACCTCAAAGATATGAGTCAGTAAAACTTACAGAAGACAATACAAATTTAATTTAAGCCAAATTCTACAGTACATGAATGTAAAATTGCTACACAGAGAAAAAAATTATTAAAGATTAAAAACTGGGAGAATGGTAGAATACTGCTTTAATTTTAACAGACAGTTTCTCAAACTTTTTAAGAACCTATTTATAATAATCAGCTCATGAGGCTCATGGAGGGCTGGGGGGGGGGGGGGGGGACTGACAGGGCAATTACCTAACATGCAGCATTGACTGTTCCAAATGAACTGTGTCTCAAAATTCTGTACTAAACGGTATTAAACAAACACCTTTCTTCAAGTCTGAGTCAACTAATGAAACAGAAACTAAAATCAACAGCAGAACTTTTCATTACTGAATACTTGATTTTTATGTTTTACTGTGCAATAAAACAACAGCCATATTTCAAAGCCTACATTGTGTATCCGAAAGAGACAAAGGGCTACCACGTGGGCACACCATTTGGCCCCAGCTCCACATGTACAGCTGCATGAGGTGATCCTGCATCTGTCAAACATTACTGCCACGTTGTAAGCTCCTTTTGGTGGCACTATCTGTGGAGGTACCACTGTGGCACTCAGGTGGAAACCTGTTGGAGAGCAGGATAAAAATGATGGTCTGGAAGTTATTGCAAGCAGAGGAAATGTAACTCAGATGTATAATTGAAATACTATTCAGTCAAAAAGCAATTCTTTGCAATATTCAATCTTCCTAGTTTCAATGAAAAATTCAAATAACATATTTCAGCTATTTTCAAAGGATAGTTTTATAGTAAAAATTTGCATTTGAATAGAAGATCCTCATCTAAATTTAAACTAAAATCATACCTATTGACAACTACTATATCAGCTGTTTTAAGTACTATGCACATTTGTTATCCATGTTTGCACATAATGCAATCTTGGGCTAATGTTCATAGCCCCAAAAATATACTTTTGCAGTTTAATTTCACTTTCAATTAATGCAAGTTTTCCATTCATATAAACCAGAGACTGCAGGTGAAAATAAACTCTTCAGCCAGTTTATTTGAATCTTGTTAAAAATATTAAATTCTTTTAACCATTATCATTATCTGAATGTAACAAGACAGAATTCATGTGCCTATGAGCCAGAGGATATTTTTTCAGGATTATTACATCTATTCATGTGGTACTAAGCCAAAATTTACTATTAAATGCAGGCCACAATATTCTCTCAGTAGCTCTATTCAGTTTTTAAGGATAAAAAAAATGAATACTTAATTCAAAAAAGTCTAATAAATCCATGGATGAAACTTTATCCATTTTATGGTAGAACACACTGTTCCTTGTCTAAAACACACACACGTTTAATGTTCTCAAGAAGTAGACATATTTCATCTGTAATTAAAGCTTCCAAACAGATCTCTTAAAAGCTGAAAATGCTTTACATTCATACAGTAGTAAAGGGTCCTAATTTTTCAGGTTCTCCAACTTAAAAGTACCTAGACTAACAAACAGGAAGTAAACATAATAGTATACTGCTGTAATAATTAAAGCATTTTCAGTCTATGCAGATCAGCAACCATTCTGTATATCTTGTATATCTTGTATATCTCAAACTACTGAGCTCTAAACAGAGCAAGTATAGCCTATGATGGGGGGATTTAATCCAAAACATTGTCAGGCCTAAGACAAAAATTAAATCTGATTTACTTAAATTATATCCTACTACAATTACATGGAATTAATTCAATATAGTCAATATGATTTATTTCATGTATCTAACATGTTTCCGTTTTTTTTAACTATTAAAAATACAATTCAGTGGAAACTTGGAATGGTTTCAAAAACTTGATCCAAAGCTTTGGGGCTACAAAGTGACTGCTCTAAATAGGGTCTTTAGCAAGAATGAAAAATTAAAAACTGTTTAAGACACATAATAAAATTAGAAAAAGGAACATGGAGATGAAATATAAAATGAAAAAATGACCTAAGAGTAGCCCTATTTGGAATAATTGCAAAAATATTTAAACTGATTTAATAGTGTCAGCAAAAAAAATTTTTTTTAAGTCAATTACATAGATTAAGACTTGTCCACCTCAAAGAGGATCCAAATAATTCCTTCCTTTCTGTCATTTTGAGACACATCTGAGACGAAGAATTCACAAATGTCTCCCCAGCCAGTTCTAAGGCTGTCATGATAGAGTGCAACTTTATGTTTGCTGAGAAAGCATATTCAAATATAGTATGTATGTATAGTACGTAATAAGTTTAATACTCTTCGAAGTCTGCCTCAGATATTTTTTGCATCTGACATGAGATTTTTCAACAGCAGTGTAAAGGTTAGGGTTAAAGGAAAGGAAAGCAGATCCTGCACTAAGCAAGGGAATTAGACTCTTTGATCTCTGAGGTCCCAATTCCAGTTTGTAAAATACAAACATCATACCTATCTGCAATGGGTCTTTGACAGCCCTCATTCGGAAGAGTTGCTCGCCTCGTTGGAACTCATCTGCGCTGCCATTTGCCAAGCATGAATATAGCCTAAAAGAAATAAATCATTCTATTATTAGAATGATTTTCAATGGAGACTGACAACAGTGCATTCCATTCCAGACAATGCAGAAATTATGGATAGATTTCAAAGAGCAGATTATGTCATAGTGAAAAAAGGCTACATTAAATATAGTGGTAATTTCATCATGTACAGGTTCTTAATAGAAGAGGCAATTTGCAATGACAAATTGCCTCTTCTATACAGCTATTAAAGCTACAAAACCGTTTCTTTTATAGACAAAATAGAAAAGCATATACAACTCAAGACTGTTACATGTGGTCTAATTTTTTAAAATTAAAACACAAACAATGGTAGATTGAAAGCTATGGAGTTTAGGTCAAAGTTATACCGATCTATTCATTTTACAAGAGAATGGATATATTATGGGTTGGTTATTAATTAGGTATGAAAAGAAATGTGTTAATATGCAGTTAAAGACATTTCTGTTCTAGCCTTCTCCCCAAAAAAGTTCCATGTACCTAATATATTGTAAGAGAATAGCTGTGGAGTTCAAAACCCTTCCTGCTTCCTTTCCCCTAATAGGAAAAGAAAAGAAAAGGGAGCTTTTCTCTTTAAACAGGCAGCTGTTTCAAATGGAGAATTTGCTTGCTGACCTCAAGAGCAGAGAGCACTGATGGAATTGATTTGAGAATATCAAAAGACAGAAGATATCTTCAAGAGATGGGGAAAAAGTTAAGAGGTAAAAGAATAAGAGTGAGAAAAGGGATACAAAGGTGCTATGGGAGAAAAGAATCAGAAACCAGGAACTATGTACCAGAGGTGGGATTCACTTACCTTCCCTACCAGTTCATAAATATGAACACGCTCGTGCACGTGCTCACTTCACTCACATATACCACCTCTGCGCATGTGCACAGCCTTTTGCACATGCGTAGTCACATTTTACATCTGGGTGGGTGGGCGGAGCCTCCCGCAGTCGCCACTACCGGTTTGCGCGATCTGGACAGAACTGGCTGAATCTCACCACTGCTATGTATGTGTGTGCATGTATACACTATATGATATTGTTGAAAACTCCTCCACTAGGAATGGAGGAATAAAGAAAAGCTTTGGCTGGAGAAACAAACGTAGAAGAAATTTAACTATAAGAGACCCAACTCATACAGCTTAAATTCACAGTTCCTGGAGTTTGCAGAGTATAGCGATAGTCCCCCCAAATGGGGGACCAACACAGACTATAACAAAGGAGAGAAATGAGATTAGATCTCCCGCACCTACTTTAAAATGCCAGGCTGCCAGTGTAAGGAAGACCCAGAAGGGTCTGGAAGGCTGGGCTGATTTAACTATTTGTATACATGGATCATTATACAAATCAACCAGGCCTTGAACTGGACAGGCTACAGAATTGTAATTTCTTTTTAAAAAAAAATGGATTTAGCAGTTTCCTGGTCATACAAATTAGGCCCCCTGCATCAATACAGAGATTAAAATAGTCACATAAGTCTAAATCCTGATTAAATAGTATGTCCTTTAAAAAGATAGATTTACACTGTTTACTTATTAAATTGGCCGCCCATCTCATTTCAAACAACTTTGGACATCTTACAGCATAACTGTTCACCACAAAAGTTGTGTATCAAAAGCTTTTCATACCACAGATGTAAAATTTCCTTTATTTCAGCTTATTAAGTTCACATTTCAGATTTTTCATTATGCTCAATTTATTTAATTAATTATCCAATTTCCACACTAAAGGTGAGTTTGGAAAAACCAAAAAGCTTGCTCCTTTTTTGCAAGAAGTCCATTTTAAAGAAAATAATAAGGGATACTACCTGATATCTTCTTCATTCTCTGGAAAGCTCCAAAAGGCAATGCGAAGCTGCAGTTGCTCCGGCACAGGTGGGTAGACTTTTTCCACTACTTCAAATGGAATGTGAAATGCCACCTGCTTTGCTGACAGTTCCACCAAGGGGATCACGGACCCATCTAAAGGAATGAAGAGTATCGGGCAAATTATCTGAATTCTGCAGAATTTTATCATTAAGAACTAAGGAGAAAGAGAAAAAAACTTCCTGGCTTTTCTAAGTGTAAAATAACTTTTTACTATTTTCCAAGAAACTATAAGAAGCAGCTCTAGTGTTCATAAAGATTAAGATGTCAAGAGAAAGTATTGAATAGTCCCTTTTGTATTCAATAAACCACTTGCTAAAAACCAATACTATAATAGTATAATGTCATAAAATCACTGTGATTTTGAACATCATTCTATGGGGCATAAAAACAACAAAATGTGTTACACAGAGACACAAAATGTTTAAGTCTGTTTACTCAACCTCTTACCAAATTAAAGATAAATTAATCAAGCAACACAAGACGTGCTATGGAAAAGATAAAAATTAGAATATGCTTTTACATTAATCAGTCATACTGTCAATTATTCCCCAACTGTGAAACTAAACAAATTACCAAATGTAGTATTAATTTTTCCTTTTTCAGTTAGCATTTACTAATCAGTCTTGAATGCTGAGACGTAGCCATTTTATATAAGTATTTAATGCTTGTCTTCTTTCAAAAGATCCAGATAATATTCTGTTGCTGTAACATAAGAAAAGCTAAAATCAATCTAGTTAGAGAGCAGATGCAAGGCTCTCTCCTAAAGAGAAAAATATTTTTAAAAATCTAAATATTATTTCTAAGTACAGATAACAAATTTAATCAGATGTTGTGCTAAATTTTAATTTATTTAGTCTTTGGGTGTAATTAGATAGAAATTATCCTATTTTTTTCTTTTCTGTACATATAGAACATTCTGTATAATTTTAGCCTTCCAATTGACTTTATTATGGTTTACTGAGAAAACCGATGCATTTTTGCAAATCAAATTCCAGTATTTAGTTTTATTTTTTGCAAAACCAATTTATCTCTTTAAAATCTACAGACATACATCTTTATGCTACAACCTTAGGAACATGCATTACAGAAATGATTTCATCTTCCCTTCCAGTTTTGCATTTTATTCCCTGAAAGGAAACATACATAGGAATTCTACCATTCTCAGACCCAGATTAGGAGAATGACAGGTGATGTAACCCCCTAAAAGACTGGCAGTGGTTAGTACTTCTCAAGTAGGTACACCAGGGTAGAAGTAGTGGTGTGATTCAAGTAATTTAACAACCGGTTCTCTGCCCTAATGATTTCTTCCAACAACCAGTTTGCCAAACTGCTCAGAAAGTTAACAACCGGTTCTCCCGAAGCGGTGCAAACTGGCTGAATCCCACCACTGGATAGAAGGTAAGGCCAGGGTATTTAATGAAATTGTAGGGGAGGAGGTTTGAAACAGATGAAGCTGTGCTGCTTCAAGGGACATAAATGGGAACAAGCGAAACAAGTCAGCCAAATCATGTTTTCCTTATTGTTGGCAGACTCTTTTTTTTAGCAGAGATCTTAAACACACTGAAATACATAGCAAATTTTATTTTTAGCTTTCAGGTTCAACGGGCTAATTAGTTGGGCCTGTAGGACAGTTGTGTTTATCTATGGTGCAAACAAATAAGTCTGATAGCCCTTTTACTAACTTTAATTTAAAAGCATAACCTCTCACAAGCTGCAGCTCACTTTATCAGGCGCATAAAGTTGCTAGACTGGTGTGGGATTTAAACCGGGATGAGGCAGAGAGGAAGGAGGTTCAGATTATTGGTGTCTTATCAATAAAAATGTGTTTTTAAAAAACCAACAATTTCAGCAGCTCCTGTGGAAAGGAACAAGTTGTCACACTACAGGAAAAATGAACAGTCAATCCCGGACAATTCTGAAAAGATCTACCATGTCTAAAAGAAGGGGGAATTCAGTATATGCAGTTTTTCAAATCACATTTAATTGCTTTCCTGTTATCAGTGGCCTACAAAATGATTTGGACAACATGGATAACTATGAACTAATCAGGACACACAGCAGTGGTTTGGAGATATACTGTAGCCACAATCTCTGCTATACATGCCTCACTTATCAAGGAACCACACGAAAATACTGTTTGCCAAGAGCCAAATGAAAACAACTCCTACGAAACAACATTTTCAGTGGAAAGAGAAATAGGAGCTTGCTGCAATAGAACATTCAGGCTCCAAGCAAAGAAATGAAATGGAAAATCAAGGTACCCTATATAAAGCAGAGGATAAATCTAGCCACTTAGGGCCTCTACAGTAATTACATGACCAGAAGTAGCCACCCCGGAAAAAAGAGAATACACAGAGATGTTTGAAGCAATCCTCAGGAACAACACAGAGGATTTATGAAGAGTAAAAAAAAAAAAAAAAAAGCAGCACAGCCTGTCCAAGATGTGAGGAAACTCGGAACACAACTACCACACTTTAACATAGCTCTGAATACCAGATTTGTCAAAAGAAAATTACTATTGTATCAGGAATGTGTAAAGTAAGACTATAGGGAACAATGCAAGCCCAATGATAAATTTCATGCTACATCTAGTATGAAAGATCCAAGACATCTTATGTCTTAGAATTTATATACCCATCACCAAAATGTTGGAAATGCAACCACAAATCAGGCACGTACTACCATATGTGGTGGTCATGTAAAAAAAGCAAAGGACTGGCAGAAATAACTGGAGAAGAAACAGAATATAAACCAGAACTATTCCTACTGGGAATTATAAATGGGAAATATAGTAAAAGGGTAATTTATTTAATACATATTACAACAGCAGAAAGAATGATCTTTGCCCAAAATTGGAAAAATAAGGAAATCCCCCAAGAAGATGAAGTGATTAAAAAATTTTTGACATGCGCAGAAATGGATAGATTAACGCTGGAATTGAAAAATAAAAGCAAATCAGAATACTATGAGATATGGAACAAATGTTATCAATGATTGGAACGGAAAGGAGGGACGAAAAATATGAACTGACTAGAATTCATAGAATGGAGAACTAAGATTATGTATGTAATTAGTGAAATTACATGAAAGTGGATAAGACAAATGTATAAGTAATATAGATAGAAGAATGATGTCTTTATATATGCAAATAGACCAAATGTATGTAAGTAGTAAGGTATATATGATATTTATCTTTTACTTTAGTATGTATGGCAAAGATAATGCCAGGACGGTTACACCGTGTCCAATGTGTTTAATAAAAAATTTCATTAAAAAAAAGAATATATATACCTATGCCATTTGTCAATTCTGAACACATTTCTTTAGTCTTTCCATCCTTCTCAATT
The DNA here is from genome assembly GCA_030761175.1 of Masticophis lateralis. Classification (NCBI taxonomy): domain Eukaryota; kingdom Metazoa; phylum Chordata; class Lepidosauria; order Squamata; family Colubridae; genus Masticophis; species Masticophis lateralis. Next base: position 98,436,994 of record JAUDYJ010000005.1, read on the forward strand.
TTTGGATTCCAGACTTCCATTTTTGGCCTGTCTCCCTATCAATATGCAAAGCAGGTATTACAAATAGAGGATCTTGGATAGATAGGGAATATGCCATCCAAGAAAATGTTTTGATTGGGTAGGCCATTATTGCCTTGCAATGAATCCACTGCCTATTATATTTGTTGGAAAGACCATGAAAACATAAGAACATAAATAGAATAATCAATAAAATTATATAAATGTAATCTATCACTTTGATAATTTTTTAAATTATATATTGTTCATATAAGTAAGTCTGTTTCTTCAGTTTTGAATTTCCCTACTAGAATGACTGGGTAATGAATCAATGTAGATTGGGGAAAAAAGAGGGTGAAATGTTTGAGGTGGGTCAGACAGGGAAAGCAAATGAGAATCACACTGTAAAATACATGAAATAATGAAGTGGTGGTGAGAAGGCAAGAAATTTGTATTTGAGAAAAACTCTTGAAATTCTCAAAAAGAGAAGTTTAAAGAAAAAAGTAATGTATGAAGCAATGTGTTGACAGAAGAAAAATGACTACATAGAAGGGTATGGAGATACAGCAAGTGGTATAAACTAATTTTAGTTGAACTTCCTTTGTCCCTTATTTGTATCTTCAGCTTATTTCTTTCTTGTTTTTTGCACACTGCGTAATGTTGCTTACCCTGAAAGGAAACAAGATGGGTTATTTTGCAAGGTTTCACAAGCCTTAGTGATGCCTTTGCAAACAGCAATTCATTATTCTTGCACTTCTTTCTAAAACTGTTTGGCCTCTCAGCAATAGCTATCAGTGCTTTCTTTCATCTTTGAACTATTAGCCTTATCCTCATCATTATCCTCCCATTTCATTACTTGCAAGCTCTTCTTTTTTCTGTGGGGTAAAGAAGAATTTTTAGCAATGTGCAATAAGAGAATTGGCAGAGCTATCATCTGCTTTCAAAATGAGCGCAATTCCATGCACCACTGCTTTTTTCAGAGTTTTAAAACCTGTGGGGGAAAAATTTCCATATCAATAAATGTTAAGTAGTAGACAATATTAATATCAAAATTTTACTCAGCAAATGCTTCCTCATATTGCTCCATCTGATAATGTTACCTATCAAAATCCATCAACTCAGTAGAGCAAATTTCTATCAACAAAAGATGTAATACCCTCATATGAATGCTTTTATCTGAAAGCAAAATAAGATTTATTGAAATATTCAAATACCCTTCATTCAGTCCCAAAATACTGTTCTGTTTTTCTAACATGTCAGGCTCTGACATGTTAGACATATTTCTACATATTTCTGGGGCATGGCTGAATTCAAAGAAAGCAGTTCAGCACAATGCTTGAAACATATTTGTAATATATGGTAGCACCTTCAGCTGCTCTGTTATTTCTAGCATTATTTCTAAGTGGTATTTCTGCTTTTAATCTTTCTGAAATTATAGTGGGGATACTTGCTTAGAAAAAGGAACACATTTTAAGTGTCATGGTGTATCAATAATACAGATTTCATTAACTGGCAATTGATCTGAAAGGGTTATGTGCCAATAGCACCCAGCAAACTGAAAGCTGCTCGATGAGCTTTTCATTTGAAAAGCACTTTTGGGACAACCATGACCTGGATGACCGAGAACCTCCATCCAGGTCATGGTTGTCCCAAAAGTGCTTTTCAAAAGGCAACTGGACTTCCTTTCCTTTTTTGTTTGAAGATCCTTCACTTCACATCCAAGAAGCTGAAGAAACTTCTTGGATTAGAAGCAAAGACTTCAAGGAAAAAACAAAGAAAGCTCAGTTGGTTTTTGACAGGCACTTCCGGGACTTTCACTCTTAGGATCATGTCAAAGAGCAGATAAATTGTGTCAGACATTACAGTCATTAGGCATTTAACCCAAATAGTTTGTGGGAAATTAAGCTACCATTGCTATGGTCACCACCTTGTCATTAAGGCAGCAATATGTACTTTTATTTATGTATTTATTCTATGTATGTATCACTCATCTTGCCCTTCTCCATATAAATGTTCAAAAATTATTTTTGGAAGATAAATATTTCTCTGCAATATTGCTATTTTTTGCTGTGATTCTCAAGTGAGTATTTTAGACTTAAGATATACTATAAATATGCATTCCTAATAAGGCTTTCAACTACTTCTGCCTTCTTAACATACAAAGAGCTTTATTATTTGGTGCAAAGCTAAGCACTTGTTGACTCTTATACTACAATGAAAAAGATCATAGAAATAATATAGGCAAAGTTCCACCGACAGCAAATTTTATAATTGAAGCAATTTAATTGTGCTTTCTTTTGGAGGGTGGCCAGAGTAAAATAACACAACAAATCTAAGGCAGATAAAATAATAGAGTAATACTGGCATACAAAACTTCTCTGCTACTACTATTTATATCCAAACACAAATTCATGATTCTATATGCCAATAACTTGATTTAAAATCAAACAATTGATTTCATTAGCCAAAGCCATCTATTAATTCATCATTTATATGTTATATCTGGATACAGAAAATCATAATAAAAAAATTTAATACAGTTTAACATTAGCTAAGTCTGTTATTAAAAAAAAAATCATTCCCAACATTTCCCATATGCCACTTCTTACTATGGTATCTCAAGCCTTCAATTAATATTCTACTTATAATGGTACTTATGCTCCCTGTTTACAGACACAGAGAAGACCACTGTCAAGTCATACATTAAATTATTAATTTCTGCCTAGCACAAATTGCTGTCAAGTTAACAAAATTACTATTTTGGTCCTCGGGGGAAAAAACATAAAAGAAAACCCATTATAAGAACTTCAAAAGAAAAAATGTGAATTTCTACCTGACAGCTTTGGATAAATTCTCTGTTTCTGTTAAATTTATTTTTAGTATGCAATCAATGTCAGTATAAACATCATATTGACAATTTTATTGAATCTTCTGTTTTTACTCTTTTACTTTGCAAGGGAGTTTAAAAATGCACAATATTCTGCAGGATCTGTGATGAATTCCAGAATTTCAGACTTTGTTTATTTTCAGATAATACATGTGTTCAGTCATGTTGCTTTCCCTTTACAGCTCAGCTCACAAAACTCTAAATCTTATTTTATTTTATTTTTGTCTAAAGTAAAAGTCTTTTCTCTTAAACATTCTTAAAATGTTTATATTATATTTACAAACATTGGCATTTTAGGATAGTGTAAAAATACTTTGAAACAAATAATTGGAAAACTCAGCATTTGATGTATTTTTTTTCACACCAAATATCTATACTCAAAAGAATAATCAGAACCTGATAAAAATATATTTAGAACACAAATTAAACTTTATCCTTTAAATTTTTGAAGAAAGTTACTTTAACACACTTCTATATTTTTATAATAAAAAACCTGTTATTTAAAAACAAACCTAATGTTAAAACATTAAATATAACTTAGGAAATAAAAATTAATAGTTTTAAAAAAATTAGGCAAGCATTTATATATTGAAGAGGGAGGGATTTCCAATACCAGGGTGCTCTGGGTCAACTGAAAACAGTAGGATTACTTTTTAATTTTCTCTCATTAAATATTACAATTTAGATGCACCCTCTTGAAGAACACTGGTGCTATCCTGGCTTTTCTCAAAACTGACTTTTATCCTGTATTTTGTTTTTGTGTTTTTCATTCCAACACATGTTCAAATCATGCAATTAAGCTATTTCCCTCAGAGATAAAATAAGTATGTGAAGCAGAATGGATTATTAAACTACAATGGAATATTTTATTTAAAGACAATCTTAATTCTCCAGGCTTCAATTCACTTCATATTGGCACCCCCTGCAAAAAATGCATGTTTAATAATCTGATTGGACATATTCACAATCTTCTTTAATGTTTTTAAGAGTAACAGCATCTGCTGCTGAGTAGCTTTAAGAGGATACAGTCTTACATGATTTAAGGATTAAATCATACAGTTATAAATCTCATACAGCTGATCTTTCATCTTACTCAGCTATCGGTATTGATCATAAGATTCAAAAATATTAGTGTCAGTTTCACTTGCCACTAATAAAATATTTATAGAAGTTATCTATCTGTGTTTGTATATATACATACAAATACACACATAAACATACTTGTAACACTACAAAAGTATTTCCTTATATTTCTACCACTGCTTTGGTGCAATGATTAAAGGCACGAAGCTAAAAACAGGGAGGCTGTAGTTCCAATCTTAGTTTAGATATGAAGCTCTGTGGGTGATTTTGGGCCAATTCGTCTCTCTCAGCCCTAGGACGACATACAAAACCTTGGAGTATGTTGCCAAGAAAACTGCAGGAACTTGTTTAGGCAGTTGCCAGGAGTCAAGACTGACTTGAAGACACAAAATTATTGTGCATATCAGGGAGCAAAGGCAGGTTATGACTACATTGCATGAGATTGCATGTTTGCTAATCTAAAATAGCCTAAAATAAATAAACCTGAATGCAAAAGTAATGTGAATGTTTTCCCAAACTCTGTTTCCAAAAGAAATACTTCACAGATCAAAAGGCATAAAAATTCTTATAGTGTACAGATGCACTTTTCTTTCATCAATAGTTCTTCTACTATTGACATCACACTTACGTTTAGAGCACCTACAGGTTATTCATTTAATTTCAACAGAAGCAAGAACAGCTGGCTATAAAATAAAGCCAAGGTTAATCCCAGCTGATGTCAAAAACACATCCATGTATTTTTCTCAGCAACAATACAAAAATAGTTTGTTACTTCCTTCAACCCAGGATGTTTCTTTAACTTTCCAATACTACAACAATAGTATTCCATGGAGGCCCAACTCTGCTCAGCTTCTGAACCCAGATAAAATGTTTGGTAAATTGCGGTTAAGTTGAACAAATGCTACATTGGGTCAATCATGTGGTGCTCTTACGTTGCAACATCCCAAGGATATTTTTTTCACCTTTAAGTACTGATAAATGGTTCAACTACTTCACTCCTGATGCATTATATCATGTTTGTGTTTCCTCCCTGTAATAATTTGAACCAGGCAATATAACATACTAATTAAACCCCTGAGGACAACTAAGCCAAACCAAGGGATCCAAAACTTTCTTTAAAGGAAGACTTTTGACGGGTAAATATGCTAGTCCAGGCAGCAAAATGCTACAAACCCCAGCAACCCACTCGGCATGGCAAAAGAGGATGAAAGCCGAGGAGTGTAGTTTAGGAGCACCTGAGCTCCTCACAGTTTATCTGGTTCTAGTTAACTGCCTCTGTAAGTAGAAAACTACACACACTTGCATAGCCCATTTCTTGCTATGCAGACACCTTCCTCAACTTCAATCTGACTTAGAGAAACTTATTTTTCCCCTTTCTGACCATCGTCCTAAGGCAGGGGGTCTCCAACCTTGGCAACTTGAAGCCTGGCAGACTTCAACTCCCAGAGTTGGCTGGGGAATTCTGGGAGTTGAAATCTGCCAGGCTTAGAGTTGCCAAGGTTGGAGACCCCTGTCCTAAGGGGTTACGCAGGTTAGCCAGGAGCTCTGTGCACCCCATCCGCGCTCCGGTCAGCCCAGCCCAGCCCAAGCATCCTCTTCACCTTTCATTTTGACAGTGGGGGAGTTGGGTCCGGCTGACTGTTTCCGCCATCCTCTCCAGTTCTGGCACAGGCTCTCCGCCTCAGAGATGAAGGAGCAAAGCGAGTCTTCCTCAAAGCGGTCCGAGTCCTCGAAGGAAAACCTTTCCCCGTCTTCCCACTCGGCGAACATGAGTTCCATCACATCCAAGAAAGCAGGCGAAGGGAAAAAAAGAGGCCGGGCCGCGCGGCTTCCTCGGGAGACGCAGCCAAGCGGCTCCAGGACAACCTGTATCGTCGCTGCTTCCACCCGGGGCGCTTCCCCGCCTCCAACAGGCAGAAGCCGCACGGAAAGCCCGGCAGGAGAAAAGCCCCGGCCGCCCCTCAACTCGCGGGATGCCGAGACCTACCACGCGCCCAGGCTGCCTGGGCGGAGAGGCGCGCCTGACCTGGGAGCCCCGGGAAAAGCGGCCAGGCGCGGGGAGTTCCCGGCGCCCCTCTGCAAGGCCATTGTTCGCCCAGGAAGCCTAGAGGCCCATTCCGCGCCCGGCACTCCTCCGCCGCCGCCGCCCCGAAGACGCGCGAAGAGCCCCGGGGAGTTCGCTCCAGTTCGCTCCCCGGCCGCCCAGACCCGCCTCTTCCCAGGAAAACTCTCTGGGGAACTTGGCGCCAAGTCTCCGGCGGCAGCGGCAGCTTCGGCCCTCCCAAAGGAAGGAAAGAGCCCAGCAGAGGAAGCGTCACGCATTCACACTGACACGCGTGCACAGGCACCGGAGGGAGGGAGGGAGCAGCGGCCGCACGGCCGGGCCGCGCGGTGGAACAAGCGAGGGAAACCGAGAGGAAGGGAAGGGGGGGCGGCTCTCCCCTGCGGAGGACCAGGCAAAAGCGGCTTCGCTGCTAAGGCGACGGAGCGACCCTCAGGGCTACCCAGAGCCAGCCGCTCCCCGGGCGCAGAGGAGGAAAACGGGGAGGGGGCGGCACCGTTCCTGCCGCCTCCCCGGAAAGGGCTCGGCTTGAAGCTCCGCGACCTCCGCTTGGCTGCCGATGCTGCTGCCGCCGCCGCCGCCGCCGCGCAACCACTAAAATGGCCCCCCGCGCTGGAGCGAGCGCCTCTCTCTCTCTCTCCCTCCCACCCTCCCACCCGCTCCACTTAACCCGCCCCTCCAGCTGACGCTCGCTTCCGGTGCGCAGCTTCCGGCTTCCGTCAACCTAGAAGTACACCGAAAAGAAAAAATTTAGAGCAGGGGTCTCCAACCTTGGCAACTTTAAGCCTGGCGGACTTCAACTCCCAGAATTCCCTAGCCAGCAAAGCTTCTGGATTCTGGAAGTCCGCCAAGCTTAAAGTTGCCAAGGTTGGAGACCCCGGATTTAGAGATTCTGTTAAGATTTATTTTCAGGCCCGACTGAAGCGGGTACTTCTGAGTTTCTTCATCCTGAAAAAGAGAGAGTTGCTGAGAGAAACATACAAATTGCTTTTCTTAGGCTGCTGCTGTGTCTGTCCTTCCCTTTTGCCAAAGTACTAACAGCCGTTGATGCTTTTTGCAACTTTTCCTGAGGGATTTTTAAAGCTTTTTAAACAATGCTGACCAAGAGGAATGAGCCCGTTATCTGACTGGCATTTGAGCCGTGGTTCAGAGTGCAATTGTGCAACCCGGATCCTGCTTTCTTCAGTTCCAAAAGGCCTTTAAGCACAAGGGGCTTCCATCTCCCAAGCCTGCCCACTTTAACTGGAATACTTCCAAGTTACTTTCCTTTTTCCGGCCAGATTTGCTCCAGCCTTAGGCGCCAACTGTCCTTCCCATCCTTGGCCAGACCCTCTGTGCTGTGCAGAAATTTTTTGTGATGACGGCAGTCATCTTTTAAAAGAGACCGGACAGCCATTCGTGTGAAATGGGATAGGGTCTCTTGCTTGAGCAGAGGAGTGGACTAGAAGACCTCCAAGGTCCCTTCCAACGCTGCTATTTTGTTCTGTTCAGTGGTTGACATGGCCAAAGCCTCCTCCAACCTCAAACATTCTGAGTGTAAAGCCAACATGTCTGAAGTGGACGTGTTGGGGAATGCTGCAATAGTCACTCTCATTCACAATTCTATAAACTATAATATTTTGCATTTCAAGGTGTTGTTCCCCGCTTTGTCAAATTATGTCATTTTTTTTCAGTTGAGCCTTCAGCATTCTATCCATTCCCTAAGTGTGTTCTCTAGTTCAGAGGTTAGCTACCTCATGCCTGAGACACCATCAGATAGTACCCTCCAACCATCAACATTTAACACACATAAAGTATCACATATATACAAAAGGCTTATCATAAGAATTGGAAACTGATTGTTTTCAACCAATGAACTCAAGTGTTAGAATTAAAAATCCTGTCTGGTTCCAAGGCGGGAGAAAGATGCTGGAAATAAAATGGAGGCTGATTGGAAAGAAGGACTGTTTATTGATGAGTAGAATTAACAACAGCATGTAGTTCTGGGACAGCTGACAAATTGGTTTGATGAGTACATGGATTTTTATAGGGTTCTGAGATGCTGCAGGGGGTTGTGCAATGTAGTGACCTGGTGTCTTTTGCTATTCTAATTTTGGTAGTCAATCCTATTATGTCCTAAAGGTCATGTCCTGTTCTTAGAATTTGGGTGGGGGATATAAATTTTCATCCCATCAATTGGAGCTGAAAGTGTTTTGTTTGTGAATAGGCTGGACTGGATTTCTTATCCATCTCTAAAGACTTCAGGCATCTGCTGGAGACTGTTGGGGCTGCTTTCTGACTTTGTTAAGAGCATCTTTCTCCATTTCTCCTTTGGGGAAATATAATATGCTGCCTCTTAATATTTCCCAAAATATTTCATTCTCTGGGGTGGGATGGGGGGCTTCCTACACAGGTTTTCAAGGACACTTAAGTTTTAATCCTTGATTTAAAATGGAAATCAATTCATCAAAATAGAAGTGTGTCATAACTATTGGACATTATCTGTGTACAATAGATTACAGGATCAACTTGTTATTTTGTTTTGGAGTTGCAAGAAATGAAGTATTTTAAAAAAACTTATTTTTTCCCTGTTGGAAGAAATGTCCTTCTGGGTTCAGTTCCAAGTGGGGAAAAAGTCACTGGAAACATGGAGACTGCTTGGAAAGATGGTTTAATGGTGGACAGGATCACATGGCTTGAGTTCCTGAGCAGAAAAAGGGAAGAGATACTAAGAGTCCCTGTGTTTTATAACCTCTCTGGCTTTGAACTTCCTGGGGCACAGGAAGGGTATCATGATTGGTTGCTATCAAAAGTCTTGCTGGCTGATGTAATCTTCCCAGGTGCCATGTTTCTAGATGGGTCCTTTGTGTTGCAGATGGGATGGCCCATTGACAAAGGTGGGGGCAGTGATGGGATTCAAGTAATTTAACAACCAGTTCTCTGCCTTAATGATTTCTTCCAACAACCAGTTTGTCAAACTGCTCAGAAAGTCAACAACCGGTTCTCCCAAAGTGGTGCGGACTGGCTGAATCCCATCACTGGGTGGGGGGAATGAGTTTCTGCCTCCCTTTTAGGGGAAAATATTTTGTCTTTTTAGTACTTCCTAAAATATTTCATTTTTCTAGGAGAGGAGTGGGTTTTAACTTCCAACATCCCAATTAATTGCAATGTGCCTGTGTGTGAAAAAGGCCCACATTACTGTTCATTTCAGAACTTAACAGCTGTAGTTCAGTACCTAGAGAGGCTTTTACCAACTAGCTTTATACTTCTCCAGTATTTAGAAGTGAGGTTTTTATTTTTCATGTAGATAGGTCTGGAAAGAACACTGTAAGATAAGAGGGGAAAAATGGTAGTAATTAACATTGGCAGCTGTAATTACACCTTACAGTAATAACACAGAACAAACAATTAGATAATTAGAGTGCCTTGTCTTTTGTGAGCCTCTGTATGTGTGAGGTGAGGAAAGAAAACAGTATGCTGAATTTAATTGTATAAAAGGGGACAGTTCAGGGATAATGCAAACAAATGGTTCTATGTCATGTTACACTAAGTGCAGATTTGCCAAAGAATCTGTGGCCACATTGTTTCAGAGGCTCATGAGGATTAATATCATTAAATTGTGCGAGGAGAAAAGGGTACTTTATTTGCAAGATATTTTAAATACTAAGCATATCAATAGCTACACTTTCACATACTAATATTATTTAAACAGTCACTGGTTTTAAAATATAGAATCAAACCCCAAGTTTTTTTCATAAGAAAATGGAGTTTGGGTTTGGTCAAGTTTATATCTGATTATTCCCTTTAGGAATTTATACCCAAATGCCATTGCATAAGGACTCTGATCATGGGGTTTTCTCATCAAGGCACAAGTCCTTCAGAGCTGGTTTTTTTAGCAAGGACCTTTCTGCTACACAGCCATAACTCTTGTTTTCCGTTCAGTGTTGCCAAGGAGGTCAAAAAAGTCAAGATAGCAATCATGGCTACATAATCAAAGCTGCTTCCATACAGGCATCTTTATTATTAGCATTGATTTAAATACAACAATAAACCATAGTAATCTAATTTTGATTGCATAATGTGTAATGGCCATTGGACAACATTTTGAAACTTTCCTAGTAGTTGCTGAATTATCTGCAAGGAGGAAGAGGTGTCTTTGTCTTTTAGGCTTCTGACATATTTAGAGTAAATTAGACATCCTCGGGTTATGACAGCAATTAGGACTGGTATTTCCATTGCTAAGTCAATGTGGTCATAAAGTGCAATGTTACGGGACTGTGCTGCTTTAAGCGAAGACTTTGCTTGACTAGGACATAGGTAGAGGTGGGAATCAAGGCAACAAGCCAGCGGGTGAGAGCTGTGGGAGGGCCGATGGGTGCCACGGGCAGATGATATGGAGAACAGGGGGGTAAACAAAAAAGCGGCAAGACTTGTGACTTCCTGCTGGCTTTCCCCCTGGCTTTGCTTTTGGGAAACCAGCAGGGGAGGTTACAAATTGTGATCATGTGATGTGGATTGCAACTGGCATAAATATGAACTAATTGCCAAGTGCCTGAATCATGGTCACATGAATGTGGGGCAGTTATGAAGGCCCCACATGGATGGCTCCATGATTGTAAGTATCATGGAGCCATCATCAAACGAGTGGTCACAATCTGAGGACTACCTATTAACCCTATACCAAAATAAGTAAAAACGACAATAGAGAAGAAAGAATATTGTCAGTAGATTGAAAGATGTACCTGCAAATGTGCATTGTTGGCTCCTCATCTTAATTGTGCTGATTGCAGCCCATCATGTTTAATCAAGATAAAGGCTCATTCATGAATTGGGCTCAGAGGTTAGCAAAATAGGGAGCTACTGAGAAGTACCTTGGGGTAAACCAACAAGGTAAAATGCTCGGTCGGAGCTTGAGTCTTTCTTGAGCTATAAATCAAAAATCCAAATGGGCTCTCAACACCAAGCAAACAAAAATACTAAGAAGAGAAGCCACAGAGTCTTAGCTTTTTTCCCCTTTAGCTACAAGGAATATTTGGGAACAGGGCAGTGACTCAGATGGCAGTGCTGCATGTGTGCTTCATGTGTGTAGGCTTGGAAATAGAGTGGAGTATGCCTAGTGAGGCTGTAGAAATTTTAACAGTGGTAAAAGAGGGACACAGAGGTGTATAACATGCCTGTACTCTAGAGATCAAATGGTAGAGACCAGAATATACTTGCCATTCTGGGTTGTGAAATGCAAGAAAGAAAGCCTGTTTGGTCTAAAGGCTTAGGTTCTAAGCTAGAAAATGAGTTCAAGTGTTGCTTTAGGCATAAAAGCCAGCTGGGTAACCTTGAGCCAGTTGCTGCCTCTCACCTCACAGGGTTCTTGTGATGGAGAAAATAGAAGGAAGGCGTGTTGGATATGATATTCTTTTCAGGTTGCAGAACATAAAAGGAAACTCCAAGATGTTAAAAGACTTGACCATTCTGATGTCTCGAGGCTGGTCTCCAGCCGTGCGTGCTTCCATGCAATATGTTGCTAAAATCTTGGTCTACTTAAAAAGACTTGAACCAAAATAGAATAAGAAAGGTTTTAGCCAAATTAAATGTCAACTCTCTGGAAATCAGAGAAAGAAAATAGAAACTTCAGCAGAAACTTTTAAAACTGTATGATATATAAGAGCTGTGGTGGTGTAGTAATTAGAATGCAGTATTGCAAGCTAACTCTGTCATCTGCCGGCAGTTTGATCCTGACCGGCTCAAGGTTGATTCAGCCTTCCTTCCAAGGTCAATAAAATGAGGACCCAGATTGTTGGGAGCAATATGCCGACTCTATAAATTGCTTAGAGAGGTCTGCCAAAGCACTGTGAAGTGATATATAAGTCAAAGTGCTATTGCGATCAAAGCCCTCCTCCAATTATTTATCTCTGTGATTGTTATCTTCCCACTGCACTGGATCCATATGGTAGATTATGATCTATAATCTTCAATGAAGAGTCCTTCATCTTGTAGTGGATTCAGGTTGCTGACAACAGCATTAGTAAGTTTTAGTGCTCCCTTAAGACTACAAGTGTTTAACAAAATACTAAACATATTCTAAAACCAATGTTTTTGGTATCTATTCTATATAATACACAATTTTTAATTTACTGTAGCCAAATAACACATTAGTGTTTTTTATATTATTTTATTTATTTATTTATTTTAAATATACTTTATTGATTTTTAAAAATAAAACAAAATACAAGGTGTTTCATGCCACATCGGAAGTGCAGTGTTAACCGTAATTTACAGAGTTTATCACAATAATATTCTAGTTAAGAGTAAATAAAATCACTTTTCCAACTCTCAGATATTTTTCCTGTTACGCATCCAATTGTACCATCTACCCCATACATCATAATATTTAGATTTTTCACCATTATTCAGCTCGTTTGTTAGATTGGACATTTCCGCACATTCTAGAATCTTATTAATTACACTTTCTTCAGAAGGAGACGCATTATCCTTCCATGTCTTTGCAAAAACTAATCTGGCTGCCGTGATTATATGAATCAAGAGTTGAGTCTTTTCTTTTGCCAATCTCTCCCTCGTTATGCCTAGTAAGAAGATCTCGGGGGCTAATTCCAAATCCTCTCCTATTATTTCCTTCAGCCAGGCCCGAATTTTAAGCCAAAACTTTTTGGTTATCTGACAGGACCACCACATGTGGAAAAAAGTACCAACCTCCTTACCACATTTCCAACAGGTTGGTGAGGCATTGGGAATCATTTTAGCTATTCTAGCTGGTGCTAGGTGCCATCTGTGGAACATCTTGTACTGATTTTCCCTATAGGATACCGCTTTTGTTATATAGTAATTCCTGTTCCAGGCTTCTTCCCACTCATTAAAGTTAATATTGTATCCTATATTTTTTTCCCAGACACCCACTTGGTTCCTAGCTATGATCTCTGCCCTATCCTCATCTAGTAACACGTTGTACAGTCTAGCCAGCATTTTCTTTTCTTGTCCCAGTAAAATTTTATCTAGATTTCTATATTTGAATTCTATGCCGAATCGGTCCCTATCCTTTTGGTACCTAGAATTGATCTGGAAATAAGTCCACCAATCTATATTGAGGCCTTGGTCTCTTAATAAATCTAACGATTTTAAACTCCCTTTATCATCTAATATCTCCTTATATGTGGGGAAATTTTGAATGTCTCGCCTGTTTGGATCAATTAGGGCCTCCAGAATGGAGAGCCAATTTGGGACTTTAGTGTAAAACCTCTGCCTGATTTCTACCCATATTTGAATAAGGGTCTCCCTTACTTTATGTCTACAAAAAAGAAGGCTTTTTTTTTTCTCTCGGGTTCCACAATTGGGCATGCCAACCTTCTTGCAGGTCGTGCCCTTCCAAAGTCAAGATTCTTCTATTATGTAGTGTAATCCAGTCCCTAATCCACACCAATTTGGCTGCCTTTTGATATGTTTCCCAATCTGGGAGACCGAAGCCTCCCAAATTTCTTTTGCCTTGTAGAATCCTATATGAAATCCTAGACTTTTTCCCTTCCCATAGAAAGAGCCTAATACCTTTATTCAATTCTGAAAAAAAAATTTTGCCTAATTTCACCGGGATATTTTGGAATAGAAATAATATTTTGGGGAGGATATTCATTTTGATTGCTGCGATTTTTCCTATAAGGGACAATTTTATCTTTTTCCATCTTTCCAGATCTAGCTGTATTTTTTGCAATAACGGGATGTAATTATTTTCTTTTAATGATGAGTGCCGGGAGGTTAGCCAAATACCTAGGTACTTAGTTTTTTTCACTATCTGGATGCCTAGCAACTCTTCTAGCTCTATTTTTTGTGTTTCTGTTACATTTTTCACTATTATTTTTGTTTTGGTTTTATTGAGTTTAAAGCCGGCCACTTTACCATAATTTTCTATCTCCTGTAGGACTTTTGGGCCTGATACGAGCGGATCTTCCACAATTAAGGCCACATCGTCTGCAAAGGCCTGTGCCTTAAAAATTTCGTTCCTTATCTTGAGACCTTTAATATCTTTATTAGCCCTGATCTTTCTGAGGAGCACTTCTAGTGCCAGAATGAAGAGTAAGGGGGATAAGGGGCATCCTTGCCTTACACCTTTTTGGATTGGAAATACTTTTGTCCTATCCCCATTTATTACAATATTTGCCTTCTGATTATGGTAAATGTTTTCAATCATTTTCCTGAAATTGGTCCCAAAGCCCATTAAATTAATTTGGTTAATCATAAAACTCCAGTTCAAATTGTCAAAGGCCTTTTGAGCGTCTACGAAAACTAGCGCCAGCTGTTTATCAGAATGGTGTTCATAATATTCTATGACATTTAATACTGTTCTCAAATTATTCCTGATTTGCCTCCCAGGGAGAAACCCATTTTGGTCTTTATGGATCCAGATATTTAAGATTTTCTTCATTCTTTCCGCAATGATGGACATAAAGAGTTTATAATCGGAATTTAATAAAGAGATTGGCCTGTAATTTGCTATATGCTTGGGATCGGTACCTTCCTTCAAAATCAGTGAGAGGTACGCTTCCCTCCATGTCTCGGGAATACTTACACCTGTCAAAACCTCATTGAAAATCCCTAGTAATTCTAATTTTAGTGGTTCCTCAAATTTAGCATATATTTCCCCTGGAAGTCCATCAGGGCCTGGTGATTTATTTTTTTTAATTTTAGTAAGGGCAGTTTCCAATTCCTCTATTGTGATCAGTCTGTTTAATATATCCTTCTCTTCCTCAGTTATTTGTGGTAGGTTAGCCTCCATTAAATATTGTTCTACTGCTTCGGCCTTGACCTCTTCTTGTTTGTACAATGCTTCATAAAAGTCTCTAGCTAGGCCTAATTTATCCTCTTCCTTTGTCAAGAGGTTGCCTTTGGAGTCCTCCAATACCAAAATTAGTGTTTTTTAATAGTGACAGTATTTGTTTGGCTTTCATGGTTGTGTTTGCTCTCATGGCACTATTGAAAAAGACACCTATCAGAAATATGGGAATTGAATTGCTTTTTAATTTCTTCCGTGGTACTTAGGACACACTCATGCACACACATAAACACACAGCTTTTGTAATTTAGTGTCAATGCTTCCCTGCTTTCTTGCTTTGACTCAGTTAAGTTCTGAAAGGAGGAGCTGGAGGACAGAATAATGGTAGAATAAAGGAAGAGGCAGGGCAAGTCTATCCAGAAAAAAACCCACAGAGTCAGCCAAACAGCACATTCTAGAGGGACCCCCGGAGAGGTCCTTTTCTGTCTCTCCCTGGCTCTCTGGAGCAACCTTATCCCAAAAGTCAATCCAGCTCCAGAGTGATCAATCTCCAGACTTCCCTTTTTGGAGAAGATTGCTGAGAAGGAGTTGGTCTGCAACTGATGAGAACCCTGGGGAAATGAGTAATATAGATCCATTTCAATCAAGTTTCAGGCTGAGATTTAATACTCAAACAGCTTTACTCATGCTTCTAGATGGATTGTGGCAGAGCCAGGATGGAGGTAGTGCCTATATCCTTCTGCTGCTAGGTGGCTTTTGGTACTTTAGCTTACAAAATATCAAATTTATAATTGGGCACAGATAGGTAAATTAATTATGTACTTAGCATAGAAATAGATATTTTGTAATAAGCCAATGTTGTGTAAACTTCAAGGAAAATATTTAGCCCCTTGGTCTTTGTACCACAACCTGAGGGAACCTTCTCATGTATAGATTGATTAGAAATCATCTAGTCCAGTGCCCAGTGCAGGAATCCACTGGAACACCCTCCTCGACACATCTATACAAACAACTGCTGTGTGAGAGAGTCCATCTCTGTGGGCAGTTGTTTCCTGCTGCGTAACTTATACCATTAGGAAATACTTTCTGATAATGCAAATAGATCTTCCCCTTGGGCTTAATTAAAATATGCAATAAAAACATGGACCACCATGGGGATCTGAATGGGGAGGAACAGGCTCAGCTAAAGCAAAATATAGCTATCATGTCAGAACCCCAGTGATTTCAGGCCTAACCCATGCTTGATTTTTGAGGGGCTGTTTTTGCAAAGTGAACATACTTGAACCAGAAAGTCCACCTGGACTCAGTTCCTGCTATGGGAGAGTTAAAGGTCATTTCCAAGAGGGCCAATACCCACCTTAGGCTATTGGGTTAATTGTGGAATTACTTGGACAAGGATGCACTGGAGACCATCTCATGCTTTTCTGTTCTGGATTGAAATTTGCTGCTATCTGGAGACCATCTGGAAACTTCTACATACTCCATCTGCTTTGTTGCCCAGCTGCTGAGGAAATGAATTTTCTCAGGAGGGGGGGTAGTTGTGGTTTGTTTGCTGGCTTGTTTTAGCTTTGCTATGCTATTGGGAAGGCTAGCAAGGCCAGAAGGTTGAACTAGGCATCTGAAATTAGGACTCCACTAAGAATCAAGGCCAATTTTGACACATAAAAAATATCAACATGATGCTTTTCTGCTGACTTAGGAATCTCTGGGCAGTACTTTAATTTCCCTGTGAACAAGGACTCAAATGCCACTTTGGGTATTTTAGGTGGGCAGAGGAGATGAAGAAGAAAACTGAAGAACAGCATGTAGTGCTTTAGAGATAAATTTGGAACTGAGCACAACTAGCAAAATCTATTAATTTTAAAGCGATTACTGAGCCTGGGCAGAGGAAAGATTGCTATGTCAGAACTTCATACCGTGCACACCATTTCCCATGCTATCAATCTCTAGAATAGAATAGAATTCTTTATTGGCCAAGCGTGATTGGACACACAAGGAATTTGCCTTTGGTGCATATGCTCTCAGTGTACATAAAAAGAAAAGATACATTCATCAAGAATCATAAGGTACAACACTTAATGATAGTCGTAGGGTACAAATAATCAATCAAATCATACTGAGAAACAATATAAATCATAAGGATACCAGCAACAAAGTTACAATCATACAGTCATAAGTGAGAGGAGATGGGTGATAGGAACAATGAGAAGATTAATAGTAGTGCAGATTTAGTAATTAGTTTGACAGTGTTGAGGGAATTATTTGTTTAGCAGAGTGATGGCGTTTGGGGAAAAACTCTTCTTGTGGCTATTTGTTCTGATGTGCAGTGCTCTATAGCATCGTTTTGAGGGTAGAAATTGAAACAGTTTATGTCCAGGATGCGAGGGGTCTGTAAATATTTTCCCAGCCCTCTTTTTGACTCGTGCAGTATACAAGTGCTCAGGGGAAGGCAAGTTGATAGTAACAGTTTTTTCTGCAGTTCTAGTTATGCTCTGAAGTCTGTGTCTTGTCTTGTTGGGTTGCAGAACCAAACCAGACAGTTACAGAGGTGCAGATGACAGACTCAATAATAGGGATGATAGTTATAGAGATAATTAGCAGACAATTCTGCACTTTATCTCTCTTCCTTGATTACCTTTCTCTTAACTCTCATCTACAAGTTTAGATACTCGAGTAGAGCATACTACTGGTACTTAGCTGTCAAGAGACTTAAGTAACTCAGGCTTCCTTTTCACAATGTTATTTCCTAAATGAAACTTACTTACTTTTCTTTCACACAAGCATCAATCTCAGGAATACTTTCTTTAAAAATTATGTCATAATTTTAGTATTTCTTTCTGCATACCTTTTGTTGAATCAAATGGCCTGGGTAAACCAAACTCTGTATTAGCAAAAATGTATTCAGAATACAAAAATTTGTATAATTCTCTAGATTAATGCTGAAATTACTTAAATATGTAATAATTTATTACTTGTAAATCCCTACCTAAATTGATTTGATCAACTGGCAGTTGCTAAATAAAATTTCTTTTTACATTTTTACTTTGAAACTGAAATATACAAGTGTGGCTTTCAGCAATTTACAAATATATTTTCCAGAGCCTTCAGGGAATAAGAAGGACACATTCTTTTTCTGGAAAGCTCTGAAATAATTAATAGTGCAATCTTACACATGCTTGCTGAGATATAAATATTTCAATATTTAATGGGAGTTGTTTCCAAGTTAATAGGAATAAATTATAACTGAAACCTCAACAGAGTGTCCAGTTTAGCTGAGAGTATATATTATTAATTCCTCAGAATTGGTATAATGATAAATGTGGCTATACTCCAAGAAAAAAGCCCAGATTTTCTATGAATGAGAAAGACATGGAAACCTATGGTTTGTTATATTAGTTTTATTTACAAATGTACAAGTGTTTCACAATGGGGATCAAAAGGCACTCTGCAGATCTATTAACCCACATCTCTCTCTTAGGAGAAATGCCTTCACCTCCAGGTAAAGCTAATAGGGTTGCATGGACATCTCCTTAGAAAGGGAGTAGGCTTTATGCTCTCTTCTACCTACGAACATGACATCCAGCATAGACAACAATAGATGGCATACTATAGGACACTCTCCCTTTGGTGGTGTCTACCCATTCTGTTAAATTGGGCAGGAATGGCATGCTCTGGATCCCATCTGCAAGAGAGGACCATCTGGTGGGCTCTAGGAGGAAAGCCTTTTCTGCCATGGTACCTGGGAACATCATTGCTCCAAATATCAGACTTGCCCTGTGCCTGCTGGGACCCTGATAGTATGAGTGAGTCCATTTCTTTGCTATATTGAGCATGGGATGTTGTGATCTGCTGATATGCTATTTAGTCATTTACAATTTTGGTTCTGTTTCCATTATTAGTCATCCGGTGTCCTATATATGAGACGGGTGGCCACATAAAATCATTAAGTAAATAGAAATGGGAAATGCCATTTCTATTATTCCAATACTCTGCAATGGGTTTTCCAAGCCCATGAAGAATGCAAGTGTTATCAAAATATCTATTTGGGAGTTGAGTTCAAGAAAATGGTATTTTAGCAAAACAGAACAAAATGTTTAGGATAGAGATGTCAGAAATACCTCAGGAATGTCCAGATTTGAGGAACAATTCAAGAGAAATAAATCAAGGAAGAAATTGTGAGAGAAATGGGTGCAGATAGTCCTTGCTTAATTATCATTCATTCATTGTCTGTTTGAAGTTACTGAATGAACAGTCCCTTAGCCCAGTCCCTGAAGTTATGACTGTTGCAACAGCCCTGCAGTTACATAATCAAAATCTGGGTGCTTGGCAGACTGTTGGCACTTACAACCACAGGGGTGCTTCAACTCCCTACCCACCTGTCTCCCTTTTTTAGCTGCCCTGCAGAGCAGCACTCCTTGAAAGGGGCCGTGCTGGGACTGAAATAGAGGCCTGGTGCTTTCACAGCCTGTAATGGAATGCCTGAATGGTATTGGGGAATGAAGGCTGCATAGAAAAAAATGGTAAGGGAACACCTGTCTGATCTTGATGAATACAAATCACCAGGACCTGACAGATTACATCCCAGAGTTCTAAAGGAGCTGGCAGATGTCATCTCAGAACCACTGTACCACATCTTCAAAAAATATTGGAGCACTGTGGAACTACCAGAGGACTGGAAAAGAGCTGATATGGTTCTCATCTTCAAAAAAGGAAAAAAAAAAACCAGATGCAGGAAGCTACAGACCAATCAGCCTAACATCAATACCCAGGAAGATACTGAAAAAAATAATAAAAAACAGATCTGCCAACATCTAGAAATGAGTAAAGTAATAACTAGAAGTCAGCATGGGTTTGTTAAAAACAGATCATACCAAACCAATCTTATTTCGTTCTTCAACATAGTGACTAAATTAGTAAACCAGCAAAATACCGTGGACATAATATACTTAGACTTCAGCAAGGCATTCAACAAAGTAGACCACAATCTACTTCTTGGTAAGATAGAAAAAAAGTGGGATAGATAGCATCACCACCAGGTGGATTTGTAACTGGCTGACAACTGTATCAATGAAAAGTCCTTAATGGTACTACATCTACATGGAGGGAAGTAAGCAGTGGGGTATCAGAAGGTTTTGTCCTAGGCCCAGTACTCTTCAATATCTTCATAAATGACTTAGATGAGGGAAGAGAAGGGGAAGTTACCAAATTTGCAGATGATATTAATCTGGCATGAATAGCCAACACCCTAGATCAGGGGTCTGTAACCTTAAACACTCAAGGAGCCATTTGGACTCATTTCCCACAGAAAAGAAAACACCGGGAGCCACAAAACCTGGGTGGGTGTGGCCAGCTCAATGTCACTCACTCCCATCCAGTCACATGACACACACAGCCCCAGCCATGTCTAACCTGTTTTTGTGGCTCCCAGTGTTTTCCATGGAAAACAGGTATCTCTCTCTGTGTCTCTCTCTCAGTCTATCTCTGTTTCTCTCTCTCTCTGTCTCCCTCTCTGTCTCTCTCTCGTGTGTGTGTGTGTGTTCTCTCTTGAACCATTTCCAAAAACAGGCGAAGGTTGGATTATTATTGTTTTGTTGCTGATGTTCTTCTTCTTCTTTGGGTGCTTTTTACCATATGATTTAAATTAAGTCACTTCAGGTTCCCAGATAAATGAAGTACTTTTGTCGGCTGAACCCACTACTGGCTGGCCCCACCCCTCACCTTCCCCTCCCAGTCACTCCTCGCCTGACCTGAGAAGGTAAGGATGACAGCGGGGGATGGAGACTCGCTCCATATTCCATATTGCACACACCTAGGTCACTGAGGGGGAGGCGCGATTTGCTCTCCGTCCCAAACCCGGCCTGGCTGTGGCCGATGCTCCACATTGTAATGGTCTCCAGGAGAAGGAGGGGACACCGTCTCCCCAACTTGAAGCACATTAAATTTAACTATGCTGTGCAAGCCTCTGTGAGAGCAGCAAGCAGGCTGCAAAGGTGGCAACAGCTGCGCCAGACCAGTGTCTTGGGGTGGAGAGCAAGTTGCACATCTCCCCAAGCAACCGAGGTCCATGCAGCACCAACAACGGCCAGAAGAAGCGATCGCAAGACCCCACAAGTAGAGGGGCGCTTCACTCCGGCTCTGGAATATGGAGCAAGTCTCCATCCCCCGCCATCGCCCTTACCTTCTCAGGCCAGGCAAGGAGTGACTGGGAGGAGAGTGCGAG
Source organism: Masticophis lateralis (assembly GCA_030761175.1). Classification (NCBI taxonomy): domain Eukaryota; kingdom Metazoa; phylum Chordata; class Lepidosauria; order Squamata; family Colubridae; genus Masticophis; species Masticophis lateralis. The sequence continues at coordinate 98,457,995 of JAUDYJ010000005.1, forward strand.
GGACAGGGCCAGCCAGTGGTGGGTTCAGCCAATAGGGAGCCACAGCAGGAGGACAAAAGAGCCACATGCAGCTCCAGAGCCACGTGTTGCCGACACCTGCCCTAGATGATAGGCTCAAGATCCAAATGGATCTTGACAGACTTAAACCCTGGGCCCTATCTAACAAAATGAAATTCAACGTAGAGAAAAGTAAAGTCTTACACTTAGGGAAGAAAAACCAAAAGTACACATATAGATTGGATGAAACCAGGCTTAATAGCAGTAACTGAGAGGAATCTTGGAGGCTTAGTGGACAACCAGTTAAATATGAGCCAAAAGTGTGTGGCAGCAGCAGCCAAAAAAGCCAAGGCAATCCTAAATGGCATTAACACAGGGATACAATCAAGATCAAGGGAGGTACTAATACCACTCTATAAAGCTTTAGTAAGACCACACCTGGAGTACTGTATCCAGTTTTGGTCACCACACTATAAAAGAGATTTGGAGACTCTAGAAAGAGTGCAAAGAAGAGTAACTAGGATGATTAGAGGACAGGAGGCTAAAACATACGATGAACGGTTGCAGGAAGCGGGCATGGCTAGTCTAGTGAAGAGAAGGACCAGGGAGGCATGATAGCAGGCTTCTGATATTTGAGGGGCTGCCACAGAGAGGAGGGGGTCAAGCTATTTTCCAAAGCACCCAAAAGCCAGATAAGGAATAATGGATGGAAACTGAACAAGGAAAGATTCAATCTGGAAATGAGGAGGAACTTTCTGACACTGAGAACAATCAACCCATGGAACAGAAGTTGCCTTCGGAAGTTGTGGGAGCTTCATCATTTGAAGCTTTCAAGAAGACACTGGACTGCCAGCTGTCAAAAATGGTGGAGAGTTTGCTTGGATGGGGCGTTGGACTACATGACCTCCAAGGTCCCTTCCAACTCTGTTAATTTGTATCTGTATCTGTAAACAATCAGACAAGATAGGCAGGAGCACTCAGGGTCATCAGTCAGAGAAAGAAATTTAGGATGGATCCGCCCTAAGATTAGACTGAAAAGTAGGAGTAAACAATATAATGCAGTCATAGGTAATATGAAAACAAATCTGTCTTGTAAGCTTTGTACAGTTTTAAGAAAATTTACTTCTAGCAATATTATATATTCAGGGATGGAATCATAGCAGAGTTTACTGTCATTTCTATGGCATTTTTGTCCGTAGAATTTATTGGCTAAACTTGGAAAAGCTATCCAGTACTGTCATAATTAAAGATTAAAGATTAAAGCTATGGCTCCTTGCATTTTAAGTCCCACTTCATAAAGCACCATGAATCCATCTTTGTATTGACCGTTCTCATATTATTTTGGTCACTTTCTTGATCCAAGGCACAAATTTGCTGACCTTTGTATAAACACCAGGGGAATCCTTTTGCCCACACCCATATCCCCAGGAAGTAATCCCTAGAATTACCCATTGTGTATTTGGTCTTTGACACACCAATGGTCCTCCACTGTCCCCTTGACAGCTGTCTACCCGATTGTCAGCAGAAAGGTTTCCAGCACAGAGCATCCGATTAGTAAATTTCTTTCCATAACGAGATTTGCAAACTTTTCTTGGGAGAAGAGCCACGGTTCCCTGGAGTAACATCCTTGAATATGACCTTCCTGGAAGAATAATTAATATTCATGCAATTCAATACAGGGAACAACAAAATAGATAGAAAAAATTAATTGCGAGGTTAGAATTATAACTTTATGGAATATGGCTTTTAATGATTGTTCATAGTACTTTTTTTTTAAAACAAAGTTCATTTTGTTGTGAGCTGTCTTGGACGCCTGCTTTTTTAAACAATACATTCTGATTTAAAAGGGTTTTTTTTTGTATTTACACTTATTTGTTTTAAATATTTTATCCCACTTTTTTAAAGTTAAAAAGCCTTCAAAGAAATTAACAAAAATAATTAAAAATAAATTTAGAATAGGATCTACATTTCAAACAATTTTTTTTAGATTTTAAAAACAAACTTTATTCAATGTAAAAAGATAAAAAAAATGTACAAAACATTCTTAACTCTAAGAACAAAAATACAATTCTATATTACCTATATACTAAAACTAATAAACAAAATTGTCTATCTATGATATTTAAACATATAAATATATATATATACATTAACCTTAATTTCCTAATGACGGTGTAAGTTTGTTACCTTTAATTTCTTAATGTATTTGACTTCAGTTTTTTTCCCGTCCATTGATCCATTCATACCATCTGTTCCATATTTGGTAATACTGTGAGTCTTCCTTGTTATTTAGTTTTAAAGTTAATCTATCCATTTCTGCACATCTAAATATCTTTTGGATTATTTGTTCTTCTGTTGGCAACTGTTCTAATTTCCAGGATTGGGCTAGGGTTAATCTTGCCGCCGTAATTATGTGTAATGTAATGTATTTCATTTCTTTTTTGCTATCTTTTTTAAGTATGCCTAATAAAAAAATTTCAGGTTTTAGGTCAATCTCTTCTTCTGTTATTTCTGTTATCCATATTCTGATTTTCATCCAAAATTTTTTAATTTTTGGGCAGAGCCACCAAAGATGATAAAAGGTTCCTGGTGATTGTCTACATTTCCAACATATCGGGTTACAATTTGGATACATTTTTGCCAATCTAGGGGGGGCTAGGTGCCATCTATACCACATCTTGTAGTGGTTCTCTTTGTACGTTGTTGCCTTTGTTATTCTACAATTATTTTCTCAAATCATTTCCCACTCTTCTAATTGTATGTTTCTTCCAATATTCCTAGCCCAGGCTATCATTTGGCCTTTGACTATATTTTCTGCCAAGTCAAACTCAAGTAGATATTTGTAAATCTTTGAGATTAATTTTCCCTCTTTGGTTTCTAATAGTTTATCTAATTGGTTAGGTTTTATATCAACTCCTCCTTCTTCACTGTCTTTTTTATATCTAGTTTGAATTAATAAATACGGCCACCAGTCTATTTCTATACCCAGGTCCCTGAGCTCTTGGCGGGATTTGAGTCACCCATTAATATCCGGAATTTCTTTGTATCTTATTATTTTTTGAGTAGTTGATATGTTGGAATGCATTATATTGGGATGCATTGTTGCCTCTAATGTAGATATCCAGCCTGGGACTTTCATGTAGTGCTTACGTTTAATTTCCAACCAGGTGTTAATTAATGAGTTTCTTATTATATGGTTTTTAAAATGTTTGTATGTTTTATTTCTGATATTCCACAAGTAAGCATGCCAGCCTTTTAATAAATCGTGACCTTCCAATTTCAATACTCTTTGATTGTCCAAATTAACCCAGTCCTTAATCCATATTAAACTTGCCACTCTATAATATTTTTCCCAGGCTGGTAGGCCAAAGCCTCCTCTTGATCTATCATCTTGTAGTGTTTTTAAATTTATCCTCGGTTTTTTCCCCTCCCATATAAATTTTGCTATTAATTTATTCAAATTTATTTTAAAAAATTCTAATTTAATCGGAATGGTTTGAAACAAGTAGAGGATCCTTGGGAGTATATTCATCTTTATCGCCGCAATTCGTCCTAATAACGATAGTTTTAAATTCCCCCGTCTCTCTAGATCTTTTTTAATTTGTTGTATTAGTTCTCCATAGTTATTATCTTTAATGGCTATATTTCTAGTTGTCAAATTTATACCTAGGCATTTTATCTTTTTAACTATTTCAATCCCAATTGTTGTTCCAGTTCTTCTGTTTGTTTTGTTTTTAGATTTTTGGTTAATATTCTGGTCTTATTTTTGTTAATTTTTAACCCTGCCCCTTGCCAAATTTCTCAATTTCCTCCATCAATTTTGATTGTGTTTCTAATGAGTCTTCTATGAAGAATACAAGGTCATCAGCAAAAGCTTGGACCTTGTATTCTTCTCCTTTTACTTTAAGTCCTTTTATATTTTTGTTTAATCTAATTCTCCTAAGCAAATTCTCCAGGGTTAAAATAAAAAGCAGGGGCGAAAGTGGGCATCCTTGTCTTACTCCTCCACTTATTTCAAAGGAATTTGTTAATTCCCCATTAACTAATAGTCTTGCCTTCTGATTTGTCTATATTGTAGATATTATCTTTTCAAATTTCTCTCCAAATTCCATATTTTTTATTTGTTGTGTCATAAATTTCCAATTGACCCAATCGAATGCTTTTTGTGCATCCAGAAAAACAAGCGCTGCTTGTTTCTCTGGATGCAGCTCATAGTATTCTATTATGTTTATCACCATTCTTAAATTATATTTAATTTGTCTTGTTGGCAAGAATCCGTTCTGATCTGGATGTATTTTATTATTTAATATTATTTTTAATCTATTCGCTATTAAATTCATAAAAATTTTATAGTCTGTATTTAATAATGAAATCGGCCTATAATTACTAATTTGTGTTGTATCTGTCCCTTCTTTGTGGATTAATGAAATATATGCCTTTTTCCAAGATTCTGGTATATTTTCTTTTAATGCCTCATTGTAAACCTCTATTAAGGTTACAATATCCCATTTAATGATGTTCCTAATCCTTTATATTACTATTGGTAGTCCATCTGTTCCCGGGGTTTTATTGTTTTATTGTTTCCTAATAGTTTCCTGTAATTCTTCCATCTTAATCTCCCTATTTAACATCTTTTTTTCCTCCTCCGTTATCACAGGCATTTCCTCCTTTTTTAAGTATTGGTCTATTTCTTCTACTTCCACCTTTTCTTGCTTATATAGGTTTTGAAAAAAATTGAATTGCTATCTCTTTCTTTTTTTCTGGGCTCTGATGTAATTTACCTTCATTATCTTGCAATTGATGGATTATTCTTTTTTCCCTTTCTTTTCTTAATTTATAAGCCATCCACCTTCCTGGTTTGTGTGCCTGTTCAAATTGATTTTGTTTTATGAATTTTAATGTTTTGACATATTTTTCTTGTTCCAGTATATTCAGTTTGTGTTTGGCAGCCGCCCAATTAATTCTCATCTGTTCGTCTCCCGGTCTTTCCTGTAATTTCTTTTCACAATTTTTAATCTCACTATAAATTTTGTTATATTCCTTTTCCCTCTCTTTTTTCTTTTTACTATTATAAGCTGATGTTATTCCTCTGATATATGCTTTTGTTGTGTCCCACAAATTTTGTAAAGATGTTTGGCTTTTATTATTATCCTTGAAGAACCATTTCAGTTCTTCTTCTATTCTTTCAATATATTCTTTTTCTTTCATTACTTGCATATTCATCATCCATCTACCTTTCCCCTTTCTCCATCCTCTCCATTCTATTATTAATGGGTTATGATCGGCCCATTCATATGCCCCTATTTCTACTGATTGAATCTCTTGTATTAAAAGTCTTCGTAGCCCATATCATATCAATCCTCGACCAAGATTTGTGAGGGTTGGAGTAGTGTGTATATTTTTCCTCTTTAGGATTATATAATCTCCAGACGTCTACTAAATTTAGTTCTTCTATGTGGGATAGAAATGTTTTCGGCAATAAATTTTTCTTATTATTTTTTTTATTCTGATTACTTCTATAATCTTTTTTTGGGTCTACAATGGCATGGAAATCACCTAGTAGGCATACATTCTCTATATTTTGTTCTATTATTCTTTCATGTAGGTTTTGATAAAATTCTTTTTGTTGACTATTTGGTGCATACACCACAACTAATAACACTTTTTTACCTTTAAGATTAACTTCAATCATCACAATTTTTCCTGTTTTATCTACATATTTAAGTTTGCTTTCTATTTCTTCTTTAACATAAACTGCTATTCCTTTTTTCTTCTCATCTGTTAGTGATATGTATAATTTCCCTAGTTTTTTACATTGTAGATACTTTTCTTCTTGTTTTCTTATGTGAATTTCTTGAAGGCATATTATGTCTGCTTTTTGTTTGATTAGTTTTCTAAATGTTTGATTTCTTTTAACAGGAGAGTTAAGTCCATTTATGTTTATTGATATGATTTTCAAATTTCTGTCCATTTTTAAAATTTAGTCTTCTTTCTTTTTGTTCCTTTACTTCCTGTCCTTTTTTTTTTGCTTGGTCTTGCGCTCTTGTCGTTACTCCTTTTTCTTCTTCTTGAATTTCCCCTTCTTCCTCTTTTTCTTTCTCCTTATTGTTCTCTTCACGTAGGGTTTTTTGGTCTTCTCGTCTCGATGTTGTTTGGCCTCTTCTCCTCCGCTCCTCTCCTCTGTCTATTCCTTCTTGTTCCATGATCTGGTCATATAAGTTTTGAGCTTTTTCTATTGTATCCACTTTTCTCTTCTTCCCCTTCCACGTGGCTAGTACTCCTTCTGGCATTAGCCATCGAAATAGTATTTGTTTTTTATTTAATAATACAGTGAGGAATCCATAATCATTCCTCTACTCTCTGATTCTTTTAGATATTTGTTTTAATGTTATTATTTCTTTTTGTTTATAATATATTGGTTCTTCTTTGGCTATTTTAAAAACAATGTCTCTGACCTTCTTTCTTACAAAGTGTACGTGAACTTCTCTTGTGAGTCTATGTTGTCTTGCATAATTAGTGTTTACTCTAAACACTTCGTCTATTTCATTGATGATCTCTTTTTTATCTCTTTGCAAAGTCTCGGTGATCATTTCAGCCATTATTTGTGTATCTCTTTCCTCCAGTACATTTTGAAGCCGTAGGTAGAATGATGCTCTTTCCATTTCCAATTGTGCTACCGTACTTTCAAGTTCTTTATTAAGGCCTGTCATTTTTACTTCTAGCAGCTCTAATTTCTCTTCTGTTCGTTCTGACTTTTCTTCTATGGCTGTAATCCTTTGATCATTTTTTGAAATCATCTCCTGAATGGAGTCCATTTTCCCATCTAATTTCTGAATATCTTCTTTGACCGAATTTTTAATTTCATCTAAGTCTCTCCTGGTTTCCTCATGATTTTATAGTGTACTTACAAGTAAGAAGCAGAGTTGGCATACAATCATTCCTCAAGTACTATATTTTATAACTGCCCAGTTTTTGTCTCTACAAGTAGTCGTCTGTTAGCAGCTGCCTTGTTTAGTATCTGTTTGCAGTTACCATGAGGTTGGAAAAATAACTTTGCAACCAATCCTTGTATTTACAACCTTGTATGTAAAGTAAAAAGGTGAAGTAAAATCTTAAGCAGAGTGATGGTTTCACTTAGCAACTGCTTTATTTAGCAACCAAGTTCCTGGCCCCAAGGAACTTGCTAAACAAGGACTATTTGTATTCCAAAAAGGGAAATGTTGAGAGGAGAAGATTAGGTTAATTGTAGGATTTAGGTAGTAATCTGAGAATTTCTACATGTTTAATACGAAAGCAAGTCTTATTTTTCCTACTTATGATTATTTTATGGTTTTAGCTTAATTAATATTTTATCTCATATATTGCATTGTCCATATTGTATATGTACATGTACATAAACACACACACACCACTTATAATAATAAATATAAAATAATAATAAATTGAAAAACATGTATAAATATGTGTGTATATGTGTATATCCCTGTGTGTTAAAATGATCTCTATAAAAAGTAGCATTTACTACTGTAATTATTCTTTACAAGTGGACTGATAGTCTTTATAAGCAATGTTGAAATCAAACAAAAAAGAGAGTACGTAAAAAAAAAGAGAGAGAGAGAGAGAAATAGCTTTCTGATAGAGATTAGTCTTTTGTCCTCCCCTCTTGTGGTTAATGTTGAAATAACATTTAAGTACAACAAATCAGCTTGTGGTTTGTGGTTCCAGGGCAGAGAAGTAAACAAAAAGATAAAAAATAAAAGCAAAGAAAGGGAAATCATTCCTTTTGTTTCACACAGTCATTCACAAAATATAATCATTCAACTCACAAGATAATTTACTGCTTTCAAACAGATTGTCCTTCTTTTGCTCCCTCTTTCCCTTATTTTAGTCATTGCTGCTTAAGAGAAAGTTACACTGAGCATATAGATAGGAATAGGGGTGACATAATAGCAGTCTTCGAATATTGGAGGGGCTGTCACAGAGTGGGGGGAATAAACAACCCATTCTCCAATGAACCCCTGAAGGAAACAAGCAGCCCTGGGTGGAAACCTATCAAGGAAAGATCCAACTAGAACTAAGGAGAAATTTAATAGTTCTCACAGTGAGAACAGTTAACCAGGGGAATGGCTGGCTTCAGAAGTCATGGATGTTCCATCACTGGAGATTTTTAAGAAGAGATTTTTAAGAAGAGACCCTAGACAAGAGCCATTGTCTTGGAGTCTCCTGCCAGGGCAGGGGGCTGGACTAGAAGACCTCCAAGGACCCTTCCAAACACATTATTCAAAGTTCTGTGTTCTAAATATACCTCCTTAACAACCAACTACTGAAAGACATACTGAGGAAGAGCAAGGCTAGGGTTAGGGTTAGGGTTAGGGTTAGGGTTAGGGTTAGGGTTAGGGTTACTGGATGAGCATCACCCCCTCCGTTTGGCCAGATTTGCTTTCACAAACATCCCCCATAGTCGGTATCTTTAGTATAATGAAGAGAAGGGCTAGGGGTGAAATGATAGGAATCATGTTGGCGCAGCGGTTAAAATCTAGAATTGCAGGCTATCTCTGCCTACTGCCAGGAGTTCAATCTTCACCAGCTCAGGGTTAATTTCAACCTTCCATTTTTCCAAGATGAGTAAAATGACCCGGATTATTGGGGGCAATGTGCTGACATTTGTAAATTGCTCAGAGAATGTTGTAAAACACAATGGAGCCGTATATACTGTAAGTCTAAGTGCTACTGAAATTGCTACAGTTTTCCAGTCTCCTGCTCAACAGAGGGTTGGACTAAAAGACCTTCAAGGTCTGTTATTCTGTGATTCTGAGATGATGGCAAATGTAGTACAAGACATCTGGAGATCATCAGAGTAACAGTTGAAGAGACCTTGGTGGTCTTCTGGTTCAACCCCCTACTCAGACAGGAGACTGTATCAGTGTTTCTCAACCTCGATAGCTTGAAGATGGGTGGACTTCAACTCCCAGAATCTCCCAGCCAGCGCTGCTGGCTGGGGGATTCTGGGAGTTGAAGTCCACCCATCTTCAAGCTACCGAGGTTGAGAAACACTGCTGTATATCATTTCAGACAAATGGCTGTCCAGTCTCTTCTTAAAAACCTCCAATGATGGAGTACCTAAAACTTCTTTGGTTTTTTCACTGTCAGGAAATTTCTTCTTAGTTCTAGGTTACTGCTTCTTTCCATCCATTACTTCTTCTTTTGCCTTCTGCTGCTTTGGCAGGCCCAGAAGATTGATCTGTCATATTTTTTGTTTGAAATATAACTAGATAACTATATAAACTAGGTGGGGCATTTCTGAGTACAGCAGTGGGTCTTTTATTTTATTTATAATGGGGTTTATTTGTTTTTATTTATTTTAAACCATCCATTTCCCTCACATGGTTTCCTATTTACATTCTTTTTAGAAACTACTGGGTGTAAAATATATACATTCATCTATCATGTAAATCAGAACTATAGGATACATCATATAGTATTTCATACCCATCCGTACTACTAATGAAGTCTTCAACAGGTTTTCAGGCTTACACAGTGACAGTTAATAACTAGGAAAGCTTCTTTAAGTTGAAATGTTTTATACATACAGTAGCTAACCTGGCCCTATGACATGGAGCGCTTTAAAGGTGGTAACCAGCACCTTGAAGCACACCCGGATGACCACCGGAAGACAATGCAGCTCGCGCAGGAGAGGTGTCACATGGGAGTGCCCCCTCGCTCCTATAATTCCCCGCGCGGCTGCATTCTGCACCAGTTGGAGCCTCTGGGTGCTCCTCAAGGGGAGCTCCATGTAGAGAGCATTACAGTAGTCCAGGCGGGAAGTGACGAGTGCCTGAGTGATTGTGCGTAAGGAGTCTTGATCCAGATAGGGACGCAACTGGCGAATCAGGCGAACCTGATGAAAAGCCTCCCCTGCCCTCGAAGTTTTTCCAATTTGCAAATAGGGAGGACTAACTTCTCTATTTATTCTTCAATGTCCCGTGTGGAAGTTGTGAGGCAGCCCAGCACTCACCTGTATCTCCCCAGCCTGATATGACGCAAGACTTTCGGTCCACTGCAGCTTTCTGCTTCCCAGCGGGGAGGCAGACTGGAAAGACACGGTGGCTGAAGGAGAGACAGTTGTCCTCTTTGCCCCACATCCTGACCAGAGCAATGTCATTATCATTACTGCTCGACCGATAATTTCTATGAAGGAGGATCTTCTCCACCGGCAACTCTCTCTCCGACTCATCTCTCACACCAGTATGGTGGTCTCCCACCCGCAGAAGGTAGCGACGAACGTCTACCCCAAATCTGCCCGCAAAAGAGTCACAAGCCAGTTAGTCTTCAGTGAAGATGTTTCATGTTTCTTTCAACTAGAAAGGATCTTTCTTAAGGAATGTGGAGTCAATTTAAAACATCTCCTCTGCCATCCTACACAATGAAATATAATCATATATTATATTACTCTCTTTAGGCAGATATTTTAGGTGAAGTAAATACATTCCTCAAAAATATAAGTAAGACACTCATAAATAAAATCAACCTGAAGTCCCTGAGAGACTGGTGCACTAACCATAGCAGGGTCTGTTATGAACAAGCTCTATTATGACTTAGTGTGACGTGGGCACCCAGCCATTATTGGCACACTGGCATACCCAGCTGATGCCAGCATAATTGTCTCTTGTCAAAGTAGCTGGGCTTTAGTCCATGTTGGCAATGAAGCTGGTAAGCAGTGCTGTCTGAATGGCTTGCTTGAGATAACAATGGTTGGGGAATTCCCTGCCGATGGGAAAATCCTTCATGGCTATTGCTTGCCCTATTGAAGGCCGGGGCTGAGGAGAAGGAAAAATCTGACAGATGATTACAGCAGCTGGAGCAATGAGTTTTGCTTTCTATCAGAGGGTAGGAAGGGGGCAATATGTCAGGAGAAGCTTTCTCTTCCTTACCCCTGGATCACCTGCAGGGCCTGATCCACAGGGTTGCCATTTCTTTTATCCCACCACTGTGTATCAGGCCCAGACCTGGGGTGCTTTCAAATATAATAAGGGAGGCATCCTATGCAACCTGTCTTCATGCCACAGGAAGGACCAGGGAAGTAAGAAAATGACTTTCCGTATTTTAGGTCTCCTTCCAATTCCCCTATGCCAGTGATGACTAACCTATGGCATGGGCGCCACAGGTGGCACATGGAGCCATACTGGTGGGCACACGAGTGTTGCCCTAGCTCAGCTCCAGCATGCATGTGCACACCAGCCAACTGATTTTCAGGCCTTCCGGTCCCACCGAAGTCAGGAAACTGCCTGTTTCCGGCCTCTGGAAGGCCTCAGGGGGAGGGGATAAGGAAGGCTGTTTTTGCCCTACCCAGGCTCCTAGAAAGCCTCTGGAGCCTAGAGAGGAGGAAAAATGGGCCTACCGAGCCCACCATGTGCCAAAAACGGGGAAGTGGGGGGGGGTCATGTGCGCATGCACGGGAGGGCAGGGCACATTGAATTATGGAAGTGGGCACACACACTTGCGACCTCCCACGCTCCCCCCACTTTTGGCACGCGACGGCAAAAAGGTTAGTCATCACTGCCCTATGCTGTCTGCTGACATGCCATCTGGGGGTGGAGGCTGTGTTGATTGAAGTAACAATCCCACATCAGCCAGCACAGCATACTGTATGGCATTAGGGCAGGTAACAGTCACATAGTTGGAAGGGACCTTGGTGGTCATCTAGTCCAACAACCTGCTCACGCAGGAGACCTGTACAAGGGATTCGAACTACTGAACTGCTGACCTTTCTGATCAACAAGCTCCGTGTCTTAGCCACTGAGCCACCTAGTCAGACTAAGCCATTTATTTATTTATTATTTCAATTTATAAGTCATGGGGAGGGGAGGGGAGATGAAGCAGAAGGATCCCCTAGTTCATCAGTTATAAGCTGCCCATAAAAAGAAGGATATAGTATGAGATGACCTTCAGAGATGGTTAGCCATCTACCCTCAAGTTGAATTTAGGGAGACATGAAGAACTTTTCTATGACATGTTCACAAACTATGATTTAATTTTTTTCTGACTAACAATGTGTAGATGCTGGCTATACTTTACCTTTTGAAGCAATGTGCTGCTGTCATCACCCAGCAACTACTAATAAGTGTTGCGCCGCACAACAAACGAGCATCTTTGTGAATCCCCTTCAGACGCAAGGAGACCTGCCATGGCCAACTTCCCCTGGAAGAGAAAAGCAATGAAGACACAGCAAAGGCAAAACATTGGCTTGGATTTTCATGTGGAGGTTTCATGTTACTCTTCCATCCAGCCTCTGTTGATGTGTATGTTAATTTATTATACTATGATGAGAAGTAGATAAAACTGCAAACTCCTTCTCTTCTGTACCTGCTTCATCTTGGGTTTAATACTTCCTGACTGAGTAACTCTACAAATGATTGGGAGAGGGCACTTTGTCCGATGAGCGTAGATGTGTCTGCTTTTGTAAATTGCAATTTTGACTTTCAAAAGCTGCATTTTTAACCTAAATTGCACATTGATCTTTCTAAAATGCACTTTTGCCCTTGAGAAGTAAATGGCATGCTTCTCTTCTCATAACTTTGCCCATGAGCACCATCACACTATAATACCCCAGATAATATTGTTCCACTTCAGAAGAAATATTGTAGAATTAGAAAGGGGGCCTGGAGAAGTTCTATAGGTATGCATGGACAGAAGAGGATATAATGGGGGCTATATATCTTAATTCTTTTTAGAAATTTTGGCACAATTCCATGCTTTAACCTGACAGTTAAGCTCAAACATGCAGTCCATTATAGAAAAGTTGAGTGCTGCTATTTAAGTCAAGGACAAAAGTATGACTATCTTAAAGTATATACAGTATTGGGATATCAAAAGTGTAATTTACGTTAAAGTGCAATTTAGAGAAGGCAAGAGTGCAATTTGGGATGGTCAAAAGTACCATTTAGGTTAAAAAGGCAGCTTCTGAAGGTCAAAATTGCAATTGGGGAAAGTCAAAAGTGCATCTTAAGATCAGAGGTGCCACTGTCAGCAGAGTCCGAGGCAAATACATGTGAATGAAAGAGGGGCAACAGGGTCCAGCCAACTTGTCACAGCCTGTCAGTCCTACTTTAATTTAATGGTGTATTTTCATGGCACCACAGGATAGCTACAGAAATCCAGGAAAAGTTGTGTCTTCTTTAAGGAGTTGCAGCTCATCTATGTTCCCCACAAAGGTTTTTTTCCTAAGTGCACATTAGTGGAGTATTTTGTGACCTAAAACTCTATCCTCCTATTCACAAAGTTTGCATTTAGAATTGTAAAGTAGATTGGTCAGTTTCCTTCCTGCTTTGATTTGTTTATTCAGCTGTTATTCAGTTGAACAGAAAAGGTCTGCTCCAAAAACTTTCCAAAGCCGAGGTTTATTTATTAATTTTTTTAGCACTTCAAGGTGCTAAAACAAAGTTTCAAAGTGGTTTATAAGATTTATGGTAAAACAATTGTTTACCATTGAAAAAAAATATTAACATGCAAGCACATGCACATTCAATTCTTTATCTGGCAGTCCTGCTTGTGAAAGTGTAAAATCACTTTTAAGCTATACTAGTCTCCTAGTCTTTCCATGTAGCTTCCTGGCAACAATATGAAGGTGATTTTATATTGCCTTGTAAAGGAAAGCCAGGTGCTTGATCCACAAAAGAAACAATAGTGATCGTCTTGAAGAAGCTGAGTAGACCAAGGAGGCAGCAGGGGCACTTTGTCTGCTTCAGAAAAACCTGCACAAAACCTTCACAAAACCCCAAATCTCAACAGCAATATTAGTTAATTATTGCTGTGCTAATGGCAGCCAGAACATTTACAGTATATATTTCCGCTTCTATTGATTCCTTGAGATTTGAACAGTCTTTTTAGGTGGTGGTGAATGGACTATTCAGTATTGGCTCTGGTAGGCTTGTTGTAGTACCGACAAAGTGTTTTGGTGATAACTCTTATTTACTGTACACAGAATTCCTTGATGCATCTTCTATGTCCAGAGTACTATCTAATCCAGTAGTCTAAGTATATAAATGCTTGGAAAATAGCTAAAATAGTTTTTTTTTCTTTGTTGCTATTAGAAATCCAAAATGGAGGAAGTGGATAGATTCAGAAGGTAATCAATGGGCTAATTTGCTGTGATATAGGTGATACTGTTAGATCCGGCGCAGGAAAAGAAGACGCGACCAGCTCAAGTCCATTCAGCACTTTTATTAGGCTAGAACTAGACTGCCGCTGCGCTGCCGGAGCTCTCCTTTTAAACGCTCCGGCAGTCGCACCGCTCATAGACAGCGATTTGAATTTCCCGCTGGTGGATTTAGCCAACCCCTGGCAGATGTCCTTATAAGGACATAACACTCCTCCCCCCTAGTTCTTAGTCTGCCCATCAAAGTCAATTAGAGTTACGTAGTCGCGCAGGTACGCAGGACACCTGGAAGTCCTGGTTGACCTGCGCAGTCCCAGTTGAGCTTCGCCACCTTCCAGGATAGGCGGAGCTCCTGTTTCTCCCGGTTCCTGCCCTGAAACCGGACAGGATTCAGCCATCGAGTGTGCGGGCTTCGCCCTAGCACCTCCGTCTGGGTCTTGAACCTCCGTCTGCTGGTGATGCTGGTCTTCTCCCTGGCCTGGGTGACGGATGTCTCGCTGCTGACCGTCGCTGCTGACCAGTGGGGAACTGCTGAATCCCGGTAAGTCTCTGGAGTTTCCTTTAAATTGCCAGTTTCCATGGTGGCGGGTTCCGGTTGGGCTCTCAGTTCTGGTTGTCGTGGCTAGTTCTGGCATTGACATCCCTCGGTTGTTTGCGATGTTTGCCCTTGGCACCTGTTGGGTCATCGTGGTTTCTGTCTGACCTCGCCAGGGTGGTGCAGGCCTCCCTCGCCGGGGTGGTGGAGGCCCCCCTCGCAGGGGTGGTATTGTCCTCCTTTGTCGGGGTGGCATTGTTTGTCTCTGTTGGATTGCCGCGGGTTTGCCCCGATGGGGTGGTGGAGGTCTCCCTCGCCGGGGTGTTGCAGACCGACCTCGCCGGATCATCGCAGGTCTCCCTTGTCGGCATATCCCCGGTCTACTGCTCCTCAGTGGTGGAAGTCTCCCTCACTGGGTGGCGCAGGCCGACCTCACCGGAGCGTCACAGGACTCCCTCTTTCAGATGTCCCCAGTCTACCGCCTTGTTTCTGTGTCGGTCTTCCTTGCTGGGGTGTCACTGGCTGGTCTCGCTGGGGCGCTGCGGGTCGCTCACTCCGGAATGTTGCCAGTCTACCCCCAAGGAATGGTTGGCATCGCTGAGTGGATGTTGGCCTACCTCGGTGGGGTGTCGTAGGCCTAGCTCAACAGGGTATTGCTGTTCTACTTCGACAGGGTGTGGTAGGCCTACCTCTTTGGGGTGTTGCAGGCCTACCGCGTCGGGGTGTTGCAGGCCTACCTCGTTGGGGTGTTGCAGGTCTACCTCATCGGGTTGGTTTCGTCCTACTTCCTTCCACCTTTTCCAGAGCTGGTCGATGTGACGTCTGCAGACCTGTCCATCTTCCAGCTCCACTCTGTAGGACTTTGGGCCGGTTGTGCTTTCTATCTTCCCCTTCAGCCATTTCGGAGACCCGTGGAAGTTTAAGGCAAATACCAATTCTCCTGAGGTGAAGGCGTGAAGCGGGTGGCTGGCTGTTGCTGGCACCTCTGGATTGTACTGGGGGTGCAGTCGGTCCAGGGGTGACCTCAGTCTTCTGCCCATCAGTAGCTCTGCCGGGCCCTTGTGGGTAGTGGCATGCGGCATGATGTGCTGGGTGAGGAGGAAGTTGTCTATCCTTTCCTGCCAGTTGTCCGTGCCCATCTTGGTGAGAGCTTCCTTGGTGAACCTCACCATCCTCTCTGCCTGTCCATTTCCCGCCAGTCAGTAGGGTGCTGAGAGGGCATGGTGGATGCCCAATCCGGCCAGGAATGCTTCCATGGGCAAGGACGTAAGTTGGGGACCGTTGTCGGAAACCAACACGTCCGGCAGTCTGTGAGTTGCGAAGAGCCGCCGGAATGCCCAGATCATTGCTTCTGATGTGGTGGATGCCATGGGAACTAGTTGTAGCAGATCTGGAGTGAGGTTCTTCCCAGAACCCCGATGGGATTCCCTCCAAAATCCACGAGCCTCGATCGCAGGGGTTTCAGGTCTTTCTTGCTGAAGCTGGGTTTCAAGTGCTTCAGTTGCTGCCAGTCCATAATGGAGTAGATCGATCCAGAATCTACCATGGAACATGGTGTCCCTTCCACGTGCAGGGTCACGTGGAATTTGGTGGCACTGTCATCGCTGGTGTGAGCGATGGTCATCTGGTGAACCGCCCCATTGTGGAAGTACTCATCGTCCCCGCGTCTGGACTGGAAAGAGCACCATTTGGATGATCTCTGATGATTTTTCTGAATTTCGCGGTTCTGCACTGATGCTGTTGCCTAGTTTGGTAACGAAATGTCTTCAAGAAAACCATCAAGCTTAAACAGCACCAAATATCCTCTTCCATAAGAGGAGGACCTGTTTGCTCTAGGGCTCCACTGATAGAACATCCTCCCCACAGAAATATAGCTAACATGAACTTTATTGTGTACTCTGGAGCTATGTGAATGCTTTTTCATTTGCTCAAGCCTTTTAACATATTGTTGTGGCCCCGTCCTCTGAGCCTATCCCTTTGGAGGAAGGCAACTCTGAGCAGGAGGAAGAGGAGCCAGCCAGATCTCCCAGCCCTCCCCCTCTGGCACCGGCTCAGGTGCCAGCTGAAAGAGAGCCAAGTAGTGGGGAAACAGGTGTCTCAGATGAGAGTGAGGGAGAGACGTCATTCCTGGACGCACGCCAAAGAAGGCGAGAGAAAAGGGCACTGCAGCTGCGGCGTATGAGGAAATCCTGAGTCATTGGATTGGAGTCATAGGATCCATGACTCACTGGACCACACCCAGAAGCATATCTATTTAAGACAGTACAATGGGTCACGAAGTTCGTGACGAACAAAGCTAACTGCACAGCTAAACAAACGGAGCAACCTCGTAGTCTTGGAAGCTGGATGAACGGCAAAGCTACGTAGGTGATTTTCTTGTTTGTGTAAACCAATAAAGTCCTTGGCAGACGGTGTGCATATCGCTGCCAAGGTTGAGATAAGAACTGCAGAGTGTGCCAAGTGAGTCTTAACCCTCGGCTGGCTGTGTTTTTGTGGGTCTCTGAAGGGGGGGGACAGATCATCTTGTTCGTCACCCAAAACTCCATCGTTAACCCACGATGGACCAACAGCTGCAGCAGCAGGTACAGCAGATGCTGGAGGCCAATCAACTTCTGCAACAGCAAGTAGCACAGCTAACTGCACAACTTGCTTTGAGAAATGCTCCTGTAGCAGCTCCACCTGCTCCCCTTCCCCGTCCAAGATGCCCAGTGAACATGCCAGATAAGTTTTCTGGACAGCAGGAAATGTTCCCGGCCTTCTTGGGACAGTGCCAGCTGTACATGGCAATGCGGCCGGAGGATTTTCCGGATGACCGGGTTCGGGTGGCTTTTATTATCAGCTCCCTCTCTGGCACTGCCGCCCGATGGGCCACGCCCCTGTTGCTGCAAGACAGCCCCTTGCTTCTGGACTATCAGGGCTTTTTGCAACACCTGCGCACCATGTTTGAGGACCCCCTCCGGGTGCAGACGGCAGCGAGGCGCATCAAAGACCTCCGCCAAGGCAAGCGCCCCCTGCAGGACTATATTGCGGAGTTCCGATTGCTAGGCCAGGATTCGGCCTGGAATGAGGCGGCGCTGATGGATGCCTTCCAGGACGGCCTCTGCGATGAGATGCAGGACGAGCTGGTTCGGGTGGAGGCGCCACAGACCCTGGACACGCTGGTGACCCAATGCCTGCGCATCGATGCCCGCCTACAACGGCGACGGCCCCGTAGGGCTCTTCCGGAACCACCGACAGTGCCGGCACCCCCGCGTTTCGTACCAACAGCGCCCCGGACCGTACCGCGTTTGGTGGCGACGGCTGAGGAGCCCATGGAGCTCGGAGCAGCCAGACCTCAACTGACGGCCCAGGAGCGGATGCGGAGACGCCAAGGGGGGTTGTGCCTCTATTGCGGCGAGGCTGGACATTTCGCCGCCTCGTGTCCCCGGAAGCGGAGTGGATCGCTCAAGCCTGTTCCGGAGCCTCGGCGTGACCAGCCGGGAAACGGGTCAGGCCTGGCCTAGGGGAAACTCTGGGTCAGGCAGGTGACCATGCCCCGCCGGAGGCGGCGGCTGTGGACTGTGAGCCCCCTCGGCACCTGATTTTGAACACCCGGGTGTTGTTGGCTAACCGGTCGGAGGGGCTCCAGGCGCACGCGCTGGTGGACTCGGGGGCCACCACGAACTTTATGGACCAGGCCTTTGTGGCCCATTACAAGGTTCCCTTGGTTCCAGTGGACCCTCCGTTGAGGGTCGAAACTATTGATGGGCGGGAACTTGTGGCGGGGCCCATCAACTTCGCTACTCAGCCCTTGCGCCTTGCCATTGGGAACCATGAGGAGGCGATCCAGTTTTATGTGACGGCGGACCTGCACTTCCCCTTGGTCCTGGGGATGGCCTGGCTTCGGGCGCACGACCCTCAGGTGGCGTGGTCGAGAAATGCCATCTCGTTCCCCAGCCTGCAGTGTGTCGACCACCTTCGCCACACCTGTGCCGGCCAGGACGTCTCTGCCCCGAACGTCTCCTTGCCTCCGGAGCTGACATCCTTCGCCGACGTGTTCAGCGAGAAGGAGGCGGATCGCTTGCCCCCGCACCGACCCTACGACTGCGCGGTGGACTTGATGCCCAACGCGCCCCTGCCCTCGGGACGCCTGTACTCCATGTCGGAGCCCGAGCTGGCCGCCTTACGGGACTTTCTGGACAAGAACCTGGCCCGTGGGTTCATCCGGCCTTCGACCTCCCCGCTCTCGGCCCCAGTCCTCTTCGTGAAAAAGAAGACGGGGGACTTGCGCCTGTGTTGCGACTACCGGCGCTTGAATGCCATCACGGTACGGAATCGCTATCCCCTGCCGCTGATCCCGGAGCTGATGGAGAGGTTGCGGGAGGCCTCGATTTTCACCAAGCTCGACCTCCGGGGAGCCTACAACCTGGTGCGGATGCGAGAGGGGGACGAGTGGAAGACGGCATTTGGCACCCGATACGGACACTTTGAATATACCGTCATGCCGTTCGGGTTGACCAACGCCCCCGCGGTCTTCCAGCACTTGATGAACGACGTGTTCCGGGACATGCTGGATCGGTTCGTGGTGATCTACCTGGATGATATTTTGATCTATTCCCGGACCCCGGAGAGTCACCTCCAGCATGTCTGCCAGGTCCTGCAGCGCCTGCGGGAGCACCAGCTCTATGCGAAGTTGGAGAAATGTTACTTCTTCCAGACTTCCATAGAGTTCCTCGGGCACATCATCACCCCCGAGGGCATCGCGATGGACCCACACAAGGTGGCGGCCTTGCGCAGTTGGGAACCCCCGCGTCGGGTGAAGGACGTCCAGCGTCTGTTGGGATTCGCCAACTACTACCGGACCTTCATCCCGGGCTTTGCCACCCTGACCGTGCCGTTGACCCAGCTCCTTCGGAAGAAGGTTCCGTTCCAGTGGGGGCCCCCGCAGCAGCAGGCCTTCGAGGTTCTCAAGCAGGCCTTTGTCACGGAGCCGGTCCTGAGGCACCCCGATCCACACCGTCCGTTCGTGGTTGAGACAGACGCGTCCAACGTGGCGATTGGAGCGGTGCTGCTACAGGCTCCGGTGGATGGTGGCACTCTTTTTCCCTGCGCTTACTACTCCCGGAAACTCACTCCTTCCGAGCGCAACTACACCATCTGGGAAAAGGAGTTGCTGGCTATCAAGGCCGCGTTCGAGGCTTGGCGACATCACCTCGAGGGGGCCCGACACCAGGTGGAGGTGCGGACGGACCATCGGAACCTGGAGCACCTCACCACGGCCAGGAATTTGAACCAGCGGCAGATCCGGTGGTCGTTGTTTTTCGCCCGGTTCAACTTCCACGTCACATACATTCCGAGCCACCTCAACCAGAGGGCGGACGCGCTATCCCGTAAGCCGGAATACTTTTGCCCAAAGGACTCCCTTTCCCCCCGGACGGTGCTGCCAGCGGACTCCTTGGCCGCGGTCCAGGAACCGGTGGACCTGCGGACTCAGGTGCTGGAAGCGCAGCGACGGGACGACTGGTCGCAGCAGCGGAGAGCGGACGTCGGCCCCGCGTCCCCATGGACCGTGGAGGAGGGCTTGCTCAGGCACCGGGGTCGGCTGTACGTGCCCACAAGTCCGCTCCGAGCCCTCGTCATGAACCAGTGCCATGACAACCCCGCGGCGGGGCACTTCGGCTTCTTTAAGACCTTGAACCTAGTGACGCGGACTTTTTGGTGGCCTCGGGTACGGCACGACGTGCACGCCTACGTGACGTCCTG
Source organism: Masticophis lateralis (assembly GCA_030761175.1). NCBI lineage: Eukaryota > Metazoa > Chordata > Lepidosauria > Squamata > Colubridae > Masticophis > Masticophis lateralis. The sequence goes on from JAUDYJ010000005.1 coordinate 98,478,424, forward strand.
TGTGCCATGCCGACAGGCCAAAGCCGCGTCCGGCCCCCCTCCTGGACTCCTCCAGCCGCTGCCGACACCGGAGAGACCGTGGGGAGCCATCTCCATGGACTTCCTGACTGACCTGCCCCTGTCCGCTACGTTCACGACCGTCCTCGTGGTGGTGGATGCGCTCACGAAGATGGCACATTTCATCCCGTGCCGCGGCCTGCCCTCAGCTCGTACCACGGCTCGCCTGTTCCTGCAACACATCTTCCGCCTCCACGGCCTGCCGGACCGGGTGGTTTCGGATCGCGGGGCCCAGTTCACGGCCCGCTTCTGGAAAAGCCTGATGGCTGCGCTGGAGGTGCAGGTGTGCCTGTCGTCATCACACCACCCGGAGACTGACGGGGGCACGGAGAAGGTCATTGGCATACTGGAGCAGTACCTCCGCTGTTTTGTCAACCAGCAGCAGGACAACTGGGCCGAGTACCTTCCCCTGGCGGAGTTCGCTTTTAACAACTCCCAACATACCTCCACCCAGATGACACCGTTCCATGCCAACGTCGGGTACCATCCACGTTTTTTTCCGTTGACCATCATGGACTCCCCTGTTCCTGAGACCCGGGACTTCCTCTCGGAGCTGCAGGCGGTGCAGCAACTGGTGCGGCGGCAGCTGATCCGGGCGAAAGAGGACTATAAACGGTTCGCCGATCGCGGCCGCCGGGCGACGCCACCGCTGGAAGTTGGAGATCGGGTGTGGCTGTCCACGAAACACCTCCCCACGGACCAGCCGGTGAGGAAACTGGCCCACCGCTTTATCGGTCCCTTCCCCATCGAGGCGGTCATCAACCCGGTGGCCTATCGGTTGACTCTACCCCGCTCCATGCGGCTCCACCCCGTTTTTCATCGGTCCCTCCTGGTCCCTGAGACTCCCACTAGCCGTCTCCGCCGCCCGCCGCCGCCTGCCCCCCCAGCCGCAGCCGACGAGGACGACGCCTCGACGTATGAGGTGGACAGTATTCGGGACTCCCGTTGGCTGAAGGGGCGCTTCCAATACCTCATCGCTTGGAAAGGGTACGGGGCCGAGGATTTCACCTGGGTGGACGCATCTGCCGTTCAGGCCCCTGACCTGGTGCGGACTTTCCACGAACAGTTCCCGTCCCGACCCCATCCCGACCGTCAGACCCGGGGGAAGGGCCCTGCGGTGGGGGATAGTGTTGTGGCCCCGTCCTCTGAGCCTATCCCTTTGGAGGAAGGCAACTCTGAGCAGGAGGAAGAGGAGCCAGCCAGATCTCCCAGCCCTCCCCCTCTGGCACCGGCTCAGGTGCCAGCTGAAAGAGAGCCAAGTAGTGGGGAAACAGGTGTCTCAGATGAGAGTGAGGGAGAGACGTCATTCCTGGACGCACGCCAAAGAAGGCGAGAGAAAAGGGCACTGCAGCTGCGGCGTATGAGGAAATCCTGAGTCATTGGATTGGAGTCATAGGATCCATGACTCACTGGACCACACCCAGAAGCATATCTATTTAAGACAGTACAATGGGTCACGAAGTTCGTGACGAACAAAGCTAACTGCACAGCTAAACAAACGGAGCAACCTCGTAGTCTTGGAAGCTGGATGAACGGCAAAGCTACGTAGGTGATTTTCTTGTTTGTGTAAACCAATAAAGTCCTTGGCAGACGGTGTGCATATCGCTGCCAAGGTTGAGATAAGAACTGCAGAGTGTGCCAAGTGAGTCTTAACCCTCGGCTGGCTGTGTTTTTGTGGGTCTCTGAAGGGGGGGGACAGATCACATATTGATCCACCATTCTCAAGTATACTGCTCTGTCATTCCATTTGTTTTTTGCTAACACGGTGTTCTGTTTTTGTTGAGTACATTACTCTTGTAGGCTTAGGTGAAGAGTAGACTGAAAATTCTCCTGTCTGATGTTTTCGAAAAGTTAAAACATAGAAAGAGGAAAGGCTTAGCAAATGCCCCAAGGAAATTATGTCAACCTATGGGAAGGTTTGAATTATAAGCCATTTTAGCAAAATTTCCTTTGAAGGATGGAGTTATGTTTATTTTAAATAACAAATTTGATAGATGGAGATCAAGAAATCCCTCCTCTATCTACTTTTTCCAACCTTGGAGGAATGAACAGTCTGTTTCCAACTGGGGCTTTTTATATATTTTTTAAAAATTGATGTCCCGATATTTTCCTGTTCACCTAATGAGTAGAGGCACTTATATCTTACCAGCAGAACTGGTAAGGTGGCAAATGTGAATGTAACACTATTCTGCCATTTGGTGAACATAATTCTTAACAAGGTATGCTTTTAAGAGTTTCTCCCAGCTAAGATATCTTTCACAAAAAGCAGGTGTACCATGTTATATAAATATTTGAAGTCTGCTAGAAGTAAACAGGTAAAAATGAGTTGACAGCAGTTTGATGATAGGAAGCAAGCAGGGTACCTGGAGGATTTGTTTCCTCCAATTATTCTTTTGTTGCGGTGCGGAGTCAAACGAAGACCACACAAGCCAATATTGGAACCTGCCAAGAAAGCCAAAATGATTAGGTTCATATTCTTTTGCCACAATGCAGATGCCAGAATCACATTTTGGATATGATTGTAGGCCATTGGTTGATTGTTGTCCTTAGATGGTGGGAAAATGGTACCACCATAGTAATTTGTTCCCTTATAACAATCTTCCTTAATTCTTTATTTTCCTTACAGTGCTAAGAGATTAAAATAGACTAGACCAGACTAGACCAGACTAGGCTAGGCTAGGCTAGGCTAGGCTAGGCTAGGCTAGGCTAGACTAGACTAGACTAGACTAGACTAGACTAGACTAGACTAGACTAGACTAGACTAGACTAGACTAGACTAGACTAGAATAGAATAGAATTCTTTATTGGCCAAGTGTGAATGGACACACAAGGAATTTGTCTTGGTGCATAGGCTCTCAGTGTACATAAAGGAAAAGATATGTTCATCAAGAATCATAAGGTACAACACTTAATGATAGTCATAGGGTACAAATAAGCAATCAGGAAACAATATCAATATAAATCGTAAGGATACAAGCAACAAAGTTACAGTTATACAGTCATAAGTAGAAGAAAATCGGCAGTGGGAACGATGAGATTAAAAGTGGAAATAGCAACATTACCAATTCTTGAAAGGAAGAAAATCTTGACAAAAAGATCCCACAAAGAAAGAGCAGAAAAGAAGAAATAGATAAAGCATACGCAATTTCCAGTTTTCAGCCAAGTTTAAGTTAAAAGCAATCTTTCCTCTCTAATAAATGCATTTTCATATATATGTACAAATGTCTATGTAAATACCTCTACTTGCCAGATGCCACATTTCAAAAAAGACATGCAAATCTCTCTCTCTCTCTCTCTCTCTCTCTCTTTCTCTCTCTCACACATACACACACAAATAAGGTACTGCATTTATAGTACATTCTGGAAGGGGTTTAATTTCTCCAGAACTCCACATAAACCTGTCCCTTTAAAGAGTAGCAATAGCAATAGCAATAGCACTTGCTAAGCGGTTTACAGTGATCCCAGCACAAAGATTTTTCTTCCAGTAGATCCAGAGTAGAAACGTGAAAGGTTGTCAGGTATGCTTCCTTCAGTATCCAGGAAAGGAAGACCCAGACTTCATAATAGGTTAAAGACTGGTACTTTTACTAGATATGAAATGAACGCAACCATGGAAAGCAGGATTCTGAGGCAAAACGCGCGAAAGTTACAATTAGAAAGCATCCCCTCCCCTGTCCACCATAAATCATCCAATCCAAAGGTCTCCCAGAGGTCAGGTGGGAGCAGACGTCTGGTCGTGTCAGCATCCAGGAATGCAGTGTCCGTTGGTCTGATAACAGCTTAGGAATTGGTTTCATTTCTCAGATTTTACAAAGCCCCGTAAGCCTAAACCCCCCTCCCTCCGTTTCTATGACAGCCGAAGCAAGGCAAAGCTAGCGAGGTTAACATAGGATTTAATTGAAACAGAACAGACTTTACATTCAACTATTTTATGTATCCCTTGAAGTTCTCTTTCTTTTTCCTCTATTGACACTAATTTCTTTTTCCCCAAGGACCCACATTTTAATTTTAAAAAAAGTCTTAGTTTGAAAGGGTAACATTAGAATGGTGATTAGATTAGATATAGTTGCCAAGTTATATCACTTGGCTATTGTCATCGATCCTAGTACTCTTTCCTCACACTGGTCTAGTACTTCAAAAGTTGATCAAAATCTTTTCCAGCCTTTTTGCTGAGAACTTAGAACTTAGAATAATGGAATTGGAAGGGTCCTCGGAGGCAGTGGTGGGTTGCTCCCGGTTCGCACCGGTTCACAAGAACCGGTAGTAAAAAGTTTTAATAGTTTGGAGAACCGGTAATAAGATTGGCTGGCCACGCCCCCGAACCAGTTCCCGGCCCGGTGGCTGTTCACTTACCCCGCCCTCTGCCAATCTATTGCTGCCTCCTGAGTCCCAGCTGATGGCTAGAGGGAAAAAACTGTTTAAATTCTTGCCCGGGGCCTTCAAAGAGCTGCCCTACAGCTGATCGGTGTTAAAAGAAAACAAATGAGTGGGACCGGTGCCTGCAAAAATAGAAAAAACAGCCCCTTTAAAACAGAAAAACATTCAACTATTTTATGTATCCCTTGAAGTTCTCTCCCTTTTTCCTCTATTGACAGAAAAAAAAGCCCCTTAAAAATAGAAGAAACAGCTGAGAGCAAATCTTGCTCTCAGCTGTTTTGCTCAGGACTTTGTTGTTAGCTGCAAAGAGTGCTGGAGCAGATTTTTTTCCCCCCTAGCTATGCTGAAAAAACAAAACTGAAAGTAAAGCAGGCTCTTTGCTGCAACATGACAAAATGAGGCAGAGAGAGATTTCTTTTTCCTCACCAAAAAAGGTAGGGGCAAACAATGGGAAATTTAGGGCAAAAGAGGAGAGTTCAAGATTTTAAAACACAAAAGAAAAAAAGGTCTATTTAACAAGGGAATTGTAATAATTGAGATACTATAATTGTATATTGTGTTGAAAGCAGAAATGGTTAAGTTGTGGCTTGGAGGAATATATGGGGGAAATTATTTGGTTTATTATTATTGGTAAATATAATTAATTGATTTGTAAGAAATTGGATTGCATGGAAATAATTGGAATATTCATGTTCATATTGATTAATATACAAAAAAGATAGTTATATAGCTAATTGATTTATATTAAAATGTTGAATTTGTATTAAACAACTGTAATATTACATAATTAACCAATGTGAGGCTGGATATAAAAATAGATGAGAATGGGAAGGGGTATAATATAGAATAGAAGGGAAAAATTGAATTTGATTAAGATTAGAGATGAGGATGAAGGGTAATATTTGTTTTTTAAAAAATAGATGAGGAATAAATATGGTAAAAAGGAAATATAGAAATTGTAAATTTAATTGAAATGACTAAACACGGTTTAAATTTGTGAACCGGCCAAATACTCTGTTCAAAGAAAATACATTGTATGTTTGTATGTGTGTTTCTAATTATTGCTATTTATTCATATTTGTTCTCTTTTATTCTTTAAAGTTTAACAGTTCATTCTTTATCTTAATATCTTTATATCTGTTTGGGGTTGGCTTTCTTCTCTTTCATCTTTTTTATTGTACAGCAATCTTTCTCCTCAAACCTACCACCTCTCTCTTTTCTTTCCTTCTTACTTTCTCTTCCCCCTCTTCTTCTCCTCCCTACTTCCTCTTCCTTTCTCCTTTTCTTCTTCTCTTCCTCTCTTACCCTCACTCCTACTCTAATTTCCCTTCCCTTCCTTCCCTCTCTCTCCTTCCTTCATCCATCTCTCTTCTCCTTCCTTTATCCGTCTCTATTGCTGTATCCTTTTGTGCATATGGACTACTCAGAGGGCTGAAAAAGTTATTTTTGACTGGTCCTCACACTTTTGACCAGTCCTTGAACTTACGACTGTCCTCACATTTTACGTTTTTGTCCTTTCTTGTCACCATGGAGAAGAGAAGCAGTTGTGAAATGAGTCACATGGTTGTTAAGAATGCTGCACGGGCATAAATGTGAGGATGTCATAAGTGTGAGAACCAGTCAAAAGTGCAAGGACCTGTCAGAAATGACTTTTTTCAGCCTTCTGAGTAGTCCCTATACACATAGCCATGGCCACCTGGTCACATGACCAGCTAGCCACGCCTACCCAGTCACATGACCTCCAAGCCATGCCCACAAAATAAGCCACGCCACAGAACCGGTAGTAAAAAATGTTAGAACCCACCCTTGCTTGGGGGTCAAACTGGTGGCCCATGGGCCAGAAGCATCACGTGCATGCCATGCCCACCCCACTCCGCAAAGGGGAAAAACGTCACAAAGCGTCACGTGACGGCAATGTGACGTCGCGAGTGTGATACCCGTGATGTAGATGAAGTACGTTAAGGACTATTTGTTGAGTATGGGTTGCCAGCCAGTTATAAATATATCTGGTGGTGATGCTATCTATCTAACATTTTTTTAGCTTACCAAGTAGTAGCTTGTGGTCTACTTTGTCAAATGCCTTGCTGAAATCCAAGTATAGTATATCCACTGCATTTTGCTGGTCTAGTAACTTAGTCACTTTGTCAAATAAGATTTGTTTTGCATGATCTGTTTTAACAAACCCATGTTGGCTTTTGATTACAACTTTACTTGCTATTTGCAGTTTTGTTGTTTGATTATCTTTTCCAAGATCTTCCCAGGTACTGATATCAGGCTGATTGGTCTTAGTTTCCTGGAACTCTTCCCCCCCCCAACCCGTTTTTTTTTGAAGGAAAAAAAATTTAAAAACTTGTTTTAAATGAATCTGAATTTGATGCCTTCCACAAGCTAAGCCTGTTCTGAAACCCACTGAATTCTGAAATTCAACAACCCTGGAAACATGGATGTTGCATTCTTTTAGCAGAGAATAATCCCATGGCCAAGTAACTTACATGCTTATATATTATTTACAAGAAAGAGGAGCTGGGGCCCACAGAGGCTGCAGATCAAAATCAAAGAATATGGAGAGGATCTTCTTTCTTTATATATTGCTTTCCTACCACAATTGCCCCTTTATATGCCTGTCAGTCTGTTAGTTGCAGCAACTCAACATGAATTTCTGGAAACCCAGTTTTCTGCCCAAGAAGTCAAGACTAAGAGACTTACCATCGTTCCTTATAAATTGGCTCTCCTTTCTCATGTAGTCACATATCACACGTGCACTTTTCTTCTGCCTGCAGCTGTGTTGACCACTTTGATGGATGATGCACTCTGCCAAGGTATGCTCAGTGCCAGAGCATTCCACATTGTCCAAGTGGATGGGTCCATGCCATGCATCTGAATAAGGCCTATAGATGGCGACTGCAGTACCACTGGAAGGAGAGACTTGCTTAAATTAAGCAGGAAGTTACTACAAGCTAGCAGCATGTAGAGAACCAGACTAGGTTTTATTTCAAGCCTGGAACAAAGATCAGGTACGAAAGGTTCTGCTGATCTCTCTTGGATAAGCCACAGTTTGGCAGAATTGAAATCCAAAATGCTTGGCTTGGCTTGCTTTTTGATTTCAGATTAAAAAAACCTGCATAGAACAAAACTATTCAGAAGCACTGCTTGAGAAAACTGTGCTCAGATTGAAACATATTGTGGGTGTTTTGTTCACTACATAGAGCAAAATAGGACTACAGGTAGTCCTCGACTTACAACCATTTGTTTAGTGACTGTTTGAGATTACAATGGCATTGAAAAAGTGACTTGTGATTGTTCTTCACGCTTATGACTGTTTCAGCATCCCTGTGGTCACATGATCAAAATTCGGACATTTGACAACTGGCTCATATTTGTGGACAATTGCAGTGTCCCAGGGTCATGGGATCCCCTTTTGTGGCCCCATTGGCAAGCAAAGTCAATGGGAAAGCCAGATTCATTTAACAACCACATTTCTAACTTAACAACTGCAACTATTTGCTTAATAGTGGTGGCAAGAAATCGGGCAAAAGTCACTTAACAACTGTCTCGCATAACATACATTTTGGGCTCAATTGCGGTCATAAATCAAGCACTACCTGTACTTTTCCTAGGCAGGACTGGATGAAGGAAAAATCCAAGACCTCTCCAGTTATGCAGAGGCCTAGGAGACATCTCGGAAGACCAGGGAGATCAGCCGGCATGGTGTTTTGGTGTAATAGCTATGAGAATAAACATGTGGAACTAGAGGAAGAAGGCAGCCAAGGCAATGAGTTAAGAGAAATCCAAAACAGGAATGCAATTTGAGGAAACATCACAGTCTTGACTCTTGCCCCTTCCTAGTTCTCTTTAGGATAAAGGCAGTGAGGGGGAGGGACATTCAGAGTTGCAAGGTTCTGTTACTGTATCCCTATAATAAAAGCAATGTTAATATCCTTTTAATATTTAGTATTTACTATTTATTTTAGTATTTTAGTATTTATTTCAGTATTTATTTTAGTATAATGTATCCAGTTTTAGTTACCACATTACAAAAAAGATTTTGAGACTTTGGAAAAAGTGCAAAGAAGAGCAACTAGGATGATTAAAGGCCTGGAATCTAAAGCACATGAAGAACAGTTGTAGGATTTGGATTTGGATAGAGAAAAAAAGGACTAGGAATGACATGATAGCAGTATTCCAGTATTTGAGAGGCTGCCACAAAGAGGAGGGAGTCCATTCATTTTCCAAAGCGCCAGAGGGCAGAATAAGAAACCATGGATGGAAACTAACCAAGGAGAGAAGCAATTTGGAATTAAGGAGAAATTTCCTAACAGTGAGGACAATTAACCAGTGAAACAGCTTGCCTTCAGAAGTTGTGGGTGCTTCATCACTGGGGGGTTTTAAGAAGAGACTGGACAGTCACTTGTCTGAAATAGTGTAGGATCTCCTGCTTGAGCAGGGAGTTGGATGAGAACACCTCCAAGGCAACTGTAGTTTGCCAAGTTAACATTGAACCTTCAAGTTATGATGATATCAGGCTTTATCCTGAAAAGGAGCAGAAGGCTTGGAAGGAGGCAATGAGTAAGGAAATTAATTCATTGACTGATCTAGATGTTTATGAAAATGTGAAATTGCCACCTGGTGAGAAGGTACTAGGTTGTAGATGGGTTTACAAAATCAAGAAAAGTATAGATGGGACAGTAACCCATAAAGCTCGCCTTGTAGCTCAAGGTTTTTCTCAGACCGAAAAAGATTTCGATGAGGTTTTTGCTCCTAGTTTACGTGCTAGTACTTTAAGAACAATGCTGGTATGGGCGGCTAAGAACAAATATAGTATTAACCATATAGATGTGGAGACGGCATACTTGCATGCTCCATTAAGGCACACCATCTATATGAGGAAGCCTTTAGGAATTGAAACACAAAACCAAACTGATTGTTGGAAGCTCAAGAAAAGCCTTTATGGTTTGAAACAATCAGGGTTTGAGTGGAACCAATGTATAGTTAAAGAGCTAAATAGGATCGGTTTCCATGAAGGTGTAGCAGATAAATGTCTCTTTAAGAGAGAAAGTAATGGGTTAGTTTCATTTTTGTTATTGTTTACAGATGACATAGCTATAATAACTAAAACTGACGAGGAAGCCATAGATATCATTCACCAGTTACAAACTAAATTTAAGATCAGAAATTTAGGAAATATCAGGCATTATTTGGGACTAGATATTAGTCAAACAGCTAGAGGTTATAAAATATCTCAATCTAGCAAAATTAGCCAGATGTTGAAGCGTTATGGCATGGAGCTATGTAAGCCAGACAGGACACCTATGGCACAGGATTTTAACCATGAAGAAATCCAAAGCCCTAAATTTAGTAAGGAAATCTACCAGTCTCTTATAGGTAGTCTAACTTATATCAGCAATTGGTCGAGACCCGATATATCATTTAGCGTAAACCAATTAGCAAGGTATAATGCAGAGCCAACTGATAGGCATTGGCAGGCCGCAAAGCGTATACTAAGATATCTAAAAATGACGATGCATTATGCATTGTATCTAGAACCTAACCAAGATTTAGTACTGAGCGCATATGCTGATGCCAGTTTCGCTACTGATGTGATCACTAGAAAGTCTACATCGGGTATAGCTATAATGTTAGGCAATTGTTTGATTGGCTGGAAAATCAATTCGTCAAAAACTCTACATTGTCTATCTACAATGGAGGCAGAATTTTCATGTCTATCACTGGTATGCACTGATCTGATATATTACAAACAATTAATGATGGATATTGGTTTAAAGATGGCTTATCCAATTGTAATACATGAGGACAACCAAGCTGCTATAAAAATGGCAACAAATTTAGCAGTTAAAACAAGATCCAAGTATACTGACATTCGGTATCTGAATGTTCGCCAAAGTATCCAAAGCAACATGGTTAAACTGGAATATTGTATATCAGAAGACAATATTGCTGATAATTTTACCAAAGCTCAAGGTGCTGTCAAACATAAAGTATGTTGTGAAAGCTATGGATTAAGGATCTAAACTGTATATATTGTATCTAAACTGTATATATTAGCCTGTCCAAAGGGGACCATGTTAGGATATGATTTGGGCCTAACAGTTGTCCAGGCAATATATGTGTTCTGTGACTTTAAGTTTTAATGCTGCATCATGCTGTAATGCTGAGACATGCTATAATTAGTTGTAATTTAACAACGTATTTAAGAAAGGTACTGTAATGTATTTAGTTGATGATAAGCTGCTATCATCGTGCGTGTGGGTGGATCTGCTACCATCCGGGGTTTGTGAACCAGAGTGAACCAACTACTCTTTGTTTGGTAAGAAGCTTTTTGGATTTAACGGTAAAGACTTGGATTGTTTAGAAGACTACAAGATTGTTTATTTTCCACTGTAAAGAAAATTTTTGATAACACCAGTTTGTATGTATCTCCTATCTCATTGCTCTCAGCAACGTTTCTCTGTGCACTTTACTCTGCTAGCTGTAAACACAGCAACAATATCCTTAACACTTTCCAGCTCTATTCTCGACTGATTCATAATTTTGGTATTCTGGTATATTTTGAAGGGCTGAGAATTGGCAGCAGGGGCTGAGGGGAGGGAGGAAAGGAGGGAAGTGGCCTCTGAGGCCATGCTGGGAACTGCCAAGAGAAGAAGGTCACACTGACACCTTGGGAAAGTAATATGTGTACATCGCTGCTACAGGCTAATTTCTCCAGTCCCTCCACATCTAGCCATGTAACTCAGGCAGGCGGGCCACTAGTAGAAGGGAAGCAGAAGAAGGTCACCTTAGAGCAGAATTCTCAAGCTCAGCAAGTTTAAGAAGTGTGGACTTCAGCTCCTATCAGACCTGCCCCAGTCTGATCCATTAGGGAAGTAAAACTCTCGACTCCATTTGAAGTGAAAAGACACTTTTACTAAGAGATGCTGATTGCAGGAGAGTCAAGCGGAATCTAAAATTCTGCTAATATAGAACTAAATCCTTGTTTTCCCCTCAGCCATTCCCCCTCCCAATGGTCCATCCAGGTGTAGCCAATCTAGCACCTCTGAGATGTTTTGAGAAACTCTGAAGTGTTTGGGCTGTAAAATTTCACACTCAGGGCAAATAGCCTTGAAGATGCCAGTGCACCAGTATGAACTGGATTCCAAAATGCTCTGTTCTTTCTCAACTGTCAAATTTCCCCTCCCAATTTCCCACCTTAAAGGTATATGGATTTATTGTCCATTTGTTCTCCCCTCCCTTCCCCAATTGATGACAGAATGTCGGCAAGACACAAAGCTGACGCTGATGGATCTGACAGCTCCAAAAGGCATCTACCTTTTCCTCATATACAAAAGCCATGCCTGGGGGAGGGCACCAGTTACATCTGAGGCAGCCTGGCACAAGGCACTGGGAGACACAGTACACCAGTAATCTGATTATCTTTTGTTAAGGAAAGAGAGAGCAACTTGCAATATACACACAAAGTCCTCTCCAAGGGTGCATTCATGTCTCTGCTCAAAGAGAAACTCAAATAAAAGTATGGAACTGTGGTTAAACAGAAAAGCAACCAAAATACACAAAAATGTACTTGCAAATTTTAATTTGATTTCCACACAAAAAAGGGCAAGGATAATTTCCAGCCATTTAAATAGTTCCACCATTGCCTTAATAACGATGTGTATACCAGGCAACAACTCTCATTTGCCATCAGATTGAGAGCTACACTTGCATGTTCTCAATTAGAGTGAGCCTGCTGAGGGTCACATTACAAAACTAGGTGGCAGCCATGGTGTGGGAGGGGTGGGGATTTTAAGGTACAAAGTAGATGTTTTCGTTCTAGTGCCTCTTAATACTCCCAAAATGCCAACAGTTTTTCCTTAAATGGAACTTCATTCTTAGCAAAGGCATATGTTGCCTTTGTTCTAAAGGCATACGTTGGTATTGAAGGCCACAGAAGATGGATTTTGTAATACTTGAAACATGGTTTTTACTGACATATTATTGGATGTTTTAATTCTTGTGATTAACTATTTACAGATGACTATTTCTAAACCAATCAATCTTTGCTTTGAAGGTCTTTGTTGTGCTAAGTATAAAAATAAAAGTAAGCCATTTTTTCTGGTTCCCCGTTTTCATAGGAAGACCCTGCTTTTATCAGAGTATTCTAATAAATTGCTTGTAAATAATCTGACTCGGTTGCTTATTGGAAAAGGCAGAACCCAGGACCAGTTTTGGCCATCTTTACTCAGAAACTGACTTTACGTAAGCCGCTTTTTCCTAAAGAGAGTCTTGCTGTACAAGTTACCTGTAGCCCAGCTGCCTGCAAACCACAGCTGCAGCTCTCTCTGTCCAGCCTTCAGCACAAATTCTGCCCCACTCTCCATTCAGAAGAAGCTCCACGTGGCCTTCGTTGGCGTGGTCCCCATCCACCAGCCGCAGTGGAAGCCCTGTAAATGAAAGCTCTGCTTTAAAAGGCCCAGAAGAAAGAGCCAGTACCAAAGTAAGCTGATAAATAACTTGGAAATAACAGCAAGACTCAGTTAACACTGCCAGGGCCAAAGGGGGCCAAGGCAAGATAAGCATTCTGCAATTCACCACAATTGAGAAGGAAGCAAGAACCGGGACAACTTAACCAGCAAGATTGTTGGTGGTGGTGGTGTGATGAAATATTTCATCCCAGAAGAATGAAATATTCTAGGAAATATTAAAAAGGCAGAATATTATATTTCCCTGGATGAGAAAAGGAGAAACATGTTTTTAAAAACAAAGCAGCCCCCTGCAGCTCCCTGCCCCCCACTTTAGCACCAGGATGATGGGATTAAGACCTTCACCCTCAGGACATGATAGGATTAGCTTCATTACCTCATCACCCAGCCAGATTCAACCAAGCCTGGGAGTCATGACAACCTGCAAAGTTACCCCTGCATGGCCCCATGGGAGCCTGACAACCAATCAGGATACCTGCCCTTACACAGGAACAGGAAACTCCAAGGCGGGCCCCAAGAGAGGGTATAAATCTCTCTCTCTCTCTCACCCATGTACTCGATTGCCCAGGACTTCAAACCATGTGGTCCTGTCCACCGTTAAACCATCTTTCCAATCAGCCTCCATGTTTCTAGTGTCTTTCTTCCCACTTGGAACTGAACCCAGATGTACATTTCTTCCAAAAGTGATGAGAGAGAGAATGAGAGAAAGAGAGAATGTGGCACAGTGGTTAGGGTGCAGAACTGCAGGCTACTTCTGCTGATCACCGGCTGCCAGCACTTTGGCAGATCGAATCTCACCAGGCTTAAGTTGACTCAGCCTTCCATCCTTCCGAAGTTGGTAAAATGAGGAGCCAGACTGTTGGGGGCAAGAGGCTTAGAGAGGGCTGTAAAACACTGTAAAGTGGTATATAAGTCTAAGTGCTATTGCTATTACTATGCTGGGGAAGGCAAAACATCTGGAAGTTATTCTGAACTACTAACTCTTCCCTAAAGGCACTAACACATTTTAAAGACCAAAAACATATTGGAAATGAAGACAAAGTCCTTTGACTCACTTACCCCCATTTTCTGTAATGTCCAAACTGCATGGAATTCTTCCATCTGCCCCAAAGATGTATAAATGTGGACATATCTCATATTTGTAGCAAATATATATATTTGAAAGAAGATATGGGAATTTGGGAGTTATCACCTTACCTTGCCATCGGCCAGGGCTGGAGGAGTTGCCTGAAACAACACACAGAAAAAAGTTCAATGTCCTTTACCTATTGATATTAAAATTAAACTCCATCCCTCCATTTTATACAGAAGTCAGATAAAAGAATAAACCTGCAGAACATCCATTATCATAACTAAAGACAAAGACATCAGTGGCAAGGAACAATATTTTTTGAGCGTGACCTATTAGTTCCATACCAGTTTTATCTTCAGTGATTCTGTTGCCAACCAGGGAACAGCGAATTCCCACATCTTCTTCGTGTGAGCAATCATGTTGACCCCAGTTACTATGGGGACAGTCCATCAGAGATGATTCTGTGCCTATGCAAGCCACATCGTCCAGCAAGATGAAACCTTGGCCTGGCGCAAATTCATCCTTTGATGCCAGCCTGGCAGGACCACTGAAGAAAAAGAAAGAAAGAAAGAAAGAAAGAAAGAAAGAAAGAAAGAAAGAAAGAAAGAAAGAAAGAAAGAAAGAAAGAAGCCTTTGTGCTTAGAACCTCCTTCAGAGACTAACCACTCTCACCAATAAGAATTTATTCTTTGGGAAGAAGTGCATAAACCCAATTTAAAGAAGAAACATATTTGTAAAGTGAAGGTGCTTCTCTGCATGAGCTCATTCTCAAGACATTAGAAAGTTTCTCAAACTTAGCAGCTTTAAAATGTGTGGACTTCAACTCCCAATTCCCCAGTCAGACTGATTGCTGGGGAATTCTGGGAGTTAAAGTCTACACATCTTTAAATTGCCAGGGTTGTAGACATTTTACATACATTAAATAAACACTGATATAAAGAACACAGTGGCATAATTCAAATATAGAAGATGTTACAAAACATCCTTCAGGATCCTGCAAACACATACTGTACACATGAGCTGGTAGAATAACATAATAACAGAATATCAGAGTTGGAAGGGACCTTGGAGGTCTTTTAGTCCAACACCCTGCTCACACATACAAGCAATATGATAGTTACAAAAAGCATTTTATGGTTTAATTCATTTTAATAAATCAGTGGAACTTCTAGGTGGAACTGCTTGAATTAAATATAACAGAATCATTTATTTAATCTCCTGCATATATTATTTTTATAAATAATTCAAAGTGGCGAACATACCTAAGACCCTTTCCTCCTCCTATTTTCCCCACAACAACCCTGCAAAATGGTTGAGTTAAGAGAAAGTGATTAGTCCAGGCCACTCAGCCAGCTTCCATCCCTAAGGTGGGACTAGAACTCACAGGCTCTTGATTTCTAGCTTGGGACCTTCTTCACTAGATCAAACTGGATCTCTTTTAACATTTTTCCTTTAGTCCTCTCATCTCTCCTTTTTTCCAATCTTTTCCTCTTTTTTCTAATACTGGGAAGTGCAGACATTTTACATACATTAAATAAACACTGATATAAAGAACACTGTGGCATAATTCAGATATTGCATCCTGTTATAGTCAAGACATTTATGACCACTGAAACAGAATACACAGCTGAAATTAATTTGCAAACAGTGACATTTTGACAGTTGACGATTGTCTGTTCTCACTTACTTGAAGCCCAGCTGTCTGCAAGCAACCTGAGCATTGATTCCTGTCTTCCAGCCATCATCACAAATACATCCCCATCTTCCATTGTGGTAGATCTCTACCCTTCCTTCACTTGGATGGAGGCCTCCGGTCAATCGGATTGTTCCTTCTGCTTTGTTGCAAGAGATGGAAACCAAAAAAGACAGCAAAAAACAACAACAACCCTAAAACTTTCTTTCTATACCATTTTCAGAAAAAGTGGTTGTAAAGGCAGCCTTCAAACCTGATATGTATTTGGTAGAGTAGTTACCTACAAAGGGATCACAAATAACCCCAGCATCTTCAATATGGTCACAGTTGTGCTTCCCCCAATCGCTCTTCTTGCACTGGTCCAATGAAAGCTCATTGCCTGAGCACTCCACTTCATCCAGCAGGATTGAGCCTGAGCCCTTCCCAAAGTGAGCCCAAGACACAGCTCTTGAGAATCCACTGGGAGGAAGCGAAAAACACATAGCGTAAGAACTGATGAACAGGAAAGAAAGCACTGCTTTGAACAAGATGCAAGAGATCACAGTCTTGCCCTCTTAAGTGCCCTCATTCAAAGAAATTACCTGAGATCCAAGTGTCTGCAAACCACTTCAGCATCCTTGTCATCCCACTGATCATCACAGATGGTGCCCCAATGGCCATCATGGTAAATTTCTACTCGACCCTCAAAATTTTTTGTGCCTCCTACCAGGCGAAGTGGAGATCCTACAGCTGCTTATCAAAAAGAACAAGGATAATAATGAAACACAATCCAGCATAATCCCAATGTTTACACAAAATAGATCCTTTCAACTACTACCACAAATATTTTTCTTGACAATATAAATTGTATTTCTTTGAATATACACCAGTTTGATATACACCAGTCAACATTTTAGGGGATAGGAGGGCACTCGCATACCCTTCACAAGGTCAATGTACTCATTCCTTCTGAGGAGCACACCACTCAGGGGTGAAATTCTACCAGTTTAGGCATACTGGCAGTAAAAAATGCTTTTAAAAAGAAAAAAAAAGGTTCTGACGATCGTGCCGCACAGCTGTGATCGTCAGAACCTTTTAAAAACTTTTTTAAAACATTGTTTTACTACCGGTTCGAGCAAATATATAGTAAAAAATGCTTTTAAAAAGTAAAAAAAAAAAAGTTGGCCATGCCCACCCAGTCACATGACAACCCCCCCTCTCACACCAAGCCATGCCCACCAAGCCACGCCCACAGAATCGGTAGCAACAAATTTTACATTTCACCACTGCCACCACTCCTAAACAATTATTTTATTTACCTAGATTCTGGACAAAGGAAACCTAAACAAAATAGCAAAAGATTCTGAGCAAAAAATGTGTGTTCGTGCAATCTGGAATTGCTTATTAGCAATTAAACATTTAGAATTCATTATTTGTCTCATGTACAATTTCCCCAAATTTCTTGGAAGCTATAAACTTTTGGACCAGAGCTCCTATGAAAAGTTTCAAAACTTGTTTTCTAATTTTATCTTATCCTGTTAATTTTAATGTTTTTTATTTATGACTTTATTGTAAGCCGCCCAAAGTTGTTTTAGATAATGAGATAGGTGGCATATAAATTTAATAAACAAATAAATAAATCTTGTCTTGAGTATGTGATACCATATGATTTTTTCGACCTGAAATATACTATGGTGAGATCCAGAACAGTACATAACATGATCATTGAAACTTAAAACTGTGCTGTTTCTCCAGTGACAGTACACAAAGATGGTATTGGTCTTCAAACAGCAGATTCATTTCTTCCATTCTTTCGTTCATTACAGTGCTTTATGCTCAGGATCAACATGCAGGAGCACACAGTCAAGAATGTGGTTATAAACCTATGATGAAGCCCTGTCCCCTTACATGCCTTCTGACATGCATGAAAGGGGAGGGAGCTTTGACCAACTTATCTTGGATACCAACTTGACCTGTCTCCCTCACAGATATCTGTAGAGCAGCACAGAGGTGATCTTGGAGAAGAGCAGTGGCAGCCATTAGTAAAATGTAAGCTTAATCTTGGATAACAAAGAGTGAAAAGAACTCCAACCTTGCTTTGCTTTGATTCTCTTTCAGAATCCTTGAAGAATCTTCTCAAAGGGTTGACAATGCCGCTTTACCAAACAACATTATTTTGTAGTTTTGCTTCCACGCAGCAAAACTTCCAGGATTATTGCCTTTCTACTTTGCTAAAAGAAATGGAATCTACCGGTATGTGTTTGTCCTCAAGTGTACCTTGAGATGATCCACAAGTGGCTCCTGCAGTTCCCTGGATACAAGCTCTGAATATTTCCTGGTAACTGCACTGGGACAGCATCTTCTCATCACCACGACAGTTTGCAGACTGAAGATGTAAGGGTAACAGCTCTGGACTGGAAAGACGCTGTCTTAGGGCTGTGCCAGTTTCACTATCCAAAAGCAGAAAGTGCACTGACTCCACAGACAATAATAGGTCATGTTAAGATACAGCTTTCTTTCATTATATAGATATATATATCAAAAAAGTTGAGTTCTACTATTTCTTTAGTTTTTCAATTTTCAAGAAAGTTAATTTCTCTTGAGAAAAACAGGTGGCTCAATCCAATGACGTGTTTCTTACCTGAGCCCCAGTTGTTGGCATACCACACTGGCATCCAAGTCAGTCCACTCATCATCACAGATCATGCCCCACAGCCCTTTGTAGTATATTTCCACCCTGCCACTTTCCGTAAGTCGCACTGAATCTGTCAGGGCAAAGAGACCAAAAGAATCAGATCAACAGAATCTGCAGAAGGTTGCATCATGTCTTTCTCAAATGAGGCCTCTTTCTTCAGCTGTCATAGAAGATGGAGGAAATTCCTCAGGGTTTGGGAGGGTACACATTTATCACAGATTTTTATTAATGTTTTCTATGCAATGAAAAGAGGAACTGTTGACTGTTGACTGCTGACTGTTGCAAAGGAAAATGAGTGCTAGCTTGTTTCTATCAGTAATAAACCACAATGTGAGAATTCTTTTTTTTATTTATAAACTTTATTAAAACACACATACAACACATAAAAAAATTTACATAACATGCAACATGTTATTGAATAACATGTTATTCAATGTTGAATAACAATAATTTATGTGAATAAATTATTCTTTTGAAGCATTGTTTCGTAGTGGTTCTTCACCTGATACAATTGTGATTTTTCCCCTTATTCTTGGCCTAGTGGGTTTTTTTTCCCTTTCTCCCCCCCCCCCCGGCCTTCTCTTTTTTTCCCCCTTAGAATTCCCCTCTTAACAATCTATATATTTAGATTATACCATTATTTTTGAATTTCTCTGTTAGTGTTTGTGTGCCCTTAAGAAATTATTTATATATGTATTTACATCTTTATTCTATCTTTCTTGCGTCTATGTTTCTTTAGTAGTGGCATTATGCCATTGGTACCATTTGTTCCATATTTTGTAGTACTCTGTTTCTTCTTTTTCCTTAATCTCTTTTGTTAGTCTGTCCATTTCAGTGCATTGTGTGATTTTATCTTTTAACTCTTCTTCCATTGGGATTTTCTCTTGTTTCTAATTTTTTGCGTATATTGTCCAAGCTGCTGTTAGGATATGTATCATCAGGTATTTTATTTCTTTAGGGTATGTTTTCATTAATATTCCTAGAAGGAAGCCTTCTGGTTTCTTCTCTATTTGTAGCTTTGTTATTTGTTCCAACCATTTCTTAATGGTGGACCAAAATTTCTTTTCTGCCGGGCATGTCCACCATAGATGATAAAAGGTGCCTTGGGATTTTTTGCATTTCCAACATAATGAATTGTTTTTCAGATGGATTTTTGCCAGTCTAGTTGGCGACATATGCCACCTATAAAACATCTTCAGCTTGTTTTCCTTATATGCCACTGCTAGAGTTAGTTTTGAATTCACTTGCCATATTTTTTCCCGCTTTTCCAAGTCTACTGTATGTTTGAAGTTTTGCATCCACTTAATCATCGTACTCTTGACTGTTTCCTCCTCCATCTTGTATCTTAGCAGAAATTTATAAATTTTACTAATTAATTTCTCTTCTGAGTCTAATATAATTTTATCTAACTCTTGTTTCTCTCTGTAAATTTTGTAAATTTTTATGTGTTCCTTATGTTTAGATTGGATCTGTGTGAAAGTCCACCAGTCAATTTCTCTTTTTAGGTCTGTTTCCAATTGTTGTTTGGTTTTCAATTTCCCTTGATGGTTAATTAAGTCTTTGTATCTGATTATATTTTTAGGTTCTGTTAAATTTGGATGTCTTATCGCTTCTGAAGGTGAGAGCCAAATCGGAATTTTTTAATTTTTAGCCAGATTAGTAATATTGCATTCCTAATTATGTGTCTTTTAAGATAGATGTGTGTTTTATATCTTTCATCCCATAAAAAGGAATGCCACCCCACTTGTAGGTCGTGTCCTTCGATCGTTAATATCCTGCTATTTTTTAATTCCATCCAGTCCTTTACCCATAGTAGCACCGCCGATTGATAGTAGAGTTCCAAATCCGGAAATGCTGTTCCTCCTCTATCCTTTGTATCTTAACTTTGTAACTTAAATTTAATTCGTGGTCGCTTCCCCTGCCATATGAATTTGGAGATTATTTTATTTAGTGTTTCAACAAAAAATTTCTCTAATTTTATTGGGGTGACCTGAAATAGATATAACAGTTTTGGTAAGATAATCATTTTAATAGTAGAAATTCTTCCCATTAGTGAGATCTGTAAGTTTCTCCAGTTATCTAAATCTTTTTTTATCTTTACTATTAATTTGTCGTAATTGTTTTCTTTTATTGACGAGTTTCCTGGTGACAGCCAGATCCCTAAGTATTTTATTTTCTTCGTTATTTGAATTTGTATGCTGTTCTCCAATTCTTTTTCTTGATTCTTCGTGAGATTTTTTATAATTAATTTTAATTTATCTCTATTTATTTTTAGTCCAGTCACTTCTCCAAATTCCTCTATTTTTTAAAACAATTTTGGTGCTACTTCTGTTGGCTCTTCTATTATAAATACAAGTTCATCAGTGAAAGCCTGCACCTTGTATTCTTCTCGTCTTATTTTTAGCCCTTTAATTTCCTGATCTTCCCTCACTTTTTTTAACAGGATCTCTAATGTTAAAATGTATAATAGTGGAGAAAGTGGGCTGCCTTGTCTAACTCCTTTTGTTATATCAAATTGGTCTGTCATGTTGTCATTCGTAAGTACTCTTGCTGTTGGTTTTGTGTAAATTTCTCCTATAATTTTTTCAAATTTTGTTCCAAATCGCCAGTTAAAAATTTCCAGTTTAGATTATTAAATGCTTTTTGGGCATCAAGGAAAACCAGTGAAGCTTGTTTCTCCGGATGTGTTTCGTAGTATTCGAGTGCATTTATTATTATCCTCATATTGTTCTTAATTTGGCAGCCCGGCAGAAATCCATTTTGGTGCAGATGTATATAGTTACTCAGAACTTTTTTTATTCTTTCGGCTATAATTATTGCAAATATTTTATAATCTGTGTTCAATAACGATATTGGTCTGTAATTCTGAATTAGTTGATGATCCGTGTCCTCTTTGGGTATGATTGTGATTATTGCCTCCGTCCAGGTTAACGGGATTTTTGTCTTCTTCAGAGCCTCATTGTATACCTCTAACATAGTTTCTCCAATTGTTTCTTGTATGGTTTTATATAGTTCCGTCGGTAGCCCATTTGGTCCCGGTGTTTTATTATTTTTTTGCTTTTTCAGTGCAGATTCCAATTCCATCCTAGTTATTGGCCTATTTAGCATTTCCCTTTGTTCATCTGTGATTACTGACATTTCTGATTTTTTTAATATATTGTTTTATTTTTTCTTCCTCTACTACTTCTTGTTTATATAAATTTGCATAAAATGTCTGAATAATTTCTTTTTTCGCCTCTCTACTGTATTGAGTTTCCCCTTTTTCATCTCTAAGTTGGTGGATCATTCTTTTATCTTTATCTTTTTTCAATCTGTTTTGTTTGCAAACTCAAAGTAATTCTGTTTGGCCATTTTTATTTTCTGTGCTAATTCTTTTTGGTTTATCAGATTTAAATTATGTTTAATTATTTTCCATTCCTCTTTAATTTTTTTATTTTGGGGATATTGTTGTAATTTATATTCTATGTTTTTTAATTTGTCAAGTAATTTATCTGTTGTTTCCTCTCTTTATTTTTTCTCCCTATATATGCAATAGTCAAGCCTCTTATATATGCTTTTGCCATGTCCCAAGTATTCTGTAGGGAAATATCCTCTTTTTTGTTTGTTTTAAAAAATAATTCTAATTCCTTTTCTAACATATGTTTAAATTCTTTTTATTTACATATCGTTTGATTCATTGTCCATCTCCTAAATCTTTTTTTCCCTTTCCAATTTATAAGAATTGGGTTATGGTCTGCCCATTGATTTACTTCTATCTCTATTTTCTCCACCCCAGTTCTAATATTTGCAGTCATCCAGGCCACGTCAATCCTGGACCAGAATTGGTGGGGATAGGAATAAAAAGTGAATTGGTTCTCATCTTCATGTGTTTCCCTCCAGACATCTCTCAAATTTATTTCCATGGCCATGTCAAAAAATTCTTTTGGGAGTGTTTCTTTTTTACTCTTATTCTTTTTGCCACTTTTGTAATCTTTTTTCACGTCTACTATCACATTGTCATCTCCAATTAGACAAATATCTTCGTATATATATATTAATTTGATTTATATGCCGCCCTTCTCCGGAGACTCAGGGCAGCTTACAATGCGTTAAGCAATAGCCTTCATACTTTTGTATATTTATACAAAGTCAGCTTATTGCCCCCACGAACTGGGTCCTCATTACTAATATTGCTATTAGTAATATTTTCCTGTTTTCTAATGTTAACTCAAGCATCACCGTTCTGCCTTCCTCGTCTGCATACAGTAATTTTGAATCTATCCTTTCTTTTATGTAAACCACTACTCCTCTTTTCTTTTTTTGAATCAGAGATGTATATAATTTTCTTAATTTTGGATTTTCTAATATTTCTTGATACCTTTTTTTGATGTGTACTTCCTGAAGGAATATCACATCTGCTCCTAATTTTCGTAATTTTGTAAATGTTTGAGATCTTTTTTTTCGGTGCATTTAATCCATTTATATTTACAGAAAAAAGTTTTATTGCCTCTACCATTTCCTAGTGTAGTTGTTTTTTGGTGTGTCTTGTTTCCATCCGTATTTTTGTTCTTGCACCTTCTCTTTCCTCTCTTTCTTTCTCTTGAGTTCTCCTTACTTCTTTCTCTTGCATCACTTCTGTTTGTTCTTCTTCCTGGCTTCTACTTTCTGTTTCTTCTTTGCTTTCCTGTTCCTCTTCCTGGTTAAAGTGCACGCTATAAAATTCCCTTGCTTTTTCTGGTGTGTCTATTTTATATTTTTAATCTTCCCAGGTGACCAGGATCCCTTCCGGAGTTAACCATCTAAACATTATTTTATATCTGTTCAGTTGGGTTGTTAGAAACTGGTATTGTTGACGTTGGTTTCTGATTCTTCTGGGTATTTGTTTTAAGACTGTGATTTCTTTTCCTTTATATGATAGCAACCCTTCCCTAGACTTTCTGTATACCTCATCTCTAATTGATCATTTTGAGAAGCTAACATGTACTTCTCTCACCAAGTGGTGCCTCCTTATATAATTTGTATGAACACGGTATGTTTCATCCAATTGTCCTTTTATTTCTAGGTGGTTTTTTTGTATTATTTCTGATACTATCTCTGCCATTTTTTCTCCCAAGTCTTCATCTTTTTCTTCTGTTATATTTTGAAAACGGAGAAAATATGAGGCTTTCTCCATCTCAACCATTGATATTGAATCAGATAGTTCCTTATTTAATTGAGAAGCTTTTTGCTCCATTGCTTCTACTTTTGTCTCTATTTGGTCTATTTTTGACTCTGCTTTTCTAATTCTTTGTTCATTTTCTGTTATTGATTGTTGTATATCTCCAATTTTGTCATTCATATTTTTAATATCCTCCTTAACTTCTCCAATTTTGTTTTTAATCGCTGCATGGAGTGTTCTCATTTCTTCATGGTTTTCTGCCATTTTTTCTTGTGCTTTTAATAATGTTTCCTGGATCATTGAAAACATGCTTTGCATGGTGCTTTGCATGGTGTTTAATGTCAGTTCCGGTTTTTCTTTCTCCTTTTCTTTACCCACCATGCTATCTAAAGTTTTTTGTTGTAATGGTGATGCCACTATTGCTGTGGTGTTTACAGCTGGTTTTTTTTCTCTGTTTTCATTATGGTAGATATTGTTGACATTTTCAATGCTTATGTAAAACTTTCCCACACTAACATATAATTCTTATTTGCTAATTTTCCTTCCTCTGTCTCCACACACCTTTATTACTTCTATAGATATAAGTTTTCCACACTCTAGTCACACTATCCTTAATTATTAATCAGTTAATAATACTTAATTATTATTTTACAAGTTTCTACTTCTTATTTACAGTATTTTCAATCAATCAATCAATCCAAATTTGAAAAGGGGGAAGGTGAATGAATTCATTCACCTTCCCCCTTTTCAAATTTTGCAAATTCACAATACCATATTTATTTCTAGGTTATAGTATAATTTCCGTATCCCCCCCAAATTTTTCTTTACTTTACTGATTATATGATATATAAATATACAATTTATTAAGTATAAAAATAAAAGAATTTTTTCCCCCCTTTGCTTAGTAGTACTTAATGTTTCTTCTCCAGTCTCATCTGTGGCTGCTTGTACATTGTTTAGGAAACAGGTTCTTGGCTCCCTGCTCTGCATATGATTGCTGACCTTGGCTAGCTGAAGCTTCTCACAAAGCTCAGCTGGGCTTCCCACTCCTCCTCCCCAGCACCATCATTGCTAATGTCAGACTTTCAGCTCATGAAGGAGAGATGCAGCCATTCTCTTCCCATCAACTTCATCAGTTTCAGTTTCCTCCCTCCCTCTGTCTCCCTCCCCACCCCCATAGTTCATGCAGGCTGTCAACTCTGACAGATAGCTGCTCTAGCCCAGTATTTTCTTAACCTTGGCAAATTTAAAATGTGTGGATTTCAACTTCCAGAATTCCTCAGCCAGCAAAGGAGTTGAAGTCCACCCATCTCAAAGTTGCTAAGGTTGAGAAACCTGCTCTTCATGGCCTGCCTTGTCATCTGGCTGGTGGTTCTCACTTCACCACCTACCTTTTAGAGAATGCCTCACCTAACATCTCCCACCCTAACCAAAAACCTCAGTTACTTTATGATAATTCATCATTTTAGCCATCATCTATCTATTGCAGGATGAAGGCCTCTTCCGCATGTTTCCAACCTATACGGTCCTCAGCTTTCTTTTGCCAATTGGGCACACAATACTTGCTGATCTTGATCATCTTGTTTTAGGTCTCTTTCGTGGACGCTTTTTATCAAGTGGGATCCATTCCATGATTGCCTTGGTCCACCTGCCATCAGTTCTTCATACTATGTGATCAGCCCATTTTTAATTTTTTTTTTCCAACATCAACATAAAAAAAAAAAATTCTCAAGAATGAAGTCTTGGTCCAGTCACAAATGGGTATACTAGTTTAACAAATGAAAGCTGATAATTTTAACATAAATTCCAACATCTTAATTTAAATCTTTCTATTATCTCATCATACATCTTAATCTCCTACTAAAGCAAAGCTCATTTTTATATTCAATTATAAATTCAATTATAAATCAAAATTCAATACTGCTCTATCTAAAAAATTTTCCATTGCTCCTTTTAACATCAACATTAAACACAAAAACAGTCTAATCTATTAATCTATATATTTACCTTACAATTTTATCACCACAAATCTTAATTTCCAAATGTATACAACTCAATTTTTATTTCAATTTATTAATCAAAATTTCTTTCTATTTTTCTCGTTTTTTACACCCAATTCATCCTATCTTAATCCTAAACTTTTACACAGACATCTCAAAATTTTCCATTTCATTTTAATTATTGCCCAACATTTTCCTTTTCACCTTTTATTATTAATTACTCTTCAATGTATTCTCCTCATTCTCTTCCCTCACTCCACCTATTGTTTGGCTGATTTCCAGCATAACATATTTTGGCTGAGTTTTCAACATATTCTCCTCCATAACTCCAACTATTATTTGGCTGATTACCAGCATTTTCCATTGTTTGGGCTGATTTCCAGCCTTCTCCTCCATAACTCCACCTATTATTTGGCTGATTACCAGCATTTTCCATTGTTTTGGCTGATTTCCAGCATGCTTTATTTTGGCTGATTAACAGCATTGTCCTCCATAATTCCACCTATTATTTGGCTGATTTCCAGCATTACACTATTTTGGCTGAGTTCTCAGCATATTCTCCTCCATAACTACTATTCTGCTAACTTATTTTAAAATTTACTTTTTTAATATGTTATCTATTAATCCACTATTTCCAACTATACTGTTCCAGGGTGTATCCCCATCTATTTCTTAATATTAATCATTTCCAACATGTGTTAAATTCAATCACAATTATGACTTCCATCTGCGTACCTTAGTATATCTCTAATCATTAATAATTAATCATAATTATCATCCACCATTTTGTTATCAAATTAAAACTAAAACATGTTATATCAAATTATGCTTTTATGAAAATATCACTTTTAGTCACCTTAACTTCCCACTTCTATTTTAATTATCTTTTCTTTTTAATTTTCTATCTTTATTTTACCATAAGCACTTCTTGTTTTTATTTAAAGCTTAATTAAACTTTGAACCATTTAAACAATTAAGCATTCAAACATTGCTATCTGATTTATCTATTTTGCTTCTTCAATTCCTTATCTGTTCATAAGCATTTCAATTCAAAGTCAATACTTCCATGCTTAAAACTCTGCATATCCTTTTTAATTCTATTGTAAAGTCTGTTTCCAGTAAAATCCATCAGCTTCTCCACTTCCGTTCCTGCGCCAAACCTTTTGTTGCTGCACCAGTTAATTAAAAGTTTATTAGTCATTGTGTTTCTTCTTTCTTTGTAAAGCCATTAGAAGGCAGAATAGGAATCTCCAAAGTTCAAAAAACCATAGTTCTTTTCAAAGTAATCCACAATATGTAACGAGTCAAATAGGTTCTTTTCAGGAAGAAACAAGTTTCCGCAATCAACACTTTCACTTAGTCACAGCTTCAATCGTCATTTTGAAACATTTATGTAACAATCCATTTAATCTCTTTGTCTGGCTTTTAAAGATGGCAAATCCTTAATTATCGCTTTTCTCTTTTCCAAAAGTCAAATCCATTTAAGTTTTAACAAGTAAATTTGAATATCCAGCTCTATTTGGTTAATAAGAAATTCATTCCAATCAATCAGTGCTAAAGTAAAGTTCTTAAAGGGTCTTTAACTCCTTTCTTTATTTTACAAAATGTTCAAGCCCCTCAGATCTTCAGCCGCTAGGTAAGGCTGGGGGTCTTATTTGTAAATATTCTTATTCACACATTGTTTCTCGCCTGAGTTGGTGTCACTCACCCAGCTCCAAAGCACATCGTCCTTTTTTCCTTCCTCCTGCGCATTGCTTGTCCTGATTTGTTGCAGTATGGCTGCCATCACCCACCACTGCCATCCCCCGCCGCTGATTTAGAGGATTGCCTCCGGCTTCCAAGAAACTTGCTTTTTCCTCTCGGCTGCCCAAGGGGTCCCTCTCCTTCCTCTGTCCCTTCAGGACAGGGTAGGTCTGCAGACCTGTCAGCGGCATTTTGCCAGTCGGGGTTTTTGCGGGGCTTAACAAAGCCTCGATATTTCCCCGACTGCATCGCCATGATGCCAAACCGGAAGTCCGTGATCAGCCCATTTTTTAAATGACAATTAAAAAGGAAAAAATAATGGCCATATCACACAATTACCAAAAGGGACATTTCCATGTGTGACTCATGTAAAACAGGGGAATCCTGTTATGAATGTCATCTTCACATTTTTTAACACTGTCCTTCCCCAAGAATGCTCCTGGTCACCCAACTTCCTGATGGTTTATGAGCGGTCTAAATGCTATTCCGTTTCTTCCCTTTTCATTTTCTCCCACCGTTTCCTTTCCAGAGGGAATCCAGTGGGTTAAATATTAAGTACATTTTCTCTATAACACTGTCTTCTGTTTAGATTTCTGGTAATCCAATCTCCATTCCAGAAAACTTGAATTCTCAATCCAGGTGCAAGCCCGGTTTAAATCAAGTTGCTCCTTCTATTTTTAAAAACATTCCTAACATTTTTAAGGCCTCATTTTATAGTGATTAATGCCACCCCAATTTTCACCTGTAATGCTTACCCTGGCTACAGTCACAATTTGCCCAGCCAGTTGCTCCTGAAATGAGTTGGTAGAAGCACCAAGGTGTGGGTCCCCCATCTGGATTCCTGCAGTAGTTGTGGTTTCCTAGTCCCCGATTTGGATACTGCTGAATGTAATCAGGGAAATCTGACCAGTTTAAGCAAACTGACCCAGAGAGGGTTGTGGTGAGGCTTCCATTGTAGTATCCAGAAGGCTCCATATCACAAAGAGCAAATGCTGAAAGCGGAAGAGAAGGTTCATGTTTAGTTTGATTATCAGCTTGCATAGCATCTCTGATGGCAAGTTATCTTTTGTTTCCCTCTGAAAGTAGTGCTGAGCCAGAAAACAGCCATATTTTTTGTGACAGGATTTTATTAGGCAAAACAGCAGCACCTGAAGTCTTTCTCTCTTTTTCCTGCCTCTTCTGGCTAAATTCTCTTGAAATGGAAAAGCCATGATAGAATATTGCTGCAGAATTGTCATTTAGGATATGTAACATTTTATCACTGGACAAGTAGATGTATTTCTAAGGCACTGGACTGTTAAATTCCTTAATCTGAACACTTTATATAAATGGGTGTTTGTTTTATAAAATTTTATGTGAAAAGGGATCAGTGGAGAGCACTGAAGTTTGGCAAGTTTTCTGTAATCATTTAGCATGCATCTGTCAACACCTGAGAACAGAGGAGGAGGAGGAGGAAAGCTTAATTGATGCCAGTTAAAATTTGGGTTAAAATAGGTCCGTCATTCTAGCTTCATATTTGCTTTGAAGATTGATGTGGAAATTTCAGAATGCTGAACCTTGGTCTCAATACAAGATTCTCTTGGTCACGTCATGTATCACACAAAACCCAGACAATATGTTGATGACAATCACAGAGCCATTTAATGGAAAAATGATCTTCAGTGATATAAAAATATTTATTTGATAGTAATAGAAACATCATCACTTAGATTCTTACCTGCATTCTGCAATTGATTCTGATTGGGCTGGGATCCTAAGACAGACTGAGGCTGGATAAGGCAGAAGAAAGAACAAAAGCAAACAGATTATCACCCCATTACATAGAAATTGAACGGATGATCAAAATTTCTCTTAAAAGAGCACTTTTTATATAGCACAAAGGAGGTAGGGTTTTTGAGTCTAGAAATCCCATTACTTTTGTGGGCTGCTGCTCAAGCTTCACCTCGTTGAAGGGTTTGGCTGAGACTCAGCTGGTATCCTGGACACCAAGTACAATTCTTGTGTTAATGTAAATGATATGCTAACCCCTCCTTGAGCTATTCTTGAGGCAATTTATAAGAGAGAATTGCAGTCCAAAATATGTCTCTGAACACCCAGAGCTTGTATAAAAGCCTCCAGGACATATTAGAGAAAGAGAGCCTGTACAAATTGATTTCTCAAAACCACCAATCAAAATGTCATTATTTTATTGCAGGGGTTTCCATAGGGAAGGGTCAGAAAGTCAAGATGGGTCCACACATATGCGTGCCTCCATTTATAACCTCCAAAATGAAGAGAATTAAAAGATTCTAAAGGATCCAATTCTCTAATCATTCTGGAACACATTTGTTTGTTTATTAAATATATATGTTACCCATCTCACTATCAGGTGACTCTAGGCAGCTTACCACACAGTAAAATACCAGTAGTGTTACCTAGTGGTACTGTTACCAGTAGTAACAGTGTCATTGGAGAGAACAATCCAGTGGTGGAATTCAAATAATTTAACAACTGGTTCTCTGAACTACTGACCAGTTGGGTAGGTGTGGATGGGTGGCCATGTTACTGGGTGGGTGTGGCCATCACTCACTCACTCACTCATCACTCATGTCAAGGGACGCTTTGCCTCGCCCAGCCTCTTCATGACCGTGGGGATACTGCAACAGTTGTAAGTGTACATGCCACAGATATCTAAATAAACTTCAAGCCTGGTGCCATGTTACTAACCCTTATTATCATGAGAGAAAACTAAAATGAATGGAAGAATCCACACCCCTACCTCCTTTTAAAAAAAATCTTACTATCAGTGAGCAATCATGTGTCTTGGCCACGCCAAAGTAATAAAAGAGATTTCTGTCCCAAAGGTGCTTTTTCAAGAGAAAGTTCACATGCCCCTAGAAAGGCAGTAAAAAAATCAGACTGAGTGCCAAGCTTGCATCCTGCCTCTTGGAAGTACACCCCAAAAATACACCCCAAGCAGTGTAAAAAGCTTTTAAAAAAGCCAAACCCCTAATTAAAGTACCAGCAAATAAACAAACAAACAACAACAATAACAAAACTCCAGCGAAACGGCTTTGGCTAGGCTAGTCTGGGCATACTGCCAAGAACCATTAGCTGTTACAATGTTACAAAGCTTAACCTGAGAGGCAGTTTCTGTCATTTGCATTAAATATTTGAACCAATTTATTTTGGCTTTACTCTGGTGCATTTGAAATTATACAAATGGTGATACCGGTATTTCCTTTTGCACTTCTAGTGCTGCAGCTGAGGTCAGACTGTTTTTCTCCAGCAAGCCTTTCAATACTGTTGCTACTGATGTTGTGTTTCTGTAGCATTTTGCCAAAGCACAATTCTTTCACAGGTTTTTAAAGTCCAACAGAATTAACAACTTCCTACAATCAGCTCAATTTTATATTTGCATATGCATCAAACACATAGTACATATCGTATTAATTAAACATGCAGAATGGAGAGGAGCAGAACACTCATTAAATGATGCTCTTTGCACTTTCTCCATGATCATCTAAAGAGATGATCCCTCCAAGCTCAATGGAAGTAAAGATGATCATGGACTGACTTTGAACTGCTTCTGTGGGATTGGACAGTAGAAACAGTTGTGGGGTAGAAGTACTTGGGCTACCAATTCTGACCTATGAATATTTTGGATGACCATTAGATTTTAGCAAAGAGTTAGGATTTTTCTACACCACTTTACTGCCATCGAGTGGTTCACTGGAGGTTTGCAGTTTAGATCTGTTTGTCCTAATTGTAGCAGGAATGACAGAACCTGGTAGTGGAGTTGAGAGATCAGCCTAGACCCGTGATGGAGAACCTATGGCACGGGTGCCACAAGTGGCACATGGAGCCATACTGGTGGGCACGCGAGTGTTGTCCTAGCTCAGTTTCAGTGCGCCTGTGTGCACCAGCCAACTGATTTTCAGGCTTTCCAGTCCCACCGGAAATCGGGAAACTGGCTGTTTCCGGCCACTGGAAGGGCTCCGGGGGGGATGGGGAAGGCTGTTTTTGCCCTCCCCAGACTCCTAGAAAGCCTCTGGAGCCTAGGGAGGGGGAAAAATGGGCCTACCGGGCCCACCGTGCCATCACGTACCAAAAGCGGGGGGGAAGTGTGTGTGTGGGGGTCACGTGCACATGTGCAGGAGGACAGGGCGCATTGAATAATGGATGTAGGCACACGCACCTGCGACCCCCCCCCACGCTCCTCCCACCCCCGCTTTTGGCACATGGCAGCAAAAAGGTTAGCCATCACTGGCCTAGACTTTCTATGTACTGCAAGTGAACTTAGTCCAACCCACCTTGAATTCCATTGACCCTTATATAACCACAAGCAGGTGCTAACTGTTAGTTGAGAAGATTTCTCTGCATAGGCATGATTAGCAATAAATCAGTTTAACTGGACCTTCACGCGTGGACCTGAACTTTCATGCCTGACAAATAAATATACCCTAACTATGTTTCTTAAAGGTGGTCTGAAGAGACCTGAGGGTCCCTAAGACCACCCAGGAGTCCAAAAAATCAAAATTATTTGCCAGATTTTGAAGATATTTGCAAAAAAGTAAAACAATTTCATACTTCTCATTATTGTTTTTTATTTGTTAAAATTTATAGGTTTTTTTCATGAAATGCATTTCATTTGTGTTAATATCTAATGTCTTTAACATTGTTATGTTTACAAGATTCAGTAAATATTCTACAAATGCATGTTTTAATTTTTAATGTGATAAATATAGATAAACATGACCCATATAAACAAAAGCTCTTTTGGGGTCCTCCAGCATTTTTAAAAATGTAAAAGAGTTCTGAAAACAAAAAGTTTAAGAAACTGTCCTAGGTGATTTTTTAAAAAAGCTTTACCATGTCTATTATGAACCTACACTTTTCTGTACCTACAGAAAAACACTTTTATTTTGGCAATACTCCATTTTGGAGCCAAAGATGTTTTGAAAATGATTAAGATTTTCTCCTAAATTAATCCTAATCCTGTACTTTACCTGAAATATACTCCCCTCCCGAAGAATGAAATATTTTGGGGAATATTAAAAGAGGCAGAATATTATATTTCCCCCAAGGAGAAATGGAGAAAATTTTTAACAAAAGCAGAAAGCAACCTCCAACAGCCTCCAAATGCCTAAAGCCTTTAGAGACGGAAATTTTATGCCTATTAAGAAATCAGGACCAATCTATTCATAAACAAAACATCTTCAGCTCCAGGTGATGGGATTAAGAAGGACAGGACATGACCAGTGATGGGATTCAAAAATTTTTACTACTGGTTCTGTGGGCATGGTTTGGTGGGCGTGGCTAGGTGGGCGTGGCAGGGGAAGAATACTGTAAAATCTCCATTCCCACCCCACTCCAGGGGAAGGTTACTGCAAAATCCCCATTTTCTCCTGTTCAGCTGGGACTTGGGAGGCAGAGAATAGATGGGGCCGGGTTCTATGAACTACTAAAAATTTCCGCTATCGGTTCTCCAGAACTGGTCAGAACCTGCTGCATACCACCTTTGAACATGAACCTTAGGACATACCATTAACCCACCACCAATCAAATAATGACAGTGCACAAAGCAAACCTCAAAATTACAAAATATTGTAAATTGTATAAAAATCCTTGCGCTCATCAAGCTAATTTGTCAGGGGTCCCAGAACCATATGCTGGATCTGCTCATCAATGAATGGAATCCTTCTTTCCAATCAGCCTCCATTTTATTTCTAGCGCCTTCCTCCCTGCTTGGAACTGAACTGATGGAGTTTTCTTCCAACAATACTGTAACTGGGAATTAGAGCAGTGTATGAAGTGTTAATTCTTAATTAATACTATACTGTTCAATGAGAGCTAACAAAGATGTATGTTACAGTAATCAATAATATTTGAGCTTTCTAGATTATTTCAGTTACAATCCTTTTAAAATAATTATTCTTGAATTTGTAATAAAGATATCTAATTAACTGCACTATGTTGTGCATCTAAATAGACTTTAGCCAAGTCAAACTGATCTGCAACCAGTTAATATTGCTAAAACCAGCAGTGAAATCCACTTACTTTCCTACCAGTTTGGGAACGAGAGCGTGCAGGAGCGTGTCCGCACCTCTTATGCGCATAACCTTCTGTGAATGCACAGAGGGTAAAAAACGGGACGTAATGATGTCCTAGTGGGTGGGCGAAGCCTCCCGTCACTACCAGTTCTCTTGAGCTGGATAGATCTGGCCGGATTTCACCACTGGTCAAAACCCAACAAAAACATTTTTTACACCCCTTCTCTTGCAGACTATGACTTCAGCATAACTTGGAGGGAGAATTTGTAAGCAACTCTGAGCTGATGGTCAAGTTGAGGACATTATTCACTACTGCTGCACCATTTATGATGAAATCAGGATTAAATTTTTGACAGTAGCTGAATTCAAGGAATTGGACCTTAAATGGTTGAATTACAGTATCTTTTTGGAGGGTGTGTTTCCAGCTATTAATGGTCAAGCTGCTATAATTGCTGTATTGTCATTTAAAGTTAGAAAGGGAATTTTAAACTATTAATTCTAGTCCTGACTTTATTTTGTTTCATATCTAACACATTTTAATTATACCGAACACATTTTAATTACCTTATTTTATTTGTTATTTTGTTGCATTTTATTGCAATACTGTGTAGTGATCTATTAATGCAAATTCAGAAAATATATCATAAAGTGTTCTTTTTACGTTTTGTTTCATATATGAATTGTTATTAATTAAATTAGACTTTCCAGCTTTCAATACTATAATATAATATAACACTGAAAACCACTTAATATTAGCACTTCTTTTTCATCATTACATTGCTGGCACAATTACTATTTTGATTAAAGTATAAAAATATACTGCATATTTAAAAATCATTAAGTAAAAATCGTTCAAGTTCTGATATTCCTCCTTCATTAACATTGCCCATTCACTTGCAATTTCTGCCCTAGATTCCACAGGGAAGCCGAAAGGACATCCTCATGCATTTTTACAGATATACACAAACAGACAGTGCCTACAAATATACTGTCCTCTACTGTGCTGCCACAGAAAAAGGTTTTTTTTAAAAATTCTGAATAAGTAAATTGAACAGAGTGCCAAGGTACAAAACTACCTTTAAAGCTACAAATGTAATATCTTTAAATTCCAGTCTTAAGAAAAAATAAAAAAGTTTATTAAAAAAAATCTTAAAACATCTTGATGCTTATGAGAAGGAACAGTGCTACGGAAGATCAATCCTTTCTGAAGTTTGCATGACTAATTTGCTTTTTTTTGTCCAAATTGATTACTCCCATTCAAGCAAACGAAGGACAAAAGAAAGATCAAAGTAAGGATGCTGATGTCATCTGGACACTCCATGAAATTGCTCTAAAGAACCATGCATGCTGCATGTTAAAAGGTCTGTCTGGAAGCAGCTGAAGAGGTGGGAAGGGATTTATGACTTGGCTTTCGCTGACGACCTTGTATTCTGCATAGAAGATCCACTGGAGACACAAATAAAATTAATGGAGGAAATTGAGAAATTTGGCAAGGTGGCAGGGCTAAAAATTAACAAAAACAAAACCAAAATTCTAACTAAAAACTTAAATATAAAGCAAACAGAAAAATTAGAACAACAATCGGGACTACAAATAGTAAAAAAAATAAAATACCTAGGCATAAATTTGACAACTAGAAATATAGCAATCAAAGACAATAATTATGGAGAACTAATTCAACAAGTCAAAAAAGATCTAGAGAGATGGGGGAATTTAAAACTATCACTACTAGGACGAATAGCGGCGATAAAGATGAACATACTTCCAAGGATCCTCTACCTGTTTCAAACTATTCCAATAAGACTAGAAAAAACTTTTTTCACAAATTTGAATAAACTAACAGCAAAATTTATATAGGAAGGAAAAAAACCAAGGATAAATTTAAAAACACTACAAGACAACAGATTAAGAGGAGGTTTTGGCCTACCGGCCTGGGAACTATATTACAGAGCCACAAGCATAATGTGGATCAAGGATTGGGTCAACTTGGACAATCAAAGGGTACTGAAATTAGAAGGACACGATTTATTAAAAGGTTGGCATGCTTACTTATGGAATACAGGAAACAAAACATACAAACATTTTAAAAATCACATAATAAGAAATTCTTTAATCATAACATGGATAGAAATAAAACGTAAACATTACACAAAAGTCCCAGGATGGCTATCTACACTCGAGGCAACAACACATCTGAGCATAATGTACCCCAACACAGTAGCCACGCAGACAATAATAAGATACAGAGACATATTAGACAAAGACGGAAAATTTAAACCACGCGAAGAACTCAGAGATATGAACATAAAAATAGATTGGTGGCCATACTTGTTGATACAAAACAGATATAAAAAAGATAGGGAAGATGGAGGAGTCGAAATAAAGCCCAATCAACTTGACAAACTGTTAGAAACAAAAGAAGGAAAATTAGTTTCAAAGATTTATAAATACTTACTTGAATTTGACCAAGCAGAAAATATAGTCGAGGGCTAAATGATAGCCTGGGCCAGAAATATTGGAAGGAGTATAAAATTAGAAGAATGGGAAACGATCTGGACAAATAATTGTAAAATAACTAAGGCAGTAACATTTAAAGAAAATCACTATAAGATGTGGTATAGATGGCACCTGGCTCCAGCTAGATTAGCAAAAATGTACCCAAACTGTACCCCGATATGTTGGAAATGTAGACAGGCCCCAGGAACATTTTATCATCTCTGGTGGTTATGCCCAAAAATAAAAAAATTCTGGACGAAAATTCAAAAATGGATAATAGAAATAACAGAAGAAAACTTAGACTTAAAGCCCGAAATCTTTTTATTAGGTATATTTAAAAAAGAAATTAAAAAAGAAATAAAATATATTATACTACATATAATTACAGCAGCAAGAATAACCCTAGCCCAGTATTGGAAATTAGAAAAGTTGCCAACAGAAGAACAAATAATCCAAAAAATATATTGGTGCGCAGAGATGGATAGATTAACTCTTAAATTAAAAAACAAGGAAGACTCACACTACTATCAAATTTGGAATAGATGGTATACATGGATTGGAAAACAAGGGGAAAAAACAGATGATAAATACATCAAGAGATCAAAATCAGTAAAATTACACCGTCAACATAAATACATCATGGTAAATGAAGATAAATGTATATATATGATTATATATTGAATTGTTATAGATAGAAAGCTTTTGCATAGTAAATAATAGAACAAAAATAATACTGAAATGTACTTTGATTTTAGTTTGAAAAAAAATGACTTGGCTGGAGGGTCTCTCTGAGCTTGCTTTTTTAAGAGCCTGTAGTCAATGTTTTTCTTTTTGGAAATCTTCATAATATCTTTTTAAACAAAATGAATTTATCTTGTAGGGTCTTTCTCATCAAAGGGATGAAGCAATAGGAAGATATACTTAAAAGAATACTGAGTTTTGTAATTTAAGTGTTTGTAAACATATGGAGGCAGACAACAGGTTCTTCTCTCCTGCGGGTCAGTGGGAAATGGGAAGCTGCCTTTCCTGCAAGGAGAGAAGCAACCTGGAACTAAGAAGAAACTTTCTAACAATGAGGACAATCAATCAGTGGAACAAATTGGAAACTGTGGGTGCTTCATCACTGGAGGCTTTTAAGAAGGGTCTGGACAGTCACTTGTCTGAAATGGTACAGGGTCTCCTGCTTGAGCAGGCAAAATGCATCTGTAAACTAACTGTTTTTAATTATCCAAACCATCAAATTATTTGTTTGTTATTATTTGTTGTTGTTGCTGCTAGAGATCTTATGAGATTTGGTGTCTCTTGAGATTCTGATTGTATGTTTACATATTCTTAAGAATAGGAGAGGCAGTCCAGTGTCGTGATTAAAGCATCAGACTGGGAGACTATAGGTTTCAGTCCCACTTCAAGCACAAGACCAGCTGTGCCATTTCTCTAGGAAGAAGACAAGCACAAACTACTGCCAAATATATGGTCAAGAAAACTGCATGATAGTTCAAGAAGTTAACCAGAGTCAAGATAGACTCAAATGCATAAAACCAATTATGGAAATAACTTCTGAGATGAACTAGTCATATTGGGGTCAAAAGCATCATTAATTTGCAGTTGCTCCACTCCCACAAGAGTCCAGGCCCTCTTGAATTCTGTTACTCTTATTCTAGCATCAATTTGCCTTGACTGTTAGTAGATCAGATTCTTGTGTATAGGTAGCATGAAATAAACTTGATGTACTTTGAACTGAGCTCCTGTTCTGTTCCTAGTTATTTGCGCCTGACAAGGCGAATCTTTCTCAGTGCCAGACATCATAATCCCAATGATATCTACTACAGCACTCCTAACAGATGGCCATTTGGCAAAAGCCATTGTCAAACAGATCTCATCATTATTGTAATAGATTTTTCCTGATGCCTAGCCCAAATCTCCTTCCTTTTAATTTTGACCCGTTTCTTCTTGTCTTGTCTTCTGGAACAACAAAGTTTATCTCACATTTCTCATCTTCTATATCAGAATCTCATGAAGTCTCTCCAATGCTTTGTAAGTATGCTAAGGTATTAACATCTGCACTTTTACCAGCACTACACTCATGGACTACCTGTAGGAACCATTGTGGAATGGTGATCCCATGAAGTATACATATTGGATGAAGCTGCAAACATATCTTACTGTAACCATGAGCATAGACCTAATAATGCATGGTTAGTTGGCATAGCTGTACACTTTCACTAACCATCAGTAAACAAAAATAAACTCTGGCTATTGGACCATTTAAAAACCTGTAGAGGTACGGTAGGTAGAGATTTCCTAAAAAGTGCTTAAACGTCAAAAGCCGTTTCAAGAAGGAGAAGAAGAAATTATTAATAAGCCACACTATTCTTCCAATGAATGCTTAATGCTGACATTTGTTGTACATAGTTAAAGTATTAATATATCTAAAAAAATAGATCAGAAAATGAATACAGTACAAAATAAAAAAATAGATCAGAAAATGAATACAGTATGTTTGCTAGTTCTCCTTGAACAAAGAATGCAAAAGTAATTATTTCAGTTAGGGTTTGCGTTAGTGACCTAATTCTCAAGAATGGTGCATTGAAGGACAAAGGAGTATGTATTATAAATGGTTAAGTAGGATCTTTGTCCAAAGATAGCAAAGATGGCTTAATTGCCTGCATTTTTATTCTTCTTCTAGCCTATTCCTGTCCACAGGCTGAAGTCTATGTACTTGAGAGTATGTTTTGATTTTACCTTCACAAGAACCTGTGAAATAGGGTCAGTTAAAAGAAGATGAATGACCCAAAGGCCCAAAGTCACCTGCTAAACTATGGCTGGTTGGGTTCTTACATCTGCATTTTCTTGACAAAGCCCAACATCGTGACCAATGCCTTACAATATACTGGCTGTATTAGACCAAAGGAGCAGAGATGGCTTCTTTTTTTGGAGGGGCTGGAGGTAGAATTTGGCTCATTCATTTTCTTTTGGAATATATCGCAACATCTTTGCAATTATCTCTGAGTCAGCCACTGCAATCAGAGATTGTACTTTGCATTTATACTTTATAGTGAAGTTTCCATGGCCTGAAATCCCATTAAAGAAATGAATACGTTACAGCACTTAAGTTATTAAAAATTAAGTTAAAGTTATCAAATTAAAAAAGGTATAAAGTTGTCAAATATTGGTAGTACCACGAAGGAAAACGATTTAAGTCCTTGGAAGACTCTGGTCTTTAAAACATCACAAAAGTTATGTTTGATGCAGCAAACTAATATTTGATGTTTACTAATTCCAAGGCAGGTGGGTGTGAGCAACACTTTCAGCTTAGATCAACTCTTGCCATCCCTTAAATTTGGAATTTTAAGCAGGAATTTTCCACTCTCACTTTTTCATTGGAGTTTTATTTCAGTAAGTTATCCTCAATTTGTTGCTGATTGCTTTTACGAACAGCTGATTATTCTGGCAGGTTATTTTCAATGCCTACTGGTGGCTGCTGCCCTTTGCTTGATCTCCAGGAATCTCTGCTCATTGACTGCATCGCTGACTTCATGGGAAAATGAGCAAAGGGACCGAGAAATTCAATGACACCTGCATACTTGGGATGGGGGAGGATTATTTTAAACTTGGAAATGCCTTTGTAATTCTATTTCTCCGGCATATCTCATGTGGATGCATTGTTATTTAATCATCTAAATAAAGATTGCCTGCAGAAGTCAACTAAAGCACACCAATATAGCAATTTGCACAAAGAATTCATTACAAAGCATAGAAGAGACTGCCAGACTATTTGCATTCATTCAGCGAGGAGAGTCTGCATCAAATGAGGGAGTTGCTAGTGAGGAAGTCATTCCATAGTATAGCTTGCTCTAGATGCAGTAATTCAGCATTGCTGGGAAGTAACACCCTTTTTTGCAGCTTTTTCTCTTCCTGGATGCATAGGAGAAATCACGAGGAGGAAAATTAGGTATCTTTCCAAATCCTGGCATTATATTATTATAAATGTTCAGACTATATGCTTGATCACGGCTAATCAATCAAGAATCTGAGACAAAGATTCTGCCATGTGTGTGGAATATGAACATAGTTTGCAAACCCCACTGTGTAAATTTATTCCTAATGTTTGCATTGCTCTCATAGTATAAAATTAATCTCTAACTCTTCCAATGCCTCAGATCTGTTAGCATAATCTTGGCATGCTTAGATAGGCTAAATAATATTCCGCTAGGCATTGTGAGCTGGTCAATACAACATTAAACAGCTGCTGGCAGATGAAAGCCCCATCTCCTACCTGCACAGATCCAAGCCACAGCAGTGAGACGAACACTTGGAGGAGCACCATCCTTCCATCGGCCGAGAGCTGATTCTTCATGCTGGTGCTTTACGTTATCATTGGCCTCCTGTGCCGCTATTCCCCTCCCTTCGCTTTCATAGGGGCTCAGAGGTTCCTGTCATTTTTATGCAAGGAACAAAACTCACAGCAGCCCCATTAAAGGCATACTTGTCTTAGTCGCTTTAACTTTTCCTCCTCCAGCAAAAAATGGTAGAGTGAAACGGACATCTCCTGAGTCTGCTTTGATTTGAACGACTAAAGAAAGCAAAATTATTTTCCAGCTACTTCTGCACTTTTTTTTTTGTACCTATTCGGCATTTTAGCTCACCTGTTCTTCCTAAAAGAGGCTTTTCCTTGAGTATTGTATATGCCCAATTCTCACAGATCTCTGCCTTTCAAACTGGATTAGGAGTGGGTTTTTCAGTGGTCGTCTTGCTGATATGGACTTCATTGCAAAACAAATGTTTTGGGCTTCATCCAGCTTTTATAAAAGACCTCAATATGGACAAGAGACTCGAGATATCCTTGTTGCCTAAGAGAAAAATCTTCCTCAAGATAGTTCTTATCAAATGTAGACCATTCAAATAAATTAATAGGCTTAGTATGGTTTACTATAAATCATATTTTTCACCACCAGCAGGGCAAAATTTTAATTTAGATAATTTATTCAGAGTAAATTAATAAATTAGCCAAATTAAAAACACTCTTGCCAGTCATGGAAAATATATTTTATTTACTGCATTAAGATTGAGTCTTAAAAATATCCTTAATGGGTTTCAAAGGAAGTTAAATGCTTGTACCTGCTACCATAGAAATCAGGTTGTAATCTCCTCTGTGGAGCAACTTGGCAAAAATGTATGCCTTCTGTAGCCACTCTTATGAATTTGAAGATGGGGGAAACAAAATAACAGAAAAAGAATTCTGTAATTCTTTTTAATTACAGAATTTAAAAAAAAGATCTATAGCCATGAACATGAATCTATAATAGAAAGAGAGCCATTTCGCTTTTTAATGAGAAAAAAAAAGGAGGGACTTGTGGATAAAGACAAGGGGGCCATGAAGACTTTTTGCCAATGATTAACAACAAAATCCTTTGGGTAGGGCTCAGAAATAGGATACATGCCTTTTACTGGAATGAGAATTTCAGGAAAAAATATTTTGTGGTTTACAGCCTATTGCCCCCAACAATCTGGGTCCTCATTTTACCCACCTAGGAAGGATGGAAGGCTGAGTCAACCTTGAGCTGGTGAGATTTGAACTGCTTTCAACACTCAGGAAAGAAAAACCCCGACTCCATTTTTATAGAGAAAGGTACTTTTACTGAGTGAGAACTGAATGCAACCAAAGAAAAGCAAGGTCTGAAGCAAAGGTGCGAAAATCACATATAGAAAGCATCCCCCCCAACTGTCCAGCTTAAATCATCTAAACCACAAGTTCTCCAGGGGTCATGTGGGTGCAAACGTCTGGCAGTGTCACCCTCTTGCTATGCCATGACTGTTGACCTTGAGACATTATCAGCTTCAAAGAAAACGCTGCAGCAAAGTTTTCCCTCTTCCTTTTCCTCCAGCTCACTTCCCCCCTCTCCCCGTTTCATGGCAGCCGAGCAAGTAAGCAATGAAAGAGCGGAGGCTGACATTCGGCCCTCCTGCAGAAGAGACATTATTCCTACAAGAAACCAAAATGACATAAAACAGATGATCACAGAAATAAAGCATGACATAAAAAAAACAGATTAAGGTTTATCAGGTTATTTGGAATGAAACAATTGTACTTTCCTTGGAGCCCAAACATCTCGTTAATTCACCCATTCAGCCTTAGATAATGGAAAATGTTTCCAGGCCACCAAATATTGCACCTTATCACAATGCTTTCTAGAGTCCAATATTTCCTTGACCTCAAAATGCTGTTCCCCCTCAATTAGTATGGGGACAGGAGGAGGTTCTTGGTCTGGACGTAAAGTGGACGAATGCTCTGGTTTCAGCAAAGTGACATGAAACACCGGATGAATTTGCTGCAAATTTTTGGGTAACTCCAATTGTACTGTGACTGGGTTAATGAGCTGAACTATTGGAAAAGGAGCCAAATACTTGGGTCCAAGCTTTTTAGACTTTTGGGTAGTTTGCAAGTATTTGGTGGAAAGGTAAACCATATCACCAACTTTATAAGTGTGTCCTTTAACCCTCTTCTTATCGGCCTGGGCTTTATGACCCCGATGTGCTTCATCCAGTGCCTTGCACGTTACTGACCAGGTGCCACGTAACTGTTCGATCCAATCAATCAAGGAGGGGCTTTGTGGATTTTCCTGAGGCAACTCTGGAATGGGCACAAAATCTTGGCCAGAGGCCACCTTGAAAGGGGTAAACCCAGTGCTGCTATATATGGAGATATTATAGGCTACCTCTGCAAACGGCAGTAGATCTGCCCAGTTATCTTGTTGATAATTTATGTAACATAAATTATGTACTATGTAACATAAATTAGAACAAGGTATTGTTCTAACACGGAATTGGTTCTCCCACAAGCCCCATTAGTCTGAGAGTGATGGGCGGAGCTTAACCCTTGGGCGGAGCCTAACAACCCTAAGAACTCTTTCCAAAAATGGGAGGTAAATTGAACTCCTCTATCCGCAATTATCCGCTCTGGAGCTCCATGTAACCTGTATACATGTTGGATAAACAATTTTGCAAGTGTTTTAGCAGAAGGGATCTTGGGACATGGGATGAAATGCACTTGTTTAGAAAACAAATCAGTGATCACCCAAATAACTGTGTTCCCCCCACTTTCGGGCAGTTCTACAATAAAATCCATGAAATTTCCTTCCATGGGGCACCCGGTCTGGCAGCACTCTGAAGCAATCCGGGTGGCTTCCCAGGAGGTCTCTTGGCTGAAGCACACATGGGACAGCTGGCCACATATGCCTCTATGTCCTTTTTTGTGCAGGCCACCAGAACTGCCGTTTAACTAGATGTAATGTCTTCACGAACCCAAAATGCCCGGCAACTTTGGCATCATGGGTGTGTTGTAAAACTGCCACTCTCAAACTGGTGGGAACATACAACTTGGTTCCCACCTAAGCGAGTCCTTCCCAAAGTGTACGCTCATTTGAATGGGCCAGAAACCACTCGTCGGTTTTTAGAGCTTCTCGTAACTGCTTAGTCAACTTGCCCGACAAAGTTGGATCTGCTTTTGCCTGGGCTCTAGTAACTACTGGTGCTGCCAGTTGTTTTGAGGGGATAATCGGCCGAATCACCTCCTCTCTAACCCTATTGTATTGCGGCAGTCTTGAAAGGGCATCTGCCATGAAGTTCTTTCCTCCAGGAAGGTAGCGCAGGGAGAAATTAAATCGTTTGAAGTGTTGAGCCCAGCGGACTTGTTTTGGGGACAGTTTTCATGGCGTTTTCAAAGCTTCTAAGTTTTTGTGGTCAGTCCACACTTCAAATGGGTGCTTACCTCCTTCAATTGTCTCCACATTAACAGTGCCCAACAAACCGCAAAAGCCTCCTTCTCCATATGGCCCATCTCCTCTTGGTCTCCGATAATTTATGAGAGGTATAGGCACAGGGTTGCAGCTTTCCTTTTGCATTTACTTGTAGTAACACTGCCCCGACGGCTACGTCTCTGACATCAGCCTGTACCACAAAAGGGGCTTCCATGTCAGGATGTTTAAGGGCTGGTTTGGCAGCAAACAGCCATTTTAGTTTCTCAAA
Organism: Masticophis lateralis; assembly: GCA_030761175.1. Classification (NCBI taxonomy): domain Eukaryota; kingdom Metazoa; phylum Chordata; class Lepidosauria; order Squamata; family Colubridae; genus Masticophis; species Masticophis lateralis. The sequence goes on from JAUDYJ010000005.1 coordinate 98,522,204, forward strand.
CGCCGTCTGACAGTCCATAGTCCATTCGAGAAGCCGGGAGAGTTTTGGCCTCTCTTCTCCTTTTGTTTTCAGAAGATTTGTAATTGGTAATGCAATTTTGGTGAACGAGGGGATGAACTGCCTATAGAAATTAGCAAATCCCAGGAAGCTCTGTAGTTGTTTGCGGGTGCGTGGTGGGGCCCATTCCAACACTGCCATTTTCCGGATCTATCTCTATTCCCTCATGTGAGATGCATCATTTGGTTTGATGGAATTCACACTTTGATAGTTTGGCATACAATTCAGCGGCCCTAAGTTTTTTCAGGACGGTCCTTACCACCTTTACATGGTCGTCCATGGTCTCAGTGTAGATAAGAATGTCATCCAAGTAGACCAGCACCCCCTTGTACAGGTGTTCATGCAACACTTCATTAATTAATTGCATGAACACAGCAGGGGCTCCTTGCAGTCTGAAAGGGAGCACCCAAAACTGGAAACATCCTAGCGGGCAGTTAAAAGCCATTTTCCATTCATCTCCTTCTTTAATCCAAACTCTATAATAGTACATTTCCACCCCTGACCACCCCAATGATGCCCTCGAAGTGATGTCCCAGTGTCTGGAGGCCGTGAGGGTCTGGATGGGGAGAAACAGGCTTCGACTCAACCCTTCCAAGACTGAGTGGCTGTGGATGCCGGCGTCCTGATATAACCAGCTGACGCCATCGCTGGCTATTGGAGGCGAGTCATTGACCCCCCCAGAGGGGGCTCGCAACCTGGGTGTCTCCTGGATACACGGCTGTCTCTGGAGGAGCATGTGATGGCCGTGGCCAGGGGGGGCCTTCTATCAGGTTCACCTGATATGCCAGTTGCACCCCTTTCTGGATCGACTCCTTATGCACAGTCACCCATGCCCTCGTCACGCCTCGCCTGGACTACTGTAATGCTCTCTACATGGGGCTCCCCTTGAGGTGCACTCGGAGGCTCCAGCTGGTCCAGAATGCAGCCACACGGGTGATTACGGGAGCAACCTGGCACTCCCACGTAACACCTCTCCTGCGCGAGCTGCACTGGCTTCCGGTAGTCTTCCGGGTGCACTTCAAAGTGTTGGTTCTCACCTTTAAAGCGCTCCATGGCATAGGGCCAGGGTATTTGCGAGACCGCCTGCTGCTACCAATAACCTCCCACCGGCCAATACGCTCACAGAGAGGGCTTCCTCAGGGTGCCGTCGGCCAAACAATGTCGGCTGGCGGCCCCCAGGGGGAGTGCCTTCTCTGTGAGGGCACCCACCTTGTGGAACGAGCTACCTCCTAATTTACGATTGATCCCGGACCTTCGTACCTTCCGTAAGGCCCTGAAGACCTACCTATTTCAGCAAGCCAGCCTAGCCCAAAGGGTTTTTTAATGGGGTTTTTTAAATTGTATGGATTGGAATTTTATGGATTTGGGGTTTTAAATTGACTAGCCAAAGATTTAATTCATTTTAGTTTTCTTATAACTTTTGTACTTTATGTATTTTAATTTTGGCTGTTCACCGCCCTGAGTCCCTTCTAGAAGGGCAGTACACAAATCCAATAAATAAATAAATAAATAAATAAATAAATAAATAAATAAATAAATAAATAAATAAATAAATAAATAAATAAATAAATAAATAAATAAATAAATAAATAAATAAATAAATAAATAAATAAAGTATGAATGAATCTAATGTAAAGATTTATTGTGTTATCTACAAGGGAGCTAAGGTTTCAGTGGGGAGATTTGTTAGTTTAAGGATAGTTAGGTTAATTTAGATTATGATTGTTTTTATTTTTTCTAATATCCTGTATTTTGCTCTGGGAAGTTGGGGGGTGGGTGGGAGGGAGGAGGGGGGAGGGTGGTGGGGTAAGGGGTGGGAGGGAAGGGGGTGGGGATTGTACGGGGAAGAAAATGTTTTTGTTTGTAAAACTTTTCAAAAAAAAAATAGTTGCCCTGCTCCTGGAAGAACCATAACTTAAGAGTAAGGGGAAAACAAATCTTGGTGCATAATGTATCTGTGCTAATTCTAGATATTAACATCTCTGAGTTCTTTCGGTTAAGGAAACACGCTGTGGCTGAAACTGTGTCTTTGCCCAACTCTGGATACAAACCAGATACCATCTTTCCAGGATGATGTCTTTCCTGTAACTCTTGCCCTCATTATCACTTATCTGATAGGTGCTCTACATGGGCTGTTTTATAGGACTCCTAGAAGCTACAATTAGTCCACAATGCCTAGTATCAGATAATATATATACTCCAGGGATTACACTGATGTTTAATTTGTTAAAAAGTAATATTGTTGGGTGCTCACCTGTAGAAATCAGAGTCCAGGCTTTTGCTCTGTCAAAGATGTCTCCCCCCTGCTTTCGCAGAGACTTTTATTTTTTATACAGTTTTTTACAAGCAGACAAAAGGCAAGTAAACAAATACTCCTCCCTGTTCCTCCACTCAGAAGGAAGGTGAGATAATACAGACCAGAACCAAAATGAGATCCATTACACAAGAAGCAGAAGCAGTTTGGGGTTTTAAATTGGGGAGGCTGTTTGATTTAATTTATTTTAGTTATCTTAACTTTTATATTGTATGTATTTTAATTTCGGCTGTTCACCACCCTGAGTCCCCAGGGAGAAGGGCAGTATACAGATTTAATATAATAATAATAATAATAATAATAATAATAATAATAATAATAATAATAATTCGGCTTGACATCATGACCTTCAACCTCTACATCTCACTCTTTTTTATTTTGTTTGTGAAGCCATCCTCTTATGAGGGGCCAAAAAAAAGGGTTATAATCAGGAGAGGAATATCCTTGCAGTTGTTTATACAAGGCATAAAACTGACTCTGAGGCACCATAGGAAAGGATTTGAAGCAAAATGCAGTTATACATATATTACAAAAGGAAGAAATACACTGAACAAAACAGCATCCACCAATCAAAATAGCACAAATGATGACTGAATAACGTAGAATATTTCCCAATAAGACTGTAAGTAACCAAGACCAAAGACTTTCCCACCAAGATCAATTTTTGAATCAGAGGCCAAATTGTGCAAAATTTTTAGTTGATGATGAATGTTCCATGACTCATCTAAAATGTTAAAGCAACAAAGTTACATTTTCAGGAACTGCTACCACTGGAGTATATAAATCAATTGCATTAGGGGGTGAATAATATACAGGTTCCTCCCAACGAGATATAGTCTTCTAATCAAAATTCCCTTTGAACAAATACTCATTCAAATCAGTAAAGTTTTGAATTACTACAGCAGGGGTACATACAGGGATTAAACATATACACAGCAAATTTTCCATATCATAAACTTCAGACAAACAAAAGGCATCCGTTTTTGTGATGTTTGCAAGCTGCACCCATAAGTTTTATTTCATGTGTTGTTCAAGCAAATGTTTGGGTGGTATGATAGCTGTTATTGCAAAAGTACAGTTATTAGCAATCAAGCACAAAAAAATTATGGCTACGGAATTGGCAGTTAAAACCGCAAAAATGGCAGTGCACAAATTCTCGGGTGTTTGTTCTACTTGTTGCTGCTGCAGTACTGCCTGCACTTTGGTGGTCAAATTCTTCACATCTCCCTATGTCATTGGACGACTGGCACGACGGGATCGGATTGGTCACTGCGCCATCTGTAGAGTCACCCCTGCCATCTCTGGAACTGGATTCAGGGGTTGGTGCCACAACATCCTTGGCTGGCGTACACAACGTACTGGAACCCACAAAGGTCCTGTAGATGTAAACACAGCAGCATAGCCATGCCCCCAAGTAATCAAACGGACCAGTCCTAACCATGTTTTGTCTGGTAATGCTCTATAATATACCATAGGATGTGGCAAACTTGTTTTTTGTTGAAAGTGCCTCTGATAAGCGGTCGAATTAGAAATTGAAAAATTCAATTGATTTAAGGTAAATAATACTTTTGTAATCCATGACAAATTTGGTACACAAGAGCCCTCTTGTTTGTTTGTCCTTAAAGGACCTATTAGCACGATCCACAATGGCTTGATCCATGGAATTATAGGGAAGACAATGAGTAAGAACAATATTCTAGGTTGTACAAAATTGCAAAAAAGCCTGTGAAGAATAGGTAGGCCCATTATCTGTTTTTAAAGAAGAGGGCTTGCCCAGAGCTACAATGGCTGAAGAAAGATGAGAAATAGCATGATTAACTGTTTCCCCTCATTGAGGCGTAGCCCAAATTGCTCCAGAATGGGTATCAATAGATAAATGAATATATTTCCAAGAAGCCAAAGAGGGATCATGGGAAACATCCATTTGCCATAATTGATTAGGTGAGACCATGGGGATTAACTCCCGTGACCCCTGAGGGGGATGCCCCAGAACATTGGGGACAGGATGAAACAATTTGCTTAGCTTGCTCTAGTGGAATGTGGCAAGCTTGTGCCAGCCCCCTGGCATTTTGATGGAAAAAAGAATGACTCAAAAATGGGTCTGTAAACAAAGTAGGTAAAACATGAACAGCAGCATCAGCGTGACTATTGCCTTCAGAAAGAGGCCCAGGAAGGGATGAATGACTGCGTATGTGAGAGACAAAATATAAATGCTTCCAGTCTTGTAGTAATTGTTGTAAAGTGAGAAATAAAGCCATAAGATTGGAGTCAATCCTGGGCGTGATATAAGCACCTGGAAGATTAAAAATAAGTTGACACACATACTGAGAGTCAGAGATCAGATTAAAAGGCTGTTGAGAAAAAGTGTGGAAAGCTAAGATAGCAGTAGACAATTTTGAGCGTTGAGATGAAGACTACACTGCAGTGTAGGATATTTTCCAAATATCATCATGAGGATCCTTGTAAGCAATCACTCCTCTCATTCGTCCTCCATCAGAAAAAACAGTAAGAACTTGCGATAATGGAGAAGGAGAAAGCAAGTCTGAGGAGCCTGAGTAGCGTAGGGGAGTAATGCCTCCTACAAAGGCAGCATTTAAGATCCAGCTGCTGCAATTACTTGTGAGTTCAATCCCAGGCAGGCTCAAGGTCGACTCAGCCTTCCATCCTTTATAAGGTGGGTAAATTGAGGACCCAGTTGTTGGGGGCAACTGACTTTGTATAAACATAAATATACAAAAGTATGAAGGCTATTGCTTAACGCATTGTAAGCCGCCCTGAGTCTCCGGAGAAGGGCGGCATATAAATCAAAAAAATTAAAAAAAATTAAATTAATTAATAAATTAAAAATTAATCAAAATTTTTTAAAAAAAGTCATTAAACAAGTAAACTGAAGATCTTTAGGCAGATGATATGAAATACAACCAACACAGTCAATTAGTGCACACTGAAGAGATAAGTTAATCTGAAAATAACAGTGAAAGTCAGATGTTGAGATAGAAAGAACAATATTTATTAAATCAGTTCCATTTCTTTGACAAGTTTGAGTGTGCCCCAAGGTTATAATTTCAGCAATGGCTTGGATAAAGGGCAAAACATTTTGAGATTGTGTATAAGGCAATTAAAGTCATTCAATACAATATACTTTTTGCTGTTCTAAAACAGCCAATACTCCAGTGGGCAGCTTACTAATAGGGAATATTAAAAGCGATAACTGACAATCTCTATGAGGGATTCGATCCACGAACTGAGTACTCAAATGTAATTAATTTTCTCAACTGTAGCAAATACTACAGATGGAACTATAATTAAATCTCAAGGCTTTTTTCCTTTAGCCAATAAATCAAATAATGGACTAAGTAAATGTGTAGGTAGAGAAAAATATGGGCGGACCCAATTAATAGTACCCAGCAATTGTTGCAAATTTACTAAGGAAATAACTTTGGGTAAATTTAAACGAGGAAAAGCCGATACAGATAAGGAGTATTTTTTTCTGGGGCAATTTGCAATCCATAGACACATAAATCATTTCGTATTTCTGAAAGCCAGTTAGATTGTATTTTTGGTGCTCCAATTAAAATGTCATCCATATACCAAGGTTTTGATCCCTGATGAAAGAGAGGGTGAGATTTTACAGACATGCCCCCCTCCCCCCCTCGGATTTTGACACTGCCTTTTAAAATGATCAGGCTTTCCACAATTATAACACTTTCCTTAAGGTTTGCTGCCTTGTGATAAAGCAGCTGCTAACAAATTAGTTTGATAAGAAGATGTTCCTATATCTTGATACACTTTAATCATATCTGCCAAATCAGGATCTTTTCCCAGACCAACAATTGCCCTTCGGCATTCAGAAGTGGCGTTGTCTTTTGCCAGCCTCATCAACAACTCATTTTGAGCCTCGGGATTATCTATCTGTCTCTTTAAAGCATCCTGTAATCTGTTAATAAAATCAGGATACTCTTCACTAGCCTTTTGTCTGATGTTAGAGAAGGCTTGTTGAGGCTTGCCAAGAACAGGCACTTTTCTGAAGGCTGGAGAAGCACGTTCAGAAGAAACTTGCAAAGTTGCAGCTGGTAAAACAATCTGAGCATCAACTGGAGCAAAAGGACCAGATCTACACAATTGATCAGGAATAAACCCTCCCCCAGAGTGGAGGGCACACATAGCACACTGATGTTTAAACTCACTATCCCAAACTACATATTGCGCTGGAGTAAGCAACATGCGAAAAATAGTTTTCCAATCTTCAGGCACTAGGATATGATTTCTCATTAAGACTTCTAACATCCCTGCATATGTAGGAGCCTGTGTAGCGTAGGGGGCTAATGCCTCCTACTAAAAGCAGCAATTAACACCAGCTGCCTGTAATTTCTCTGAGTTCAATCCTAGCCAGGCTCAAGGTCGACTCAGCCTTCCATCCTTTCTAAGGTGGGTAAATTGAGGACCCAGTTTGTGGGGGCAATAAGCTGACTTTGTATAAATATACAAAAGTATGAAGGCTATTGCTTAACGCATTGTAAGCCGCGCTGAGTCTCCGGAGAAGGGCGGCATATAAATCAAATTAAAAATAAAAATAAAAAAAATAAATAAATATAAGTACTTCCCAACCCCATATCTCTAATTCCTTTTCTAAGTTCTGTTAAAATTGCAAAGACAAAGGACGATACTCCACTATTTGAGCCCCATTCTGATCTAATTGGCCCATAACATGCACTGGACAAACAGAAAGCATATCAGCAATTTCTTCTATATTTTCCCCCACCCCCTTTTGTACAACCGTTCCTCTAAAATCTGTCTAGTGGCTGTGGGGATGCAATAGAACTAGCTCCTTCAGAAGGAGCTGATGGTTCAATTAGAGATGGTTTTGGGGTGACAATTTTAACTTTATCATAATCAGGTGGAGGTCTTGTGGTTAATCGTTGCCCTTCCAAAGCATCAGAGCCATATTTTTCTATTGCTTGATGGCATTGATACCATCGATGTAATATTTGCACTGGAGCCCTTGGTTCAAGATGTAAGGCGTGCCCTATCTTTGTCCCATCTCACAAACGAAGCATCCCGTTCCAGATAAAAGGGACGTTTCCCTATCTCAACTACCAACCTCCTTACGTCAGGTTTAGATGTCGTCATGCCAGACTTGTGCAATAAGAATCTAAGTTCCCACACATGAGCTTGCTGATGTTGAGACAGATTGCAACCCATAACTCACCACTAGGGATCCCATAGGATGAAGGTACCAGGGGTCTATATCCAGACGATGAGTATATTTGGCTGTTGCTTCCCGCGGAGGGCTGTCCCTGTTCAGGCGCCAGATGTAGAAATCAGGGTCCAGGCTTTTGCTCTGTCAAAGATGTCTCCCCCCTGCTTTTGCAGAGACTTTTATTTTTTATAGTTTTTACAAGCAGACAAAAGGCAAGTAAGCAACAGCACTCTAACTGGCAGATACTCCTCCCTGTTCCTCCACTCGGAAGGTGAAATACAGACCAGAGCCAAAATGAGATCATATAGGAAACAAGATACATGACACCAGAAGCAAAAGCAGTTTGCTGCACTCAGCTCGACATCATGACCTTCAACCTCTACACTCACCACTTTCTACCATGACACACACAAATCATGAGATGCTTTTTATATTAAACATGCTTTTGGTCTGAATGGGTACTAGGATGCAGCATAAATATCTTACTAAGGATTTTTCCTGGGCTCTGGATATTATTTGGAAGAATTGAAGTGCCTCTGTTCTTCAAAGCCTCATCTAACAAATGTCAAGACATTCATAGGACTTAGCGCTCCTGGTTGGGAGTACTTTCAAGTGAAAGCTTCTTGGGGACGGAATTCAACTGACTATCACATTCCCACTAGGAAAAATGAAGAGACGATCATCATCTAGAGATGCACTGCTCCCAAGAAAGATCCAGAAGAGAGAATCTCATGGATAGGATTAGCAGATCTACTAATCTTCATCTAGTAGGCCAGAAACACTATTTTAGCTAGGGTTTAGAAGAGAAAACTTACCCCATTATCAAGAACTTGAATATACATGAAAAACTACAGTGTTTCCTCAAAAATAAGACCCTGTCTTATATTTTTTTGAACCCTAAAATAAGCGCTTGGCCTTATTGCCATGCGCTCAAAAGCCCAATTGGGCTTATTTATTATCAGGGGAAGTCTTATTTTGGGGGAAGCAAGGTATATATTTAATTTATAATTCAATTTTAGTATGTATGTAGCATGTTTCCTTATAAGATTTTATTTCATATAACTCAATATGACAATAAATGAACAATTTATCAGGAAGTTTTCTGCTTGAAGAACCCTCACATCAGAAAAAATGCAAGCTTTGGTCTTACTGGCAGCAGATCTTTTTAGTCAAAGTCACTTGTATAATTCTGAAGATTATTTCTCCTCAGTTTTGGGGGAGTTTTCCAAATTTGATCTAATTTCAGGTTTCAATAACTAGATATTTACAGAAACAATTTTTGTTAATAATAGTGTGTAATATTTGGGTGTCGTCCAAGTAATTTGTTGACTTGTTGTGAATCAAGAGTTCCTGAAGATTCTTCTGGAGCTGTCTCCTTTTTCTTTGCCTGAAAAGAGCAAAAATAAATTTATGCAGTTACTGAACTGCAATGTAAATTCCCAGTGATTTTTTCAATGTTATTGATCCCAATCATTAAATGACTAGAGTTAAATAAAAGTCTATTATTCCTCATTTATTACTCAAACTAACAATTAATTTTATGGCAAATGTAGAGTAGTTGAATTTTTAAAATCTATTTCTAGGAATATGAGAAAAATGTATTATTTTAGTCATACTTTGTGACTAGTTTGGTTGGTCTTATCCTGCTAGTTGTTTTTTTAAAATCTATTATTTTCTACAAATAAATGTAACAGAAAAAACAGAATTGGCAATATGACTTTTAAGATGCATTCTGTATAAACTATTTTGACGATGCAGCTAGCTCATACTTTCTATAACCACAAGGAAAACAATGAGAAGCAAATATGTAATGTATGGACCATTTCAGCAACTATTTTTCTTTTAACAGTTTTCCTTTTTTACAAAGCATTACGATTACTTTCAATTTTAGGATTTAATGAAGCATAGGATACTTTCATGGTACCCTTAGTATAGGAATGAGAATTATATGCAGTCTCCCAGATATCCAAAGCCAATTTTGGGGATATGGCATACTTCCAACTATTTCTCTCAATTCTATTTTGTAACAATAGTTAAGCAATTAGGCATATGCTACTTCCATTTTTATTTTGTTTTGTTAGCAATAAAATCAGCTGTTTGAGTACAGTTGTTTGCCTCAGTGCTATTCTTCTCCTATGTCAAGTAGCATACTCCCAATAATAGGATCAATTTTAACTTTTTGGTTCTAGAAAAAGATGGCAGAAATCAATAGAGTTTCAAAAATGCAATTTGGAATTTTTTTTTAAGTTTCAAGCTTAAATTGGGATGTTCCAAAATCACCAGAAGTAATGTTCCTATTCAGAGGTCAAAATAAGCATTCCCAATTGAGTTATCTCAAAGCTGAACTAACACAGAAATATTCCCAAATTGCACCTCCCAGGGTTGTTCTGAGCAAAAAATAGTTTGCACAGTTGACTTTTTAAAAAAAAAAGTGGTTCAGAGTGAGGATAACAAAAAGTTAAAACAGACTCTTTTTTCATTGAAGAAATGACAACAGTGGTAGTGATGTTACCCTAGTCTTGTTTCTCATTTTAATAATGTAAATGGCAGTATTATGGAATCCAGCAGTATCACCATGGACTACTTCCCCTGGCTGACAAGTATTTTAAATTATTTCAAGAGCAATTTATTTAGGATTTCATATACTACTACCAGTACCTTGAAGCATCCATTGTCTCTGCTTATATTTGCTAAAGTATCATTGCTGTCCATTTTAATTAGATGAAAGTTTATTAAAGAAATTTTAAATAAAATACTATGCAATTAAAACAATTGGTGATTCTAAGGCATTACAAACTCAATATATGGAAAACAGTTTATAGAATATTGGGAAAAAATAAAATGCAATTACTTCTGCTTTTGCTGCACATTCAAAGAATGTATTAATCTCCTTAGCACAAGCGCTGTCACTGAACTCATTTGCCTTCCAGCAAGCCATCATCAATGCCATCTCTGTAACACAACTTGCCTCTGTAAAATAAAAAGAAACTCCCATTATCCGGGAGTATTTTATAGCTTCTACAAATCTATTGCAAAAGAAACACACAAACGAGGAAAAACATACAGCAGGCATTGATCACAGCATATTATTCCAAGAGGCTGTTAACTTCCATTGGAATTGAAAATTCTTCAATAGTACCTATAATGGGAAGGAGGATGAGGGAGAAAGTCACTGGTCAATGGAAAGACATCTGATCAAGGTGAGCCAGATTCCTGTATATAATGCCTGGCAGAAGACAGATATTTGATCAGATTTTAACAAAATCAGGAGCAGCTGTGTGAACCAGTACATACATGTTGGATGTCAGTACATATATACATGGGGTAAGCTTCCCTTTCTAGCTTATACCAGGGAATGAAGACCACACGTTTTAAAAGTTGTGGAGGTTGAGAAATAACGGTGTATATGGATAATTCTGTTCAAATATATATGCTTGTCATATGCCCTTCAAAGAGCCCATGGAGACTCAGGTAAAGTCAAGATGATCCAGACTCCAGGTAATGTTGGGGCACGAAAGCGACTTGCTGCCTCCTCTTTCCTGGCAGTCCCCCCCCTCCTTTCCCAGCCATTATTTTAATAGACATTTCTCTCCTCAATGTGCTTTTAATGACTTGTGTATGAAAAGAAAAAAGACATCTACCAAGTCAACATCCGATCTGCCCCGTTAAGCACTGAGATATGATTAAAGGAAATCTTTCTATGGAAAGGTCGCATTCATTTTCAGAATGATGTACTATTTTTTCCTCTTCCACCCCTCTCAAGAACTGCTTCTTTAACAAATATGTCTTTTTATCCAGTGTGATCTGAAGCTTTAATGGCCAGGTGGCTGCTTATTTAAGCCTGAAGCACTGGATTAGATCAACAGAGTCGGAAGGGACCTTGGAGGTCATCTAGTAAAACCCCTCACCCTAAAGGAAACCCTACATCATTTCTGACAAATGGCAGTCCAGTCTCTTCTTGAAAGCCTCCAGTGATGAAGCTCTCACAACTTCCAAAGGCAACTTTTGTTCCATGGGTTGACTGTTCTCACTGTCAGGAAATTCCTCCTTATTTCCAGGCTGAATCTCTCCTTGTTCAGTTTCCATCCATTATTCCTTGTCTGCCCTTCAGGTGCCTTGGAAAATAGCTTGACCCCCTTCCTCCTCTCTGGGGCAGCCCCTCAAATATTGGAAGACTGCTATTATGTCCCACCTAATCCTTCTCTTCACTAGACTAGCCATGACTACTTCCTGCAACTGTTCATCGTATGTTTTAGCCCCCAGTCCCCTAATCATCCTGGTTACTCTTTCTCTGCAAGAGTCTCAACATCTTTTTTTATAGTGTGGTGACCAAAACTGGATGCAGTACTCTAGGTGTGGCCTTACCAAGGGCCTTCAGGTGCCTTGGAAAATAGTTTGACCCCCTCCTCTCTGTGGCAGCCCCTCAAATATTGGAAGCCTGCTATCCTGTCTCCCCTGGTCCTTCTCTTCCCTAAGCTAGCCATGCCCAGTTCCTGCAACCTTGTTTCAGTCTCCAGTCCCCTCATTATCCTGGTTGCTCTTCTCTGCACTCTTTCTAGACCAGAGGTCTTCAAACTTGGCTGCTTTAAGACTCGTGGACTTCAACTCCCAGAATTCTCCAGCCAGGAGAATTCTGGGAATTGAAGTCCACAAGTCTTCAAGCGGCCAAGTTTGAAGACCTCTGGTCTAGAGTCTCAACACCTTTTTGAGTATCATAGAAGTGCAGCCTCTGGTGCGCTGCAGTGCAACGGGACGAAATAGCGCGGGCGGGTGGGTGGGTTTGTGTGCGGGGACCGCTGGACGCCGCTCGCCTTGGCCTACCTCCGAGCTTCAGGCGCCGGTTGGAGACGCGGTCGCTCAGCGCCAGAGGCAGTTTCGCTTTGATCGGGCGACGCCTGCCCGGGACCCTCACGAGGTCGGCGGAGCGGCTCCTCCAGAACGATAACCCACCAAGCGAGCCCGCCATGGCAGACCGGAAGAGCGGCCGCCACGTGATTGCCCGCGTACCATAGAGCCGCACTTCCGGTGTGGCTCGGGAGGAGGGTGGTGGGGAAAGGCTGGAAGGAGTAGCCGGGCGCGTGAGGGGAAAAGGGGGACCTCTTTGCAGGCGGGGTCCTTTGAGGGCCAATGTGGGTCCGAGGGCCGGAGGGCTGGGGTAGGCCCAATATGTAATAAAGAGAACGGAATACGTGCAGCCTGGAGCAGGGGTCTCCAACCTTGGCCACTTTTAAGACTTGTGGACTTCAACTCCCAGAATTCCTCAGCCAGCAAAGCTGAGGAATTCTGGGAGTTGAAGTCCACAAGTCTCAAAGTGGCCAAGGTTGGAGACCCCTGGCTTTGAGGATAGAAGGGAAAGGGGGCACATGATTGAAACCTTTAAATGTATTAAGGGTGTGAATAAGCTCTAGAAGGCAGAATTTTCAATATTAAGCAAAAATCAAGACGGTGGGTGGCATAAATCTTCAACCGACAGGAGGGAAGTTCAAATGTTAGAGTAGGGGAAGCTTGGAACCAACTTCCAGCGGACGTAGTGGGCCAATCGTCAGTAACTGAGTTTATAAGCATCTTTGAGTTAAATACATGTCTTATCACCCAACAAAAAATAAAAATAATTATTAACAAATTAAAAATGAAACAAAAACTCTCAAAGGGCAGACTCTATGGCCCAACCGGGTATTTTTCTGCGGTCAAGTTTCTGTGTTTGTATGTTTCTATATGTTTCTATATTTTGTAAAGGCTTGACTGCGTTTCAGCAGAGCATATTTTAATGATGTGCAGCCTTCTCATTTCTAAAAGAAGTTTTCTTTTTAAAAAATCCAGAAAACGCTATTTTACTTCTGTCCCACATATACTTACGTTAAATTATATTATCAAACCATAAAGGGACAAACAACTAAGTATACATTGAAATAAATCACCTGAGTGTCTGACATACGTATTTAATATGAAATGACAAAGTTTGGTTTATTCTTGTACAATATTATGAAACCTATGTGAAAGGATTAGGCTTACTCATAAATCTACTTCTGTATGGTATAGTAGTGTTAAAAACAGTCGTAGAAAAAATAGGTGTCACTGTTTCTCTCCCCTCCCAGGTTCTTCAACTTATTGTTTTTATAAAATGATTTTTTTCTATTCACGTTTACATTATTTTAGGATTATGGAATCCTAGCATTATGGAAAGGAAAGACCATCTTTGGCTTGTTCAGTGAAAGATATGGTTAGAGCTTTTTGAACTCTGTACCAATGAGGTCAGTGTAATTTATTTCTGCATTAAGATCTGTAGGATTCCGCCATACTGTATTGGGGGTATATGATTAAAACCTTACCAATCGATTGTTCTTTCAGTTAAATGAGACTATGTCCCTGTGTAATTTCACATCTGTAAGAGTTCTGATCTTTGAAAAAAAAGGCTGGCATTTATTGATGCAGCCATTCAACATAATCAAGTCTCTTCTACAAACCAGTTATTCATAGCTTAGTGATTTCATTTAAAGAGTTGCTAAAACTTATTTGAAGAGTCCCAGCATGCAGAACATTATACGTAGCTGCTTGAAATCCACTGAGACACAAAAAACATAACCCATAAAGATGGCAATTATTCACTTTAGCTATGATAGTGGATATAGCTTTATTCTTACATTCTTCAATAGAAAAATTCTATATTTACATTCCTCAATAAGATCCTGGTCTAAATACTCTTATTGAAACCTACATATGAACCCAATAATGTGTTTTTAAAATACCAATTTGTTACATTTATTCAGATGCTTTATTGATGGATTTATTCTATTCCATCCTGTCATAGAGACTCAAAGGGATGCCTGGAAACAAATTTAATGTTCTCAGCTAATGTTCTCCCTTTCTGTAATATACAAAGTATAGTTGCTTAAGAAAATTAACTTTTGTTTTAGAGGAACCATATGGCAATGGGGAGTGAAAAAAGTTGCAGATGCTGAAATCAGGTTTGAAAATTTCTCCTTTCCTTTAATAAATATGTTGTATGTAGCCATGCCTGTTAAATGGCTCTTTGAAATGAGGATTTTAGAATTATAGGAATCTTCTTTTGAACTTGTAAATTTAATGAATGCGAATAAAGTTAATTTCTCATTGTTGATATATTCTAATGTTTGACCTTTTCTTTTTTATTAATGTATGCTTTTGCCAATCATGAATAATTTCTTACATGAAGGTACCTTTGGGTATCTCAGCTTCAATACTTGTCTTTCTATCCATCCAACTGCACTGAATATTCCGATGAAAACTTTACAGTAACAAATTGTGGTTTCATGCCATTAGTCTCACTATTTTTTTCTGGCTACCAGAGACCTCTTGGAGATTAATTCATCACTGGCTGATACAAGGTTCTGGTAAAACGCTGGATTGGGATTGATGGTTTCTATATTTTTGAAAGGGTTCACACACCTCCAATAATTTCAGAATCCAGAATAATTGCTCAGCATGTCTAATGCAGCCTGAAACAATATTTGCAGTCCTGTCACCATTTTCCTGTTCAGTATTATATCTGTAATGTCCTTAGGTCTCCCAGTGCCAGGTATGACATAATGTCTGTCTCAAACATTTAATGAGCAGTATGGAGCATCTTGGCTTAGCATGTGCATTCATTTTATATCTGATAAATTTTATATGGTGTTTTTTTAAACAGCACCAGAAAGTCTTCCTCTGTAATTATTCTTCTTGAATCCTATTAGATTTAGTTATTACAGGTCTTTCTACAGGTGAAGGATACTTAAAATAATTGCTTTTCACATGGAAAAACAAGCCTATACATTAAAAAGAAATGGATAAGTAGCAGTTCATGCTGGAAAAAAAAATCAGGAGGAGCAGGGAGCCAGGCAGTGTGCCTCATGCTCACATTAGTAAAATGTTAATATGAAAGCAAAATGGTTGAATTTCATTTTTTTTCAACTTGTTACAATATTCAGACATTTTGACCTTTATGTTTAAATAAACTATATAAATAATAGCAGTGAATGTTAAGCTCTGGATATCATATACCAAGTCTTAGCAAAAATTAGTCACAGTTCTCCTAAAACTCCACCTTGCAGGTAACAAGTTAATTCCCTTTTCCAGCTATCACCTTTGTTATTCTTCCAGATTTCCCACTGTCTTTGGATTATCCTGTTTTTTGTGCAGTGAAGTAAGTTTCAAAACCAAAACATAGAATCAGGATTGAGAGGGACCTTGGAGGTCTTCTAGCCAGTTTCCTTCCCAGAGCAGGAATCATCATACCATCCTGGACAAATGCCTGCCCAATCTTTTCTTGAAAACTTCTGTCATGGAGTATTCATGAGTTCAGGAGGCCGGCTGTTCCACAGTTTAATAACTCTCATGTTAAGGAAATTCCTCCTTAGTCCAAGTTTTGTCAGCGCTCCCACGTAAAGAGAAAACATGATTAGATGAGCTAATTCCACTTTATTTAAGGCTGCATTAGCAGAATTTTGCAAACTTCCTGACACTACTTATAACTGTTTGAACAGTTAAGGTGGGTTCTTCCTAAATATCTCCCTTACAAGACAAGAGAGAGAAGAGCATCGGTGGCTCTTGTCTCTCTTGTCTAATCATATTTCTTCCCCTTGGAAGGTTAAGGTCATTCATATATTTCATTACATTTTTACCCATCAGGTGCTAGAGAGAGTAGATCTATGGTATTCTCTCTTTGCTATGATGTTCCTTCATGTATTGGAAGATTGCTATGATGCCGTCATCTCTAAGCTTGTTGAGGTGCAATTAATTTTTTTTTAGTAGTAGTACAGGTAGTCCTCAATTTACGAGTATAATTGAGCCGAAAATTTCTATTGCTAAGGTAGTAAACAATTGTTAAATGAATCTGGTTTCCACATTGACTTTGCTTGTCAGAAGGCTGCAAAAGGAGGTTACGTGACCCCAGGACACGGTAACCGTTATAAATATGAGTTAGTTGCCAAGTGTTGGAATTTTTTCTCTCTCTCATCTTGCTGTGGCAACACCACTGGCATCCTAAAAACATCTGTTCAGATTTTATAAGCTAAAATGAATAAAAATATTACAGCTGTATCAGAATTAAAGCAACAGCAGATTCTAGTAATCTCACTGTATCAGCCCATTTCTGAGTCATTCTAGGCTTTTTTACACTGTTTTTTCTCATCCTCTTTTCCTCTTACTAAAGCCCTTTAAATAAAGAAGCCGAATGCAATTTTTACCTCTTTAAAAATGCACAAAGCATATTGATTATCTAATAGCACAAGAACTGTTGTAACACTACATTCACAGCTTTTCAAATTAAAAGGGAAAATAGTTATTTGCATGCTCATGCAAGCAGGTTTCTCTCAAGGTCCCCAGTTTAGCCATATACATCTCCTTGAATAATTTGGAAGCAGAAAAATTGAATTTATTTCTAATCTTAAGTAATTAGGCTCTCAAAAGTAGGTAATAATTAAAAATTTATTTGATTGATATTCCACCTCTCTTCCTGATGCCCAAGACAGCTTACAGGGGATCTGCCTTCATATTTATCCCCACAACAGCATCCTGTGAGGTAGGCTGGGTTGAGAGACTGGATCGATCCAAAGTCAGGTAACAAATTTCTACCATTAAGGGTTGACTTGATCCTAATACTTCATGGTCACAGAACAGCACCTTAACATTAGTACACCATTGTACTTTTAATTCTCAGTATATACAAAGAACTTTTATTTACAGAATTAAAAAGGCTATATAATGAATTGCAGTAGTAGTTACTTTTTAACAAAAATATTTTATAAAAACAATTGATTTAATTCTAATTAAAATATTTCAGCAAAAATGTTATTGTCTTATTCCTGAATTTCTTGTCTAGTATCTGCCTGATTAACACATTCAGTTGTCATTAAGACAAGTTGGTAAGAGTACATATTCTGCCCATTATTCATATAACAAAGAATCCTAATTGGTTAGTTATGTTGAGTTCTTTTCAAGAAGATTTTGTGCATATAATCCCAAAACTTCCCTTGATGAGTTTCATTATGATGAATCATAGCTGTGAGAGCTTCTCCTTGATCAAGACTCTGCCAGTAATCTTGAAGCCACATTTCTTTCCAGCTGAAACATATAGAACAAAAATATTTTTTATATTTTTTTGTCAGAATAAAGCATTATTTTGCAACTAAATGGGAAGATAAAAATGAAATAGGCTGTTACTCACTTGCCAAGCTCTTGGCCAAACATTTTGGTATTAATCTGGAGCTTCATGAAATATTTATTTCTAAAGTTAAACCACATATTTGCTACAAAAATTAATAGCCTTGTTGAAAGAAAAGTCTGGAAACAACTTTAATATATGTGTTTGGATCAGGTAATGTAGAAGTGATAAATAAGCTATTACAGCTATGATTTCAAACCATTTTTACATAAAGATCAGTAAGACTAAATATTATAATTATAATGATAATTGTTTCATCCTACATATTTATGGTTATGTTGCCTCTACTGTATTATGCATCTAATCACCTGCCTATGTTTTGCAAACTGCAACATTTTAGGAGAAGCAGATTTAAGACAAGGAAACCTCCTCCTCTTTGCTTTCCTGACTTTACTGATGAAGCTGTTTTCAAAATCAAAATCCACTTTTCAGTAATTATGCAAAAGTAAGTGAAATTGTCCCTCCCATTAAATTTGCAGTTTTAAATTTTATTAGAGCTTTTTGCTTATCATCAATTTCATATTATAATACTGTCAAGTTTGTTTTCTTTGCACTATATAAGTCTAAGTGCTATTACTATATATAGCTTAAATGCAATTATTAAAAGTGGTATATTTTTTCTTGCCTAATGCCCCAATGAAGTTATTATTTTTATTCAAGGGTTGGGTGTCACACAGATGCATGTTATTGTTTTAGGACCAGGTGGTCATGGTATTACGTATCTTGAGAATTCTTATTTTAACTAGTGGAGACTGCCATGTGAGAGACAAATGTTGTAGCATGTTAAGTGCTTCATATTCTTCTATTAAAAGCACAAAAACTGGGATTGGTTGAAAAGTTGACATTCCATAGTTACATTCTATAGTCTGCAATACTATTTGATGTCTGCATTGAGAGAATGATCAGAACTACCCATTCTTTAAGCTTACTTTTTTATAGTGAGAATGTTAATTAAATAATTGTATTTAAAATTTAATTTAAATCTAGCCATTCAGTGTAATACTAGGTTGTCCTAAAATGGCTCTAGAGTACAATGTATTTAATAATGTAATCGGATCAAGTCTTTCCAGTCCAGTTTCACTAATATGCTGCAATTTTGCCACCATAAGAATGCATTCTGTAGTTTAGTAACTCAAAAGATAAAATTTAATTACAACACTGAATTAACTTTATATCCTTAATAATAAATGCAACTACCTGTCTCCATCAGGAATGTCTTCAATATTGCCATAACCAGGTGCTGGTGAAGGACATCCCATGTGTGTGGTCTGTGCGATATGAACTTCTGGAGCTCGTGATTTCCCATGAGTTTTTTTGTGGTCTCTCTCTGCATTAAGTCTTGCATTTTCTCGGTCACAGACGAAGCACTCAAATCCATTTAGATAATTAGGTAGGGACATGTCATTTACCCCCCATTCACGCTTCCTCATGTTCTCAAGCAAGAATTGGTTTGTAATACCATGTGGATCCTTGTACTTTAGATATTTCAAATATTCATCTGAGTTCCTGTCCAAAAAATCAATATATTCTGCAAGTTCTTTAGGGCTTCCAAAGTCATCAATAAGAATAATGGAATGATCAGCAGGCATCCAGTCTCGTACAGATGGTGAACCTCGATATACAGGGATAGCCCCTACATGCATTGGTCTCCAAAGTTTCTCTGTCATATAATCAGGACATATGGCATTCTCCATAGCCAGATGAAATTTGTATTGAGAAATAAAATTCATGAATTCAGAGTCCTCTGTAGTGGCTGTAGAAGTGTCCATCAATCTCATATTGGGAAGTTTTTGGTTATTCAGGCATCTACCATAAGAGTCTACCTAGAACGGTGATGATAATGATCTGTTACGTATTTCCACATCTTCTCTTCTTCCCCCTTCTCTCAGTGCATCTTTGCTATGGAAGAAGCAACTAGAGAATTTTAAATATTCTGTTTTTGTCTTTTTTCATTAATACCCTGCCATTAACCTGTTATGTGACAATAACCTGAGGGGGAAAAATCACATCTAGATAAACTAATCACTTCCTCAGATAAATTCTCTCCTAGTTATCCAACGTACACTTGTGTGGGAAGTGCACCCAAAAGAAGACAATTCAGGAACCCCTGAAACAGTGCAGAAAATAAAAACAGCCTTTTCCCTTAGAAGACAGGGAGGCAAGGACTCAGGAAATAATTGCAAGTCTGGGCAGACTGCCAAAAGCTAATACGAGAAATAACAAAGCAGATCAGGAAAATACTCAAACCCAAGCTAAAAATAACTCACCAAAACAAAACTAGAACTCCCTTTTTCCTGCCCCCTGATAGGATTAACCCCCAGGATAGGAAAGACAAAGGTCCTGGGACAGGATTAACCCCTTATGGCATGAAGACAGCTTCAACCAAAGGCACGCATCAAAACCCATCAAAATAAAACATGTTGTTTTATTCTGGCTGTACACTGCCTTGAGTCCTTCGGGAGAAGGGCGGTATAAAAAAACAAACAAACATCAAACTGTAGGAGCTTCAAAGGAAAATCAAGTATAAGAAGGCATGGGTTTGCCTCCCCAATCTGCTTGCAAACCAGGAACTTGAGCTGTGTCTGCTTCTTGCCTTCCTACATTAAAAGAATTCCACTTTCTGGCAGCTAGCTTCTGAATCCATTTCTTCTTAGAGTCTGTGGTGTGTCCCACCTGGGGAATGAACCCAGGAGTTTTTCTTCCAACACTTGACACTCAAAGTTCAAAATATAACAATGGCAATACAGGAACTCATCAAAAAATGTGCTAAACTGATTACCGTAACTATTGATAAGACCATCAGTTTAACCCAAACAAGCTTTATTCAGCAACTTGTCAGAACTCTCTCAACCAAGAGCAACCAACCGACTTACCTAACTACATGTCTCTGTCTGTCTATTTAACATGTATCAATATCATATCTCATTCATTTTTATTTTTGTTTTATTTATATCCTGACTTTACAGATCTCAACTTACAACCATAATTGAGCCCAAAATTTCTGTTAAGCAAGGCAGTTGTTTTACCCCATTTTACAATCTTTTTGCCACAGTTGTTAAGCAAATCACTGCAGTTGTTAAGTGAATCATATAGTCGTTAAGCAAATCTGGCTTCCCCCATTGACTTTTTGATCATGTGACCTTGGTCTGCAACAGTTGTGTGAAAAATGGTCATACATTATTTTTTTAGTGCCATTGTAACTTTGAACAGTCACTATACAAATGGTTGTAAATTGAAGACTAATTGTATTATTTTGATAAAATAAAACTCAATGTGGCAAATTTACCTCTATTTTCCCCGCAACAACACTGTGAGGTCAATTGGGCTTAAAGAGAAGTCACCCAGCTGGTTTACATGACAAAATAGGACTAGGTATCTCTCTCTCTCTCTCTCTCTCTCTGTGTGTATGTGTACACATACACAACACTTCTCCCCACATTAATTCCTTTCTCTTCTCATTTCTTGAAGTCATCTCCAAGCTAATTATGCTTTCAAGATGAGGAAAACAGATTAGTTCCTAATTTTTGTGCCATACTTACAGATACAACATTTGGACTAGTGGTCAATGCTTTTCACATGAAGTAATTTCCAGATAATAAGGCAGAAGCAGGTTTCACACACACGGGAGGAAATTTCAGTAAACTTTATTGAATGTCCTTTTAATCTACGCAGAACAACACAGTTGCACTGTGACTTGCATGTAAATTGTAAGACATAACTTATACAATATAATTGATTAAAAATAGGATAAGCAGATGTAAACTGCTGAGTTCCAAAACAAAAGATTATTGGTGAAAGAGTGAGAAAGCAAGATAGTATGGTTAAACAATCTACAGGACCTAATTAATATTTGGATAGAAAACCACCAGGGAATCCTAGTAACTTGGAAACATGGATATATCCATGTAGACACCAGTCACTGAAATCAAATTCAAGTGATTATAAGCCAGTAGTCTGGCAAAGAAAAACACTTCATCTATTTAGAGTAAATCTGTTTTTTAATGTCACAGAAAAAAAGGTAAGCACGTTATTTAGCAAAAGGCATTTAGAAAGCCAATTTGCCTAGTGGCTGAAGTGCTGGACTAGGAACTTTCAGCCTAGTTCCTGGGAGGAGAGCCAGCTTCCAATTCCTGGAAGATGTTGCTCTTTCTGTTACCAAAACCCCAGAGGGTTTGTGCCAGAAGAAATAAGTACAAGGAACGAAAGATTGATGTAAAGCTAATAAATAAAATAAATGCCACCAAGTTTGTTCTAGCTTTGTTATTCAACGACGAAACGTTCAATGGAAGACCTTTAACAACATTTTCACTAGATTACCCGAATGCCTGCCAATCCCTCCTTCAGCGCACTTTCGCACTAAGGGCAACGGTGGAGCCGGCATCAAAATACAGTTCCCTATTCAAATTCAAATTCCAGCGGCGGCTCCGCGCCCGCCCCAAAACCTGGCTAGTCTTCGTCTCTTGTGAATCCACCCCCCCGGCCTCAGCCCCACCATCGCCACCTTTGCGCTCCCGGTTTCAGCGCCGGGTGGGTCTCCAGCTCCTGGCTTCCCCTTCCCCAAGTGCCCCGGGGCCTGTCCGAGCCCAGCGTCGCCCGGTCCGGAGGCCTCTTACCGGGATGTGCTTCATGAGCTCCCGCACGTATCGGTCGCGGTCGGCGGGGACGTCGCAGTGCGACTGCAGGTAGAGCAGCGGGGCCAGCCCCTGCCTGCGCAGGCGGTCCTTCTCGGGCAGGCCGCGCGGCGGCGGGCGGCGCAGGTAGGCCAGGTCGGGCAGCCATTGGAGGCTGAGCGGGAAGTCGGATTGGCGGCGGAAGGTGGCGGTGTGGTTGAAGAGGCGGATGCCGGCGCCGTGCGAGAGCAAGTAGTTGTTCATGGGCGACTCCTCGTGGAAGAGGGCCCAGGTCTGGTGGGGCAGCCGCGGCAGCGGGGCCTCGTAGGCCCGGAAGTCCGTGCCGTAGAAGAGCAGCGACCGCGTCCGCCGGTGCGCTCGCACGCGGCGGGCCTTGGTGGCCAAGCAGGAGCCCCGCGGGCAGTCGATGCGCGCCGTCTCGCCGGGGAAGTGCGGGAAGAGGCCGCCGCTCCACCATAGCAGGATGGGCAGCTCCCGGTTGACGCGGCGGTCATGGTTCCCGGGCCCGCGGAAGGACGGCGCGGCAGCCACCGCCAGCCCCGCGTGCGGGTGCGCCGGCTGAAAGAAACGGGCCGCGGTGTCGGCGTCTCTCAACTCCTCCGAGGCCTCCCAAGGCCCCGCGGGGACTTCTGTGCCGCCGCTTCCCGCCTGCAGCGGGGCCAAGCAGCAGCACCAAGCGGCGAGCTGGGCCAGCCGGAGGAAAGCCATGACCGCTTCGCCTCAGCGCGCCCCGGGCGGCCGCCGTCTCCGGGGCGGGTCGCCGGCGGAGGGACATTTACCCGCTCCGCCCCAGCGGGGAGAGAAGCGGCCGGGGGGCTTCTGCGCCCACTTCTTTCTTGGCGCTAAGGAGGCTCCTCCGTCCGGGTGTTCTCCCTTCAAATACGGCCAAGCGAGGCAGCGGCTCCGGGCTGGGCCCAAGGAGGATTCCGGGAAACCCCTTTGTCTCGCTGCCCTGGGTAGCCTTGGGCCGGCCCAAATGTTAAGGGAAAAGGCAAGAACAGTCAGAGATACAGAAAATCGCTCGGGGTTTTTTTGGGGGGGGGGCAGCTTTAAACGTTGAGCAGTTAAATTTTGCTTCCTTTCCAATATGTCGGCGAAGAGTCCCTTTGGGAAAAGCATATCGTGCAATCCTGATTGGCAGTCTTTTCTGCGTAATAAAATATCTCATTATTTTCGTATATTGATAATGCAATTCAATCCAGCACTAACATCTTTAAAGAGAAACAGAACTGAAGCAGCTTCTTGGATGAGAAGCAAAACGTCTTCAAAGAAAAACAAGGAAATCCAGTTGCCTCTTGAAAAAAGCAGCTGTTCACAAAAGTGTTATTCGCTATTAAGATTTGAGAAGATTTAAGAATTAAGGAATATTTAAGATTTAAAAATAACAAAACCATTGTTTTGGTCTATGGGATATTACAACTCTGTACTCAGATAAACGGTATCCATTGTGTAGAAAAATACTGGATTTGGAAGCCTACATGCCAAAGCATCCAAATGATATCAAAAGGTATTTTAATGGAACCATAAAACTTGATTGGCGGTAAACTGATCCAAAATGCAATATCTGTTTTAGTCCATAAACTTAAAAAAGATTTACAGTATGATAAATAATGCCTAGATCAGATGATCAGAAATATGATTTTAGGAGGTTTTTAATTATACTGATTTTTTTTGGTCTTTATTACAGTAATTCTCAAGAAGTCTTGCAATTGTGGCAGGCAGAAATTAAATAGAAAAAACAAGCTTCTAGAGAACCTGTATCAAAATGAAAGTTTTGATGTAGTATTTGCCAGCTATACCTTGCAGTCATAGTGATCAGCATTATGACTGCAAGGTATAATCACCCAGGGTCAGCAACCTGCGGCTCTGGAGCCGCATGTGGCTCTTTCACCCCTCTGCTGCAGCTCCGTATCACTCAAAATATGCGTCACAACTGCCAATGTGCAATACTTGTCGATTTATTGAGTTTTTCAACCCCTGGTAGGCCAACCATGGATAAATCCAAGAAAAGAAGAGTTTCAGAAGAAAACAAGGTTTAATGTGCTAGTTTTGTGGCCGCTCAAGAAATAGTCAGACATGGGAAGGGTTTTGTGGCTCCCAGTGTTTTCTTTTCTGTGGGAAACAGGTCCAAATGGCTCTTTGAGTGTTTAAGTTTGCTGACCCAGTATAACCGCAACTGAGTTTTCACTAAAAGAGTGAGCCATGCCTCTGCCATGATATTAAAAAGAATTGTAATCTCTAATTGTTTATAATGTTTTATCTGATTAAATTATGTAGACCAATTTAGAATAAAAGTGAAAATAAATCATTATTTAAATAGAATCTCCAATATGGTTTTTCCTGGAATATTTTTAATTATTTATCAGTCTGCTTAATATACTTTAAAAATATTAACACAGGAATATCTCTACATATGTCTGTCTTTAAGTAATGTTCTGTTTGATCTGGTGTGAGGCATGTTCCAGATCCCATCTACTAACTAGAAAATTTCATGGTAGCACCTAGGAAGAGCCTTTTTCTTGATATTAGGTTTGCCCCCAATCCTACTGGCCTTTTGCAAACCTGGCTTTGCCATCTAACAGGGAGCACTGGTAGTATGAGTGAACCTATTTTGTGGCTGATATGAATGTGTGTTGTCATGAATGTTGTAGGTAGTTATGTCATTGCTTTTTTAAAAAAATTAGTTTTATCCTGCATTTGTTTTTAATGTTATGTATATGAGATAAGTGGCCATATAAACTTGCTAAATAGAACAAATATATGAAAATTATAGTAAATCATTTGTCTTCTATGGGGTTTATAATTTTGTAAACAAAACTCAATCTGGTAGTAGAGGTTGGAAAAGAGAGTAGAAAACATGGGGGAAAGTAAGTGAAGAAATATATTCAACATTGTAAGGAAAAATCTTAATTGAATTAAAAAGGCATCCAGCCAGTAATTAAAGCAAAATGCCTCTAGAAATCTTGGCAGAATTGTTTAAAAATGGAATCCAAGAAAACTTGAATATATTATCCCTGTGGGGCAAATCAAGCATTTAGCAAATGGTAAAATAATTACTGTGAAAGATGAAATGTGAAATTTCCCAAAGCTGAAATTAAGCTACCAAATTTATTCCTTGTAACATTAAAAGAGATGAAGGCTAGGCAGAGATGTAAATTTTCTACATTACTACTCATCTGTTCTTCACAGTTTTCGTTTCCTGTATTGGGGAATGCTGAATACTCTAGCATTACCATCTTCTCATACAACAATTTCTAATTCCTTTTTTGAGAGGTAGTTTGGGGTATTGGCCAAGGTACCAGGCTAGAAACGGAGACTCTTGAGGTCCTAAAGTTAAAGGTTCCTCTTGCACATATGTGCTAGTCATTCCCTTTAGGGGTGGTGCTCATCTCTGTTTCAAAGCTGAAGATGTCTCCGTGGTCATGTAGCGGCATGACTCAATGCCAAAGGCGCATGGAACACTGTTACCTTTCCACCAAAGGTGGTCCCTATTTTTCTACTTGCATTTTTTATGGGCTTTCGAACTGCTAGGTTGGCAGAAGCTGGGACAAGGAATGGGAGCTCACCCTGTTAGCAGCACTAGGAATTCAAGCTGCTGAACTGCCGGCCTTTTGATTGACAAGCTCAGCATCTTAGCCACTGAGCCACCACATCTTAGTTCTGCCTTAGGAACTAAACCAGATAGGTTACCTTTGACCAGTCATTCACTCTCAGCCCTGGGAAGAAGGCAAATGGCAAAATCCTGCCAAGAAAACTGATGACTTGTCCAGGCAGTTGCCAGAAATCAGCAATGATTCAAAGGCACAAAAAGAAAAATCCTTTTGTTACAATTTTTTAAATTTTATAATTTGGTCAAGTATTTGCCTTTTACATGTGGAAGTATTCTGATATGTAGTAGTTTTAATTTCTTTTTGAATGTATTCACAAAGCTTGTATGTAAATTTTGGAATCTTGGAATATGTTTATGGTAAAAGAACATAGGTTTGCATTCTTTGTAGTAGTACTGAAAGCTACAGTGATTTCTATTTTGGTGAGATTAGTATGACTAAGGCATATTATTTAGTGTAAGTACCCATTTTCAGTGGCTGAAGAAATAAAACTACTATATAGACAGATTCCTCGCATCTCTAAATGCAAATTCAGTGCATGGAATAACATGGGTGAGCAAGCATGAAATAGGTAAGCCAGTGAAGTAGCTGGGCTAATATCTAAATACACTGCCAGAATTATTCCATCGATCAACTGAGATTTGGGATTGAGAAGAAAAAATGAATGTACGTAGAAACGGTGAACTGGGAAATCTTGGGAAGGGGGTGGAAGTTTTGGGAAAAATGACACTCACTGATAGAAGCCTGCATGAATCCCATTTTCTCTGGCTAAGAGTATAGATGGAAAGAATGTAAGACGGAAGGACTTACAGCGTTCTACAGAGTTGGGGAGAAAAAAATTATCTAGACAGGCTTCCAACCACCCAGCTTCCTCTCAACCCTACAAACAGTAATAGAAAATAAATACCCACAGTTGTTAAATGCATTTTTTTAAATTTTGTTTTAAATAAAGTTAATTTTTGGAATCTTGTCTCTGATCCTCATTTATGTGCCCATATTAGCACGCCACCCATGGTTCAAAGGAATCTATGTTGTTTCTTTTCCATTTTTTCACTCCACAAGTTTTCTTGTTGAATTTCTATCTTGTTGCATTTTTTTGCAGTAATCATAATTTGGTGCTTACATGGAGCTATATCAGTATTCTACAATTACTGCATCACTTTTTGGTTGGAAAGAATAACAAAAATTACAACTATTATTTCTTCCATCTCAAACTGAATGAGTACACAAATTGTTTTAAGAAACAATCCTTCTGTCCAGTAACACAGACCTGTTAAGAATATGCAATAACACAAAAATAGAAATATATTTTAAGAAATTCAATATAATGTATTCTAGATCACAGTATAAAAGTTCAATTTTACAGTAAGATTATCTAGTCATGAAGAAAGGTAATTTAGCTTTAGGAAGGGATATTGTATTTCAAAATAGTGCTAGCATACTTTGCCTTTTCATATGATCACTAGTTTTTCTCAGCAAGCACTAATGAATAATTAGGTTTATAGATTAGAAAATGAAATGCTTTTGCAGATAAGAAAAAGTTTATAAGTATCTGATAGAGTATTGTTGTAGACCACTGCAAATTATAGTTTATTTGCCATTGTGGAGCTTGGTAGAGTCAACCTGCAAGCCAGTTCATTCCCCTCCAAAGTACAGGCCTTGAAAAAAATAATCAGTATTTATTTGCTAACAATGACATAAAATACATCTTTATATAATTTTTTACAAATTAAAAGATGAATTGAAAAAAAGTGAAAATACACTTAACTTTTTAAAATTTAAATTCTAGAAATTAGAATTCTGAAAGTTTCATTGTTGACTGTTGTTTTGGAGATGGATGTTGTTTGTTTGTTTCAGAGATTTCCAAATTTTGGTTGGGATAATATATTTGGCAAGAAGGAGAAGGGCAATCTTAAGCACACCTGAAATTTTTATGAATCTTTTGGAAAAACTTGAGAGCGAATTGTGTACATTTTTTGCTATGTGATGAAAGGGAAAGCTGCAATAGATCAAACAAAATATTTGCAATTTCTCTCTCTCTCGCACACACACACGCACAAACACAAAATAGATCATGGGATATTAAACTATACTCCTGAATATTTAATCATTCATATACATAAAACTTTCAATTTCAAATATTCAGCCTCAACCCACAATTTTCCTAGGAAAGCCTCTTCCCTTCTCTCCCCCCACCCTTTCTCAAAATTCCATGTTCCTATTCTCTTAATATATCCTGAACACTGCAAGACAATCTAAGCGTAGCCTTTTTTAAAAAAATAAGTAATCTACAAATTAATGAACCTTTATATCAAGTCTGTGAAATGTATTTCATTTTTCCATCAGAACTCCTTTGGCCTATTTGAAGCCAGAGTAATGGTTTATCAATGAAAAGATTGCCTACCAAGTAGGCCAACTTTATGTCTGAGCTTGAAGACTAAATTCAGTTATGACTATCCAACACTTAACAGAGCCTGAACATCAGTGGCATGATTTGAACTTTGCGTTATGAGCATTTCTTCCCTATGGAGATCTCAGATACTTCAGTGCTTCTTGGACTGAACTCAACCTTGCCATCTCCAAGCATATTTCTATGCCACTTTTTGACATCTTGTTATAAAACATTTCTTTTAAAGGAGAAATCATGGTCATCTTCTTCAAGATACTTAATTAAAACCTAGCATGCGAATAGGAAAAAAAAGAGACAAAACAAGATACTGGCAAAAAGATGCTTCTTTTCTCAAAGGAGTGATGGTAATACCAGTTCACACCAACCAAAGACAGATTTGACTTTCCTAGAGACAGGACCTGCTTATTTCCATTTACTTATTTCAAGGCAAATTTGTGTAGCAACACAATTACAGAGTAAAGGCATGTCAATTTTTCCCCCAGCTCAAAATTTGGGATCTTTTTAAAAAGAAGACACCATTCTATAATTTGATTACAGTATATTGCATCCTCAAATTTTAAGAAGTTACCACCCTATCTGACATCCACCTCCCAACTGGGTAGGGCCGACCACCCATCTTTCCCTATTTGGCTCATTTTCTTTTCATAAAAGACTATCACATACACAAACTTTGCATCACCATCTAATTTTGGAGAACAATTGCTTTTTCTTCTGATGCAGAATCACGTACATTAACTCAAAGGAACTCGGGTGTCAGGAGAAAATGATGTAGATTTCTGCCAATCTTAGTAAGTGACATAGGTTTAGGACTCAAAATCAAACAGTGTTTTTCATCACCCTAAGTAGATGTTTTCATTGTTCATGTCTCTCTCAAAGGTTTTGGGAGATGCTGAAACTTTATGAAGTATATTAAAATTATGGAATTATACAGGTTTTTCTATAGTCCTTCCAAAAGGAGATAGAGTCGCTTACGAGGCAGTCAGTGAACCTATAGATGTCAAGTGCTGGCATCCAGCGTAATTCTGACTCTAGCTCAGCAACTGGCGAATTTCTTTGTGCATGTGACAGAGGAAATCCACATATGAAGCCCCCCCATTCATGCTCTTATCTTCCACCAAGAAGTGTTTGAACAGCTGATCTAGTTTGTCTTCCTGCTTCACAACGATGAACTGAAAGCAAAAAAAAAAAAAAGAGATACAATTTGCAAATAAGTCTTTTGCCATCTGAATTTAATGTAGCCACATTCTGACAGTGAAAGCAACAGAACAATCTCAGGTTTGAACAACCACAAGCCCATTTAAGATGACTACTGTTTCTTTTAAGGCATTCAAATCAGATTTTTATCCACTTTTTAACGCCTGGGAATTGTAAAAGACAATCATTTTTGTTATAATCATAAAATCAAAACCAGTTACCTTCATGTAGCGTGATCTTTGAGCCTGGAATATATCAATAGTGGATCGCACTCTCTTTGAAAAGGGATTATCCAAAACTGGTAATGTGCACTGTAACAAAGTTATGGCGTATCAGATCAGGGACCATTTTAAATCATTTATTAAATGAATTTTAAAAGCATAGGTGACTTCAATTACATTACACAAATCGTATTACAAAGTGTGAAGATGCTTGAAAGTGTTGAATGTTTCACAATATTGAAAATGAAGGAGAAGAACAGCAGAGCCTTAGTAAAGACTAATATTCCCTCAATGCTGGCCTTTCATTCCCCTGATCATGATCCTGCCAAAATGTTATTATTCATTAGAAAATGGAGATATCCAGGGTCAGATATGACATATACTTAAAATTAAGGCAATTTTCTCTTTATCCAATCCTAACTTACCATAGAGCTGTTGATCTGGCTGAAAGATGAGACTCCAAAGAGGTTTTGGATCAGCCCCTGTTGAACGTTTACTCCTACCCACAAAAATATATTCAGGCCATTTTCTAGTAGGTATATGTCACCCTTGGAGAGACGTTCTTCCGAGTTTCTGATCGCTACTGGTAAGGAGTCACTGCTATAATCTATTTTGGTCTGTAGGACAGAATGGAAGTTACTATCTCCTGGGTATATACACATACACATTTCACAATAGCATTTAACCAGGAATAATCCTTGGCATGTAGCCATGGAACTTTTAAAAACTAACTAAATAATTCTCAGAGGGCCCCATTTAAAATGTAAAAGACCTAAGAATTAATTAATTGACAGACTATTCCAGTGAATGGGGAATTTGCAATATACATTACACAGACTTTTTTTTATTTTTTACACTGAATATTCTATATGAATTCAAATGCTAAACACAAAATGATTATTTGTCAGCTGTGCCTGATTTGGTTTGGCATCTCACAGGCGTCCTGCCATCAAAGGCTGGGGTGGGGGGTTGGTGGGTGGGGGGAGGATGAAAAGATAATAAAGCTGTATGTGTATGATGGGAAATTGGGGGGGGGGGGATGACATAGCAGCCAGATCCTGTTTGTACTAACACCCCACGGCCAGGCACCATGAGAAAATGTGGATTACCCCCGAGCATCTCAGTGTTCTCAAAACATCTTGGCAAGCTCCGGTTGATTGGAAAGGGACTAGTCATGGGTGTGTGTATACGTGTGCATGATGAGCTGTTGGTGAACCTTTTTTGTGCTTTGCGAGGTGCAGAATTCAGAGCTGGCTTGACTTTACTGCAACCAACACCATTTGTGACCAAATGGAGTCATGGGTCTTTCTTTCCTAAGGGATCAGATTGGGGCAGATATGTCCTTATTTGACTATATAATATATTCCAAGGGATATGTGTAATTCTAATTTTCTTAACTCCTGACTCCACTCTTAAGGAAATATTATTCAGAACTAAATCATGAGGCATTCATTTAAATTTATATTAAATGCCAATCAAGTATAATTTACATTTTGGTATAATTATACTACATAAATGTTTTGTGTTTTTTTAAAAAAGAGCATCTATACTTCATATAACAACTGCTGCCTATATAACAAATCTATAAAGAAATATTAGCATAAAAATGTCATCAGCCTCTTTGTGGACCATGTTTTTCAATTTTTTAAATTTTGATGCTCCTCTGTGAATGTCAAATGTTAGTTTAAAATCTTTTTTCAAGAGTATTCATCATAGGTGAGGTCAAGTTGCCAACTAGGGAAATAGTATTTTCTGTATTTGGCAAATAATTTGAATGAGAAATTTCCAAAATTACAGAAACACTAAACAGCAATTTTCCCACATGTGTACTACCATATCAAACGAAAGTCCTATTTAATTACATTAATTTTTAGTTGAGTCTATACTTCAGACTTGTCTAATTAAAACCCGTCTATATTTAGAAGCACTCACCAGTGGTAACAGTCTAGGATAAAAGAAAACATGAGTTTCTGCAACATCCATAGAGCTGATTAGCTGGCGGATGTAGGAGCGATCATCTGTGGTGACCTCGGACCCAGGCTGGAGCACATCACTTTTCAAAACACAGTTCAAATATACAGGGAGAAGTTTCATGCATTCAGGAAGAATCAGCTAAAAGTGACAAATTTTAAAAAATCATTCTTAGGGCAGGAAAACGTCAGAATATTAGTTTTAGCTTTGTACAAATTCATCCTCACCACTCATTTTGGCTTCAATGGAAAAAAAGAGAAGCTAATATTCAATTAAATTCTAGCTTTGCAATTTATCTCAGACTGCAACTATCTCATAAGTCGGTATTTAGATACCGACTCCACTTATAACCATTCATTTTAGCAACCATTTGCAGTTACAATGGCACTGAAAAAAGTGGCTTATGACAATTTTTTAACATTTATTATTATAGCAACATTCCCATGATCACGTGATCAAAATTTGGATGCTTGCAACTGGTTCATATTTACGACAGTTGCAATGTCCCGGGGTGATGTGATCAGATTTTTCAACCTTCTGACAAGCAAAGTCAATGGGGAAGCCAGATTCACTTAACAGCTGTGTGATTCAGCTGTTAACAACTAGAATTCAGAGTCTCCCGTTTTCTATTCTGATGCCTTAACTAAACCAGCTCTCATGAACCATATAATATACAATATTCCAACCACAGACAAGCGCTTTCAACTACTATGAGAATATCCCTTAACAGTTCCAGCTTTGGTAATTGGGGAGATACAACTGTGGAAACGTATGATTTGGGTATTTCTGAATTACTGTTTTCTGCAATTTAATAGTTGCATGGTGAGTAGGCTGTGCAAAACAAACAGGTAATTGCTGCAAACAATGCTTTATTAAAGCCCATCCATGTATGAACGAACACTTTTTCAAGTATTTCCATAATTGAGAATCTGCATGGTGTAATGATTAAGGTATTAGACTGGCTCTGAAAAGACCTTCAGCCGGGGCCAATCATTCTGCTTCCGCCCAACCCACCACCAGTGCTAAGAGTGCCAGGCAAAAAAACCAACCCCCACCCCCACCTCACCCCGATGTACACGCAGTTGTTCCAAATGAGTGTTTCCTGCTAAATCCTATGCACAGGAATCTTCTCAGACTCAGCACCTGGGTTAGCTAGATAAGGTTTAACAGCATTCCAGGGTGGTTACTAGGGTCTCTAAACTAATCCTTCATTTAACTCCTCCTCTTTGCTCTGCTGCTTTCTTCCCTAGAGTTAAGTGTTAGGAGAAAAAGTGGGGAAGGGAATGCTGTTTACCCTACCTTGAGCTTCTGTAGGAAAAATGGGACATAAATACAGTACAATGATCAAATGCAATATGATATGAATACTATCCTAAGTGTTTGTATGTACCATTGTAGGAGAAACCCAGAATATCATATGGACTTCTGTTGATTAAACAATATATTCAGGTAGTCCTCAACTTATGACTGGACACTTAGTGACTGTTTGAAATTCTGACAGATCTCCTCCCCAAAGCTACTTATTTGAAATTGCTCAGCAACTCGCTTGCATTTAGGGTTGTTTGCTGCGTCCTGTGGTCATTTGACCATTATATTTTTACTTTTTTTTTTTTGGTTTTTTTTTGGGCCAAAAGCTGGGCATTTATTTTTGGTTTCTGGCAAAATAAAACTCACAATAGATTTGCTTAAAAACTGCCATGTTCTCTTTATAACTGGCTTTTGCTTAATGACCATGGTGATTCCGTTAACAACTTTCATAAAAAAGATTATAAAATTAGGTGCAGTCATGTGATGAACTGCTTAACAATTGACATGACGTACGGCCAATCTCAGAGCCCTGATTCAGGATTAGTATCCATCACCAAATTGCAGGAGTTACCTGTCCAGCAGAAGAAGGGCTAGCACAGTTTTTTCGATAGCATGCTAAGATCTGGGCACACTGATTGATCAATGTATCTCTCACGGTTTTGACTGGATTGTTCAGTACTCCACGATACGCTTCAGGAAAAAAAAGTTCCTGATTAGAAAAGCAGTTAGCTAAGCTATTCATCTGTTAAAGGAAATTATTAATATTGAGTCATTGGATACGAAATAGGCAGCAAATAAATATTATAATAAATAAATAAATAGATAGATAGATAAAATATTAAGGGCAACCAGTTATTTTCATACTGACATTCACTGTCAGTATGCTCTCTTATCTCTTAAAATCAATTATTTATTTACAACTCTATCTGCAGCACTGGAAGAATCCAGGAAAAATTTTTCTTGCAGCCTGTCACTAAAAGCTTTTTGTACTCTCAAAAACCAAAGTTTCCCTCGTATGAAACAATTACAAGATTGTCCTTACCAAATTTAGCCAAAAAGTTGATAAGTGTGTCTGTCTCACAGTTCCTATAAAGATCAGCCAGCTGTGTGCAGCAGTTCAAGGAGAGATTGTGAATGCGCAGACGCCTCTGTCCTGCACAACTGGTATATAATACAGCACACTACATGAGAGAGATTTATAAGCAGAGCTGTTAAAATGTGTTACATCAAAGATTTCAGTCAACTCCTAGCTTCCCATTACTTTCTATGGATAGTACTGCTCTCTCAATTCAATTCAATTCAATTCTTTATTGGCCAAGTGTGATCGGACACGCAAAGAATTTGTCTTTGATGCATATGCTCTCAGTATACAGACATAGTGGGAGGGCATAGAACCAGGAAAAAGAGAGCCTAAGATCTTAAACTTACCCACTGAATGGATCATTGTTAGCCCCTTGCACCTGTCCACCAAGAAAAAGTGTGAATTCTGTGCTAAATAAAGTTGATTGCCATTCGACTATAGAAAAGAAGATCTCCTCCCCAAGAACCACTGCCTGCATACCCAATAGCATCCCTTACACAGGAATTACCTGAAGCAAGGCCCCACTTTCTTCTCTTAGCTTGTCATCATGTTTAAATTCCACAGTGATTGTTTTGTCACAGTCTAAGCCTGCTAATTCCACATCTGTTGTATTGCTCATACAGAAAGCTCCAAAGAAGTCTGTTGCTCGAATACCTAGAAAACAAACATAAAAGAAAAACCTTATCCAAGATGAAATCTTTTAAAGACTGGGTTTGCATATCACACTGAAGTCAACCTTGGGTTTAGGATGGTGGAGAATTCAGCAATTCTCATTGAACACATTTTTGGGACGATTCGAGGCATCAGATAGTACCCCTGCAAAGAAAGGTATGCTCCTAAGCACTGATGAGCAAGTGCTTGGCCTTGATGTTACCTCTGTCTGGAGGACATTGCAGAAAGTTAACATTCAGAAAGCGACAGGCCCAGATAATATCCCTGGGCGAGTTCTTAGGGAGTGTGCAGATGACTTGGCTTGTGTTCTTACAGATATTTTCAATCTTTCATTGCAGCACGCAAGTGGGCCTTCCTATTTTAAAACTGCAATTGTTTTGCCAGTGCCTAAGAGGTTTTTATGGGCCTTAATGATTATCTTTCGGTTGCACTTACGTCCATAATTATGGAATGTTTTGAAAAGCTGATAACGGATTTTACTGTATCTAGCCTCCCTCCAGTATTTGACTCACTTCAGTTTGCTTACTGGCCAATCACTCCACAGAGAATGCTATTTCCTCCATCTCAGTTTGACAGAAAAACAACAATAAAGGTTATCTTATCTTTTAACTTAGCTTGACTTATAGACTTAAGTCAGTCCAGAATTTAAGCAAAGGTGAGGGGCAGGACCACTATAGGGAAGGTCTGCAGCTAAACCTTAGGTGTTCTCATTCACTTGAATGGTATATGGGAATGACAGGAGGAAGAGACAGAGCCTAGGCAATGATCTGAAAAATGAAATCTGAGACTGAAAGAGGTGTGAGGGGGAGGGTAGAGTAAGCATCTCAGAAGGGACCTTCCCTAATTTTTCAGAAGAGCAAAAGTAAGGGAGGTGAGAGGTACTTGCAAAATTCTGTTACTGTCACTTTACTGTCATATGGGTAGTATTAGTATTCATAATTGGTGTTTCTTGTCTGGATCACTTCAAGGGGCTGATTCAGTATTTACTGATTAGATATATGTTTTTGATATACAGATATATGCTTACCTGTGCTAGTACGTACTCTCATCACAGCATCAAATCCAATTTCTTTTTGAACATCTCTACGTAAATCATTCAAGAAGCGTTCTTGATCTGTTTCCACCTAAAATACACAATCAACATACGTCACATGGTTGACACACAGGTGATTTCTAACATACCCTGAATAGCACTCCAACTAAGACCACTGTCTTGTACATCGTTTATTTAGGATCTAAACTCTAAATCACTTAGAAACTCAGAGAACACATTGTTGCTTTAAAAAAGAATAATCTGCAATATACACCGTAGTCTACAAGTCCAGAACGTTTATTTTTTCACTGCAAGGTGCCTAAACCACAGAAATCCACCTGAACAATTCAAATTTATGCTATGAAGAATAATCAACTTCACCGTTCTTTATTTTTTAAATTTATGTAGAAGCCAAGTGTATACCAATCTCCTATTGAACTAACTTGAGCTAGAACTGACTCTACCTGGCTCCTGAAATACCATATTTTTCGGAGTATAAGACGCACCTACCTTTTTGGTGAAGAAAAGAAGAAATCTCCCTCTGCCTCTCATCAATTTTGCCTTGTTGCAGCAAACAGCAAACAGCCTGCTTTACTTTCATTTTGGTTTTCAGTATAGCTTAACTAGCATAAGGGGGAAAAAATCTGCTCCAGCAATTTACCTCTTCGCAGCAAGCAGCAGAACCCTGCACAAAACAGCTGAGAGAAATCAGCTGAGAGTCAGGAGGCAGATGGAATCAACTTCTGTTAATTAGGCTGTGCTGAAGCTGAAAGGAGCTGTTTTTTTCCTTGCTGTTTGCTTGCAAAGTGGTAACTGCTGCGAGGCAGAGGCCAAGGGCTGGGGGCCAGTGGGTGGGTGGGGCTACATTCAGTGTATAAGACGCACCTAAATTTTCACCCATTTTAGGGGGGAGAAAGATGCATCTTATACTCCGAAAAATATGGTAGTTTTATTACTTGCCCTCTCTCCTTTGAGACCGTAATTGCAGCCATAAAGTAATATCAATGAACAGATGTTAAAGCTAAGACAAATCATACCTGAAAATATGTGTATTTATAAACGGAGCCACCAGTCTGATATGGAACAACCCCCAAGGTAGCTACATCCAAATACTGATTTGGGAAAAGGAAAAGGTCCACACAGCAGCCTTGGGCCACACAATCCTTGGCTAAATTGTTGTAGAAATTTGTTTGAGGCTGAAACAGAGTCTACAGCAGATAAAAAGGGTAAACAGAGAGAGCAGAAAACAGGATAAATATTGAACAATTTGGAAAATCAAATCTTAGAATTATCTCCTTTGCCCTAAACATGTGATCAAAAATAAAAGTAAAACCAATTAGTAATATATTATTTCCTGCCACGTGGTCTAGTGATTAAAAGGCATCAAACTAGAAACTGGGAGACTGGGAGTTCTAGTCTCGCCTTAGGCATGAAAGCAACCTGATATTCAAAGGACTGTAGATCAAAAGGATGCATATATTTGCTATGAAAATTAAGTCTTCTGAATGTTTACATTACAATTTCTCTTCTCTGAAGAGAAGTGTGTTCAATCCATGATTTATATTTGACTGGGTTTCTTTATTTGGCTATGACAGCTGAAGGAAGAAAAAGTTCTAAGATTTTCCTATCTCAGGAATTTCATTCAGCAAATTTTGTTTTTCTGTCTGTTGTGGTGAGGGGCTTGAATCAGTGAAGATTTCCAGGAAGGGAGCCTTCTCTGCTGGTTCCCTTTGGAATCCTGTCCCTCCCCTCAACCCTGAGGTAAGGAAGGTAAGGAAGGCTCTCCTGGCCTTTGCCATCTCATTTGGGGCTCAGAGGAACCTGAAGACCCTCCCCCTCTTTTTAATTATATAATATTCAATTTTACCTATCCTTGCCCGCATTTTAATATTTTTATATTCAGATTTTATGTTTTTCATTCATTTGTAAACCACCCAGATTCCTTCTGTGAGGGAGATGAGCAATTTCTAAATGTGGTAATAAACCAACAAACCTGGTTCAGGTTGGGATGATGGACAGATCATTGCAGTGGGAAGAGTTGGAGGGGTGGGGGGCGGCAAAAGGCACAAAGCAATTAAGGAGACATAAAAAATCATAATCAGACTTCCTGCTTTAGCCTACTTCTGTTGGAATATAATCCTTTACCTTTTCTTTATCAGTATTCACCAGTTTCTTGTCATCTCTGTTCTTCAGCTTTCCTGGAGCCTCTGCTATAGGCAGCGATGTGTGAAATATGAAAAGCTTGCCAGCACAGTCTGCAGCCTGTAAACAAACATGGAAGGGTCTTTTAAGTGACCATTTGAGACTCTTTGGTCCTTAAGAGCCCTTCTCCACGCCACCATTTATATTAACATGTAAAAGGCTTTTCAATGAAAAGCAAATGTAGCTTTTCAAGTAACCCATCTTTTACAACCAGCACTTACATACTGATCTTATTCCCAACATGTTGCAAAAAAATAATTTAAAAAATCCAAATATCAATTTATGTGAAGTGCTTAACATTTTATCCATATTGCTCAAGATCCTCTGCATTCACATTACATATTTTTCTGCCTGATAAATACTACCTAGAATTATATAAAATTCTATATGGTTCAGTTACCACGTAATAAATAAACTGGATTCAGCACTTGATATAGACTGCTGCTGTCTTGAGAGGTTTACAGGAAAAAGAAGAAGAAGAAGAAGAAGAAGAGACTGAGAAAAATCAAGTCAAATTAAGGTGCTGAAGAGCATAAAAACTAACCTTTAGAGCTTCCATGCCAGCCTGAATTACTGGAGCAAACACTGTTTCTGTTTCTCTTGTATCAGCAAACATTTCTGGGATCTGATCCAACAGGCTGCAAAATGATGAAAATCAAAGATAAAGTTTGGGCCAATCTCTAGCATCAGTGTTCAAGTTATTTCTTATCAATGAGCACAGATGCTTTATTCAAGCCAATTAGAACTTCTGGAGGGAAAAATCCATCTACTGTATTTTGGGAGTAAGGTAAAAGAGTCC
This sequence comes from Masticophis lateralis, assembly GCA_030761175.1. Lineage (NCBI taxonomy): Eukaryota > Metazoa > Chordata > Lepidosauria > Squamata > Colubridae > Masticophis > Masticophis lateralis. Next base: position 98,561,085 of record JAUDYJ010000005.1, read on the forward strand.
TTGTGGATTTTACTCCACTAGTTATTGCTGAGTGCAGGAGATTGTGCTCATCTCCGCTTCAAGACTATTTTTTTAAAAAAAGTTTTTTTAAAATTTTTTTTCCAAACACACAAATACATCTTTTCGGAACAGAGCTTTGATCCGGCCATCAATTTGTTCAATTTTTTTGTCATCTTTAACAAAATTTTATACTTTCTATTTTGCCATAACACTTATTTCTTAATCTTAAATCACATATCTCAACTATACCATCTTAATTTTTTTTACTCATATATACCTAATCAAAACAATTACCCTTCTATTAACCCACCTTAAATCTTAATTCAATTAATACCTTATAATACATTTCACAATTCTTACCCTAAGTCCTCATTATTAACAATACAGTTCAAACATGTTTATATTTCAAAATTATTTCCATTTCTAAAAACTTCCTTACATTTATTACTTCATATAATGCTCACTGAATCTTTATTTCATTATTACTTTATCAAATTTAAATCTTATCTCTAATCTTAAAAATACAGCAATTTATCATTTAAACATAGTTCTTAATTCAAATAATGCTACATAATACAATTTCCCAATTATTTCCCTAAATTCTAACTATTTAACCATACCATTTATATAAACATCAATTAAATAATTCTTGTTTGTAAATCATAATCATATATTGTTTCCATTTTCTTTTCTTTTTTGCTTAATTAGAAAATGTTCAAATTATTGCAATTGTTATAAGTAAACAATATCCCAATTACTATAGCCATCAATTTTCTCAAATGATACCATCTAACATCTTAATAAAAATCGATTCATTATATCCATTAGTATATTTTCTTTTAACATAGTCTATTTCTCATATGTTATTAGCTTCAATCCATATTTCATTTCTAAGTATCTGTAACATATTTCTTCTCACATTTCTATTACCATTGTTAATCTCAGTATAGTCATTTTATAAATCCAACCCTGGACTTTTTTATTTTCCTTAATATTTTCCAACCTTAATTCTTTTAACATTCACTGTTAATCCCAGTGTAATCATCATTATATTATTGTTAATCTCAATAGAATCTCTAAGCACCTCCTTTTTATTACTATTCACATTCAGTTACTTATTCATATTTTAATCACATTGTTTTATCTTCTTTATTTTCCATCTCTGTGTCTTATTTCTCCATCTTCATTTTCTTGTTCGCTTGCATATACTCCATTTCAACTTCTGTATCCTCAGATTTTTGTCCTCTGTGCAACATTTATAATTATTTCTCTTATTTCCATTTTCCAAGTCAAATAAGTCAATTTGTTCCTTCTCTAATTCCTGCGCCGTTTTTCTTTTTAAGTTAATATTATCTCAATTATAAGAGTTCCGTTTTGTTCCCTTCTAATTTTTTCCTCCCCTCCAAAACTCAAGCCACCCCATTTCAAGACTATTAAGCCAGCGCTGTCCAAAGACATTTCCATGGTCATGTGGCCAGCATGACATTACTAAGCGCTGTTACCTTCCTACCAAAGTGGTACCTATTTATCTACTTGCACTTGTATGCTAGTTTGGCAGAAGCTGAAGCAAGGACGGGAGCTCACCACGTCATGCAGGGCTCGGGTACCGAACCCAGGCTGCTGGCTTTCCAGTCAACAAATCCCGCATCTTAACTGTTAGCCACCACGCTGCCCTATTTCTGGAGTAAGTCAAGTTTATTATATTTTTTGTATCTGCCTAATTTTGATATACAGGGTAGAAGGCCATCACTTCAATATTTAAATTTGGACTTTTGGTCTATCAAAAAACTTCTTACTATAAAGCAGGGTAAAAAACAAGCATGGAAATAATTAAACAACTCAGACTGTATAAGCAAGAACTGATCAAGAGCAGCAGCGCTTTCCCATGATTGCTCTCTTAAAACTTAAGCTTCCTCCTTTTCCAATTCAGAGATTATTTATTTTTGCTTAATGGGATAACACTAAAGATGCCTTCATGTTTTTTTCTCTCAATCCGATCCAACTTCAAGTTAACAGAGTAGCCATTTTTTCTATAGTTCTAATAATCAGCGAAACAGTCCACTTTATGCAAAATGCTTATATCCCTTTCTGTTAATTCAGTTGAAAACAACCGATTTAACAAATCAGAAGGCACTAGCGCAGCAAATGAGAACAATGACAAAATGGTCATATTTCTAGCAAAAACTTAATAAAAATAAAATCCACACACTCAAAATGAGTGTGATTTTTAAACCTAGAAAGAAAACGACAGCACATTCTTGAAGAATGCCTATTCCTTGTGGGTGGAAGAACTGGGAGCGTCAACTCTGCCCCCTCTGTAGGGAGTCACAAACTCATAACAGTTACATGATTAAATATCTTGGAAATTCTGATCTCTTTTATGTACAGCTAATATTGTCAGATCAGTATGATTCATTTTCTCTGAATATAACGAAGTTTTGTTACACTGTCTGTAAAATTAGGCAAACCTTGATCACTCACTGATTATTTCATCATCAATGGTAATATATTACTATGCTCTGATCTGTTCAGTTCTGTCCAGTTTTGCTTTATTTTATTTTAATGTTTAATTTTTTGTGCAAATCTGTGCACTGTGCAATAAAGATTGATTGATTGATTAAATCAACTCAGCAAGCATATTTGAATGCTAAATTACTTCCTTGATCCAGATATTTGTTCAGGAACAATGTTGTATATTGCAATGTGGTTTGCAAGAAATTAATTAATTAAGGACAAGAAATTAATTCAAATTACCTATAGTAAAATAATCACTCTCACCAGTTAAAAACAATGTTTGATATTTTCAGCATTTTCAGTTGTGTTCCAGATAGTCCTTCCCTTCTTATATTATGATGGATTTCCCCAACCTGTTTCTAAACTTAAAATAGCTGCACCACATGGTCATGTGATCACATTTTGGGTGTTTGGCAACTGGCTCACCTTTACGGCTGTTTGCAGTACCCCATGGCCACCGCTTCCTCACGAAAGCAATGCTCATTCTAATGATTGCTTACCTTGTCTGAGATGGCCTAGAACTCATTAAAAGCCTGGCACTTTCAGGTTACTAAGAACAATGAGAAGATACACATAACAGAATGTAGAGGTAGTCCTCAATTTACAACCATTGCTTAGTGACCGTTCGAAATTACAATGGCACTGGAAAAAGTGACTTATGACTGGTCCTCGCATATGCAATTGTTGCAGTTTTCCCATGGTCATGTGATCAAAATTTGGGGACGCTTGCAACAGGCATGTATTTATGACAGTTTCACTGTCCTGGGGTCACATGATCACCAGCCTCTGGTGATGCCAGCCTCTGATAAGCAAAGTCAATCAGGGAAGCTGAATTTACTTATGACTGCATTGTCACTTGACAAATGCAGTGATTTGCTTAACGACCATGACTAAAAGATTGTTAAAAAGTGTGTGATTCACTTAGCAACTGACTTTCTTAGAAATAGAAATTCTGATCCCAACTGTGGTCATAAATCGGGAATTACCTGCATCCATTTGCTAATGTTCATAGCATAGGTTGAGTTTTGCTTACCTGGTAAAAACTGTGCGAGACTCATTCACTTTCACAAGAAAGCCATCAAGCAAAGGTACAAACATATCTGCTATATCCGAAACAACCATCATTTGTGGCTGTGCCAGGGAGCTCTTGACATTATAGAAGTGTAGAACTTTGTTGTACGTGACAAAACCCACCCGGATGGCTGACTCTTCCGTAGTTCCTTCTCTGTTAAAAAAAGATGATAAATATAGCAGGGGACTCCAACCTTGGCAACTTTAAGACTTGTGGACTTCAATTCCCAGAGTTCCTCAAACAGCAAAGCTTAAAGTTGCCAAGTTTGGAGATCCCTGAAATATAGCATAAAATGGGCTTGCAAAATCAAACTGAAAAGCAGAAAGACAACAGCATCAACAGATGATTGTACCCTAATATCTACTGACCAAATCCCAAATTTGAGAATGCAGCTGGGAAGTCCTCTCATTTTATAGGATACTTAATTGACTATTGATTGGACTATTAATTGACTTAATTGATTGGACTATTTCACTGAAATAGGTTGATTATAATCAAAGTTTATTATTAAAAATTAGTTCACTAGGACCACTATCTTATGTCAGCAGGTACCTGGGGAGATAATCCAGGAGAGTCTTCAGTTCTTCACATATCAGCCTGACCAAGCCACTCCGTACTGCATTATATGACACATCAATCATGAAAATAAAAGCAGGAGGGTTGGGATATTTGTTATTCTGCAAGAAAGGAACACAAGCACAATTATTCATTGCACAGTACGGAGTCATTTTCCCATCATCGTATGTCTTGAAAGAAACAAGCTTTAGCAGTATTTCTGCCTGAACTAAAAGAAACTGCAAATGCAATTCTTACAGCTTTCTAGTACTGACTATTAACATTATATCAACGTTTATCAACTTTGACAACTTTAACATTTGTGAACCAACTCTCAGAATCCCCCCCATATGCTGGCCAGGAGAATTCTGGAAGTTGAAGTCCACCCATCTTAAAATTACCAAAGTAGAGAAATACTGCATTTTATCCTGGCAGCCCTTTTATTTAAGGTGTTAGCCTCTAGATTCTGTAGATCTAATTTTATAAAAATAAGCCCCCTCGGACCACCATAAGGGCTAATTCAAATTCATCAGAGCAATCCTTTGTGTTTCTTGTTTCTTTGTGTTGTAGCTGGTTCTCTTATGTCTGGAACCTGAACTAGCTTCTACTGAGATTTACAATAATTTGATTAAAATTAGCCTCTCTGAAGGGATCTGTGGCTCCTTAAACCTTAAAGACAATTACTTATATCATAATTAATATTAATGATGGGTGGTCTCTCTTCCCATTTAACTTGAGTGCAGCACTGGAAAGCCAATAGTGAGAAGTGGTGGCAAGGTTGAGAAAGTACAAAAGGAATGTTGGACACAACCCAGAAATAAAGAAAGAGTTCATTAGTAATTGACAGCTTAATCAGCGTACAAAAAGTCCAACAAGAAGATATTTATATTGTTCAGAGTCCACCTTAACCAATGAATTTAACTTAATCCAGGGCTAAATATTCTGTCATTTTCCAAGGTTTTGTTCCTTGACCCTAATCCTGACAATAGTCAGGATTAATGAAATCTATATAATTCCTGCCTACTTGTTTGTGCTCCAACACCAACTGAAAAGCACTGAATGTTGCCTTTCCCCAAGAATTTGTCATTTAGCCTACTGGCCTCTCACCGTAAGTAAAATAAATAATAAATGCAAGTAGAGATACCTTGCAGTAGTCAACAGTAGCTAGGTATTCATAGGAGCCCAGTGATAATTCAGGTCTGTCATAGTAGTCCGCTCGCCTGCCTGTGTGATCCAAATGCTGGAAGTAATGAGATGGCACTGGGAGAAAGAAGAATGGAGTAAATTTTTTTTTCTGCTTATTTTATTTCTTCTCCCTGTCAGACCAGGAATCTGTGAGTTTCAACTGTGAGGATGGCTCTTCAGAGGTCAGAGCAAGGGGAGCAAGTTTTAGCCTTTATAAATGCTTCACGTAAGTTGACAATAATGCCATTTTACAAGGTACTGAATCCATCTTCTCTCCCTTGAGACTGCCTTTGAATTGAAGGCTTCATCTGACTTCTGTATCTGCATCTTCCCTAGCTGTATGTTTTGTGACATCATTCCGAAGAACCTGGAACATTCTTTGAGCTATATGTTGGTCCTTATAAAGATATCACCCACTTATGGATTTCGGATGTTTTATTTTCATAGATAGGGCTATAGATCAAATTTTATATTCCTGAGTGGGTTTGCTACCTACATTCTAAGATATTTTAATAGACCCTACAGCCAATCCGTAATCAATAGTAATCTTCCTAAGTCATTAAAAATTAATTTCCAGGTGGTATTACCTTCCAACAAAAAATGCACACATATTGCCTTTTATTTTGCATTATTGTTCTTGCATTACAATCTTTGCACAAATGTTAAGAGAATAGCGGAAAGGCTTAGTGTGATCAGCTATGCTCTACTTTCTCATTTTTTTTGAGAGAAACCTGAATATACATTTTTAACAATAAGACTTTCTGCATATTGTATGTTTCATTTCAATAAAGGCAGATTCCTCAATAAGCCAATTGTAAGCAACTGCCCAGTTTCAGTTTCAGTTTTATTGCATTTATATACCGCCCTTCTCCTGGATGGGACTCAGGACGGTTTACAGCCATGTTAAAACAATCAGATATAAAAATTAAAACTAATAAAATAATTAAACTGTTTGGCCGTAAAATTAAAACCCCTACTAAAACCCCTATTAAAATTTAACGCAAATTTAGACCGGCTTGGTGAAACAGTAGAGTCTTCAGGGCTCATCGGAAGGCACGGAGGTCAGGAATCTTTCTTATATCCGGGGGTAGTTCATTCCATAAGGCTGGAGCTCCCAGAGAATGCTCTCCCACTGGGGGCCACCCGCCAGCATTGTCTGGCCGACGGCACCCTGTGGAGGCCCTCTCTGTGACAGCGTATCGGGCGGTGGGAAATATTCATTGGCAGAAGACGGTCCTGTAAATATCCCGGTCCTAAGCCATGGAGTGCTTTGTATCAAGGTGACTAGCACCTTGAAACGCACCCGGAAGACCACCGGGAGCCAGTGCAGCTCGCGCAAGAGGGGAGTTACCTGGGAGCGACGAGTCGCTCCCATAACCACTCACGTGGCCGCATTCTGCCCAAAATTTAGGAACAAAGGATGATGTATAGTTTTCATCATTTAAATATAAATCTGTTCTTTTTCCCATGATTTTCCCAAATTCCTGCTTGGCAGCAAACTCTCCTCACCTTCTACAACTAGGGGTCTCCAATCATGGCAACTTTAAGCCTGGTGGCCTTCAACTGCCAGAATTCTGGGAGTTGAAGTCCGCTAGGCTTAAAGTTGCCAAGGTTGGAGACCCCTGCTCTACAAGGCCTCTTTTCATAGGAAGCTCTTACCCTCAGTAACGCAGCTACAGAAGCAGCACTGGAATCGTCTTCCTCCCTCAATGAACTGCATAAAAGGGCACATGTACGCCTTGCACCTGTTGCAACGAATGGGACCTGATTCTCCATGGTCGACCAAATAAGGAGGGGCCTGGAAAGAAAAAAACACTGGATATCGGTGCTGTTTACACTCGTCATTTCTTTTCCAATACATGATACTAAGAGTGCATTTTCTGCACCTGGCTCTAGTATTCATGTCCAGAGTAATTTCTTCTTTCTGTAGAATGAAGCATCAAAGTTAACTATTGGGATGGAGGAACTCACTGGGTAAACAAAAACCTCCAAGGAGGGTTTTCTTTGCCCGGGGTCCATGATCTTGTAATAATGTTGCTATTTTATCTGATGATTCAGGCTATTAATCTTACCTCTTCTGCGGGAAGCGCAGCCAACGGTTTTATGACTGCAGCAAGAGGAACTTGAGATTGTTTAGCCATATCAGAAGTGCAGGGAATATTATAAGAAGTACATCTTATGTAGCGGGGACTTGCATTACCTTTAAAAGAAATCAAAACTTTACCTATATATTCTTCAATAGATTTATTACACCCACACCCACACCCACACCCACCCCACTGTCTTGCTATTTTTGAAGTGGAACTTGCCAAAACAGTATACCAAACAATTACAAAAAGCAACTAAGTAGTCTAAATAAGACAAACATGATCTCCTTCAAGTGAAAGTTGGATCCTGCAACCTTATCCTGGGACACGTATATTTGCCTCCATTTGTGAAACCTAACAGTTGATAACTAGATGGACTAATACAGAATTAATTTGCTATTTATTACTTTCCTGCTGGACATTTTCTTTTACTTCCCAATCTAGCCTGCAGACCAGATATACCACGGTTATCTCTCATCCAAATAGGCTTGCAGCCATGATGGTTAACCAACCAATAATAAATCAAGTAATGAGGCCCTTAACCCATTCCGAGCCCTAGACCTGGGTATACGGACAATTTTTAGAACTTTGTGAAAGGCCAAAAGGGTTAGGTCCATTATAATCTCCAAGGGGAGAATATTCCATCAGGCAAGGGCTACAGCACAGAAAGCTCATCTTCTAGTTCCTGCCAGCTGACACATTTTAGTTGACAGGATATGCAGCATGCCCAAACTTTTGGATCAGACCGGACAGCTAGAAACACTTGGAAAACGACGGTCCTTCAGGTAACCTGGCCCCATGTACGGTTTTAATGACAACCAGCACCTAGAAGCACACTAGGAGCCAGTGCAGTTCACAGAGAAGTGGTGTTACATGTGCCATGTAGCTGGCACCATTTATTCCCGTACAGCTGCATTTTGCACTGGTTAAATTTTCTGAACGCTCTTCAAGGGCAGCCCCATTACAGTAATCTAAGCAGGAGGTTACAGGGGCCTGGGTGACAGTAAGCAGGGCCTCCTGGTCCAGGGCTTGTGGTATAAATGTTTTAATAAATCCACAAAAGCATTTTGGAAACATAGCATATTTCTAAAATTAAATTTTATTTTAAATCAAAGTGTCACTACTTTGAGCTCCTGAGGGAAGGTGGGATACAAATCAAATAAGTAAACAGGCACTTCAAATTTTGACATTACAAAGCAGTTTTCAGGAATATGAATACATATTTGTGCATTGGTATGTGTAGGTATGAATATATGCTTCTGTACACCTGTATCTATTTATCTATATATATCTTCTTGCACAATAGAACTCATAGCATTCAAACATTGAATAGGACTGACTTACCGCTTAATGTTTTAATGCTTATCATTAATACAAGGAGGTGATCTCCGTATTCTTTTGGAGCTATGTATATTATTCTATGTAACAGTATTCAGAAATTTAGTGTGAAAATACAGCATGGCAAACTTTGTGGCTGAAGAGCACAATATGAATGCATAATGTAATTCTGAACAGAAAAACTGCAGTTCTTCACTATATAACACAATTAACTTAATCCAAGTGTTTATGCTGAACACAAAAAATATTCTTTTTTGATAATGAGTTAGTTATCCTTGCCTTCGTGGATGCTACTTTACCTTGATCTTTCACCAAGAAATTTGTAGTGACAAGAGGTGGGACTTGCCCACGTACTCCTGTGATGAATGGCTCCAACCCACGGTTATTTCTGTCATCTTCAATAACCTGAATCTAAAATGAGAAGCAACAATTTAGCACTACAAAAGTTTTTAGCAAAGGATGTGATAATATAATTTACTACGTTTTTAATCCCTAAAGGAGGATATCCATTCTATACTTCTACTTGTTTTGCTAGGATTGAAAACAACAGTCCAAAATTAGTGGTGTAGCGAATATACTTTGCAATGTCCACTTCAATATATGTTGTCTATAAAGTTTATAAAGTCATTGTTTACATTTTTTTCTTTTTGCAACTGGACAGTCAAGTTATAGCTGAGAATTTTATGCTGGACCATTACAACAGCATTTTTGTTTATCAGGTGTTTTCTCTCTCCCTCTCATTCCCTCTCTAATATTTAAATAAACTGATTTAGGAGTTTATAAAGAGAAAATTGAAGTGACCACACCAAGAAGACTTTATTTTTGTTCCGGCTGTAAAAAACTAAGCGAAGTTGGTAACATCACCAATCTATTTTATGTGTTGTGACCAAATTCAGCCCATTCCCAAGACAAAACAATGTAGGAGCAATAGGCAAGTGACATTTTTTGTCTTCATGAAAACAATAATATGAACTGACCTGCTGCTTAATTAAAATGATTTAATTAAAAAAATAGCTGTTAAATTCATGCTACAGCAGGTATTCAATACATTATATGCCCAATTTATTCTTAAATATTCATCCTAAGTAAATGCTAAGTATGTAATGATTTCTCCAGGGATTATTGCTTACACAAGGCTAGAGTTGGAAGGAAAATATATAACCTGCTTATCTTTTGTGGTTTTAAATGCCAAGCTTCTATTGCCCCTTGATTTTTGATGTACAGATGATTTCCACACTTGAGCTGTTTTATTCTGTTTATCGAAATGTGAGCAGAAAGAGAGGCAGAGGAAAGGTGATGGACTAACACCAGGGGTGGTTAACAAAGGGAATTATTTTATGGATATACACAAGCAGCCACCGACATGCAGACAAGAGCAGACAGAGAGACAACGCACTTACTGGGCTAGGAATTGCATCAGGATCTATTCTGTGCCTGGGTTTCTGCTGAGGTGGCAGCTCATTGAGTTGCTTTTTTGTTTGTTTAAAAGAAAAAAAAGAAGTAAAATTGCCACAAAAAAGGGAAAAGAGAGAGAGTAGTAAAATAAAAAGTACCAAGCAGTGTTACTCCTGTCTATCTTAATTTCTACCACTGTTAAATATATTCATCAGGACAGTCTTCATGCAAAAGGGGGGGGGGGGGATAATACTTGGTTAGGTTTTCACATTTTATCTCCATGAAAGTACATTAGAGGGAATCCTCTCTTGATGGCTGTTGGCAATTCTCATGCTTACTTCATGTTTTCAGAATTACAGATTGAGGTACGCTCAAGTTTTCTGAAAATGTCCTTAAAGGAAAAGCAGAAAGGAAAACAGAGCTGCTAACCATTTTCTTGTTGGTAAAGCTCAGCTTTAAAATATAGAAGGCTGTACTTCTTTTCACCAGCTAAATTGGCATTGCAACAGAAAAGGCGTTTTCAGGTATTCTGGGAAGAGCCATTGCAACTACCACTGGATATTAACAAAAGCCAGAATACCATCATAACATTCATTGCACTGGAGAGGGCAAGTTTGTGGTAATATAAGAGATTTGGGTCCTTTGAAAGTGGTCACAGATTGAATCTTTGACTCTGGTCACAGATTCTTAGAATTCAGCCCGCAGCACTGTAGGGTTTACAACATGCTGTTATGCTAGTCAGGGTTCCCTTAAAAAAGCAGATAAATGTCAGTATGCCTCACTTTAGTAACTGTGAAACAGCCAATCACATGCCTAGTATGATTACTAGCCCCCATTTCAAATATGCTTTCCATATATTCAAAGAATCAGTCTAAGCTATCAAGATTATTCATGTGGACAAACATGGACTAAACATGATAGTGTTCCTACTAGTTCCTATAATCCTTTTTCAGCTCTGGCATGATCACAGGAAATGCAGTGGACAAATATGTGATAATCTAATCAATATGCTATTTCTTTAGAAGCATAATCTGGAAGCAGTTAGGATGCTAAGAGAGATAGAAAAAGTAACATGCAAAAATGCCCTTTGGCTGTAGGAAATGACTATGAATTAAGCAAATGCAGAGGAACCAAGTCTTGTTTTTCCTTCCGCATCACTTTCTAGAATAGGATGTTAAATTCTAAAAGTGATCTTGCTCACTTACTGGGCTAGGAATGGAGTCCGGGTCAAGTCGTTTGGGCGGAGGTGGTGCTGCAGGCTGACTTCCATAATTTGCTGGTCCAGGGAAAGCTGCACCATACACTGGTTGAGTTCCTCTATTTTGCCCAAAAGAACCTGAAAAAAATGATACAGATATACCTTTATTTGAATGCATAACAGAATTTAAAGGGTCTAGAATATTAATCCCTCAATTGCTTTTTCTAAACTCAGATTCTGATTATACCACTCAAAACTTCAGTTTGAACAATTTTACTTAGAATCCTAAATTAAACACTAAATCAATAATGCTTTTCAGGATCACCTCTGAAATTTAAGCTGTATTAATTACTTTAATACATCTTGACAATATTTCCACAGAAAAGCTTTGTAAAATTAGAATTTCAGACTGGGTCAGAAAGGTGGCATACAGAATCTCCCATACAATGGGGCAAAAAAGTATTTAGTCAGCCACCAATTGTGCAATTTTGCCCACTTAAAAAGATGAGAGAGGCCTGTAATTGTCATCATAGGTAGACCTCAACTATGAGAGACAAAATGAGAAAACAAATCCAGACAATCACATTGTCTGATCTGGAAAGAATCTATTTGCAAATTATGGTGGAAAATAAGTATTTGGTCAATATCAAAAGTTCATCTCAATACTTTGTTCTATATCCTTTGTTGGCAATGACAGAGGTCAAACGTTTTCTGTAAGTCTTCACAAGGTTGGCACACACTGTTGCTGGTATGTTGGCCCATTCCTCTATGCAGATCTCCTCTAGAGCAGTGATGTTTTGGGGCTGTCGCTGGGCAACACGGACTTTCAACTCCCTCCAAATTTTTCTATGGGGTTGAGATCTGGAGACTGGCTAGGCCATTCCAGGGCCTTGAAATGCTTCTTACGAAGCCACTCCTTCGTTGCCCAGGCGGTGTGTTTGGGATCGTTGTCATGCTGAAAGACCCAGCCACGTTTCATCTTCAATGCCCTTGCTGATGGAAGGAGATTTGCACTCAAAATCTCATGATACATGGCCCCATTCATTCTTTCCTGTACACGGATCAGTCGTCCTGGTTCCTTTGCAGAGAAACAGCCCCAAAGCATGATGTTGCCACCCTCATGCTTCACAGTAGGTATGGTGTTCTTTGGATGCAACTCAGCATTCTCTCTCCTCCAAACACGATGAGTTGTGTTTCTACCAAACAGTTCTACTTTCGTTTCATCTGACTATATGACATTCTCCCAACCCTCTCCTGGATCATCCAAATGCTCTCTAGCAAACTTCAGACAGGCCTGGACATGTACTGGTTTAAGCAGGGGGACACGACTGGCACTGCAGGATCTGAGTCCCTGGCGGCGTAGTGTGTTACTGATGGTAGCCTTTGTTACGTTGGTCCCAGCTCTCTGCAGGTCATTCACTAGGTCCCCCCGTGTGGTTCTGGGATTTTTGCTCACTGTTCTTGTGATCATTTTGACCCCACGGGGTGAGATCTTGCGTGGAGCCCCTGATCGAGGGTGATATCAGTGGTCTTGTATGTCTTCCATTTTCTAATTATTGCTCCCACAGTTGATTTCTTCACACCAAGCTGCTTGCCTATTGCAGCTTCAGTCTTCCCAGCCTGATGCAGGTCTACAATTTTGTTTCTGGTGTCCTTCAACAGCTCTTTGGTCTTCACCATAGTGGAGTTTGGAGTGTGATTGTTTGAGATTCTGGACAGCTGTCTTTTACACTGATAACAAGTTCAAACAGGTGCCATTAATACAGGTAATGAGTGGAGGCTAGAGGAGCCTCTTAAAGAAGAAGTTACAGGCCTGAGAGCCAGAAATCTTGCTTGTTTGTAGGTGACCAAATACTTATTTTCCACCATAATTTGCAAATAAATTCTTTCCAGATCAGACAATGTGATTGTCTGGATTTGTTTTCTCATTTTGTCTCTCATAGTTGAGGTCTACCTATGATGACAATTACAGGCCTCTCTCATCTTTTTAAGTGGGAGAACTTGCACAATTGGTGGCTGACTAAATACTTTTTTGCCCCACTGTATATGATAAAGAATAAAGCAGCAGAAAATTCAGAAAAAGTTATGTTGGAATATTTGCTTCCATCTGGATTTTCTGAACGTTTCCATATTTATCACTACCGTATATATTATCAGGGCTTCACAGATTTCAGTAAGCAAATAGCATTAGGTTTAATGTGTTAATTTTAACAAGATAACAAATAAGACCCCCTTTCTTGGGATTCATCTCACTGTGCTTTTTATTGAAAGATATCATGTTCCTGTTTTAGAAGTTTCACATCTGGGATTATCGTATTTTTCAGAGTATAAAACGCATTTCCACCCCCCCCCCCCAAGTGGGTGGAAATGTCTGTGTGTTTTATACAGGAAATATTGCAGGGGGAGGGGGGTTACTGTGGTGCTGATCAGCTGTTCTAGCACGGGTCACGCCAAATGGGTGGTGGCGAACAGGCCGCGGCAAACAGGCTGCAGCAAGCAGGCCAGATGAATACTGGATGGATGCTGGGAGGCAGAGGCAGATTTTTTTTTCTTGTTTTCCTCCCCAAAAGCTAGATGTATCTTATAGTCCAAAAATATGATAATTACTTTTAGCATTAAGAATTCAATTAAGAATTCAATTAAGTCATATATAATAAAGGGGGGGGAGGCTTTCTATACTGTATGCAAGAAAATTATAGGCCCCTAGTTTCATTGTTTTGTATTCCTTAAATAAGTGGATAAACCTTCAAACTTTAGGTGACTTCTGTGAAATAATCTGTAAGATTTGAACAATTTTTTAAAAAGTATAATTTTCAACTGTTAAAAAAATAATGTAAAGGCAGCTATGAAAATGACCGTTAATTCACTGTTCATTATGCTTGGAAGCAAATTAATTTATATATGGAAACATATCATATCTTAATGTAGGAAAAATATTAGGTGACCAAAATGATTTTTTTTTAGTTTTCAAAATCAGCAGAGGAAAAATGTTATATGTAAAGTGGTACCAGAAAATCTAGAGAAAAGGGCTACATGTACCACAGTAGAAATACTACATTGGGAATTTTTTTTTTTTTAGATTTAGATAATGAAGAAATTGATATTTTATATGAAATTATTATTCAGTAGCTTAGAGAAAAAGAGAGATACTAGTATCTATTATACAACTCAAATGAAATACTAAGATTCTACCAAATACCACCCCATCTCTCAGTCCAAATCCAATTCAGAGGGCCAAAAGGAGCCTCTGAATCAAATGCTGCAGGAGAAAAAGTGTAGGGAGCAGCTCACCCACATGAATATAAGCCTCACTAGTGTTTGGATACAGCTGATTGACCTTTCCTTAGATGTAAGTTAGGGACCAATGAACGGATCATTTTTTACAACATACCATTTTGCTGCAGTGCATATCCTGGTTGTGAAGGATGGACAGGAGGTGGTCCCTGCAGTCCTGTTACTGGTGGCCCAGGAAGTGGTCCTGTCATAAGTGGCTGAGGTGGTGGTGAGGTCACATGATTTGGCTGTGAAGTGAGCAGTCCAGTAACTGGTTGTCCAGGCAACAATGCACCCTGCATTGTGGGAGGTCTTGAAATCCCCGTAGCAGCAGGGTAACTGGATATTCCAACCCCAGCAGTTGAAGGTGGGGGAGCAAATAGGGGAGGTTGAGCGGAAGAATGCAGGGTTGATGGACCTGATATAGGTGGCTGAGCTATGGGAAGACCCTGAGACAAGGTGGTAGGAGACAATCCATGAGATATGCTGGGAGGTGCTGGTCCTTGGCCTGAATATGGCATATATTGCCCAGATCCATGTGCAGTGAAACTTCCTGAGGCCGATGTAACCGATGTTGGAGGACCTGAGGAGGAGATGTATCAAACAACATTTAATAACTATTTCCATTTTCTTGGTAGTCTTGAATAACATACTGTATATTGATGACTGAATTTCGTAATGTTCCTTAACAAATAACTTGACTGATTTCGTATGCTAAGAGTTACTTTCATTACACGCGTAGATGTATTTTCATTTGATAACAAAAGAAAATACAGTACATGTGAAAATATACTGATTACCTCAATTACTCAAGCTTTAATATAAGACATGTCTGAACAACTCTTAAACTTGAATTGGACTAAAAATCAAGACTGGCAATAATGCCAATCCATTAAAGTCCAGATCAATTCAAATAGGCAATAAAGGATACTGAGTTCATATTTTCCAGGAAGTATAATGAATTTTTTGTTAATTAATTAATTTATTTATTGGTTCGATTCATATGCCGCCCTTCTCTGGAGACTCAGGGCGGCTTACTGCCAAGCAAGCGTGCCACAAAAGGAAAACAGATCAATTAAGAAATCAATTCAGTCATATATAATAAAGTGGGGGGGAGGCTTTCTATACTGTATGCAGGAAAATTATAAGCCCACAGTTTCATTGTTTTGTATTCCTTAAATAAGCAGATCAACCTTCAAACTTTAAGTGACTTCTGTGAAATAATATAAAGCAATAACAAAGTTTTGACACCGAAATTTAATTCCGCTGATCGTTAATGCATCATTTTAAAGTACAATGTATTTAGTTTGGATTCAACATCTATTCTACACACACAGAAACAGCTCTTTCAAATTCAAGTAATATATAAAGAAATGAATGATCTACACTGTACTATTTTAATTCAGGAGCAGGCAAGCCACAGACCACATATGGATAAGACCACAAATACAGCTACAAATTTTAATGCTATGATTTAAATCCATCTTTCTCAACATGGTACTCTAAACATATATCATAATATATGTCATAACTATCATAACTGTTACTTACAATCCATGGGAGAGAAGTATCACAAAGTCTCATTTTGGACCATGCAAGCAATATTTCTTTCCTTTTCTCAGCATCAGGCAGAATACTTTTTAATCACCCTTATGCTTCTTTCAGCACTGCTATTAAACCTGTCCCCTGTATTTTTTATTAGGTTGTAACTGTGCATGTTGTCCTGCACTGTACTGAACCACACACTACAGAAGCTTTTATTCCACAAGTATGAACAGATGAGTTTCAAACAAAACCAATGGATGTGATTTTAAACGCTGTAGCGGGGCGGGCAATTGATTTTCACAAGAGGCCACATGAGAAACTGGGACTGTTGTCGAGGTCCCGGGCCAGACAGGGATAGTCAAAGGGCCAAGACTAGGTGGCCATAAAATGCTCAGGTTTGCTATACAGATACATCATAGCATATTAACAGAAATGTCTGCTTCAAGATTGAAGGTGCCTTGAATCATGTTAAAAAACAGTGGACAATGTGTTTCAAATCAAGATCAAATCTGGTTGAATTCAAGCCCTGCCCATGTTATTTTCTTGGCAACCAAAGGTTGGTGATGACCTTCTGGGATGTTGATATGATTTTCCAACCTGGAGCCTTGGCATCTCTTGGTGGATACATCCTCAATGCCAATTACTCCTTAGCTGGTCAGTGATTTATAATATTTACTAGCTGCAGAATACTTTTCTCTTCATCGTATTTTCAATATGAGAAGTATGTGTATGTTTAGGAGGATAATCTTTCCTGAAGAAACTTCCAAACCAAACCACCCACATCATGCCAATGTTACCACTTCTCACCATAGCCCAGTCCAGCTGGGGATGGGACAGAGGATGTTCCCCTGCCTATCTGCATTTCTGCCACCTGATTGGTCAGCTGTTGGGTGCTTGTTGGAGGCAGTCCATATTGCTGGAAAGCAGGAGTGTGAGCTACAGAAGGAGGTGCTGTGCTCGCCATGAACTGTTGAGAAGCAGAGGCTCTGGAGGGAAGAGAATGAAGACAGCTCTTTATTAACATAGGTCACTTAGGTTACATCATTGCTTATCCTTAGCCCTGGAAAGAGACAAATCCTTACACTTCTTGGACTGTGGTGGATCTAAAGTTCTTTTTCCATTCAGAACGGGACATTTGAATAATTGTATACTATATGTCACTTTCTGACAATATCATGTATGGATAATGGATGAGATAAAGCACAAGGGGCCATTGCAGAACTAACTTTTAAAGTGTTTACATATAAAGTGTTTAAATTTGGATCTAAATTTCAGGAAGTGGCTTTCAGAGAGAATTTAACTAGAAAGAAATAATCTGTCTATTCAGACAATGTCAATTATCTGTGTATTGCACACCTTTTATATGTACTAATAGGATTGATAGAGGCACCTGTTGGCAGATCTTTAAAGAAGCCACACCTTTTCTCGAAATCACAAAGCTATGGCTTCTGACAGATCCAATGAAGACAACCATGCCGGGTTCAAATAGTGCATGTTATTATTATTTATATTTAAAGACCAGCCAAACAAAATGATTCTGGGTGACTTACAATTAAAACAAAAACACCTACAGTATGTATGTATGTATGTATGTATGTATGTATGTATGTATGTATGTATGTACTAGCTGGATGCCCGTGCTTCACTACGAAACTATGTGATCGAGTGTGATAAATTGACACTTAAAGCCTGAAGCTTAATGTAGAATGTGTAGCTCCTTAGCATCAGAGCATGTGAATATGATACTATATATGAAATAATAATGATCTGATGGTCACTTTGAAAAATCCTTTTTTGGTGAGCACCCAGAAGCCAAGAGGAACATATGTAGCAAATTTCAAGTTTATAGGCTTTATGGTTCTGGAGATTTCATGATGTGTGAGTGGTTTTTGCTTTTGCAGAGTTGTGGGAAGGAATCATATTCTTCCCAAATAATATTTCAAATGAAAAAATGGATTTATTTCTTCAATACCTCCTCATAGTTTCTTATTCTGTTATAATTTCATTGCCTTTATTTGTAATTTCCTTAGCACTTTGCTGTTTGAGGCACAACCACTGGAAAGAAAGAAATTTCATCTTACTTGAACTTTATAGTGATATTAAAAGAGTGAATAAATTAATTTGTCTTCAGCTTTTGCCACTCAGATATTTTCCTACATTACCGTAGATGCACCCCTGAGAATCTGTTGTATCTTTTATTATTCTTTGCCAATACAAGGTATTTTACATATTGGTGATTGAATCACTGACTCTCTGAAGGTTTGTTATTCATGAGTCTCCTAAACTAGTTATTTGTACTCTCTGTAAAGGCACTCGTGGTAAAAAAAAAAAATCCTAACAATGGGATATAATATTCTTAGTGCTTGCCAATTGTTTTAAAAGATTTTAGAATAATCAGGTAAACACTCTTATCAACAGAAGAGGATATATGTAGTTGAGGGTTGAACTGTGGAGTCCTTAGTTGTTAGCTTGCACACATTTCATTACCCATTTTCAACACTAGAACTTCTCAGGGCACTGAAGATGTTACCTAATCCGATGAAACATCTGCAAGCGAACAACCAAACTCAAATGGTACCAAGGACTTCACAAGCCAACTTGCATCTTGATATATGTTGTCAATTCCTAGTTACACTCTCAATTTATACCATCTATCCAAAACAGGTAGTCCTCAAGACCACAACTGAGCCCAAAATTTCTGTTGCTAACCAAGACAGTTGTTAAGTGACTTTTGTCCCATTTTACAACTTTTCTTATTACAGTTATGTAAGGGAAGCCTTGCGTGCTGCGAGGCCAGGCTGGTGAGCAGGGCATGGAGGCACTGGTGGCAGGCACAACGCTGCTCTACAAGTTGTGGCAGCCATCCAGCCAGAACACGGTCAGCCTTAGGTCTGACCCACGTGGCCGCCCTGCCCTGAGTGCGCTCAGGGAGCAACGAGTGTGCGGGTCCTAGCATCCCTGGGAACCATCTTGCCCCACAGGCTGAGCTCCTTGAGGTTGCTGCTGCTGTGCTCACTCTCCCTGGCCAGGTTGCTCATGGTATGTGCAGGAGGAGAAAGCGTATGGGTCCAATGGAGGCCCACTCCATCTTGTGAGGAGATCCAGCTTTCTAACCAAAGCATCCTTAGCGATAGGATGGGGGACCACCAGGAGAAGAGGGGACAAGGGGATGGCGAAAGGGCAGCAAGTGGCCAAGTACTAAGGCAGGACTTCTTTCAGACCCTCCCTTCCTCTCAAAATCTCCCTCCCTCCTTCTCATTCCCATCTTCCTTCCTTCTTCCCCTCTTCCCCCTCCTCCCCCCCTTACTCCTATCCCTACCCACTTCCTTCCTTCCCTCCCTCCCTCCTCATTCCCATCTCCTTCTTTCCTCCATGCTCAGGAAAGGACAAGGAAAGGGGGAAGAGATTGGCAGTGCTGCCGGTGGACATGGCTTTCCCACACAGGGGCAGGGGTGGTCCTGGTGAAGAGGAAGCCTTACATGCTACACGGTCAGGCCGGTGAGTGGGACATGGAGGCACTGGTGACACACGCACTACTGATCTACAACTTGTGACAGCCATCTGGGCTGGAATGCGGTCAGCCTTAAGATCTGACCCATGCAGCTACCCTGGAGCCAGTGAGCGCTGGGGTTCTGGGTGAAAGGGAAGCACTCAGAATGCAGTCAACCTGTGGGGCAAGATGGTCCCTAAGGACGCCAGGCCTCATACACTCACTGCTTCTGGGAGGGGGGGGGGCAGCCTCTCAATGGTTCCAGGGCAGCCCCACAAATCTAAAGCTGACTGCATCACCAGGTTGCAGATCAGTGTCCAGTTGGCTTGGGCTGGGCCAAGGTGCCACAGGCTGGTCCTTCACTGTTTCCAGGGCGGCCCTGTGGGCAGATCTAACCACATTGCCTGGGGATCTTGAGTTTGACACCCCTGCCTTATAAGATGAGCATTACACAACTCTAAAAACTTGCTGTCCACTTTTTTCCATGTAAGAGCATAGCAATAGCAATAGCCCTTAGACTTATATACTGCTTCACAGTGCTTTATAGCCCTCTCTAAGCAAGATATGGCTCCCAACAATCTATCACTTTTCCACTTTGAAAGGATGGAAGGCTGAGTCAATGTTGAACCGGTGAGAATCGAACTGCCAAATTGTTAGCCTGCTGATAGCACCACCATGACTTAACTATTGTCATGGTGTTGTACTTATGCATAACTATTGTCACACACAATTTGTCTACCTCCACAGTTTTCTGGACAACCGGACAACCGGGGAATAATAAAAGTTAATACAATCCTAGATAAAACTACAAGCAATATACTGTAACTAACAATTGTTAGAAACAATAAAAATACAAAACTAAGGCAAGTTTCCTTAAAATAATGAAATTACTTAGTTTACTATGACTAAGTGTCTAAGGGGATGGCAAAAAGAAGCTAAGCTGTTCCTTTTAATCTAAAGAGCCCTGAATGGCAGCTGGGGGCAGAGTCATAATCTGCACTCAATAGTAGATTCCATTTCTAGACAACAGCAGAAGTCTGCACTTGAATTATCATGCCTCACCAAGATCAGGATCTGGCTATAACAGATGGAAAAAGAACATGGGAAGGATGAGAACATTAAACAAGGAAGTAATAAAAACATCTATGAAGATGGGAAAAATAAGCCCAAGAAACATGAAAAGCAGAGACCCATTGTCTCATACATGCATAAGCTTCACTAAGCTGAAAGGGATTTAGTTTTAAATATATGAACACCAGCCGGGATTATAGCTGCACAATGAAAAGAAGTTGCCAGAGGTCATAGCCATCTTTTTCAGGGAAACTTAAGTTGAAAACAATGATATAGTGAGAGTACTTTAAAAGTACTCTCAACTGACACTGCAGAAATATAAAGAAGCATGTTTTTAAAGCCAATATCTCCCAATTTATTAAGAGCTATTTAAGACTATTAGAATCCTTTTTCAATCAGAGGATACTGTATGCCCATTACCATTTTAAAGTTATTGTTTAGCAGCTTCGCATACAGGGGAAACTTTATTGATTGATTTATGGAGTGCTTTTTGCAGTTTCTATAATATAGCTAGTGTTGCATATTCTTAAAAAATATGAAACCCTATATGAAAAAATCAATAAAACACCAGACTATATAACTAATAAGTATGGGATGACTAATTCCAATTCATGCTTATACTAGCAGCAGCACTATTCATTATAGATACAACCTCTCACTCTAGTGTCTCAAATGCTCTTTGGAGCATCCAAAACGTCTTAAATGTCAGGAGTGAGAGTGCCAAACTTTTATCTCATCAGTGACTGTTGCACAAGAGTGCCTGCAGAAAATGCTTGCTTCGAAGTTCCCCATCATCTTTCAAGTGAGATCGGGAATCTCCACAAGCATAGACTGTAGGCAAATCTACAACTTACGGCAAAAATATGGCAAGACAGAATGCCATATTTTCTGTCTTCCCGTCCCACAAATATCAGGTTCACGTCCTGAGTAGTCTTTTCTTAAATACCTTTGCACGGGAACTGTAGAAGCAGGTATCCCATTTCGTACATCTCCTTGTCCAAACTGACTACAGGCAGGTTGTTCAGAAGGGATTAATGTTCCAGATGTTGATGCAGATGCTCCAGATGAGGTGGGAGGAGCTCTTAGAGAACCTAGAAGTATTGAATTTCATTGTCAGTTACACATCAGTTATCAAAATTGTTGGCATGACCATTCATAAAAACAACATGAAATAGACCCACAGCATTAAATGTAGAATATTATATTTTTTGGTATATTTTCATGCTACACAAGAAGGAGAAAATAAAAAATAAAGATTAGCTACATATGACATTTGGCAGAGGACCCACCAGACAGCAGGAGAAAATGTTTTTGTTTAAGAAAGAGAGAGTGATTTATGTTAATGACAGTTTAGTAATGAACAAAAGCATGCTGTTCTGTTCAAACTCTGCAATTCCTCATGCAGAAAAATATAGCTAATAAATAGCTCTTCAGATGGTTTATTCAGTGTGACATGTGCATGAGGGATTCTAGTTTGTCCCTCTCACTGTTTTATCCTGATATAATGTAATATACAGTAAGGGAAAGGAAAACTAAGTCTTGTTATTTAGTAGAGGAACAAAGGCCAAACTCCTTCAACCGATTGGCACATATTAAGATAAATCAATCTTTTTGATTAATGAATAGATCAGAAGTTCTGGTACACATGAATACTGTGCTTTTTTCAGATAAATTACAAAAAGGCCAGAAATAGAATTGAAAAAATATTGGTACTGTTTTCATAGCCCACTATTTCCTAGCTCTATTTTAACTGACTTAAAACTGACTTAAAATTTAGTTTCCTACTATTTTTAGAAAACCTTTTGTTACTAGAAAGTATTTGTAATCATATTAGGATTGTTCCTTGCTGCATAAAATCTTTGGCCTACTGTCACACATTTACAGGAACTATCTGCAAATGCCTTACAGGCATACTCATTTCTCTACACTACAATAGCTTAATATTCAGATGAAATGGAATAGTTAAAGCAAATGCATTAGAAAGTCTTTTTTCACATGATAAATGGAAAGCATTTACCTAGGAAGTTAGGAGCAAAGGAAGCATCAGAATCAAGAGAGACAGGAGGATTCTTAGAAGGAAACCCCAGGGAAGTATAGTAACCTAGAAAGGCAAAGGTATAATAATGTGTTTGTATGTGCCCATTAATATGTATTTTGCCAGATGTTAAAAATGGAAAAACAAATATATTATATACATAAATAGAATAAATTATTTCTTTTCCTTCCCACCTAACAGTCATGTGACTGAAAAGCAACATAAGCAACAATAAAGCCTAACCAGAGGAGGGCTTTGTGGTATTAGCATTTAATGGCTTAGCAACATATTTATTTTAAAATAGAGTAGTCACAGGGGGAAGGGAGGGAATAGAGAAGCTATGTTTTCAAAAGTGCTTCTACAAATCAATACACATTAAAATGTTCTACTAGGACACTGAACTCAAAGTCGAAACAATCCTTTACAATGAGTGGAGATTTGAATGCAGCACCTATCTGCAAATCCTCAAAACAGTTGTCTCTCTCACGAATGAATGCGTCCCAGGATAATGTTGCAGGGTCCAATGTGGGTCAATCACAGGGACCAAAGCTTTTGTCGTCTGAGTTTTTGAATTCATGCTGGAGTCCATCTTCAGAGAACATCTCTTCAGAAGTGTGTCTTTTCTTAGGACTGTTGTTCAATCCTCCCCAAAAGAGACATTTGATTGAAGGAAGTGCAGACAAATGCCACACTCACACTCCTGCATGCTCTAGAGCACTTTCCACCTTCCTACCCAAAGCACTACAGAGCCTTGATTTCTACTAAGCACATCTCAAGCATAAATGTAAAAACAAATGATTGAATACCGTATGTACTGGCCACTTCTAAATAATAGTTAACAGTTGCCACAATTATTGCTCAAAAATGTTCAGGCAGACTATCTCAAACTAGCTACGAAGTTTTATTGCTACTATAGTTAACAGAAAGCTGAACTGCATATATTTTGCTATATTTGTTATTGCTCTTGCTTTATACGAATCACGTAAGTTATCAGTGTTTAATATGAAACAGATGCTGATATCACAGTAAACAACTGAGAATGGAGTCAGAGCTCATTTTGTTTAGTCCATGGCACCAATTTTTTGCCACTTAGTTTCTGGTATTACATGGAAAGTAATTTAAAGAGTGAAAATGGATAAAAGTCCATATATTAATTCTAACACTAACAACCAAGGGCATCAGTTGGAAGATCCCTGTTCTAGCATTTGAACTGATAATTCTTTAGGTTTCTGATTATCAAAGGCTCACTTCTATCACTCTATCAATTAAGTGCTGAATAAACTTAAAATTCATGCATTTTGCATCTAATCTGGCAATGCATACTTCTACGTGACGATTTTTAAAATAATATTTACAACTTCTCATAAAAAGATCAAAAGTTGAACTACTTAAAAGCAATGCAAAACTTAAACTGCTCACATATTTACTGGCCAGCAATAAATATTGTTTTTACAGAACAGTTTTTTTAAAAGTAACTTCTCATCAGGAATAGTGCAAGATTTTCAATCAGTAGAATATAAAATTTCTACAAACTGGAGGTTTTTATTCCTTTTTGATGAATAATATAGACAAAAATTAAGCCTGAGGCATGAGCTCTTCATCAATTTCCTGCTAATTCATATCCCCATGCCTTAAAATTACAAAAGCCCTGCATTATCTGCCAAGTACGGAGAAATATAAATATGGCAAATGTGCCACTTTTGTCCATCATCCCTATTTCAAGAACAAAAACTAGTTTTCCAATAGCAAAGAACCTAATCTCTATTTCTTCCATCAGCCTTCTAGAAAAGTTTTATTGCCGACAGGCATAATCCCCCCCCCCCCCGCCCCAATATTTCTTGACAGGCCATATCCCTATACCAGCCTCCAGATATGCTTGTTAATATATTGTTTGCAACCTACCAAATTTCAGAGAGCAATGTTGCATAATATAATGTTTTACAACCCACCCACCTCCAGTATTCACAATGAGGAAGCTGTGTTGCAATCATGAAAATGAAAGTTATTATCTTAAAACCATTACTCCTTTACAATGACCATTCTTCCAAGAGAATGAAGAAGCCCAATCCACCCACTAAAGACCATCCTCTCCTCCTACCTTGGGGAGGGACTGCTTGTTGGTATCCTGTCACTGGGCCATTGTAAGCCCCGTACTGAGAGGCAGGAATACTTTGCATTTGCTGTCCTCCATAGTCAGGCTGCATGTAATTTGCATATCCAGGCTGTGATTGCCCATAAGGTGGCCCTGTGTGAGCTTGCTGGTTTACACTCATTATGTTCACATCCCCAGGCTACTCTTCACCTGCGGGAAGGAAAGAGAACCATTTAGAAATTACTCAGAGTAGTATTTCTAGGAAGAGGAAGGGTTGAAAGAAACAATTTGATATAACAATGCTTACAGTACATGCCTCTGTGGAGTTTGAATTTATTATTTCACATTATATTATTCACTGCTGTTCAATTTATTTCATATAAATAAGTTCTCATACACATACAAGATTATGATGACTTGCCACCATTAAAGAAGATTAAGGCATAGCATAATTAAATCTCAAACTTCAATTTTCATTCACATTAGGTTATAATTCCCACAAATTTATTTATTTATTTAAGGCTTTTGTATATCATCTTATTACAGGTTCTCAGAGTGGCATTCAATAAATTTTTAAAAAATGAAGCGAGAGGGATATTAAAATATAAAGATATTTATAAAACTATCAGCAGAAATAAAACAACATAAAACCTCTGGAATTAAAAAACCTAACGAAGATAGCTACTGTCCCAATGGGTCAGTTTGCAAAAAAGCATGTTTAGCTTTGACTGGGGTTTCACTTGAACTACCCAGAACCCATGTACATTTTATGTACATTTTATACCTAAGAAAAAAACATGACTGTTTCATTCAACAGCATCATTTTGTTGGGAAATAGAACAGGTTCTTCCTCCTTCCACCTATACAAACCTTAAATCTCTTAACACCACCAACACACTAACAACGGAATGGTAGTAATTCTGGAACAACAGCTTATAGATAAACTAAATAAAAAAAGATGGTAACTTACAATCAGGCTATCTCTCCAAATATCTATCTTAATATGTAAGGTAAAGATTCCCCTCACACATATATGCTAGTAGTTCCCGACTCTAGGGGGAAGTGCTCATCTCTGTTTCGAAACCAAAGAGCCAGCGCTGTCCAAAGATGTCTCTGTGGTCATGTAGCTGCCATGACTCAACGCCAAAGGCGCACGGAACGCTGTTACCTTCTCATCAAAGGTGGTCCCTATTTTTCTACTTGCATTTTTTACATGCTTTCGAACTGCTAGGTTGGCAGAAGCTGGGACAAGTAACAGGAGTTCCCCATTACGCGGCACTAGGGATTCGAACCGCTGAACTGCCGACCTTTCGACTGACAAGCTCAGTGTCTTAGCCACTGGGCCACCATGTCTTGTTATCTTCATATGTAGTATTCCATATATTAAGATTGAAAGTAAAACATAAAAAGCATATAGGCAGTTCACTTCATTCAGGACAGTATGAAGCTGAATTGAGGATGACTCCTCACAGGAAAAACTAGTTAGGCAATCCCATCAAATTCTGTGTACATGTAGTCCTCGATTTACAACAGTTCATTTAGTGGCCGTTACAATGGCAATGAAAAGTGTGACTTATGACCATTTTTCACACTTATGACCATTGCAGCATTCCAATATGATCAAAATTCAGATGTTTAGCAACTGACTCATATTTATGACAGTTGCAGTATCCTGGGGTCATGTGATCACCTTTGGCAGCTTTCTGACAAGCAAAGTCAATGGGGAAGCCAGATTCATTTTACAACCGTGTTATTAACTTAACAACTGCAGTGATTCAAGTTAACAAATGTGGAAAGAAAGGTTGTAAAATGGGGCAAAATTCACTTAAGAACTGCCTCATTTACCAACAGAAATTTTGGGCAATTACGATATGAACAATTATGTTCATAGGTCAAGGACTATCTGTACCAACTGAACAAGATCCTTTGCACAGGATTCTGATTTAGATTTCTCAATGCATCAGTCTAGTTCACATGAATGTTAACAGCACCAGTAGTAGCTCACAAGTCAGAGAAGGGCCAAAGTGCTTATTGGGAAAGGAAAGTATTTGGGGAATGAAGGACTGCTCAAAAGCAATCTATGATGACTTTGACTATGCAGCCACATCAGATTTGAAAAGCACCAGCTAAATTAAGGATGTTAAATTATCCCTCCTAGGTGATATTGCAACTGGATCAAGACTATTGACATCACCTAAGGGTAGGCTCTCTGTTTGAGAGCAGATTGGTGAGAGTAGAGCAAGCATTTAGGCTGAAAAATTTATCCAAGTTTTTTTTTTAATGAATTCAAATTAGCCTCCATCTGCCCTTTCATATGCTGACGTAGTAGCTACTCTATCTTTACCTCAGGAGGGCCTAACATAGATTCTGCAAGCATTAACAATCCAATTTTTACCAAGACACATATATGCAATGTTTGAAGATAAATAATATCCCCAGCGAACAAGTCAAGGATTTTTCAATACCTCAAAGTTACTCTTTATTTCTTTTTAACATAGAATTATAAAATATATATCTACATCTGGGCACTAACCATGTCCAATACAATAGTTCAATTTGCCAACCAAAGGATAAATAATTTTTTGGGGAAGTATAATATTCATAAAGGAAAAGAGTTGAAGCTGAGTGCTTTAGAGTTAAGTTTTGCTAATGTAAAAACCTATAAAAATCTGAGCTAATCCAGGCTAAATTTATAAGAGCAATGCTCTGTATACTATGTATTCCAAATATGCTTTAGCATCTGAAAACAGCAGAAAGGAACATGTGAGGCGTTGCTAGTTATGATATCCAGCCGAAGTAAATTGCATGAAAGACTATCTCATACTCCTAATCCTAACAGACAGGTTCATTTCATCTTGGAAGAAAACCACAGCCACACATAATCACTGCAATTTTCAATCCACTTTGTGTTTCAACAACTTTATGAGAAAACCATCTGTGGAGATAAAACACTACATGCTTGATTATGATCTTTGGAGAAACTGAACTTTAGAATTATTATATGGGCAATCTGGGCAGAGGGCCACTTATATCAGTCAGTTATTTTGCTGATATAGTGACTGTTCCACACAGTACAACGCTTTCACAGGATATGCACAGGTGGTATGCCATCTATAATACTGAAGGTATTAGCCTGACTAGGTGGCTCAGTGGCTAAGACACTGAGCTTGTCGATCAGAAAATTCGGCTGTTTGAATCCCTAGTACAGGTCTCCTGCGTGAGCTAGATGGACTAGATGACTTCCAAGGTCCCTTCCAACTTTGTTACTGTTAAGATAGATACAACCACATTACTTTGCAAGATCATCTTTGTTCCCATTTGGAAGGTTCAAGAGAACCAGTTCTACAGGTATTGCTGCACTTTTCCATGTACCAGCTGTGGTATTCTATTCTCCATTAGCATGACTGGATGAGGAAAGAGTAGATTTCTTGTTAATGGACAACTCCCCCTACATTCCTACAATGATTGCTAAATTTTGCTCAATTTATTGTTTTATTATTTGCAAAAAATTTAAAGATGTATTTATGTGCTCAAATTAACAATATGTTTATATTTAGGACACTTAATTTTAGTAAGAAACTAGGGAAGAAATGCAACTAACCACATTTCTAACACATCTTCAAGGCAAGACTTTTGCAATGGAACGAATGCTTGTTCAATTCAAGTAAGATGGTTTTTTTGACCAACGAATGAGAGAGGCCTTCCTTCTTTCCTTGTAATTTATAGCAACCATTTTACAATTTTAAGAGCACATAAGGACAACTTCATTTCTTCTCAATTAGTTTCTACCCCAGTGGCAAATAACTTGAAAGCATATGAAAATTTACAAAAAACAAATTGCGTAAAATATTATATGAGATAACTTCTAGGTAAAAGGAAGCCAACTATGGTATAAGACTATGTCATGTGAACCAGCATATTTCTCACAATTAACTGAATTTCTCTGTTTCTTCCAGAGGAGGAAGGGAAAGAGGGAAGATTCTGTATGCATGAAAATGTTGCTGAATTTCTGAAATTTTAATTTATGGATACAAAAATAACTACCCATTGGTAACTATCAATCGATCAATCAGAATAGAGCTGGAAGGGACCTTGGAGGTCTTCTAGTCCAGCCCTTTGCTCAAGCAGGAGACCCTATACCATTTCAGACAAGCGACTGTCCAGTCTCTTCTTAAAAACCTCCAGTGATGAAGCACCCACAATTTCTGGAGGGAAGCTGTACTACTGGTTAATTGTCCTCGCTGTTAGGAAGTTTCTCCTCAATTCCAGGTTGCTTCTCTCCTTGGTTAGTTTCCATCCATTGTTTCTTGTCCTGCCCTCTGGTGCTTTGGAAAATAAATTGACACCCTTCCCACTTTTGTGGTAGCCTCTCAAATACTGGAATGCTGCTATCATGTCTTTCTTTTCTCTAGACTAGCCATGCCCAAATCCTGCAACCGTTCTTCATATGTTTTAGTCTCCATGCCTTTAATCATCTTAGTTGTTCTTCTTTGCACTTTTTCCAAAGTCTCAATATCTTCTTTGTAATATGATGACAAAAACTAGATACAGTATTCCAGGTGTGGCCTTACTAAGGCTTTATAAAGTGGTACTAATATTTCCCATGATTTTGATTCTGTTTATGCAAGCAATGACACTGTACTTTACTATTGTATTGCTTAGTGATGAGAGTTCCTGGCTCCAATTACCGTCAGGAAGCGAGGATCAAAATCATTAGCTACAAGCAAGGCAAGAACAAACATATGCACTGAACTGGGTAGCCAAGGAGGATATGTCTGAGTTCCTTTCTGATGGAGGAGCAACAAATAGAAGTTGTTCTCTCTGCCTGGAATTTTTTTTCAGGATGGGATAGTTGGCAGTCATCTGAGAATCCCAGTAAAGATAACCACTAAGGAGCATACAGATAGTCCTCGACTTTCAAACACATTTGGGACCAGAATTTTAGTTGTAAATTGTTGAAATGGTAAGCTAAAGCATCATGTGACCAGACTGGGTTTTTTAAAAAATAATGTTTAACTGTATTTTTATTTATTTGTTTTAGAAGATTTATATGGCCACCTATTCACTCTCAGTGACTCTGGGTGGCTTACAAAAAATAAAACCTAATATGAAAATGTAACTGGGAAGAGACAGTCCCACAAATAACCTGGTCCCAAGCCATGAAGGCCAATAGTTGTTAAGCAATCATAAATCCAAATACTCTCTGCCAAATGGGCAATTTTTGTCAGAAACCAACAGAAAACATTGCAAATCGTGTTACGTGACCATGGAACACTGCAACTGTTCATAAACATGAGCTGGCTGCCAAGCACCAAAATGTGGTCATGTCACCATGTCAAAGAGACCCTCCAACAATTAATGACTCTTTATGAGGCCTTTTTACTTTGAATTTTCATATACTGAGGAGTCCCTGTATGGCTTAGAGACACATGGGCTAAGGGACGCCAGGGGTAACTTTTTTTTTAATTTAAGTTTTCTATTTTATATATTTATACGTATCAATGCATGAGCAGTGTGATATCTGGGTACCATACATTTCAGTACAATATACATATTATTACTCCTAGTTATTACATTTCATTTTCATTGTTTCATATTGTATACACACATCTTTTACTATCGCCCTTCAGTTCTAAACCTTCCTTTTGTTCTTTCATATACGTGTGTGTGTGTGTGTGTGTGTGTGTGTGTGTGTGTATTATTCCCCTCTTGTTTCTATCTCTATTTCATTTTGGGTTTTTTTTCCCCTTCCAATATTACTATAATATTCAAAGACATGTTTTTTTCATTTCCCTTAGTTAACTCTTCACATCAATTTATATCAAAAATTTATCCTTCAATCTTTCATTATTGTCTCAATATACACTCCTAGTACCAATCACGATCGTTAATACATTAATACATAATTATGTATCATTAATACATAATGACCAGGGGTAAGTTTTTACCAACCAAGGAGGACTCCTACAGGCAATGCATCCAGTCAGGCAAAAGTAAATGCCTTCAAAATTTCGGTATTGTGATGGATAATAGATAGGAGGCTAGCACAAATACTTTCGGATAAATCCCCAGAATTGTAAGGCTTAAATTGGTTTGAAGATGTCTCAGATATATTGTTTGAGAGCACTTCTGGCATTTTCTGGGACTAATGAACAGAGGCTCTCCATTGAGAAACCCAAAGAGTACATTTTGTCAATAGATGGCCTAAGGTTTAGGCCCTAAGCTATGTTGATTTGAAGAGGTCTCTAAGGGCCAAAGCAATGGGAAAGAAAATTAATTTTACTCAACAACTGAGGAGCAGGAACCAAACTCTAGCTTCCCAAACCCATCTGTAAATTGTAAAATAGTATTCTTAATACACTTTGGACTGCAACAGTAGGTCTAATAAACTTAAGTCTTAATAACCTAAGGGTACTGAGATTTGTAAAAAGGCAAATCCGAGTTCCATAAGTACAATTTTTTCCTCAGGAAGAGAAAAAAAATGTAAATAATAGAAAAGGGGCTTCTTTAGATATTCTATAATGCAACAGTTGATCAGTACTAATAACCAATAAATGCTAATAACTAACAAGCAAAAGGCTGAACTCCCCAATTCACAGCTTGAACCAGTCTTCTCCAATTAAAAAAAATTGTTGAACAGGCAATATAGGTATTCCTTGACTTACAAGCAGTTGTTCAGTGAGGACTTGAAGTTATGGTAGTGTTCAAAATTAATTACAACCATTGCTGCACCCTGTGGTCATTTGACCAAAATTTGGGGGCTTGGCAGCCTATCTGCACTTACGACCACAGGGCGCTTCAATTTCCCATCCACCAACCATCCCCCATCTATGCACTTTTGGTCTTCTGAATTCCATAGCTTTGCTCCAGAGCTGACTTTCACTGTCTTCTTGCTCTTACTGCTAACCAAGCATGCCTGGCCTGGCCTGGCCCTTCATGAGGCAGCTGCTGTTCAAATGAGGCTTTCTTCCCAAGGTCACAAATGAAAGATGGCCTAGAAGTGCTTCACGAAGGGCAAGGGCAGGCATCATCAGTGGAAGCAAGAAGGTGAAGTTCAGTGGCGATGGTGGAGCGCAGAGTGGCCAGGGCAACTGAAGGCTGGGCCAGTTGAAGTTTCCTGGGATGGCTGTGGCTTTGTACTAGGCTGTTGGGGCAGCTGAGGTTTCCCGGGTTGCTATGAGGTTGCACTGTATAGCTGGGGCTTTGGGTTGCACTGCCAGGGCAGCTGAGACTTCCCAGGATGCTATAGTTTTAGGCTGTATCCACAGAACTATAATTTGCATTTCACAAAAACTGGGATATAAATAAATAAATAAACTCAATGCCTAAATATATAAGAAGTTTTCCTGTATTGTCCTTTGGCAAACCCACCTGAAAGAATGAAAGAGTGCTCTATGCAGTACACTGAAGGAGCTGGGCAGGAGTAGCCTTGAGAAAGGATGGATATAATAGTGGAATAATCACTATTATAAAACTAATAATAGTTTTAAAAAACGCTTAACAGGAAAATTTTAAAATTTTAGAAATTCAGGGCGCAAGAGAAATTAATCAACAAAATATGCGTTTAGATTCTGATCTTATGATTTGGTTGTAAAGACTAAGGTATATAATGTTCGAAATAAGGAATTATTATGGGTAGCCTACCTGGAATACAGCACAATGCACAGGTTTGAGTACAGCTTAAAAGTATTTAAATTCCCTTTGTCCCTACAATCCGGGATGGCCCAAGACCAGCTGAGATGCAGTGTAGCAGCCTTATCGCTATTGTGGATGTGGAGTTTGGTGTTGTTATAAATCGAGAAGTTGTTTTCGTAAAGCGCCGGAAACAGACTAGCCTACACCTGCCGAGGATTCGCGGTCCTCCGGTCGCTCAGGGAGATTCTTGGCTGAGGCGAGGAGCAGGACCTCCTACGAAAGACACTCGGAAGCACGAAATCGCCCGGCCCGCACGCAGCCAAATCTCGCCTACGGCATTTCGTCAGAACCCAGGAGTCCCGCAGCACACTCACCCATGACGGAGAGACCCCGAACACGTGGGAAAGGGAGGCCGGCGAGCTCCCCTCAGGTGCTCCCGCCCAGAGCCGTCAGGAAAGGGGCAAGAGAGAAGCCACGGCCCCTTCCTGCGCTAGCCAGCGGGAAGGGCCCAGGCCAACCTGAGCCCTTTCGAAGGCTGTCGGAGCCGACCGGCAGATGCAAACGTGTGGCCGGGCCGGACGACTGGGAAGCCACCGCGGGGCCCCTCTCTTCGCCGACGGGCCGCCCGCGACAGGAACCAGCGCTCGGCCCAGGACTCACCACAGCCAGCGGCCCCGGCGATGACCACTTCCGGTTCCTGGGCCGGCCGCTCCCCGGAAGTGCCCCTCCCAGCCCACTCTGCGATTCCTCCGAGCTGCCACGTCCTCACTCTATCAACGTCCCGCCCAAGAGGACGCACCATTAAGAAAAAAAACGGGAACAGGAAATGACGCGTGACCTTTTGCGGCCCCGTGATTGCTTGCTCGTTCCTACTTCCGGTGTGTCTGCGGAGGGGGGGGATGGGGGGACCTACGGGCTCGTGTTTTCGTGCTGTCTCCGCCAGAATCTCTTCACGCGTGAATCGGCTACGTACGTCGTTACGCGCGTCCGCAGTCCTCTCCGTAGCACGTTCAAAACGGGTGAATCAATTATGGGCCGCCGCTTTGACGCAACGTAGTTCTTAGTCGGATTAGCCTCGTGGGCAAAATGTAGAGAGGAGAACCATCTGAAACCTAAGGCGCGAGGCCTGCATTTGAAAAGCCGTTTTAAGGAGAGACGGCAGTCGGAGTGCCACTCACTGGTAGCTGTTCTCGGGGTTGTACCGTTAGCGTAAACTTCTGTTCTACAGGAATCAAAATCGGGAAATGCTCTTAAGAAGTCAAAGGTGTAATAACTACATCTTATTCCCCAGGCCCTCCAAAAAATTCTTGCCCTCCAGCAAAACCCTAGGAAGCTAATACACGCTGGATTGGATACAAAGAACAGCTAAGGTCTAGTTCAGTCCAAGGTTTGCTTGGAGAATTACATTAAAACAGTCAAGCGTTCACCATAGTATTCACTCTAGTCCTCTTTTTGCCCAAAATCCAGTCCTGCAGACTTAGTTGAGAAAATGTAAAACTTCCAAGTTTTTCCCTACTGTTCTAAACTGCTAGGAGCCTTGTTCAATTCTTCTGCTCTTCTCAAATTACTACTAATCCAGTGTGCAGTCATCTACAAACAGTGCAGCTCACAGTTTACCTTGAGGTAAAAACAAGCAGATCATTCACCATTATATTGAATAAAAAATGATTCAGAACATGATCCAGAGGAATACCATTAGATAGATCCCAAAAACTGAAAATTGAATTCTGAATGGTAACTGGTTCATTTTCTGCTAAGAAAAGAAATTATCCTCCGTAATAAACTCCACCAAACTCCCCATTAATATAATTTACACAAAAACCCTCTTGCCATTCCACATTGTGTGCCTTTTCATGCTGAAATTATACCAATAATACAGTTTATTTATTTAGTGTATGGCTGGTCACACACAGTATTAAGACACTTCATTTTTACAGGTTAAAACATTTAAAACAATAACAAAAGCAGTAAGAAAACCTAAGAGGAAAATAGAAATAACATTTCAGAGTTTAATGTCGAGTTTGGAGATCCAGTCAGTAGCTGTCATTGTTATGCAGAGGAAGTCCCTAGCATCTCCTGGATATCTTCTATTAGAGCATTCCCTCACTATATGTTGGATAGTCTGTTGGGGCCCACAATCACATTGTGCTGAAGGTGTCTTTCCCCATTTATACAAGGAGTTGGCACACACCCCATGAGTCGTTCTAATTCTGTTATATGTCACCCATATGAGTCGGGGTAAGTTAAATCCTGGAGATATACTATTAGGATTGATATGCTCAGAAATATCTTGGGAATAGCTGCTCCATGCTTCCATCTACTTTTGTGTGGTGTTCTGATGATCGGCCATCAAGTGCTGTCAAGAGTGGGGGGTTTCTTGACTTTAATTGGCATCTTAAGAGATCAGGAATGTATCCATGAATGGGTAGAGAGGAGTTTAACAGGATCTTACTATACTCCCAAATGAGAGCTTCTTGTCGTAAGTGCGGGGAAAGTATGTGACTAAGAACTGGTAACCAGTAACTAGATGTAGATTTTATACACCCAGTAAATTAGCCTCATCGTATGGTTAAGTTGAACATCAATAAGCCCTGTATGTGAGCTGTTTATCCCTACAGGTGCGCAGTATTCCGCTGCAGAGTAGCAAAGCCCGAGGGCTACACATTGAAGAGTTGGAGCTGAAGCTCCATAATACAGTAATATACAGTAATTATTTTTATGCATCTTGGACACCACGCCAGGTGAGACCAACAACAGCAAGCTAAAAAACTATCCCATAGTTTGTTCTGCAGTCTTGCATCCCCTCTATGGTGTTCTATATAGATGATTCTTTTAATATGCTGCTGGTGATTTTAGTAGTGCTACAGAACTCGTTTCTTCTACTGTCAGTATCCTTCCTCAATATCATGCCATTCCACAAAATTTGGAATTACAACCACTATCATTTGTGACTCCCTATCAGGGCTGCCTCTGATCAATTCCTAGGAAAGAAAACCCTTAACTCCAGAGAAAAGGTACTTTTACTAAGAAGAACTGAATGCAGAATGCAAGGTCTGAAGCAAACACGTGCAAAAAGGACAAATTGAAAATCACTCCAGAACCCACCACCCAACAGGCAGAGTCCAATTAATGTCCAGAAAGATGTTCTCTAGCCCAGGTGTTCTGCACTGCCTTCATGCATGCCATTCCCAGGACGGTTGGTCTTGAAGCTATGAAATAACCTAAGGTGGCCTCTCTGTCTTCCATGAATGTGATCCTCCCCATCAGTTCCCAGCATTTTCACTCACACCATCTGCACGCTTCCCTTCCCAAATTTCATTTCATTTCATTTCATTTCATTTATTAGATTTATATACTGCACTTCTTGCGGACTCAGGGCGGTGATTGATGAAGTTGGTTGGAGTAAGCTTGAGCAGGAATCCGACAAGGGAAATGATCGTGTTATTGTGGATACTCCATTGTTTGCTGATAACCCTGATAATGAGATAACTGATGATGAACCTTCTATTACTGTAAAGGAGGAAGAGATTATAGGGGAGGTAGAAGAGGAAATACCTATACCGAGTCCTGAGTTGCCTAGACAGTCAACTAGAGATAGACGTCCACTTGATAGGTATCAAGCCAGTGTAGTATATCAGGTGAACATAGAGCCATCTAACTAATGAAATTGAACTGCATCCTGAAAAGGATCAGGTAGCTTGGAAGAAAGCGATGGACAAAAAGCTGACATCATTGAAGGAGTTAGATGTTTATGAGAATGTTAGGATACCACCAAGTGAGCATGCAATTGGTTGTAAGTGGGTTTATAAACTGAAAACTGGTGTAGATGGGACTCTTATCCATAAGGCAAGACTAGTTGCTCAAGGATTTGCTCAGTCAGATAAGATAAGTCAAATGAAGTATTTGCACCGAGTCTGAGGGCAACTACATTGCGAGCAGCATTAGTGTGGGCAGCTAAGAATGGTTACAGGATAAATCATATAGATGTTGAAACTGCGTATCTGCATGCGCCATTACAATATACAATCTATATGAAGAAGCCACTAGGTTTGAAAACTGATGGGAAGACAGATTGCTGGAGACTGAAGAAAAGTCTTCATAGCTTAAAGCAATCCAGCAGATGATGAATATGAAAAGAAGATAGCCAAATTTAACCAGGATAATGAAAGGGCTCTTTGTATTCTTGATCCAATGGGTATTGATTTCCATATGGAAATGTAAACCCAGACTTGGTTGAGGAAATAGGCTAGTTTCCCTGGAGTCCCGTCAAAGGTTGCCCCGAATCATGGGGGGGGGGGGCGCTGCTAGCAAGGCTGCTGAGCTGGTTGTTGTGCTTGCGCTGGCTGCTGGGCAGGCCCTGGCTGCTGGGCTGGAATTTGCGGCTGGTTGTTGGAGCTGCACAGTGGTTGGGCTGGTACCGGCAGGGGTTCCGGAACCGGTGGCTGAAAGTGTGCCGGTTGATAGATGGGCGCGAACTGTAGGACTGGGGCAAGCATCCATCAGCATTGCACCCACCCTGGCCACAGTAAAATGCCCATCTGGGAGGAATGTGGTCTACCAGCAGTAGTCTGAATGCCGGCTGCTGGGATAGAGCACTTGGTCCAGCAGGCCCAGTTGTAGTTCTTGCAACATCACGCTGGGCTGTCTCAGGAAGCTTTGTTGCTGGGCCACTCTGATCCCGATGGCGGCTGTCACTCCAGTAGGCTGGGCCCATTGTGGGAGGCTGTGGAATGATCCACTGGGCACCAAATAAAAAGAGGCAGATGCCCTGCTCAGTTGCGCTGCGGCTTCTTGACTCGGGAAGGTGAACATAGGTTGAGCCAGGGTCCATTTGGGCTGCTCTGTTCCAAATGCTTGAGCAGGGCTGGTCATGCTGAGTTGATTAAATTGCTCTGGGAGACCGGCGAGCGACTGGGTGTGCGACGGCGGTGAGAATCCCCATTCTTTGGTGTGCTTGCATCACAGTTGGCTTGGCATTCTCCATTCGAAGGTTGGGATCTGTCCTGCTTGGCTTCGACCCAGTTGTGGTTCCGACAGCGCTGCTCCAGTGACTCCTTTCTGGAGCGGCATGGCCCCTGCAGCTTTGCCCACAGAGTTAGATCCGGTTGTGTGGCCCACTCAGGCACTGGCTCTTTGGGCCAGGCACTCAGCTGGTGTTCTCTTTTTGCAGCTTCCTCTGCTTCCACCACAGTTT
This sequence comes from Masticophis lateralis, assembly GCA_030761175.1. Taxonomy (NCBI): domain Eukaryota; kingdom Metazoa; phylum Chordata; class Lepidosauria; order Squamata; family Colubridae; genus Masticophis; species Masticophis lateralis. The sequence continues at coordinate 98,598,764 of JAUDYJ010000005.1, forward strand.
GGGGAGGATCTTCCCTGAGTCTTCACACTGTCTGGGTTCAGGTTGACGTTTGGGGCCCAGTACCCTGGACAGCATCCAGTATGCTGGGAGCTGGTGAGATTTTTAAAGCAGATTCAGGTTAATGTCATGGTTCCAAGTAACACCTCAACAAAAGAACTCCGAGGCTTGAGTTCCTCAAAGATCCATTTTATTAGAGATGTCATATTGGCACATTTGGGAAAACCCAAATCTGAAAGCTTCCAGGTTTTCCCCACCCAAGTGAAAGTTCAAGTCCCTGCCCAACACCCACAAGTCCACCACATCAGGGGTGAAATTTACTTACCTTTACTTACCTTTGGAAGCGCATGCATGGACCCTCAACGCATGCGCAAACCCTTCTGCACATGTGCAGAGGGTAAAAAACAGGTTACTTCCTGGTTAAAACCAGAAAGTAACGATGGCCAGGTGAGTGGGCGGAGCCTCACGCGCCCATTGCTACCAGTTCTTGAATCACCATCAGCCATCACTACTGGTTTGGCTAAACCAGTCCGAACCAGTAGCATTTCACCCCTGCATCACATGATCCAATCATCCACTGTCCAAACTAGAGATGCCTCCCAGTCATCCAACTCCAGTTGCCAAGGGGTCCTTGACTCTCTGAGAAAGGAATATTATTCTGACTATATGCCTCCCATCCTCCATACAATCCCCCCTCCCATTTTCCCACAATAGAAAATATGGCAGGCCTGAAGACCCAATACAAAAGATGGCTTACTGTACATGCTATTTGTATGTACACTGAGCTTATTCATCAGAGACAAATTCCTTGTGTATCCAATCACATTTGGCTAATAAATTGTTCTGTTCTGTTCTGTTCTGTCTCCTTTTGTATAAAATAATCTGCATCAAATCATTAGCATGAAGAATGCAGTAAATATGGACCTACAGTTAGCAACTAAGGATGCAAACAAGGAAGAGGGAGGAAGAAAAAGATAATCAATAAATCTTTTTGCTTTATACTTATCTTTTAATATTGATTTCTTCTGTTAAAAATTCTTTTTATATGTGTGTGTTCAAGTCAGCATTGACTCCTGGCAACTGCCTGGATAAATTTTCTTGGCAAGATTTCAGATGTATTCTGGGGTTCCATGGGATTTCCCCCTTAGTGGGGGGAATGCAGCCTGTTTTCTATCAGCAGATTTTTATCTTTTTCAGGATTTTTTTCCTAATAGGTTCTGAAAAAAATTAAAAATCCCATTACCTTGAATGTTTACTAACGACAGTTTGAGGATGTGTATATATTAATATCCCAATAAAGACCAGTGTTTTACAATTGATAATGAGAACATAAGAATTAGAAAAAGAGAGAGAGATACCGGCATTTGCACAGGGTGCAAATGTTGCAGACCCACTCCTTGAAAAGAATCATGATATTTTTCATATACCATAGATGCGCCAGGTCTCTAAATGTTATTTAAGTAAACAGTTCCTATGTTGTCACTGAGGGGGCTTTGGCATATATTTTTATTTGGTTTTTACTTTTACTATACACTGCCGAGAGTCTCCCTGTGAAGAGATGGGCAGTTCGAAAATGAAATGAAATTAAATGAATAAATAAATAAATAAATAAAAAACTACTATTATTGTGTAGCCAGAGCAGGTTTACAGAAGTGCAACAAAATGATCAGTTGATTAAAAAATATGCCCTGAAAGAGGCAAAGGCAGGAGCTGGCTTTGTAGCCTTGGGGGAAGAAAGAGAGTGTAAGAGCTTCCTGACAGTGGAAATGATTACCCACAAAGGTGATGGGCCTCTCTGGATGCTAAAAACAGAGGGTGAATAATGATTTGTTTGGGGATTCTTTTTTTTTCCAATTTTTTTTTATTTTTAAATAAACAAAACATAAAATATCCTTCATCCAAATCCCTTGTGCTTCTTCCCCATAGTCATATTTTACTAATTATCTAATTTCTCATATTATCAACCTGATATATATCTTTATATATCTCATTTATCATTTATTCATTTCCATGTTTTATTATCTAGCCATTGGTAAAATAAATTCCATATCTTATAATTGTCAGCATTCCAGAAAACCCCCGACTCCCAGTAAAGACACTGAAGCAGGCATTTTCCAAAGTTCTCTTTACTAGCAATAGGTAAACTGGCACATCTGGGAAATCCCGAATCTGAAAAACCCTGGCTTTCCTTCAATAATACAAAGTTCCCAAAATCATCCCCTTTCTCCCCTTTTGGTCACATGCTCCAATCATCGTCCGTTCCGCCTCAAACCAGTCCCTGACCACTCCTCCTCAGATGCTGGCTCACCCTGACCTTGAACAATAGGAAGAACGCTATCATGTCTACTAACTCCCCTCTCCTAAATCCCCCCTCCTACTTTCCCACACATGAGGAGGTAGCAGCATTGAAGCTTCCGGCCTAATATGGCTTCCAAGGCTGACAATAATATTGTTTATCTTCTTGTTCTCTAATTTCAAATGTCAATTTACTCATTTCAGCACATTCCATGATGTTCTTAATAACTTCATCTTGTGTTGGTATTTTCTCATTTTTCCATTTTTTTGCAAACACAATTCAAACCACTGTCAATACATTCCCAATCAAATATCTCAATTCTCTGTTGTATGTTTCTGGTACAATTCCTAATTAAAAAATTTCTGATTTAAAGTCTATGTGTTTTTTTGTCATTTTTTCCAATTGTGTGGATTTTAGTCCAGTATCTTTTAGCTTCTACACATGTCCACCACATATGGTAATATGAGCCCGGTGTCTGATGACATTTTCAACACTTTTCAAATTTATTCTTGAACATTCTGGCTATTCTCGTAGGGGGTAAATGCCACCTATAAAATATCTTATACAAGTTTTCTTATATGCTGTTGACATTGTCATTTTATAATTTTGCAACCACAATTTTTGCCATTTATCCAAATCAATTCCATAACCAAAATTTTTCCCCCATGCAATCATTGTTTCTTTAACTTGTTCTTCTTCTAATTTTACCTCTAATAAATAACCATACAATTTTTTAATTACATAGTAATCAGAGCCTATTAAAATTTTATCTAAATTAGTCAAAGATGATGTCCTCCCTGCACATGTCCAAGATGGCGGCGCCCGCTGGGACGACGATCTAGGCGGGGGGCGCCGACCTATCTTTTGGGTCCTTGGGGGTCAGTTTTTTAAAGTTATGACCCCAGGACCAGTTGGGGGAACACCCTGCCAGCAAGGAGAGGGTTTTCTCCCCTCCTTGACTGAGCAGGGGGCAAAACGCCGGCACTGAGAGCAGTCGGGCTGCTCAGCTGGTCGGCGGTGGGGCCTCGGCAGCGGCGGCGGCGGCGGCGGTAGCGGCTCTTTCCTCATGGCGGAGATTTCCAGGACAGCGGAGCAGCGGAGCAGCCCTGCACCTGAGGACAGCCCATGGTGGGTGAAGATTGAAACCCAGGGGGGTGCCCAAAGGGTTGTAGAAGGTGTTGGGCACCCCCCCCTGAGGACCCTGGGGGCACCCCCATCCTCCCCCCAGCAATACTCCTCCCCCTTCGTGGGGTTGGAATTGAGGGGTAATTGGATGGCAGCTGCTTGGCAGCTGGAAGACGCTGGCGACCCCCCCCCCGCTTTTCGAGTGGAAGTTGGGGGGGGGCAAATAGAATACAAACTGTCGCTGGAACTTGGCTGGCCCCTGATATGATATCTTGGCCTGGGCCTTGGGGGGCCTTTAATCTGAACCCTATGGGGTCTGGGGGTGCTGGAGACAACTGCCCCATTCCGCTCCCATCTTCCCCAGCGCTTCCCTTTTTGAGACCTATGCCCACCTGACCAGAAATTAGCCTGTGAGACTCACGTATCGCCATGTATTTGTCACCTGCATTCCCCTGACTGTGGAGAGAACCATTTCCATCTGAAAACTGGAGGCCGGGATATGACTTCATCCCGTCGGCCGAGGGGGCTGGATATCAGTTAACCACCGTGAGAGGGTGGCTGATCTGTCCCCCCCCTTCAGAGACCCACAAAAACACAGCCAGCCGAGGGTTAAGAATCACTTGGCACACTCCGCAGTTCTTATCTCAACCTTGGCAGCGATATGCACACCATCTGCCAAGGACTTTATTGGTTTACACAAACAAGAAAATCACCTACGTAGCTTTGCCGTTCATCCAGCTTCCAAGACTACGAGGTTGCTCCGTTTGTTTAGCTTTGTTCGTCACGAACTTCGTGACCCACCGTACTGTCTTATATAGATATGTTTCTGGGTGTGGTCCAGTGAGTCATTGATCCTGTGACTCCAATCCAATGACTCAGGATTTCCTCATACGCCGCAGCTGCAGTACCCTTTTCTCTCGCCTTCTTTGGCGTGCGTCCAGGAATGACGTCTCTCCCTCACTCTCATCTGAGACACCTGTTTCCCCACTACTTGGCTCTCTTTCAGCTGGCACCTGAGCCGGTGCCAGAGGGGGAGGGCTGGGAGATCTGGCTGGCTCCTCTTCCTCCTGCTCAGAGCTGCCTTCCTCCAAAGGGATAGGCTCAGAGGACGGGGCCACAACAGGTGGCCTGGTGTCGGGGTCCCTGGAGGCCGAACCGAGATGACTTCACGTTTGTACCTTGTCAACAGAGGGGCGTGGACCAGCCGCTGTGAGAGGGCGGCTTTTTGGACCTTTTTGGACCTTGTCCCCTGGACGCTATGGTTGGCACCGGTTCATTGCTGCCATTCACCACAAGAAGGGGTTGATCAGCTAACCAAACTACCGTGAGAGGGTAGTTGGACTTTATCTCCTGCTCTCCCGGATTGTGGTCGTCTTGGAATTTGGACTTTGTCCCCTGTGGTGAGAGGACAGTGGACTTGGCCCCGTGAACAGGTCTTTGGGACCCCTCCATGTCTTCTTATTTCTTCTCTCCCTTGGACCTTTATGGACCCTCAGACTATGGTCGTGTTAACCCGCTGAAATCAAGATGTACTCAGCAGCGGAGCTTCTTGGTCTGCGAGATTCCCCCCTCTCGCAGGCTTGGCCCTCTACTCTATCGAGGGCCTACCTCGATGACGGGTTTTGGAACCCCGAGAGGTGGCATGCCGCAAAGAGGGGGTTGCGGGGTTTTTTTAAATTGTCTTTGTCTAACCTTTTAGGGGGATGGGGGAGGGGGGAGGGGAGGGAGGGCTATAGGCCGGGCTCGTCACAGGGGCCTGAAACGGGAGTCGGGGAACGGGGTGAGGAGGAGCTCGCTGCAGAAGGTAAGGAGGGTAATTCCATCAGAGCCATGGTTGGGAGGGGCAGATATGGCGGGAGCAGGGGGCCGTATCATGTATTGGGGGCACGTAGCCGCTGTCTCCAAGCGGTGGCGTGCCTCGGCCCTCAAGACTCTTCTCGCTCCCCGAGTTGCTCAGAGTTACGGCGTCCGGGCCTGAGGTTGATGTTGTGTAATGCCAGGTCCGTGGTTAATAAGGCCCCCCTCATCTGTGATCTTATTCAGGAGGAGGGTGCGGACCTGGCAGGTATTACGGAGACCTGGTTGGGCCAAGAGGGGGGGGTCCCCCTCGTAGAGTTGTGCCCGCCAGGTTTCCGAGCATTTCATCGGCCAAGGGCCCAGGGCAGGGGTGGGGGGGGTGGCGGTCATTATAAGGGAAAGTCTGGATCCAAGGGAGACCACTGTACCTCAGATAGCCGGATGTGAGTCGCTCCTGGTGAAGTGGGGCCATGGTGTGCGGGTGGGCTTGCTGATCGCGTACCTGGCTCCCTGCCACGTGACAGCAGCCCTGCCTGAGCTTCTCAACGTTATTGCCGAGGTGGCGGTTGATACCCCCAGGCTCTTGGTCATGGGGGATTTCAACCTGCCGTCTGTCGGTGAGGCGTCTGGGTTGGCTTGGGAGTTTATGGCTTCCATGACAGCCATGGACCTGACACAATTAATTCTTGGCCCCACTCACACAGGAGGACACACTCTGGACCTGGTTTTTGTCTCTGGTCAGTGGTTGAATGGCCTAGATGTAGGGGATATAGTTATTGAACCCCTGTCATGGTCGGACCATTCTCTCCTGAGGCTAGACTTTCTGACCGCCGAACCCCACCGCAGGGAGGCGGAACCGATTAGGTGGTTCTGCCCCAGGCGCCTGATGGACCCTGATGGGTTTCAGAGGGAGCTTGGGCCAATGCCCGAAACTCTGGCTCACGACTCGGCCGAGGACCTGGTGGCCGCCTGGGATAGGGCGGCCGCTGGTGCCCTGGACCGAGTCGTGCCTTTGCGGCCTCTGACCCGGTGCCGAATCTGCCCGGCTCCTTGGTTTTCTGAGGAGTTGAGGGAGATGAAGCACCGGAAAAGACGCCTAGAGAGTGGTTGGAGGGTGAGTCGATCTGAATCCGACCGAACACTAGCTAGGTCCCATCTTAGGACCTATTTGGTGGCGATAAAAGCGGCAAAGCGTAATTACTTTTCAGCTCTTATTGCATCGGCAGATAACCGCCCAGCCGCCTTGTTTAGAGTGACCCGCTCCCTCCTACATCAGGGAGCACGGGAGGACCTCTTGCAAGGGCGGGCTAAGGATTTTGCACAGTATCTGCATGATAAAGTCGCTCAGATTCGGGAAGGCTTGGACTCTGACTGGGTAGATTCCAGCGAGGTGACTGAGGCTGGTCTTGAGAACGTTATCTGGGATGAGTTCGATCCTGTAACTTCCGAGGACGTGGACAGGACTTTGAGGAGTCTAAACGCAACCACATGTTTATTGGACCCGTGTCCTTCCTGGCTGGTACTGGCCACTCGGGAAGTTACACGAGGCTGGCTCCAGGGGATTATAAATGCTTCTTTGAGTGAGGGTTTCTTGCCTGCCGCCTTGAAAGAGGCGGTGGTGAGGCCCCTCCTCAAGAAGCCTTCTCTGGACCCGGCTGTTTTGGCAAATTTTCGTCCTGTCTCCAACCTTCGCTTTGTTGCAAAGGTTGTTGAGAGTGTGGTTGCGCGCCAGCTCCCACAGTACCTGGAGGAAACTGTCTATCTATATCCGTGCCAGTCCGGTTTCAGATCTGGGTACAGCACGGAGACGGCATTGGTCGCGTTGGTGGATGATCTCTGGAGGGCTCGGGACAGGGGATGCTCCTCTGTCCTGGTCCTGTTAGATCTCTCAGCGGCTTTTGATACCATCGACCATGGTATCATGCTGCGTCGGTTGGGGGGTCTGGGGGTGGGAGGCACCGTGCTATGGTGGTTCTCCTCCTATCTCTCCAACCGATCGCAGTCTGTGTTGGCAGGGGGGCAGAGGTCGACCTCGAGGCGCCTCGTTTGCGGGGTGCCACAAGGGTCGGTCCTCTCGCCGCTCCTGTTCAACATTTATGTGAAGCCGCTGGGTGAGATCATCTGTGGTTTTGGGGTGAGTTGCCAACTGTACGCTGATGACACTCAGCTGTACATCTCCACCCCTGACCACCCCAATAATGCCCTCGAAGTGATGTCCCAGTGCCTTGAGGCCGTGCGGGTCTGGATGGGGAGGAACAGGCTTCGTCTCAACCCTTCCAAGACCGAGTGGCTGTGGATGCCGGCGTCCCGGTATAGCCAGCTAGTGCCATCGCTGGCTATTGGGGGTGAGTCATTGGCCCCCACAGAGGGGGCGCGCAACTTGGGTGTCCTCCTGGATTCACGGCTGTCCCTGGAAGGGCATGTGGCGGCCGTGGCCAGGGGGGCCTTTTATCAGGTTCGCCTGATGTGCCAGTTGCGCCCCTTTCTGGATCGGGACTCCATGTGCACAGTCACTCATGCACTCGTCACGTCTCGCCTGGACTACTGTAACGCTCTCTACATGGGGCTCCCCTTGGGGTGCACCCGGAGGCTCCAACTGGTCCAGAATGCGGCCGCGCGGGTGATTTTGGGAGCGACAGGGCGCTCCCATGTGACACCTCTCCTGCGCGAGCTGCACTGGCTTCCGGTGGTCTTTCGGGTGCGCTTCAAGGTGTTAGTTTTGACCTTTAAAGCGCTCCATGGCATGGGACCGGGGTACTTGCGGGACCGCCTGCTGCTACCGATAACCTCCCACCGGCCAGTACGCTCACACAGAGAGGGCCTTCTCAGGGTGCCATCAGCCAAGCAATGTCGGCTGGTGGCCCCCAGGGGGAGAGCCTTCTCTGTGGGGGCACCCACCCTATGGAACGAGCTGCCTCCAGAAGTTCGTTTGATCCCAGACCTCCGCACTTTCCGAAAGGCCCTTAAGACCTATTTATTCCAACAAGCCGGCCTTGCTTGATTGTTTTTAATGGGGTTTGAACAAAAATTTTTAATTGATTTTTGGGGTTTTAAATTGGGTATTTTAATGGGGTTAGAATTTTATTTGGAACGCCAAATGAATTTAATTTAATTTTATAATTCTTTTAATGTTTGTATTATATGTGTTTTAAATCTGGTTGTTCACCGCCCTGAGTCCCCCTCCCGGGGAGAAGGGCGGTATATAAATTGAAATAATAAATAAATAAATAAATAAAAGTGTTGTAAAGACCTTTCTCACAATCTTCATCATATCTAGAATGTATTTGCAAATAAGAAAACCGATTCATCTTTAAACTTAGTTCATCCAGTTCTTGCTTCAATTTAAGTTCGCCCTTTTCATCCAATAATTCACTATATCTAACAATTTGTTCCCTTCTAAATCTTGTTAAATGTGAAAATACTTCAATCGTTGCTACGCAGACTGGAATTTTCAAATAATGTTGTTTTTTAATCTTCTCCCAATTTAATAACAAAGCCTCTCGTATGTAGTGTCTTCTAAAATACCCCTGTGCTTTTGTTCCCTTATACCATAAAAAAGCATGCCACCCCAACAACAAGTCATGTCCTTCTAAAGTTAATAATCTGGTATTCTTTAACATTATCCGTTCCATAATTCACATCAAACTTGTTGCTTGATAATAAAGTTCCCAATTAGGTAAACCAAAACCCCCTCTCATTCTAGCATCTTGTAACAACTTTAATTTTATCCTTGCCTTTTTCCCCCTGCCATATATATTTTAACATTTTTTGTTCAAATCTTCAAAATATTTTTTTCCCAATCTAATTTGGAATTGTCTGGAACAAATATAAAATTCTTATTTTTTATTTTTTCATTTTATTTTAATTTTTATATTCTAGGCAATATATTTTAGGCAATATATTCATCTTTTTTTTTTATTGAAAAAGTTTTACAATACAAGTTTATCATTTCCCATCCCATTTCTCACCCCCCCTTCCCTTCCCTTCCCTACCCTCCCTACCCTCCCTTGGCTTCCCTCACAAAAAAAAATATTATTCTTATATGTCTATCAACATTAAACAAAAGTATAGGTGAAATCTAAATAACATATCTTATATTTTAACATTAAATACTAACAGTTCTTTATATAAAGTAAAATTATTCTATCAAATATTTACTAACAGTCAAACATGTATATAAGCTTATCAAATATTTTTTACATTAAAATTTTGCTAGATAACAATATAGTAGATTTATATAAAATAGAATCATTCTATCAAATATATGAAGTATTAATGATTTAAACTTATCAAATATTTTTAGCATAAAAACTTTTCTAGAATGTATATAACTTATACATTATAATATTCCAGTATCATAACAATTCTTTATATAAAGTAAAATTATTCTATAAAAATTTTTCTAGATAACAATAGGTATATATAAAATAAAATCATTCTAGCAAATATAAACATTAAAACTTTTCTACAATCAATATAATAAATTAATAAAACTAATTGCAATATATTCATCTTAATAGTTGATATCCTCCCTATCAGTGTTAATTGTAATTTTTCCCATTTCGCCAAATCTGTTCCAATCTGTTGTTTGAGTTTATTATAAAATTATTCTCTTTAAGTGTGCTACATCTTGCTGTCAAGTATATCCCCAAGTACTTAACCTTATTTCTGACCTGCATCTTTGATGTTTCCGCAATTCTTCTTTTTGTTTTATTAACATATTTTTTGTCAAAATCTTCATTTTGTCTTTATTAATGTTCAAACCTGCTACTTTTCCAAATTCTCCATTTATCTATCAGTGTAGTTATTGATGCTAATGGTTCTTCAAGAATAAAAACCAGGTCATCTGTGAACGCTTGCAATTTATATTCTTTCTTTTGAATTTTCATTCCTTTTATATCTTTTTCTTCTCTGATGTTTCTATTTAGCACTTCTAATGTTAATACAAACAACAGAGGGGACAGTGGACAACTTGTCTTGTACCTTTCTTTATCTCAATAGAATCTGTCAATTCTCCATTATCATTACTTTTGCTGTTTGCTTATGATATATGGCTTCTATTGCTTGAATGAATTTTCTGCCAAAGCCCATCTGTTCAATTTGAAGTAACATAAATCGCCAGTTCACATTATCAAAAGCTTTTTGTGCATCTAAAAATATCAGGATGGGCTTTTCAGGATGGGCCTCATAATATTCCAACATGTCCAGAATTATTCTCATATTGTCTCTAATCTGTCTCTTTGGCAGAAACCCACTTTGGTCAGAATGTATAAAGTTATTTAAATATCTTTTGAGTCTTTCTGCCAGTATTGAAGCAAAGATTTTATAGTCAGAATTTAGCAGAGATATAGGTCTATAGTTTTTAATTTGTTGTGGGTCAGTATCCTCCTTAGGAACAAGTATAATATATGCTTCTGACCATGACTTAGGTATTTCTATCCTTGACATAACTTCATTCATGACTTCTAAGAATGGGAGACACAGGGATTCCTGTGATGTCTTATAGCAGTGATGGCTAACCTTTTTGCCATCGTGTGCCAAAAGCGAGGAAAGCACAGGGGGTCACATCCATAGTTCTATGCGCCCGCCCCCCCCATGCTCCCCCTGCTTTTGGCACACGATGGCACGTGGGCCCGGCAGGCCCCTTTTTTTGCTCTCCCCAGGCTCCAAGCCTTTCTAGGAGCCTGGGAAGGGCAAACATGGCCTTCCCCACCCCCCCGAGGCCCTCTGGAGGCCAGAAACAGCGTGTTTCCTGACTTCTGGTGGGCTGGCGCATGCATCTGTGCCGGAGCTGAGCTCGTGTGCCCACCAATACGGCTCCACGTGCCACCTGTGGCACCCGTGCCATAGGTTTGCCATCACGGACTATCCGGACCTGGTGCCTTCCCATTCTTTTGTTTTTTACTTACTTCAGTTAGTTCCATCACGGTTATATTTCTCTCTAACATCTCTTCAATATCCTTAGGAATCTGGGGTAGGTTTGCTTTTTGGAGATATCGTTTAACATTTTCCTCCTCTATGTTTTCTTGTTCATACAATTCTCTATAGTAATCTTGGATAATTTTTTTCTTCTCTTTATTCCCATATTTACTTTGTCCATTAGCTGTATTATTTTTCTTGCTTCTCTCTCTTATTTCAATATGCTAGCCATCTCCCTGGTTTGTTGGCATCTTCAAAATAATTCTGTTTAGCACTTCTTATTTTTTGTGCCAAATCTTCTTTCTCCATTAACCCCATTTTATGTTTTAATGTATCCATTTTTATTTTAGTATCCTTCTTTTGTGGAAATTTTTGGAGTTCCTTTTCAAATCTCTTATAGTCATCTAATATTTTATAGGCTTGTTTTTTCTTTTCCTTGTATAGTCCCTTATCAGACCTCTATCATAAGCTTTCATTGTATCCCAAAGATTTTGCATTGATGTGTCCTCTTTTCTATTCTCTTTAAAAAAGAAAGCCAATTCTTTCTCCATTTTCTGCACAAAGTCCTTTTCTTTTAAAACTGTATTATTTAAAGTCTATCTAGATCAGTGATGGCTAACTTTTTTGCCATCGCGTGCCAAAAGCAGGGGGAGCATGGGGGTCGTGTGCGCGTACCCCCACCCATAATTCTATGCATCCCACAGCCCGCACATGCGCATACGGCCCCCTCCCCACGCTCCCCATGCTTTTGGCACGTGATGGCACGGTAGGCCTGGTAGGCCCGTTTTTCACCCTCCCCAGGCTCCAGTGTCTTTCTAGGAGCCTGGGAAGGGCAAAAACGGTCTTCCCCATCCCCCCAGAAACAGCCTTTTTCCTGACTTCCAGTGGGCCCAGAAGGCCTTAAAATCAGCTAACCATGATCCGCATGGGCACCAGAGCTGAGCTGGTGTGCCTACCCATATGGCTCCGTGTGCCACCTGTGGGTTCGCCATCACTGATCTAGATCTTCTCCTTTGTCCTTTCCATTTAACTGTCACCGGGTATGATCTGCCCAGGTATTTGCTTCTATTTCAATTTCTTCTATATTCGAGGTCAATTCCATTGTTGTCCATATCATATCTAATCTAGACCAAGTTAAGTGTCTGTCAGAATAAAAAGTATATTGTCTATTTTTTCCATTTCTTTCTCTCCATGCATCTTTTAAATTTATTTCTTCTGTCATCTTAAAAAAGAATTTTGGAAGAGTGCTACTGTGCTTTATTCCCTTGTGTGTTTTATAATCTAATTTCTCATCCACTATACCATTAAAATCTCCCATCATGCAGATATTATCATAGTCCAATTCAATTATTTTCATTTGTAGCTTTCTATAGAAGACGTCTTGAATATTGTTTGGAGCATATATTGCTATTAAAAGTATTTTCTTCCGCTGAGGTGGGGGTAGACTTGATGGCTGTATTGCATCTATTATAGTGTACACTGCTCCTTGAGGGAGATGGGCAGGCTAGAAATAGGAAATACAAATTAACAAAAAATTTAAAAACTTTCCATCTAAAAGTTAGATTGCCAGAATTGCTATATATGGGCTACAGAAATCCAGATGACCACTAGATGGCACCAATTTTCTATTTAGATTTTTGTAGTTGAAATATGGAACTATAAGACCATGTCTATTCATATTGAAGTGACAAATGTCTGAAAGTATGTAATAAAATCTAAGCTATTCATAAGATGAATTTATGGAGCCTCCCCCCCCCCGATTAAATTACATTTTCATTATGAGTACATATGGACAAGAAACACATATACCACTTCTAATAATTACAGTTCAATCTATATATCAAATATAATAATATAATCCTATAGCTTTATAAATAAAACTGATTTATTGGAAGTAAGAAAATAATTCCTCCCCTTAAAATAATATTTTTAAAGGAAGGAATCCTTAAATTGATCTTAAATACTAATATCCTCCCAAAACTACTATCCTCCATCATAATACTATCCAACTATAAAAGAATATAACCACAATATATGCATTTATTCAGTGGTGAAATGCAAAATTTTTTGCTACCGGTTCTGTGAGCGTGGCTTGGTGGGAGGGGACATGTGACCAGGTGGGTGTGGCCAACGGTTTTTTTTCTTACTTTTTAAAGCATTTTTTTACTACCTATTTGCCCAAACAGGTATTTAAAAAATGCTTTAAAAAAGTAAAAAAAAAGGTTCCGACGATCACAGCTGTGCCGCACAATCATCAAAACCTTTTTTTTTTACTTTTTAAAAGCATTTTTTACTACCAGTACACCTGAACCGATAGTTTTTACCACTACCAGTTCGTCCGAACTGGACCGAACCGGTAGCATTTCACCCCTGATTTTATTGTATCTCCAACCTAAGGCCAATAACCAAGCTTTTTTGAACATCTGTTGTGTCTAATGAATTTAGAATAATGAGTTGGAAAGGACCTTGGAGGTCTTCTCCAAGGAGGTCTTCTAGTCTAGTCGCCTGCTCTGGCAGGAGACCCTATAAAAGAGATAGCTAACCTTTTTACTGTCGCGTGCCAAAAGTGGGGGAAAAACGGGGAGGTTGTGCACGCATGTGCCCACATCCATAATTCAATGCGCTCTGCCCTCATGCATGTGCGTGTGACCACCACCCCCTTTTGTCATGCGATGGCACAGTAGGCCATTTTTCACCCTCCCTAGGCTCCAGAGGCTTTCTAGGAGTCTGGAGACAGCAAAAATGGCCTTCTCCACCCCTTGGAGGCCCTCCGGAGACCAAAAATGGCCCATTTCCTGACTTCCGGTGTGCCCAGAAGGCCTGTTTTTTTGCCCTCCCCAGGCTCCAGAAGCTTTCTAGGAAAGTTACATTCATCAAGAATCATAAGGTACAACACGTAATGGTGGTCATAGGATACAAATAAGTAATCGAATCATACTAGGAAACAGTAATAGATGAGAAAAAGGAACAATGCCAAAGCAGCTTTTTTTAGTCTATTTCATAATTATGTGCAATTTTGTCCCAGGCAAAAAAAAAAAAAGGTGGAAAAGAATTTTCCTCTCAGACTTCAAACATACTCCTTTCGATGAAGCCTGGGTATTTACCCCCACCCCCACCCCCACCTCTGCTCTTCCACCAAGCAGAGCACAACCACCTCTTTCCTGAATAAACAAACAGGAGTACTAAAAGAGCCAGCTTCCCTCCTAATTTCCTAAGGAAATTCTAAAGAGTACCTGTGTGTATTTGATAAGCTATATAAGAGTGGTGGTGATAGGGCAGTTAGGGTCCTTCCGGTCCTTTGCCAAAGACCCCTTCCCTGCGAGGGTGTGGAGCGCCTGGTCTTTCCGTGGACTTCAGTGAGAAGCCTAGCTGGCTTGCTGGAGGGAGGCCCAGAAGGCCACCAAGCATGCCAGCCGGGTCCCTGTTGAATTCCAGGAAAGACTGTCCACCCTGACCAGGGGCTCTAGCCCTCCCAGGGATGTTTGGGGAAAGGAATGTGAGCAGAGAAAGAGAAAAGGATAAGCAATTGGAATTAGTGTTGCTCCTGGCTCCTCTTCACTTCCATCCTTGCAAGCAGCCTGGCTTTGAGCCTGTCCTCCTCAATGGCCAGCAGAATTAGCTGACCTCCCTGATGTAGCCTATGAATAAGAGGGGGACGCAAGAAGCCCCACAGCCACACTCCAGAACAGCTGAATGAACAGGCAGCTCTCCTTCAGGGCAGGGGCCAACAGGCCCCCCTGGGCTCCTCCCCCCTCATCCTTTGTGGCAAAGAGATGTGAACCAGCCCTTGTCTCAGGCACTTTGGACAAAGGGGGGGGGTCTTTTTATTTCTCTTTTTCTGTCTTTCCTTTCCTTTTCTTTCTCCCCCCCACCCCCCACTCCCTGCTGTTCTCTTCCCATTCAGGGTGTTGGATCCCTCGTCCTTTACAGCCTCCCTCATCCTTTGTGGCAAAGAGATGTGAACCAGCTCTTGTCTCAGGCACGCTTGCTTTCTTTCTTTCTTTCTTTCTTTCTTTCTTTCTTTCTTTTTCTTTCTTTCTGCCTCTCTCTCTCTCTCTCTTTCTTTCTTTCTGTCTGTCTGTCTTTCTCTTTCTTTCCTTTCTCTCTCTCTCTCTCTCTCTCTTTCTCTTTCTCTTTCTCTCCCTCCCTTTATTTCTTTTCTTTCTTTTTCTTTCTCCCCCCCCCCCCCACTCCTCCTGCTCTTCTCGCCTTGGGAGGCTCCGAACTGACAGGTGAGCAGCTCGTGGCAATGTGAACCAGCCCTTGTCTCAGGTACTTTGGACAAAGGGTCTTGTTGGCTCTCCTGAGCCTCCCTCTGAACTGCAGCCCCTGCTCTTCCACTCCCAAGCCCCCGAGTCCCTGCACTGATTGGCTGGGTGCGAATTTTCCTGGGAGGCCAAAAGCCTGACGCGAACTGTACTTCAACAAATGGGCCCCGGCTAAGGGACAGGGATGAAGGGGCCGTGGCCAATGTGCCGAGGTGAAAGACTGGGGACGGGTCAGCCAAGGAGAAAAGTTTGTGGCTAATAACACAGAGGCGAAAACCTTAAGGAGAAACAGGCAAGGCGAAGAGACTGAGCCGAAAAGTCCCATTCTGGTATACACTTGATTCCCATATAATACACTCCTTGTGTCTGGACTATTTATTTTGAGTAAGTTGTATCCTTCAGTCCGGCATTCCACTCATAAATTTCATCCCACCAAGTTTCAGGAACACCCATTAAATCATATCTGCCTTCCGGCATTAAGATTTCTAATTCGTCCGGTTCGTTCTCCATACTCCATATATTTGTACAGAGTCACTGGAAAACTTGGGTAAAAAGCTTGACCTATTCTTTCCTGTTTTGAATGCCCATTATTGGGTGCCTCCACATCCTGTGTCTGACTATTGTGTATCAGTTCCATTCCAATATGCAATATTGTATTTTTTTTCAGAGCCCTCTTCTCCTTCCTTCCAGAGGATTCAATGTAAAGCCCTCTGGATTAGATTTCTGAAGCACCTTCCAAATATATTTTCTCAATTCTCAAGAGCTACAACCTATCTCCTGCCTGGAATCTTTCTTTACGAAAATGAATCTCATGATGAAAGAACCTCATCTGTTCTGTGTTACTGTCTTTCTTCCTTTTGTTTCTCTGCCCTTCAGTTCTCAGTAATGTTGCTGATGCTTTGATGGAATTCGAGGCCCTCTCTCTTTGTTGAGATCAGAATCCAAACTATAGGATCATGGCAATGGACGTTGGTTTCAGTAGAATCTCAAGCGGTTCTCCCAAACTCTTTTCCTAACAATTTCTCTTCTCTTTGGAAAAGATGCCATCCGGTGAGACCATGGAATCCTTGTTATCTGTTTGAGTGATTAATAATACAGGCCAGGGCTAGTGTTTATCTACTTTATCTATTTATTTATTTCTGTTCATTGCTTTATTTTCCTATGCTTATTTTAATAGTTTTTTTTAACATTGCATCCTTGTTTTAATCAAGCTGTCACTATGTTCTAATCATGGCTATTCTATAATTTTTTTTTAATTCCTATTAAATCAGTGGTGGGATTCAGCCAGTTCGCACCACTTCGGGAGAACCGGTTGTTAACTTTCTGAGCAGCTTGGTGAACTGGTTGTTGGAAGAAATCATTAGGGCAGAGAACTGGTTGTTAAATTATTTGAATCCCACCACTGTATTAAATTATATTTGCCCTCTATTTCAAGTTCAGAGCTTGTCTATTTTCTGTGTTTGGAACATTTACCATGTGAACAGTAAACAATATGAGCTTTAGGCCCCATCTTTTCCTCATGTTTTATAAAATGTGGCTTGTTCTAATATAATTAGTCTCTTAATTTCTCCTAGAGTGCCTAAGCTCTGGTTTAAAATATTTCATGTTGTCATCTTCTTCCCTGCAAGTTTCAGTTTGAAGCCTTATTGCTCAACTTTACTCTGCTTTGGCCAAATAAATTTTCACAGTTCTTAAGAAAAATGTCTGTCTCCCATTAGTAGTCCTTCATCTAGAAACATAAAATAGTTTCAGATGTTAAATCTCTCATTGATATTATTTTTGTAAACAGCGGTTGGCCTACAGTATATATCTCCTTTCTACGCTTCTTTCATGAATGACTAGGACAGACAGAATACCATCTATTATTGCAAATTCTCGATCTTGTTATAACTTCAAAGTCCAAGATGATGTGATAGTAGTTAGTCTGGATTGTATCATTCATCCCCACGTGGCAAACAGGGAAGGATAACTCTTAATGGCTCTAATGAGTGTCAGGTGGGTTTCTTGTATTGTGTTTTAGTTTTTCATAATAAGGAATTATCAACTATCTTAATTTTTTCTCCTGTAATAGGGATCAATCACATTGTCTCTTTAGATTCATTGGGGTTTCCAGAATACCTTCCAAATATTTCTTTGACAACCACTTTCATCTTTTATGCCCTTTCCCTCCAGTTTCCTACTTGCAAGAAGTTATTTCTTGCATTGTTTCCTGTCTAAGAAATATTTCTATTTATTTATGAAGTACTGATAATCATTTTCCCAGCCCTCTTATGTTTTCTTCAAGCATTTGCAATGAGCTTTAACTTAAAACTTTTTGCAGATTCTTGGGTTCAAATAATATGCTGTCTCAGTTATAGAGAAAAACACAATGATCCCTCGGTTAAACCATTTGGCAAATTTTCCTGCCAAACTCTTGTTTGCTTCAATTCTGAAACTGACTGCTTTGATTATGTGAAGCAGCCTCTGCTTGGTAGCAAGAAAGAATCATTCCGTCATACACAGTGAGCAATGAAGCAGTTTGTAGGACATATTTACAGTTTTCTTTTTATTGTGTTCTGATTTTTTCCATAAATTAGCCTTTGAATATCCTTAAAAAGGAGTGTTATATGGTCCAATACTTTGGTATTTGCTCATCTGCTGTTGTGGAATGGGCTGGCTGGGCCAGGGGAGGTGGATGTCTCTGGGACTTATTCCTAAATAACATTTCACAAAGTTTCCTCTCCAGCAATTGCAGCCTTATCACAAACTGACAAGTAGCTCTTAGGAACGGTTAGGAATTTGAACTTAAATCTCACCACCCTTCAATTTGATTCACTACATGAAATTGGTGCTCTCTGATATTGGGACCCACAATTAAAGGATTCTTTAAATAAACCAAAATGGTAAGAAAGCTAAATTCTCTAAAAGAGAAAAGTACATTGCAATTGAAATTTCACATTCTCCAAATATGTATATTTCATCAGCCTTCCTTCACTCTTCAGTGTACTCTGTTCAGATTAGTTTATTTATTGACTTGTAGATGTTGCTGGGAAGCCTAAATGTTTTTGGCTCAGAGCCTCATTTCTCTGTCCTTGTGTTGGTGAGAAAAAAGCAGGCAGATCATTTGTCACCGTTTTCTGGATTCTGCAGGGATTGCAGAATACATGTGTAGTGCATTTCATTCTAAAACTACTAGAAAATTATATTATGAGACTTATAACAACTCTGGATACCATCTTTTCTTTATTCAATTGTTGCCAGCGGTACAGTATTGTAGCTGACAGATTTCAGTTTGGAGAAAGCATTTTAAATCTCTGTGGCTGTCGTTTTAATAAGGTGACCTTGTGCCCATCACTTTTTCTCATCCCTAGGAAGGCACAATGGCGAACCACTTCTGCAAAACTTTGCCAAGAAAACTGCAGGGACTTGTCTGGTCAGTCTCAAAAAATTGGACATGATTGAATTGAGTGGAATGGGGAAAAACGTTAAATCCAGAGTAGACTTGAGCCACAAAGACTAAGTAAGTCAAAAATGGGCAACTTTTCAGCTTGTGTCTATGTTTTATATTTTGTCATATAATTCATGATAAATATATATTTTAGAACACAGAATAATAGAGTTGGAAGAGACCATGGAGGCCTCCTAGTCCAACCCCCTGCTTAAACAGGAGACCCTATACCATATTAGACAAATAGTTGTCCAGTCCCTTCTGAAAAGCCTCCACTGTTGGAACACCAACAACTTCTGAAGTCAAGCTGTTCCTCTGATTGATTGTTCTTACTGCCAGGAAACTTCTCCTTAGTTCTTGATTGCTTTTTTGTTCAGTTTCCATCCACTTATTGTCTTGCCTTCTGGTGCTTTGGAAAACAGGTTGACCCCTCTTTGTGGCAGCCCCTCAAATATTGGAACCTCCTAGTTCTTCTTTTTAACTAGACTAGTCATACCCAATTCCTGCAGCCATTCTTAATATGTTTTAGCCTTTAGCTCCCCAATCATCTTTGGCACTTTCCTCTCCGCTCATTCCAGAGTCTCAACATCTTTTTTATATTGCGGTAACCAAACTTGGATATAGTATTCCAAATGTGGTTTTACTAAGGCATTATAAAGCAGCGATATAACTTCTCATGATTTTGATTCTATCCCTCTGTTGATTAAGCCAAGGATTGCGTTGGCTTTTTTGGCAGCTGCAGGACATTGTTGGCTCATATTTAAGTCATTGTCCACTAGGATTCAAAGATCCCTCACAGAATTACTCCTATTGAACCAAGTTTCAAGTTTGTACCTGTACATTTGATTTTTCTTTTCTTGCCTAAGTGTAAAACTTTATTTTTCTCTACATTGAATTTCATTTTGTTAGATAGGGCTCAGTGTTCAAGTCTGCCAAGATCCATCTGGATCTTAAGCCTATCTTCTCAGGTGTCTATTCCTGCTAATTTGGTGTCATCTGAAAATTTGATGAGGTTTCCTTCTGTTCCCTCATCTAGATTGTTTATGAAGAAATTAAAGAGTACTGGGCCTAAAACAGAATCTTGGAGCACCCCACTGCTTCCTTCCTTCCATGTAGATGTAGTTCCATTAAGGACTACATGTTGAGAGCAATTTGTCAACCAGTTACAAATCCATCTGGTGGTGATATCTATCTCATATTTTTCTAACTTACAAAGAAGTAGGTTGTAGTCTACTTTGTCGAATACTTTTCTGAAATCTAAGTATACTGACTCAGTCTTCCATCCTTCCAAGGTCAGTAAAATGAGGACCCAGATTGTTGGGGGCAATATGTTGATTCTGTAAACCACTTAGAAAGGGTTGTAAAGCACTGTGAAGTGGTATATAAATCTAAATGCTATTGCTATTGCTATTGCTATTGCTATACTATGTCCACAGCATTTCGCTGGTCCTCTAGTTTAGTCACTTTGTCAAAGAATGAAATAAGATTTGTTTGGCATGATCTGTTTTTGAAAAATCCATGTAGGCTTTTGGTTATAACTTTGTTTGTTTCTAGGTGCTTGCAAATCTATTGCTTGATTATCCTTTCCAGGATCTTCCCAGGTATTAATGTCAGGCTAATTGGTCTGTAGTTTCCTGGATCAGGTTTTTTTGCCTTTTTTGAAAATGTGAATCACATCAGCCCTTTTCCAGTCCTCTGGTACTTCCCCAGTACTCCAAGATCTTTGAAAGATATAATACAATGGTTCTGCCAGTTCCTTCAGAACACTGGGATGTAACCCATCTTCTTGGATTTCTACTTTTTCTTCTTCAGTAGTATTATGGTAGACTGAACTTTTATAATCACATTCTTTAGAGCAGAGATGTCAAACTCAAGGCCCGTGGGCTGGATCTGGCCAGCAGGGTGCTCAAATCTGGCCCATGGGGTCAGCCTGGAAATATCAAAGGACCAGTCCATGATGCCTCTTCCGGCCAAAACATCCACCCGTTTTTGGCCTCCTGCAGCACTCTGCTGGCCAAAAACAGGCCACGCAGGGTGTTCAAAGGCCTCCCCCGGCCCCTTGCTGGGCAAAATGGAGCCACCATGGGTTGGATCCAGCCCTCCCTACCTCATTTCCCATGGCTTTACTGTACTTACTTTTGGAAGAGCTCCAGAAGAGGCTGACCCATGTGGCAGAGGAGCCAAAGTCTTTTATTCAGAAGCCCATGAAGCTGTAAGAAGGAGAGATGTAAGGAAAACAGCTTTCTCCATCTGAATAAAAGACCAGCTTCTCTGCCATGAGGGCCTGCAGGTTTAGTTTGGGCCCAGTCTGGCCAGCAACGAGCAGCCTCCTGCTTGCTGCCGACTGGCTAGCTTGAATGAGCAGCTTCAGGGATTGGGGTGTGGCAGTCAATCAACAAAGGGCCTGCAGTTCAGCCCAATGAGACAAAGGAAGCAAGCTCCATGTTGATTGGCTGCTGCTGCTGGATCAATCTCTGAAGCAGGAGGCTGCTGTGGCCCAGTCCAGGCCTTTTCTACAACCAGAGGCCTGCTGGCCACATGGCCCCAGCTGAAGTCTTTTACTCAGAAGCTGGTGAAAATGTTTTCCTTACATGTCACGTTCTTACAGTTTCACCATCATGTGAATAAAACACTTTGGGCTTCTCTGCTAGTGGGTCGGCCTCTTCTGGAGCTCTGGAAACCTTCAAAAAGTAAGTAATCTATGGGAAATAGGGTGGGATAAGTGGAATAAGTGGAATCTGGAATGCTAACAAAGCAGGCCCAGTCTGTGGAGATCCGGTGGGGCAGGATGGGTGGGGAAGTAATTGTGGGGACCCTAGGGAAGCATAAGGTATCTCAGTGGATTGGGGGAGGCCTTGGATGGCCTGCTCTAGCACTAGACCCTGCAGGCTCTTCCCCAATCTGAGATACCTCATGTGCATTCGATTAACAAATGCATTGGGGAAAGCAGAGAGCGATCACGTTGATTCAATGTGATTCAATCAAATGAATCCTCAGGTTGCAAATGTAATTGGCAGGCTCTATTACATTCGTAACTTGATGATTTCCTGTATAATGAGAGTGAGGGAGGGTCTTAGGGAAGTCCTGCCTTAGCACTTGGCCACCACAGGTGTCCCCCCCAAGTCCTGTGCCATGTCCGCCATGCCCATGCCCACCACGCCCACGCTCACCATGGCCATGTCCATGCAGGCCTGCCCAGCCCCTCCAAGGTCGAACACAACCCTGATGCAGCCCTCAATGAAATCATTGACACCCCTGCTTTAGACTTTCCCGAGCTTCTTGGCTTGTTTTCCCTTTTAAGATTCTCATCCCTTGTGTCCTTCCCAAGCTCTCTCCACGTTGGTTGAAATCAGCTCTTTTAAAACCTAGGACTCTGGTTTGGTTTTGCTCTTTTGAGGGTTTGCTACATTATATTGAATTCTAATCTAATATGACATGGTCATTCTGCCCAAGGTTCGTGCAACTTTAATCCCCTCTGTTAGAAAGAATTAGATCCAGTGTAGTTTCCCTATGGTTCTCTCCTCTACCTTTTGGATACCAAAGTTGTCAGCTACGTTGGTCAGGAACCTGTTTGATCTCCCGCTTGATGCAAAGTTTGTCTCCCATAATAACTGATAAACCAATTAATGTACCATTTCATTTTTTAAAGAAAAAATCATCTTGTTACTTTGTTCATGGACTGTTGCATAATACATTACTATACATGGAGCATGCACAACCATACTTGAGCATTACATTATCCAAAGGGAAAATCTCTGTGAGTCCTACTGAAATGACTGGCAAGTCCCACTCATTGTAATGTGTTGCCCAGATAAGTTTCTCACTTCACTTACTGCAAGAAACAGAGGTGGTTTTGTTGAAGGTGAAACAAACTTCTTAAAAAGATTTCTTATGTGGGCTATAACTAACAGCAGAGAAATCTTTCAGGAGGTTTTGTAATTCCATGTTTTATTGCAGTGCTTAAATCAAACCCTCCCCAGCTGGAAAAGAATGAGACAAAGCTCTAGAAAGACAGGAGGTGAGCTATTTTCAGCCATGAGTCTGGAGTGAGACATCCAGGATCTGTTTCGCCAGGAGGTGGAGAGGACAGAGAGTGAGATTGACAAGATACATGTGCAAATAACTCTGGCGTCTTACCAAAAGGGGTATGAAATGCCTGGCAATGGTCTGCTCAGCAGCTGGACATTTGGAAGAGTATCGGGTGTTGGGCTTTTCTCTGTCTGGGAAAAGGATGGGGGTGGGGCAGAGAAAATCAAACATTGGGAGGGACTAGAGAAAGTAGATGCTACTTGCAGCAATGGACAAGTAGCAATGGACAAGAAGCTTCTCTAAGAGCTAGAGATTTATTTTGCAGCCAAGGTATTTGTCACACACACAAAAGAGGAACTGAGGTGATGGGAGCCGAAGACAAAGAAGAGGTGCTTGTAACTCTCTCTGGAGGAGGCCCCTGGGGCTTCCGCTTACAGGGAGGCTCTGAACAGGACAGACCCCTCCAAGTATCCAAGGTAGGACCTTCTACCTCTCTGGAGTGGACACAGACACTGGGGAAAGTGATGGGAATCTGTTTGCTCCCTTCCAAGTCATTTATTTTCAGGACTCCAATAGTTTTCCTTGAAGTTTTGTTAGCTGAAGAAGCACATTTTAAAATTTAATCTTCAAAGACTGAAAGTAATGTGCTAAATAAGAACCCAAAATTTACTGTTCCCCAAATGGATATTTTTAAATTTTATTGTAAAAATTTATTTACTGTTTTTTCCCCAATAACTGGTCAATTTAATTCCAAATATAGTACAACTTCTGTAAAAAAAAAAAAAAAAGGTAGATGGCAAGCAATATCTTAAAGTATTTTGCAATTTCTCTTATGCAGAGGGTTTACCTCTTCCAAGTAATGTCTATTGTAATGAGTACATCTTCCAAAACCATAATTCAAGATTTAAAGCAATATTTTTACCCATATACGTTTTTCAACTCAAACTCAGCTGTTTAAGCTACCAGGTTTTTAAAAATTGGATCAAAAATACACAAACCATGTATGGTCATTAGGATCTGAAAAGTGTTGAAAACAAAAATGGAATTTTAAAAAAGGCAGTTGCAATGTTGCTTGAATTCCAGAGTACTTTGGTCCTAAACAGTGTAATAAAAATGTTGAGAACTCAGTGATGAGTTAGTGCCCTGAAAGTTGTTTAGGAAAGTGTTTCCCCTTGAGAACATTTAAATTGGATCTGTATCTGCCACAGAATCAAATTAATCTGTATGCATTTACATCATCCTAAAATTAAACCAATCTGAAACCAATGCAATATTTAAATCTTGTCTTATAAGATTTCTAACAGCAAATTGTTTCTAACAGAACCTATGGTGATGGCATAATATTAATTATATCAGAGTTGCACTGTACTATCTAATGTTTCTCTTCTGTGAAGTATCAGATGATTTATCAGAAATGAACATCTCGAATGCATTTTATTTCCATATTGCTTTTCTGTCTATGAATCTATAGAAGCTGCCAACAGCAGATCTGTAGATCTATTTAATTTAGTAATAAACATGCAAACAACCTACAACTGATGCTAATATCATTACCTAAGATCCTTAAGAAATACGCATTGTGTATTTCTTCGTTGTGGTAACACGAACACGTCTGTAATAACTGGCCAGAGAATACTTCCACTACTGTTCTCTAATGTCGCCTAATTTCAGAACTGAAATGAATCTGAGTATAAATGAACTGTTCTCACCATTTTAGTTATGTGGATGTGATAGTCCTTTTCTTCAGAGAATTAGCAGCTCACTGAAAACTGGCAACCAATTAGAAGGTTCTTTTTTGGCAAAAGGTGAGTGGAGATATCTCAGCCAATTTATAACCACTGCCAATAAGTGAAGGCTTCATCATATCTCCTTAGTTTCAAGTAAAAAACCCACCTCACACATTTTTCTCTTCCTATGCACAAAATCTGTAGAACAAATGTGAATCATTTCATGGGTCCATCATAGTTTGTATGACTTAGCTTACTCTCATTTTAGGTTTTCCTTCCATCATGGCTTTGCCATGATGATGAGAGAAAGTAGAAGGCAGGATGAGTCAGGATTTACAGACTAAACTACTTACAGCTGTTGTCCTACTTCATTTATGAAAGTTAAGTTAAAGTTATAATTGTTATTGAATTGTAAATGTCTTGTTGCTGCTCCTTTTCCCATCTTATTTTTTTTACTGCCGTAATTTTTTAAACTTTATTTATAAATAAATAAACTTTATTGTCATTGTATGTGTATACACACTATACAGATTCAATGGAATTTATTTGACACCCAAAGACCAGGTCCCACACACATAATCCCCAAACACACTCTCATTTTAGGTTTTCATTTAATTTGCATTAAGAACAGAAATAATATAACCCTTTTTAATGCAAATATGGATAGGAAATACACATTGTCCTATTCGGGTGTCAGGATTGAGGACTGGGAGTTGTGAAGGTGTAGTTCATCTATAGGAGTTGTAAAGGCAATGTAGTGAAAGTCTACTTGCAGAAGCCATTTGTTGCAACCATCAACCAGTCCAGAATTAACATCAGGAGTAGTCAGGCTCTTTGAGGCAGGTCTGCAGGACAACGGTAAGACTGGGGTCCAGGCAGAAAAAAATCCTGGGCAAAAAGTTCTGCCCGGCAGTTACGGTTCAGGGGACAAAAGGATTAAATTGCACACCCTAACAATGGGATGCCTGCTCTCAAGCAAGCTGTACTGGAAGCTGCTGCTCTCTTGTCTTCTCAGCTACAAAGGCAGATCAAGTTGCCCTTTAGTTCCCTTAATGTCTTTCTCTTGGAACTGAGCACTTCAGCACTCAGTGACCACCTGATGTTGCTGCTTTGCTATCATCTGCGTAGCTGTTTCTTCTCCTTCTCCCCCTCCTCTGCTCAAGGGACTGATTCTGGCTCAGACTCAGTGCTGGCCTGGTTTTTAGAGACAAGGGTTTCCATGGAGTATTTCAGCCTCTCTTTCCCTCCGAGGAGTCTTCCATGATACGTAAGAGGTCATGGAAAGGAGAATGTTTCACATTACCTGGGTCTTGGATTTGGCATAGCATGCTGATCCCAACAAGGAAGTTTTGCCCTTTTTTCTGAGTTTTGCATGACACATGGGATTAATCAAAGAGCACAACAAATTAAACTGAAATATGGTTGGCTAATTTGTATCTTAGTATTATGTGAAAATAGCCTGGCTTCATTTGTACTCTTGGTTAGTTTCATGTTATTTTGTCACCTTTTTTTTTTTAACCAAAATCTTTAAAGTATAAGCAAAAATGTTTCACTCTAACCCTAAAGTTTCCAGTTTGCTTCTTGTCACAGTATCTTTTTATATGTCTGCAGCCAATCACAAAATATCTTTTTTCACAGAAATACATTCGGCATTTGCTCATTTTCAAACAGAGATGAAGTTCAAACCACAGAACACAAATTTTCTCTTTTAAATCTATATTTTCCTGCTCTAGGAAAGCAAAAGGGTAGATTAAAAACCAACCACAAATCCATAGTTCTCTCATTTAAAATTATCTTTCTCAAAACCAATATCTTTCACTCAATGCCTTCTTTCTCTCTCCTACTATTTTATAGCCACAGAAAGACCTACCTGCCCTCTTTTCTCTTCTCCTTTGGGGTACCCCTACTTCTTTGTAAGAAGTAGTCTCTGAGCAGAGGTTGAGACTTCATTCATGGGTCCATGAGGCCTTCCTGGCATTTGCTCTCTCCTTTTCTCTAGCTGAACCTTCCGTACAATGTGAAACTCTGTTATACACCTGGATGGCATTTGGCCTAATCCACTCCGTCTTGCATTGCACTATGTGATGGATATGCGTTAGGGCCATATTTAGTTTCTGATGACGGCAAGAATTAAACTTCATGTTATTTACATTTACTTAAACTTTAATATAGTTATTGTAATTATTGCTAGGGTTAATAATAATTTTCCCTTCTATATCTGGCTGCACTTGAACCTTTCTGAGGGGCATAAATTCAGGGGATCTCAGCTTTTCAGCATCTAACAGTTGTCTTATGATTTTGATCATTATTAGGCTAATGTTCAACATGTGAAGGCTGTCCTCTCTTATTGCAATATATATGTTGTAGAAAAATAAAGAATAAATTGAATTTCGAGATCAGAAAAAGCTTTTATTTATTTTGGCCAAAAGGTTCAGATAGCATAATATAAATCCTAACATCTGTTTGAGATACGTATCTATATACTAACAAAACAGGAAGTATCTTAGATCTGCCTCTTTAGCTAGTCCCCTTCCCCTATCGCTTTAGGCAGGAAACTCCATGTGGGTTAGTTCTGCATGTTAACATAGTACCAGGAAGTTAGCTAATACTTGTAGTTTGACTTTTTGAACTTTTTGCCTGCGCTTTGACTTCTTGAACTCTGCAACTTTCTCAAGTCAAAAGGGCCCTTCAGAGATCATGCAGTCTGACCCCGTATTATTTCACTCTTATATCCAATTTCATCTTATGTCCAACCTTATATAGAGCATAAGAAAACAGGACATGACCTTCTTCCCTAGGGCACTTCTTAAGGTACATGAGAAGTGCTAACGGCTCTTTGGAATGTCCTTTTGGATCAAGGATTGGACTCATCCAAGACTAATACAGGTCTTACACACCCCTTGATGCTCTGAGGTTTCCAAAAGGCTGTGCATGTTGATCTGATTAATTTTATCCCTGCTTTCAAAAAGAGAAAGAAATAAGACCCAGTAACTACAAATTGGTTAATCTGATGCTGACAACATTGTAAGCATTGTAAGAGCTGAGGTGGCACAGTGGTTAGAGTGCAGTACTGCAGGCTACTTCAACTTACTGCTGTCTGCAGTTCAGCAGATCGAATCTCACTGGCTCAAGGTTGACTCAGCCTTTCATCCTTCCTAGGTGGGTAAAATGAGGACCCAGATTGTTAGAGGCAAGAGGCTGACTCTGTAAACTGTTTAGAGAGGCCTGTAAAAGCACTATGAAGTGGTATATAAGTCTAAGTGCTATTGCTATTTAAAGAAGAAAACATTCCTTAGAAGAAGCCAGCATGGATTTAACAAAAACAGCCCCTGCAAGGCAACTTTAAACAATTATTTAATTTAAAAAACGTAATTAACATTTCTTCAAAAACATTGGTTATCAGTTTTTTGGACAATATATTTGAAGCCCCTTCATGATAAGGGGACTAGCAAACATGATACAGGTCAGGATCAAGATTGAGGAGGATGTTAACAAGCTGGGACTAACAAGATGAACTAAACATCAATGGGTTAAGAAAAATCAAAGGAACACAAGTATAAGACCAAAAGAAAAGGGAACTACACTGGACAGCCATACTTACAAAAGGATGTGGATGATTTAGGGGAATCACAAACTGAACATGAGCATATGTGATGCAGCTGAAAAAAATGGCAATTCCAGACTTAGGGGACGTCTTTGATCACAGGGCCTAAAATTTCCATTGGTAAACAAGGTAGCGGTTAATTGAATTTTGCCCTATTTTACAAGCTCTTTTGCAACAATTAAGTGAATTATTGCAGTTGTTAAGTGAATCATGCAGTCGTTAAGTGAATATGGCTTCCCTGTTGACTTTGCTTGTCAGAAGCTGGCTGGGAAGGTTACAAATTGTGATCACGTGACCCCAGAATAATGCAACTGTCATAAATACATGCCTGTTGCTAAGCCCCCAAATTCTGATCACGTGGCCACTGGGATTCTACAACGATTGTAAGTGTTAAAACTGATCATTTCACTTTTTTCAGTACCATTGTAACTTCAAATGGTCACTATGCAAATGGTTGTAAGCAGTGGTGGAATTCAAATAGTTTAACAATTTAATTATTAAATTAATTTAATTTAGTTCTCCCAGGATCAGGTTGGCTGTCGTGGGAGGCGTAGCCCCTCCCTGTCCTCCAGCTCCACTGCCCATGTGGGACGAGCCTCCCACGAGGGCCAATCTGACCCTGCGTGAACTAGTTGTTAAATTACCTCCTCCTATCAAAGTGGATCCTGGGCGCTGCATTGCATCGCAATGGAGAAACAAGCAATGGAGAAGTCAGCACAAGGGAAGGAGGAGGGAAAGCTCCTCCTTCTCCTTCTATTGCACCGGCTGCTCCATTGCCCGTTTCTTCATTGTAGCCCAGTATCCAGTATTTGATAGCAGTGGGTGGGTAATTTAACAATTCATTCGGCTGAACCGGTGCAAACTGGCTGAATCCCACACTGGTTGTAAGTCAAGGACTTACAACATATTGGCAGAAGTAGAGGGTCAAGTTATGTAGAATTCATTGTTCTTCTCTATTCGTGTTGATTAGGCTACACCTCAAATATTCTGTCCATTTCTGGACAAACTAGAGCACCTCCAGAGGCGAACAAAGATTACAAGGGGTCTAGGAATATACCTTTATCTATATCTCTGTGTATGTTTATGTGTGTGTATATTAGGACCAGATGGGAGAGTTGCACATATCTAGCCTTGAGGAAATCATGAAAACTTGCTAACTGTTCAACTTTCTCAAGCAATGTCATATAGGAAATAGGAAAGAGTTTATCAGTTTTGCCCCAGAAGCTAAGAAACAATGTGTTTGGCCATGCTGAAGAATTTCCAGTGATAAGCTCTCTTCGACAATGAAACATTTGCCTTAGGAGATTGGTTTTTCATGACTGAAGACTTATTTAAGCAGATTTTGTATGGCCTGAATTAATCCTGGGCAATGATTTGGACTGGATGATCTCAGACATCTTTTCTAAATTTACATTCTCCGGCTCCAAATCTTTTTTCATAGAAATTGCTAGGCAAGATTATTTTTATTCTTTTTCCCCCAAATCATTTTTTATTTAAAAACAAAAAAATAAAAAATAAAACATACAAATATCATGCATTCAATCAAGTACAGACAGTACATTGGTCAGTTTGCATCCCTAGTGCCCTCTCCTCTCTTCACAATATCACTACATATCCAAAATTTATTCTTATATAAAATATATCAGTTGTATCATCATTTAAAATATTTCAACATTTATCTACATATCACCATTTTTTATTTCTACCAACTGGTAAAATAAATCCCATATCAAATAATTTTGTTTTTCTTCCTGCTGTCTTATTTCAAATGTCCGT
Source organism: Masticophis lateralis (assembly GCA_030761175.1). Classification (NCBI taxonomy): domain Eukaryota; kingdom Metazoa; phylum Chordata; class Lepidosauria; order Squamata; family Colubridae; genus Masticophis; species Masticophis lateralis. Next base: position 98,628,729 of record JAUDYJ010000005.1, read on the forward strand.
TTACTCATTTCGGCACAGTCCAACATTTTCGTAATAATTTCTTCATCCGTAGATATCATTTCTTCGTCCCAATTTTTAGCAAATACAATTCTAGCTGCTGTTAAAAGATTCACAATTAAATACTGCAGTTCTTTTTTACATATTTCTGGTAAAATCCCTAATAAAAACATATCTGGTTTAAAGTCTATGTGTCTCTTGGTCAATTTTTCTAACCACGTGTATTTTAGTCCAATATCTCCTTGCTTCTAGGCATGTCCACTACATGTGGTAATAGGATCCTGGGGTTGGTGACATTTCAACACTTCTTTAATTTGTTCTTGAACATTCTCGCAATTCTCGATGGGGATAAATGCCACCTGTAAAACATCTTATACAAATGACAATGTCTACAAATGCTGTAGACATTGTCATTTTATAGTTATGAGACCACAATTTTTGCCATTTTTCTAAATCAATCCCATAGCCAAAATTCCCCCCCCATGCTACCATCGATTCTTTAACTTGTTCTTTTTACAATTTTAACTCTAGCAAAAACCCATACAGCTTTTTAATAATATGATCATCAGCACCCATTAAAATCTTATCCAAATTAGTCAAAGCATTGTAAAACCCTTCTTGCTTACAATCTTCCTGATACCTAGAAAATATTTGCATACATGAAAAGTAATCCATCTTAAATCCCTCTTCTTCTAGTTCCTGTTTTAATTTGAGTTCATCCTTTTCATCCAATAATTTGCTATACCTAGTAGTTTTTTCCTTTCTAAATGTTACGGGATAAGAAAAAGCCTCTGCTGTGGATACCCAAACAGATATTTTCAAATAATAAAGTTTTGTAACCTTCTCCCAATTCAGCCATAGAGCTTCACGTATTTGATGTCTTCTAAAATACCCTTGTATTTTTGTTCCTTTGTACCGTAAGAAAGCATGCCAACCCATCAACAAATCGTGTCCCTCCAAATTTAATAATCTAGTGTTCTTCAGAGTTATCCATTCTTTCATCCACGTTAAACTTGCAGCTTGATAGTACCATTCAAAATTGGGCAGACCGAAGCCTCCCCTTGATTTAGCATCTTGTAATAGCTTTAACTTTATTCTCACCTTTTTCCTTTGCCATATATATCTCATTATCATTTTATCTAAGTCTATAAAAAATTCTTTATCCAACTTAATTGGAATTGTCCAAAATAAATACAGGATTCTAGGCAAGACATTCATCTTAATGGTTGAAATCCTACCAATCAAAGATAATTGCAAGTTGCCCGTTTCAACAAATCTTGTCCTACCTGTTGTTTAAGCTTGTTGTAATTATTTTCTTTCAAAGCACTACATCTTAGTGTTAAATATATTCCCAGGTATTTCACTTTATTTGTAATCTGCATTTTCAAAGTCTCCATCAATTCTTCTTTCTGTTTTTTCAATATATTTTTAGTCATTACTTTTGTTTTATCCTTATTAATTTTCAAGCCAGCTACTTTTTCAAAATCTCCAATAATTTCTATTAGTTTACTTATTGTTGTTAATGGTTCTTCAATAATAAAAACCAAATCATCTGCAAAAGCTTGGAGTTTGCATTCTTCCTTTCGAATCTTCATGCCCTTTATCTCTTTTTCTCCTCTGACATGCCTGTTTAAAACTTCTAATGTCAATATAAACAACAATAGGGATAAAGGACATCCTTGTCTCATGCCTTTTTCTATTTCAATCGCATCCATCAATTCTCCATTTATCATTACTTTTGCTGTTTGTTTAAAATAGATAGCTTCAATGGCCTGTGCAGATGACCTCCCAAAGCCCATCCTTTCCATTTGAAGGGTCATAAACTGCTAGTTTACATTGTCAAAAAAAGCCTACATTCTCTCCTTTTGCTTTTTGTTTTTGCTGAGAAAAATTGGACATAAGTAGTATTGGACTAAGGAACCTAAGAGACTGAAGATTTTCTTTTTTTTAAATATTTTTTTCTTCCTTATTAAAGTTTTATTTATTTATTTTTATTCTCCCCCCCCCCCCGTATTTTTTTACCCAAAGGATTAAGGTGTGGAAGAACCTGAAGAACTAGATTGGATTATATTTTTCCTTTTTTAAAATGTTTTTTCCTCTCCAGTTTCAATATTTTTTACTTCACCTTTTTATTCCTTCTCTTTTCCCTCCTCCCCTTTTTTCTTTTTGGATTTTTTGTCTTGGATTTTCTTTTTTGATTGGATTACAAAATGAATAGGAAAGCTGCGACAGTGGGATCAGCTGCAACTATGCCTGTACCATCACTTCTAGTGGCCAAAAATCCATTCAGACCATGTTACAACAGCAAAAGACAAAGATAAAGATAAAGACAAAGAAGTGTCTCTACAAGCAATTCTACAAAATGTGCAAATGACAACTAGCATAGTACAAAGAATGGAACAATTATATAACGTGGAGAACCAACTAACTAAAACAGATGAAAAAGTGCAAAGGATGGAACAGCAGTTACTTAAAACAAATGAACAAGTGGACAACATTCAACAAATAATGGTGAAATATGATGAGAGACTTTCTAAATTAGAGAAGAAAGAAGATCAAAAGGAAGAGAAAATGAAAGAAATTGAGAATAGAGTGGGGGAGGCTGAACTTGACGTTGACGGGATAGTCAGCTGGGAAATGGATAAAGCGGAATTTTACCTAAGATTTCAAAATGTGCAAGAAGAGAAAGGAGAGAACCTGGGCTTTAGAAATCCCCAAAGAGAAGGTGTCGGAAAGAGTCGACGAGATTTATCGAGTCTACACTAAATATGCTATATGCAATAAACTGCCAAGAGAGGTACACATAAAATTTACTAAAAAATCAATCAGAACACAAATCTTACAGGCAGCAAGAGACAAAACCTTGAAATATAAAGACAAAGAAGTAGTGGTCTTGAGACAGATACCAAGGAAAATCAGAGAGCTGAGAAGAGGATATCAATTCTTGACGAAAATCTTGATTCAAAAAGAAATTAACTTTAGATGGTTGACTCCAGAAGGATTGGTTGTTACATGGCAATTCCAAAGTAACAGATTGAATACAATTGACAAAGCAAGAGCATTTTATGAACAATTTTTTCAAGGAAAAGACATGGAAAGCCAATTTGAACACCAGCCAATAGTCCCATTAAAACTTACTGAGGAAGAATTGACTGAATCGACTGAGGGAGCAGTTGGCAGAAGCATTGAACCAAGGGAACAACGTGAGATACAAACGACTAGAGCAATAAAACCTATATAAAGTATGAAGATGGAAGAGAGGAAATTAATCTCAATAAATATAAATGGACTCAATTCGGCCACTAAAAGAAAGACAGTATTTCACAAACTAGAGAAATTAAAAGCTGATATGTCTACAAGAAGTACACATTAAAAAGCAGCATGAATACTTATTGACACAACCAAAATTGGGGGGAAATTTTGATGGTTGAAATACTTGATAATAACAGAAAAATTCTTCAAATAGCAATCTATGCTCTGAATGAAAACCAAAATGATTTTTACAGAAGATTATACAATAAAGTAACTGAAATGGATTATGATAACATATGTATGATGGGAGATTTTAATGGAATTGTGGAGGAAAATTGGGACTATAAAATGAATAAAGTAACAAAACACAGTAGGAAAATATTGCCAAAGTCCTTCTTTACGATTATGGAGGAAATGAATATGAAAGATATATGGAGAGAAAGAAATAAAGGAAAGAAACAATATACATGTTATTCAGATAGACATTTATCGTGGTCTAGGTTGGACATGATATGGTCAACAATGGAATTGTTGTTGAATATAGAAGATGTGGAAATAGAAACTAATTTATGGGCGGATCATAACCCAGTGATGATAACTTGGAAAGGACAAATAGAAGAGCTAGATGGCCTTTAAATAATACAATATTAAAAGAGCAAGAGTTTGTGCAGAAGATTGAAAGAGAATTGGCCTTCTTCTTTAAAGAAAATAAGGAAGATGAGACATTTATATAAATCCGCTGGGATACAATGAAGGCATTTGCTAGAGGACTAATTATAGATTATACAAAAAAAAAAGAATGTAAAAAAAGATTAACTTTGAAAACATTGTCTGATGATTATAAGAGACTTGAGAAGGAACTTCAGAATGATCCACATAAGAAGATTGTTAAAATTTAAATGAATACAATAAAACAAAAAATGGATTTATTGGAGAAGGAAGAATTGGCTCAGAAGATAAGAAGTGCTAAACAAAATTATTTTGAAAATGCGAATAAATCAGGCAGATGGCTTGCATATAAATTGAAAAAGGAAAAAGAATCGAGGAACATAACACACCTTATTGATGAGCAAGGGGAAAGCAAATTTGGACATAAAGAGATGGGAAAGATTATATATGAGTTTTATAGAAAACTTTATAAAAGAGAGATAATAGAGGAGGAGAAAGTGTCTAAGTACTAACAAGATGCAAAACTACCTTGGATTAGTAAAGATATTGAGGAGATGTTGGAAAGAAACATAACAATGATGGAGTTAATAAAAGCAATTACGAAACAAAAAAATGGAAAAACACCAAGGCCCGATGGCCTTCTAGCTGAATATTATAAGACATTACAAGAACCTTTGACCATCCCATTATTGGAGGTGATGAATGAAGTGATGACAAAAAAGGAAATACCCAAATCATGGACAGAGGCATATATTACTTTGATTTATAAAGAAGATACAGACCCACAACAAATCAAAAACTATAGACCTATATCTTTGTTAAATTCGGATTACAAAATTTTTGCTTCAATATTGGCGGAGAGACTTAAGAGATACTTAAATAATTTCATACATTCAGATCAAAATGAATTTCTTCCAAAAAGACAAATTAGGGACAACATAAGAATAATAATGGATACTTTAGAGTACTATGAAGCACACCCTGAAAAGCAGATGGCGTTGGTTTTTCTAGATGCACAAAAATTCTTAATAATAAAATTATTTTTATTCTGTACCAGTGCATTTGAGTTATTTTGCCTAAGTAAATAATTTTGCATTTACTGTATTTCTGAAACTTAAACCAGATGATAGATTTTAAAAATTAATTTCTGTTGATGGTATTTTAATTTGGATCTTTACACTGAGCAGGGCATAGATTTCCTGACCCAAATGGCATGTCCATTAAGAGAGATGGAATGCCATGATATTTGTCAATTATATTATTGTGTATTAATGGTTATTATAATTATCATGTGGATAATTTCTTTTGCTTAAATTTATTTCCAGTGCCTTCTCTGCTCACTTCATGATGATGTTATCTATTTAGTTGAGTCCCACTCAGAGACCCACCTGAGTTTCTTGTGGAAGAGCATGGCAGATGATTACTTATTGTAAGGATATAAAAAGAACAGGAAATTATTATGTTTCAGACAGATATATAAATAAAGCAGATAGAAACATAGAAATAAAACTCAGCCAAGGAATCTGTTAGATTTATATCAAAGAGACTGTATCAAAGATTTATATCAAAAGTATTTTCTTGACATTCATATCCAGACATTTAAGTTCTGGTATCCATTTATTTGGGTGCAGTCAGGCTGTCAATTCCAAGAAACTCCCCTGCCTGGGGATGCACACGCTCTCTGGGTTTGGGGCATTTGGGTTTTGATTAATACCATTCTTAACATAGCCATAGACACTTTTGCCTCTCCTTCACCATTTCATGCTTTTGAGGCCTGGATGCTCTTCCCGGAAAGTTAGGAAGAAAGGAAGAAAAAAGCGGAAGGACATGTAGTTGGGTAAGGCCAGGAGGAGAGCTGCTTGCTCTGCTGCTTGATCTATGGTTTCATGTTCTCATTCCACATTTTTTAAAAATGTTAAAGGCAGGGGAAGGGCAAAGACTGAGAAAGGCCAGGGTGATGGCACTTGTGCTAATAGATGCAGCAGATGGAATGGGCTATGGCTATTTTAAGGTGGCAGCAGGAGCTGGACCCCAGAGGCTGATCAAAGTCCAATAGATTCTTAGCCAGGTCATAGCTCCCAAAACAGATATTTCCCCTTTCTCCTTGTCTCCATTTTAAACTGATAAGAACAGATATTACACTTTTACAGTAGAGACACTCAGGACTGTGCCAGATGTGAAGCTAAACTTTTAAGGAGCTAATTGCCTTCCATTTAATTAATAGCTTTGTGGATGGTGATTTTTAATAGGGACTACTGTGTAGGAGGTGGTGTAATCTGCAATCCAAATTACAATTACTCCAAATTGTTATTAATTAAAGAAAGTTGAATGTCTTAAAGGCTCTCTGCATTTTTAATTATCATTTTTAGCTTGACTGATTAATACACTTTTCAGTCCTACTGTATCAATTGTGGTTTTCATTATACTTCCTAATCAGAACATAAGAGTAAAAAGTTTGAACAGGATACCCTATACCACTCTGGATAAACAGTTGTCCAATTTCTTCTTAAAAATCTTAATCTTAAAGATTAGAGCACCAGTACTGGGTTTCAAAATTTTTTACTACCGGTTCTGTGGGTGTGGCTTGGTGGGTGTGGTGTGGCTTGGTGGACATGGCAGGGGAAGGATACTCCATTCCCATCCCAATCCAGGGGAAGGTTACTGCAAAATCCCCATTTCCTCCTGATCAGATGGGACTTGGGAGGCAGAGAATAGATGGGGCAGGACCAGTCAGAATTTTTATTACCAGTACTCTGTACTACTCAAAATTTCCACCATCGGTTCTCCAGAACTGGTCAAAACCTGCTGAAACCCACCTCTGTTGAGCACCCATAACTTTTTCAGGCAAGCTGTTCCACTGATTAATTCTTCTTTCAGGACATTTCTCCTTGCTTCTCTCCTTGATTAGTTTCCATCCATTGCTCCTTGTCTTGCCCTCAGGTACTTTGGTTGCCCCTTCTTCTTTGTGGCAGCCTCTTGAACATTGGAAGACTGCTATCATGTCACCCTTAGTCTTTCTCTTCATTAGACTAGTATACCAAGGGCCTGAAACATCATGTGTTTCAGCCTCCAGTCCCCTAAATCATCTTTGTTGCTCTTATCTGCACTCTTTCCAGAGCCCCAGCATCTTTTTTGGATTGTGGTGACCAGAACTGGTGCAGTGTTCCATGTGTGTATATTCCACTTGTGCAATAGAAAATGGTGCTATCACTTCATGTGAACTTGAAATTATCCCTTTGTTGATGCAGTCTAGGGCTGCATTGGCTTTTTTGGCACACTGCTGGCTCATTCTTTTGACAGCCTACTAGGACACCTAGGTCACTGCACCGATGATGTTACCTCATTTGGGTAATGAAACATCTGTAAGAAAACAACCAAGCTCAGAGAGCACCAAGGACTCTTCATTTCAACCCTGAATAGGAGTTGAAATGAATATTTGAATAGAATACAAATATTCTCCTATATCCCTTTCGCTGTTACTGCTGTTGAGACAGGTTCCACCCATTCTATATCTGTGCATTTGGCTTTTCTTGCCTAAGTGTCAAACCTTACTTTTCTCACTGCTAAATTACATTTTGTTGGGTAGGACCCAGAATTCAAGTCTGTCAAGGTTCTCCTGAATCTTGAGTCTATCTTCTAAAGTTTTGGATAATCTCTCTAACTTGTCTGTAAATTTGATGAGTTCAACATTTGTAATTTGTGCTTTTAATCTTACTTCAGACAACAGCCTTTCTAAAGGCTTTTGCTAATAGCATAATTTAGAATTTGTTGTCAGGGCTTCTATTAGTGCGTGGCATTTTGGAAGTATAGATTTGGGGATCTCCCAACATTAGCTCAATAATGTCTGTGCTACAGAAATCCACTAGATAATGGCAACGCTTTAGAAATTTCCCTACCCTTATGCTGCCCTGTTCAGGTAAAGGTATGCTGGCCAACTATTTTGCTAGGTTACCCTGTCTCAGATGGTCAGACCATCAGAGTTCATTCTCTCAGGATGTTCTCTAGTGACATGACTCTGATTAGGTAGGTCTCCCTGAGCAAGAAAGCACCATGCCCACAATCCATCTGGCCTTGTTCATTCCAGAATTCTAGGTTAGAAATTAGGAGACTGTGAGTTTTAATCCTGCTTTAGGCATAAAAGTCAGTTGGATGATCTTGGACCAGTCGCTATTTCTTAGCCCAATCCATCCCACAGGATTGTTGTGTGCAAAATAGGAAGAAGGTTGATTTGATCACCACCTTGAGTTAATGGTATTTATAAAAATAATTAAAGCAGGATTTTAAAAATCCAAAAAACTGTTCGGGCCCTATGCCATGGCAGATTCTGGGGGATTGAATCAGCAAAGCCTGAAACATCAACTGATTCTGTATAAACCTAAACACAAAGTGCAAAATGATATTATTTAGAAAGCATTTTGCTTTTTGTTTGGCTGTTTAAAAAGGGATGTCAATCTTGTACAGTTTCTTTCGGTTTTCTTATTCTCTGGCTGGTGTTGGCTTTGATGGTGTCTGGGTTTTTGGTGACCTTGTTTCTTTTTAGCTCTGACCATTCTGAGCAGAACTGCCTTTTCCAATGAGTTTGACATGGCTGAAATAAGTAAGGCGGAATTTTGTGATTTTGCCTTCTGGCAATATGTCTGGTTTTCTATGCTCCAGTAGTTCTTTGTTTGTCATCTTTGCTATCCAAGGAATGTGCAGGAACCTCCTCCAACACCACAGCGCTAATGAGTCGATTTTCCTCCTGCCTTTTAAAAAGCACTTCAGGGCAAAAGCAAAGACATATCAAATGAGAATGGTTCAAATGTTATTTATTTGACTTTGATCATGTATTTCAGCTCTGGAGGCATCATTGACTTTGATTGTATGGCTTTACTGCTTCATGAGTCTTACTATGCCCCTCAGCATGGAAATCGTGGTACTTTATGGGTTTATTTTACTTAGAAACAAGAGTATATGTAGGCCCATCTTGTTACCACGAATGACTGTCCATTACATCCTTCAAAGGAACATTATTTTTCCTGCCTCTTTTTGCAAGCAGCAGGAATATCTGACTACTAAGACTCTTACATCTGTAACCTTTAATTGGGCGAAACAGTGCATCACAGGGCAACAATTTTTGAACCAGAATATCTCAAGTGGACCAACTTACAGAATGCATCCATGACTCAGTGGATCCATGACTCCAGGGGAATTGAAATTAAGCAAATTTTACAAAACATTTTAAAAATACCATAAAAGAGGTAATGACATAATACAAATGTCATAAATCATGCCCTCTAGTCAACTTGTTCAACCCCTGACATTGACTGTTCAACTTTCAACGCAGATACACCTCTGAAAATCTTTCCGAATTCATATTCTATTTGAATTTAATCTGTAGATGGGTGAGGGAAAGGAAGAAACACAATTTACAAGGTCATAATTACTGAAAGTTTGAATGACTACTATTGTGAGGACAGTCCATTTTTAAAAAAGACATTAAAAAACCCGGACAATATTTGATTTTAATATTATGCCTGATGGATGACATGTCCTCCTTTGATGATAATCTTTGGCAACCCTACAAATGCCCTACCTGGAAAATAGCTGATCAGTGTATTGCATATGTTGATCGGTGAATTTGAATCTGTGTCCTTGAAGGCTTTCACGGGTTTTAACCTCCTCATAAAACCCTTTTCAATGACCCCTCTGTGCTAGATTCTTGAATGTAGCTATAGACTTAGAAACTAGAATTGGGAAATTGTCTTACTGTAGTCCTCTGGGCTTGCCTGGGTTGTTCCTAATCTTACCAAAGCACCAGAAGGCAGGACTAGAAACAATGGGTGGAAACTAATGAAGGAGAGAAGCAACTTGAAATGAAGGAGAAATTTCCTGACAGTTAGAACAATTAATCAATGGAACAACGTGCCTCCAGAAGTTGTGAATGCTCCAACACTGCAAGTTTTTAAGAAGAAATTGGACAACCATTGGTCTGAAATGGTATAGGGTTTCTTGCTTGAGCCGGGAGTTGGACTAGATCTCCAATGTCCTTTCCAACTGTTATTTTGTTACTTCATTACCCATGGCACACAGGCCGATATACTTACCAATTTCTTTAAGAGGTTAAAACAAAAGATATACTGTATGTGGGCACAACATTTAGCCTTGGATTCTATGTGCTTTGGCTAAGGCTTATTGCTATTGATTATATATGAGTGGCAGTAATAAATAAAGCCTCTGAAAAGGGGGACCTTGCATGGGCAAACATCTTAAATTCACAACAAACAGAATATTTGGGACAGACACCTTCCTAATTCACAGGAATATAAAAAAGGGTAAGAGGTCCAGCCTAATCGGACTTGCAAGATTCTGTTATCATTACCAATCTCCAAGTATTCTTTGCCTTCCCGGGGAGTTGATTTCCTGATCTGTAAGACTGACAAACCCTCAATGAGACAACTGTGTGGGCAACAGTTGTCTTACTGTTGTACAGCCCCACATGCCAGGGTACCTCTGCCTTCTGTCTGTATTTCTCTGTTGGCTCTCACTGTCTCTCCTGTGAAGTCTTTCTCAAGGCAATGACCAGTATATTTGCCTATTCAGCTTCTATTTGTGAATTGTTTTATCTGAGTACTTGTTAATGATAACTTTTATATGTTACGTTTTAAAATATTTTAATAGTTAAAATAACTTACCACCAGCAACAGCTTTTAGGACATTGTGTTACTGGCAACATCTAGACATTATATTTATTTATTTATCAAAATGATCAAAAATGATCATGAGGGTGGCCGCGATACTGTCATAGAAACTCCCACCTATTTTTAAATGTGTGACATAAAAATGGGCAGAGCTTGCACCACACCATCATGGACACTATATTGCAGTGGTGAAATTCAGCTGGTTCCCTCTGGCTCGGGCGAACCAGTAGCGCTGGTGGCTCTGTGCATGCGTGGAGGAGGCGTGCATGCTCAAAGCATGCACACATGCTCACATTTCCAAACCGGTAGCAAAGGTAAGTAAATTTCACCCCTGCTATATTTATTTTATTTTTATCATACCTTGTAGATATGCCTAACTGGACTTCTGCCCAAGACTCTCTCACTCCCTGTTGAAAAGTTGAGTAAGTGATGAGGACACTTCTGGACTGCTGATCCCTACTTCACTTTCCTTTTTTTAGATTCGCAAGAGAAGTAAAGCGTGTCGTGGGGGCCTAAGGGAAAACGATGAACTTCTTTCTGTTAATGGAAAGCCATGTGCTGGCCTCTCCCATGCCACCACCATGCAGATCATCGATTCTTCCAGTAGCACCCTCAGCATTGTTGTTACAAGGTAAGGGAACCACTGGTGGAGCTGAGTGAAAGATTGATTACTCCAAACGATTTGGATAAATTGAGTATTTTTAACTGGAACAGCACCATTGAATGCTTTTCATAAAGTTCTGGTGGAACTGATTTCACAAATGTCACCAATTATCTCTCTTTACCACTCAGGCGGAAGCATGCATGGAAAGATCACAGTACAAAGCAATGCCAGGTTCTGCTCTGATATTTATTATACATATTTTGCGGAATATTTTTGGTTCATACCAGAATGGGATCAATGAGACTCTGATACACAAGCGTTTAGACCAGGCTGAAGCCTACTTCACAGCATTTTGATAGTCTCTTCTAAGCAGGATGTCAGACTTGTTGTATCAGCTTTCCTATGCAAAGTTCATAATAACACCTGGAGTGTCTTTTAAAATCTAGTTGCTGGTGCTGTACAGTACCAGAGTATTCGGGATGTAGGGCCCTTAATTAATTAATTAATTAATTATATTCTGGATTTTATGGCTGAAATGTAATTCCATGATATAGATTCAATGCAATACATTGTGTACATTCAGAGTTTTTATCTTCTAGATTTCTTACCTTAGAAATGTTGTTAAACTAATACTTTTTAAAAATTGCTTCGTGTAACTGCATTGAGATATGGACTTCATGATCATTTTTTTTATATGCCTATGTGTGTATAGTATTAGTTTAACATTTAACATTTCTAAGAAATCTAGAAGATAAAAGCTCTGAATGTACGATATGTGATATTGTGATATCGATATATATCTTTATGATATATATTTTTCTGCAACTCTAATTGAGTTTTTAATCACTCAATCATTTTAATCACTCAATTAGGGTTGCAGAAAAATCTTGGTTACGTAGGAAAAACCTGGCTTAAAGGAAAAACACACATAAAACCTACGAAAAGTAAGAAAATAGATATTGTACCATTACAGGGAGGATACATGAGGTGGGTGTGGCTTACTGATGATGGCTAATGAGCCAGAAATAGCTATATAAGTCTCTCACTATGCAGCACAAAATCTGCTGGCTGCCAGAATGAAAAGAAAGGGAAAACCCATCCCAGAAAGTAGTGAATGTGATTTCAATTAGGGTTGCAGAAAAATCTTGGTTACGTAGGAAAAACCTGGCTTAAAGGAAAAACATATATATATATATATATATATATATATATATATATATATATATATATATATATATATATATATATATATATATATAGAGAGAGAGAGAGAGAGAGAGAGAGAGAGAGAGAGAGAGAGAGGCTTTTGGTTATTCGGGTTTTCTCCCGCGTAAAATTGGAAGTGTCTTGGCGACATTTTGACGAAGTCACATTTGTCATCTTCAGGCTGGTGTTTTTGGCTTTATGCTTCTAGGAGCAATTTTTGATCGCAGCTTTTTCTTCCTTTTAACTGCTAGTGGGGGTGTGAACTGATTGGGTGGCAGCTTGGCTGTGTTCTGATTGGGTGGAGGTGCATTCTGATTGGTTGGGAGTGTGTTCTGTTTGGGTGGGGGCTTGGTTGTGCTCAGGTTAGTCTGAGTTGCAGGGGGATTTGAACTGGCGAACTGCATTGCTGTTGTTTGGCTTCACGTTGATGGTCATGCCAGATCTTCATGGTGGGTGTCAGTCTGCTTCATGTATGGATTGGAGGGGTTTAAAGTGGCTAATGGAGGGGGAAATGGTCAGTTTGCTGCATTGTTTCTCCATCTGAGGTTCTCCACTGGTGAGAATTGCATTCACTTCATTGCCCTCATGGCATCCACTCCCTGGGGTCTTCCTTTTTTTCCATAAGTGAAGGCACTAGGCCATCTTCTAACTGCTCTGGAGGGTGGTGGGGAGGGACACTGGTTAATTACCATTTTATTGTCCCATTAACCATCTGGAGGGAATGCTGGCCCATTTGGGGAGGAGAAAGATAAGGACATTTCACACTCATGAAAATTTAGGCTCAAAATGAAGCCAGTCCTCAGAGCCTTCCTCCACTTCAGAATGATGGTCTGGCATTCTATCTGGACTATGCTTAACATGCTCCTCCATTGGTGATTGCCCTGCTTCCTTATCACCTTTTCCAGGAAAGCCAGCAGCAGCCCCTTTCCTTTCTGTGGAAGGCTTTGAGGATTTGAGGTTTTCATAGATAGACCTTTCATATGTGCACTCTTGCTTTTGACATTTTCCTATCTGGTGCATCTGCTGGTGGATGAGTTAAAATGAAGGGAAAAAAAGCCCAATTTTACCCATTGTTCTGTGACTTGGCTGGAAGAGAAATTGGCAGAATTGTTGTCAATGTAACGTGGTTATGAAAGAAGGGAAGAGACATTTCATCATTCCATCGATGAACTTCTAAGAGAAACAGTGGGGAAAGGCTCACCATTCACTATGTCAATAGGGAACATCCTCTAGCGCAGGGGTCTCCAAATTTGGCAACTTTAAGACTTGTGGACTTCAACCTCCAGAATTCCTCAGCCAGCTTTGCTGAAGTCCACAAGTCTTAAAGTTGCCAAGTTTGGAGACCCCTGCTCTAGTGTTTTACCAGTTCAATAGACAAATAGAGGGACAGAGCTGTGGTCTCTTTGGAAAGGGGCAGTTGGCCAAGGCACCCAGGTCAGAACAGCCTGGGGTGAGGGAGCCGGAACAGTAGGGAAGGAAAATCGGTTCCTTTGCACATAGTAATCAATTTGATAAGGAAACTTTTGCCTACAAAGCAGTGAGCATAGGAATCAAAGAAACACTATTTGTGCCATCAGATAGCTCTATTTTTGATGTGTAGTGCAAAAAGATGGGCAGAGTATATATGTTTTCAGTGGACTGGAGGTGATTAAAAGATGATGTAGTGTGTTCTCCTTGAAAAGTGGTTAGTAGTATTTTTGGTGGGACAACTTGGTTGTTTAAATCAGCTGTGAAAGTGGCTATTTAATGACTCTCAAGTAGTAAAGCAATAATCCAGCTAAGAGCAAAACACTGCAAAGAAGTTCCTCTAACATCCAACTCAACAGTGCATGCAGAAGGATGCTCTGGTTAAAAGGATCACATTCCCTCTTCCCTTTCCCAAACATTCCAAAATTATCCTATAGAATGGCCAAGGTAGATTCCATTCCAAAGTTAATCTTGAGGTGGGATTGAATTGGCTCTAGAAAATAATTTTATTCTAAAAATGACTAGGGAGTTGTCTGGGAACTACTCATTTGAGGATCAGGCTCATAAATACAATGTTGGCAGGCCAGCCAGTGGGGGTTATACAGTATCTTCCAGGTGTCTTCAGGAGGAATCACCTAATTCATATCTTATTTTAAAAAGCTAATATCAGTTTCAACCTACAGGTAATCCTCAATTTAGAACCATCTAGCATGGAAAAAGTGACTTACTACCAGCACTCTCACTTACAACTGTTTCAGCATCCCTACGGTCATGTCATGAAAATTTGGGTGTTTGGCATTTGGTATGCATCACTGTCGCGGATTCATGTGATCACCATTTTTAACCTTCCTAACTGTCTTCCAACACGAAAAGTCAATGAGGTAAACTGAATTCACTTAACAACTCTGTTATTAACAACTGCAAGTGATTCACTTGACAACAATGACAAAAAAGCTCATAAAATTGGGCACAACTCATTTAACAACTGCCATGCTTAATATCAGCAATTCTGGTCTCATTTGTGGTTGTAAGTTGAGGACTACCTGCATTAGATCTAATCTCCACTCTGCTCTAAAAGATAGTTAGCTGAGCAGCTAGTCCTGTGATGGTGAACCTGTGGCACACGTGCCAAGGGGACATGTGTAGCCATTATCAGTGGGCATGCCAGCTCAGCTCTGGTCCGCATGTATGCACCGGCCAGCTGATTTTCGGGCCTTCTGGGCCCACCAGAAGTAGGGAAACAGGCTGTTTCCTGCCTCCGGAGGGCCTGGGGGATGGGGGTGGGGAAGGCCCATTTTTCTTTCTTTCCTGGCTCCAGATCCTCTATATTTATCTGAGAAGGGCTAAAACAGCCTTTCCCACTCCCACAGAGGCCCTCAGGAGGCCTGAAAGGGCCCATATCCCAACTCCTGGTGGGACAGGAAGTGATGTTTTTTGCTGTCCCCAGCCTCCAGAGACTCCTAGAGAGGCCTTTAGAGGCTGGGGACAGCAAAAAACATCATTTCCTGTCCCACCGGGAGTTGGGATATGGGCCCTTTCAGGCCTCCTGAGGGCCTCCGAGGGAGTGGGAAAGACTGTTTTCGCCTTTCCCAAATGCATAGAGAGGATCTGGAGCCAGGGAAGAAAGAAAAATGGGCCTACCAGGCCATCACATGCCAGAAGCAGGGGAGAGGGCGGGTTGCACGTGCATGCGCAGGGCAGGGCCTATAGAATTATGGATGTGAGCATGTGCGTGCATGAACCTCCCCCGCCCCCCCCTCTCCTGGCACGCGATGGCAAAAATGTTAGCCATCACTGGTATAGGATCTCCCCTGCTTGAGCGGGAAATGGACTAGAAGACTTCCAAAGTCCCTTCCAGCTTCTATTCTATTCTATTCTATTCTATTCTATTCTATTCTATTCTATTCTATTCTATTCTATTCTATTCTATTCTACACTTAAGCCTTATATTTTCCATCTGGATGCAGAGTTTACATTTATCTCAGCTGCATTCCATTCCTCTCAGTTCAGTGCATTGCTCAGACCTGTCTAGATATTTCTGAATCTTCTTACTTTTATCTAAAGAATTAGCCACCCCTTTATGTACCTTTTAAAAATATCTCACCTAACTCAACTAAAACACTTTGAAGATACAACATGCAGGAGAGAAACAACCTGGAATTAAGAAGAAACTTTCTAACAGTGAGAACGATAAACCAGTGGAACAACTTGCCTTCAGAAGTTGTGGTTGCTCCATCACTGGAGGATTTTAAGAGACTGGACTGTATTTGTCTGAAATGGTGTAGGCTCTCATTCTTGAGCAGGGGGTTGAATTAGAAGACCAAGGTCCCTTCCAGCTCTATTCTGATTCTGATTCAGTGAAAATTACAGCAAGACACTGGAATGCTTTAGCTACAGCAAGCCCACCTGAGTAGGTTTTTTTATTGTTTATCCCTTTCTATCTGGTTAGCCTGCCATACTATCTTTGAGAGATAATGCATATACAGTACACACTTTTTTGGTTTGCTGTGCCACAGGTCCCTGACTGTTCCTTCCCTCATCACTACTCAGGTCAGTTCAGCTTGTTGTGAATGTTTTATTACAAGGTCATTTTAAGCAGTTCACATGTGTGATGTGTGTGTGCGTGCATCTCACAGATTTGGTAGTGAATACAACTCTTATGTCTATGGAAGGGTATCTTTTACGAGCACACTCGTAAAAGTGTGCTCCTCCTATCCAAGTAATTAATCAAAATGGACAGCAGAGGGCCCAGAGATTCATAGAAAAGGACCTTGAAATGAGGGCAGCTGTAGACCACAGTCTAACTTCTGGGAAGTATCAAAGGTGGAACATCAAAAAAGGGAATCCTTATAGTTTCATCCCAGCGGCCAGTAGGATGAACAGATACAAAAGAGTAATGGATGAGAAGTGGATCTTGTAACCTACACAACTGATTAAAATTCTCTTCCTTTTCTGATCTCTCCAGGGCAACGACCAGAGATCTGTCTGGGGCAAGATTACTGCGCTCCCCTTCTCCTAAGCAATTGCAAGCTGCCTCACTCGCTTCTCCACTAAACCGAGCCTCCCAGGGACACAGTTCTGAAATAAGAGAGCCCCAAAGTGCCCCAGAAGCTGAGCTGTCCCAGCGGCAGCAGCTCTTGGAGAACGTGACCTCCCCACCAAACAGTGAAGCATACTATGCTGAGACAGACAGTGATGCTGATAACATCACCCAAGAAAAGCATCGGAGAGCTCGCAAGAAGACTCCCCGCTCCCCCCCAGGGGGACCAAATAACAAAGTGGGTGAACCACAGGATGAAGTCTCTGAGCAGAGTGGCTATGACAGCACACCTGAAGTGGTGGCACGAGATGGAGAAGGAGAAGGGCTTGGTGGAGTGGCTAAGAGGGAGATTGTATTTCACACAGAAAATTACACTGATGCACCTTTCTCAGAGAGTGAAGTTTTGTTACATCCATCCTTATCTGAAGAGATGGAGGTTGCCCCTGAAGCTATGCTCCTTCCACATGCAACTAGGACAATTCGAGCAGAGCGCCACTTGATTCCCATGATAGGTCCTGTGGAGCACCCTGTCGATGAAGATCTGACTACCAGCTATGCAGAGAAAGCAAAGCAAGCCAGTAGGTGTTCTGTAATGCTCTTCTTTTCCCCTACTAATGCTTTTTGTAAAATTTCATTTTAACTGGTATAGAGATTCCATTTCCTGAACCATGTTGCTTTGTGACATCCAGACCCAGCAAGGAAGGGTTGTGAATGATAAAGAAATAAAAACCAGATTTGAAAAAAGGAAAGGCCCAGGAAAGAAAATACACTTTTGTTTGGTTAAGAAGAAATATCCTCAAAGTCAGATGTAGACTAAATGTAGACTGACTTTTAACTACACACCTTCCCAGAAAACAGCAAATTTTGAATCTCTAGGTAAAGAGGATTCATTTTAGGATGAGTAACCACAGTTTGCATGCTGGAGATTCCTAAAGGAATGCTGGGAAACTCTGTATTTCAAAGAACATTTGAGGGAGAGGTGCAGAATAGCCCTTCTCTGCCTGAGGCTATAAAGACCCGGCACCAATCAAAACACTTTTTGTGAAGCAACTGATCCACACTGACAGGGTAAGCCACTAGTATATGAAAATAAAAGCAAACTCCATTCCCTACTAGTACTGATGATGTTACCTGGTTTGGTAATGAAACATCTGCAAGAAAACATCAAGCTCGGAGAGCATCGAAGACCCCTCATTTCAACCCTGAGCTATAAATATTCTCTTCTATCGATAAACACTTTTTGGTTAAAGGGACTCAGAGCCTTACATGAGATGGCTCCTAGTGGATTTCATTCTAAATTTTGGTATGGTTTCTTTAAATAAGAAATGTAGAATTATAACGGCTGAGTATTTTATCCTTCATACATCAGAAAAATACAAAGCTAAATGATAAACAAATAAAAACAGATTTGAAAAAAGGAAAGGCCCAGGAAAGAAAAAGTGAAAGTATAAGAAAGAAAGAGGAAAAGAAGGAAAACTGAAAAAGAATGACTTCCAACTTTCTTTGGTACAGATTTAAGTAAAAAATATATCAAATTCTTATTGTAAGATTAACATTTTACATTATTTCCATAATCCTGTATCTAATCATCAAAGCCCCAGATCAAATTTAATTTCAGTTTCTCACAAAAAGTCCAGTAATGGTTCATATCGCTTTAATCACTATTTGTTAAGGAAAGCACAACTGATTTATTTAATTGCATCAAACTCTAAATAAAACAGGAATTGAAAATCATAAACTCTAGCCTAGACCCATGCTTCTCAACTTTGGCAACTTTAAGGTGCATGGACTTCAATTCCCAGAATTTCCTAAGTAGCATCAAGTTCGCCCATCTTAAACTTGCCAAGACTGAGAAGTGCTCATCTACAGATAGGGATTTTTCCATTCCTCTTTTATTGGTTCTTACTTACTTATGAGCAATCATAATGCAAAATCTTCACTCCCACCTCAGAGCCACCACAATTCTCTCATTAACCTGCTTTCCATGTTCTCCTGCATGCAGGGCAGAGGTGAAATCTACTACCTTCCCTACTGGTTCGGAAGTGCGCGGGTGCCATCATCGCATATGATTTTTGACCCTTTGCGCATTCGCAGAGGGTTAAAAACCAGGACGTAATGATGTCTGGGCAGATGGGCAGAGCCTCACGCTGCCACTGCTACCGGTTCACTTAACCACACGCCAGTGATGCTACCTGCTCATGCGAGCCAGACAGAACCGGCAGGATTTCATCACTGGTGCAGGGCAACAAAAGACGACCATGAGACTGCCAGTTTAAAAAAAGTGCAATCCAACTTCTCTGGGAAAAAGATCTTGTAAAGTTAGAAGGTCTGAAAAAAAGAATTTCTTCCTATTGCAATTCATCAACCCAAGGAAAGTATATATACTAGACAAATTGCTAAGGGATATATCAATTCCCTCTTGATGTAATTGAGAGTTGGGTGGGCTGAGAGTCCTTAGTTCCTCCCACTCAATTGGTTGCTTCATTGTTATCATGCCCCTCTTGGAGCTAGGTGAGAAACGAAAGACCCTGCGTTCTAGTCTTCCCTTAGGCACCAAGGTAGCTGGATTACTTGGGAAGGCCAGTCTTTCTCCTAGAAAGAGGCAATGACAAGCCATTTCTGAAAAACCTGCAGGGTCTAATCTAGGCAGTTCCTAGGGGTCAAGATTGACTTGAAGGTACATAAATTACATTTATTTGCTCTATGGGCTTTTCTCGCAAGTTATTCATCATGTCTTGGAAATCTTATTGACTATTCTTATGGAACATGTTCTAATGATACAGCTTAAAAGAAGGAGCCCAATTAGTTTTGGGTGGGTGAGCAAAAACAGCTAGAGACAGATAATCCCTAGCTGTTTTTGCTCTCTCAACCAGACCTTAACAACGCACTTTGTGCCATGTAGGGCTTTATAGATGAGCTAGAATTTGCTAAGTTCCTTTCACTGGTTGAGGCTGGTGCTGTGCCAAATAGCATATTAAAAGTTGTTCCTGCCAACAAAGCTTTTCCATGGCTTCGCTTTCAACTGTTGGTATTACCCGGGCAGAAAGATAGTGCTAGGTTGCCTACTCTGATTTACTTGAGTATTTATTTATATAAACAATTTCTATGTTTACCCGTCTCACTACTGTGATTCAGAGTAGTGAACAGGAATGTAACCAAACAGAATAAAAAAATGTACAATAATAATATACAGGTAGTCCTCGAGTTACAACCATAATTGAACCTAGAATTTATGCTGCTAAGTGAAACATTTGTTAAGTGAGTTTTACACCATTTTAAAATGGGAAAGAGTTGTTAAATGAATCATTGCATTTGTTAAGTTAGGGACATGGTGGTTAAGTGAATCTGGATTCCCCATTGACTTTGCTTGTCAGCAAGTAGCAGAAGCTGATCACATGACCCCAGGACACCGCAACCATTATAAATAGGAACCAGTTGCCAAGCATTTTGATTTTGATCATGTGACTATGGGGGCGCTACAATGGTTAGAAGTGTGAAAAACGGTCATAACTCACTTTTTTCAGTGCCGTTGTAACTTTGAATGGTCATTAAATGAACTGTTGTAAGTCAAAAACTACCTGTATGCCAGAGTTCTGATCATATGGATCATTCCATTTTACAATCAGTAAAAAACAACAGCCAGAAATATAAACCAACGAACAAAGTGTTGTTGGAAGAAATTCAAACTTTTGTATATACCGACTTAGTAAGTTCTTTTGGCCCCCCAAAGTGGTGTTCTTTTTTATACAAAGTCACCTTATTGCCCCCACAATCCGGGTCATTTTATGTACCTCGGAAGGATCTAAGGCTGAGTCAACCTTGAGCCTGATGAGATTTGAACTTGCAGTAATTGCAGGCAGCTGGCAGCTAATTGCTACTTAACAGCACTTTAGTCTGCTGCACCACCAAGGCTCTTGTATATCCATCTGATTCAGTTGCAAGTGGGGAGAAAGACACTGGAAACATGGAGGCTGATTGGAAAGATGGTTTATTGATGGACAGGACCACATAGGTTTGAGGTCCTGGGCAGCTGAACACATGGAGTGGAGAGTGAGGGTTATTTATACCTTCTCTTGGGCCTTGTCCTTGAGCTTCCTGTTCCTGTGGCAAGAGCATGTATTCTATTGGTTGCTGTCAGACTCCCATGGGGCTATGCAGGGGTCATAGCTGAGGTTGTCTGAGCTCCCAGGTTTGGTTGAAGCTTGGGCTGATGCAATGAAGGGACTTCTTGTGCAGTTTCTATTGTGGCTGAATGGCTTTGCCCTGAAGGATAATCCCATCATCCTGGAGCTGGAGGTCTTTTGTTTTGTAGATAGGCTGGCCCAGTCTTTCTTAATGGGCACCAAATACCTGCTGGGGGCGGGGAACTGTTTTCTGTCTTTAAAACATATTTTTCCTTTTATCATCCAGGGAAATATAATATTCTGCCTTTTTTAATATTTCCTAAAATATTTCACTCGTCTAGGAGATGGGTGGGTGCTAACTTTCTACAGTGTTAACAAACACCTGCTTCTGGGTTTGGCTTATATTAACTCACTCACAGCCCTGGACAACTGCCACACTCAAATCACTTTCAACCGAACACTGAGGCAAACTGATTCTTTAGAATACACAGAGACCCAGTTAGTTTAAAATAATAGCAAACTTTATGGAATGGAAGCCAGTCTGGGTCCAAAGAGGATTCAGAGAATGGGCAGGCTTGAGGATCCCTTTGATCCTCCAAAATCCTTGCCTTGTTTTGATGATGGGACTTGGGGAGGGGTTTCCCATGGACAATTTCTTTTTCTGATCCAGGTGACCTTTTTTTCTTTGTTTCCTTAATGACTTGGTTCTTCCTTAACTACTTTCCCTGAGGGAGATTTTTCCTGGCTTTTATCATTGTGTCATCATCATCTTTAGGTATGACCGCTTCAGTTTAGTCTTTACTTAAGCATTTATTTATATAAACAATTTCTATGTCTATTCATCTCACTACTTTGACTCGGAATGATGAACAGGAATGTCAAACTAAATCAAACAAGCAGAATAAAAAATAAGTACAATAATAATAGTATATTATTTATATGCCAGAGGTCTGATCCAAAGGATCATTCCATTTTACAATCAGTAAAAAAAAGCCATAAAAATCAACCAAGTAGCAAAACTTGCCAAATCTCCCATACAAATGCTTACGGGAGTAAACAATATTTAGCACCATGTGGATTGCCAAGAAGGTCAGGGTCATCTGTATCTCTAGGGAGAAGGTACTGTGGAAGAAAAGGCACAACTTCTGCATTGCTCACTAGAAGATGCCCTGTCAGTTCTGATGGGGTGAACAAAAACAGCTGGTGACAGGTGACCACAGGGTTGTCACAGATAACCCTATCTAGGCCATTTAGAACTCTATGGGTCATAACCAGCATCTTGAATTGCGCCCAGAAGCTTCCTGGAAGTCTGGGTAATTTGCAAAACAATGAACATATTGTGGAATACTCCAAACTGTCTATATTACTCCATTCTGGACAGCTACAGCTCCTGAATACTCTTTATGGGCAGCTCAACATAGAGCACATTATAGTAATAAAATCAGGCGAGTGATTGTAAGTAGAGTGCAATTGGAGTACAAAATGAACTTCTGGAATGGCTGTGAGACTCAGAGGACCTGCAAATTATACACTGTCTCTATTTGGTGAATTCAATCTGACTCAAAAGTAAAAATTGAAAGTCTCCCAATCCACTGGGCCTCAAAACTCACCCAGAGTTTCTAGCATTGAAGTGAAGTCTGTTCTTCTCCATCCAGACTCCTATTCCTCCTACTTCCCCCAGACAATGGGAAAGAGCCTTGATGGCATAACTTGATTTGACCCAGGATAGATATGTATGGTTGGGTACCAACAGTATATTGATAATATGACACTCCATATTGGTAACGACTTACCAAGTGGCTTTATGAAAACATTAAATAAGAAAAGGGAGAGAATAGAGTTCAGAGGCACCGTGCAAACCAGGATGCTAAAGGCTGAACAGAACTAGCCCAGCTGATCAGTCAGTGACAGGATGAAGTAGAGGGAGATCTCTCAGATGTCATGTTAATTCCTTCTGGTTCAGTCCACATCCCTTCTCCAACCCAGGGATCTCTCAGCTGGACTAGTTTTAGACACAGATTTGTCAGTTTTCCAATAAGACCAGTAGACCCATCTTCTGACCTAAGTGACAGCTGATCAGTGCAGAAGCTACACCCAACCTCTACCCTTTGTCAAATCCATCCTGTCAGACTTTAAACACAATGATGGGTCATAGTTGTTTTTATTTTGGCTTGCTGACACTAGATGGCAGGAGAACAAAATCAAGAGAATCTATCAGTTGCTGCCTTTATATTGCCTTCCAGCAATGCTCTGAGGACAGGATAGCTCACAAGCCTTGGTAGATAATAAATTGGCAATCAAAGGAATATAAATCACCAGCATATTTTTCTAGCAACTCAAGAACGAATATTCCAGTAGTGGGTTCCACTTACCTTTGCTACCGGCTCAGAACTGTGAGCGCACGCGTGGCATTTCTGCACATGCGCAGAACCATCTGTGCATGCACAGAGCATCCGTGATGATGTCCAGGTGGGTGGGCGGAGCCTCTCACTGCCACCACTACAGTTTGCCTGAACCGGGTGAACCAGTAGAAACCCACCACTGGAATATTCATTAATACAATTGTGAGGAACAGCCTCATAATCCCTCCCCCCCAATTTATTGATGAGAGAAATGTAGATTTGGAATACGCACTATTAAAGTGGACATGGAAAGATTTGCTAACTCTGCTTTACTAAAAATAGTAAAGGTTCTCTGAAAGAGCTTAATATACAGTAGTTATTTATGTTCTAATCTATTTTTTTAAAAGTCCATTTATAGGAAATGAGGGTAACGTCTGAATCAAAAGGATTTTGGTGGGGTAGCATTATGTGGCTATTACAGATAACATAAAGTTTTGTTTAAGTACTGTATTTCCTAACAACAGGAAAATATAGAAGGAATTCCTGCCTGTTAGACATTTCTGTAGGACCACTATTCACCTGAGATTCAGAGTCTGCACTTAAAAATTGGCAATATGATGGACAGAGTACCAAAGTGCCATTCTTTTGAATCTGGGTGTGACATTAGGTTGTATCTGCCATTTTAGACCCCAAGGATTTCAGGGATATTTTATGCAATGTCTCAGCACAGATAGCGAAGGCCCCATTAACAAGCCAGGAGCATGATTGATGGTTTTCTAACTATCTGTTTAGGACCTATTCTGCAAGCATACATATTCATTATTCACATGCACATATCAGATCTAGCAAAAAGGAAGAAAAGTGAAAACAAGGGCATAAACAGAGAGTGCCCTTGTCTTTTACTTGCTAGGTCAATGCAAAGGAGGTGGGAGATTCCAAAGAGCATTTTATACAGAAAAATTCCGACATCTAATTTCCATCTTACATTCTGTGGGTCTTGATACCTCTGCTGATCTTTGCATCAAATATTAGTTCACACTTCATGCTGCCGGATGTATTTTCCCTTTGATGCTTTCATTTCTTTTCTTAAAGTCTTGTTTATCATTCCTGACCTTGAGATCATGATAAATACTTCCTTTAGCTTGTTTCTATTTAACAGCTCTAAATAGGACAGGTTAATGGTTTAGTCCAGTGGTGGGATTCAAATAATTTAACAAGCAGTTCGCCCACGGTCAGATTGGCTGTCATGGGAGGCGTGGCTCATCCCATCCTCCAGCTCTGCCGCACATGCAAGACAAGTTTCCTGCGACAGCCACCCTGACCCTGGAAGAACTTCAGGGGTGAAATCCAGCAGGTTCTGACAAGTTCTGGAGAACCAGTAGTGGAAATTTTGAGTAGTTCGGAGGGCCTAGTGGCTCAGTAGACTAATGCATTGGGATTAACTCCAGCTGCCTACAATTACTGTAAGTTTAAATCCCACCAGGCTCAAGGTTGACTCAGCCTTCCATCCTTTCTAAGGTGGGTAAATTGAGGGCCCAGTTTGGGGGGGCAATAAGCTGACTTTGTATAAAATATACAAAAGTATGAAGGCTATTGCTTAACGCATTGTAAGCCGCCCTGAATCTCCGGAGAAGGGCGGCATATAAATCTAATTTTAAAAAAAACCCAGCAAATACCGCCTCTGGCTAGCCTCTGGCTAGCCCCAGAGTGGGGTGGGAATGGAGATTTTGTGGTATCCTTCCCCTGCCATGCCCACCAAGCCACACCATGGCCACCAAGCCACGCCCACAGAACCAGTAGTAAAAAAATTTGGATTTCACCACTGGAGAACCAGTTGTTAAATTACACACACACACACACACAATCAAAGTGGATCCTTGGTGCTGTGCTGCAATAGAGAAATGGGAAACAGAGTGGCTGGCATGAAGGAAAGAGGAGGAGCAGGGAAAAGAGGGAAAGCAGTCTTCTCCTTCCTTTGTGGAATGGAGTTGAGGGAATAACATTATCTCTAATTCTTTTACCTTTGTTTGTATTATGTGCAGAAGTAACCCAATGCAGCACAAGAGAAGAACCCCTGCACTTATCACACAGACTGGATTCATACAACATGGGTGGATATCATGTGGTTGGATTTATAGTTTAGTTGTTGCATGGATAGAACCAACAAAGTGATAGCCAGCATGTTTAGTGATGAAGATTTTAAACTAAGATAAGAGATCTATGTTGAAATGTATTCCCAGCCATGAAAGTTCTCTGAGGGTCTCTGGAATAATCCCTCTGTCTCAGCCCATGAGACAGTATGGGGCAGAGCTGGACCAGGAGCATGGAGCCTCAGATTTTAGCCCACTCTGGGCAATTTTGCATCAATCCTTTCCTCTCAGTCCAATTTCTCTCCTACTGATGTTGGTGTGGAGAAAAATAAACAAACAAGAGGGAGACTGCTTTGAGCTCCTGGAAGAAATATGTACATCAAACAACTAAATATCTCCTTCCAATCAGAGACTTAATGAACTGAACTGCTGGTGTTTGTGGAAATCCTTATAAAAATTACTTCTTTCCAAATATTTTTAAAACATTAATCAGAGAGAAATCACTTAGGGAATGCAAAATGTCCTTTCCTGATTGAAAGTTTCCAAGTAAAGATTGGACAAATGTCAACATGGATACTTTGAAGAGAGATAGTTTATCTTAGCAAATAAATGCATAGTGTATGTTACTCGCAAGTTGATGATAAATGCTGAATTATTAAAATAAGCTTAAATTGTTTAAAAGTGATTAAAAAGAAATGAAAATGAGTTAAAATTAGAGCCGAGTGATTTAATTTCCTAATAGCTTGCCAGGAGTTTCAGTTACTTTAAAGTGAGTCTATTTATCTCTTTTGAATAATGTACAGCCGTGACATGAATGCTGGGCAAGGCATGCTCAGCTGTTCTCCTCCATCTAATTGTCCTAGAGGGGTGAGCCATGTTCTGCATCATAACTTATTTTCATAAGTCGAGTCAGTACAGTGAGATGTACCTCAGAAAAGCCAGATACATCATATGTGGCATTTCTAAGGATACAGAAGTGTTCAGGACCGCGGGACAATCAAAAGCTGCAAGTTGATTTTAACTGCTATAACTATTCTATGGCCTGCTTCAAAAATGTTTTTTCTGAAAAAGAAGCATCTAGAACTTATTATATAAATTAAAATTTGAATAGATAAGCAGATGACAGCCAACTCACAATCTATGTGTAAAACAGAACATTCTAGGCTTACCTCCATAATAATAATAATATAATGAGCAAGGCAAAACTATTATTACCAACTCTGCACAAAATGGCATGCAAGTCCGGAGAAAAGAAACATAAAAATTAAAAAAGTTTGAAACAGTCTGTATATTCAGTTGTAACCTGGAAATATGTACAATTTGAGTAGGGCCAATTTAGATACAACATTTAAATGTTTGCGGAAATGTTATTAACACCAATATAAAATGGCTGCCATAATAGGTCTGCTAAATCGCAAGCATACTTTGCAAAGACTGAAAAACAATTTGCCAATAATTTTGGGGGCCTACAGTTTTCTGCTGTAAATGAAACTCATTTCAGAGAGGGCAGTCCACTAAGGACAGATGGCTTTGCCCAAGATCCTGAATCTGTGTCAGAGCTGAGATTGAATCTCACCCGTATCCTTCTCTTCTTCAGGATCACCCAGCCCCTCTTCCAGTGGTGGAATTCAGCCAGTTCGCACCACTTCGGGAGAACCAGTTGTTAACTTTCTGAGCAGTTTAACAAGCTGGTTGTTGGAAGAAATTATTAAGGCAGAGAACCGATTGTTAAATTATTTGAATCCCACCACTGCCCTCTTCCCCTCCTTTCCTTAATTTCCCAGATATGATCTCCAGTTACAAGATGCGGAATTATAAGTAGGGCCATCAGAGAAATGAGAAAACCTTCCTTCCGCCACAGTCACTGGTTTCTCCTCTCATTTTTGTCCCAGTTGACTTGTTGCTTCCCTGATTTTTGCTCACCTCTGCTGATCATTTGGGGGTTTTTTCTGTATTATATTCAGCTTTATATTTTGCTACCATGCATTATTGACAGAGCAAAGGGGGGAGTACAACAAAATTGAAGAGTGTCTTAAGTAACACACAATTTGGTTTCAGAAACAATCTTGGGACACGAGATGCCCTATTCAGCATTCAAATTCTTGTATAGCACTGTAGAGATGCCAATCACAGTGTTTACATGTGCTTCATCAATTTTGAAAAAGCATTTGATAAAATAAGACACAGCAAACTATTACAAATCCTGAGACAAGTGGGACTAGATGACAAAGACATCCGAATCATAATCTATATTGGCATCAGGTAGCAAATGTGAGACTAGGTCAAAAATACTCAGATGATGCAGAAATACAAAGAGAGGTCAGACAGGGCAGTATTCTGTCTCCATTGTGGTTTAATATCTACTCTGAGTCAATTTTCAACGAAGCACTGGAAAACATTGATGCTGGCCTCAAAGTAAATGGTGTTCAGCTCAAAAATTTAAGATATGCTGATGATACAGTTCTGCTTGCCAGTAAGCATGAAAACCTTCAGCTCCTCATCAACAGAGTCTCAGAAATATCTGAAAAATATGGCTTGAAGCTTAACACCTCAGAAATCAATATCATGGTCGTCAGCAAACAACCCATTAATTTACCACTGATCAATTCGGAAGGAATACCACTGGAAAAAGTTAAAAGGATCACATACCTCGGTTTTAATTTACATGAAAGCTGGGACATGATCAGTGAAGTAAAGACAAGGATAGAGAAAGCTCGAACAGCATTCTTCAAAACAAAAAAAGTCTTCTGCAGTCACGACATCAGCCTAAGACTGAAAATCAGGCTTGTCAGATGTTACATCTTTTCTATCCTGCTCTACGGAGTAGAGAGTTGGTCTCTGACAGAAAACCACTTGAAGAAACTAGAAGCATTCGAAATGTGGATTTACAGACAGCTGTTACGTATAAACTGGGTTGACAAAGTCACAAATGAGGAGGTGATAAGCTGCCTGGGAAAGCAAAGGGAAATAATCAAAGCCATTAAAAAGCGAAAGTTAAAATATTTTGAACATGTGATGCAACACCCAGAAACATATGGCATCCTTCACTTAATTCTCCAGGGAAAGATTGAAGGCAAACAAGGTCCAGGCAGAAGAAGAACATCATGGCTTCAAAACCTAAGTGAATGGTTTGGACAAACTCAGCAGCACTTTTTCATGTGGCTGTGGACAAAAATAGGATTGCCAACATGATCGCCAATGTCCGATGATGGCTTTGGCACAAGAAGAAGAAGAAGAAACTGGGGAATAGCAGATATGAATATGCCCAGATGCATCCTGCAAGCCCACCTTAGGTCAGATCCAGAATAATCAAACCCATTTGATTTGCAACACATTCAAAATTTGAAATTAATATGTCTCTTTCATTTCTTGGCCTTTTGGCTAAGATCAAATGTAGTGTGTGTATGTATCCCTTTTCCCGAACAAGAAACAGCTATTAAGTGGGAGAGCTTTCATCCAAATCAAGTACTTATTTTTGTGAAGAAAGAGATATGGTCAATTGTAATGAGATTTAATTAAATATTATTATTTGTATCTTTACTTGTTAAAAAAACCTCACAATTTAGTAATAATATAGATAAAATGGTTAACAAATGACCAATCGAATACCACTAAAATCAGTAAAACCAGTAAGAACAGGGTAAGCAACATCATCCATCCTGTTAGTTCTGGAAGAGCTCAGCAATTTATAAATCCACAATGAACAGGCAGGGATTAGTCTGGTTTTTATGATGGGGAATAGGCCCTATTTGGGGCAGCGTCATAGAGAAAGCTCAGACTCTGTATTTAATGTACATCTTCTAATGAGGCCTCCTCAGCATTTAAGGATGTTAAAGGAAGAGGTACAGATAGTCCTCAGTTTACGATCACAATCGAACCCAAAATTTATGTTGCTAAGTGAGAAATTTGTTGTGAATTTTGCCCCATTTTTTGACTTTTTTTGCCACATTTGTTAAGTGACTTACTGCAGATGTAAATTAGTAGCATGGTTGTTAAGTGAATCTGGTTTCCCCATTGACTTTGCTTGCCAGAAGGTCGCAAAAGATCATCGTGTGACCCAGGACACTGCAACAGTCATAAATGTGAGTCAAGCATTGGAATATCAAACATGTGACCATGGGCTTGCTACAATGGTCATAAGTATGAAAATGGTCATAAGTCACCTTTTTCAGTATTGTTGTAACTTTGAAAGTCACTAAATGAACTGTTGTAAGTTGAGGACTACCTGTATTCCTTCAAATGCGTAGGTCAACATTATTATCTTGGCATCCAACAGTTAACCAATAGAGCTGTTTCAAAATAAGGTTGCATGATTCTTGACAACTGTCCCTAGCAGTATCATGGCAGTCATAATTGTATTTTCGATTACATTTTCAAGGGCAATCCTACATAAAACACATTGAAAAGATCCTAAAAAGTGATTACCAGCACTTGCTAGACAATTTCTGTTTAGGGATGGCTGCAGTCATTGTTCTAGAGCTAAAACACATCTGGACTTTCAATGAGATCAGGAAATACCCTCTAATTATCTACCTGCTCATTCAATCACAGAGCAAAAATAGACTGCCTTCTCTCCTAAATCAGAGAATTTTCTATGTGCTGAGTCATCAGCATTCAAGCAGGATCTTGCCTCATATTGTGCACTGTTCGTTCCTAACAGCTTTCTATCAGTTTGAAATGAATACATACCCTAGTGAAAATTCATAAGATCCCCTGGCATACTTGTAAATAGGATCAAGCAGAAATGAGATTTTAATAAAACAGACCTACAAGGTTTTTTCAGTAGCATAAAAAGCTATAACGAAGTCTAGAATAATCAATAGGAGTGCATTTCCTTGGTCTCTATTTTTCTAAAATAGGCCATTTTTCTAAACTTGGGTTTAAAGCTAGATTTTATTTTAAAACTGAGCATGCATGGAATATTGCTTACTATAAACAGCAGAATTAAGTAGGCTTTTCAAAATTATTTTTGGCTCACTTGAACTTCTGACCTTTATTTCTAAATTTGAGGAACCAGCCCAAGAACCTTCACTGTTCCAACTATTTCATTCTGCAATGGCAAATGAAAATGTGGGAACTCTTACTCTGAGATTATCCTAAGAGACTGGCTATTTTGGTTATTGCAATATTGGGGATGAGGAACTATTTTCCAAATCCCAATAATTTGTGTATGCATTTATATAAATTGAATTTGGTCCATACAATATATAACTTGTGTCCTCATATGCTACATATCCATGTCCTTTCTCAGAACTTCCTCCAAATGCTATAAATGTTGAGATTGATCTCTCCCAGTGTCTTTCTGTCAAGAAAGGTCTTGCCAAATACTAGAGGATAGAAATGAAAGTTGGAGACAGGCATAGGGTGCCTTCTGTAACTCATGCACTAAAGAGGAAAATGCTTAAATGCTTACGCTGAAAACAGTCATAAATTTTTTTGCAGTATCTTATTTACAGTAGATGTCATATATATGAAGCATCGCCCAAAACCAGCTCACATTTTTATGTTTGTACAACTACTCTAAAGTTCTATAAACATGAATAAATAAATTCCAAATTAACTTGTTAGCATAAAATTCATTTTGATCCCATCATTTTAGTAATGGAATATTCATTTTCTATCTGCACTGAGCATTCTAGATGCCTGATCCTTCTCTAAAGACAAGGTAAGAGAAATTGGGTAACAAAGAAAGCTATTGGTGTTCATGAAGTTTTGTCTCACAGAAGGCCTCCCTGGAAAATCAGATAGGAAGCAAAATTAGATGAGTTAATTATACACTATTGTTAGGATAGATTAACAGAATCTTGCAAGTCTGATATAACAAATTTCCCATTGCCACTTTAAACCAAGTGATCAATTAGGGCAGATCTTTTCTAAGTTTCTTTCTCTGACTGTTAATCCACTGGAGGCTCTTCTTTCTCTTCTCTGTTTTTTTCCTAGACAGCACCTCATCCCCTCATCCCGCAAAGTTCCCACATAATCCATTTCACGCTGATACTGGCTGCCAGAGTAGGGTATTGTTGAGGCTGCTAGGTGGTGAGCAAAATCATATTTTCAAGATGACCTTCTTCAGAAATAAAACAAATGGGAAGTTGTATTAGAAATACCTAAATAAAAAAAATCCAGGAAATTTCTGCCATTTTTTGCTCCGTTACAGCCGTTTTTGACGCCATATGGAAAGACTAAGATTTATTGCTGGATCATCCTATCAATGAACTGATTGAACTGTGAGTTCCATGTTCAAACACAATTAAAAATTGTGTAAAAATTTGTATAAAAACTGTGAGTTCCGTGTTCAAACACAATTAAAAATTGTGCAAAAATTTGTGTAAAAATCCAACTGAATTGAGATGATTGGCAGTGTAACAGTCAGATCCAGCAAGTTGAATGGCAACAATGCATAGGATGAATGCACCACTGCAAGTCCATAAAGGAACGTAAAGAAAAATCTTTAATGTCATATTGCCTTAGTTGCTGACATGCCACCTGTTTTTTTTTTTACATTTCTTCTGTCAGGATAGGGATGGACAAACCTCCAAGGTGGGGGTCATCTGGAATTTTTTTTCTGTATCTCCATCAGATCACAAAGTATTTATTTTTAAGGTAGGATTAAATCAGGAAACAGACACTCAGTTTATTCAGATTATTATTACTATAGATTTTAGGGATTACTGAGAAAAAGCATGAGAAACTCAAAGTAATCCCACCTTGATTTTGTTGAGGCAGATTTTAATTAGGTATAAGATGGTGCAGAGAGAAAATCTGACAGGCTTTCAGGATTGATGTCAGCCGTTTGAGGTAATCAACGTCAACAAATAGACAAGGCAGCAATTCAAAGAATGTTTTTTATACATGGAAAGTAGAATCGGAGAATCTTAAAAGCCTGTCAGAGTTTCCATTTGCCCCATTTTATACCAAATAGAATCAAGGCAGTTTTACCTTGAGTTTCTTTCTCACACTTTCCAGGACTGAGTAGCTTTTTCTCCTCTTTAATGGTTTGTCCATTCCTTTACAAAAGTCACTTCTATATTGCTTTACACATAGTTGTGTCCCAATGATTTGTGACTGAAAATAATTGGCACAATAATTTACTGCCATTCCTCATTACAGAATCTTGTCTTACTTTTATATGCCGATTCAAATTAGAACAAGAAAATAAAAAAAAAACACATACAGCTATGTGTTGTACAGCTATGAAGGCAAAGAGAACTATAATAATCATGACAAGATTGGTTACTTTGTGATTCATAATAGTGCAATATTTAATGTTTGGTTATGGCCATTTTAGAACAAAAGAAATTAGCCTCAAGAGAAAGAAAAACCCAATTTTTAATATACAATTTATAATTTAATATACAAAGTGTATATTCCTAGTTTCTGTTATTAATTACAAAGTAGATAGGATCCCTGCCCCATTGATATAGATTTTGAAGAATAAGGGTATAGAAGGGAAAATTTATTTCCCCTTAATGATGCACATGTGATATTATTAGTTTTCCTATGTTAGCCACATTTTGGATGTGAATAGGACACATCTGTGAAAAACAGTAGTGTGCCATATTGTATGACTTGTTGCAAAAATCCAATTTGTGATAATACTTTGATTCAAATGCTATTAAGATTACCATTTGAGTGGTTTTTTTTGGGGGGGGAGGAGCGAACTTTGTGTCCTAGGTTAGTGAATGCCAGGGGGAAAAAATCTAAATTATATTGGATGCCTTTATTCTATTCAGAAGTGTGGAAACTTGTGAAAAACTGTCTGCCTTATTTTAATCCCAGCTATGAGAGGAGGATGGGAAGTGGAGCAAGTGTTTGACAGTTGACAATGTCCATCACCCTGTTTAGTGATGATGCCTGGGGGGTAAAAATAGCGAGTATGACCTCATGGCTTTTAGCAGCAATACTGAAGAGACAAAAGAGCAGCTTTAAAAGGCCAGCAGAGTTGCAGTCAAAGGACCTGGACTCTTAAGGTTTTGATTCTGCTCCAGAAGGGAGCTACTCTACTCCTTCTCTTCTCTCTCTCTCTTTATGGAGAGCTGGGAGTTAAAAACAGTACGTGACATGCCCTGCTCTCCAGGACTGGATGCTGCTATCAAGCACTTGGACCAACCATATGCAGGTACCCATTTCCTTTGTGCCCTGAATTTAGCAAGCTTCTTCTCTTTCTGTATTTTTGTTTCATAGGGAAGGAAGCTCAATTAGGAAAGAGAACTTTAACAAAAATAATTAGGAAAAAGTAGGATGAACAGAGCCAACAGTGGGTTGGAAGCTGCTCTGAACCAATGTACTGTGCAGTCCCTAGTTTCTTTCAAGAGAACAAGAATTTATCATGATAATATTACAGCTATTTCCACCACTGATGCTGTTTTCAAATGGCTGCTCTGGGAAAATAATGCTGAAGTGAATCATTAGTCTGTAATGGAAAAGGTCTGTTTTGCTAGAAATGTTACACCATTCTCCTTTCCATCCTACTTCCTGCTTTCCATGATAATGAGGGCTGTTGTTATTATTAGCATTCGATTATAAAATAAACTATAAAACAAGGCAGCTTTTCCATCCTCATTTCTTTGACTTCTTAAGTGGAAGCATGGTAGTAACTGAAGGCAAATGCTTACCAGTGTTTTATAGTCATCTAACCACTGCTGTGCCAATATGAGACTGCTAAAGAGAGGTTTTGCAACATCTCATCAATGTACATTTTGTTTACTATCAATACATTGTAAACTTTGTGCTGAACTTGCAGTTAGCATTAGGGCAATTTAAAAAATCAGTTACAATACAGGAAGCACTGCTCACTTGAAACTTCCATAGTACTGTACTTCTATACAGGGGAAGGAGGATATTCTTTTTTTGATAGATATATTTTAATAATTTAATAGAAGTATTTCTACTTAGACTAGAAAACCTCCAAAGTCCCCCCCAACCCTATTATTCTATGCTATTATTCTATTCCTATTCTCATTAGGAATATGGAGAATTATTAGTACTTTTTCTACCTCCATTTCTATGGATTATTTTGTCACTTTCCTTAACTCTCAATCTGCTTAATAGCAGAACTGATAACATCCCAGTATCAACATTTATCTAAAAGAGTGGAGATGCCAGGAATGTTGTATAGACCCTTCAAATCCCAAAAGACTTCTGAGCTGAGGGCCTGCAAAGGGACTTGGATCAGACATGTCAAACTCAAGGCCAGATCATGATTTGGCCCATGACATGGTTAGATCTGGCCTGTGGGGCTGCCCTGGAGTCATTGAGGAGCCAGCCCCCACCACCTCTGCCTTGGCCCAGCCCAGCTGCATGGTCCCCCTGTAAGCACGCAGGGGAGACGGTGAGCATGTGGGCACTGGTGTCCCTAGTGAAAGGAAAGTGCTTTCCCACACGGGCAGGGGCAGTCCCCAGTGAAAGGGAAGCACTCATGAGCTGCAGGAATGTGGTCAGCCTGCGGGACAAGACAGTGCTGTCTTGCCCCACCGGCTGTCCGCATTCTGGCCTGGATGACTGCCACCATTACCTGTTGATGATCAACAGGTAATAGAGCCCCAGCAGCCACACCTGCCACCAATACCTCCACTGACTCCATGGCCCGCTCACTGGCCTGGCCTTGCCTTGCCCACTAGCCCACAAGCACTTCCCTTCTACCAGGATGGCCCAAACCCTACCTCATGCCCCTGTGTGGGAAAGCTATGGCTATCGGCAGTGCTGCCACACTCTCCCCCTCCCCTCATCCCTTCCTGGGCGTGGAGGAAGGAAGGAAGGAAGGAAGGAGATGAGAAAGAGAAGAAGAAGAAGGAGAAGAAGGAGAAGGAGAAAGAGGGAGGGAGGGAGGGAGGAATGAGAGGGAGAGGGATGAGGGAGGCAAGGTCTGAGGGAAGTCCTGCCTTAGCACTTGGCAACCAGCAACCCTGCTGCCCTTTTGCCATCCCCTTGTCTCCTCCTCCTGGCCTCTTCTAGTGGTCTCCCATCCTATTGCTGAGGATGCTTTGTTTAAAAGCCAGGCCTCCTTGTATGGAGAGGGAGTGGGCCTCCCGCTGACCCATGCACTTTGCTCTTCCACACCCACTATGAGCAACCTGGCCAATGAGAGTGAACACAGCATCAGCAGCTTCAAGGATGAGGTAAGCTCAGCTAGGCACCCCCTCGGGGAAGTGGGGCTGGGCTGGGCTGCACTGCACTGCAGAGTCCCAGTGCCCCGGAACTTGAGGGCCGGGCTGGGTGCTTGCCCTCTGCTGCCCAGGGCTTCGAACAGCACGTGCCACTGTCCGAGTGTCCTCTGCAAGGCTTTGTTGGATGAGGCATTGGAATTCACCCTGGTCTCGCCTTCCTCCACTGGAGACTTCTGGATCCCGCCTCCCAGTCTTGCCTGGACCCTCACAGGAGGCAGAGGATGACGTTCCTGCATGTGGAAGTGCGGAGGAGAAAGTTTGCAGGAAGAAGGTTCCTCTGAGTCCAACTTCTGCCTTGATGGATCTCTGGAGAGATGAAGGAGTGGAGGGGGAGCTGTGTGAGGGAAAGCTGCCCCAACAAGACAGCATCCTTACCACACACAATTGGAAATGGGGATTCGAGAAGGGCCAGCCCTCCCCAGGACTGGGGAGCACTGCTTCCCTGCCTCCTCTTCTGTCAAGGCAGAAGTTGGACTTGGAGGAAACTGCTTCCTGCAAACTTTCTTCTTTGCGCTTCCACATGCAGCAGCATTGTCTTCCGCTTCCTGCTTTGCTGGGACAGGGAAATGCCAATGATGTCTGGGATTGGGAGAAAAACGTCTCCTTAGTTGTGCTGTGTGCGCGCACACACACTCACTATTCCAAGCTTGGAGACTTTTATTCACATCTGAGTTTGCAAACTGCCAATCATGCCTGGGTTTGGGGAAAAGGCCTTCTCCTTCATCTGTGAATAAAAGTCCCCAAACGTAGAATGTGGTATGTGTGAGTATGTGTTTATGTGTGTGAGCACATGCATGCACTTGGCTGCCAGCAGTTTGGGGAGGCAAGAGGAGCTTGTGGGGCACCAAATTATCCCCATTTCGAGTTAGCTGGTGCGACTTGTTCCATCCCGACTCAGCTGGCCCAAGTCAGCCATGCCCAGTGAGTGGCGGCAAGCTGGCCATCCCATTCAGCCACCTAGTCATGGCAACCTGGCTGTTACCATCCAGTCACACCTACCCAGCCATGCCACCTGACCTCTGTGAGTCATCATAGTCTTACATGCAACTGACCTTTTAAAAGCAACCATAATGCTGATGCAGCCCTCAAAGAAATTGAGTTTGACACCCCGGCTTACAGAAAGCCTAACAGTGCAACTAGGAGCTAACTAAGCTAAATCTTTTCTTTTTGAAAAGAAACCCTTGTAGGTTTCTTTCCCACAGGTGTAAACTGGTATCTTTCACCTGATGGACCTTGATGTTATAAAGTGTAATAATATCTGTGTATATTAAATAGCTATCAAGAATTTATAAGCTTGAATTTTACTGGGTCAGGTCTAAGTTTCAGTTGCTCAATCATAAAGCTCTTTGGAATTTACTGCCAAAGATTTCCTTTCCTCTATCAAAATACTATGACATTCTTTCATTCCTTTATTAGAAGAATGCAACCTTGAAGATTATTCATTTGGGAGCCAAGAACATTCCTTGTCATTAGTAAGGCTATTTTGCCTTACAGATGCTACAAATGTCCTTCCATGTAGATTTCTTTATAGAACCTTGATTGTGCTTTTTGTTGTTGTTCTTTACAGAGCTTAATCGTGGTGACAGCATGCAAGAAAAAAACATGAAGGAAGCCAAAACCAAATGCAGAACCATTGCGTCCCTGTTGACAGATGCCCCCAACCCCCACTCCAAGGGAGTTCTGATGTTTAAAAAACGCAGGCAGAGAGCTAAGAAATATACCCTAGTCAGTTTTGGGAGTGTGGAAGAAGACCGCTGCTATGATGAAGAGGATGGAGTCTTCCCAACTAGTGAGTCAGAATTTGATGAAGAAGGCTTCTCCGATGCTCGAAGTTTAACCAATCACTCAGATGGAGGCAACGCCTACCTTGACATTGAGAAGCCCAAAGGTCATCCTGCACAGGAGCAGGCCCAGCTACAGCAAGGGTTGAGTGAAGCCTCAGGGAGAGGAGCACAATTATTTGAGCAGCAGAGGCAGAAAACTGGGAAGATGATGTTGGAAAATACATCTGCCCAGAAACCAGAGGCAGAGCTCCCAAATTCAACCATTCAGCCTACATACAGCATGATGGGTATTGAAGCACCAATGCCATGGAAAGCGGAAAAGACGCCCCTAAGTGTCCATTTAGAATCTGCACAAGTTTCAAGTGAGCTGCCACCACCTAATCCTGCTCAGCTCCAGTCTCCATCTGTTATCTTTGGAGAGGGAGCCCAGATGCCAAATACCTCAGGCATCTTCAATAGGTCTGCTCGGCCTTTCACTCCTGGCTTTTCTGGGCAACGTCCTATGACATCATCTGTTGTGTTTAGACCTTTAGTGCTTAAAAAAGGTAGTGAGAGGGTAGGTGACCAGAGAACAACTGCCCCTCCTGTTTCCCCTGTTTTTTCAGGAACAGTCCTTCCTGCCCCTCCATCATCAGAGCAATCTAAAGGCACAGCAAGCACATCAGTGTCTCTGTATATCCCAACTACACCATCATCAGTACAGACAGCAGCAGATGCAAAATCAGCAGAAGCTAAATCACTTTCCAGAGCAGGTAGAACCTCCACTGCTTCTATATTTCTCTCGTCCTCTTCTAGACCAGCTGTGGATGCAGTCATAGCTACATCTACTGTATTACCTTCTCCACAAACCCAGGATTTTGCATCTTCTCCTTTTTATGTTACCCCAGTTCCACAGCCCCTCAATCAGCCCCCAATCCAGCAATTCGCCAGTAATGCCTCTGCTATTCCACGACCTGCTTCTGAGCCCTTGGCCTCCAGGGAGCAGAGGGTTGCAGTTCCAGCTCCCAGAACAGGTATCTTGCAGGAGGCCCGCCGCCGAAGCAGCAAGAAGCCCATGTTCAAATCTGTAGAAGAGAAGAAAAAGAATTCTCCAAACCCAGAGTTATTATCCCTTGTGCAGAATCTTGATGAAAAACCCAAAGGGGACCACCAAGGAGCAGGATTTGAGTCAGGCCCTGAGGAAGATATTCTCAGTCTAGGAGCAGAAGCTTGCAACTTTATGCAGTTCACAGGCCGGAAATTCAAGACCCCACCTCCAGTAGCCCCTAAGCCTCAGCAGTCAAGCACCCCTAATGGAATGGTGAACGGCTCTTCTCCTGCACATGACCTGTCTCATTTGAAGGGGAAAGGGGCAGAGCTTTTTGCTAAGCGGCAGAGCCGAATGGATAAGTTTGTGGTGGAGGCTGTACCAACATCAAAGCCAAGAACTCCATCTCCTGCACCTTCTCTTCCCTCTTCCTGGAAGTACTCACCCAATATTCGTGCCCCACCTCCCATAGCTTACAACCCATTACATTCTCCATTTTACCCATTGGCAGCTAGTAAATCCCAGGCCACAAAGGCAGAGAGCAAAATTAAAAAAGCACCAAGCCACAAATCAGGGATCAAAGTCATTGACTTCCTCAGACATCAACCATACCAACTAAATTCTGCCATGTTCTGTTTTGGGGAGACTCCAAACACTGGTGTCCAGACCCCCACAAGTCCAACAGTTCAACAGTCCAGCTTGTCTTTCACACCGGCCAAGCAAGCCCCTGTGAAAACAACTAGGACCTATGAAATTCGTCGTTTTTCCACCCCTGTCCCAATGCCAATTTCAAGTGGTGTGGCTCCCACAGTGTTAGCTCCTCGTTCTGCCACAACATTGGATGAACCAGTTTGGAGAGCAGAAGTGACCTCAACTTCTGAGCCTGCATCCCCAGGGCTGTATCAGGGAGTTCCCCTCCAATATCAAAGTTCTCCTGAACTCAGTGAGATGAACAGAGGGGCTTCCTCCAGCTGGCCCAAATCATCCCTCAATTTCCAGGTAGCTAGACCCAGGTTTTCAGCATCCCAAACTGGAATGCAGGCACATATTTGGAGACCAGGATCTGGTCACCAGTAAAAGAGTTTTTTCTGTTCGTTTTAATATCTTCAATTTTGTAAGTGAGATTAGTTTCAGCTCACTGCTAATTGTTCTCTGAATTGCAAACTTAGATTTGCTTCTGTGCAGTGTGCAAAATGGCCATAGGCACAAGCCAGATGTTTACGCTAAATACTTGTCTTTGTGGTTCCCTTCTTCCGTTTAAACTAATTCCTATAAATTAAATCAGTGAAGACAAACTGGAGACAAACTGCCTTTCTTCCTAAACCCAATCCCTCCATTTTTTGGGTTTGAAATTCTTCAGCAGGATTTTGTTTTGTTTTTTTGGAGCAGCAAAATAAAATAGTGAAGGTAAATAGCTTTTTCATTTACATGGCAGATGAATGAGACTCATCTTAAGCAACAGGAAGCAGTCCAAACATCATGAATAAATTTTACATCTGGAGAATTAACAGCCTGCCTCCATCTAAGTCCAAAGGTGGACAAAGAAATAAAATTGCCAAGAGTGGGGTTTGTTTTTTTTTCCTTTACAGGGAAGCATTCCCTCATTTTCCCCACATTTTGCTTTTGCATTCTGAGACAAACAGGGGACTCCAGTCCGCTTTGCAATTTGTATGTATGTATGTGTGCCTCTGGATCAGTCTTGGCTTCTGGTAGCTGCCTGGACAAGATTTTTTTTTTTTTTTGCAAAGCTTTTCAAAAGTGGCTTACTATTACTTGTTTCTTAGGGCTGAGAAAGTGGGACTGGCCGAAGATCACCTGGCTCAACTGGCTTCAGGCCTAAAGCAGGACTAGAACACAAGTCCATGCTGCTTTATAATTCTGTTGCCAACATTTGTGGCTAAGATGTTTGACTGAGACCCAAATTCAAGGTCCTACTTAGCTCTAGATATCTGGCTTAGTCATTATTTCTCGGGCTTCTTAAAGAGCTAAAGGAATGAGGAAATTAAGGGCAAAACATCATGTGTTCCATCATGAACTTGTAGAAGAAAGGAAGGCAAAAATGCACACATTATATATAAATAAAGCAGAACATTTGAAAGGCACTGGTTCACATAAATGTATCTGCAACCTCAGCCTGTAATTACTAAATGGGACAGGAGTCAAAGATTAAATCCTTCCTTCTCAGAGTCTTAGCAGAAACTGTGCATGACTTTTAGGGCCAGGAAGAAAGACTGAAAGGGCTGGGAATGAAAAAGGCATAGAAATGACCTTCTAGGTTAAGCAGCTGTGATTTAAGTACAGCCAGAAGACCTTAGTCTCCCTATCTTCTTATGACCCATTTTTTCTTAACTGCAAGAAAGATATAAATGTAGAGAGTTTACTCATCAGGTCTTTTCTTGGCAGCCATTTTCCATAAATCAGAAAAAATCTTTTCTGGAGGCTCCTGAGGAAAAAAAAAATAGAGGTTGAGAGAATTCACAGGAGCAAAACATGAAGTGTTGACTATTGAATTTGCTAAAATAAAGGATGGCATTCATCTCTTATTACGAGAGAGCAAGTAGAAGGGGAGAGGGAAGTATGAGCAAGTGTGAAAATTCATGAGGTAGGATTTGCATTCATATCTAATATGATTGATTTAATCACTAAGCCAAAACATCAGGAAAAGTCCTTATAGGCTCTTGCAATTTAATTAAAGATAGCAAGTGAGGAGAAGTTATTTTACAGCTATGTGAAATCTTTAAATGTACCCAGGTAGTGATGCTAGAAGCAAGAAGATGTTAATCCCAGGTTTCCTCTGCATTCACTCAGTCCCTTGAAATTTTGTGATGGGGGTTGTATCAGGAGTGCAGTGCATAGGGGAAAACACTAAAAATATAATCTTACCCTGGATCCTCCTTTGCCAGCAATCCCATCTAGATCCTTGAGAATTTGGTGTCAAATACCCAACATTCAGTCCAATTTTAAATTAGCCCATTTACAGAAAATTTACATGAGCTAAAGTCAAAGGATTGGAGTGTGCAAATAGTAAATTTTATCTCGGATGTCAGGATCTTTCCTAGGCTGCATGGCTTGACATCAATCTAAACTGCAGTTCTTGAACTGGCTGTCTGAATAAGCTGCCAGAATTATTTATATTATTTTGAGAGTTCTTGTTGCTACGAATGGGAAAGGAATTACATGTAACCTAGTTTATCTGGACCTTCATTCAGTGGATTTCATACTTTAGATACAACAGGTAAGATTTTAATTCAAATCTCTTCTTCAAAACCAATTTTGCCTAAAATTGTCCAGGCAATTGTTGCAAGGTATGCCATTAATGTAATCTTATAGACAACATTTTTTTTGAATTTTGCATCAATTTATACGTTTTGTGTGATTACACAAATCATAATGTAAAAAATTTCAATTAGTTCTCCAAACAATGTAAATTGGTGCTAATGACATAAATTGGATTTAAGGGATAGTTGGATTTAATGGACTACACATACACATCTGTTAAATAGTTTTATAGCTATTTTATGTAACATATTAAACTGGAAAACATGATATTTGAGCATTTGCAAGCTGCCTTATAACTAGGGCACAGCCTTTTAGCCCTTACCACCCTGTCCATGTTGGGTTTCCTATTGGGACTTCTAACAAACGTGGCTAGCAGTTCTGATTTCTGATTCTAGAGCAGGATCAATTTCAGGTTCCATTGACACAGAGAGCGTGTGTTCAGAAAACTTGAATAAAGAGCCATAGGCAATTAAGGACTTTGTAGTTTAGCCTATCATGCAGAGACAAAGGGCCTGAAGAAAGCTAAAGAACTAAGGTTAGGAAAACCTAATGCAATTGCAAAATCTCTGGGATGTTTTAAGAAAGAATCCTTGATGATGAGGCACCAAAAAGCCACCTAGCTTTAATACCAAATAATATTTTCAATAGGAAGGAGAATTCTGGTAAGATTTTGAATAGGGAGGATGGTGGAATGAATTCCAAAAGAAATAGCAATTAGCATAGAAGAATTTGAACTATCCAAGACTGAGACAAATGGAGATTAAATGGAGAAGGCTTTGAGATCCAGTTTCTATAACCAAGTCTAAATTTTATAATCCAAAGTCGAGCATTGCTAGGACTCAGTCTATTGCAACCTTTTGGATCTCATGGAGTGAAGTGTGACCATTCAGAATGAACACACCTCTCAGAGCAGATAGTGTCTGTTATGGGTCTCGAGAACTTTTCAGAACTGCTCAGAAATACCGATTTTCAGTACAAGCCCTATTAAGAAAGTAAAGGATCTTACCATGGGAATATAGGAGCTGAGCTAGCCCTTTCCTCCCTCACTATTGACTTTTCTGTTAACTGGATAATAGATATGAAGTTATGGTAGGAAACACTGCCAAAAGATGCACCAGCAGTCTTCGGCTAAGCCTCCGGGAAAGGGACAACGGCAGCTCTTCCAATAGCTGATTGAAGAACACTAAAAAGTGAATTTTTTACCTGGAATGCAGAAAGACCTTTGCATCTTTCTAATTATCACATTGGCTTTTTCCGCAACAAACTCAAAGAATGATCTTTGCTAGAGTGCTGTTTGTGACTCACAATAATGCTTCTGCTTTTTCTGAAGAGTGACCATTTCATGTTGAAGAAAGGAACCTGCCAGCTGGAAGCTTTTCCCCCAACTGTGTGAGGCTGAACTTCTGAAGTAATAATAGAATTGACACTGTCATTCTAGCTTTTTTTTTCTTTCATTTGAAACTGAAAGTCACTTTCCAAATGCTTGTGCTGAGGAATAAATTTCTGATATGCACTTTAATTCTTCTCTGCGTTTGGCTTTTCATTCTCATATTCCTATTATGCTAGAAAATAAAGTGAGTACAGGTAATCTTTGATTTACAGCCACAATTGAGCCTGAACATTCTGTTGCTAAGGGAGACGTTTATTGAGTTTTGCCCCATTTTACGATAGTTCTTGCCACCATTGTTAAGTGAATCCCTGCAGTTATTTGATTAGCTCTTAGGGACTGAAGTCTAAAACATATTCAATTATGCCAAGAAAATAATAAGGAAATCATTATAATTAGAGTTGCACAGCCACAGTGACAGCCACAGTACACCATGAACCATGAACCATTGTATTTTATGGGAGCTGAGTCTTCCAGATAAAACTTAAGAACAGCTTGAGATTTACAGTAGTTAGCTCTGAGGTTTGAAAATTATAAATGTGATGTACATTCTATATGAAATGTGAGACAGATTATTGTCTCTGATTATTGTCAAATAATCAGAGCAACATGAAAACTGAAACCTTGAAGTTAGATTAAACAATAAAACAGGAATGGCCCATGTTCACCTTTCTCTTATAGAATCAGCGTGTTTTAGAATTTCATAATCTTCCTTCTTTGGCCTCTGAATATCAATCTATTTCCTTGAACTTTCTGGTGGAAAACAGGGAGCCACTACCCTGTTAATATAAGCTTCAGTTTTCCTCAGCTTGCAACAGGATGTAGGCTGAAGCTCAAAGCCATAGGAATACATGGGAATTGCTATCAAATACATAAACCCGTCAAACATACTTATAATTTATATGTGGAATTAAGGATAATGTCTTAATTTAAGATCACTTAACTCTGGGATGCATGAATGAATTTGATAATTGCTTTCCATTTCTTCCAATATAATAAAATACTGGAAAGAAATTCTGTGTAGGGGCTCAGAATTCTGTTACCAGCAGGGTAACTTTCTGACAACTGAACGGAACAAAACCAAAACTAGTGTGGGGGAACCAGCTGAAAAAAGAAAGTTTAAATTAAAAATGGACCATTTCCAGGTAGGTTCGGAGGAAATTCCCGCCTCGTCATGCTTCCTTATGGAGGAGCGAGTTGGACTACTGCTTGGAATGTGGCTGACTGTTCCATTCTAACCTCTCCCAACTTTCTCCTGGCCAGATGACACAGAGGATGTGGTTCCTCTGCTTCATAGGGCTGATCTGGACTTCCTGTTTGCTTCCACATGAAGGTTAGCCATGTGCTGCTTTAAGAGGGCAAGAATTTCCCTAGCCTGATGGGAGACAACCACTACCTGAGTTCTCCTCCTGTATCAATATCAATAACACTTAGACTTATATACCTCTCCACGATGCTTTACAGGCTCCCTGAGCAGTTTATATAGTTAGCATGTTGCTCCCAACAATCTGGATCTTCATTTTACTGATCTCAGAAGGATGGAAGGCTGAGTCAGCCTTGAGTTGGTCAGGATTGAACTCTTGGCTGTGACCAGACTTAGCCTGCAATTCTGTCTAGCCCGCAGTACTACA
Organism: Masticophis lateralis; assembly: GCA_030761175.1. Classification (NCBI taxonomy): domain Eukaryota; kingdom Metazoa; phylum Chordata; class Lepidosauria; order Squamata; family Colubridae; genus Masticophis; species Masticophis lateralis. The sequence continues at coordinate 98,673,474 of JAUDYJ010000005.1, forward strand.
TTCTAACCATTGCACCTCATGGCTCCTCAGCTGCTCAGACACAAGTATTTCCCGCCTCCCGCCCCCCATTGCTGGCACAAGCATGGCAGTTCAACCCTATCTGCCAAGTTCATTCCATCTTACACATCTGCTTCTGTTCCAACTGGAACAATTCCTCTAGCAAGTCAACCCACCGGTCCTTTGGTGGCCATTTCATTTTAGCTGTTGGATTACCTGCCATGAAAGGCTGGCTTTTCTAAAATATAAATGGTCCTTGGTAAATAATGACATTTGGGACTGGAATTTCCACCGCTAAGCGATGTTTTATTCTCTCTGTGGCATTGTGTTAAATTGGGTTTCTATAATCACATATTTCAGAGTTTCCTAAGCATCTTTAATTGTTTTTCCCTTTAGGATTTCCTTCCTAAAGACTCTCGTAGTTTGTTGAATCAGGTCTCTTAAAGTCTAAGACAGTAGTTTGACTTTGTTCAATTATTTGTCCCTGCATTATGTTGAATTCCAGTAAGACATGATCACTCTCCCCCAAAGTTCCTGCAACTTCAACCACATCTATCATTTTATCTCTGTTAGTAAGAATTAGGTCCAGTATAGCTGTCCCTCTAGTTCCCTCCTCTACCCTTTGGTTGACGAAGTTGTCAGGAATCTGTTCAATCTCCCACTTGATGCAAAATTTATCCCAGTTGATGTCAGGGTAGTTAAATTAGTTAAATTAGGACTGTGTGTGTTTCCCGCATACCTTAGCTAACTGCTTAGTAAAAAGTTCATCTATTTCCTTTGCTTGGTTGGGTGACCTATAGTCGTGATGGTGAACCTATAGCATGCATGCCATAGGTGGCATGTGGAGCCATATCTGTGGGCACGCAAGTGTTGCCCTAGCTCAGCTCCAGCGTGCATGCATGCACCAACCAGCTGATTTTCGGGCCTTCCGGGCCCACCAGAAGTCAGGAAATGGGGTGTTTCTGGCCTCCGGAGGGCCTCCTGCGGGTTGGGAAGGCCATTTTTGCCTTCCACAGGCTCCTAGAAAGGCTCTAGAGCCTGGGGAGGGCAAAAAAACGGGCCTTCTGGTTCCACCGGAAGTCAGGAAATGGTCCATTTCCGGCCTCCGGAGGGGTGGGGAAGGCTGTTTTTACCCTCCCCAGGCTCCAAGAAAGCTCTGGAGCTTGGGGAAGGCAAAAAATGGGCCTATGGGGGGAGTGCTGGGGGGGTGTCGCACGTGCATGCGCAGGGGCGGGTCACATTCATTATGGATATGGGCACACATGCATCCAACCCCCTCGTGCGACCCCCCTGGCTTTGGCACGCGATAGCAAAAAGGTTAGCCAACACTGACCTAAAGTATACACCTAGTGGCAATATCATTCTTTTTTCCTTTTATATTAACCCATATGCTTTCTAGGAGCCTTTCATCCTTGATTTTATGCATTTTTCTAGAGGTGTAGTGATTTCTTACATATAATGCACCTCCACCTCCTTTTTTGTTACATCTGTTGAATTCTCTCAGATTTCCTCTCTAACCCAAATGGTATGAAGAATGGTGAAGATATTTTCCTCACAAGAGAGAAAGCAGTTTGTGCTGCCTTTCCTAGTGTAAATTAGAAAAAAAAGCAGAAGAATTCTCCACCAAGAGCCATGTCACCCATGAGTGGACAGAGCGCCTAGCCAATCACAGTAGTTAAAGTGGAGGAAGGTCAGGAAATCTAGGAAGTGATGTTTAAAGCCAGCTTCATTTATAGCTGATTTATGCATAAGAGATGAGCAGCTGAATGTTGCAATGAGGAAAGCCCTTAACTCAGTTAGTGCTCAACTACACTTTGCTGTAAGACAAGACAGGGGGGAGGTGGGAGGGAGGGAGGGAGGGAGAGGGAGAGGGAGAGGGAGAGGGAGAGAGAGAGAGAGAGAGAGAGAAAGAGAGAGATGCACCATGAAAAATAAATTTATTTTAAAAATTAATAAAAAGGCTTTTTATAAGATTAAAAATTAAACATGTTGTATTTAAAAAAATACACCTGCCTGCTATCTCCACTGCTGGTTAAGATTCCAGGTCATGTCTTTATTATCCTTTCTGACCAAAAGTAAAGTTGGAAAGAAAATATCTTTTTGATAGATAGATGGGCTAGTGCAGGTTAATTATTAAAAAATAAAACACCAAATAAGGTGTTAGGGTATACTGCACGAGTCAAAAAGAGGGCTGTGAAAATATTTACAGACCTCTCGCATCCTGGACATAAACTGTTTCAACTCCTACCCTCAAAACGATGCTATAAAGCACCGCACACCAAAACAACTACACACAAGAACAGTTTTTCCCCGAACGCCATCACTCTGCTAAACAAATAATTCCCTCAACACTGTCAAACTATTCACTAAGTCTGCACTACTATTAATCTTCTCATTGTTCCCACCACCATCTCCTTCCACTTATGTATGACTGTAACTTTGTTGCTTGGATTCTTACGATTTATATTGATATTGTTTCCTGATTGCTTATTTGTAACCTATGACTATCATTAAGTGTTGTACCTTATGATTGTTGACGAACGTATCTTTTCTTTTATGTACACTGAGAGCCTATGCACCAAGACAAATTCCTTGTGTGTCCAATTACCCTTGGCCAATAAAGAATTCTATTCTATTCTATTCTATTCTATTCTATTCTATTCTATTCTATTCTATTCTATTCTATTCTATTCTATTCTATTCTATTCTATTCTATTCTATTCTATTCTATTCTATTCTAAAGAAAAGCTGAATTCAAACAAAAGATGGGTCAGGACAGGAACTCTGGAGAAAAATCCCCTTCAGTGCATCCCAGCCAAATAGTCAATTGGCCAACCCCTCCATTCTAAGCCTCGCCCTTCTCCTGATCATGTGACCCAAAGTGAAGCTATACCACAAGACAATATGGTAGTTCAGGGTTGAACTGTGTGGTCTGTGGTGCTCTCTAGGCTTGGTTGTTTTTTTGCAGATGAGCAGCATTGATGATGTATTTTTAACCCTGATAACTTGGGCAAGAAGAGTTCCTCCCAGATTTGTCTCCATTGGCCTGTGACTTGCCTCTTGAGGCTGACTCTTCAGCCTGGGATTCAGCTGGGCTTCTATGGCAAAGAACAGGGGATCTCTCTTCCTAGCCACTTGTACTATGCTCCAAAACAAGGTCCTTCCATAGCTAAAAGTTGGCAAAAATCTCCCCTAAGATTTTGTGGTACATTTCTGTGCCTTTCTGCTACTTTTAATAACTGGACCCTCTGTGCATCCTGCATCTGTTCAGCTGAGAACTGGATTTCTTTCTTCGTTCCAATGGCAGCAGCTGAGGAGCAAGGGAGAAAGGACTGATGTACCCATGGCCACTAGGTGGTATAACTGTTTCTCAGTTCTATCAGGATTTTAACATCCATCTGCTATAGTGATAAGTTGGCAGGATTTAAAATATTATGGTAGGCTTACTAAATCCAGCCTCCTAATCTTTTGCTATTTGGACTGCACAGGGAATATTCAAGACCACATACTTTCAGGGTTGCAAAGAGAACCAAACACTTGTCTCTGGCAACCACTGAAAATAATTTTTATCTTCACCAACAGAATTATAGGCTCATTTTAAAAAAATTGACTCCATCTTGAAGACAACAATGATTTCACAATATTGTATTGGTCAGGCAGACTATTCTCAGGAAGACTTGCATTAACGACTACAGAAGCTACAGCAAAAATGAACCAACTAACTGAAAGCAGCCAAATATATCTCTGCCCCCCAAAACATGATTTGAAAACAAGAATGGAATTCATGCATTTCAGAAAACAACTGGATCACCAAGCAAACATTTCCAAGCTGTTCCTCATCCTGAGTTGATCTCTCTTGTTTGAAGCAGCATATCAGAAACCTCTGTTATGGAATGTTATATAAAGACAGGTTTTATTTTGTGGTTCCTTGCATACTCATCCAGCTGTTCAGACTGGATTTGGTATTTTTATTCCCTTATTGAGTCCTTTCCAAGGACCTGGGATAGGCAGATGTGGATGTTTGATGGTGTCAACAGATGTCATCACAGGATATAAGCTGTTCTGAGTAAAGCTGCCTTTTGAAATTGGCTGATGGTGTTCAATTAGTGCTCCAGTTGTTTTGAGACTGCACCCAAGGTGCCTATTACTATTGATACTGATTTTTGAATGTCAAAAGTCTCAAGATATTTGAATGTCTTGGAATGAGATTGACAAAAGACCAGTTGGGATATTTTCAGAACTAAAGAAGATAGCCCTTTAACTGGGCTTGGCACTCATTATTATTATATGACCATACAGAAACTGGCCAAATGGGGGGGGGGGGGGACACAATGTTTTGCATTGTTTTCTTTTGATAAAATCTGGTGCAATATAAATTATTAGGATTTAGTTCACAGCAAATTATTTGGTACTCTTTATAGTCTTTTTTTTTCCACTCAGGGGAATAAAATAGTTCAATTTCTAAATGTTATAGAATAAAAATACTCATATATTTATTTACTATTCTAATCTTCAGTTGATGTTTACATATATTCAAAGTAAACTGCTTACTATACAATGTGACTGTGGCTAATAAAACATTAGGTTTCCTACATATAAATAGAAAAAATGCATGTACCATTACCTTTATCTATTTTCTAGCATCTAATTCCTATCTGTCTATTATAACAGAATTATGGGAAATTGTAAGAATATGAAGGTGAACTGAAACCAGGAAAGTGAGTTTTGTTTCAACCAATATATTAAATATCTGTTCTATTTGGCTGATGAAATCTCTGCTATCTCTTGAACTTATTTTTTTGCCTGAGTTCTACTCTGCAAAAGAGAACATAACAGGAGGAGGTGGGATAGCACGAGGAAAGGAGTATATTGATGTGCGTATAGAAATCTGTTCATGTAATACTGTGTGACAGGCTCTATTCATATCAATGTGCTTAAAAGTATACTGGTATTCACCTTTGCAGGATCTTTCATATTCTCATCTTGAAGCACTTCCAATCAATGTGTGTGTGCATGTATAAAACACTCATATTTCATTTTTAATTCTCTGTGCGTTGTATGTGCATACACAAATATAAAAACATTAAGGATAAAATGTAAATTTTGGCAGTTAAAATTATTCAAATTAATTGCACATAAGCCTTTTCAAAAATCTCTTGTTCAATGTATTTATTATACATTTAACAGATTTTTCATGATTGCTATGCAGTTTCTAAAATAGATAGATTCCAAAACAAAATAAAAGCTCTAAAATCAGCACAGTGACAGTAACAGGAATGACATACAATGATGGCATGTCAACACAAATTCAACTAAAAGCTGGAGAAAATAAACCCCTAGGTTTTCAGCCAGTACAAACAAAAATCACAAGATTTGTCATTGGTGGTGGTAGGTTTTACATTATGCAGGCAAGAAATGTTACCTCTTCAGTTTATGAAATACAGGAGCAAATAATATCTATTAAAATATAAGAGTAATATATATTTTAATGGTGAGAAAGACTATGTTTTGAGCCCATAATACTGTATCTTTTTGGGAAAATGCCCTTCTTTGGTTGCCTACTTAGAATCACTTGTTAAATTTGTAGCCTGGTGGGTTGCTCTCGGCAATTCTGACCAGAGGGTCAGATGCACTGACAAGCCCAGTACAAGTGCAGCCTTGTTAGCAATGACCTTACTTCTGCAGAAATGTAAGCAGATACAAGTATTCAGGACTGGGAGTGCTCATAGCAATATTTTTTTGGATGCATGAGAAAGAGCCTTGACATTTTATTCCTTTTTAAAAAAGCTTTAATGCCAATGACTTTAACTCCAATGCCATGGATAATTCAGCAAGTCCATTCTTTTGAAACATACACACAAACAACATTAAGTGTGGTAGATTTACACAAGAAGTGTCACACTAAGTCCACAACGTGTGTTCCCTTCAGACTTGTATATATAGACCCAGAGAGTCAAAATAGCCTCTGGTGGGCTGGAGAAGCTTCAGCTGGAGAGCAAAAGTGTTGGTATATCATCTTTCAGAATGAGGGAAGCTAAAACCTGAACGCAGAAAATGTTCAGGCATTAAAGTTCCTGCACTGGAAACCCAGTAAGGGTCTAGCAGAGTCCGCAGCAGAACTGACACTGGAGGCCCTTTGTGGGAGAAGCAGTGTGGAGCAGTGGTGGGCTCCTCCCGGTTCGGCCTGGTTCCGCTGAGCCGGTAGCGGTGACGATATGATGTCACTGAACCGGTTCTGCCCCCCCGCCCCCCCTGCATTATTTTTACCTTTTATTTGGCCCAACCCCCAATCTATTGCTGCCTCCTGAGTCCCAGCTGATGGCTAGAGGGAAAAAAACTGCTTAAACTCTTGCCACGGGCTTCAAAGAGCCGCCCTACAGCTGATCAGTGTTAAAAGAAAACAAATGAGTAGACCGGTGCCTGCAAAAACAAATGGGTAGACCGGTACAGCTCTGCAAGCAGTTAAAAGCCTGGTAGACCAGTACCTCTGCTAAATCCTAAAGAATTGTCACATGACCATCAAGCCACGCCCACAAAATAAGCCACACCCACAGAACTGGTAGTAAAAAATTTTAGAACCCATCGCTGGTGTGGAGGTATATAGGTCCAAAGGGACCTGCTGCTGAAGGTGGGGCCAAGGGGAATGCACTGCATTTCAGTCTGGGCAGGAACCACACACTGATGCGTAAGTTCAGAAACTGCACTTCAAAATCCACAACATTTGGATTCCAGTGGCTGCTACTATAGGACTTTATACGTGTGTATTTTCTTATTATTGACAGACACTCTTTACTCCTGTGAAAGAATGGATTGTAAAAACTTTGTATCACTGTCAGCCAAATAAAGAAATAAAACAAGCAAGGTTTCCAAGAATGTCCGCCATTGCAGCTTGCCAACTTGCCATCTTTGCCCACAGCCTGTGGACACCTGAAACTTTCTGTCCACAAGTCCCTTTCCTTTCTGTGTGCATTTTCCTGTTCCTATCAGACACTTCACTTCCTAGCAGCGCTTGTTTTAAAAATTAATTGGGCGGGGGTGTCCAGGGATAGGATTTGATTTTTCTTTTGTATCTTTCTCCACGCAGCAACATTCCACCGGCAGGATTAGTGCCTCTGCATATCAGCTGAATTGTGAAATTATTCCCACAAGGATAAAATAAATTTTATGTAATAGTGTGAGAAAGTTGCAATCCTACCAAGGAAAGATAATAAAAATAGAACCAGAGGGAAGAAAAACAGAATATTGAAGAGCAACTACCAGGAGAAAGTAATGGAGAATAGCTTGTTGTTTGCATCTTAATCCTTCTTCCTCACTTGTAATGGATTCAAATTTCAGTATATTACATTTCCCAATGTCCGATTTTCCCACTCCTTTTGAAGCTTTTCTCAAATACTGCCACTCCAAAGGAAGTGAAATAAAAATATATTTTAAAAATTCTTTGACAGACAGCAACTTTACAATGAATGGATTTCATGGTGACTGGAAATTCTGGGAGTTGAAGTCCACATATCATAAAGAGGCTGAAGTTGAGAAACATTGCTTCAGGGTGAATAGCAATAGCACTTAGACTTATATACCACTTCATAGTGTTTTACAGCCCTCTCTAAACAGTTTACAAAGTCAGCCTCTTGCCCCCAGCAATCTGAGTCCTCATTTTACCCACCTCGCAAGAATGGAAGGCTGAAGTTAACCTTGAGCCTGGTGAGATTCAAACTGCCAAATTGCAGGTAGCTGGCAGTCAGTAGAATAAATAGAGGTCAGAGCTTTGTTCAGAATCTATGTCAAAAGGGCTGGCATGATAGATGCAGTTGTGTTAAGAATCATTAAAGACATATCTTAACCCAAGGAACAATTTGACTTAAAGCCTCAATGCTCCACTTGGTGTTATAGTTCAAGGGTTTCCATTTTGACCTTGAACAACTCTGATTTCATTAACTATATGAATACGATTTGATTGCAGATAGAGATAAAAGAGTGTAATAGATATTTTCAAAGTTAGAACCAAACCTGGAAATGACTTCTAGAAAATTTCTCTAGCTAGTTTTACATTCTCCAGCCTCATGTTATGCCCTGTTTTCTTTAATATAAGCTTTTAAAGTACCAGATTGTTTTACACTGTTGACAAATTAATTTTTGAATTGTCAGGCCTGAGACTATTTCCTCGAGTTCCTTGCTTAAGCATTTATTCAAGCTGGGCTTGTAGGAGTTCTCAACATAAAATACTTTCTATGTAGCCACTGTGTGACCTTTCCACTCTGTCTGGTCTTTCATATTTATGATTTTGAGGGGGGGGCTTATACCGCTGTTGCCTCTATTCCTTCTGTACATTTTCCCCCATTTCAACCTTTCCTCTTTTCAGGAAAAGTGTCAAGTCCCAGATATTTCTATAGGGACGCTGGCATTTTGGTGGGAGGAAGGGGGGGCAAGCCAATTAGGAGTACAAAAGGGGACTACCAATGAACGAAAGGGGTCCCCAACCCCCGGGGCATTGGTTAAAATTGCGAGGGCTACTGATGAACCCATTTCCACCATGGAAGATCCTCCCAGAAGATATCTCAATGCAAAGCAAGACTTGCAACTTGACTAGAGGAGGCTTCCAACCTTAGAATGGAAGGCGTCCCCTCTTGGCATCAAATTTGATGGGAATCCCCAGCAATATGGATTTTTCCACACACACGAAATGAGTTACATGCAGGAGTATGAGAGGGATCTCTCTACAGAAGGTGCCAAAGTCAAGGTTGTCACCCTGGCTCTAGAAGGATCAGCTGCAGGTTGGATGGTGAGCCTCCATAATACAGATGCATCATAGCTCGGCAACTTCAACTGTTTCATCACAGCCCTGAGATGGAGATTTGAGGACCCCCTAGCTGACCGCAAGGCTAGAGACCACATAAGGTGCATCAGACAGAGACACCGTCCAGTCACTGAGTACATCGAAGAGTTTCATGATCTGACTTGCCACGTAGATTGGTCAGAGGAGTTTGGTCAAACTCATACTTGTGAGTTTGTTCAAAGATGGCTTAAACAATTACCTGTACAACACCTGCATTGCCCATGGAGCCCCAGTCCACCTGCACAACTCATGTGTCTTGGCTGAGGAAGCGAAAATTGACCAAGCTTGAAACCAGTACTGTGCAAACCAGTCCTGGAAGAGATCCCTGCCAGAAGGGAGAAGGGAGGAAACCAAACTTTGCTCTGTCCCGCTGTGCTCCATCTGCTTCCATTGCGGGAAGGAAGATCACCACACAAATGAGTGCCATGTGAGAATGTTCACCCAAAAGGGAGAGAATCAGGTCATAGGGAAATCCTCAAAGCCACCACCGTGTGCCAAAGATATCACCCTGAAGACCCATGCGGTCATTGAATTCCTGCAGGAATCAATTATAGTGCGATGAACTCTGATCCCTCTGGTGGAGGAACCCAGTCAGTCTGAGAGCAACTATGAAGACTGTTTGGTGAGTGGGGTTGTCAACCCCTATAGAACAGTGGTGTTTACAACCCCTATAGAACAGTGGTGGGTTGCTCCCGGTTCGCACCGGATCGCAAGAACCGGTAGTAAAAAAAATTAATAGTTTGGAGAACCGGTAATAAGATTGGCTGGCCACGCCCCTGAACCGGTTCCCCGCCGGTCGCCGGTCACTTACCCCGCCCACTCCCAATCTATTGCTGCCTCCTGAGTCCCAGCTGATGCCTAGAGGGGAAAAAACTGTTTAAACTCTTGCCGTGGGGCTTCAAAGGGCTGCCCTACAGCTGATCAGTGTTAAAAGAAAACAAATGAGTAGACCCGTGCCTCCAAAAATAGAAAAAACAGCCCTTTTCAGCTTCAGCATAGGTTAATTACCACAAATTGATTAGATCGGTCTCCCAACTCTCAGCTGATTTGCTCTCAGCTGTTTTGCGCAGGGGTCTTTTGCTAGGTGCAAACAGTGCTGGAGGAGATTTTTTTTCCCCTAGCTATGCTGAAAAAGCGAAACTGAAAGTAAAGCAGGGTCTTTGCTGCAACGTGACAAAATGAGGCAGAGAGAGATTTATTTTTCTTTTTCCTCACCAAAAGAGATAGGTGCAAAACTGCAAACAATGGGAAATTTAGGGCAAAAGAGGAGCGTTCAAAATTTTAAAACACAAAAGAAAAAAAGCTCTATTTAACTAGGGAATTGTAATAATTGAGATACTATTAATTGTATATTGTGTTGAAAGCAGAAATGGTTAAGTTGTGGTTTAGAGGAATATATGGGGGAAATTATTCGGTTTGTTAATATTGGTAAATATAATTAACTGATTTGTAAGAAATTGGATTGCATGGAAATAATTGGAATATTCATGTTCATATTGATTAATATACAAAAAATATAGTTATATAACTAATTGATTTATATTAAAATGTTGAATTAGTATTAAACAACTGTAATATTACATAATTAACCAATGTGAGGATGGATATAAAAATAGATGACAATGGGAAGGGGTATAATATAGAATAGAAGGGAAAAATTGAATTTGATTAAGATTAGAGATGAGGATGAAGGGTAATATTGTTTTTTTTAAAAAATAGATGAGGAATAAATATGGCAAAAAGGAAATATAGAAATTGTAAATTTAATTTACACAGAGCCTTCTCTGTGGCAGCACCCACCCTTTGGAATGATCTGCCTCCGGAGTTAAGAACAATCTCTGACCTCCCAACCTTTCGGCGGGCTTTAAAAACCCATCTCTTTCAGCTCGCCAGCCTAGCCTGATTCCTAGAACATTTTAGTATTTTAGAGTTATATTTCAAATATGTTAGTTTTAAATTTTATGGCCATTTATAGTATTATTTTATGAAATTTTAACTTTTATATGTTTGTTCTTAATTGGCTGTACACCGCCCTGAGTCCGTAAGGAGAAGGGCGGTATATAAATTCAAATAAACTAAACTAAACTAAACTAATTGAAATGACTAAACACTGTTTAAATTTGTGAGCCGGCCAAATACTCTGTTCAAAGAAAATACATTATATGTTTGTATGTGTGTTTCTAATTATTGCTGTTTATTCATATTTGTTCTCTTTTATTCTTTAAGTTTAACAATTCATTCTTTATCTTAATATCTTTATATTTGTTTGGGGTTGGCTTTCTTCCCTTTCATCTTTTTTATTGTACAGCAATATTTCTCCTCAAACCTACCACCTCTCTCTTTTCTTTCCTTCTTACTTTCTCTTCCCCCCTCTTCTTCTCCTCCCTACTTCCTCTTCCTTTCTCCTTCTCCTCCTCTCTTCCTCCCTCTCTTACCCTCACTCCTACTCTAATTTCCCTTCCCTTCCTTCATCCCTCTATTGCTGTATCCTGTTATGCATATGGACTACTCAGAGGGCTGAAAAAGTTATTTTTGACTGGTCCTCACACTTTTGACCAGTCCTCAAACTTACGATTGTCCTCACATTTTACATTTTTACCCTATCTTGTCACCTTGGTGAAGAGAAGCAGTTGTGAAATGAGTGACACAATTGTTAAGAATGCTGCAATGGGCATAAATGATGACTAGTCATAAGTGCGAAAACCGGTCAAAAGTGCGAGGACCTGTCAGAAATCACTTTTTTCAGCCCTCTGAATAGTCCTTTCGTGCATATGAACTACTCAGAGGGCTGAAAAAGTTATTTTTGACTGGTCCTCACACTTTTGACCAGTCCTCGAACTTATGACTGTCCTCACATTTACGTTTTTTGCCCTATCTTATCACCATGGTGAAGAGAAGCAGTTGTGAAATGAGTGACATGGTTGTTAAGAATGCTGCAAGGGCATAAATGTGAGGATGGTCATAAGTGTGAGGACCTGTCAAAAATGACTTTTTTCAACCCTCTGAATAGTCCTATACACATAGCCATGGACACCTGGTCACATGACCAGCTAGCCATGCCCACCCAGTCACATGACCCCCCCAAGCCACACCCATAAAATAAGCCACGCCCACAGAACCGGTAGTAAAAAAATTTAGAACCCACCCCTGCTATAGAACTGTTAATTCTGGTAATGGGGAGAAAAGTGAGTCTTAAGGCATTGCTAAATTCAGGGTCCATGAGAAACCTAATAAGCCCAACTCTGGTCAGGGAACTGGGCATTCAACTATGGCCACTAAAAACCCCAGTCTCATTCTGCCAACTCCATGGGTCTATTGCAGCCCCTTCCTCCCACCAACATACCAGCATCCCTGTAGAAATATCTGGGACCTGATAAAAAGTTCCTTTCATCACTTAATAGTTTCCTTCACATCAGAGAATCTTTTTACATAGGCAGTTTATAAATGGCTTTTACAGTTAAATATTTTATTTAATTTTTCTGTTGATAAGCCTGCAAACTGGAAAATAGCATGCTTACTTTCTAAGACTGAATAGAAAAAAACAACAGATAACTTATCTGACATAATTTGCTGCGGCTGGAGCCATCCTGATGGACCTGCCTGAAGTTTCCCACTCCCTACACCCCTTGTCTATTAACCTGCGTAGTGTAAAGCTCTGGAGCACCCTTGCCCTACTACCATCAATGGATTTATGTGATTTACTGGAACCATATGGCATACACATCATATTTGTACAAATGAAAATAATGCTGTCTGTGGGAAGAGAAGGATGTTCAGAACTGGTCCTGGAGCTGCTTATGGAGGGATGCAGAAGTATCCTTTCCCCCTTCCCAGCTTTGCCCCTGCTGGTGCTATCTGAGATCCTTGGACTCTGAGTTCCCATTAACTATTAATAACTCCAGGATGCCTGTGTGAGCGAAGTCTCCAAGAGTCAAATGCAAAGCACTCCCCATCAGCACTTTGTGCTGTGCAGACCAGTAGCAGGGTGTGCGGGCCCAGGAGGGTCACCGGTTACCAAGCCTCCAGCAGAATTCGCCAAACAAGGGTGCCCAGCGACACCAATCCCTGCTCTTGCTACCGGAGGCTCCACCAAGCGGCCTGTGGATGTGTGCCTAAGGTGAGTTCTCTCTGTGGTTATAAGCCCGTTAAGATAACTAGAAAGACAAAAGAACAAAATGTCTAAAATTGGCATTATCTCGCATTGTTTGCAACCAGTTGCCTTTTGGGATTGAGGATTAACATGACAAGCCTTGTGATAAAAGCAAGGGTGCCAAAAGAAGCACTTGTATGGACTGACTTTTGCTGAAATCCTCTTTCCTCTCTCTGAGTACTAAATGTTGGCTTCCTTTGGAGTGACCTCTGTCAACTCAATCCAGCAGAAGGCCTTTCTTCTAAAGGCCACAGGAAAAATACTCGCTTAGAATTCCTGAATGCTATAAGAATCCACTGAAATCCCTTTATGGTTGAAGCGATCCATTCAACATTTTCACTGACTGCCCTTAGAAGCTTTAGCATTCTGAATTAGCCGTTTGGAGCATTTTGGATGGCAGCCCAGCTTTCTCTGTCACTTTCTTGGCCTTGGTGAATGTCAAAAGAGATTGGATCTTCTTCTTGGATGTGTTTCAGTATTTCCTCCTCCCAGGCTCTCCTGCTTGCTAAATTATTTCACTAATAGAGCAGAAATTCCCTGCCATTCCCCATGTGATCAGCTGGAATGACTGCTGCCTTGTCCATGCAAAAAGAAAACTTCCCAGTTTTATTCTCTCTACTGCTGCTCCCGATTTTGTAACTGCATGAGGCAGGTTGGCACGCCAAAAAGATGACACAGATTCAACACTTCTAATGGAAAACTAATCTAAATTGGTAACGAAACCCCACCCAGAAGTCATTTTACTGAAGGACAGAGACCTCCTATGCATTGAGTAAGGTGTCCGTCACAAAAGTCATCGTTCACACCTCATGTAAAAAAATTAAATACTATTTAAATAGATTAACTTTGAGCAGAGCATAATACTCTGACCAGAATGGAGGAATGTGAATCAGGAATTATTGTGTGAACTTTTAAGAGAGGGAGGGAGGGAGAGGACGGGGGATATTTGAAAGGGGTATACTTCATAAATCCTCTCTATTTATGCCTGGAATTCTAATTGGATCCCGGAGAAGAGATGGCAGAACCAACGGAATCTAGGTGTCCACTCCAGTTTTTCCTCCTACTTTAAATAGAAGGAGGAATCAGCTCAATGGATGTCTGAGCTCTATAATTATACCATTGGCCAGAGAAGTCCTCTTTATTTCACTATGACTCAAATTTTGGTATCCAAATGCCCAATCTCTTATGCACAATCTCTCCTTGTTATAAAATTGGAAGCTTCAATACTTGTTTCATTTTAAACACACTCACAGCTTCTGAATTATTTTGAGTTAGCAAATCAAAACAAATAAAATTGATTGTGAATTTGTTTTTTCAAGCATGAACAATTCTTCCAGGATACAGAAAAAAGAGCTACCTGTTTCCTCTGTTCCAAGGCAATTGGGTGCATAAGAAATATAGATATTTTTATTTTTAAGGATTTTGTCATTAAATTTTTCCATGCTAGTATTTAACCTACTGATGTAAATAATCTGTCCTTGAATTTTTTTTTAATTCTTACAATCTTTTTTTGAGAAGGAAAAAGGTTTCCTTCCTTTCCTTTGAAAGGTTCATCTCAAGACTATATTAAAGATATAAATGTTCAACAAATTGCATCTCTTCATTTATTATAATATCTCATAATTTCTGTCTAGTAAAAACATATATCTACTGTATATATCTGTGATTTAACTATCATCCTATAGATAAAATACTGTATGTTGAGCCAAGAAAATGCATTGGATAATAGAACACACCATTATATAGTGGTGAGATTATGGAAGAAATATAATGAATGTTCAGCCTGCTTCTATCAAATTTCATAGTATTTTTTTGAATCTCCAATGAAAGTGTATCTAGATAGCCATATAGGGAACAGAGCCAATATGCCTTTAAAAGCGTAGATGCTGTTGACATACAGAAATGTCAGAGAGATGGTTTGGATGCTAAATATAATTTGTTAGGTAAGAAAGAGAAGTTGGGATCTCCATGTTTAATTTTTTCTAAAATATCATATAGCCTACATTGGAAAGACAATCAGGCAGAGATATGGTTGTCAATGTTTATGGATGAAAAACAAGGGTTGTTGTTTTTTATTTAAAAAGCATACATAACAATAATACATTATATGAAGGTGAAAATGAATGTTAGTACTATATTTTATATATGGCAAAATTATTAGTGAAATAATGACGGAAAAAGAACTACTGCAGAGAAAACTGAAATAAAATGGTTGAAAATATAAAAAGCTATTGAAAGCCCCATTACAAAAGACTACTTCATTTTTCATTGTTAAGCAGTTGCTTGAAAACATAAACAAACCTAGAGTCTCAAATATAATTTGGACTGAGGGACATTAAAATCCCTTCTTAATAAAGCAAATTGGGATAGCCTCCATGCTTCAGTTAGTCTATTTATTTATTTATTTATTTATTTATTTATTTATTTATTTATTTATTTATTTATTTATTTATTTTTGTTTTTATAATAATAAACACAACAAACATTCACGGTACTCCTTCCTCCAGCCATGGTGGCACAGTGGTTAGAGTGCAGTACTGCAGGCTACTTCAGCTGACTGCTAGTTGCAGTTTGGCAGTTCAAATCTCATTGGCTCAAGGTTGACTCAGCCTTCCATCCTCCAAGAGGGTAAAATGAGGATCCAGATTGTCAGAGGCAATAGGCTGATTTTGTAAACCACTTAGAGAGGGCTATAAAAGCACTATGAAGCGGTATATAAGTCTAAGTGTTATTACTATTCTATTTTCCACATAACAACCACCCTGTGAAATGAGTTGGACTGAGAGAAAGGGTGAACTTGGGCCACCCAGCCAGCTCCTATGCCTTAGACAGGACTAGAACTCACACACTCCTGGTTTTTAACCTGATACCTTAACCACTAGATCAAACTGGCTCAATGAATTTAATGAAAATTTAATGAAAAGAAAATAGCCCAACCTGATATAGTCTTGAACCACTGTACATAATATGCAAGCAATAAATAAAAGAACCATAAATTTAATTCATTGAACTTTCATGAAGTTCAATTCATGAAATGTTAATATTTTAGTAAGTGGCTATGATTCTATGCAGCAAACATTTCTGAAAAAAAATGAAACAACTGTGATTTTGTGTATTAAATTGGTATATTAAAATTACACTGTGAATGCATCTGTACATTCTCCCAAATGCATCAGATTTTTGCAGGCTAGGTGAAGGGCTTTTGAATATGTCAGATGTCTAGCATAGACTTCATTTCTATTTTTTTCTTATTAAATTGTTTAAATAGTCTTTCTCATCTACATGCACAAAACTCAAGAGAATTGACACATAAAGCCCAGAGATGACATTCTACCCAAGTCCTTTAAAATAAAATGCTTTGAAAAGACATGTGTATCAGATGGTTTTTCTATTTTGCTTCCTGTGTTCTTACTAAATTGTCTTCTTTTCCCCCCCTCTATATTAAAATATAAAAATTAATAAATACTATTCCATGTAAAGTTCAATCCATTTTTGCAACCCATCATCTGTATAATCCAGATTAATTTTATATTATTTCTATTATGGAGTTCTGAAGCACTAATAAACTGTCTCCTCAGCTAAGTAATCACTCCCCAGATAATAGAATCAGAAGGCTGCCAGGAACCTTTTCTGTTGAAGATTCATACATGACAAGCATTTTTACCCTATTAGCCATTTAGAACAATAGAGGAAGTCAAATGTAGCAAAGTAGGCCTAGGCTGTATTAATAGAGTGATAGAAACAAAATCATGTGAAATGTTAATACCACTTTATAATGTAAGGCCATACTTTGAATATTGTATCCAGTTTTGGTTGCCATGATATAAAAAAGATGTTGACGTTCTAGAATGAGTGCAGAGAAGAGCAACAGAGATGATTAGGGGCCTAGAGGATAAAACATATGAAGAACGGTTGCAGGAACTGGGTATGTCTAGTTTAATGAAAAGAAGGACTAGGGATGGCATGATAGCAGTCTTCCAATAGCTAAGGGGCTGCCACAAAGAAAAGGAGGTCAACTTATTCCCCAAAATATCTGAAGGTAGAACAAAAGGCAATGGATGGAAACTAATCAAGAAAAGAACCAACCTAGAACTAAGGAGAAACATCCTGACAGTTAGAATAATTAATCAGTGGAACAACTTGCCTCCAAAAGTTATGGGTGCTCCAACACTGGAGATTTTTAAGAAGAGATTGGACAACTATTTGTCTGAAATGGTATATAGAGCAGGGGTGTCAAACTCAAGGCCTGTTGGCCGGATCTGGCCCATAGGGTGCTCAAATCTGGCCCGCAGGTATGGCATGGAAATAGCAAAGGACTGGCCTCTAGCAGCCAAAATGGAGTGGGGGTTGCATGCGCCCCCCTGCACCCCATTTTTGGCTTCAACAGCCTCCCGCACCCCATTTTGGCCGGCAAAGTGCTGCAGGAGGCGTCTGTCCCATCTCCCTCCCCCCGAGCCGGCCCACAGAGGACAACTACAATGCTGATCCGGCCCTTGAAGAAATTCAGTTTGGACGTTCCTGCTTGAACAGGTGTTTGGACTGGATGACCCTGAGGGTCCCTTACAAATCTGTTATTCTATTCTTCTAACTTTGGGTCAATCACTAGGACACCTGACACAGGAGTAGACCTTCAACTATATGGTTGCAGTTTCTATTTTGAATTTCTGGGACTCTCTGGAAAGGAGGTGTGGGTATTGTATTTCATTCTTTATCTCCCCTTCTTGGAAACTACCTAATATTCCTCTAATTGGCTAGAATCTAGACCATTGTTTTTCAAACTTGGCAACTTTGAGATGTGTGGACGTCAAGTCCCAGAATTTCCCAGCCAGCACTGTCAAATGGGGGATTTGGGGAGTTGAAGTCTAAACATTTTGAAGTTGCTAAATTTGAAAATACCAGGTTAAATTGTACTCTCAAGGCTGTCATCATTTTTAGCACCTTCTTGTTGTTTACATAATCCTTCCTTTGCTCCTAATAGTCTACAAGGCCTTTCTTTAACTCACTAATAAATAATCCTTCTTTTTTTGGTCAAGTCTCCAGAAATCATTTTGTAAATTGTAAATTGCTGTATTATTTCCATTTTTCTTGGCACACATATTTTAATTGCACAAAGCTACTCCCACCATTTTGGATACCAAGTCTTGCTCATGGCTCAGAAATCCAACAAAAGCATCCCAGATCAATGGATGTCCAGTCTCTGCTTGAAAGCCTCACATGCAAGGGAGCCCAGCTCTTCCTTGAGTAAAGTCCAACTGTTTTTCTAACTTTCAGTTGGAACCTGCCTTCATATAATTGAAATTATTATTCTCTGTCCTGGAATGGTATTTCCAGGAGATCTGTTCATTCCAGGGGCCAAAAGCAACATTACATTTCTAGCTACTGGAGAAGCCCCCTATTAATTAACTGCAATCAAATTGGACTACTTTAAGTAGAAGAGTTTCCCAGAAAATTTCACCAGTTTGAATAGTACAAATCATTAAAAACAAGTATAGAAATACAGTCAGAGAACTACCAAACTCAAGGGTAGTTATTAACCAACAACATACTGGAATATTTATATTGGCTATTACATAAAAACTCAAAGATTTAAGCAGAATAGTATACCATAGTAGTCTAAATAATTTTGACTGCATGGAGTGCAGGTTATTGGGCAACAGGTTATTGCATTATCTGCAAGCAGGAAGAGAACAGTGCCTTTTAGGTTTTTGCCATACTTAGATAAATTTATACATCCTTATGCCAAGATAAATAAAAAGGTCAGTAGTGAAATATGTTCTTTGTTGGCTCCTCAACTTAATTGTGCTGATGGCAGCATATCATGTTTAATCAAGGTAAAAGCTCATCCACAGTTTGGGCTAAGAGGTTGGCAAATAGGGAGCTTCTGAGAAAGATTCTTGGGGTAAACCAATGAGGTAAAATACTTAGTAGGAGCTTAGATCTTTGTGGACCCTTAAGTAAAAAATCCACATGGGATGTCTCCAAACCGACCAAACATAGATATTAAGAAAAGAAGCCACAGATTCATAACTCTAAATGCATTCCCTTTTAACCTTGATGAATGGCAAGAAAGTCAATAAGCTGGTGGCTCAGCTGGCAATGCTGTATGCATGCTTCAGTTAACATCAAGCTGGCCTTGACTGCTTCTTCCAAGCTGGTCATAATTTTGAAACACTCTTTTCCCTTCCTCTCCATTCCTATTATGAAAATGAAGAAAGGGATAAGAAATTCTATATAATGTTCCATGAGTGGACTTTTAGTTGGTGGAGAATACATCAGGGTTATCTTCTTCAAATATTTGAAGAGTTGTGGAAGTGTTATACTACATATCACATTTTCTCTCCTTGAGTCTGAACAAACTCACTTCCCTCAATCTCACTTTATATCTGCCAGTCCCTGAACATCTTTCTATGCAATACTATGGTGTCATTTTAGGGAACTTTTCCTGTACCATTATATGTTTATTATTCTTTCTTCAGGTGCATTTCCGCTAAACAAACTTGTAACATCATCCTTGATCAACAAACTCTTGAAAAGGGTCAAGAGATCTCCAGGTAAGTTTACTTACTTGTATCAGTTATTGTATCAGTGGAATCCTATAACCTAGTCTTAACACCATGGAATCTATAAGGCCAGAAACCATTAAAAGTAATAAAAATGTTTGAGTCAATGCAAATAAACATTTTCCTTATTTTTCCCCACAGCCCTTTATTTTTAATATTTACTTTGGAACAGTTCCTCTGTTCACTTATTGAAGTTAACAAGATAATTTATACCCCCATTCTTTCATTCATTCTCCATTATTTGTATAGATGATGGCCATTTCCCATTTCTTTCCGCAGTGACCCTATTCCTTCTTTAATATAATTATTCTATCAGTTTTTAAAAAGATTTATATGGCCACATGTCTTAGATGACAGTTCTGGGCTCTCTGTCAAATAGTCCCTAAGATGTCTGAAATCTTCCTTCAGTGAGTGACCTCTGGTTGCATTCATTGAAGCCATTGCAAGAGAGGCTCTCGGCAATGATAAGGGATGAAGCAGTCAGCCTTCCTCACTTCCACTCCATCCCTTCCCAAATTGTTTCCCCATGTTAGTCCTGGGTGAGGACAAGGAAAGTCACCCTGGCTACTCAAAGTAGTCCTTGTGTCCCTTGTGAGGCCACTAGGGAGTTTCCAAGGCCTTACAGCCAAAGGGAAGGAGGAAGCACCATGCCAGAAGCCAAGCACTGACAGGACTCCCTATCAATGGAACAACTAAACACTCCCAGCCACCTAGAGATCATGTGTCTCAAATTGCAAAAACAGGTTTTTTCCAATTTTGATTTTTTTTTAGCAGCTCAATAAGGGATAAGAAGGCATGGCACTACTTTGGACGCAGGGCCTCTCCGGAAGCAGGGCCAAACCCCATGTGAAAATGATATCCTGCTAAAACTAATCAAGATAAACAGCATAAAACAAATTTCCACACTAATACACAATATTTCTACCCCTTCCAGCATCAAAAGTTTAGGGAACTGAAAGTTACCAGGGTTCTATAATGGTTCCATCAAGTAATCTAGCTAACTTGTTGCCAGGATGTTCCAGTTCAAAACCGATGAGTCTACATTGTGTTTTGGCCACTATGTCTCAGGAAAACTCAGAGCCTGCCCCCACACAATATTTAGGAATCTAAGATATTCACAGTTCCAATGGAAACCAAACAAGGTAACAGGTAACAGTAACAGAATTGGAAGGGACCTTGGAGGTCATCTAGTCCAACCCCCTGCTCACGCAGGAGACCTGTACTAGGGATTTGAACTGCCGAACTGCCAGCCTTTCTGATTGACAAGCTCAGTGTCTTAGCCAGGCTTAACAGAAGAGAAGATAAAGAGTTCAGATAGGTTAACACTGCAGCAGAGTCATCTGTGGAAGAATTAACAGTGTGGTAATGGTAATGGCGCAACCCAGCCATCAAATCCCCACTCTCAATAAGGAGCATTGCATAAAAAGTGGCCAGGATCTGGTTACCCAATTATGCCAGCCATTTTGACACTGTTAACCTGCCCCCACCTCTCAGCCCTGGTAGATGTCCCTGCACTGCAGCAGATCATTATGGTAATGTAAGCAGGGCCAACTTATTCTAGGTACCTTGATCTTAATAACAAAGCTGAAAAGAAGCCCCAGAAAATGACTGCATTAGAAATCCAAGCAAGGTTGTCTTCTCACAGTTTGGAGATTGGATAAGCATGCCTACCATCTGCTGGAATCCTGCATATTTTGATAAACCTGAACTCACCATGACCTGCTAGGTCCTCTCTAATCTGTAGATGAGACAGACAGTTCAAACAGTGGAGCTTGTCTTCTTTCTGCACTGGAAGACCACTTTGAGAACCTAAATAAGCAAGGTCTTATTTCCAATAGATCAGGTTTTGCAGAACAGCAATGGAACTACTTCTATGGCATCTTACCCTTCTACCTTATACCAGTATGTTCTGGCAGACTGGAAATTCTAATCTTTGCCTGAGTATGATGAGTTTCTGTTCTACCTCTAAATTGTCCATGTAGAATTTTATGTATTTGAACCGTAGTCTGGAATGTGACTAGCTCACCTATCAATTCTATCACAAATGCCTTTAATAATACTTGGATTACTTAAATTACTACTTCATACTTTTGGGCCAGTATGTGACAATTACCATTCCTCACTGCTTTTCCTATTGGCAAATTAGGATGCTTTGAGATTATGTTTTCATATAGCACTAGTACAGTAGGTAGTGGGTTTTTGTTTGCTACCAGTTTACTTGTGGATGCGGCCGCACTTTTTTGCGTCTGCACATGCGCAGAGATGTCTGGGCGGGTGGGTGGAGCCTCCCGCTGCTGCCGCTACCGGTTCACCCAATCCGGGGCGAACTGGTAGCAACCCACCACTGCACCAGTAGTAGAAGAGGCCTGGTAGTGCAGTAGTTGAAGTGCAGTATTACAGGCTAAACATTGCTCACAGTCTGGAGTTCGTTCCTAAGGGACTCAAGGTTGACTCAGCCTTCCATCCTCCTGAGGTCAGTAAAATGAGGACCCAGACTGTTGGGTGCAAAAAGCTAACACTGTAAACCTCTTAGAGACTCCAGTGGAGTGCAGTAGGGCAGTATATAAGCCTAAATGCTATTTCTAGTGCTCTTCAATGTCATAGAAGGTTACAGGAAACTATGATCCAGGAAGCAAATACGACTTTCAGTTCTGGCTCATTCATTCTGTTTTGCTACATGGGCTAAACTCATTATGCTAAATACTATATAGGAGTTGGAATTGGGAGCTTGATTAAGTACTTCCTAGCCCTTCCACTCTAAATGATTGTGGTGAACTTTTTTCTTCAAACAAACAACACTTTTAGAAAGTTTTGCACCTATATAATAAAGGTGCATTGGGCATCTGAACAATCACCTCCAAAAGTAAAGGTAACAGAGCGTGTACTATTATTTCACTCAGGAAATAACTACTATCACTATCAAGATTTGGTTTTTTATGATTTTTTTTATGATAAAACTCTACTGGGTCAGACAAAGTCTTATCTAATACAACAATCTCACTCAATAATAGCAAAAGATGCCTCTAAGCCCAAAAGTCTCCCATATTCCTATCAAAGCAACTTATACTGAGAAGCAACTTATACTTATATTCTTTGACCTTTGAGCATGAGCACTAGACTCTTTGTGGTCATTCTTTTGTGTATCATAGTGCGATAAAAACTTTGCTATAGCTTTATAGAAAATGTTGATTAACTAAATATGATAAATCAATTAAGGATACAAATTTATTATAACAGGCTAAGTAGCAGAAAGACAAACATTGATACAATAACGTCACAGTATAATTTCATTATAGTAAGACAATAACAGATAAAAGAGAGAAAATAAATTTGCAGAGTGGCAATTAATTTCATTATTAAGGGTACAGGAAACAATCTGCCAAGTAGACTAATGTGAGAGTATTCAATTTAACCTTAATTTGAAATGACAGTAATAAAGGCAGGAGAACTTTACCAAACTCCAAATTGATTCAATCCAAGGTTCTATTCAAACCAAGATTTCCTTCCAATTCTGTTATTCAGGAGCTGAGTTATACAATACCAATGTTAGATTTGGAACTAGCTAATTCTGCCAGCATGGGAAGATGTTGCAATAAGTACATTGCCTTTAAATCATCTAGTACAATCATAATCCTGGAAGGGACCTTTGAGGTCATCTAATTTAACAGCCTCCTCACTGACAGATGTCCATCCAGTCTGAATTAAAATTTCAATTGAAGGAAAACTTTCCTTTTCATGTGGCAGCCTGAAGAGTTGGGTTTAAAGACTACTCATCGTGCTGGTGGCCCTTTTCTCAAACTGCTCCAATTTGTCATTATCTTATTGAATTCGAATGCCCAAAATTGGCTACAATATTCCAAACTGGGTCTAATCAGGGAAGAATGATTTTGCTCTTTGGTATGCTGGGCAATTTTGGTGATGGGTTTGCCTGAGGAGTTCTGTATGCACTTTTATGTCCTTTTGTTTGGAGACATAAAGGTGACTGTCACCTTTTCTATAGATATGTGGAATTTAAAATTGTTCCATCCTGAAACAGCATTAGTTCTGCATCGGCATCTTACAAGAATCAGATTCATTCCACTATTCCATTCTCACACAGAAAACCCCTCGAACAGCATGCCTCTTGCAGGAACCCCAGCTCCCAAAAAGAAGAGAAAACCTACTAAACTCATTTTAGAATTAACCCAAGAAGGTAAGAGATATCCCATGAGCACACATTCCTTTTCCAATAATTCTTCCCTAGTATCTAGAAAATGATTTACAAAAAAACATAGAGGTTATTCTCCCAGACAGAGAAAACACTTTGTCATAATATGTAGAACTACAGTTTTTGATAAATCAAAGAGATGGAGAAGGAAATTATGGTAAAATTATGGTGATAGCCAAAGAGCATCATACTGTAATTTGTTTCCAAAAAGTTACCACAGAGGTTGAAAGCCAAAGGAAAATACAGGTATTTCTCATGGATGTAAAAATAAAAACTCCCTTAACAGTATGTGGATTGGAGAGGCTATCCAGTATCTTGCTAAAATGTAAGATTGGACACTTGCTCTTGATGATAATCTCAAATTTTGATTCATTCAAAAGTGATCACATCACACACTTAATATCAGTAGGAATTGTTTCCTCTTTCAAAGAATTATTACATTACCTTACATTAAGTCCATCAGATTTCTGCCACTGGGATTTGTAGGGGACCATCATATTTTATAGATCTAGACCTTCCGCCCAATAATTTCAGTTCAGATTCATACAATGTATCCCAGGTGCTAAGTAAAATGTTCATTTCTTCAGTTTTGAAAAATTGAAAAACGCGTGTCAGATTCTTAAAAACATGGGTGGTTCAGCTATCATAGGTGGGAACAATTCTATAAAATAAACTGAAAAGAATGCTTTATAAGCTCTGCTATCTGATTGTGCACACTTGGATTGCATAGGCCCGTGATTGCGAACCTATGGCACGGGTGCCACAGGTGGCACGCGGCGCCATATCTGTGGGCACGTGAGTGTTGCCCTAGCTCAGCTCCAGCACGCATGTGCGCATCAGCCAGCTAATTTTTGGGCCTTCCGGGCCCACTGGAAGTCGGGAAATGGGCCATTACTGGCCTCTGGAGGGCCTCTGGGGGAGTGGGGAAGGCTGTTTTCCCCCTCCCCAGGCTCCAAGGAACCCTCTGGAGTCTGGGGAGGGCAAAAAACAGGCAAAAAGGTGAATGGGCCCACCATTAACCTTTTTGCCATCATGTGCCAAAAGCGGGGGTAGCGGGGGGGTCGCATGCATATGCGTGGAGATGCGGGGTGTGGGGGGGCATTGAATTATGGGTGTGGGCACACGCGGACACAACTTCCCCATGCTCCCCATGCTTTTGGCATGCAATGGCAAAAAGGTTAGCCATCACTGGCATAGGCTGTTTGTTGCCTGAAAAGTTGCACATAACACTGTCTTAACTCAGGAAGCGGTTTTCCATTAACATCACTGAAGATTGCTTCAGGCATTTTGATTATTAATATTATGTCACCTGCTTTTGTATCATCAAGTCAATTGTTATATTTCATTCAGTTCTATAGAAAGCTAAGGAGTCAGTAAAACTATATTTGGTTGAGGACACAGAGAAGAAATGTTGTAGATGTCCATAATTTTCAATCATAATAATTAAAATTCAGACTTATGTAGGATCAGCAGTTGAAGCTGCAAGAATGTCTCCCATTCTCCCAGAGATTCAGGAGTTTATAGCTTTTTTCATCTTCGGGTAGGTTAAAACAAGGCAGTCTCAGTTGTGAATGTTAAAATCTCTCAGTCACCAATCTCAGGAGTTTTCAATTTCCTATCTTAGACCATTTGATTAATTTAATTAGGAGTTGTTCTGATGGAAGGAAGGCACAGATCTCCTATCTCCTGTCCCAGGCAGAGTGCTGAACAGGATAACAAATCAGAGATGCAATTCCTAAGTGCTCTCACTCCTTAAACTACGTGTTATTCCTAATAACTTGGCTTATTAGGAAGATGTTCATATGTCCCCTTCATCCCACTAGGTTTCAGTGAGGTCAATCAGGTTGACCTGGTTTTTCAGGGAAAATTAGAAATAGAGATCAAGGAGGAGAAATGGAAGATTACAGCCAAGCCATCAGACGTACTGAGGCTAAGGTTAAATGAAATCTTGGACAGAAAATATAGAGCTCAGGGGAGAAATTTATATCCCTGAGAGTTGGGATAGTCACATATTAGAATTTCTAGTATAGATTTGCCCAATTTTATTTGGACTACAGTGAAAAATCACACAAAAAGCTACTAAAAAAACTTCAGTGTAGCCTCATTTGCAAGGGTGTTTCAGACATCAGTTCTGAAAAATTCTTACTGAAATTAGTTTTATTGATATTTTGTTTGCCTTTAATACTATAATTTGGGTACAGTGGTTTTCAAACCATGATGTTAAACTAGTGTACTGAGATCACCCATTTCCCAAAAGAATTCCTTAATATCTAGAATAATATTACTTTTCCAATTTTTCAATATACAGTATTTATTTTGACTGCCCACCTCATTTCCCAGGCTCAATAAAACGTAACTGCTGATAAGCAGTCAGATCCCGAAGCTTTGATATATAATTCAATATCACATTAACAACTTTAACATTTAAAGGTTATCCCATAAATCTATTTACACAGTATACATTAACACAATTCCCAAAAGATATCAGATGATCACATGACCATATCATATAGCTCAATGAACTCTCAATTTTTTTTTACATCTCTAGCACAAAAACTTGACGTCCATTCTTTCAAATACATTCTTTGGGGGTCCAATGTACCGTAAATATAAGTTTTTAACAAATCCACTTTAATGTCAAATCTATTTATCCATTTATAAATATTTTTAAAGACACAAATGTATTTATAGGGCATTATTGGAAATTCCAGTTCTTTAGTCCCTTTTTGGAATATCCTAGGAATTTCTATTAAAAATATTTAATGGCTGAGGAATTGCAACACAGGTTAAGTTTTGCTGCTTCTATAATAGGCTTCTTTTTGTATTCCTTCAGTCATGCCGCAAGAAGGGTCCAAACTGAACCTCGGGAAGAAGATCAGCATTCCCAGGGATGTGATGTTAGAAGAACTCTCTCTCCTTACCAACAGGGGATCCAAGATGTTTAAACTTCGACAGTTGAGAGTAGAGAAATTCATATATGAAAATAACCCTGATGCCTTCACCAGCGATTCTGTGGTAAGTACAAGCTGGTACAGGAATGGACGATCTGGTAAATTTATATAGTCAGGCTGGATCTAGGTAATACATATGCAAATGTAAAGAGAATTTCCATGTGTAATACACTCTTAACTTCTTTTCCATACCATAAAATCCCTAAAAGGGAAAAGTTGGAATAGCTGCATAAAACCTTTTGACTGGTAGCTCTAAGACCTGTTCTTTTGAAAGCACCTAGAATTGCATTTGGGGGAAAAAATAGTAAATTTGTGTGCATCAGAAAAGGAAAGCATGTTTCTATATTTTCTATCCTTCCATTTTATTCTGTAGTTCTGATACATTATCAATGGAGTACAAAAACTGCTTTTGTTTTTGTTTAGTTTTTCATTCATGGATCTTCCTCATTAGGCGGGGACAAAACATTGTTCAGTTCAGCAGAAACAATTTCATACTTTTTAAAGATTTGGCAGGACAGGAAACATTTCTGCAAACTGCAGTCAGTTCAGAGATGCAAGCAGGGATGGGATTCAGCCAGTTTGAAATGGTTCGGGCAAACCGGATGTTAATTTTAATCTGATTCACCAAACCAGTTGTTCCAAGTACTGACTGACCCCACCCACCCTGACCCTTCCCTCCCAGGAGTCTCTATGCAGCCCGTTTTGGATGCGAGGTAAGTGCAGGGATCGGGCAGAGGCTCTGGGAGGGTGAAAAACAGGCCCATTTCTGGCCTCCAGAGGGCCTCCGGTGCCCAGGGGAGGTGGTTTTCCGCTCCTGGAAGCTCCAGGAAAGCCTCTGGAGCCTCTGGAGGGCGAAAAATGGGCCCCCCAGAAGTCCAGAAATGGGCCTGTTTCCAGCCTCCAGTGCCCGGGATAGGACATTTTCACCCTCCTGGAGGCTCCAGGAAAGCCTCTGGAGTCTTGGGAGGGTGAAAACCCCCTCTTGGCCGTGGTGCAGGAGGCCATGTAGGTCATGCCCCCATGGCCATGCCCACCCAGCAACCGGGCATGAACCGCTTGTTAAATTTTCCAGTCCCACCCCTGAATGCAAGTCTTATCTGAATTAAAAATTAATTTTACAAAATAATTGTGTTCATGCAACATTTAATCAAGTGAGATAAAAATCTAGCAGACACATCCACGTAACTTGTTAAGCTTGGCCCCTGTGAACCTTAATTAGGGTTTTGTGACTAGCATGTTGTACAAACCAGACCTATTTGATTGATTTATAATGTAGTATTTCATGTGAACCTAAATAATTATTTCTCTCACAAACCCAGTTTAAACATGTGGTTGAATGCAGTTATTAAAAACTCATCAATATTAATGACACTTCTAAGCTGATGACATATTTTAACTTATTTGGCCTTGTGGAAGTAACCATAGGAATATGTAAGGAAGGCTGCCCTCCCTCCCTCCCTCCCTCCCTTCTTTCCTTCCTTCCTTCCTTCCTTCCTTCCTCCTTTCTTCCTTCCTTCATTAAGTGTTATACCTTATGATTCTTGATGAACATATATTTTCTGTTATGTACTCCGAGAGCATATGCACCAAGACAAATTCCTTGTGTGTCCAATCACACTTGGCCAATAAAAAATTCTATTCTATTCTATTCTATTCTATTCTATTCTATTCTATTCTATTCTATTCTATTCTATTCTATTCTTTCCTTCTCTTTCTTTCTTTCTTTACTTCCTTCCATCCATCCATCCATTACATATGCAGCTTTTTCCTAAAGTGTTCTCCCTTTATTGCACCCCCTCAGTGCAATGAAATGCAGTTATTTGTTTTTTGCTTTCTGACTTTCTGAATTAATCTTAAGAATAGTAAAGGAAAATGAAGGCTTTCAAAGGATAAGAAAAGATGATGTCTGACAAAGATGCCTAAAGCAAGAGAGTTCACAGTTCTGTGTTTCCTGTTTCTCTCTTTATTCAGGGAAAAGTTTGTTTAGAGAGCTATTATAAGGTAGGGCTCCCAATCTGGGCTGCAAAAAATCTGATGCCAGATGAAACTGCAGCAGAGAGTCAAGAGTTTTGTTTTTTTGCTTTTTTGTGGTCATCTGGGTTTTCACAGATAAGTTCTGGTAACCCTCTTATATAGGTTATTGACTGAATGGAATATTATTAAATGCAGATTCATTTTCCTGCATTCCTGCTCATTTGAGTAGCCTTTCAGTTGAGTAGCCACTCTGCAACAGATGGTGAACCTTAAATGGGGTATGAACCTCTGGTATTTTACCCAGTGAAGCAGGAAAAGTCCCATTACCATTACCGGTTCTGTGAGTGTGACTTGGTGGGCATGGCATGGGAAGGGTACTGTAAAATCTCCATTCCACCCCACTCCAGGAGAAGGTTACTGCAAAATCCCCATTTCCTCCCGATTAGCTGGGTCTCAGGAGGCAGAGAATAGATGCGGGTGGGGCCAGTCAGAATTTTTACTACTGGTTCTCCGAACTACTCAAAATTTCCGCTACCGGTTCTCCAGAACTGGTCAGAACCTGCTGAAACCCACCTTTGTTTGTTTGTTTGTTTGTTTGTTTATTGATTGATTGATTGATTGATTGGTTGGTTCAATTTATATGCCACCCTTCTCCGGAGGCTCAGGGCGGCTTACAATGTGTTAAGCAATAGCCTTCATACTTTTGTATATTTTATAAAGGATGGAAGGCTGAGTCACCCTTGAGCCTGGTGGGATTTGAACTTGCAGTAATTGCAGGCAGCTGAATGTTAATAACAGTTAATAACACTGCTTTAGTCTGCTGAACTACCAGAGCTCTTGAATAGTCACTAAATGGACTGTTGTACGTTGAGGATTACTTGTACAGTACTACCTAGTAGCAAGTGTAGGCCTAGCAATATTTTCCATGTATGTGCTTATGCCCATGGAGGACCCAAATTACACACGCACCAAAAGAAGACTAAATGAATTACTGGAAGAAAATGCAAAGGGTTTGGAGGCAACTCTAGCCACTCTGAGACTCAACCTACAAGACAAGAAACTCCAACCTAAGCAAGAACGGTTGCAGGAATTGTCTAGTCTAGTGAAAAGAAGGACTGTGGTGACATGATAGCAGTGTTCCAATATTTAAGTAGCTGCTACAAAGAAGAGGTGAGGTCAACCTATTTTTCAAAGCACCAGAAGGCAAGACAAGAATCAATGGATGGAAACTAATCAAGGAGAAAAGCAACTTAGAACTAAGGAGAAATTTCATGACAGTAAGAACAGTAAACCAGTGGAATGGCTCACCTTCAGAAGTTGTGGTGTTCCATCACTGAAAGCTTTTAAAAAGAGACTGGACAGCCATATGTCTGAAATGGTATAGGGTCTCATGCTTGGATTAAAAGGCCTGCAACGCCCCTTCCAATTCTGTTATTCTACTATTATGTTAATTCTGAGCTCACCAATGTGAATCATTCCAAGATTGCAGCAAAATATATATAAAAACTCTAACTCTGCTGCTTTTCAGGTTTTTCCAGTCCAGATCTTAGGAAGTACTGCAGATCGAAGTCATATTTATGCTGAATTTTAATGGAAAGCAAAAAGAATTTTGAAATATGTGCAATTTATTAACTTTTTATCCTTATTCATAAAATATGTATTTTTGGACTGCTTGATTGCTGAATTATTCTGGGTAGCTTTCAAATGAATGAATGCAAGAAACATGAGAAAATCAGAGAAGTACAATAGTTGCTTAAAGGACAAAATCCTTTCCCCCACATAACACACAGCATAAATGGACATCAAAACCATGTCTCCAGGCCAGATTTTCAAGGCATGATGGGGCAATCCAAATCTTGGAGGAGGTGGAAGTACTTTTCCCGATGACTTATTTATTTATCACATTTATATAGCTGCCCATCTCACAGAAAGTAACTCTGGGCAGCAGGCAACAATTATGCAACTACCCACTTCTTTATGGATTTTGGGGGGACTCAGGAAATATTGTCTCCCATTTATAACCCTCCATATTCTTTTTGACTATTTCTTTAATATTATTTTCTTTCCACAGAAAAAAAAGTATTTATTTGCCAAGTTCCTTTTCTTTAATCAAAATGAAATAGTAGCTTAAAAATAATAAACACAGAAAGAACTATTCAAAAATAATAATCTGAGCACACAATTCTCAGTGATTCCCCCACCCCCCCCCACCCCCCCCGTTGCAGGTACACATGTCCGCATTTGAAAACTTTAGCCCAAAAATTCTTGCCTAAACAACTTCCTAAATAGTAGCCATGAATTTATTTTGGTGGTGGTGGTGGGGCGGGGCGGAAGTTAGTGTGATGGGAGGGGAGCTTCAGCAATGGTTGCTCACTTCTCAGCCTTCTTCCACCATACCTTGCAGGGGGTGGGTGGCACTCTTAACATAGCATGGGCAAGAAACATTGGACATAACATATAGCTAGAAGAATGGGAAAGGGTATGGGAAACCAATTATAGCATGACAAAATCAGTAATGAATAAGGAGAATCAGTATAAAATGTGGTATAGATGATATCTGGCCCCTTCGAGGTTAGCAAAGATGTATCCAAATTTAAATCCAGCATGTTGGAAATGTAAACAAGCTCAGGGCACATTCTTTCATGTCTGGTGGCTTTGCCAAAAAATCAAGAAATACTGGAAGAAAATAAAAATTTGAATATCAGAAATAACAGCAGAAGAAATAGAATTAGAACCAGAGGTATGATTAAAGAAAATATTAGGTATGATTAAAGAAAATATTAGAAAAGAAATAAAATACTTAATATTACAAATAATTATGATGGCCAGATTGGCATTAGCACAATTTTGGAAAACAGATCGAGTGCCAACAGAGCAGCAAGTAATTCAAAAAATTTATACATGTGCAGAAATGGATAAATTAACACTGAAACTAAAAGACAAGGAAGACTCAAAATTTTTAAGGTATGGAATATATGGTATGAGTGGATAAACCAAAAGAAAAAAGGGTAAAGGTAAAATTTAGTAAGAAATTGAAAGCAACAAATAGGCACCATCATTAAGATAACAGAAGTAATAAGTCACTGTCTATATACATGTATAGAAAGATTTATACATATTTAGCTATCTTCATTATGATAAATTAATTTAAATCAAATCACAATTTAGTTTGTAGGTTGTGATTTTTATTGTCTTATGTAATTTTATGGTTGTGAATACTTTATACAGTTTTTATCTTCAATAAAGTTTGTTTTTTAAAATAAAAAAAAAGAAATTCCAAGAAAAAAACCTGTTGCATTCCATACACACTTGTTGCAATATAAAAGAAAGGAAAATCCTGGGGGGTGGGTGGGTGGGCGGGGACATACTTTCTCTACTGGCATATCTTGGGTAGGCAGCTTCTATCTGGAACCAAAGGATTTCTGGATATCTGGGTCCCAAGCCATTTACAATTGTGTAAGTTATTACTAGCACTTAAACTGCACCCAGCAACAAACTGGCAAGTAACACAGCTCCTATATTATGTGACAAGCCTGGGATTATCCTGTTAGTATATGGCAGCTGTGCTTGTGTACTGCTGAAATTTCTTGGTGGTCTTCACAGGCACCTCTGTTCAGGAGTGACAAGGGCATGATTGACTGTTGCCAGGGTCTCTTGTCTCAGGGACTCCTAGCACTAGTGCACCAAGCAAAGCTGGGCCAAGGCGCTCCTGTCCACCTGCTGCACCTGCAGAAGCTGTAAGTCCAGCAGAAACCCCAGATAAATGCCCTTTGGGGAGCACAATCCCATCAAGAACTGTTGTTGGGATTGTCTCACAATTGGCTGGTTTTGAATTAACAAAAACAAAAGTTCAGTCACTGCATCTTGTTTGGATCAAGTCTAATCATATTAGCCTCAAATCTAGATTCTGCCATTTCTCCCATTTGGTTTTAGGTAGAGAAGCAGAACTAGCTATCATCTGAATATTGATGATATTGTACCCCAAACCATCAATCAATCTCTCCTGGCAGGCATGAAATAGAATGGGAGAGAATCCAGCCTTGGGCCACCTGTATTGCTGTGCTCAAAGGCATGATCTCTCTTCCCTCTCCCAGGCTTACTGAATTGCATAGGAGTCATACCCACTGACAGCTAGAGAAAGATTATCAATATAAAGCATGCATTTAATTCTTGGAATTTTATTTTTTGAATTTACTCACTACAATATTATGAAATTATTGTATAAGGACACG
Source organism: Masticophis lateralis (assembly GCA_030761175.1). NCBI lineage: Eukaryota > Metazoa > Chordata > Lepidosauria > Squamata > Colubridae > Masticophis > Masticophis lateralis. Next base: position 98,706,378 of record JAUDYJ010000005.1, read on the forward strand.
AAACATATATAGAACTCTGCGCATGCGCCAAGATGGCAGCTCTCGCCTAATCTCCATCTGATGATGGGGCGGCTTTGGGTCGTTTGGAGGTCCACTGGGGCTGATTTAACTCCCTTCAGCCCCAGCATCAACTAGGGGAGCCTTTTCCCAGCTCAACGAGGTTTCTCTCACCCTCTGGATCATCGGAGCTGGGCATATATTGGCATGTGAAGGCACCATGGGAGGCTAACTCTAGCAGTTCCGTTAATGGCAGTTACATCAGTTCCTCCATTCTTAAAGCAACAGCAGTTGGAACGACAATGACAGCAGGCGGCGGCGACGAATGGCACCATGGCAGTCCCTGTCGAGCCCTAGACACCCTGGGGGCTCCAAATTGGTTTGGGGACTTGCTGGGAAACCTGAAGCTGAATGACTACCTCTTCAAGTTCAGGGAAACCTGAACCTGAATGACTGCCTCTTTGAGAGGCCTGAGCTAAGGCCAGTGACAGCTTGCAACATCATCAGAGGGAATCTAAAAACTATTAACCCTTGGAGTACCTTGAGTGCCCTGAATCACGCAAGGTGTTTAGACCCTTGCTGGAATTGGAAGACATCATTATAATTTAAAGTCTGGAGCCTGGCAATATATGCAAAGGACTATTCAATATGCTGAGAGTAGGAGAGACCAGAGGTTGACAAAAGACTATCTACCTGGTCATCTTGGAGGCCTCCTCCACCTTTCTCAATTCTCTGCCTCGGCTAGTCCCTAACCCAGCCACCTCCAGCTTATACATTACCACCTTGATTTTGACACTGACCTCGCTGCCTCCAGACTATACTTTAGACTATAGTTTCTTACCCACACTGAATTTATTACTCGACTGCCTCAAGACTCTTACATCTGACTATTGGACCAGACCCAAATGCTGTACTCATCTGACTTATTAGATGTATTTGGCGACCGAACTCTTGGCATTGCGAGACTCCCCCCTCTCGCAAATTTGGCCCTCCACATTATCGAGGGCGCACCTTGATGACGGATTTTGGAATCCCAAGAGGTGGCATGGTGCTAAGAGGGGATTAAGGGCTTTCTTATCTAATTTTCTAACCAAGATTTTAATGGCTTTTGAAAGGGGGGTGGGCATAAACAGGGTGGATCATGTGGATTTGGGGGGCAATCCACAGAGGGAGGGATTAGTAAATAATTTTCCAAAAGTGAAGCCAAAGTCAACACAAAATTACATCATAGGAAACTCGAAACTGGGAATAGGCAGACTTAATACTGGCATGGAAATGGGCTGTTCCATCAAGGTTTTGGTTGGGAGGGGCAGATATGGTGGGAGCAGGAGGCCACATCATGTCAGGGGGGTACGCACCTACTATCTTCAAGCGGTGGCGTGCTCCGACCTCCAAAGCTCTTCTCGTTCCTTGGGTCTCTGAGCCCGAGTCTTAGGCTGATGTTATGCAACGCCAGGTCTGTGGCTAACAAAGCCCCCCTCATTTGTGACCTAATTCAAGAGGGGAAAGCGGACCTGGCAGGTATTACAGAGACCTGGTTGGGCAATGAAGGGGGGGTCCCCCTCGTAGAAATGTGCCCACCAGGTTTCTGCGCATTCCATCAGCCAAGAACTCAAGGCAGGGGTGGAGGTGTGGCGGTCATTATAAAGGAAGGTCTTGACCCTAGGGAAGTCACTGTCCCTCAGACAACCGGATGTGAGTCCCTCCTTGTGAAGTGGGGTTATGGGTTACAGATGGGCCTGTTGATTGCGTACCTGGCTCCCTGCCACGTATCAGCAGCCCTGCCTGAGCTCCTCAACGTAATAGCCAAGGTGGCAGTTGAGACTCCTAAGCTACTGGTTATGGGAGATTTCAACCTGCCATCCATTGGTGAAACGTCTGAAGGGGCTCGGGAGTTTATGGCTTCCATGACGGCCATGGACCTGACCCAATTAGTTAATGGCCCTACTCACACGGGGGGGACACACTCTGGATTTGATCTTTATCTCTGACCAGTGGCTGAATGGTCTAGATATAGGGGATATAGTCATCGAACCCTTGTCATGGTCAGACCATTCTCTCCTTAGGCTTGACCTTCTGACCACTACAACCCACCGCAGGGAGGTGGATTCAATTAAATGGTTCCGCCCCAGGCGCCTGATGGATCCTGATAGGTTCCGGATGGAGCTTGGGCCATTTCCTGAGACCTTGGCTCATGACTCGGCTGAAGACCTAGTGGCGTCCTGGGATAGGATGGCCGCTGGTGCTTTAGACCGGGTCGTGCCTTTGCGGCCTCTGACTCGGCGTCGAACCTACTCAGCTCCTTGGTTCTCTGATGAGCTGAGGGGGATGAAACGCCGGAAAAGACGCCTAGAGAGCAAGTGGAGGACCAGCCATTCTGAATCCGACCGAACACTAGTGAGATCTTACATTAAGACCTACTTAGTGGCGATAAAAGCGGCAAAATGTAACTATTTTTCCGCTCTTATTGCATCGGCAGATAATTGTTTAGGGTTACCCGCTCTCTACTCCAGCTGAGAGCTCGGGAAGATCCTCTGCAAGGACGAGCTGAGGATTTTGCACAATATCTGCATGATAAAATCGCTCAGATTCGGGAAGGCTTGGACTCTAACTGGGTTAATTCGGATAAAATGATGAGGGCAGATCTTGAGAACATTATCTGGGATGAGTTTGATACTATGACTCCTGAGGACGTGGACAGGTTACTGGGGAAGCTGAATGCGACCATATGTTTATTGGACCCATGCCCTTCCTGGCTAGTGCTGGCTACCCGGGAGGTTACACGTAGCTGGCTCCAGAGAATTATTAACGCTTCTCTGAGTGAGGGATTCTTACCTCCCGCCTTGAAAGAGGCGGTGGTGAGACCTCTCCTTAAGAAGCCCTCTCTGGATCCGGCTGTTTTAGCAAACTACCGTCCAGTCTCCAACCTTCGCTTTTTAGCAAAGGTTGTCGAAAGTGTGGTGGCACGACAGCTCCCACAGTACCTGGATGAAGCTGTCTATCTAGACTCATTCCAATCCGGCTTCAGGCCTGGATACAGCACAGAAACAGCATTAGTCGCATTGGTTGATGATCTCTGGAGGGCTCGGGATAAGGGATGTTCCTCTATTTTTTTTTTAATTAGATTTATATGCCGCCCTTCTCCGGAGACTCAAGGCGGCTTACAATGCGTTAAGCAATAGCCTTCATACTTTTGTATATTTATACAAAGTCAGCTTATTGCCCCCACAAACTGGGTCCTCAATTTACCTACCTTAGAAAGGATGGCAGGCTGTTCCTCTATCCTGGTCCTATTAGATCTCTCAGCGGCTTTTGATACCATTGATCATGGTATCATGCTGCACCGGTTGGAGGGGCTGGGAGTGGGAGGCACCGTATTACGGTGGTTCTCGTCCTACCTCTCTGACAGGTCGCAGTCAGTGTTGACAGGTGGACAGAGATCGACCTCGAGGCCCCTTACTTGCGGGTGCCACAGGGGTCGGTCCTCTCGCCTCTCCTGTTCAACATTTATGTGAAGCCATTGGGGGAGATCATCCGTGGTTTTGGGGTGCGATGTCATCTGTACGCTGATGACACTCAGCTGTACATCTCCACCACAAACCACCCCAATGATGCCCTTGAAGTGATGGCCCGGTGCCTTGAGGCCGTACGGGTCTGGATGGGGAGAAACAGGCTTCGACTCAACCCTTCCAAGACTGAGTGGCTGTGGCTACCGGCGTCCCGGTACAGCCAGTTAGTCCCATCACTAACTATTGGGGATGAGTCATTGACCCCCACAGAGAAAGCTCGCAATTTAGGCATCCTCCTGGATGCACGACTGTCTTTAGAAGATCATATAACAGCCGTGGCCAGAGGAGCTTTCTATCAGCTTCGCCTGATTCGCCAATTGCATCCCTTTCTAGACCGGGACTCATTACACACAGTCACTCAAGCCCTCGTCATTTCCCGACTTGACTACTGCAATGCTCTCTACATGGGGCTCCCCTTGAAGTGCACCCGGAAGCTCCAACTGGTCCAGAATGCGGCTGCGCGAGTAATTATGGGAGCAACATGGTGCTCGCATGTAACACCTCTTCTACGCGAGCTGCACTGGCTTCCGGTGGCCTTCTGAGTGCGCTTCAAGGTGTTGATTCTTATCTTTAAAGTGCTCCATGGCTTAGGATCTGAGTACTTACGAGACCACCTGCTGCAACCGATAACCTCCCACCAACCAATACGCTCTCACAGAGTAGGCCTACTCATAGTTCCATCATTAAAACAATGTCATCTAGTAGTTCCAAGGGAGAGAGCCTTCTCTGTGGGGGCACCTACGCTTTGGAACAAAATACCACCTGGAATACGAATAATCCCAGATCTTCGCACTTTCTGACGGGCCCTGAAGACCTTTCTATTTCAACAAGCAGGGCTAGCATAAACATCAAAATTCTATACCAAGGTCTTAGTAGATACACCAAGTTGACTCAATTTATTATTTACTGTTTATAAAATTTATATTTATATGTATATGAAATCTTAATCTGTTCACCGCCCTGAGTCCTTTGGGAGAAGGGCGGTATAGAAATTCAATAAATAAATAAATAAATAAATAAATAAATAAATAAACAAATAAATAAACAAACTATAAAAGAATCCTATAGAATAGATTATAATGATAATGTATCCTATCATATTCATCACAGGCAATACAGATTTCTTTTAGACATTTACAATCCTATAAGAGACAAGGAAGCTTGAAGCACTGGACTCAAGGGCAAAACTGTATTTTCTCTTTGGGGGTGTGGGGGGCTTATTTCCTGTCTTTGATAGAGTGTGGGAACGCTGTGGACACAATATATTTTGATTTCAGCAAAACATTTGACCAAGTGACACTAATTGCTCTCAACCTATTCCATTCCATAGTCTCCTCCTGATTTGGTTACTACAGTATGACTCCCTTTGGGCTGTCTACAATGGAGATGCTGGAGCTGACAGCATTAATGGTGATATAAAAATTCTTGGATGCCTATACTCCTAGAAACTTCTGACAAAGATTCATTACTAACCAGACACGTTAGTTGGTTTTCTAGATAAAGGTGGTTGCATTTAGCAGCACTTACTTTTATTTACAATTCAAAAGCTGTAGTTTTTCCATTCATGACGGAAAAAAATTCACTTGCAATTCTGTACTCACAAACATAAGGGCAAATGCCATTAAACACAATTGGCTTTTTGTCTCAGTAAATGTATATATGTTTGCATGAAAAAATGTTTTAAATAGATAAGGAAAAGATAGTAGTATTACAGGCAAAAACATTGTAAAAGGTAAATTCACACTGTTATTCTGTTTAATATCTGATGACCACATGGTGTCTCCCACAAAGTTTTCTTGGAAGCAATAGAGAAATAAGAAAAGGCCCTTGACTTTCCTTAATTTCATAGCATTACTTGCACAATATTATATGTATTTGGAATGCATCTGGAAAAAAACCCTGTAAAATAACCTCCCCTATACACTAAAATAACTAAGAAAGCATAAGTAGTTGAGAAGGTTGACTGTTGTTAATAACTTAGAGAGTGAGCATTTTGGGAAGCCCTTACTCAGTAGGGTAGAAATAGAAACACACTCAATGGCCTCAATCGTGAAAGACAGTCATGTTATCCTGTCAGTGTAGCAGATCAGTCTCTCTCTCAGAGACAGCAGGACCCAGGGATTCCTTACCATCTCCATCTCTTTGAGAAGGATCATCTTCCATTGCCTAATTGGAAATGTTGGAAGTGAAGTGAATCCACTGCCTTGTAACGGCAGGAAACTGGTCACCTTTGTGATTTTTGTGTGGAGCTACTAGAAGTAAAATACCTGGCTTATGTCTGAAACAACATGTGTCTCTCAGCCTGGTTATTTAATGACTAACTCAAACTCAGTCAAAACAGGACAAAAGTACCAGATTTTAATGCATGGGGGTTAAACATGCTGTTGGGCTTCTGTGTTCCTGTGGCAATTCCTAGAATTAAAAGTGTCTATAGAAATAAACTGTAATTGGGAAACTATTCCTGGCATATAATTTGGATCATAAATCACTCTGAACCATGACTGGTTAATATTTGTTTGTTTCCATGTTAACAATTATAATACTACTCTTCAAATTAAAGTTTTTCCTGCAAAGGCTTAAACATCTAAAGTCAATTAAAGTTAAAATATACTTAACAATGTCTATGTTCACACAACTAATCAACCAAATGCAATGAAGTTGTTTTCTGTCAAACTACAAGTAATGAATTTCTTGGGTGTTTTAAGTTGCTACAATGCAGCTACAGTTCAAAGCTGAAAAATACATACACAAAAGGAGTTTCGTGAAGATTGTTTTTCTGAGACGAGACCATAAGTCTAGTAATCAGACAAAAAGTATTACTCCTTTTTCTGTTGAGGTTTTGTCTAGCTCACAATTTATAACCATCATCATCAATGTGGTGAGAAAGCGTGAGTACAGCTTTGCCAAATGCATTTACAAATCACTGTTTGGAAAATCTGTTGGTTATATTAATTACTGGAAGGATTTGGAATGTTGTATGTGAGTGATTCTTTTTCCACCTACCTTGGGTCTCTCTCAAAACCCCATCATGTTCTAGATCCCCCTTGAACTGTGGAACAGTTTGAAAAACCTTGTTCTGGGGTATTAGATACTCCACTAAATTTTGCCTCATGTATACGTCTTATAAAGCAGCCTGTCCATCTCTTCCAATTTTATTAAAACCAATAAAAACAAGACAGGCTTCTTCTTTAAAAACTATTTAAATGCAAACTATTTTATGTTTGCTGTTATTTTTCGGGTATTTTTGTATTTTGTTTAATTTTGTGGGCCATCCAGAATCATGGAAGTAAGATGAACAGCTATATAAATTTAATGAAGGATAATAATCATAATTTCATCAACCTTGTCCGCCATTAAAACAAATGTAGAAGAGTACAGGTAGTCTTCGACTTATAACAGTTTGTTTAGTGACTGCTCGAAGTTACAACGACACTGAAAAAAGAGACTTATGACCTTTTTCATACTTATGACCATGGTCACATGATCAAAATTTGGATGCTTGGCAATTGGCTCGTATTTAGGACTATTGCAGTGTCCTGGGGTCATACGATCCCCTTTTGCAATCTTTTGATGAAGCAAAATCAATGACGAAGCCAGATTCACTAATAACTGTGTTACTGTCTTAACAACTACAGTGATTCCCTTAACAAATGTGGCAAGAAAGGTTGTATAATGGGGCAAAACTCATTTAACAAATGTTTCACTTAACAACAGAAATGTTGGGCACAATTGTGGTCGTAAGTCAAGGACTACCTGTACAGGACTACAACTGAACTTTAAAGAACCACAATCAATACTTCCTCCACTTGGAGCATTCTTTGAATAAAGTGTCAAGGAGACTATATATTCATATGATCATTTAGCTTGTTCATGAAAATATCAGTACTAGTTATCACTACTTTAAACATATTAAAATCCATTTTTAAAAGTATGAAATTTGCATTGGAGTTGACTGAACTGTAGTCTCCTGTAAAATCCAGAATTGCACCATGATTTGTGTCATGCCCAAAGGATCAGGACCATACGTTATTACGTTAAGTTGCAGTTTAAAGATTTATTGCTCAAGCCTGTACATAATAATCTAGTCAACTAAAGTTCAGTACTAAATTGGTGACAGATAAGAGTCAACAGAATTCAAGTGGGGTTGGACTAGGACCATTTGTGTCAACATAACAACTCTATGCTGATGATGTGCTTAATTCCGTCCCCCAACTCTGCCTGTTCTTCTCCTATAGTTTGTTTCCCTTGGAGTTCCTGCAACTTCCACTTCCTCAGTTAAATTTTTCCTCTTGATCATGATTAAATTGGGAAAGCTGATGCTCTTCCTCTGTTCTGTGAAGAAAAAACCTGCCAGTAAGCCAAGTCATGAATTTCCCAAAAAAAGGACAATTGGTAGAATCTTCTGACGTGTGCAAAATAATTATAGTTCCACAATACTTCAAGCCTCTGAAAGATCTGCATTTTATTTTTGGAAGTCATTCACATCTTCTAGATGCCAACAACAGTATTGCTTTTTATTTGCTTCTCTACTCATTTTGAGCCAAATGCTCTTTACAGCATTGCCAAATTTATTTATTCAGAATGCTGAGAATACATTTAACATACTGTATTAATTTGGAATGCACATACTGTATGTTTATCAAAAACTTGTTTACCAATATCCCTGAATAAAGTGAGATCAATTCCTGTCATCACTGAAGCACAAAATGGCTTAATCTAGCATTAACATTGATTATCTTAGTACCTAGCATACTTGTACCCAGCTAACTTTTTTTTATCTCTTTGCATTTCTTAACTATATTATAACATATTCTTTTTCTGTATTCTCATGCCTCTCTTGTTGTCCTTAAAATAGGGCACTGATATAGGTATAGGTATAGGATAGGGAGATTCCCCAGAGTTTTGTCAGGATCACTTGCTAATGACTTTGTGCCCAAATTGCATATTCAGTGACCTGCTCTGAAGCTTTATGACTGGTGCTAAATGCAGCAAGGAGAGTATGATAACTCAGGCTTTGGGTATTCCATGGCTACTCACCTATATTTAGCAGCCCAGATAGCTGATACTGGAAGCCTGTTTACAGCCTAAAGAACTTTCTTCCCTAAACCGTGCTGCACATAGAAGAAATCAAATGCATGTATTCCTACGAGCAAGCAGCAGCCAGTTGTGAAGCAGGAAGAAGGGGGACTTCCACTTTGAAAAGACTAAGTTCATAAATTACGGTATTTTTCAGACTATAAAACACACTTTTTTGTCTCCCAAAAAAGGGGGTGAAAATGTCTGTACATCTTATAGTCCGAATATTGCCGAAGTCCCGCCAACCCTCCACCTAGTTTTTTTTTGCCTCTGCACACCCCATTTTTGCCCCGGGATTTTTTTAGCCCGTTTTTGAGACTTTTTTTGGCCTGAGGCTTTTTTCAGCCCATTTTGAGGCTTTTTTCGGTCTATTTTTTTGCCTTTTTTGGCCCGTTTTCCAGTCTTTTTTCTGCCTGTTTTCAAGGCTTTTTTCTGCCGTTTTCTAGGCTTTGGGGTGTGTGTGTGATTTTTTTTGGAAAAAACAGCCTGAAAAAAAGCCTCAAAAATGGGCCAAAAAAAAAAAAAAAAGGCTGGAAAAGGCCCGAAAATGGGGTGCATGGAGGCCAAAAACTTTTTTTTGGTTGATTTCCTCTTCTAAATTTAGGTGCGTCTTATAGTCCGAAAAATACGATAGTTCCTTGACATAGCAATATAGTAATTTAAATCTTAATTCTGCGTAATTTAAATCTTCGTAATTTAAATCTTTAATGCGGGCCTATATGTAGCTGTGTCTCAAAAATACCCCTTTCTAATGGTTTAGTTTTCAAAATTAAAATAAACTATTGAAAATAGTAAAATTATCTGTGATAGCACTTCTCACTGTTGTTCCTTGAGGTCACTAATTCATTTGGATATGAATCAACATATTGTTCTCATCAGCCAAGCATAATAGGTTCAGTAATATTAGCAGATAAAAAAGAAATATGGGATTCGTTTTTTAACAATTATTTAATTTTGCCCCTTTCTCCTCCTCTTTCTTTACATTTCCCTTCCATCTTCTTTCCCAGGATCACTTCCAGAGGTTTATCCCATCTGTTGGGGGACATTATGGAGCTGATTCCTATAGATACACTCATAGTGGTGGGAGAATGAGTGGTGTAACTGTAGGACCATACGGATCCACCAAACTGCAATATCCTCCCACTCCTCCTGCAAAGCCTGGGAGCAAAGGTGGAGCTGGAGGAACTGGAACTGGCCACAGCGAGGGATCTGCTGGCAGAGGAGGAGGAGTGGATGGAGGTGGAAATGGAAATGAGACTGGGGATGGAAAAGGTAAGTATTTCTTTTCATCCAATAGATGAGTAAAGAAAAATGCTTCATATGAAAATCCTGTTCTTTTCAAGATCTTTCTTAAATCTGAATATATCTGAAAAAATTTCACTGCTGATACTACCTGAACTGGTTTTGAAGAAAAGACATAATTCTTTTTTGACCACAATTTATTTATTTTTATTCTATTTATTTATTTTTTGTCAAGCATGTATTTTATGACAGATACAAGTGTAAACTTAATTATAGATACATAAAAAGGATACAAATTGGTAGTTCTATTATCCATATAGTTTAATTAAAAACTCTGGAGTTCTTTGGTAACCATTACCCTATTCAAATGAAGCAGCAGTAAAATGTGGGGAAAGCTATTTGATTTATTGATTGAAACATTTAACTGGGATTCCTACATGATATGAAAGCATTTTTGAAAGCCTGGAATTATATTATATAGAATGATATCTCCTCAACCAGAGTATTGTATATTTTCAATTCTTTTGGAGATAAAATTGGGACAAATCTAATCCCTTCTTTGTTTCCTAAAAGTTGCATGTATCTCTCTTCCCTTATCTTCTTAATGATGAAGTTCCCAAATTTTCTTAAATCACTGTGTCTTTACTAGTTCAGTCATTTTTTTCATAGCATCCATGTTCTAAATCTGTGAACTATTTTCAACTAGTACTTTGTATGTTGCCTAACAACTGTCAAGTATCACTGCATCTCCCTCAAAAATATGAAATGTTCCACAGTGCCTAGTGAATTTGCTGAAGCACTCTGAAATTCTACAGTATAATTATGTAACCATGGTTTATGTCTTTTCCCTTTTTTCTCTAAATTAGTCCCATCCTTATTATTTTTATTTCTCCTTGCTTCCTATGATTATCCTTAGCTAAAAATTGCTAAAACACTTGGTTCATTCATCCATCCATCCATCCATCCATCCGTCCATCCATCTATCCATCCATTCATCCATCCATTCATTCACAATAATGGCATTCTGAATAAATCATGTAGGAATTAAGTTTTTGCTGCATCAGTTTTTGGGTTTGTGATGATATTAATGGGATGGGATTAATGGGATTAATGGGATGTTGCTTGGGAATAGGCATGAATATGGATTTCTGTATGTAAACAAGGGAGAACCAGAGGTGGGTTTCAGCAGGTTCTGACCAGTTCTGAAGACCTGGTAGCAGAAATTTTGAGTAGTTCAGAGAACCGGTAGTAAAAATTCTGACTGGCCCTGCCCCCATCTATTCTCTGCCTCCCAAGTCCCAGCTGATTGGGATGAAATGGGGATTTTGCAATATCCTTCCCCCGGAGTGGGGTGGGAATGGAGATTTTAAAGTATCCTTCCCCTGTCATGCCCACCAAGCTATACCCACTGGGGAGAACCCAAATGTTTTGTAGCAAATTATATTAACTTTTATATTATCAAAAAGAATCTCAAAACTATAAAAACATATCAAAGACAAGGTAGTAAACAAATTACAGTGAGTAGGTGTATTTGTGTACTTTGTAGAATATTTACTAAATAGTTAAAAGTAAGTGGAGAACTGTTAGGATGTGCAAATACTAATGCAAAGGTAGCTAGTTCATTATACAATGTGGAGGATGAACATTTATTGATAGAAATGAAAATAGCTTTGTTATCAAGGAGTGAAACTTTTGCAGATTAGAGATACATAAAAATGTAAATGGGGAAAGTGTAGGTGGTATAATTAAAAAAAGTGTAAATAATGAATGGGTGATGAATGTGGCTTGAACACAAAAGAAAGTAAGTCCATTGAAGTGGTTTTGCCATAAAGAGAAAACAAATAGGGATCAAATTGTAGAACAAATATACGAAAGAAGAGTGAGAGGAAGGAGAGATTCAAGGGAATTATGGTTGAATTGATCTCATGACATTTATTTATTCATCAAAATTTGAAACCACCCATCTCCCTCACACAGGGACTCTGGGCTGTATATAAATAAAATATAAGAACAGTGTATAAAAGTGTTAAAAAGAGTAAGTGTTTAAAAATCAGTATTAAAAGTTAATTAAAAGGAAGGGGAGAGGTTTTCAAGGCACTAATCCCACATCTCCATGCTCCTCTGTGAGCCCCATGCAATGCAGAGCCATGTTTTCACACCTTTCCAAAAGGCCAGGTGAGTGGGGGCCTGTCTCATTTCTGGGGGTAGAATGTTCCACAGGATAGGGGTGAGTAGGAACTTCCAAAAGATGTAAAAAAATTGAAAAACATTACTGTTTGGAGGTGGTGAATCAAGGATGGGTTGTAAGGATTGTGGCAAGAAAAGTCGTAAAATGGAGCAAAACTCACTTAACAAATACCTTCCTTAACAACATAAATTTTGGACTACCTATGCTTATCACAGAAGAGAAGAGTGATATGGGGAGGTGTTCTTCCCCAGCTACGGACCCCAAAGAATGCAGCACACAAAGTCCGTACAAACCTTAGCTTACTAATTTAAATCAGTCTATTCTGAACAAAGGCTGATAATTTAAATTCATTAACAGCCGACAAGAAATCCAAACAAAAATAACTACAATCTTACTGTTGTTGGCAGAATGCCCAGAAGCAATTTGCAGGAAACTGATAAGAGAAACAAAATCCAAACACCAAGGAATGTGAACAAGTTGTCTCCTGCAAATTGCCTCAGTCATCATCCTTTTTTAAATAGGCTAGAGGAGTGGCCAATTAGCCCCAAGCCTTACTCTCTCGAGACCTCCTCCTGAGGAGTCACTCCTGCCTTTTGGCAGCTCTGCGCACTCATGCATTGAGAAGAGGCTCCTCCTCTTCTTCCTCTTCACTTAAAGGAGTTTCTGGAGGTTCTGAAGGCCCTGGCTGAATCCCCACCTCTGGCACCACATCTTCTCCAGCCTCCTCATTTTCTGACTCAAGTGCCAGCTGCACAGACTGCTGGGGCAGCACCACACCAGCCTCCTCACTCTCTGAATCAGCTACTAGCTGCACAGGCTGCTGATGGACCACAACAGGAGGGAGGAAAAGATATAGTTCATTAAAATGGATAATTTGTTGAACAGCATATTCTGAGCACAGACATTTAGTTGCTTTGGTTAAGTATATGCTTGAAAGAACTTTTACTGCCATCATTCACTTGATCCTGCATAGTACAGGTAATCCTCAACGTAAAACTACTCATTTTAGACAATTTGAAGTTATAGTGCACTGAAAAATGTGACTTTATAACTGTTTTTCATACTTACAACAGTTGCACCATCTCCACAGTAACGTAATCAAAATTTAGGCACTTATTAATTGACATGTATTTATGACAGTTGCACTATCCCAGGATCATGTGATTACCATTTGTAACCGTTCCAGTTGGCTTCTGACAAAGTCAACCGGAGAAGCCAGATTTGCTTAACAACTACATGATTCACTTAACAACTGCAGTAGTTCATTTAACAACTGGGGCAAAAGAAGGTTGTAAAATGGTGTGCAACTCATTTAACAACTGCCTTATTTAGCAATGGAAATTTTGGGTTCAATTGTGGTCATAAGTTGAGGACTATCTGTATTCATCCCTCAGTTCAGGATGTTGCTTTATATATTTTCTCTTGACTTAAGTTTTCTTCTTTTTCTTTATATTATAGGTGAAAGTAAAAGTGGGAGTGGGAAAGGAAAAGTTTCCCTTTTTAAGACCTACATTTCTCCATGGGAAAGAGCCCTAGGCATTACCCCACAAGAGAAAAGTGAATTCAGTATTGATCCCTTCTCTAATGGCACCAAAGCTGACCTCTGTCATTATAAATCTTTCAATAGGTAAGGGAAAATGCCTGAACCCCCCAAATGCAATGCGTGCGTGGGCCCTGCACATGTGCACACGACCCACATGTGTCCGCCCCTTGCATGCACCCCACCCCCCGCATGCACCCCACCCCCTGTGCATGTGCGCATGCCCTGCACATGCCCTGCCCCTGCATGGCAGAGACCTGAAGACCAGCTGGCTGGTGGGAGGTGCATGCACATGTGTGACAGAGGTGAACTGGGGCAACAGCTCACGTGCCCACAGAGGTGGTGCTGCTTGCCACCTCTGGCATGCGTGCCATAGGTTCGCCATCATGGGTCTAGGACAACACACCATAGCCAACTCACTGCAGCCAACTCTCCATGGCCAACTCTCCACAGGACAATCCATGCTGTATTGTATCATTCAGTTAATTTTACTGTTGGTGACCACATTTTCATCAAATTATTACAACTCTTGTATTTCTGAATTTATTTTATTATTATTGGCCACAGTTTCATTGAAATTAATTTAACTTTTGTATTTGTTGAATTGTCCCACAGTGAGTTGGCTGCAGTGACTGTTTCTATACTGTTAATGTTTTGCTTTAGCATCAGAACCAAATGGCAATCCAGTTAGAGTGAGGTGGTAAACTAGCAGCTTCAGGACTACACTTGAGGGTAATGAACAGCCCATACCTGAGACTACAGCACTATTCCCATTTTCTTTGGGGAATTAATGCTGCTTGGATTTCCTTAAAGGTGAAATTAAGTTAGTGAAACACAACAAAAACTTCTACAAGACCTCTGCATTATTAGAAAGGATCCTATCACTGCTACTGCAAATCATGCCTGGTTTTGTATCAATTTTCTCACCTCCACACAATGACTAAGAAGCTGGATGCCAGCTTTACCCTTGGACTATTCCCTGGAATAGCCCAGATCAATCATATGGCCTTTTCTTAAGCTTCCAACCAACCTGAAAATACATGCCAGCTTTCCCTCATTCCTTCCTAGAACACTCCCTTTGTCCCTGTATAACTCTGTTCCCACATCTTCTTGTGGGAGAGAAAGAATTCAACATGGAATGAATTTCAAATTCTTAGCACACAAGAGACAGACTATCATATCCATTCCTAGTCCTCATCTTCTAGCACACATGGGTGTCAAACTTGCTGCGTCACGTTGCCATCACATGATGTTTCACTACATTTTCCCCATTCACGGAGCTGGGGTGGGCATGGCCTGCATGTGATGCATCCGGTCCACAGGCCAGCAGTTTGACATCCTTGTTCTAGCACATGGAGTTAACAATTGGCCCGGAAGGACAAAACTTTTAGCCTTTCGTACTCATTTTCTCTGGAAGTAGACAGTGGCTGTTAATTACTTGAGTTATTAGCATAACTAACTAAGTATAATAGATCTATTAGAACTAATAGAACTAAGTATAATAGTTAGAATAACTACATATGATAGATCTGACCTACAAGATTGTAAATCCTCTGCAGATCCTATACTTTGAGAAGAAATATATAGAAAAGATATAAAGAATCAACTGGAAGAACAATGGAGAATACTTGGAAAACATGTGAATCTGGGGAAATGTATATGTGAGAACATGTGACATAAAGTATGTTTTGGATACTAGTGATAGAACAACATAGAAAAATCTGGATTGCTTACATAAAATCCTCATTATAAAGAACTGCTTTTCTTCAGATCAGAAAACAAAATTCATTGCACTTGATACAAGGTTACTAAGGCCAATTTCCCTGAACAAAATCCTATTTGACCCAAATTAACTTCCATCAAAGAAGGTGCCTTAAAATTTAATCAGAATTTGCCTTGTTATTTCAAAAGTCAGGAATCAGGCACCCTATAAATGTAATAAATTATTATTTTTCTAATTCAGCATAGTGAAACATGAAAAATACATTGCCTCATAACTGTTGAAATCTTGTTTTACATTGAGAACTTTAATGCCTGGCTTCCTCTAATTTAGTTTCTAATTAAGATGTGTGCCAATCATCACCAAAACTATTCTGAATCAGTTAGGAAATAATCAAAGGGAGAAGCTGCAATGAGGTCAGTTTTCATTAAAGATACAGTAGTCCTGAAACTATTCTGTTTGGTCACATTATGTTGATAAGAAAATCCTACAATTATATTTTAAATGGAGAGGAGACTATGTTTTAGTGGTCTAGGAAAAAAGGCATTTGGATAACATATACTGGAATGTTGTCAGTTGTCTTCCCTGAACTCTTGTAAAGAGTGAGTTATTAATATGGAAGCAATCTTGCTTAGTTTTTTTATGTGTATTCTTTACTTCAATAATAATAATCAAAAAGCACCTATCACATAACACCCCAGATTTAATAATTGTTGATAAGGAAGACAAAAAAGTCTGGATAGTGGCTAATGACAACAGAATAGAAGAGAAAGAACTGGAGAAGATAACAAAATACAAAGACCTGCAAACAAAAATAGAATGGCTGTGGCAAAAGGTAGTACCAATAGTAATAGGTGCCTTGGGTACAATCCCGAAACACCTGGAGCATCACTTGAACGTCATTGGCATTGATGGATTCACCATCAGTCAATTGCAAAAGGTGGCTTTATAGGAACAACTTACATCCTGTGATGATATCTGTAACACCATCAAACATCCACATCGGCCTATCCCAGATCCTTGGGAAGGTCTTGATAGGTGGAAAAAAATACCAGCTCCAGTATGGATTTCTGGCTGACTGCAACGAACAATCACTAGCAATAATGGTGCATTAGAATAGCTGCAAGAAATAATAGCCTGCAAGCAAGAACTTGTGGGACCATAAAATATACAAAGTAATAAAAAATGAAGAAGTTAAGTGCTCTGGGACTTCAGAATTCAAATAAAAAAGCATTTGCCAGATCCTAGACCTAACAATTGTCAGTAAGAAGGGCAAAATAGTGGAAGTTGCCATTCCTAGAGATAGCAGAATAGAAGAGAAAGAATTAGAAAAAAAATCACAAAATAAAAGACCTGACTGTCACAAAAGAAAGCAAAGGTATTACAAATAGTAATAGGCCCCTTGGATGCAATCCTAAAACATCTGGAGCACTACCTGAACCATCAGCATTGACATTTCCAATTCTTTGAAACTTAGCTTAGACATATCAACCATCAATAGACACACAGAGATAAACAACATCTACATACTATTCAAAAGAAATAATCAAAAAGCCAAAAAGGACTAAAACACCTCCTCACCAGCAATCAACACTCAGATGAGTAGAGCTCAACACCAAATTTTATCAAATAAGAGATCAACACTAACATCAAATTTTATAAAATGAAATGAAATAAAGTAAAAAAACTACAAACTCAGACAAATAAGCCAACAATAGACAACAGCCAAGACTACTTCCACCAACACTGACAGGAAGCCACTAGTATACAAAATAAAAGCAATAGCGCATTCTCTGAGCAGTTTATAATGTCAGCATATTGCCTCTAACAATTTGGGTCCTCCTTTTATCAACCTCAGAGGTCTGAGTCAATCTTGAGCCCCATCAGGATCGAACTCCAGACTGTGGACAGAGTTTGCTGCAATACTGCATTGTAACCACTACACCACCAGGGCAGTGTAATGTATAGTCACTCCCTTCTAGTATTGATGATATTACCTAGTTTGGTAATAAAACATCTGCAAGAAAACAACCAAGTCAGAGTGCATCAAGAATCCACTCAGTCAACTGCAAAAGGCAGTTCTATTTGGATAGCTTACATCCAGCACCAGTACCTTTAACATCATCAACCAACAATATCTCCCTATCCCAGCTTCTGGAGAAGAGCTTGATAGTGGACAGAAATGCCAATCCAATCTAAAGATCTGGCTGTATGAGGAACCCTAATAATATTAGAACATCTACCTATCCCATGTCTTTGGAAAGGACTTAATAGGTGGATTAAAATGCCAAATCAAGTATAAACATTTGGCAATCTGCAATCAACCAATATAATTTAAAGGCCATATCTTGCTTTTAAATAATTTTTAGAATTTAATGTGCCTTATACAATCTATAATATAAATGACATATTATATGTACCTGATTATTATCTTAATATATTTCTACACATTTCCATGCTACATTTATGATGGAGGATTTTGTCTGTCCATTTATTTATTTAATTTTCTGAAATGCACTCTTTTTTGTGAGAGAAAAATGGACCTGGTTGCTTAGAAATAGAACTAGAAATAGTTATTAATAGAGGACTGAATTGATTGGGTTTGTCAAAGGAACATGTGTAGCTAAAATCTGTTGATCTACTGAGTTGGTGGAAAAAGACTATATAACATCTATAAACCCTGATGGTTGATTCTACTTTTCCCTAGAACTGCAATGCCGTATGGGGGATATGAGAAGGCACTCAAACTGATGACCTTCCAAATGCCTGAATTTGACGTTGGCCCTTTGGTACCTGAGCCTCTTATTGTATATAATCAAGAAGTCACCAATCGACCCTCCTTTAACAGGACCCCAGTACCCTGGCTGGGGTCAGGAGAACCAACTGAATACAACATTGAGGTGAATGTACCACCAGCAGGTGAAACAGAAGAATTATAGAAATCCCCTTTCCTTTCATTAATTTGTTCATTTGCATGTCTATATTAAGGAGCTGAACATGCAGAAATTTCTCAACTTTGCCCTAAGGACAACCACAATCTAATGCATCTTTGCTGTGGTATTGATCCATATTGGAGTTTGAAGAAAACAAAGCGCTAAAATAGTGAGAGAGAGAGAGAAAGAGTCAGTCTTTTTATTTGCACTCCAAAGCATAAATACAAACCCTGTGATACTTCTTCCGGTCTGCTCTGTCCCAACTTTGTTCCATTGTTTTGTCATTTGGCAAAATGAATAAAGCATCTACAAAGATAGAAAACAATGTGATATTTCTTCCTTGGTTCTATGGGTTCTGTCTATGAGATGATCTTCCTTTGATGGATTTTCATTCAGGAAACAGCAGGAAGAAACTTGATTAAGAAACAGAGAGCCAGATTGGTGCTGTGGTTAAGGTGCTGCCCTAGAAACCAGGAGAGAGTGAGTTCTAGTCCCACTTTAGGCATGAAAACTGCCTGGGTGACTTTGGCTCAGTCTTTGGGCCTCTCTCTTAGTCCAACCCACCTCACAGGGCTGTTGTTGTGGGGAAAGTAGGAAGAGGAAGGAGTACTGTATTATGTTTGCTACCTTGAGTTACTTACAAAGTAAAGGTGGGATTTAAAAAATCTCATAAATACATAGAATAAGCTTGAAGAACTTGTTAAAATGAATGATAATCACATGTTAACAATCCAATGTGGCATTTTAGGCCTGCTACAAATCATTGACTCCACTATAATATGCTGGATGAAACTTCTCCTGGCACGGGTTCAGATTATGAGAGGAATCATCTCACCCCAATGGGACAGGCTCACGCCACCCATGCCAGCAAAAGAGGCTTGTTACGCATCCCATCAGTCAAGGAATTCTGGTGGGGCCCAGGAGAAGAGCCTTCTCTCTCATGGCCCCGGCTCTTTGAAACATTTTACCCCCAAGATGAGATTGGCTCCCATCCTCCTATCCATAAGGGTGTGAAGACCTGGCTCTGCCAGATAGCTTGAGGCCCCAAGGGGGAGTATCATGCTGGAGGTGGTTGATGGACTAATAATAGTTCCCACCTCCCTCCCATGCATATTGCCTACTCTCCTCCCAGTTTTTACTTATAATTTTATATCTTTTAATGTTGTAAGCTGCCCAGAGTCAGATTGCTGTGAGATGGGCAACAAACAAATTAAATCAATAAATGTGCAAAAAGGATCCTTGCCAAGACCATTCCTTCTTCTCATGGAATTTCTCTCACAGCAGTAAGCACCATGATAAATAGTACAGGAACTATGCATTTAATGAAACTGGTAGAGCTATGCACGCTTAAAGAGGAAGAATGGTTTCATACAATCTCATGCAAGTCCAATCCTTCTCTAATATTAATTAAGACAGCTTTCTGGCTGGGCCTGAAAAAAAGTTGCTGTGACTTAAGAGACATATTAACTACAGAACAACAGTACCTAACAGCAGTGATGTATTTGTTCAGCTCTGGAGTGTTTCCTCTGCATCGTTTTTAAAGCACACACAAACCTCATAGATCATAGTATGCTATCCAAAAGTCATATTAACCATTGGGCCAAAGCAAATGAAAGGTATTGACAAGGATATTTTTATGAGAAGCAGAAGAAATGGTCATATCTTTTTAAAATGATATTTTTAAAGGATTTTCTTAGTAGCATGGACTACCATTGGACGGAGAAAAAAATAGGATTCAAGTCTGCCAGTAAGCTACACATCTTTTTAGTAATCTGCTGCAAATTTGACTTGCAAATGAGACAATAAGAAAAATAATCTGGTGAAGATGCACTCATCGTCACTCCAACAATGAAGGTGATTTCTTAGGCACTAAAAACCTCCAAATACTTCAAATTATTGGGTTCAAATCAACAAATGCATTGTGAATCTCTTGTGTTAATGCAACAGTTCAAGATATGACTGCTACATGGGACCATCCCCACCCCACTGGCCTTCCGAAAAGCGTGGTTCTTCCGGCAGGCCTGGGGCCGTTAATCTCGCTGTTGCGATTTGGCGAGATCTGGCCATGAATGGTATGAATGGGTTTTAATTGTTTTTAATGATTTAACTTTTAATGTTTTATATATGGTTTTTAAATGCACTGTAAGCCACCTTGAGTCTTCAGAGAAAGGCGGCATCCAAGTAGAACAAACAAACAAACAAACAAATAAATAAATGAAACACATACTGACAAATGTTTATTTTGGTAATACAAAGGCTTATGTGTATCCTTTTATCAGGCTTCATATGAGTTTTGAAAGCCACAAGCTATTGCCACTTCTTTTGAAAAAAAGCCTTTTTCTCCAAAAGGAGCTATTGTTGGGCATAAAATAATCTGAGTACTGAGATGTGGTGATCACAGTTTTAAGACAATTGGGAGCTTCTTGGTGAAATAGTTATATGGTACCTCTTTTTTTTTATTTATTTACATGCCGCCCTTCTCCAGAGACTCAGGGTGGCTTAAGCAATAGCCTTCATACTTTTATATATTTTATACAAAGTCAGCTTATTGCCCCCACAAACCAGGTCCTCATTTTACCTACCTTAGAAAGGATGGAAGGCTGAGTCAACCTTGAGCCTGGTGAGAATTGAACTCACAGTAATTGCAGGCAGCTGGAAGCTAAATACTACCTTTAACAGTAGCATTAGTCTGCTGTGCCACTCAGGCTCTTCGGGGTTACTTTATGGGTATCTCATTAGGAAGGCAGTGAACCAGGTATTATATAGTTCTAAGAAATCTGCTTACTCTGAGATGATAAAATTACTTGTACATGGTTTGTAGTTTGAGATCAACTTTTGTTGATATGGCCCATATTCCTGACCCTTTGCAAGCATCTCTGCAGGCAGCAAGCAAACTGGGGTGGGGGGTGGGGGTCAATCATCCCTTAGCATTTCTTAAGTTTTTCTACTGGCTTGAAGGTTTTCATTTCCTTGTCCCACATCTCCCTTCCCCCCTGCCAAACATGCAAACTGTCACTGAAATTAGAACTCATTGTGGACAAAGTTGGTGAGTCTGTTTCCATCTTCCTTCTATTTCTGCCCACTTTCCAAGCCAGTATTTCTGATGCGGAGAGGAAAAAGACAAGTTAGTCACTATACAGTCAACTTGAGGCTGTTTAGGGCTCATTCTAACCACTTTAATGTTAATAGGTTCAGTCAGTTGACCCAGTTTTCCTGCTCATTTTACATGCCATCCCTTTATGACCCAATGGTCATATAAAGATGATAAAGCAATCACTTAGGCTATCATTGTATATACATTTACCTGGAGGTAATTATTTTGAAAGCAACAGGAACAACAAGTGCAGATATATATGTGGAGTGCTTGGTGCTCTTTGAGCTTGGTTGTTTTGTAGCATTTTTTAGCTGACAAGTTAAGGATGGTGAAAGGAATGTGCAACTACTTGGAGTGAAAGAGTAAAAAAGGAGAGGGTAGGGGGTAGGCTTATATGGTAGCTGTGCAGTCCCAAGAAAATATATAGTTGAGCCAAGGAGATGATAACAGGGTATGACAACCCTGTTGCACCCTGCCAGCATTGCTTAACTTGAGCATGTGCTTTCTGGGAGAGGGCAGCTCCTGTGTGAGCCCCCCAAAGTGCACACTTTCTTTAAGAAGGCAATGAAAGATGCAGTGTCCGTGCTCAAATCTTGTTCCATTTCAGATCTCAATGGCTACATAGTCTGCCCTGTTCCTGCCAGAGTACAACAAAAACCGGGGTAGAGACCCCTTTTTTTGTCTTCTGTTATTCTAATATGACATTTTAAGCAGCATTATAAGGTAAAGCAGAGAGCTGGATTAGAAACATCAATGCAGACAATAGATACAGTTCATATTATATAACATCTTTTTCTCCAACTTTTATGGATATTGATCCAAACAATATGGATGGATCTAGTTGTTGTCCATTTTGTATATTGCTTTATTTTTATCCTGGAATCATTGCTGGCTTTTAAAATAAATAATAAAAGTTTGTGAACTGACTGCATAGACCCTTGAGCCCAGTTTGAACAAGATGGGTAGCTCTCTTGCCAGACAAAAGCATCTTCAAATATTTTGCTTACTCTGTATCAGAGGTCTTCAAACTTGGCAGCTTTAAGACTTGTGGACTTCAACTCCTAGAATTCTCCAGCCAGCTACGACTCATCGACAGTCCCATTCACTTTAATGGGATGGCTGGTGATGCAGCAGTGACACAACAAGGTGAGGGACGTAGCAGGCAAAAGTTGAGTGGATGCCTGCTAACAGGCACTGCCAGGATGGATCTGAAATAACAGGTGCTATTTAATATTATATTTATAAGCTGCTTAAAAGGTTTCACTTTCATTTTTACTGCTTCCCCTTCCTCCTCACACTTAGAGCCTGGTGGTACAGATGCATTTCTCTTCCAACAATCATACAGTTTGCAGTATACATAGATTTGCAAAACAATGGGATAAAGGAATATTCCTGGACTTTGTTAGGATTTATCTCATGGTTACTATGAAATTGTGTGAATGCATCAATGCGGTGCATGTTATCTCAGCTTGCAGAGCTTAGATTCATTGAATGAGTTTACCAAAATGTAAATATTGCAGAATATATAGCCTCATGCTACATAACTAAGCTCCATTTCATGCTCAATAAACTAAATTATTAATGAATCTTAAATAGAAAACTATCTTTAGATACATTTTTACTCCAAAAGCATTTTATTAAAATAAATCTGATAAAAATAAAAAAAATCCGATTTTTTTATTTAAAAAAAATCATAAGATTTTTTTATCCACCTGGTTTAAGATATGAGGGATCAAGTCCATATCACATATATATTTCAGGATCAAGATTCACAGTACAGTATTCTCAAGTAAGCTCCAAAGCCATTTGGAATCTAGTATATAGAGCAGAGATCTTCAAACTTGGCAGCTTTAAGACTTGTGGACTTCAACGTTAAGTCTTAAAGTTGCCACGGTTGGAGACCCCCGCCCTAAGAGAAGCAGCCCGCCTGAGCCCAGCTCTCCGCCTCCAGAATAAAGGTGGGGGCGGCGGAGCGCAGGAGTGACCGCTTACCGAGGTCACCTAAGCGAGGATCGGCGACAGGAGACGCGACCTCCCGCACAGCAGCAAACCCGCCGCACAGCGAGGTAAAGCTAAATGGGCGTGGCTTCCTCGTGCTCTCGCGAGATGTCGCTGACGGCCTCTCCGTAGTCATAGCAGCGACTTGAGGAGCGGGGAGTCCCTCCGTACGGCGCCGTCCTCCTGAGCTGTTCCGTGGGCTCCGGCGGTGAGTCAGTAGCTGCGGCCGGCGACTCCGGCGTGGGGTTAAAAGCGCGAGGGCATCGCCAAAGGGAGCTTGAATCGCCTCCTCCTCCTCGGTGTGGCTCGTGAAGGGCTTTGGGAAGACGCGGGCGGGCTTCCCCTCAAGATGGAGGATCTTAGTCTTGGGCCTTCGTGCTGTAGGCTTGCCGCTCGCTTGGCAAGTATTCCTCCTTGCCGCCGCGGCTGAACTGAGGGCCATGCGCAGCCTCGGGCTCCTTGGTTCCCTGCGCTCATTTTGGTCTGCGGGGCGACGCTGCCCTTTCAGCTCGGCATCACCGGCGAAAGCTCCCCACTCCCGCGCAGAACCCCGTGGGGAGGAAAGCCGGGCGCCTCACCAGATGCCGCCCTGGCAGGAGTGGGGGTCACCTTGGGCTTTGAAGATTCACTGCTGCCTCTTGCATTTTTTTTAATCCTTCTGGAGCCGGTTATTACGTTTTCCCCGCCCTAAATTTGTATGAGCTCTTCTGTCAGTACGCAATAAAACTCTGACTTTTAAATGTCCCACATTTCCACTGTTACGACGTTTGGTGCTTGTTGCTCCCACTTTTTTTTTTTAAACCGGAGATGTGCTGTAATATTTAGAAAAACATTTACCTTCTAAATCCTATATAAAGAGGCCAACCTATTCATATTTTTTCGGGTTTCACTGATTTCTGCTAAAATTACCTATCCCTCGGTGTTCCGATGGCGGGATTTTGTAAGGCTGTTAATATATGTTGAAATTGTAAACCTTTTTTTAGCTGTTAAGTGTTCATTCTAGTTCAATGCACTGTATTATATTTCTGAACTTTTAGTCAGTTTTCAGAGCAGGTATGCAAGACTTACGAAAAAATCATATCAATATGTTGGATAGAATGCTATCATTGTTTGGCTTCACACGTTATATTAGTTGTAATTTGTTTTAAGCATTGTTTGTGGAAGTAATCATAAAGCCACTCCAAGATAGAGATTTTTTTCAATATGCTGAGATTCATATTATAGATGAATTAATTTAATATGTAGATTTGGATAGAGTTGTTAAATTACAAAATATATATCTTTTGAAGTTATCTCTCATAGATCTAGCATGACTCCTTTGCAAGAGATGAACTCCAAACAGTCAAGATAGAATATAATGGGTACATTCTAGAATAGTCACAACACAGCTTATCCTTTTTTTCTGAAGTTTGAAGAAATCTTAGATCCTTAATTATCATTAGGTATGATTTTGGCAACTGACGTGGTTGCCAGATCCATGTAAAGAAGAAACGAAACTTTTTATCTCCCATTTTTCAGTTTCTGAGTAGAGTATCTGAATTAAGCCTAGGAGCAATTAGGGTTGCTGCAGATTATAGCGAAGAAGGAAGCCTCTAGTTGTGCTTTCTGATTTATCCTTCTAAAGCACCACTATTTCACATAACTTCTTTCAGCTTTTAGACAATTAAAAATATCAACACTTATAGATGGAATAAAGAATGCAGAGTTGGGCACGGCTGGAAAGATCAGATACTAACAATAAGAGAATTCTTTATGTTCTTTTGGGTGCTGAGTGCCAGAGAAATAATCTTGCTACAGTTATCTATGCAGTTAACTTATGTTCATTACATGGGAAATTAAATTTTACAATTCATTCAAAAGAAAACCTCTATATTGCTTATCCGGTGATATGAGACCACAACAAGCTGCAGTATTTAAGAGTGATAGCACCTCCCATTGTTCTGGAACAATATACTTGTTCTTAGTCAAAAGACCTAGGAAACAATTCAAGATATAGAATTAAAGTCCTTTGTGACTTACAGCTATACTATACATTAGTGGTCCCCAGCCTTTGTGGCCTGATGGCCTGGCTGGGGACAGGAGGAGGAGAACCAGGCTGTGTGAGTGTCGAGCCAGTGGCGCACACAGCTCAGCCCATACAAGCGGCAGGCTGGTGCGCATGTGCATGCAGTGTAACTTGTGCAAGTTGAGCTGCTCACAAGACCCAGTTTTAAATAGATTGCGGCCCAGAGGTTGAGGACCCCTGCTGTACATCTAAATAATCATTTACATGTCAGCCCATCTGTATATAGAGCTAATCTAAAAGAGTCTTTCAAATGACTAGGTAATTGTAACTGTTAACTCTTGTGTCCTGAAAAGTCCACTGAAGGAGGTGCAATGTACATATTTCTAATATCTCTAATAGAGATGGCAGCGTAAAACATGACGTAAGGATTCCATGGCATTAGATTTTCAGAGGCCCAATTGCTACAAGGAAGCCCTTTGAACTCCTTTCCAATTGCTACAAGGAAGCCCTTCAAAGACAGTAGCAAGCAGAGCATCTTAGTAAAGCAGAGTGAAAAGTTGTCTAAACTGCGATATTGTTAAATGTCCCAAATAATTCACTGGTTTCTTCTGGGGCAAAGTGCCTTTAAAAAGTTGTTTAAGCAACAAGGCAAATAAGAGGATGGTTTGGCACATGATTAGGGTGTTTGGAATATGTTGGGCTCCTTTTTTAGAATGGAGCACCTCTCCACCCTAATTATATTTTTGATTCCTAACATTTTTCAAGGTTATATGTTTGAATTTAGTTTAGTGGATATTTGACATTCTGTTAATCTTTCCTAGCAGAAGAGCCAACCCACCCAATATTTTTTTGAGATTCTATCCTTTCAGTTTCATATTCCTTTATAATAGTACATTTCAGTTACTTTTATTTCTTAGCTAATTTTTAATTAAAATGTGTGCTGGATCATTTTCCCCAAACCTTTGGCACCAGGGAATGGTTTCATGGAAGATAATTTTTCCATGGACTGGGGTTAGAGATGGCTATGTTTGTTTTCCCATTGCTCACCTCCAGATGTGAGGCCTGGTTATTAACAGGCCACAGTCCCTGTACAAGTCCCTGTTCCTGGAGTTGGGGACACCTATACTAGATTACAGTCGAGATATGATTTTAGGTAGACTTATGATTAAATTTAAGAAGATCTGATAAATTTTTCAGATGAGGCAAATATCGAGGTAAAAGACACAGATAAATGGTTTTGAATGGATTTGAACAACATGGGGAAAAGAAAGAAATGTCATGGCATTGGTCCAGGTTCCCTCTCTTCTTCAGAGTCTGCTAAGTAACCAAAAATATAAGATTTTATATGAAAGAAATCTGTTAGTTAAACAAATTTCCTTCTCACCTGTAACAAATTTTAGTCCTTGAATCACTTGAATGGACTTCAAACAAAACTGGAAAAATGACAGCAGTTAGATTTTTTACTACAACAAGATTTATGGCAAAGCAATGCTTTCATACAGTGCAAAGTGTTATTTAAGCAGCTGTCACCTGTAAAATATGGTCTGAAACTGATAGCCTCAAAGTTTTTTTTTCAGCAAAGTACCAAGCTGGACATAAGACTTCCACTAAAGACTTATGCAGAAGCTTTGACTAAGCCACACATCCTGGACATACACTCTTATAAAAGGCCAGTTGTTTTAAAGTAAAACAAAACTGTATGTGATGTCAGATGTCAGTTTGGAGGAAGATGAACCAGTTCCAGGCACTCAGGATGGGAATTGGTTGATGGCTCTGAGCAGCCGTCTGAGAGTGATTTGGCTGAAGCACAGCTGCTGCAGGACAGGCTGAGGCTTCAGATGGGGAAAGTATGTAGCTGGTTAGTGAGGAGGAGGAGGAACTGCCTTCTGTACCTGATTTGAGAACAATAGGGCAAAGAAAAGGCAAGATCAGCTGTATTTAACTAATCTTTGCTTACTCTTAAATAAGATAGATGAACTGCTCCTTTTAAATAGAAACATCTCAGACTTTTCCAACTCGGCAGCCCCCTGCTTTATTGAAACATTGCTGGATAATTTGATTAATGATAGCTGCTTGCAAATTCCAGGATTTCAGATTCAAAGAGCAGATAAAATTGCAGAAATATCCGGTAAAAAAAAGGGAGGAAGTATCTGCTTTTATATTAACAACTAGTGATATAAAAATGTCATTACACTAAAGAAATTTTGTGATGTGGATTTAGAGACACTATTCATTATTTGCACACCCTATTACGCCCCCCAAGAGTTTTCTTCATCCTAGTTGAGGTCTACCCACTACTCCAAGCTTGCATAAGCAAGGCATTGCAAACTTTAACTGACCAAATCCTGTGGGCTGAACAGAGATATTCCAGACTCCCTATCATTGCATTAGGAGATTTTAACAGTGCTAACCCTTTTAAGCCAAGAGCTGCCAAGATATATTCAGCATGTCAACTCTCTCAAGTTGAGACAGGTAAGAATATTTTAGACCACTGTTACCCTACAATAAAAAATGCCTGTCATTCTTTACCAAGAGCAGCTGTGGGACACTCTGATCACTATTTTATTCATCTTGTACCTGTTTATAGACAAAGACTTAAAATCATAAAACCAATAGTTAAAAAGTGAAATCTTTGACTGAAGAGGCAAAGTTAAAGCTACAGCTTGCCTCGACTACACATACTGGAACTTTTTTGAAACTGCCTCAGGGAACTTGGATGAACTCACTGACACTCTGACATTATATGTTAGCTTTTGTGAGGACTTATGCATGCCGACCAAAACCTTACGCATCTACATTAACAATAACCCAGCGAAGCTCAAACATCTATGCCATGCCAAAGGGGAAGCTACAGGAAAGGAGATTGTATGCCTATACAATCAGGCCAGGAATGTATTAATGAGAACTCAGCTCTCTACAAATCAACTAGCAAATGTGTAGAAAAGCCTGAAAATGTCGCAGACCTACCTCCTTTGCTGAATTGGCACTGGGCAGATAACCTGAATGTGTTCTACTGTAGGTTTGAGAGGAGAACACTGTTAAATATCACTACCCTCTCCATCTCAGATACACCAACAGCCAAGTCGCCCGACTCCATCCCTCTGGGGCCCCCATTTCTGGTGAATGCAGAAAAAGATGTACAAAGTCTATTTCTCAGGCTGGAAAAGCACCAGGCCCAGACAGGGTAACTTGCTCTTGCTTGAAAGTTTGTGCTGATCAACTGGTCGCCATTTTCACCCTCATTTTTAATAAATATCTGGATATATGTTATGTTCCTTCTTGCTTCAAACACTCTGCTATCATCTAGGTATCCAAGAAACGTCATTGCCCAGAGGATCATTGGTTGCCCTCTCCCCTCTTTGGAAGAGCTTTATAGCTCCCGCTGCCTTAAGAAAGTTCAAAACATTCTTAAAGATCCATCTCATCCTGGGCACCCTTTTTTTGAACTGATAGTACAAGATAATAAAAACAAGGACAAATAGGCTGAAAAACAGCCTCTATCCCAAGGCTAGAATTCATTCCAGGGCATATTGAATTCTATGGTATAGTGCCATATCAGGTTTTCAATTTCAATTATATAGAAGTAAAGAATGTATGTTTATGTTTTTATTTTTATAGTTATAATGTACACTGAAGAAGGCATTTAATTTCATTTTACCATGTGCAATGACAATAAACTAAACTAAAGCCTTCATCAAGAAGTTGAATGACTACAGACTGAACTACAGACATCTATAGTTATGAAAACTTTCAAAAGGTTAGACCCCTTGCAATTTGCCTACCCTGCAAATAGATCAGCAGATGGTGCTGTCAGTGTGGTCCTGCACTACATCTTACAACATCTTGAATCCCCAAAGACCTAAGTAATGGTCCTTTTTTTAGATTTCAGCTGTCAAACGCTGGGGAAATCTGGAGATTCATGCAGTTCAAATGAGTATAATTGCAAGCTTAGGTCGCTACAAAAATTTGGCCAAGTGACCATTAAGGGAATCTGTGGGAATTAAAAAATGGTATTCAAGATGGGCTGGAGTGTCTTGTGGACACACAGGGACTCATAACATATGCTGTGTTTGACTCCTCCCTCGGGCTCAGCCTGGTCTTCTACATCAGCTTGGCATTCAACAGCAGCATTTCAGAAATCCCTGTCTAAACTGACTCAGCTAGCTGTGCCTGACCACACTTGTAGATAGATTATAAGCTTTCTAACGTATGGGAAGCTGCAGGTGAAGCTAGGGAAAATCATAGTGAATACCCATTCAATTAGCAAGGAGTCCCCAGTACTCTCTCCATTACTTTTCTCTATATATGGGGAAGCTGAATGCGACCACATGTTTATTGGACCCGTGCCCTTCCTGGCTAGTGCTGGCTACCCTGGAGGTTACACGTAGCTGGCTCCAGAGAATTATTAACGCTTCTCTGAGCGAGGGATTCTTACCTCCCGCCTTGAAAGAGGCGGTGGTGAGACCCCTCCTTAAGAAGCCCTCTCTGGATCTAGCTGTTTTAGCAAACTACCGTCCAGTCTCCAACCTTCACTTTTTAGCAAAGGTTGTCGAAAGTGTGGTGGCACGACAGCTCCCACAGTACCTGGATGAAGCTGTCTATCTAGACTCGTTCCAGTCCGGCTTCAGGCCTGGATACAGCACTGAAACAGCATTGGTCGCATTGGTTGATGATCTCTGGAGGGCTCGGGATAAGGGATGTTCCTCTATCCTGGTCCTATTAGATCTCTCAGTGGCTTTTGATACCATTGATCATGGTATCATGCTGCACTGGTTGGAGGGGCTGGGAGTGGGAGGCACCGTATTACGGTGGTTCTCATCCTACCTCTCTGACAGGTCGCAGTCAGTGTTGACAGGTGGACAGAGATCGACCTCGAGGCCCCTTACTTGCGGGGTGCCACAGGGGTCGGTCCTCTCGCCTCTCCTGTTCAACATTTATGTGAAGCCATTGGGGGAGATCATCCGTGGTTTTGGAGTGCGATGTCATCTGTACGCTGATGACAGCTGTACATCTCCACCACAAACCACCCCAATGATGCCCTTGAAGTGATGTCCCGGTGCCTTGAGGCCGTACGGGTCTGGATGGGGAGAAACAGGCTTCGACTCAACCCTTCCAAGACTGAGTGACTGTGGCTACCGGCGTTCCGGTACAGCCAGTTAGTCCCATCACTAACTATTGGGGATGAGTCATTGACCACCGCAGAGAAAGCTCGCAATTTAGGCATCCTCCTGGATGCATGACTGTCTTTAGAAGATCATATAACAGCCGTGGCCAGAGGAGCTTTCTATCAGGTTCGCCTGATTTGCCAATTGCGTCCCTTTCTAGACCGGGATTCAATATGCACAGTCACTCAAGCCCTCGTCATTTCCTGACTTGACTACTGCAATGCTCTCTACATGGGGCTCCCCTTGAAGTGCACCCGGAAGCTCCAACTGGTCCAGAATGCGGCTGCGCGAGTAATTATGGGAGCAACATGGTGCTCGCATGTAACACCTCTTCTACGCGAGCTGCACTAGCTTCCGGTGGCCTTCCGAGTGCGCTTCAAGGTGTTGGTTCTTACCTTTAAAGTGCTCCATGGCTTAGGACCTGAGTACTTACGAAACTACCTGCTGCAACCGATAACCTCCCACCAACCAATATGCTCTCACAGAGTAGGCCTACTCATAGTACCATCATTAAAATAATGTCGTCTAGCAGTTCCAAGGGAGAGAGCCTTCTCTGTGGGGGCACCTACACTTTGGAACAAAATACCACCTGGAATATGAATAATCCCAGATCTTTGCACTTTCCGACGTGCCCTGAAGACCTTTCTGTTTCAACAAGCAGGGCTAGCATAAACATCTAAATTCTAAGTCCTGGCATTTGGAGATGATACAATAGTCATTGGTCTTATTTGAAACAATGAGTCTGCATATAGACGAAAGGTAGATCAACTGGCACTGTGGTGCAGCTAGAACAATCAAGCTGAATACTCTTAAAACTGTAGAAATAATAGTAGAGTTTAGAAGAAGCTCTCCTATTCCACCACTTCTTAGAATATTAGACAACACAGTTTCAACAGTAGAGACTTTCATGTTTCTAGGTTCTATTATCTCCAAGGACTTGAAATGGACACCTAACATTAGAACCGTCATTAAAAAAGCACCACAAAGAATGTTCTTCCTGCATCAACTCAGAAAGCTCAGATTTCCCAAGATCTACAGTTCTACAGAGGAATTCTACAGTCTGTCATTTGTACCTCAGTAACTGCCTGGTTTGGCACAGCAACCAAACAGGGCAGGTACAGACTTCAATGGATAGTTAGGATTGCAAAAACAATAGTTGCAACCAGCCTGTCTTCCATTGAGGATCTGTATGCTGCATGAACTAGAAAGAGAACTGAGAAAATATTTACAGATCCCTCTCATCCTGAACATAAATTGTTTCAACTTCTCCCCTCAGGACGCTGCTATAGGGCATTGCATGCCAAAACAACTTGACACAAAGATAGTTTTTCCCCCATGCCATCACTCTGCTGAACACCTAATTCCCACAGCACTGTCTTAGGCCTAAAAATATTTACCCATGTAGTAGATTGTATTGGAGTTATCCTTCTCAGCTTCTCATTTCTCATCTTTTCTCATTGTTTCATCTTACCTGCTATCTTCTCCTATTGGTATCTTATGATTTATCACTTGTTTGTAACTTATAATAAGTGATTGTAGCTATGATTTATGATTGTTCACTTTGCTGTTTGTATGTACAATGAGAGACAAATTTCTTATGTGTTTAGTCATACTTGGTCAATGAAGAAGACAAGGCAAAAAGTGGAGGCTTCATACATATGAAAGACTTTTAGTATACTAAAGGAAGCAATTCCCTGCAAGTTAAATTTTTTAATTCAGACACAACAGATTACTCTCCGCATTTTCCTGAACAGCCTCAGTATTGGTTGCTACGATTCTAGGACAGTAATTTTAATTTTCTTAGGACTTCCTCAGAGTTAGCACAGACAGATTTATGTGCTATTGAATGGCTTCCAAGTGCTCCAAATCTAAAGCAATTGTGTTGTCTTTTAATAAGCCTACTATCTCACTGATGGTGTTGCAGTGAGATAAGATAGAACCAAACAAGTTTTTGGAATTAGGGAATTAACGTATTTGGTAAAAGACACTGGTGAGAAAGTTTCTTGCCAGTGTCTTTTAACAAATATAAATTAACTAGCTGAATACCCGTGCTCGTCTATGAAACTATATGATCGGGCTTGATAAATCGACACAGCTTGAAAATTAATGAGTAGTTACGATCGGCCTCTCCTCTTCTCTTGTCTCCCTCAGCCTTGCCCCATAGAAGCCTATCCTATCCCCCTTCTCTCCCTCAGCCTTGCCCCCTAGAAAGGTCTCCTATCCTATCCTCTCCTTCAGCTGTGCCCCAGAAAAGCCTTCCCTGTCCTATCCCCCTTCTCACATTTTGAGAGTTTCACAAACAATTTGGCTGCTAATAATTTCTCCAAGACCTTACATACCAACTGCGTGTGTTCCTCCAGTGTTTGAGTATAGATCAAAATGTCTTCCAGGTACACAAGAACTCCCCGGTAGAGGTGTTCATGCAGGACTTCATTGATCAATTGCATAAGCACAGCGGGGGGCCCTTGCAACCCAAACGGCATGACCTGGAATTGGTAACTCCCCAGGAGACAGTTGAACATTTTCGTCCATTCATCCCCTGGTCGGATACGCACCCAGTAATAGGCTTCATGCGTCAAGTTTTGTAAAGATGTGACCCGTAGCTAAAGTAGCAAGCAAGTCCTTCATTAGCGACAACGGGTAGAGATACTCTACGCAGTGCTCTTAGAGAAGGTGCAGCTCATGCAATAAAGGTGGGCAAATTTGGGGGCCCTCATTATGGTGCATTCTGCTTAATTCTGAATCTGTTGAAGTTTCTAAGTGGTCTGCAACTCTATATAGCCCATTTCACTAATCCAAACAGGAAGCAACATGAGTGATCATGAGCAAGGCCTCCCGGTCTAGAATAAGGTGCAATTGTCACATTAGATGAATCTGTGCAAAGGCTATCCTAGGCTAGCCATTAGTTACTGCTTGCTCCTTGACCCTGAAATTGTGCATCAGCTCAGTCTCAGGAAGTGCCATTCTGTCCAGAGTCAAAAGATGAAGTATCATTTGGGTCTGGCTGACAGGCAAAAGGCAATAAGTGCTTTGTCTTGTAAGGGTTGAGTCGAAGTTGGTTCCTCTCCTGCCAGACCCTTATAGTTTCCAAGCACTTGATCAGCACTGGCACCACATCACTTGTCTGGCTAGAGGTGGAGGTATATAATTGAGTATCATCAACGTACCAACACCAAACCCCATACTGTCAGATGACTTCTAGTGTTTTCATGTAAATGTTAAAAAGGAGCAGAGGAAGGCTTGAAGAGCCGTGGTGGGCAGTGGTTAAAATGCAATATTGCAGGCTAATTCTGCTAACTGCCAGAGTCCAATTTTCACCAGCTCAAGGTTGAACTCAGCCTTCCATCTTTCCGGGATCGGTAAAATGAGGACTCAGATCGTTGGGAAAAATATGCTGACTCTGTAAACCATTTAGAGAGGACTGTAAAACACTGTGAAGCAGTATATAAGTCTAAGGGCTATTACTATTGAACCTCAGGGAACCCTGCATTGCAGGAGCTTAGGGCTCAACCTTTCCTCCCCTACCAACACTGACTGGAAGCAGCCATCGGAGAAGGATGAGAACCACTGTAACCACTCCTAATCCCTGAAACTGGTCCAGAAGGATACTGTGGTTGAAAGATACTGCTGAGGAGTTCAGGAGAGCCAATATGGTCACACTACTGTCATCCCATCGGCCAGTACGCTCGCACAGAGAGGGCCTCCTCCGGGTGTCATTGGCCAGACAGTGTCGGCTGGCGACCCCCAGGGGGAGAGCCTTCTCTGTGGCGGCGCCTGCCCTCTGGAATGACCTACCCCCGGAGATATGTAGGATACCAGACCTCCAGACCTTTCGTCGGGCCCTTAAAACCCATTTGTTCCATCTAGCTGGGCTGGCTTGATCCCATCCTCCGTTTTAAATTGAAATTGATTTTAAATTGGATTGTTTTAATTGTCGGCCGAAAATATTTAATAATTTTTAATTGCTTTTAAATTTTGTATACCATGTTTTTATTCTGGCTGTTTACCGCCCTGAGTCCGCAAGGAGAAGGGCGGTTTATAAATTGAAATAAATAAAATAAATAAATCCCAAGTCCTCCAAAGATCATCAACAAGCATAACCGATGCCATTTCAGTGCTCTGCCTCAGCCTGAGTCCACACTGAAAAAGGTCTGTTCAACAAGCTACAATGCCTATTGGAGCAACAGAATAACACAATAGAATGGAAGGGACCTTGGATGTCTTCTAGTTCAGCCCCCTGCTCTAGCAGGAGATCCTATATGATGGCGTAAAGATGGTGAACCTATGTCACGCATGCCACAGGTGGTACACAGTGCTCTCTCTGAGGGCACGTGAGCCGTTACCCCAGTTCAGCTCCACCATGCATGCACGTGTACCTCCCGCCGGCCAGCTGGTTTTCAGGTCTTTGCCGTGCATGTATGGGGGTGGGGCGCATGTGGGGGAGCCACACATGCATGTGCATGGGGGATGGGCGTGTGCAGGGAGGCGTGCATGCATATGTGGGAGCGGGGCACGTGTGGGGGGCTGTGCGTGCATGCACGGGATGGGATGCACGCACGGGGTCCGCATACACACTGCATTTCAGGGGTTTGGGCACACTCATGCATTCGTACACACACATGCTTTGGGCACTTGGTCTGGAAAAGGTTAGCCATCACTGTCCTATACTATTCCAGACAAGTGGCTGTCCAGTCTCTTCTTAAAAGCTTCCAGTGATGGAGCAGCCACAAATTCCACTGATTAATTGTTAGGAAATTTATCCTTATTTCTAGCTTGCTTCTCTCCTTGATTAATTTCCATCCATCTTCTTTGTGGCAGCCATTCAAATATTGGAACACTGCTATCATGTCACTCCTAGTCCTTCTTTTCACTAGACCAGGAGTGGGCAAACACGGCCCCTTTATGACCTGTGGACTTCAACTCCCAGAATTCCTGAGCCAGCTTGGTTGTCTCAGGAATTCTGGGAGTTGAAGTCCACAGGTTGTAAAAGGGCCACAGTTGCCCACCCCTGCACTAGACTAAACATAACCAATTCCTGCAACCGTTCCTCATATGTTTTAGCCTCCAGCCCCCTAATCATCTGTTGCTCTTCAAGTCTCTTCCATTCCCTCTTCCCCAGGTTGCCTTGATGCTGACCTTGACTCCCATGCCGCCTCCTCTTCCTCTGATTTGGCTGCTGGAGGGGCCAGCAGCTGACAGGCCACAACAGGGACAGGAAAGGAGAATGGGAAAGAGGAAAGACAAAGAAAAGGGAAGAGGGGAAGAGAGCAGGGAAGGAAAAAGAAGGATAGAGGAAAAGGAAGAAGAAAGAAAGGAGAGGGAAGAGGGAAGGAAAAAGAAGGAAAGGGAAAAGAAGGAAGGAAGGAAAGAAAGAGAAAAAGGAAGGAAGGAGATAGATTATAATGAGGGAGAGGGAGAGTCTGAGGGAAATCCTGCCTTAGCACTTGGCCACCAGCAGCCATGCTGCCTTTAGTCATCTCCTTGTCCCGTCCTCCTGACCTCTCCTGGTGATCTCCCTTCCTATTGCTGAGGATGCTTTGGTTACAAAGCCAGGTCACCTTTCACGGAAAAGGAGTGAGCCTCTCTCTGACTCACACACTTTGCCTTCCTGCACACACAATCTGGCCAAGGAGAGCGAGCACAGCAACAGTGGGAACTGGCCATGTTCCCCCTCCCCCCACCAGTCAGGTCAACCACAACCGTGATGCGGTCCTCAACGAAATTGAGTTTGACACCCTTGCTGTAGTTTTGCTGCATAGATGTCAATAGATGACATTTTCAGTATTTTTATTAGTTTATCAAAATATACAGAAATACTTGGCTATTCAAGCAAATAGGCTGACTCTGATTCTGGGTTTTATTATTTATCATTAATTAGTTATTTGATTTAGAGTGCAATTTTATTGTACATGTTTCTTAACTTGTGTTCGCCGCCCTGAGTCCTTCGGGAGAAGGGCGGCATATAAATACATGTAATCAATCAATCAATCAATCAATGCCAAAGAAAAATGGAAATAATGGGAAAATAGGAGAGGAAAGGGGGAAGAGGAAAAGGTGGTAAAAGAAAGAAGAAAGGGGAAAGCATTGACTTCCAACTCCTTTTAGCACAATACAATAAGGTAATAACATACTTCATTTTTTTATTTTTACATAATAATATTTACTAGTCATTTCTGTAACAAATCTATCTAATCAGCAATACCCAAAATCAAAGTTTCACTTTTTTCCACCATAAGGACAAAGTCCAAAAGTGGTTATGAGCAGAAATAAAATTAATTAAAATTAACAAAGCTGCTTTTTCTGTTTCAGTCTACCAATATTTATAACTGATATTCCATTTAACAATGGCAGATTAAGAGTTCTAAGTTTATACGGCAAGGCAAAAAAAACAAGAATTAGATGTAAATTACTGTAAGATGCTTAAGGAAAGAGGAGGTTTGGGTTTATCAGATTTGAAATAGTACTTTGATGCCTATTGTTTGGTCTGACTCTCCAAACGAAGAGGTTACTTGAGTTGAATTAAGATTTGGATGGCATACCTATTTATAGCATGATAAGGTTAAGTAAATTTCAACAGCTGCTTCATTAGACATGCCATCCTAAGAGTTTGGAATAAATATAAAGTAAGGTTTTCTGTGAACATGCCCCTTTGGGTGTCATCCCAGGGTGTCATCCCAGGGTGTCATCGTCTTTTTAGAGAAGAAATGGAGGCAAGACTGGTGGAATTACTGTCAAATAATATTTTTCAATTATGATGACTCTATCCTCAAATCTAAAGAGCAGTTGGAATTAGAAGGACATATTTGCCATTGGTTTACATATTTACAACTGAAAGAAAGATTTTAAATTAGATTAAAGAAAACTAGGGTTCTCCAAAGGAAAGAAACGTCTGTCAGGCTGGGTAATGACTCCCTATGCAGCATTGACCAAGTCTACACAAATTTACATAGCTCCGCCCTCCTGGCCCAGTGTTTCGACTCAGTCTATGCTGCATGGTTGTGTCTTCCAGGTTAGCCAGTCGGATTTGGCATTATTTTGCCTTTTTTCCTGCTTCTGCTGTGTGGATTAGCTTCTCTTCAAGTTTGCGGCTGAATTTATTACTCTGGGAGCCTTTCGCTCGTCGCCGCTCGTCAGGGAGCTCGCCTGAGTCTGCCGCCTGGCAGATTGTTTCAGCAGCGGCTCCTTTCAACCTTATCGGCCTTCCGATCTCTCTGAAGGCTCCCCGCTGCGTTTAGCGGCTTTTTGCTGAGCAGCGTTTCTTCGGCTGGAGGTTTCCTCGCTGCGCCAATTATCGCAGTAATAGCCTTGAGCTAGCGATCGGCTTCTACTGTGATTTCTTCAGCCTCGCCTGTCTGGGAGCCTCGGATTCCGGCTGCAGCCATTGAGGCCTTTCTGTGAGTAGCGGCAGTTAATTTTGGCGCGCTTTCTCGCGGCGGCCAGTTTGTCCAGGCTAATTTCTCATCGATGGAGAATATGGACAGGCCTCGTTCATCCTCCCCCTATAGCCGCTCCAGACCACCTAGGGACCCCGTTCAGGGCTCTGATCACCAGCCCCCCCGCCAAGCAGGCGAAGGTCAAGAAGGCCCTTGCTCCTTCCAAGGGCGCTCCCCCCCTTCTAGGGACGAACAGCGGCGCCACAGGGCCATGGAAAAGGCCTTTTCCAGGGCTTCGGCCCAGGCGGCTCTACCTCCTCAGCCCTCCACTTCTCTGGATCCCTTTCCCTCGGGGCCCTCCGATTCTGGTGACAGCCTATCCATAAGGGAGCTCTCTCCAGACTGCCTCCTCTCTGCTGGACTAGCTCTCCCTCCCGGGAAGGAGCCTTTGTTTCAGACGGCCTCTGCAACCCCTTCCATCTGGGCCGCTTCTCCAGTCCCAGCAGTTTCTGAGCAGCCTGCTTGTCCTTCTCCTTCCCAGACACCAGTGCCCCTTGAGATCCTTGTGACCAAGGCTATACGGGAAGGGTTTACTCAGCGCATGCAGCAAGTGGGCCTGCATATGGGGGTATCTGCTCCTTCCCTACCCTCTCACCAGAGGGAGGCTGATGATTTTTCCTCGGAGCATGACCCGGAGGATCTGGACCTTGTGGCTGTTCGGGCCTCCCTTTCTGAGCCGGATGAGGCTCCTGATCCTCCTCCTCTCAGATGATGGGGGATTACTCCCGGATCAATCTCCATTTATTGGACTTTTCAAGCCTCAAATGTTCCGCTCCTTACTGTTTAAGGCCATTGCCACCACCCGCTTGGGCTATCTGCCTTCTTCAACCGCAACACCTTCTGCTCCGGATCCTGCCTCTGCCATGTTTGCTGAACCCCAGGTGTCTCCTGAGACCATCCCTGCGCCTAAGTTCTTCTTGGACGTCCTTCAGCGACAATGGTCCCTGCCAGGGGCTGGCCCTAGTCCCAACACCCTTGATCGCCATCTTTATAATTCCGCTGCCGCCCTTTCTGATCTCCTGCAACCGCCTACGGTGGATCTTCCTATCGTCGCCTTGGCCAATTCATCACATCCCACTGGTCCGCCAGAGGATTCCCTACGACCGGAAGACAAATAGGCGGAGAAGATTCTTGTTAAGGGTCATTTAGCGGTTGCTTGGTCCGTCAGGGCTTCCTCTTCAGCCTCTTTTTTCAATCGTGCGGCCCTTCTGTGGCTCAAGCAGCTACAGGATCGTTTGCCTCGTTCCGACACCAGGGCCCACCAGGACCTCAATAAGATCACGGCGGCTCTTGAGTACTCTGCAGACGCTACTTTCAACGCCACCAGATTTGCCGCCAGGGCCCTGAGGTCTGCGGTAGTCTCTCGCCGTCTTCTTTGGCTTAGAGGTTGGCAGGCTGACATGCGCAGTAAGTGGCAGTTGGCCTCAGCCCCTTATTCTACCGGAAGTCTTTTCAGTCCCCTTCTGGAACCACTTTTGATTGAGACCAGAGATAAGCGCAAGATTCTTCCGTCCCAACAGTGGCGCTGAGACTCTCGTTATTCTCCGTATCCTCGGACCCAGTCCTTTCGGAACCCTGATTCTTCTGCCTTCCAGTCCCGCTCTCAGCGCCCCTCCCACCAGCGATCTTCCAACTTCGACTCTCAGGTCAGATCTGGGGCCGGTTTCCCTCTGCGACGATCCTTCCGAGGGTGGCGGGGGCGGTTTAGTAGACGAGGTAGATAGGTCTCTTGAAGACCTTCCCATTGGGGGCCGCCTGTCCTTTTTCTATAACCAGTGGCGGTCCTTGGATTCTGATTCCTGGGTTCTTTCTACCATTAACTTGGGCCTTTCCCTGGAGTTCAACTCCACTCCTCCCCTCCTTTTTCTCTCCTCCCCTCCTTCCAATGACCCTGAGAAGCGGGCTCTGATGGCCTCGGCCATCCACCATCTGCTTTCTATTAGGGCTATTCAACAAGTCTTCTTGCACCAACAGGGCCGGGGGTTTTATTCCCACATTTTCCTTGTACAGAAGGCTTCTGGAGGTTGGAGGCCCAAGTCTCTCAATCGATACACCGTGTATCGCTGTTTTAAAATGCATACTCTGTTCTCCATTTTAGAATGTCTTCAACCTGTAGACCTCCTTTCCTCTATTGATTTGACAGACGCTTATTTGCATATCCCTATCCTCCCCGCTCATCGTCAATTCCTCCGTTTTCACTACCAGGGTTCCCATTTCCAGTATAGGGCTTTGCCCTTTGGCCTTTCTTCTGCCCCCAGGGTTTTCACCAAGATCTTGGCTGCCCTGATGGGTTACATTCGCTCTCTCCCTATCCATTTACAGTTTTATTTGGATGATATTCTTATTCTCTCTTCCTCCCCTTCTTCTGCTCATCAGGATTTGTCCACTGCCCTTTCTATTCTCCAAATCCATGGTTTTTCTATCAATTGGACCAAAAGTCACCTCTCCCCCTCCACCCGTTTTGTTCTTTTGGGCTCTGTTATTGATTCTGTCTCCTCCCAAGTTTTTCTTTCCCCGGAGCGTCAAGCTGACCTCCGGGCTCTAGCCCGGCAGTGCAGGGAGGAAGGGTCTGCTTCTGCCCTTCGTTTATCATGTCTCTTGGGGAAGATGGTTTCCATGTTCGGCATTGTTCCCTGGTCTCGCTTACACAGCCATCAACTCCAATGGTTCCTACTGCCTCTACAACGTGCCGGACGGAGCACCTCGTTGTCTCGTCTTCCACTTCCTCTTCAAGTCATCTCCTCTCTTCGTTGGTGGACCTCAGCAGCCGTTTCCCGGGGCAGCTGCTTCAGAGAACCTTGTCACCTGGTGCTCACAACGGATGCCAGTTTGTCAGGTTGGAGGGCCCATCTACTACATCATCAGGCTCAGGGCCGCTGGTCCGCCCAGGATCACCGTCACAACATCAGTTTTCTAGAGTTGCGAGCTGTGCGCCTTGCTCTTCTTCACTTTCGACCTCTGGTGGAGGGCAAAGACATTCTGGTCCTCATGGACAATGTCTCCACGAAAGCGCACATAAACAAGATGGGCAGCACGCACTCCAGGTCTCTTCTGACAGAAACCATCCTTCTGGGTCGTTGGGCCAAGGCTCATCTTTTGTCCCTCAAAGCAGATCATATATCAGGGAAGTCCAACACCCAAGTGGATGTCCTCAGCTGATCCCAGGTGGATCACGGTGAATGGAGTCTCTCCCCAGCTCTCTTCCAAGCGATTCTGTCCAGGTTCAGGACTCCGATTGTCGACCTCTTCGCCTCGTCGTCCAACCACCTTCTTCCCAGATTTTTCTCCCGCTTCTCGGATCCTTGGGCGGAGGCCACGGATGTTCTTCGCATTCCCTGGCCCCCCGACCTGCTGTTCGCTTTCCTGCCTCTGCCCCTCATTCCTCGAGTGCTCCAGAAAATACTGGACGAGAGGGCGGAGGTCATTCTCGTGGCCCCCCACTGGCCAAGGAGGCCCTGGTTCGCAGACTTGGTCTCCCTGTCGGTGGCTCCCCATTGTCGGATCCCGCTTTCTCTGACAGCCCTGTCCCAGGGTCCTCTGCTCCATCCGGACCCCGCCTGGTTGCACCTAACCGTCTGGAGACTGAGCAGCAAATTTTAATTTGAGCTCTTGTTCCTGCTCCTGTAGCAGCAGTCATGCAGGCCGCTCCCCGCCCTTCCACCAATCAGATTTATGAGGCCACATGGAAATCCTTTGTTTCTTGGTGTCATCGCTCTTCTGTGCAACCGCTGTCAGCTTCTGTTCTCCAGGTTCTCTCCTTTCTCCATGACGGCTTTAAAGCTGGACTGTCCCCTAATACGTTACGTCGCCAGGTCATTGACTGAGGCCATTGCCTCAGTTCTTTCCTGTGGAGTTACGGACTCTCTCTCTCGCCATCCTTTTATTTGTTCCTTTCTCCGCGGAGCTGTTAATCTCCGTCCTCCGCCTATTCATCGCTACCCTACATGGAGGCTCAATAAGGTGCTCAATGCTCTCACCTTAACTCCATTCAAACCTTACGCGAGGCAGTCCCTCCGATTTTTATCATTCAACGTTGCATTCCTCTTGGCTATTACCTCCGCTCGCCGGATATCGGAGTTGGCTGCCCTTTCGATACGCTGTGACCTCTGCATTTTTCATAATGATAGGGTGGTCCTTCGCCTGGATCCAGCTTTCCTCCCAAAGATTAACTCTGTTTTCCATCGAGCTCAAGAGCTCGTCCTCCCTGACTTTTGTCCTCGGCCTACTCACCGTTTAGAACGCTCATGGCACTCGTTGGACGTCCGCAGGGCTTTGAAAATTTATATTTCCAGGACTG
Organism: Masticophis lateralis; assembly: GCA_030761175.1. Taxonomy (NCBI): domain Eukaryota; kingdom Metazoa; phylum Chordata; class Lepidosauria; order Squamata; family Colubridae; genus Masticophis; species Masticophis lateralis. The sequence goes on from JAUDYJ010000005.1 coordinate 98,748,635, forward strand.
CTCCTTTTTGCAAGACGGAGGCTCCTTTTGTATCTTTTCAGCCGGGATCGTTAGGATCCCGAGTCAAAAGTACCACTCTCGGTCGGTGGATTAGAGCCACGATTTCCATGGCCTATCTTCAGCAGCATCTGCCGGTGCCTCCCTGGATCATGGCGCACTCAACCAGAAGCTCAGCTACCTCCGCGGCGTGGGCCACCCAAGCGTCACTTGAGGAAGTCTGTCGGGCTGCGACGTGGACCTTCATCTCGCCATTCATTCGTCACTATCGTGTCGACTCTTGCTTCAGCCGATGCTTCCTTTGGTTGCCGAGTGCTGCAGGAGGTTCTTCGTTCCTGAGGTTTTGGGCCGGACTTTCCCTCCCTGGTGGACATGAGACTTTGGTATGTCCCCAGCCTGACAGACGTTTCTTTCCTTCGGAGAATGGACGTTGGTCTTACCTGATACGTCCGTTCTCGAGTCGAAAGGAACGTCTGTCAGCCCCTCCCTTTGGCTCCGGCCCTCTGCCTTTCGTTGGGGAGGGTGGTTTTTTTCTAACTGTTTCTCGTTTCAGGAAGACACGCCAGTCTGCATCAACGCCCTCACCGAAACACTGGGCCAGGAGGGCGGAGCTATGTAAATTTGTGTAGACTCGGTCAAAGCTGCATAGGGAGTCATTACCCAGCCTGACAGACGTTCCTTTCCACTCGAAAACGGACGTATCAGGTAAGACCAACGTCCAATTTGATTTTGTAAAAAATGAATTGGAAATTCTGTTGTGTGGTAATGATGAACATATTATTGCAAAAGTTACTATTGAAATTGAATTTGGAGAATGAGTATGGAAAGCATTGTATGATTCATTGGGCAAATAATTTAATATATAATATAATACTTGGACATGGATGGAAGATTTAAATTTTACATTAAATTAAAATTTAAAATCTTTTTTTTATAAGATGATGTACCATTGATATTTAACATTGGACAAATTGTCAAGAATGTATAAAGATACTTCAAATGAATATTGGAAATATAACTTTTTACTATTTATAACAGACATGTGATAAAGCAAAGAAATATTGGAGTAGGATTCACATCTTAAGACAGAACATTCATAAAGTGAATATAAAGATAAAACGAGAGATTTTTCTTTTGGGCTTAATGGCTAAAGAACTTGAAAAAAATGGAACTTTGATATTATATATGCTGACAGCAGCAAGAATACTTTATGTACAAAAATGGAATGATATTTTGATTCCCACAATGGACGATGACTGCAAAAGTTGTTGGAGTTTAGCAGAGAAGGTTAAATTAACTGCTTTGATTAATGATTGATAGATAAAATGAGCTTTATTGGCTACGTACAGTTTTTGCATACACGTGGACAAGATATTTCACCCATCACAAATACTGTTAAGTTTGATACTTCCATTTATCTCACATCCAAACATTTTAATGAGTTCTATGAAAGCTTGCCTCAAAGCTTTGTGTGGAGATAAACTGATATTGTTGTAATCCGCCAAAGCTATTTGGAAGACCCATGCTGAAGATACTTCTTCCTAGTGTTTTTCCTGCAAGTGCAAGATCAGCTTTAGTTTTTCCAGATCAATTGGGTGTTGGTCCATTAGTTGCAAACAGGAATTGACTAACCAATTTATTGCCCGAGTCTGACATTGTGGACTGAGAGAATGACTGAATCAAAGCCACACAGCTGGCTTTCATGCCTAAGGCAATACTAGAACTCACAGATTTCTAGCCTGGTTCCTTAACCACTAGCTCTCATGCTAAAGATTGCATACTACTATCCAGTAGTAACAAACAATTGTTTAATTTAACTTTAAAACGTAGCATTTGCATACATAATCTACCAAACTACTTAATCCAGCAGTCCCCAATCTTTGTGGCTTGCGGGGGGGAGGGGAACTGTCCATGTGAGCGATGGGCTGATGCACGAGTTGAACTGTGTATGCTGTGGCCAGCCACTTGCGTGGCCCAATTCTGAATAGCCCATGGCCTGGTAGTGGGCCGTGACCCGGGGTTGGAGATCCCTGTTCTAATCTATTAGATTATCTACCAGATTGAAATATGAATTTAAGAACTGTAAACAGGGAATAACCCAGCCTCTTACTTCAAACTATTCCCACGGCTATTTAATCCATGTATAACCACATATTGCTTTCTTTCTTTTGCCCTCTTTATCCATATATTATGTAATCATCATTATATGTAAATTAAACTGTCTTTCCTTAAAATCAGAAAATGGTGAAACAATTAAAAAAGATTAACAATAAACAAAGTCAAATTAAGAAACTTAATAAATATATTTTTCATTACAGATAGTCCTCGACTTATAATAGTTTGTTTAGTGATTGTTCAAAGTTACAATGGCTCTGAAAAAAGTGTTCTCCTGCAGGCTCCCAGGAGTGACAAGAATGGGTTGAATCATGTTTCTTGTTGAGACCGAGCTGTCTGTTTGTTTTACCATGCCTCCTTCCTCCACCTTCCTACCCGTTTCAACTCTGTCTTAACCTGAACAAGACGTTTCAAAGCATTCCTGGCCACTTCTGAACTGCAGGATTGCGAGACTTCTATTTCTTTATTATTCTTAGATGTTTTGCCTTTGAAGGTGATAGCTGCCTTTTATAGCAGCGGCTTGATGCCGTGTGTTTCACAATCGGCCTTTTAAATCAAGGGCTGAGCAACTGCGGGCTTGCAGTTGCCAGCAGCCAATCGCTTCCAGCAGGAAACCAGCGGGATCGTCAGATTTTCTCCTTTTAGGCCATTAATGGCCTGGATTGAAGCGGCACTGCAAGAGAGGCCAGGGAGCCAGCGGGACCGTTGACTCCTTTTGTTAATCTGCTGGGCTGTGCAAGCTGTTGGAGGCTCCAAAATTAATCACAGCAGCGTGATAAGAGTCCCTGCCTAGCTTTGGCTAGCCATACTTGTACTGAAGGCCCTAGGTGCCTGAATTTGAGGGGATTGCTTGTCTGGACCCACAGATGGAACAGTGGAGCTGGGTGAGTCGTTGTGGGCCTATTTTCCTCACTGGAGCAAGAAGGAGTCCCTGCCTAGTTTTGGCTAGGCATATTCATTGGCTGAGACCTCAGTGGAGGCCATTGGAGTCCCTGCCTAGTTTCGACTAGGCATACTCAGATTTGCTCCTGCTAGCCTGGTAGGCTTTAAATCCCTGCCTAGTCTTGGCTAGGCATACTGATTGCAGGAAGCCTTTGGGCTGCAGGAGTTTGCAACAGTTGCATTTTTCAAACTGCAAAAATGGCAGGAAGAGCTGCTGGGCATAGATCCAAGAAGCAATGCTCCAGCAATTCAGCTTTGGATACAAATATTGCAACCCTTCAGGAGGCCACTCCTCAGTCTGGGACCCAAGGGAAGCAGAATTCTAAAGCTTCTGAAAAAGATGCCAGCAGGAGACATAAAGCTCTGGAAAAACAGATTCACAGAGCAGAAAAAAGTCAGTCCCAGCAAGCCGCTAACAGGGCTGAAAGGGGAAATTCCAGCTCTGGTTCTGCTGAGAGGTTGCTGACTCATCAGCCTGCAATTGCCCAACCTTTGTCACCAGAGGGGGCAAGTGACTTTAACTTGTCTCCTAATACTGATACCACCTTTGTGCGAGATTCTGTTTTCTGCCCAGCAGCTCCTGCTCTTGCATCACAGCCTCCACCTCTGGAAAGGAGGTTTCAGCGACATTTACACCAACAGCAGCTGGCTTGAGGCAAGGTGAGGACTGTGTTTCTGATTTACCTGCTGATCTTAAATTGCTCATTGCACTAACAGTCTCTTAAGCAATTGACGATAAATTGAGAGGCATGCAGCCCCTCCAGTGGAAGCTTCCACTAGTCTCCCTCAGGGAGGACATTTAACGAGGGACCAGTCCTACTGACAGGAGGAAATCATAGGATGAATCTTCTGATGGAGAGGATTCATTAATTCAAGAGAGGGGTCAAGGAGAAGTAGATTTGTCGGAGGATGAAGGATTAACGCCCAATGTGCCAACTTTTTCCGCCCTTTTTCCTCCTACCATATTTAAATCAATTCTACACAAGGCACGGGTGACTGCAGGGATGGGGTTAGACCCTTCACTCAGTTCACTGGGACCTACAAGCCCCAGTGACCATCTTTTCTCTAAACCAGCCACTGTGCAGGAGGATGTTCCAGCTCCACAATTGTTCATTGATGTGGTGCAACAACAATGGGCACAGCCAGAGTCCTTCTCTACTCCAAGCAGCCTTGACCGCCGTTCTAGCTCCGACATTGGAGGACTATCTACAATTGCCCAAGGTTGATTTTCCAGTGGCATTGCTTGTCTCTCCCTCATTAGTATCAGGCGATATAGCGTAGGGACTGAAGCTGGAGGATAAGTAGGTGGAGTTGACATTGCACAAGCGCACCAATCCTCAGCCTGGGCAGTTAAGGCCTCATCTGCGGCTTCATTTTTAATTGCACTTCGTTACTGTGGTTGCAACAGATGCAACACAGGGTTCCACCCAGTGAAACCAGGCTCCACCAGGACCTAAATAAACTGATTGCCGCCATACAATTTTCTGCGGATGCAACCTTATCTGCAACTAAGTATGCTTCTAGAGCACTGGCCTTCTCCGTAACATCGAGGAGAATGCTTTGGCTCTGCAATTGGCAAGCAGATGCCAAATCCAAATGGCAGCTGGCTTTGGCCCCTTATAAGGCAGGCACCCTCTTTGGGTAGGCTCTGGAACCAGTCCTGATAGAAGATAAGGACAAATGAAAGGTCCTTCCATCCTCCTTTAAAAAGGGGAAGACGCACACTACTCCATATTATCACAGGTTCTCACATTGATCTGATTCCAGTCCTTTGTTTCAGCAAGCTCAATGTTTTTTTCCTCAGCGAGCAGAATGCCAACAGGATAGGGCAGGGTTCCACGCCCAGTCCAGGCAAAACCTGCAGAGCAAATGGCTCTGGGGCAGAGCCCCCTTTCGTGGGGCAGGAGGTTGCTCCTTTCGTAGACCACAATGACTTCATGTTCAGAGTCCCCATTGACGGCTGATTGGCTCTTTTTGCGCCCCAATGGGAGGTGATAATGAGTGACCTCTGGTTCCTCAATACAGTGAGGCTCGGCCTCAGCTTGGGCTTTCTCTCCACTCCCCTGAACCACTTTGTGAACTGCCCTGTTCCACGAACCAGCGAAAAGGAAGGTCTGGAAACCACCATCTAGCACCTGCTGGAGATTCAGGCAATCGAGGTGGACCCAGAGTGTCAGAGCGGTCGGGGATTTTATTCCACCCTTTTCATGGTTCCAAAGTCTTCAGGGGGTGGAGAGCAATTCTAAAACTTAAAAAATTAAATTTGTATCTGGTCTACTAAAGGTTCAAAATGAACTCCCTCACCACCATCCTAGAGGGGATTCGGGAGGGCGACTTCCTGGCATCAATAGCTCTTACGGAGGCTTACCTCCATGTGCCAATCCTCCTGGCACATCTCCAGTATCTTCGCTTCTGCTCCAAACAGTCTCACTACCAATAAAGGGCCTTGCCCTTCGGATTAGTGTTGGTACCCCAGGCCTTCACCAAGGTTCTGGCAGCGCTGGCAGCTTACCTTGGACCAATCCCTATTTGTCTACAATGCTACTTAGATGACATTCTTGTGCAAGCATCCTCCTTTGACAAGTCCAAGGAGGCATTGCAGACAATGAGCACCATTTTGTAACAACACGGGTTCTCCGTGAACTTCCCAAAGAGTCAGCTGGTTCTGGCCACGAGACTCTTATACTTGAGGATTGAAATCGACACCAGGCTGGGACAGGTCTTCCTCTCCCAAGACCGTAAAGACAATCTGACTGACCTTCTTCGACAGGTAAGCTCAGAACGTCAGGTTCCCATTGCCCTACTATCCAGGCTGTTGGGGATGTTTATGTCATGCATCTCAATAGTGCCATGGGTGAGGATGCACGCAAGGACCCTTCACTGGTTCCTGCTCCTGTACCAACAGTCAGGCAACAGCAGCTCATGGGCGAAGGTGAGTGTTCCCCCAAATGTGTTACACTCCCTCCATTGGTGGATGTCTCCAGCACTGGACAAGGGCTGTCTCTTCAAGGAGCCCAGTTGCATCACGATAACATCAGATGCCAGCCTTTTTGGCTGAGGAGCCCATCTTCAGGGCCACATGACTCAGGGGGAAGTGGGCAGAGAAGCATTTGCTTTCTCTCAAAGTGGAGCATATCGTGGGGACGGCAAACACACAGGAGGACTGCCTCAGCCGGTCCACAGTAGACAATGCAGAATGGAGGTTACATCCGAATCTTTTTCAGGAGATGACAGTCAGATTCGGTCAGCCAGTAGTGGACCTGTTTGCCTTCCAGCAAAATGCTCAGCTTCCTCAATATTTCACCAGGTTCCAGTCACAAGGGGCGGAGGGGACCAATGCCTTACGCAGCCATTGGCCCAAAAGCCTACTTTATGCTTTTCCACCTCTTCCACTCATTCAAGGAGTCATACGGAAGGTAATACAGGAGTGGGCGGAAGTCCTTTTAGTTGCTCCCCACTGGCCCAGATGCCCGTGGTTTGCAAACCTAGTGGGCCTCTCAGTGTCTCGGCCCCGGAGGATTCCTCAGGAGAGGATCTCCCTCAGCCAGGGGATCTTACAACATCTGGAGCCTCAGTGGTTCAACTTGACCGTCTGGCACTTGAAGGGAAACTCCTGAGGAAACGTGGGTTTTCCTCCAGGGTCATTAGAACCATCCAGGCTTCCCGCAGGTCATTTATGTATCGTATTTACGATTCAACATGGTCAGCATTTACCAAATGGTGTGGGGTTCGGAACCTCAACCCCACCTCAACTGCAGTACCACATGTTCTAGATTTTTGCAGGACGGGCTGGACAACACCCTTCATTGACAGGTTGCTTCATTGTCCACGGTCTTGCGGTGTGGGAAAAGATTATCATTGGCTCATAAACTGGTTCTCCTGCAGTTTATCAAGGGAGCTGTTAACCTCAGACCACCGGTTGTCTATAAATACCTCACATCACATTATTTATGATGGTTGCAGTATCCCAGGGTAATGTGATCAGCTTTTGCAACCTGAGGACAAGCAAAGTCAATGGTGAAGCCAGATTCACTTAATAACTGGGTTACTAACTTAACAATTGCAATGATTCATTCAACAACTGGGGCAGAAAAAGTCATAAAATGGGGCAAAAGTCATTTAACAAATGTCTCACTTAGCAACAGAAATTTTGGGTTCAATTGTCGTAATTCAAAGACTACCTGTATTGTACCAGAATTGAATAGCTTTATTTTAACAATATAAGCAACTTTATACTTTATTATATCTTGAGACGTGTTATTTTTTCACTGATAAAACTAATAAAAATAAAACATAAAATTGAACATATTTTCTATAATAATGTGAAAATGCTATGAAATTTGGAGGATTTCCTGTGTTACAAGCACAGGATGGGGCATCTTGAGCAGGGGCATGATCTGAAATACATGCCCTTTATAAATCTTAAACTAGATTACCTTTATGGTCTTGTTACACATTGAGTTGAAAGCAGTTATTGGAATTCTCTCCAATTCTCTAATAGTGACTCCTTTGTTTTTTCTCAGTAAACCCATTTCTCTGAACTTCTGTATCTTTGTGGATTTTTTGTTTTTTGCATTGCCAGATGAGGAAAGTGTGATACTATTCTCTTTTATTAAATTAGTGAATATAATACAGAATGGGCAAGAAATGAAACAATGTAGCGAGCATTTTAGTAAATGGCAACAGGACACAAACATTTCAGATTAGGAAGGGGGTAAGGCAAGGATGCCCCCTATCTCTGCTGTTATTTATTTTGGCCCTAGAAGTCTTACTACGAAATATTAGACATAATGAAGAAATTAGGGGTTTAAAGATCAGGAAGGAAACCTATAAAACACAAGCTTTCACAGACGATGTGGCCCTAATATTAGAAGATCCACTAGAATCTGGTCAGAAAATATTACAGGAATTGGACAAATATGGAGAGGTGGCAGACTTTAAACTGAATAAAACTAAAATCAAAATACTAACTAAAAACGTAACCGAAGAACAGAAGAAAGAGTTAGAAGAAACCTTGGGATTACAGGTAGTCAGAAAAGTAAAATATCTAGGTATTTGGATAACCATAAGGGTTATAAGGTTCATTAAAGGAAGACAATTACACCCCTTTACTTAAAAATGTGAAACAGGATTTGGATAGATGGAAGAGAATTAAATTGTCATTTATAGGCAAGATAGCCACAATTAAGATGAATATTCTTCCCAAAATTTTATTCCTATATCAAAATATACCAGTGATTTTAGATAAAAAATTCTTTTCAGATTTAAACAAAAGTGTCAGGGAATTTCTATGGGAGGGGAAAAAGCTGAGGTTTTCACTTAAAATATTACAGGGAAAATGAAGTATGGGAGGTTTTGGACTCCCAGATTGGGAAACATATTACAAAGCAGCCAAGCTAGTTTGGATAAGGGAGTGGGCCACATTGGAAAATAAGAGAATCTTAACCTTAGAAGGCCACAACCTACAGAAAGGGTGGCACGCATATCAAGGGGATCCAGGAAATAAAAAGAAAACAAATTTCCATAGACATAAAATAAGGGAGTCCCTATTACAAACATGGACGGGAATTAGACAGTGACACTACACTAAAATCCCCAATTGGCTCTCTACTATGGAGGCTTTGATCTATCCAAACAGATGGGGAATGGGAAAAATGTGCACATATAAAGATATATTAGACGGAGTAGGAAATCTCAAATCAATTGACACCCTGAGAGACCAAGGTATAAATCTAGATTGATGGACCTACCTACAAATTAAATCAAGATACCAGAAGGATAAGGAAGAATATGGTTTAGGATTAGGATATAATGGATTAGACAAAATTTTGATGGGGGCAGGAAAAAAGGTTCTAGCTAAATTATACAATTATTGAGTAGATGAAGATAGAGTGGAAGAGATAGCCAAAAACCAACTGAGAAAATGGGGAAAAAATATTGGACATAGCCTAAATTTTAATGATTGGGAAGAGGCCTGGAACAAAAACTATAAATTGACCAGAGCCGTGACATATAAAGAAAATCAATACAAAATGCTTCATAGGTGGTATTTAGCACCTGCCAGATTAGCTAAGATGTTCCCTAATATGCACTCAAATTGCTGGAAATGTGGTCATGGTCATGGCACCTTCTATCACATGTGGTGGACATGCCCTGAGGCGAAAAGATTTTGGAACAAAATTTGGAGTAGTCTACAAGAAATAATTGGAGAAGAAGTGGAATTGTCACCGGAAATAATTCTCCTGGGAATAGTCACGAAGGGATATGGTAAGAAAAAGATTCATCTGATAATACACATAACCACAGCAGCCAGACTGGCCTATGCACAATTTTGGAAGGAGAAAACCCTGCCACCAGAAGAATTTTTAAGAATTTTTAATTAAAAAGAGTGCGCAGAGATGAGTAAATTAACACACGAAATAAATAATGATGAGAATTCAGAGTATTATACTGTGTGGGAAAGGTAGTACAAATGGTTGAACAATAGGGTAAAAGTAGGAGTTCAAAGTGTGTGAAATGAACAGCAATAAAGAGTTCAAGTGACACCAGTTATATTCTATGTACATACGTAAAAACACTGCATATCCGATATTAGCAGAAATATGATGTTTTGGATGTATAATAAACTCAATAAAGTATCTTTAAAAAAAAGAAAGAAAAAAGAGAAACAATGTAGCAATGCATATGTATGTTTCTATGACCAACACCAGAGTAGTATAAAATGTAGATTGAACCATAAAACTTAAGCAAAAATAAATATAAATAACATTATTAAGTCATCATGACTTAAGGACTACAGAGAATCAAGAATGAAATGTTACCACTGGCCATGCTACATGTGAATTGAAATCCAAAAGATCCCCAAATAGATCAGTTGCTTAGGAACCAAAAATTGTTTCCTGAAAGCCAGAAATTCATTGTACCAAAATTTACAGCTTCAGTCCAGGAGGTACTCAGTGTGGATTGTTCCCATGCTCTTGTTGATTTTCACCATTTATTGCTAGTTTTGTAACTTTCTGTACTTATCTATAGATAATAAAAAGAAATATTTTGTTTAAAATATTTTAAAATCCGTTTAAATATGTGAGATAAGTTAGTCTTTTTTGTGTATTTAGAACAGAATTATAACAATCAAGATAATAGTTTAATATTTCTGCTTATAGTGGAAGAGTTTTGGATTGCAATCTATATTTCATCTTTATAATTTTTAAAAAACTTGCATTATGACAGTGAAGCAGAGAGAAAGAATGTGTATTATAGGATCATACTTCAGAGTGCAATAGCACACTGGCAAAGGCAGTCCTTGTCACTTTAAAAAAATAGCCTGCTTTATTGGAGGAGGTGCAGTTTCTTAAGAATCAGGTGCATGTCTATAGCAATGATGTCATCTTTCATACTAGACCTGCTTGAGAGGATTCATAGGAGGAAATTATTTCCTAAATGCAGATTCCTGGCTGAGAGGAATAAAGAGTAATTGAATACAGGCAGTTTGTGAGTATGAATAATTAACTACCGTTTTCAGGAATGAATAGTCATGTGAAAATGATATAATAATCTTTATGTGCAAATATGGACAGTGAGGTATTCAGATACATAGATACATATATACTTGCTACCAATGCTTAGAGGTAACAATTCATATTTTCCTTCCTAGTGACAGGAGCTGTCATATGCATTATTTTTTTAAAAAAATGCATGCTGTGTGGCTTATTCCAGAATTTTGCCTGTTTCATACTTGAAGACTTGTAAAACTGTAGTCTTTAAATTCTACTTGTACAACTGAAGTTTTTAATTAAAGTATTGCAAATGTAATGCATGCAAAATTGATTTTTACCTGTAGCTGCTTTTATTTATTTTGGGTTTCTTTTTTACATTACCTGTATACCTCTGTCACGATCTAGATACAGTCTTATTTCATTATATCACATATAATCTGATATATATACGATACAATTAATTTTGAATTTAAAATATGAGAGAAAGGCTAAACTTTACCTGAATATACTACCCATTAATTTTCTTGTGATTTTCTAGGCAATACATGTTATTTGTTTGCATTTATTTGAGGAGCAATAGAGGCCTCACAAGACTTTGCATTTGCAACCCTAGTAAAAACTTGATGTTTTCTTGGAAGGCATAGAAATTTTCTGTAGAATAAAAATTACTTCAATACATAGACTAGAAAAACAGTAATCATGCAACTTCAGTGAATTTTGTAAATATGTCATATTTGCTTTGACGGAAAATTATTATAACTAACAGAGGAGGGGAATATTATGTACTGTGGGAATGACCTTGGAAGAAACAGAAGGGGGTGTGGAAAGAAATGCTGCCTAGAGAACAATCTGATCAAAGGGTGAGAAGCCTGCTATTGAATAATAGGTGATAAAAAGAGATGGTGAGAGATCTGTATTTTCAGGCTTGCACAAGATTCTTTTAATACAGCCTTATTATAAAATAGAACTCACCTTTCATGTACCCCGTCTGGTTCCTCTTCTCTCTGGAAGGAGAAAAGATCCTATAATCTGTCTTCCCCCATATCCCAATAGCTTCCTTGGATTCCAGCATGAGGGAACAAATTGGAGCAGCCAAGAAATCCCTGTCATCAGGAGAGAAGAAGGGATCATGGGGTGTGCTTTTACTGTGGGATCCGAGAGCATATAGGCAGATCATGCCCAATAAAAGCACTGGCAGCAGACACTTCAACTAGAGCAAAATTTACAAGATGCCTTGTGTGTTCTTGGGGAGTTACTGGAAGAAGAAGGGAGTGACACAGTCATATTTTGTTGTCACAGACGATAACCTGTTTCCCCTGGAAGGTGATGTATTGGAATGTGAAAAAGACCTTGGAAGATGGGAGGAAGAAATGCTGCCTATGGAATGATCAGATAAAAGGGGGAAGAGCCCACTATTGAGCAAGGGGAAGAAAAAGAAATTTAGAAAGGTACTGTCTGAATAATCAAACTGTAAAAAGAGACACTAAGAGAATTGTACTTCCAGACTCATAAGTTTCTGTTAATGTAGCCTTATTATAGAGTTAGTTTATCTTGTCATGTTTCCTATATGGTCTACTTGTGCTGTGGCCCACCAGCAGCCTGTGCGGATCGTGGCTGATCCCGATGACGAGGAGGCTGGTGTGGTGTCACACCAGCAGCCTGCACAGCCAGCGCTCGTGTCGGACAGCGAGGAGGCTGAAGAGAATGTGATGCCAGAGGCAGAGACTCAGCCAGGGCCTTCAGAACTTCCAGAGGCTCCTTCCAGTGGAGAGAGCAAAGTGGAGGAGCCTCTCCTCAATGCTTGGGCACGCAGGGCTGCCAAAAGGCAGGAGTGGCTACCCAGGAGGAGGAGGTCTACTTGAGAATACGGCTTGAGTATAATTGGCCAGTCCCTTAGCCTATTTAAGTCGCACACAGCTAGTGCTTTCTTGCTAGAAACAACGTCTCATTACTACAGAGCATCTTGGAGAGCGAGTGACTTCTCATATCTGGTTGCCTGGGCTGGTTGCCAACCTTTGTCGGACTTTGTTCTTAATAATTTTGATAAGGACCCTTTGCACGGGAAGCCTGCATTCTTGAAAGGGGTTTGTTTGGAATTAAACAGTGTTTGCGAAGCTTGGTATGTGTCACATTCTCTGGGAATCCAAAGCTGGGGCAGAACAACTTGGGAGGCTGACAGTGACTGTGTCAGAGTTCCAACTAATAAATAATTAGGGCTCCTGCCCTAATAAAGCAGGAGCCTCAAGCAAAGTTTCAAGAAAAATCCAATTGTTTATTAGGAGTGCCATGTCGGCACAGACCAAGTGAAGCCAGCTCTACCTTCACTCAGTTTGTGCCTTGCCTCTGACCCTGTTTCCCCTTCTCCCCCAAGGTGTGTCATCAGTCATATTCCCCAAAGAAGCAATTTCGTGGGTCATAGAAGTCACTCCCTCTGGCCGTTGTGGATCTCTGTGGAGATGGCCTTGACTTCAGCCAGCTAGGATGTGTTTTGTTTTGACTGAGGTATGAATTCCTCGATGCAGCTGCGAGGCACGATTCCCCATCCCCCTGCCTATGGCAACTTGGGAGCAGGTCAGAAAGCTTCGTGAGTTGACAGACTGAATGAAAGTTGAATTTATCTGGATATCTTATAGAATATATCTAAATCTACAGGTAGTCTTTATTTAGCAATCACAATTGGGACCACTGTGACTACTTAGGATCCTAGGTCAGTTTTCCTTTGCTTTACAGACTGTAAAGGTCCTAAATGTGAGGATTAGTCATAAAGTTACTTTTTCATTTCTCCTAACTATAAATACACTACAGGCAGTCACTAAATTACCTGTATGTAATTAAATAATAATACACTATATAAATAGAAACAAAAAGCAATGAACAGCTATATGGCATTTCTTCAAAAGTTGTTTACCATACATATAAAGTATAATTTCTTGGCTACAAAGAGAACAGAACAGAACAGAACAGAATAGAGTAAAATAGAATTTTTATTGGCCAAGTGTGATTGGACACACAAGGAATTTGTCTTGGTGCATATGCTCTCAATGTACATAAAAGAAAAGATACATTCATCAAAAATCATAAGGTACAACACTTAATGATAATCATAGGATATCATAGGTCCAGAAATCATTCTTCTTGAAATTTAGTTTTATTCTTTCTATCCATTATCCCTGTCACTCAAAATATGTGTGACAATCGCCAATGTGCGACACCTGCCGGCACATGATTTATTGAGTTTTTCAACCCCCGGTAGGCCAACCATGGATAAATCCAAGAAAAGAAAAGTTTCAGAAGAAAACAGAATATTTAATTCAACTACATATGCTAGTTTTGTGGCTGCTCAAGAAATAGTCAGGCACAGGAAGCGTTTTGTGGCTTCTGGTGGGGTTTTTTTTTTCTGTGGGCAATGGGTCCAGATAGCTCTTTGAGTGTTTAAATTTGCAGACCCCTGATCTATTGTCTCAACTTTAGTTTTCAACAACATAGCTTTCATTAAGAGCCAAGGATTTTGTTGATCTTGCAGCCTTTAGCTGACTTGGTTTTGTAGTGGATGTTCAAGTAAGTCTCTTCTCCAGAACATCTGAAAAATCTGGCATTATCCAGGTCTTATTCCTGTTCTGGCAATTTATAGCCCACCCCCATAGAAATATTGTTTCTTTTTCCTTATTGTCCAAGTATTTTTGATCAGACCCTCATATTCAGATTTCTGGATCTGTACACCTCAGTGTGCTTTTACACTATTCAATCCTTGCATTTTATTCATGCTTTGTCCTACCAAGTTTTAATAGTCCATACTAATCATATTTGCCTTCTTGCTTTAAGACTTCTAGATCATGCTAATTGTTCCCCTTATGCTTTGAAAATCTTGATTTATTATACTTTGACCTATTCCTTCTTGCATTTACTTGCCCATTATTGATTGTCACTAATCACTCCATTCCCATTCTTATTACGTGGCAGTTCACTGTTTTGGGGTATCTCTCTCCCCCTCCCCTGGATTCAGTTTAAAACCCTCTGGATAGATTTTTGATTGCTCATTCTTTTCAATTTTTGTGAAGTACTGTCTATCATTTGCTAGAACTGTCACCATGGAAACATATCCCTTGATCAAAAAATCTAAACTGTTTCCATTGACATCAATGTAGTAAAGTGACCCTTGCACCATCTTCAAGATTCTGTATCAGTAGAAAGGAGGGATTGTCAGTGAACTTAAAAGGTCTTAGGAGTCTTTTCATCAAATTCCAATGTTATCTGGCAAAGATAGAATACTTCTGTTAATGAAGATGAAGCTTGGTTATGTCCCCTAACAGTTATCTGAAAAATAATTTTTATTTATTAAAGCACACCAAAGCAAAGATAATTTTACAGTCATTAATATCTGAGAATAAGATGAGATTTTTATGTAACCAGGGTTGGAAGATACCTGCTGCTGCTTTTCTTTGAAAGAAGGCAGCTTTGTGGAGATACCTGTGCTTTGAAGTAAAGCACAGATTTCTCCACAAGGAGTAGTCTTCTTTTATGAGTTATTTGATATTTAGTAGCATGAGCAACAGTTGATGGTGGCTGTTTCTCAAAGGACTTGCAAGAACTAAAAGGTTAACTTTGAGACCTTAGAACAGGGGTGTCAAACTCAAGATCCACGGGCTGGATCTGGCCCGTGGAGTGCTTAAACCTGGCCCATGGGGCCGCCCTGGAAATAGCAAAGGACCAGCCCATGGTGTCTCTGGTAGCCAAAATGGGGCACAGAGGGGCCACACAAGCCTCCTCCCATGCCTTGTTTTCAGTCTGACAGCCTTCTGCAGCACTCTGCCAGCAGGGTGCTGCAGGAGTCTGCCCCCCCCCCCCCAGCCTGCTGGCCTGTTGAGAGCTACAATGCTGATCTGGCCCTCGAAGAAATCCAGTTTGACACCCCTACCTTAGAACATTGCTGACAGAAGCTCAGTTCAATTTAAAATCCAATTAATAAGAAGAAATTGGTAGAGTTTTTGGGTATGAGGGAAAAGAAAGCTATAAGGGAAAATGAGACAAAATGTATTTTGTACTGATCAGTTGTATTATTTCCATATGTTTTCATTTTAAAATTTATTTTTTTTGTTAAGACATCTCATATAATAGACAAATTTAAAAAAACACAAAAAGTGCAACAACAAAGATAACTAAATATATAAATTACTTCCATCTTTCCAAAAGATAATTACATTTTATTGTCTCTCTTCTCTCTTGAATATTTTACAAATTTCTTCATCCCATCATTTAATCCATATTATTTGCATATATTTTCTGATTAGCTTAACTAAGTCCCTAAAGTCCAGTAAACTTTCATTCATTTAATAGGGTACTACATAATGTTTTACTCCTATTAGCTATGTATTGTTTCACCCTACTCATTTTCATCTGTTAATTGCAGATATTACTGCAGTATTGATGCCCTGGAAAAAAATATCTTAGTTGACAATTTATTATAGATGAACTCTACAGAAAGTTGAGAACTTCTCCTTTAAAAGGAATAGAGAGATGTGCGAGACTACTGTGTTTCCCCGAAAATAAGACCCTGTCTTATATTTTTTTGAACCCTGAAATAAGCACTTGGCCTTATTGCCATGTGCTTAAAAGCCCAATTGGGCTTATCAGGGGATGCCTTATTCTGGGGAAAACAGGGTATATTCAGCCTCCCAAATCTGGGAGTATCCCTTTCAAAAAGTTATGGTCATCTTTTTAATTGCCAAAAGGGTCATACAGTAGCCATACTAACAACATACAAATTAAATTGCATTTAATGTAGTGTTTTCTTTGCCCTTAGTCTTTTTTTCTTTTTGGAAAATTATTTTTGGCAGATTTATTTGCTTAAAGAATGTATATGGCCACCTGTCTCAAGTTAGTAATTCTAGGTGACTCATAACAGCCAATAAAAAGAATGGAATAAAAATCAGAACAGCCCTTCCCACCAAACTATTGACTTCCAGGCTCCATCCTAGCCCAATACTTGAGTACTTGAGGAAAGAATGAAGGGTTAATGGGTGTGGGGGGGAGGAAGCAAATCTAAGGTGAGAGGTTATTCCAAAGGGCTGCAGTGGCTACAGAGGAAATATGATCTGAGGTCACCTCAGATGACAGCATTTAAGGGAAGGGAACTTGAGTGTGCCCCTATCTAGTGCGGTGGTCAGATATCCGTGGTAAAGAGCAGACTCCCTAACTACCCTGCCCTATGTTTTGTAGGGCTTTAAAGATGATAACCCACACCTTGAATTGCACCTGGAAAGCAGCTGAGATCTAATGCAGCTCATACAATTAACTCTGGAAGCCTCATGTAAAGTGCATGGCAGTAATCCAATGGCGAAGTGACTTAAGGCTAGGCACAAATGACAATGAATAAGGTCCAGAAATGGGTACAATTGGCATGTAGATGAATTTATGCAAAGATCCCCAAGGCCACAGATGCTCTTCCAGGAGAAGTCATAAATTCTATATGCCCACAATTATGTAGATCCACCATTATATTTGATCTTTCTTTTCTATTTCTATAATAGTGTTCAAATTCATTCCAGACCTACATTGTCAATTTCAGAGCCAACCTTAACTTAATTACAAAAAAATATATTCTGGAGTGAAAAAGTGAAGCAAGCAACAATCTCATGTACATATTTTCAGAGAGAAGGGTTGTGCCAGTCTTTAAACTCATAATACGTTTTCCATTGCTGGTGGAGACAACAGCCAGTGTGGGTAGTATCAGCCAATCAGACCTAAGGACTGAGTCTATCAATGTTCTTAAATCCCGCCTCTGTTGCCGGGCAGACCAGCTTTAGACTCAGTCCTTCAGTCAGGACTGGCGTGTGGGAATTTCTCTCTGCCCTTTTACTTGGCTATTGCTACTATTTTGGATTTCTGGTTTTTCTGACTACCTGGATTGTCTTGACCACGTATTCTGCTTATTCCTTTGGACTTGGATATTGTGAGTTATTCTTGCCTTGCTTCTGACAGGGACTTCCATTAGCAAAGCAGGGGGAATTCCCTGGGCTTCTCCCTCCCCCTTTTCCTTAGGGAAGGGGCTTTTCTGACTCCCCTTTCACTGTGGTTGGGGGCTGACCTAGTTGGATATTCTCCAGGGGACCCCCACTCCCTCAGGAGCCTGTGACTTTGACTCTCAGGACTCTCTGCAGCTGTTTTTCACGCCATTTTAATGGTGGTGGCCATTTTGTTTTTTTCAATCAAGCCTCTAGAAGGCTGGGGCCTCGTTCTTTTTACCAGCGCTGCGTTCGGCTGTCTCCCTGGGCCGTTGGAAGTGCTTTGGAGCTCCTTTAATTGTCTGGCCTGTCTGCTCTCTGCTGCCTGCCTCTGCTTGCCCTGTTGCCAGCTTAAACTGCCTGTTTGCTCTCTGCCTCCTGCTGCCTGCCTTTCTAACCTGCCCTGTTGCCAGCTTGGACTGCCTGATTGCTCCCTGCCTCCTGCTGCCTGCCTTTTTAACCTGCCCTGTTACCAGCTTAAACTGCCTGATTTGCTTCCTGCCTCCATAGTCAGCCTTCAAACCGACCTTCAGGGGTGGCTACCTTTCTGGGCCATCTGTCAGCTGGGCGCTATATTGACTGGAGCTGATCCTTGTGATTTACCTGAGATTTCAATTGCTGAGATCAACATTTGACTGGGCCTGTTGTGTGAGGTAGACAATTTGTGGAGTTCTTAAGCTCCCTACGCAGTGTTGATTGACCTAAGCAATTAGGAGTGCTCGTGGAGTGTTAGCGCCCCCTTGCCTCCTCTCCTATAAACTCTGTGACAGTTGGCCTCAAATAGGCATCATGCCTAAGGCACTATCTAAGACAAAGCACGGGACTAGTTCCAGTGCTAATATCCAGGGGAAATCAGATAATTTGTCGGTTACCCATGACACTGCTACACAGCCTTCACACCACAAGCGTCACAAACATGGCGGTACTTCCACTAAAGTGGAAAAGCGCCAAGACAAAGTCCTCACTAAAATTTGTGACAAGGCTAGTGCCTGGCTCAATGCCTTCACAGTTGTGGATTCTATTTCCCCTGAGCCTGTTGAGACTGTTTGTGCTCGGCCTGCGACTCCGGACCAGATTTCCCTTCGGGATTGCCCCATTGATATTTCTACTTCTGATGTATGGGGTGTTGAGTCCTCTGTTCCTCCTGCTGTTCCACCTTCGGAGGCGACACGTGATACATCCGCTCCAGCTCCAGTTCAGCCTGCTTCTTCTGATACAATACCCGTTCAACTGTCTCCAGATCACCTGCAACAACTTATTGAGGCTGCGGTGCAAAAAGCTTTGGCTGCTAATCGTCATTCTTCTTCTGCAGCGGATTCGGTGTGCTCTCCCTCTCCTGAGCAGCTTCATGTCTCAGAGCAGGTTCTCGCCGGGGCTCCTGCATCTCCTTCTACATCGCAGGTGAGCCATGCTTCTGCACTGCTTCTGATAAGGAGGACTATTATTCTGGTTTATCGGAGGATGATAACCTTCCTCCTGACCAACCGGTGGTTTCGGGACTGTTTCCACAGGCCTTATTTAAGTCCCTCCTCTTTAAGGCCGTTAACACTGCCCAACTGTCTTCTCCTATGGCTTAGGTCTCCTCTACAGATCCTCCTGGAACTATGGACCCTATGTTCGCTGAGCCTGTAAGGCAGGTTTCTGCCAATCCCGCTCCCCCTCTCTTTTTAGAAACAGTCAAGTGACAGTGGACTTCTCCTGTCTCAGCTCCTCTGCCTTCTGCCAATGACAAGCGGAATTTTCACGTGGCAGGTGATCTGGAATCGCTTTTGCAAATCCCACCTATCGACGCTCCGGTAGCTGCTCTTCTGCCCAACGCCAACTTACCGGAGAGCCGGATGAAGATTTAAGACCAGATGAGCATCGTTCAGATTTGGTCCTCCAGAGAGCCCACCTAGGAGCTGCATGGGCGATCAAAACGGCTTCCACTGCTTCATTTTTTAACCGCTCCACTCTCCTTTGGCTACGGCAGTTGCAGGACAAGTTGACTCCTGAAGATGCATGTCTCAGACAGGACATAAATAAGATAGTGGCAGCTGTCCAATTTTCGGCGGATTCAACCCTCACAGCCGCTCGCTTTGCAGCAAAGTCTTTGGCATCTTCGGTGGCTGCTCGTTGTTTGGTCTGGCTTCGGCTATTGCTTCGGCTTATGATCTCCGTTCTTTGCCACGTCCTTCTCATGTGACTGCTCATTCTACGCACAGTGCAGCTACTTCTGCGGCCTAGGCTACTCAGGCTCCCTTGCTGGAAATTTGTTGAGCAGCCATGTGGACTTCTCCGGCTCCCTTTATCTGTCACTATAAAATAGATACCTTTGCCTCTGTGGAGGCAGCATTTGGTCGGCAGGTGTTGCAGAGGGTTGTTGTTAGGGAGGTTGTCTCTGACCAGCCTGGTCTCACCCAGCTTTCGGGACAGTAAACTTGGGTATGTCCCACACTGGCTGCTGTCTCCACCAGCAATGGAAAAGGGGCATTGGTCCTACCTCCACGCTCCTTTTCCTTGCGTGGAGACAGCAGCCAGACCCTCCCTGTCCAGTCTGGTCTGTCGCTATTTTTCTTTCTATTGCCCTTTCCTTTACTACCTTCTCCCACACGCCAAGTCTGTCATCTCACTCCTTCGCCTAAAGCTGGTCTGCCCGCAACAGAGGTGGGATTTAAGAACATTGATAGACTCAGTCCTTAGGTCTGATTGGCTGATACTACCCACACTGGCTGCTTCTCCACGCAACGAAAAGGAGCTCTCAGGTAGGACCAACGCCCCTTCTGAAAGGATTTGTTTTTTTCCTGTCAGAAGCAGAAGTAATATGGATTTCACTTGTTCCTTATAAACTCAGCTGGGATCGTCAGAGAGACTTTTAAAGCATTTTTTTCTGCAACCACTTCCGAGGAAGAGGTGGTTTAAAAAATGCTTTGAAAAGGTTCTGACGATCCCAGCTTGTGTTGCCTGATTGCCAGAGCCTTTTCAAAGCATTTTTAAACCACCTCTTCCCGGAAGAGGTTGCAGAAAAAAATGCATTTTTTCAGCGGAAGAAGTTGTAGAAAAAATGCTTTTAAAAGTAAAAAAAAAAAGCCCCTGATGATCATGTGGCTCAGCTGGGCATGGGGAGAGGGTGGCGCAGGGATTCTTGCTACTGGTTCTCTGAACCATCCGCCGCCATCGCTACCAGATCGGGCAATCCGGTACAAACTGGGAGCATTTCACCCCTGATTTACCTCAACGTTTCAAGAAGCAATCCTACAAAAGTGTGGAGTACTTCAAGCAAAATCCACATCCTTTCTCTTTACATATTAATTGTAACACCCACCTTAATGCATTGTGTGTGTGTGTGTGTGTGTGTGTATATAAAATTATTCTTTTATTATTACATCTATAGTTTACATGTAAATTATTATTAAATTCAGCACATCAAGTGATTCTTGGAATGGTGAAGAGTCATGCTGTCATTAGAAGTGCTTCGTGAACATTCAGGTTTAAGAATGTTGGAAAACTAGTTTGATGTTGATGAATAATTTAGGTACGGAGATGATCTTTTGCCAATTGTGCATTAATACTTCCCTAGTTTACAAGAAATGAAGAGAGTTTAACAATCTAATCGTCTGATAAATAAAATTAAAGGAATATGAGCAAGTAGTGAGTGAATTTTATAAAGAATTTTTCTGTATTGCATTTTTTTGTATCACAATCTCTGGAATTCAGTCTAGATGTAGACTAAATACATATCTAGCACAAGATAATCTCTTCTTTACCTCTCCCAGGGAGGAGAAAATCCTACCCTTTGGTTTATATATAATTTATATATATAATATTTGCCAATATGTTGCCAATGTTTTCCATCAGAAAAAGAACTAAACTTAAATAGTATATTAAAGAGTGAATGAATACCATTCATGCCTTTATTTGAAACAAAATAACAAACAAAAAAGCTCAAATAATACTAGTATACACTTTTTAAATACAGATTGCCTAAAATGTATGCAGAATTAAGGGGTTGAGTTTTGCAGTTGTAAGTATCCCTCTATCAATATACAATATACAAACTTCCTTCCTTTGTCATTTTTTTTTACGGAATTCCTTTTCTAAAATCAAGTTTTGTTCATTCCCCTCAGCCGGGAAATGACAAAAATAAAGTAAGAGTCTTTTATTAATGTAGTTGAGCAGGATCATTATGGAATGAAAGTGCTGTTTTTCCATTCATGGAGGTTCTTCATTGCTGCTGCCTAGGAGCCAATCTGCATAATTGGGGGGGGGGGGGGGTTCTGCTAAAGGTATTCTGCTTCCCAGTGGTTCCTGAGATCTGGAAATGATTAATGGGGGGAGGGGGTGTTACTTTTCATGATACTGTCTTTGTATATTCTTTTTTTTTCCTAATTAGTTTGAAGTTTCTGGTGATTTGTTCTTTCTCCTCAGTTACTGTTTCCTTTTTTTTTTTTTTTGGTTTCCATCCAAATACTCAGCTGATTAGTGGCTCAGGATTGACACAGCAATTTCATTAGCCTTCTATCAAGAATCCAAAACTCACTGTTTGCTTTCTGGGACAATTGCCCATAAAGCGAAAACATCAGGAGCCGTGGTAGCACAGTGGTTAGAATGCAGTATTGCAGGCTAACTCTGCCCTCAGCCAGGAGTTTGATCCTGACTGGCTCAAGGTTGATTCAGCCTTCCATCCTTCCGAGGT
Source organism: Masticophis lateralis (assembly GCA_030761175.1). Lineage (NCBI taxonomy): Eukaryota > Metazoa > Chordata > Lepidosauria > Squamata > Colubridae > Masticophis > Masticophis lateralis. The sequence goes on from JAUDYJ010000005.1 coordinate 98,770,861, forward strand.
CAATAAAATGAGGACTTGATTGTTGGGGGCAATATGTTGATTCTTGTAAACCACTTAGAGAATGCTGTAAAGCACTATGAAGTGGTATATAAGTCTAAATGCTATTGTTATTTCAGATTTTTAATCCTATGATTTTGCATTTATACGAAATTCTTCAATTTGTGTATGCTGCTATATGCTGCCCCTCTGCCCCTCCACTGATTGGTAAACTTGTATGGATATGGAAAACTGAATATTCTTGGAATATTTGTCTTTTCTCCAGACTATGTCAGTCTAGCTATTATTCCAGGGGAACCTGTGTTTTTTGGGAATGATTTATTCTCTGCACATTTTTTTATCTGGTTGCATTTTAAAAATATACAAATATTGGTCCTTTAGTCATTGTTAATGATATCTAATACTAAAATATGTCCTTGTAATTAAGTGATCAGTTTGATTATTTTTTATTAAAAGATATATCCTGTTCCTCTGGTGCAAATACATTATATCTGTGATGGCGAACCTATGGCACGTGGAGCCATATCAGTGGGCACGCAAGCTCAGCTCCGGCACACATACATGCGCCAGCCAGCTGATTTTTGGGCCCTCTGGGCCCACCAGAAGTCAGGAAAAACACTGTTTCCAGCCTCCAGAGGGCCTTTGGGGGAAATGGGGAAGACCGTTTTTGTCCTCCCTAGGCTCCTAGAAAGGCTCTGGAGCCTGGGAGGAGCAAAAAACAGCCCTACCGGACCCACTGTGCCATCATGTGCCAAAAGTGGGGTGAGCATGGGGAGGGAGGGGCGCATAGAATTATGGATGTGGGCACGCATGCGTGTGACCTCACCATGCTCCCTCCGTTTTTGGCACGCGATGGCAAAAAGGTTAGCCATCACTGCACTATATCCTGGGTAACAAACCTAGTATAAGATTAAAAGAAAGCAAAAGCAATACCTTCCCAAAATCAGTTACAAAAGATTAGCTGACAAGAATGGGCCAATAAAGAGGATAATGAAGTAGATTCAATCTGTGGGAAGAATACCTTCCTAAATAGGAAGCCCTCAGCCAGTTGGCCAGAGTGGATTCCAGCAGGGAAATTGGTACGGCCACTAAGAAGGTAGTTCTCTTGTCCCCATTAGTTGTCTCCCAGATATGGTTGGGACATAGGGAAGGGTTTAATATTGCTAGAGTAGAAGCTGATTCATCGTTCCTATCACCCATCTCCTTCCGCTAATGATGGTATGACTGTAACTTTGTTGCTTATATCCTTATGATTTATATTCACTGTTTCCTAATATGATTTGATTGCTTATTTGTACCCTATTTATACCCTATCATTAAGGGTTGTACCTTATGATTCTTGACGAATGTATCTTTTCTTTTATGTACATTGAGAGCATATGCACCAAGACAAATTCTTTCTGTATCCAATCACACTTGACCAATAAAAAATTGTATTCTTATTCTATGATTGGAAGACTGATGCTTAAACAAAATGGAGCTAAGATTATGGAGATTTAATAACTAATATTTTGGATTGTATCTGCAATCAATCTAGTAAAAAATAATTTTCACTGTGGTTGGTTACCTATATTGGGTTAATCCATCATATATTTTGCTTTATTTTGCCAAAACAGTAAAATCAAGCAATTCTGGTTTACAAACCATAAATTTAATCTTAGATTTGATTTTTATTAAGACCCAGCTTACTTGTAATTTTTATATATATATATATATATATATATATGTTTTCTGAGGTTTTCGCGGGTGTTTGTATGTAGGTCTTTGGTTATTCGGGTCTTCTCCCGCGTAGAATTGGAAGTATCTTGGCGACGTTTCGACGAAGTCTCATTCGTCATCTTCAGGCTGGTGTTCTCGGCTTCGTTGCTCCTGGAAGAACGAAGCCAAGAACACCAGCCTGAAGATGACGAATGAGACTTCGTCGAAACGTCACCAAGATACTTCCAATTCTACGCGGGAGAAGACCCGAATAACCAAAGACCTATATATATGTATGTATGTATGTATGTATGTATGTATGTATGTATGTATGTATGTTTGTTTGTTTGTTTGTTTTCTGAGGTTTTCGCGGGTGTTTGTATGTAGGTCTTTGGTTATTCGGGTCTTCTCCCGCATAAAATTGGAAGTATCTTGGCGACGTTTCGACGAAGTCTCGTTCGTCATCTTCAGGCTGGTGTTCTTGGCTTCGTGCTTCCAGGAGCAATGTGAGATCACAGCTGTCTCTTCCTTTTAACTGCTAGTGGGGGTGGGAGCTGATTGGGTGGGAGCTTGGCTGTGTTCTGATTGGGTGGAGGTGTGTTCTGATTGGTTAGGGGCTTGGCTGTGCTCTGATTGGATGGGGGGTTGCTTGTGCTCTGATTGGCTGGGGGTGTGTTCTGTTTGGGTGGGGGCTTGGTTGTGCTCGGCTTAGTCTGAGTTGCAGGGGGATTTGAGCTGGTGAGCTGCGTTGTTGTTGTTTGGCTTCGTGTTTGTGGCCGTGAGAGCTCTTCATGCTGGGTGTCAGTCTGCTTCATATATGGATTGGAGGGGTTTAAAGTGGCTAATGATGCAGCTGCGGTCTAGCTTCTGGTCCTTGGTCATGCCTCATTATCAGTGTGGGTTTGAGTCTGCTTTCTGTGTGGATGTGTGGTGGTGACATCCTGGGTGGCTCTTGTGAGTGTGGGTCACAGGAGCCATCCTGGGTGGCTCTTGTGAGTGTGGATCCATTGTTTGGATGTTAGCCAACTGGTATGGCTGCCTCTTGCTGTGAATGTACACCAATTTGTTGCTGAAGTTCACCCTTGGAGACAGATAAGTGACACACACCTGTCCCAGTTGTGGGTGTCATTCATCGTGTTAGGAACTCGTTTGTCAATAAGGGCGGGTTTCCAAATGGCTGGTAGGCGGCAGGTATCGTCTCGTTTGTTCATGCTGTGTGGGCGTTTTTCTATCTCGATGGCTTCTCTGATTATTCTGTTATTAAAGTGTTCAGTTTTGGCGATAGTTCTGGTCTTTTTAAAGTCAATTTCATGTCCTGTGGCTTTAAAGTGTTGGACCAGGGAAGAAGTTGGTTTCTCTTTTTTGACTGAGTTTTTGTGTTCTTCAATGCGTGCACTTATTCTTCTGTTGGTTTGTCCAATGTATGTGGTGGGGCAGGCGGTGCATTGGATTTCATATACTCCTTGATTTTCTAACTCAATTTTGTCTTTGGGGTTCCTTAGGATGGTGGATATTTTTCGGTTTGTGCAGAATGCTGTCTTGATGTTATGTTTGTGGAGGATTTTGCTTATTCTGTCTGTGGTGCCTTTTATGTATGGTAGGAGGGCTTTGTCGTTTTCTTGTTCTCTGTCTTGAATTTTAGTGGGGGTTTCTTTTTGGATTAGGTTGGTAATCTTATTTCTTTGGAATCCATTGGATGTTAGTACGTTAGTGAGAGTGTGTAGTTCGGTTTTTAGGTGTTGTTCGTCAGCTAAGCGTTTTGTTCTGGAGATGAGTGTCTTGGCTACAGAGTTGATCTGGGCTGGGTGGTGGTGTGAGAGTGGGTGCAGATAGCGGTTTGTGTGTGTTTTCTTCTGGTAGATAGTGTGTCCTAGGGAGCCATCGGATTCCCTGTAGACTAAGACATCCAGGAAGGGAAGTTGGTTGTTCGCTTCTGTTTCCATGGTGAACTGGATTTTGGAGTGTAGGCTGTTGAGGTGTGTGAGGAAGTTGTCCAGTTTTTCTTTCCCATGTGGCCAGATTATGAAGGTGTCGTCTACGTATCTGAGCCAGAGTTTTGGTTTGTGATCAGATTTTTCTAGAGCTTGGGTTTCAAAGTGTCCATATAGAGGTTGGCAATGACAGGTGAGAGGGGTGATCCCATGGGTGCTCCTTCTATTTGTTTGTATTTTTGTCCATTATAGATGAAGTATGTGTTGGATAGGCAGTGGTTGGTCAGATCTAGGATGTGCTTGGGGGGGGGGGGTTATATTTGTTTTGGATAACTGTCAAGGCTTCTTTGATTGGTACTTGGGTGAAGAGGGATATGACATTGAAGCTCACGAGTAGGTCACTGGGCTGTAAGTTTTGTTTCTTTATGATGTCTATGAACTGAAATGAGTTTTTCACGTGCGAGGTGATGGATTCTGCATAGGGCTGTAGTTGGCGAGAAATTTGGCTAGGTTTTGTAGAGGTGAGCCTATGGAGCTGACTATGGGTCTAAGTGGGGTTCCTTCTTTGTGTATTTTGGGGAGACCATAGATCTTAGGGCATCTGGATGATTTCTCTCTGGGAATGATTCTTTGCTGGATCTCTTCACTGATGGGGGAGGCTTTTATTTTGGATCTAGTGGTTTTTTCCAGGTAGGTGGTGGGGTCTGTGTTTAGGGGTTTGTATGTGGTGTCTTAGAGTAGGTTGGTTAATTTGGTTTGGTAGTCAGATGTGTTCATAACCACTGTGGCGTTGCCCTTGTCTGCTGGTAGGATTATTATGCTGGTGTCTTCTTTCAGATTAAGTAGTGCTGTCTGTACCTCTTTGGGTAAGTTGATTTTGGGTGGCTTGCTGGAGCAGAGGATGTTGGTGATTTCGAGTCTGATTCTGTTTGCGTCGTCAGGGTTGATTTTGGTCAGGCTGGTTTCAACTCCGCATGTGGGGATGCGTTTGGGAGCAACTGCAAAGTTGAATCCTTTGGAAAGGACATTGGTTTCAGCTTTGATGAGGATCCTATCTGAGATGTTATGCACTGTTTGTTTCATGTGTGGCTGTGAGGTTGGAGGGGTTTTTTTCTGGCGTTCTTGTAGTCTTTGGAGTTTGTTGGTGTGTGTATCTGTCTTGAGGGTGGTCTATGTTTTGGCTCTCCAGATGGCGAGTTGTTTGGATTTGTCCCAAAGTGCGAGGTGGATCTTGTTGCTGAGTTTGATGTCATATGCAGATGTCATATCCTTCTTCACCCAAGTACCAATCAAAAAAGCCTTGACAATTATCCAAAACAAATATAACTCCCCCAAGCACATCCTAGATCTGATCAACCACTGCCTATCCAACACATACTTCATCTACAGTCAGGTCCAGAAATATTGGGACATCAACACAATTCTAACATCTTTGGCTCTATACACCACCACAATGGAGTTGGAATGAAACAAACACAATGTGCTTTAACTGCAGACTGTCAGCTTTATTTTGAGGGTATGTACATCCAACTCAGGTGAACGGTGTAGGATTTACAGAAGTTTGCACATGTGCCTCCCACTTGTTAAGGGACCAAAAGTAATGGGACAGAATAATAATCATAAATCAAACTTTCCCTTCTTAATACTTGATTGCAAATCCTTTGCAGTCAATCACAGCCTGAAGTCTGGAGCGCATAGACATCACCAGACGCTGGGTTTCATCCCTGGTGATGCTCTTCCAGGCCTCTACTGCAACTGTCTTCAGTTCCTGCTTATTCTTAGGGCATTTTCCTTTCAGTTTTGTCTTCAGCAAGTGAAATGCATGCTCAATGGGATTCAGGTCAGCTGATTGATTCGGCCATTGCATAACATTTCACTTCTGTCCTTTCAAAAACTCTTTGGTTACTTTTGCAGTATGCTTTGGGTCATTGTCCATCTGCCCTGTGAAGCGCCCTCCAATGAGTTCTGCGGCATTTGGCTGAATGTGAGCAGATAATATTGCCCGAAACACTTCAGAATTCATCCTGCTGCTTTTGTCAGCAGTCACATCATCAATAAATACAAGAGAACCAGTTCCATTGGCAGCCATACATGCCCACAGCTTCACTGATGAGGTGGTATGCTTAGGATCATGAGCAGTTCCTTTCCTTCTCCATACTCTTCTCTTCCCATAACTCTCGTACAAGTTGATCTTGGTCACATCTGTCCATAGGATTCTGTTCCAGAACTGTGAAGGCTTTGTTAGATGTTGTTTGGCAAACTCTAATCTGGCCTTCCTGTTTTTGAGGCTCACCAATGGTTTACATCTTGTGGTGAACCCTTTGTATTCACTCTGGTGAAGTCTTCTCTTGATAGTTGACTTTGATACACATACACCTATCTCCTGGAGAGTGTTCTTGATCTGGCCAACTGTTGTTAAGGGTGTTTTCTTCACCAGGGAAAGAATTCTTCGGTCATCCACCATAGTTGTTTTCCGTGGTCTCCTGGGTCTTTTGGTGTTGCTGAGCTCACTGGTGCGTTCCTTCTTTTTGAGAATGTCCCAAACAGTTGTTTTGGCCACGCCTAATGTTCTTGCTGTCTCTCTGATGGGTTTGGTTTTTTTTATTAAAAAAGTTTTACAATACAATTTTTATCCCCCTTTCCCCCCACCAATCCCCCCACCCAACTACCACCCCCTCCCTTTCTCTTTCCCTCCCCCCTCCCCCCCTGACTTCCTTTGCTAACCAAACATCAGTCATGTATATCAATCCACATCAAACAGAAAAATAGGTGAGATCCAGATAAAATATTATAAACTTAACATTAAGTACTAAAAAACTAATCTAAACTTCTAACACCCTCTTTTACCCCCTTAATTCAAATATATAATAACCATAATTCATTTATAAAAACTTACAGCAGTATAACAAATACAACAAATATATGAAAACTAATTTTGAACATCATAATTTTTCTAGATAATAGTATAGTATATATATATAACGTTAAATATAATTCCGAATATTCAGTCTAAATAATACTATATATATAAAAAATATAAAATCCAGAAATACATCATAAATTTTTAACATTAAATAAGATAAAGCTAGTCTATCTATCAGATATATAAACTTATTTTTAACATTATAATTTATCTAAATATTAATATAGTAAGTATAAATATGTAACATAATAACAATATAAATTCAAATATTTAATAAAATAGTTATAATAAAAATAATTATAAATCAAATACTAGTTGAAACTTCTTAATTTGATATTTATTCCGCACATACTCTACCCATTTCTTCCACTCCCTAACAAAAGCTTCATCTTAGCCATTTCTGCAAAATTAGCCATCTTCAATATCCATTCCTCTATGGTAGGTACACTATCTTTTTTCCAGTATTGACCAATCAATAGTCTAGCTGCGGTAATCATATATAAAATCAATCTCTTTTCAATCGGTGAGCAATCCTTTAACTATCCCCAACAAAAAAAGGTGCGGAGAAAATTGAAGCTTCTTTTTCAAAACGTTCTGCATAACCCACCAAAGTTTAATCCAAAATGCTTTCAGTTTTCTACACGTCCACCAAATATGAAAATATGTTGCATCCAAACAATCACACCTCCAACATTTGGGTTGAACATTTGGATACATACATGATAATTTTTTGGGATCTAAATGCCATCTATAAAACATCTTATAAAAATTTTCCCTCAGGTTCTGTGCTTGTGTAAATTTAACATTCTGGACCCAAATCTTTTCCCATGTTTCCAACATTACTGGTTCTGCAAAATTTTGTGCCCACTTTATCATACAATCTTTAACTAATTCACCCTCTGAATCTCTTTCTAACAGTAAATTATACACCCGCTTAATATGCATCGGCCCTTTACATTTTATCTGAGTCACCAAATCTTCTTCATGTAGCATTAGCCCAATTTTCTGATCTTCTCTCCATCTCTCTTGAAGTTGAAGATACTGCAACCAAGTTAAGTTCGTCCCTTCTTCCAACAGAATTTTCAAAGGTTTCAAACTCCATCTGCCCCCATCATTAAAAAGCATCTCTTTATATAAAATCCCCCCGAGTGACTTTATATTCGGCATAATCTGCCCAAGATCCAACCACAAAGGTATTTTATAATCCAATTTAAGCTGGTGCTTCTTCCAAACTCTTATCAAGGCATATCTCAAAATATGACTTTTAAATACCCTATCCAACTTGTCTTCATAGAATAAATATGCATGCCAACCAAAATCCAAGTCATGGCCTTCTATATTCAGAATTTCTATTTTCGTTGTACCAAACCAATCACCCACTTGTGTCAACACAGCAGCCTCATAGTATAAACGTAAGTTTGGAACTTTTAGGCCACCTCTTTCACGAACATCTTGCATTATTTTAAGCTTAACTCTTGGTTTTTTTCCATTCCAAATAAATTTGTTTAGACCTGCTTGCCATTCCATCAGTATCTTATCACTTTTGAGCACTGGAATCATTTGAAACAAAAACAAAAATCTAGGTAGAACGTTCATCTTAATAGTTGCTATTCTGCCAAGTAAAGATAGTTGCAGTTTCTTCCAAATTTCAAGGTCCTTTTGAATCTTGTGCCACAATTCCTCATAGTTATTTTGAAAAAGTTTTATATTAGAAGCTGCAACCTGAACTCCTAGATATTTCACCTTTGTAGCTATTTCAAAGCCTGCCAACCTTTCCAGTTCACTCCTTTGTGGTTCCAACATATTTTTAACTATCATCTTAGTCTTTTTCTGGTTCAGACTAAAACCTGAAACCAAACCGTATTCCTCTATGATGTTTTTCATCTGGATGATTGATTCCAAAGGTCGTGTTAGGGTAACAACCAGATCATCTGCGAATGCTTTTGTTCTGTAGTCTTTTTGCCTTACAACTATTCCATTCAGATTGTTGGAGTCCCGTAGAGAATTCAACAAGACTTCTAAAGTTAAAATAAACAACAATGGGGATAGCGGGCAACCTTGTCTAGTTCCTTTCTGTATATGAAAATTGGTAGTTAAACTCCCGTTAATAACAATTTGTGCAGTCTGTTCTTGGTAGATTGCTGAAATCGCTTGTATAAACTGGTCCCCAAAATCCATTTTATGCAAAGTCTTTTTTAGAAAACCCCAGTTGACTCGATCAAAGGCCTTTTCCGCATCCAAAAACACCAGCACCGCAGAGATCTGTTTATTTTTTTCAAGATATTCCAATAAATCTATAAGTTGCCTCACATTGTCCTTCATATGTCTGCCTTCTATAAAACCTGCTTGATCATCGTGAATCACCTCTTGGATAACTGGCATCAATCTGTTGGCTAGTACTTTTGCAAAAATTTTGTAATCCGTGTTCAGGAGAGATATTGGTCTAAAATTTTCTGGTTTTGTAGATCCCTCTTTCTTTGGCATCAGTGAAATAAAGGCCGTCTTCCATGAGGGGGGTATTTTGCCCCCCTGCTGTATACTACAGTACAAGTCCTTAAGATGCTCAACCAATTCTGATTGTAAAGTTTTATAGTATACTGCTGTCAAACCGTCCGTCCCAGGAACTTTAGCTAGTTTCAGTTGTTTTATTGCGAATATAATCTCTTCATACGTTATAGGTTGATTCAGTCTATCATTTTCTTCACTTGAAATTTTTGTAACTCTCTTCTTATCAAGATATTCATCAATAACATCCTTTTTAATATTATCTGCATGATATAATTTAGAATAATAATCTAAAAAAGCTTGATGTATTAAATTCTGTTGAAAAACTTGTTTGACTTTATACTCAATAGTATCAATTATACGAGAACTTTATTGCTTTCTCAACGTGTAGGCCAACCATCTACCAGGTTTATTAGCATTACAAAAAGTATTGTGTTTGGCAAATTGTAAATTAGTTGCTGTCTGATCAGCCATCAATATTTGAAATTGATCTTTCAAAAGTTTTATAGTTTGCTGTAGTTTCTCATCAGTCGGATTTTTTATATACAATTGTTCTTTTTCCTTTATTTCTGACCCAATTCTATTCTTGTCTTTTGTCGTGTTGACCTATACTTAGAGTTCATATAAATCAGTACACCTCTCATATAAGCCTTGCTTGCATCCCAAACGATTTCAATAGGTGTACCCTTATTCAAATTCATTTGGAAAAATTCCTTAACATGTTTTTTAAGGTCCATAATATTCTTCTCATATCTAAATAAGTTCTCATTCATTCTCCAAGATCTTCTCTCCCTCTTACCAAAGTCCATCTCCGTCCATACCGGACTATGATCCGTTAAAGTTCTAGGAAACATTTTGGTCTTAACCACTTTAGTAAGTAAATCAGAAGTAACCAACATAAAATCAATCCTAGAAAAAGATTTATGTCTGTCAGAAAAAAATGTAAAATCCAATTCCTTCGGATGATGAATCCTCCATACATCCTTCAATTCTAATTCTTCTTTCAATGTAAAAAATGTCTGTGGTAGTTTATTCCCCCTCTTAGCCAAAGTCTTCTTATCAAGAGTTGTATCAATCACACCATTCCAATCTCCCATAATCAGGAAGGACTTATAATTCCACTGCAATATTTTAGTATTCAATAATTTATAAAAAAATTCCTGCTGTTGGTTTGGGGCAAAAATTCCAATGAGAAGCATCGAAACATTCTGCATATTTATTTCAACTGCAATATATCTTCCTTCATCATCCGTTTCTACCAGTTTAGCTGGTATTCTTTTAGAAATATACAAAACTATTCCATTCCTTTTCACGGAACTAGAAGATATAAAATGTAGTCCAAGTTTTGAATTTGTCAAAAATTTCTGGTCCTGGGTTCTAATGTGAGTTTCTTGCAAACAGACAACATCATTTTTGTGCTGCTTCAAATAATGAAATATTTTCCTTCTTTTCTGTGGCGAATTCAAACCATTCACATTCCAAGATAAAAATCTAACTGTTAGTCATCTGTCTGGGATGCACGACTGTAGTATGTGACATGTGACCGAGTCTGCAAAGGGTTAAGCTCCGCCCTTCGCTGGGAGGACCCCAGTGTTTCGACTCGGTCTGTGGTAACCAGTCGTGTCTTCCTCAGACCTCTCTACCTTTTACCTTTTTACCTTTTTTTCTTCGCTTTTTTGGATTCCCGTGTATGACCTAGGACTGTTTTAAGGACTGTTCTCTCTCCGGCGTGAACGGTGCTGACCCGATACCGCCGAAGGCCGCATGGGCGGCAGGGGCCTGCCGGCTGGCAGAATCCCCTTGGGGGGGTGTTTTCCTCGGAAGCTCCCCTCGATCCACCTTGGGTGAGCCCCCCCTCGCTGCGCTTGAAGGCTTTTCGCCTAGCAGCAACCCGGGCGGTTTTCCTCTGTTCAGGGAAAAAAAAAAGTCCGCCATTTTGTCACTGCTTATTTTGGCCGCTTGCGATTTTTCTGAGGCCGAGCAGACGGCGCTACTGGAAGAGTGGCTGAGCAGAGGGATCGTCGGAGCGGTTCACACGCTCAAGGCAGATAAGTAGAAGGGGCTCGCGCTTCGCTTCCCACCCACTACTGCCGCTTATCTTTTCTCCGATCGGCCCGGCGCCCCTTCCAAAATGGCGGACGCCACGCGGCCTTCTCGTCATGACGCGCAAAGCAGATCTCGCCGGCGGCATAGTAGCGAGTCTGGGGAAGGCCTCTCCCCAGCACCCCCTCCTCAGAAGAGAGCCCATTCCAAGGCCTTGCCTTCCAAACCATCCAGGGATGAACTGCGTCACCATAAGGCGTTAGAGAAGGCTGCTGACAAGGCACAGGCGCAGGCCTCCACCTCCCAGCCTTCCCAACACCAGGGTGGTTGGGATCTCTCTCCTGACAGGCAGCCTCCACCCGCAGCTCCTCTTCCCCCTGGATCTGAACCTATGTTCCTCTCAGTCGGGCCAAGCCAGGCCACAGAGAACAGGCCTCTCCAGCCTATACCTCCTGGGCCCTCGTAGTATCCACCTCAGCAGGCTCAGGCCCCTGCCCCCCCTGCCTCCCTGGAGTCGATAATAGCCAGGGCTATTCAGAACGGACTGGCACAAGGCCTGCAGCAGGGTCTTCTTCCTGCCTTGTCTCAGCAGACTGTCCCTGTCCATCATCACCATATTTCATCACAAGGGGGCTCCTCTTCTGGCCATCTCGAAGACCCTGGCCTCTCTGAACAAGGATCATTGTCGGAGGAAGAGGAAATCAGGGATATGGATCTTTCTGAAGATGAGGGCCTGGGCCCTGATCAACCTCCTTTTATAGGTCTTTTCAGACCCCATCCGTTCAGGTCCCTGTTATTCAAGGCCCTTGCAGTAACTCGCCTAGGCTCTTCTTCTGCCTCTTCGCCAGACCCTTCTGCTTCCACCTCTGACCTGGCTTCTTCCCTCTTCGCGGAGCCCTCGGTGGAACCTGAGGTGATCCCAGCGCCAAAACTTTTCACTGACCTCATCCAACGCCAATGGTTTCTACCTGGCGCAGGCCCAGCTCCAAATTCCTTGGACCGGCGTCTTTATCAGACTGCCCCCGCATTGTCAAACCTCTTGCAGGTTCCTCCTGTGGACGCCCCGGTTGCCGCCCTGGCCTCTTCCTCACGGGTCACCGGGTCCCCAGAAGATTATCTTCGCCCAGAGGACAAACGGGCGGAAAAAACATTGATCAAGTCTCATATGTCTGCGGCTTGGGCGGTCAAAACCTCGGTTTTGGCTTCCTTCTTCAACAGGGCATCCTTGCTCTGGCTTAAACAGCTCCAGGACCGGCTCTCCCCTTCAGATACTCGCACTCATCAGGACTTAAACAAGATTGTGGCTGCCTTAGAATATTCAGCTGACGCTACGCTGAACTTGGCCCGTTTTGCCTCCAAGTCCATCGGCACCACCACCACGTCAAGACGCCTCCTATGGCTCCGCAACTGGCAGGCCGACGCCAGAAGCAAATGGCAACTCGCCTCTGCCCCGTACTCCCCAGAGGCCTTATTCGATCCCCCCTTGGAGCCTCTTCTGATCGAGACGCGAGATCGCAGGAAGATCCTGCCCTCCATTTCCCGCCGCAGCGATTCTCGTTACTCTCCCTATCCCAGGCCTCAGTCCTTTCGCTCCTCTGAGGTGGGATTTTCCCAGTCCCGATTTCAGCACTCCTTCCAACCCCATTCCCAGTTTCCCTCCTCTCAGGCTAGATAGGAGACCACGTTTCCATCCAAGCGGCCCTTTCGTGGCGGCAGAGGCCCCTCCTCCCGCCGTTCCAGATAATGGGGATCCCCCTCCTATCGGGGGTCGCCTGGCCCTTTTTTCAGACAAATGGCGATCCTCTTGTTCTGATGACTGGGTTTTGCGTACAGTTACCTCCGGTCTCAGACTCGAATTTCTTTCTCTCCCTCCCCCTAAATTTCTTTCTTGCCCAGTATCCAGGGACAGGGAACGGCGGGCTCTTGTCTCTCAAGCCATTGATCATCTTTTAACCATCAGGGCAATCCAATTGGTTCCTCCAGGGGAGCGGGGTCAGGGGTTTTATTCCCGCCTTTTCATTGTCAGGAAATCGTCTGGAGGGTGGTGGGCAATCCTTGATTTAAAATCTCTCAATCGGTTTATAGTCCAACGCCACTTCAAGATGCATACTCTCCAATCTATCCTGGAGACGCTCCGCCCTGGTGACTTCCTTTCCTCGATTGATTTAACGGAGGCCTATCTCCATGTCCCCATCCATCCCCATTTTCATAGATATCTTCGTTTTCATTTTGAGGGCAGACATTATCAATACGCAGCCCTGCCCTTCGGTCTTTCTTCCGCCCCCCGGGTTTTTACCAAGGTTATGTCCTGTCTCATCGCTCATATTCGTTCCACTCCCATCTGGATACAATTTTATTTAGACGACATTCTCCTTCAATCCTGCTCTCTAGAGGCGGCCCATCGTGAGCTGTCCACCACTCTCCAAATTTTACAGGCCCATGATTTCTCTATTAATTGGCCGAAAAGTCATTTGTCCCCTTCTACTACTCTACAGCATCTTGGCGCGGTGATTGACACCCTTGCTTCCTCAGTCTCTCTGTCCCTTGAGCGAAAGGTTAGTCTTCGCTCTATGGCATCTACTTTCATTTCCTCCCGCTCTGCTTCTCTCAAGGGACTCTCCTGCCTTTTAGGCAAAATGGTCTCTACCTTCGGGATTGTCCCTTGGGCTCGCCTTCATAGTAGGGAACTGCAATGGTTCTTACTCCCCTTCCAGAAGTCTCACTCTAGTACTTCGTTCCGCAGGGTCCTCCTGCCTCCAGCTCTCATCTCCTCCCTCCGCTGGTGGACATCGTCTGCACTATCCAAGCCCTCCTTCTTCCGAGAACCGCCCCGGCTCACTCTGACCTCAGACGCCAGCCTCCTGGGTTGGGGTGCTCACCTGGACCAACCCATGATTCAAGGTCAGTGGTCTCCATCGGAACGCTGTCTTAATATCAATTTGCTGGAATTGAGGGCCATCCGCCTGGCCCTCCTCCGTTTCCAGGCTCAGGTTGAGTCTCAGCACATCCTAGTCCTTACTGATAACACTACGGCTAAGGCCAAGGTAAACAGGATGGGCGGCACCCACTCGAGGGCTCTTATGGACGAGGCCCTCCTCCTGGGGCTGTGGGCCGAGTCTCACCTAAAGTCTATCCTCGCAGCTCACATTTCCGGCTCCGCCAACGCTCAGGCAGATGTTCTCAGCCGCCATCAGCTGGACCATTCGGAATGGAGCCTTCCCAGTTGCCTCTTTCAGGAGATCGTGGACAGGTTTGGCCTCCCGACAGTGGACCTGTTTGCTTCAGCTGCCAACCACCGAGTCCCCAGGTATTTATCCCGATTCTGGGATCCCGGGGCGGAGGCCTCGGATGCGCTCCGTTCTCCTTGGCCCCCGGGCCTCTTATACGCCTTCCCCCCCTTCCCCCTCCTTCCCAGGGTTCTGCGCAAGGTACTGACGGAGAGGGCGGAGATCATTCTCATAGCTCCTCGCTGGTCTCGGAGACCCTGGTACACGGACTTGATCGCCCTGTCTGTCTCCTCTCCATGGACGATCTCGGCGGATCGCATCACTCTTCAACAAGGGAACCTCGAACATCCGGACCCTTCCTGGTTCCGCTTGACTGCCTGGAGGTGGAGCGGGGCCTTTTGAACAGAGCCAGGGTTCCGGATCCCGTCATCTCCATCCTTCAGGCATCACGCAGGCCCTCTACTAATCGCATATACTCCGCTACGTGGTCTGCCTTCGTGTCCTGGTGCCGCCGTTCTGGGGTTTCCCCTCTCTCGGCCTCTATCCTCGACATCTTGCGATTCCTTCATTCAGGATTTCAAGCAGGCCTTTCTCTGAATACTCTTCGCCGCCAAGTGGCGGCTCTGTCATCGGTCCTGACATTTGCTTCATCAGCTTCCATCTCTCACCATCCCATCATTCGCCAGTTTCTGCGGGCCGCCACCAATCTCCGCCCACCTCCTGTTCATAGGTACCCTTCCTGGGATCTCAACAAGGTCCTGAACGCTTTAATATCCAGCCCCTTTGAACCTCTTCGCATCGTGTCCCTGCGGTTCCTCTCCTTTAAGGTTGTGTTCTTGGTAGCCATAACATCGGCTCGTAGGATTTCGGAGTTGGCCGCCCTGTCCATGCGAGACGATCTTTGCATCTTCCATAGGGACAAAGTTGTCTTACGCCTGGACCCTTCCTTTATCCCAAAAATTAACTCCGCCTTCCATCGATCTCAAGAACTGATTTTGCTCTCGTTTTGTCCTTTGCCTACCCACCAATTGGAACGCACCTGGCATACCCTCGACGTGCGCCGCGCACTGAAGATCTATCTCTCGCGGACCTCGACCTTTCTCAAATCTGAAGCCTTATTCATCTCGTACCAACCGGCTTCCATCGGAACGAAGGTGACAGCTCCTACCCTGGGCCGCTGGATCCGTGCTACTATTTCCACGGCCTACCAGAGACTTTCCATACCTGTTCCTCGCAACATCACGGCGCACTCCACCAGGAGTGCTGCAACTTCTGTTGCCTGGGCCACCCAGGCGCCCTTGGAGGACATCTGTTGCACAGCAACCTGGACGAGTGTCTCGCCTTTCATCCGGCATTATCGCATAGACTCCTTTGCATCGGCAGATGCTTCCTTTGGTCGTCGAGTCCTCCAGGCGGTGCACAGAAGTTGACATCCAGGGCCTTCTCCGATCCCTCCCTCGTTGGACTCCCGGCTTTGGTATGTCCCAGACAGATGACTGACGTTCCCTGATCAGCAAGAGAATGGACGTTGGTCTTACATGATACGTCCGTTCTCTGATGAGTAAGGGAACGTCAGTCAGCCCCACCCTCGGACAGCCCTGTGGTTGGCGGGAGGGAGGCTTGGTTCTCATTCTCTCTCGTTTCAGGAAGACACTCCGGTCTGCATCGTGGTCCTCGCCGAAACACTGGGGTCTTCCCAGCGAAGGGCGGAGCTTAATCCTTTGCAGACTCGGTCACATGTCACATACTGCAGTCGTGCATCCCAGACAGATGACTGACGTTCCCTTACTCATCAGAGAACGGACGTATCAGGTAAGACCAATGTCCATTTTCCTTCTTTTCTGTGGCGAATTCAAACCATTCACATTCCAAGATAAAAATCTAACTGTCATTTGGGGATTCTTGAAGCGTTTTGAGCATTTGCCTAAGACCCTGTTCAACAGCAGAGGTCTTTGGTCTCGCTCCTCCCACTGCTTCAGATTTCTGTGTCTTCCCATTTGCTCCCTTCTCTTCTTGTGGCATCATGGACCTCTGCTGCTTTTGTTTCTCTAGTCTTTGTTTCTCTGCAGCACGAGTTATACGTTGATCTTTCGGTTCTTGCGACAACAATTCAAGGTCCAGATCCACCTCTCTTGTAGCTCTAGGATGCTTTGTTTAGGTTTGGGAGATCTGCAAAAAAACCTCTGAGAAACCACCTACTGCTCCTAAAAGTTTTTCCCTTGCTGTTTCTCGAATTGCCTGTCGTTCTTTTGCCTAATCAATTCTTGAATCCCCTCTTCAAAATCCTTGTCTTTAGAAATTTCTTCTACAGATAAAAGTGTGGATGAACATGGGGGTGTTGAAATTTTTTTAAGAACATTATGATAGAAATATTCTGCTTTTTCCACCGAGTTAATACGATATCTCACATCCTCATATCTCAAAATGATGCCAACAGGAGCATCCCATCTGAATGCGCTTTTTCAATTCATTTACCAAAAAACCATAGTCTTTCCGATCTCTTAACATCTTGGGTGGTAACTCTTTAAAAACACCAATTTGGCTACCCTCATGTTGAACAGTGGTGTGGAAAGAATTTTGCAAAATTTCATTTCTCAGCCTTCTATCAGTAAAATAAATCACAACATCTCTAGGCAAGTTCCTTTGTCTTGCCACACGAGAATTGACCTTGTATATCTTATCAACTCTGTTGCCAATTAACTCAGGTTCAATTTTTAAAATCTTAGCCAATACTTCCACACAAGCTACCCTCAAATTCTCTCTGTTATTTTCTCTTAGACCTCTCAGTCTTAAAGCGAACTCCATAGACCGAAATTGCATCATCGTGATTTCATCTTCTAATCTCTGATTTTTCACTTCAACTTTAAAGTTTTTCTCATCTGCATCCTTCTTGTTAGATTCCACTTCAAAATTTAAATCATCCACTTTTTTCTCCACCACCAACAAGGCATCTGTAAAAGCAGCTGCTACTTTAGTTACATTCTGATTTAACTTGTCACTTTTTTCCTTAACCCACTCCTTCATTTCCATTTGGTTTTTTTCCATCTTTTCATCCAGTTTATTTATTTTTCCAGTAATCTCTCCTAATGACTTAGTTAAATTAGCTATAAAAGCTTTCAAATCCCCATTCCCACTTTCTTGAATTTGACTCTGAGCCTGTGCTTGTGGCTTAGCTGACTTTTCCTTTGTCTGATGTGTGGGGGAATCTGCTCTCCCTGCTTTTTTTGAAGCCATGCCAGAACAGGATCTTAATCTTTGAAAAAAAGAAAATCTTCCTCCTTTTCCTTTCCTCCCCAGTTTTGCAGAAAAGAAATCAAATCACTTATATTTCCAATTTGAATTCTTGCAAGTATGTTTCTTTCAATTACTGGCAGGCAAACTGTTAATTAGCACTTTCTCTTTTCACTTTCACTTCCTCCGTTTTAGCCTGCTGCCATTTTCCAGACACTTTCACTCAGAGACTTAAACTAAGGATTTTTTTAAAAAAGTCTTTAAAAATACTTAGCTTCTTAGAAGAAAGTCCAGATCTCACCAGATTCTTTAGTTACAGAGGAACTGTAGATTATCAGAGGTGGAGTTGCTCTCGTTGTCTCGCTCCGTCTGAAGACAGAGGTCCCTCGCCGATCAGAGCTTCGGTGGGCTGGAAAGGGAGCCCTCACACAGAACGCCTTCCAGGGCAAGGAAAGGACCCTGGCAGCAATTCTGGGGGCTCAACCTGTCCCCACCGGCTCTGTCCTCCCTTCCAACCCGAAGGGAGGATTTTCAAGCCGCTTGCGGATCGCAAAGTGGCTCTAACAATCGGCGAAGCCGGCGGCCATAAAAAAAGCCGCCCAGCGACGACGACACCACCGCCTGATGGGTTTGTTTTGTTTCTTCAGCCTAATGATGGCTTGCTTCATGGATAGTGACAGCTCTTTGGATCTCATCTTGAGTTTTGACAGCAACAGATTCCAAATGCAAATAGCACACTTGAAATGAACTCTGGGCCTTTTACCTGCACATTGAAATTGGGGTAATGAGGGAATATCACACACCTGGCCATAGAATAGCTGAGAAGCCAATTGTCCCATTACTTTTGGTCCCTTAACAAGTCGGAGGCACAGATGCAAACTGCTGTAAATTCTACACCGTTCACCTGAGTTGGATGTACATACCCTCAAATTAAAGCTGACAGTCTGCAGTTAAAGCACATTGTGTTTGTTTCATTCCAACTCCATTGTGGTGGTGTATAGAGCCAAAGATGTTAGAATTGTGTCGATGTCCCAATATTTCTGGACCTGACTGTAGAACAGACAAAAATACAAACAAATAGAAGGAGCACCCATGGGATCACCCCTCTCACCTGCCATTGCCAACCTCTACATGGAACACTTTGAAACCCAAGCTCTAGAAAAATCTGATCACAAACCCAAACTCTGGATCAGATACGTAGACAACATCTTCATAATCTGGCCACACGGGAAAGAAAAACTGGACAACTTCCTTACACACCTCAACAGCGTACACCCCAAAATACAGTTCACCATGGAAACAGAAGCAAACAACCAACTTCCCTTCCTGGATGTCTTAGTCTACAGGAAATCCAATGGCTCTCTAGGACTCACCATCTACCAGAAGAAAACACACACAAACCGCTATCTGCATGCACTCTCACACCACCACCCAGCCCAGATCAACTCTGTAGCCAAGACACTCATCTCCAGAACAAAACACTTAGCTGATGAACAACACCTAAAAACCGAACTACACACTCTCACTAACGCACTGACATCCAATGGATTCCAAAGAAATAAGATTACCAACCTAATCCAAAAGAAACCCCCACTAAAATCCAAGACAGAGAACAAGAAAACGGCAAAGCCCTCCTCCCATACATAAAAGGCACCACAGAATCAGCAAAATCCTCCACCAACACAACATCAAGACAGCATTCTGCACAAACCAAAAAATATCCACCATCCTAAGGAACCCTAAAGACAAAATTGAGTTAGAAAATCAAGGAGTATATGAAATCCCATGCACCGCCTGCCCCACCACATACATCGGACAAACCAACAGAAGAATAAGTGTACGCATTGAAGAACACAAGAACTCAGTCAGAAAAGAAGAACGAACTTCTTCCCTGGTCCAACACCTCAAAGCCACAGGACATGAAATTGACTTTAAAAAGACCAGAACTATTGCCAAAACTGAACACTTCAACAACAGAATAATCAGAGAAGCCATCGAGATAGAAAAACGCCCACACAGCATGAACAAACGAGACGATACCTGCCGCCTACCAGCCATTTGGAAACCCACCCTTATTGACAAACAAGTCCCTAACACGAGGAATGACACCAGACCCACATTCACGACAGCCACACAGGATGTCACCACCACACATCCACGCAGAAAGCAGACTCAAACCCACACTGATGATGAAGCACGACCACGGACCAGAAGCCAGACCGCAGCTGCATCATTAGCCACTCTAAACCCCTCCAATCCATTTCTGAAGCAGACTGACACCCATCATGAAGAGGATAGCACGACCATAAACACGAAGCCAAACAACAGCAACGTAGCTCACCAGCTCAAATCTCCCTGCAACTCAGACTAATCCAAGCACAACCAAGCCCCCACCCAAACAGAACACACCCCCAGCCAATCAGAGCAGAGCCAACCCCCCATCCAATCAGAGCACAGCCAAGCCCCCAACCAATCAGAACACACCTCCACCCAATCAGAACACAGCCAAGCTCCCACCCAATCAGTTCACATTGCTCCTAGAAGCACAAAGCTGAAAACACCAGCCTGAAGATGACAAATGAGACTTCATTGAAACATCGCCAAGACACTTCCAATTTTACGCGGGAGAAGACCCGAATAACCAAAGACCTACATATACATATACATATACATATACATATACATATACATATACATATACATATACATACATACATACATACATACATACATACATACATACATACATATAAAGGATGTATGCATATATATACAATCCAGCATAACTCTGGAACGCCTTGAGCAATTTTAACCAAACTTGGTACACAGATGACTTACTCTGTGGAAAAAAATACTGTGGGGGTAATACACTCTAACACCCCTCAATTTGTGTATGTGTGTGCATGCATGTGTGTTCCAGCATAACGCTCAAATGCCTCCAGCAGTTTTAATCAAACTTACTACACAGATGACTTATTCTCTGGAAAAAAATACTGTGAGGGTAAGACATCCCTAACACCCCTCGGGGTGTGTGTGTGTCTGTGTGTTTGTGTGTTCCAGCAAAACTCTGGAACACCTGGGCTGCTGAAATGAAAAGGAATGAATTATATCTATAGTGTCAAATCACAGTATTTTTGACAGTGATAATGTGCATTTTGTATTCAAATTCTGTTAAGATACAGCCTGTTGTCCCTTAAAATGTCTTCTAATGTACATCACAATGGAGTTGCCATGGTAATGGCTTCACAGTACTCCACAAGGGAGCTCCCTCTGGTAAAGGGGATTGGTTCTTAAACAAACAAACAAACAAACAATAAACCCCCTAGGCCCTGAGTTTCAAGCAAAGAGGGCAAGTTGTCGGGGAAGGTGCCTGCTAATACAGATAATCACCTCAAAGACTGTTTCCTGTAGATTTTTTCCCAAGCTGTTGGCCAGGGCAATTAGGTCTCTAATTCTCACTACAGTGAGTGATGGCTTTTCCTGTCTAATACAGGATTGGGATAAATAAATACCCGGGCAACGTCAGGTAATCAGCTAGTTTTTAATAAAGTATACTTGGCTGAATTTGTACATATTAATCCATTTCATAATTTATACAATATAGCAAATCAAAACCAAACATTTTTATTTTGTTTGATACATAAACCCATCATGCATGATGTGTGAAGCAAATTACATTCAACAAACCATAATTAAGCAAATTGACTTTGCATGTTGTATAGATTACATGCATTCTGTTAATTGATGGAATGAATATCAATTCTCTGTATGTAAACTGTAGTCTAAAAATAAGAATATTAACAAAATTAATATATTATATAGGCCCTCTGTTGTGTTAACAAAAGCAAATCCACAAAGGGGACTGCGGGTTTTTTTAAAATTGTCTTTGTTTACTCTTTTAGGGGGTCTGGGGAAGGGGGGGAGGGTTATAGGCCGGGTTTGTCACAGGGGCCTGGAACAGGAGGCGGGGGACGGGGTGTGGAGGAGCTCGTTGTTGAGAGGAAGGGAGAATTCCATCAGAGCCGTAGTTGGAAGGAGCAGATATGGCGGGAGCAGGAGGCCGCATCATGTGATGGGGGCGTGCACCCGCTGTCTTCAAGCAGTGGCGTGCCTTGGCCCTCAGGACTCTTCTCGCTCCCCAGGCTGTCCAGAATTGCAGTGTCCGGGCCTGAGGCTGATGTTATGCAATGCTAGGTCCGTGGTTAATAAGCCCCCCCTCATTTGCGACCTTATTCAGGAGGGGGACGCGGATCTGGCAGGTATTACAGAGATCTGGTTGGGCCAAGAGGGGCGTCCCCCTCGTAGAGATGTGCCCGCCAGGGTTCTGTGCATTTCATCAGCCAAGGGCCTGTGGTAGGGGTGGGGGGGTGGCGGTCGTTATCAAAGAAAGTCTTGATCCAAGGGAGGCCACTGTACCTCAGATAGCCGGATATGAGTCTCTCCTGGTGAAATGTGGCCATGGGGTGCAGGTGGCCCTGCTGATCACATACCTGGCTCTCTGCCACGTGACAGAGGCCCTGCCTAAGCTTCTCAACGTTATTGCCGGGGTGGCAGTTGATACCCCCAGGCTTTTGGTCATGGGGAATTTCAACCTGCCGTCTGCCGGTGAGGTGTCTGGGTTGGCTCGGGAGTTCATGGCTTCCATGACAGCCATGACCTGACACAATTAATTCTTGGCCCTACTCACACGGGAGGACACACTCTGGACTTGGTTTTTGTCTCTGGACAGTGGTTGAAAGGCCTGGATGTTGGGGATATAGCCATCGAAACCCTGTCATGGTCGGACCATTCTCTCCTGAGGCTAGACTTTCTGACCACCAAACCCCACCGCAGGGAGGCGGAACCAATTAGGTGGTTCTGCCCCAGGCGCCTGATGGATCCTGATAGGTTCCAGAGTGAGCTTGGGCCAATACCTGTAACTCTGGCTCATGATTCGGCTGAAGAGCTGGTGACTGCGTGTGATAAGATGGCCGCCAGCGCTCTGGACCAAGTCGTGCCTTTGCGGCCTCTGACCCGGCACCAAACCTGCCTGGCTCCTTGGTTCTCTGAGGAGTTGAGGGAGATGAAGCACCGGAAAAGATGCCTAGAGAGTGGTTGGAGGGGGAGTCGATCTGAATCCGACCGAAGACTAGTTAGGTTCCATCTCAGGACCTATTTAGTGGCGATAAAAGCGGCAAAGTGTAATTACTTTTCCACTCTTATTGCATCAGCAGATAATCGCCCAGCTGCCTTGTTTAGAGTGACCCGCTCCCTCCTACATCAGGGAGCGTGGGAGGACCCCTTGCAAGGACAGGCTGAGGATTTTGCACAGTATCTGCACGATAAAATTGCTCAGATTCAGGAAGGCTTAGACTCTGACTGGGTAGATTCTGCCGGGGTGACTGAGGCCGGCCTTGAGACTATTATCTGGGAGGAATTCGATCCTGTGACTTCTGAGGACGTGGACAGGATTCTGGGAAGGTTAAATGCAACCACATGTTTATTGGACCTGTGTCCTTCCTGGCTGGTACTGGCCACCCGGGAAGTTACACAAGGCTGGCTCCAGAGGATTATAAATGCTTCTTTGAGTGAGGGTTTCTTGCCTGCCGTCTTGAAAGAGGCGGTGGTGAGGCTCCTCCTCAAGAAGCCTTCTCTGGACCCAGCTGTTTTGGCAAATTATCGTCCTGTCTCTAACCTTCGCTTTATTGCGAAGGTTGTTGAGAGTGTGGTTGCGCGACAGCTCCCGCAGTACCTGGATGAAACCGTCTATCTAGATCTGTGCCAGTCCGGCTTCAGACCTGGGTCCAGCACAGAGATGGCATTGATCTCATTGGTGGATGATCTCTGGAGGGCTCGGGATAGGGGCTGTTCCTCTGTCCTGGTTCTGTTAGATCTCTCAGCGGCCTTTGATACCATTGACCAGGGTATCATGCTGCGTCGGCTGGAGGGTTTGGGGATGGGAGGCACCGTGCTGCGGTGGTTCTCCTATCTCTCCGACCGGTCGCAGTCTGTGTTGGCAGGGGAGCAGAGGTCGACCTCGAGGCGCCTCGTGTGCGGGTTGCCACAAGGGTAGGTCCTCTCGCCGCTCCTGTTCAACATTTATGTAAAGGCGCTGGGTGAGATCATCCGTGGTTTTGGGGTGCATTGCCAACTGTACACTGATAAGACTCAGCTGTACATCTCCACCCCTGACCACCCCAACGATGCCCTCGAAGTGATGTCCCAGTGTCTTGAAGCCGTGCAGGTCTGGATGGGGAGGAACAGGCTTCGATGCAACCCTTCCAAGACCGAGTAGCTGTGGATGCCGGCGTCCTGGTATAGCCAGCTGGTGCCATCGCTGGCTATTGGGAGTGAGTCATTGGCCCCCACAGAGGGGGCTCGCAAGTAGGGTGTCCTCCTGGATTCACGGCTGTCTTTGGAAGGGCATATGACGGCTGTGGCCAGGGGGGGGGCCTTCTATCAGGTCCGCCTGATAACGCCAGTTGCGCCCCTTTCTGGATCGGGACTCCTTATGCACAGTCACCCATGCCCTCGTCACATCTCGCCTGGACTACTGTAACACTCTCTATATGGGGCTCCCCTTGAGGTGTACCCGGAGGCTCCAGCTGGTCCAGAATGCAGCCGCGCGGGTGATTACGGGAGCAACCTGGAGCTCCCACGTAACACCTCTCCTGCGTGAGCTGTACTGGCTCCCGGTGGTCTTCCGGATGTGCTTCAAGGTGTTGTTTCTCACCTTTAAAGCGCTCTATGGCAGAGGTCCGGGATATTTGCGAGACCGCCTGCTGCTACCAATAACCTCCCACTGGCCAACACGTTCGCACAGAGAGGCCCTCCTCAGGGTGCCGTCGGCCAAGCAATGTCGGTTGGCGGCCCCCAGGAGGAGAGCCTTCTCTGTGGGAGCACCCAACCTGTGGAATGATCTACCTCCTGGGATATGATTGATTCCGGACCTCCGCGCTTTCTGAAAGGCCCTGAAGACCTATCTCTTCCAACAAGCCGGCCTAGCATAAATGGTTTTAATGGGTTTTTTTAAATTTTTAAATTTAATCGATTTTGGGTTTTTAAATTGGGATCTTTTGATTGTGCAGTCTTGGATTTTAAATTGGCAATGCCATTATTTAATCTATTTTAGTTTTTCTTAACTTTTGTATTATATGTGTTTTAAATTTGGCTGTTCACCACCCTGAGTCCCCCTGGGGAGAAGGCCGGTATATAAGTTGAAATAAATAAATAATAAATAAATATAAATAAATAAATAAATAATAATCTTAACATAGTTTATTAATATTTTTGTGAAATTTTCCAATTTTTCTACAAGTAAATGTAATTAACTTAAAATTTCCTTATAAGAGAAGTATTTAAGAAGGATGTTTCTTGTTTTGTTTGGTTGTGCATTCTGCTGCTGTAGTTTTTACTGTACTTCAGGACCAAATAAAGAATCTCAATCAACAATCATTCCTACTAACTGATAATAGTGTAGTATAATCTGTTTGAATCCATCAACTTTGATTTTAAAAATATATTTTTGTTATCATAGCAACAAAAACCAATTCAGTAAAATACACACCACTTTTTATTTACCATTTACTGTTATCCAAATTCATCCCATTTAACCTGTTCTAGTACTATTTATGAAAAAGTGTAATTATTATATTTCTTTGATCATTTGGTGGGATTTTGTTTTCCGTTCCTTTGACTTTGTTTCTGAGTTTCTGGGGCGAGGTGAGGGAATGCTGATCTTGGTAGAAGAAAACTAAGACATTAATTAAATGACACACGATTCTCTCTCTCCTCCCTCCCTCCCCCCCCTCTCTTTTTCTCTCTTTCTCTTTCTGCCACAACTAGACATTCTGCTCACAAGAAGAGGAAGAACAGAAGATACCACTTAAGTCTTGCTGAGGAAATTACAGGAACCAAGAAGATCCTCTCTGCCTGAATTAAAAGACAGTATTGAATCTCTGCTTGTTTTTCTTATAAAAAGTGAAGTTGCCTGTTCCAATATTCCAGGAAGAAAACAACAAAGGAATAACAAGGTTTTTGGTTGCTAGGTTTTTTTTTCTTATTTCATTTTGCCTGCTTATTAGTCTACAGAGATTACAATAGAACATAAGGTTATTTTTCCAGTTTTTAGTATCTTTCAATGTTTTACACTCTGAATAAACTTTTTACACTAGATATAGGACTTCATTATGATCATTCTTGGAAAAACTATATTTTTTTTTAGTTTGCCTCCCATTTTTTTCAGATACAAAGATGTTTTCCTGTCATAGCTTATTACTGTAACAATATTGCAGCATTTTTTCTGGATTTAAAAGAAATACAGCGTTCATGTCACTTCATGAGATACCACTGAGGAATGTGGAGGAAGTTTTATATTTTAGCATTGTGTAACTTAGTTTTGATTTTGAATCTTTAGGCCACAGACACACCTATATCTGTAAGAACCAGTTTTATATTGCATATTCAAATGTGAAAGATGTCTTGGAAGAGAAATTATTTTTCTGTGGGACAGGGTGGTGTGCAAGACATGTTTACTCCACGAAATACAACATCTATAGCACCAAGTAAAGGCCTCAGCAATGAGCCAGGACAAAATAGCTGCTTCCTGAATAGTGCATTACAGGTAAGAAATCTGAAATAATAATGTACCTATCTTTTATATAAAAAACATTATAATGTTTTAAAAGCATCTTTAATTCAGTGCTATGGAGTCTAATTTTGTTGGACCCTATTATAAATTTATCTTCTCTTAATCTAGTTATCAGATTCTCTGGCATAGTATATAGCATACATATATTCAATATGGATATAAAATATTTAATATTTTGGATTTGAGTCCTTGTGTTAGTATTTTGCTTTCATTTTTAAAATAACAAGGTTATACCTTTCCCCTGACCATATTTCAGAATGTATCGGATAACAAAATTGTTTTCCTGCTTTCTTGGTATTGGCACAATAGTATATTAAGCACAAATACAACCTTTTATTTAGTAAGAATATTTTCATTTATTATAAAAAATGTTTTTATTCAGTAGTAAAAGAGGGTAAGAAATATTCTGAAGAGTTTTAACATCCTATATAGCTTGTTCGGTTTTAAGAGGATGTAGGGGAAAGTACATCATCAGAAAATAAGAAAATGTCAGAAAAACTAAAAGATTAAAGTCATAATTTTAGAGTTCCTAAAAACACTGTCACATACACAAGATTTGTAGACTGGAGGCAGCTACTGAATATGGAAATCAGAGCATACATCCTGGGTACTTTACTGTATATCTCATAATGTAACACTGTAAAGATAGTCTGGCCGATACGTTGTAATCAGCTTCTTGTAAATCATAGCATAGGGAATAAAGTTGAGAAACAAGATGGGAGCCCACAAGAAAGAAGTGGAAATATGCATCCACTTGGCAAAAGACAAACATTGTGACAGAACTAAAACGTGAGAATTCCTAGAACTTGACAAGCAACACAGAGTAGGCCCCTAATTGTTGCATCAGGAATTTCTTTTTTGTTTGTTTGTTTTTTGTATTTGTTCCATCCTGAATCTAACATTAATGCCAGAATTATTTCAACAGTGTAAGAGGAGTTCTGATCAGATGAAATACTTATATTTTATAGGCAGAGTGTTTCAGTTTTACACATATTAGTATTTCCTATTTTTATTTTTATAGTTCTAGGATATGGAAGCTTTAGCTATAAGTATTATAGCTAGAATGTTAAGCATTACAGCTGATAAATATTTTCAACAAAAAATACAAAAATTGATGATTTAATGAACAATGAATAAAGGAAGATATTTAAACCCCCTTCTCTCTACGTTTAATATAAAAGTATAATTTTCAATAAAATATAAACAGCTAATAATAATTAATAGTGCAATTAACATGGGAGTTTTTATCTAAGTCCTAAAGCTATATATAAAGGTGTATATATATATATATATATATATATATATATATATATATATATATATATATATATATATATATATATATATATATATATATATTTCATTTGGAGCAAGGGGCTCCAGAATGTATGTCTGTAATATACTGTAAAGAATATCTCATTTAAGTCCCTTTTGCTCTTCAGATTAGTCTCTTGCAGTAATAGCATTTTCCTGTAAATACTCATAACAAATTAGATATAAGACTTGGTAGATCAATATGACTTTTACTGTCATAACATTAATAAAGGGAATTTGTATACTTTACATACCACTTAGACCAAAATTAATTTACCACTTCGCTTTTTATTCAACATTAAACTTAAAGTAGAGATTTTATTATTTTTTTTATTTTTTATTTTTTATTATTATAAAATGACATTACAAGACATACAACATTTACATATATACTCTCTTAACAGCTATTTTGTGATGATCTTCTAGTATTTAGATTTTCTCCCTTTTCCCTTTATATTATTCCAGTTTCTTCTTGTCCCCTCTCTTTTAATTACAGTGTATTTATTAAGACCCCTATTAACTTTATATTTTCTATACATTGACATATTCATTATTTCCTTTTTTACATTTCACCCCTATTTTTCTTCTCCGTTATTCCTATTCCTATTCTCCAGCCACTTATACCATTTGTGCCAGATTATATAATATTCCGTATCTTCTTTTTCTTTAAGCTCTTTTGTTAATTTATCCATCTTGGCACACTCTTAAGATTTTTTTTTATCAACTCTTCTTCTGTTGGTATGTTTTCTTTTTTCCAATTTTATGCATATACTATTTGGGCAGCTGTTACGGTGTAAAATCAAATATTTTATTTTCTTGGTGTATTTTTCTGTAAATAGCCCTAATAAGAATGTCTCTGGTTTTTTGCTCATAGGTTGTTCTATTATTTTCTCTAGCCATTCTTTAATTTTAGCCCAGAATTTCTTTGCAGCTGGACATGTCCACCAGAGGTAGTAATATGTTCCGTAGCTCTTGTTACACTTCCAACACATTGGAGATTTACTCTGAAACATTTTTGCAAGTCTAGCCGGGGGTAGATGCCATCTATGAAACATCTTCAACTGGTTTTCTTTGTATGCTGTGGATATTGATAGTTTCGTATTTATTTGTCACATTTTTTCCCATTTCTCCAATTCTGTTGCGTGATTAAAGTTTTTTGCCCATTTAATCATTGTATCCTTAACTATTTCTTCTTCCATTTTATATCGCAGCAAAAATTTGTATATTCTACTGATAAATTTATCCTCCGTCCCTTGTATAATTTTGTCCAATTCATTTTGTTCAGTGTGTATCGCATTTAATTTTGTGTCTTCTTTATATTTCGACCGAATTTACGTATATGTCCACCAATCAATTTCTCTATTTAGATCTTGTTCCAGTTCCTGTTTTGTTTTCAGACTTTCTTTTTTTTAAATATATCTCTATATCTTATTATCTTGTCCCACTCAGTTAAATTTGGATGCTTTAATGTTTCTGTAGGTGAAATCCAAATTGGTATTTTTGTATAATGTTGTTTTTTAATCTTGATCCAAATTTGTAGCAATGCATTCCTTGGTATGTGTCTTCTAAAGTAACCATGTATTTTATATTTTTCATCCCAAAGGAATGCATGCCATCCCACCTGCAAATAAAGCAGAGATTTTAAGTATACAGTTGATCTTGAATGATAAATTGACCAAAGTTCAGTCAAACTTGTGACTTTTTTAAAAAAGATTACATTAATTAAAAATCACATATCAAATTATCCACATTATTTGTGAAGCATTTTTTTGCTTTTCCATAACCAACTTTGTTTTCCTTTAATAAATAATCATTACTTCATATTCATACTTTCTTGCCTTTTTAAATAAGTAGATAATATACTGGCTTGCCTTTTTAAATAAGTAGATAATATAGATACTAATCAGATCCTGCTCTATGGATACTACCCTGCTTGAAAAGAGGAGGTATATTTAAAACTTTTTAGTTATTATGTAGCACAGACCAAGTCATGAGAAAATTACTGATACTTCATTATTTTGATCCCAACCTGCTTAGGGCTTTAAAAACATAAGTACCCCTGTTTCCCTGAAAATAAGACCTATCCCAAAAATAAGCATGCACCTAATATAAGCCTTACTCCCAGTTGGGATGGTGCATTGATTGGACCAAGTGCTGGACATGTGGGTGCAGGGGAAGGAACTTGGACTTTATTTTGGGTGGGGAAAACCTGGAAGCTTTCAGTTTCAGGTTTTCCCAGATGTGTCAATATGACATCTCTAATAAAATGGAACTTTGAGGCACTTCTAGCCTCGGAGTTTTCTTTCATTGGGGTGTTACTTGGAACCCTGACAAGTGGACCTACATAGGAAAAAATAAGACATCCCCAAAAATAAGCCCTGGTGCTTATTTCAGAGCCCAAAAGAAAATAAGACTAGGTCTTATTTTCTGGGAAACACAGGTATTTTGAACTATTCCTAAGAATACACTGCTGACCAATACATTTGAAATGGGAAAACTGTTATATGCTCTGTTTTCCTAGCAACTACTCTAAACTCTGGCTGCCATATTTTAGATAATCTCTAATTTTTGGAGGATCTTCTGAAATACCCTTGCAGTGTGTTGATCTAATTGAAAGGTGACAACCACCACTTTGACCAAGTTAGCATACTTCAGAAATGATAGTGTTGGTGTAACATACGAAATTCAAAGAATACTTTGCATCCCATTCTAATTGCCTGAGTATCAAATGCTCCCAATTCCACCTTACTCCTTCAAAAGAATGCTGCTCCATTCAAGGTGGATAAATCACCAAATTTGGATCAGTCTTATTCTTCAGAAGGCACACCTCTAGTTTGTTCAAAATTATTTTTATGCTTTGAGATCTGTTTTACTTGCAGACATTGGTTCAGGATATTTACTGCCACATCACATGCGGATAAACTAAAGATAGGGTATGTGTGCATACTGCTGTTCATTTTTCCTAGGAGTTTAACATCATAGGAAACATTATTTTCTGTCTTCCCAGTAACCCAGATAGGAGACATGACTGAATGAACTAATTCTACATTATTATAAGGCTGTATTAACATGATTTTGCAAGTGTGGTAACAGAAAAGGTCCTGCCACCACTGTTAATTACTTAATCCATTAGGGCAGATCCTTCCTAAATTTCTTTTTCTGACCATTAAGCCACTGGGTCTCCTGCCTCTCTTGTCTGATTGTTTCCTATGAAGCATTGCTTCCTCCTTTCCCCAAAGTCATTCACACATTCCATTACAATTATTCATAGAGACCTACCCAAAGTAGTATTTTGAAACAAACTGACAAATAGAATATACAAGTAGATCATGATAAAGCATTGTCTTCTCAATCTACCTCTCAAGATAATATTTTTATCAGTAGCATTGAAAAACCAGTTGGAGGACCAATGAGGTCATAGTCTCAAACACCACTAACTATTCTAGATATAAGCCAGACTGAAACTTAAATCATGACTGAAACATATTAAATCACCTATTTTAATCCAAATCTTTTGGAACTGTGATGCCACTATTTAATTTACCTTATCCAAAAGAGAGAGAATGATGGGCCAACTGTTAACTTAGTTTTGTCCCTAGTTGTCATGGAGGCAATGAGGTCCTGAGTCATATCAGTCTCAGGGCTGTTTCAGTAGTCCTGGTAGGAAGGCTGTCTGACAGCAGGGTGTACTGGACAACGTCTCTAGTTCTCTGTCTTGTTCCATACTTCCCTGAAGACAGGCATTCGAGACACTGGTGAATTTGTTGGTAAAGGAATTAAAGATTATTTTGCCTGTACCTCTCAGTACCAGGGATGAAATGTAAAATTTGTTACTACCGGTTTTGTGGGTGTGGCTTGGTGAGGGGAGGTATAATGTGACGGGTGGGTGTGGCCAACTTTTTTTCTAATGCTTTGAAAAACCTCTGCCAGTCAGGCAATTCAGCTGGGATAGTCAGAGAGGCTTTTAAAAAAATACCTCTCTGCCGATCAGGCAATATAGCTGGGATCGTCAGAGACTTTTCAAAGCATTTTTTTTACCACCTCTTCGGCCAAGAGATTGCAGAAAAAAATGCTTTGAAAAGCCTCTGACAATCCCAGCTGAGCCGCACGATCATCAGACGCTTTTTTTTACTTTTAAAAGCATTTTTTCGTCGGAAGAGGTTGTAGAAAAAATGCTTTTAAAAGTAAAAAAAAGCCTTTGGTGATCATGTGGCTCAGCTGGGCATGTGGGGAGGGGCAGGAATTTTTGCTACCAGTTCTCCGAACCACCCACCACCATCGCTACCGGATCGGGCGATCCAGTCCGAATCGGGAGCATTTCACCCCTGCTCAGTACCCCGTTGATATGTAGTTGTTAGAGTTGTTAGAGATCATGAAATGTGACTCTAGAGGTGTTGTAGAGTATACTATGTACAGTGATATATAGATTAACTTTGTTGTTCTGAATCAAATGCTTCATTATATTTTTAAACTTGTTGCAATAAAACTCCCAGAGATCTGCCAAGTTGGAGAGGGGGCCAAAATGTGATATGCATTAATATATTATTCTACTCTGAAATAGCTCATTTGCTACCTGACTCAGCCCACAGCAGTCCAATCATTTCTTCCCCTTTCATGCAGGGAACAGATATCATAGTCTTACTGAAACTATAAGTAATTTAACCAGATAACTTTACTTATAAGGATAAATGAAAAAGAATTATTAGCACCCCTATTTGCAAGATTTACTTGTCTTTTTACTTTTTTATTTAATAAAGGGCTGGCTAGTCTTGGATTGTCTAGAATAGCAGGTGGTCTAATAGGTAAATTATATTCAATATGTAGATTATATTTTGGTGTGGATGGAGAATTGAAGGAGTCAGCAAAATTTTGTTTGACAACTTGTTAGGTAGGGTCTTCGGTGAGGAGGAAGATGTCAAAAGGTGGAAGTCAGCAATTTTTCCTTTTATTATTGTATATTGATTTTGTGAAAGTTTATGTGACCCACAGCATTGTTACTTTGTATTACTAACTGAAGCAATGTAATGAATATTAGACACTAATCTTGATTGCAGTAAAGTTTATGTATGTATTATATTGGATCCTGTTTGATGCTTTTATATAAAACAGGTGTATAAAATACATACAATTCACTGAGATATTTTACATTTGACAACAATAGAAAACAAATTATAAAATAAAATCTACTGTCTATTAATGGGCTTGATGGCTGGAAAGTTGATAGCCCAGGTTGAAGACCTGAGCTCCATGTGGCAGGCTGAGTTCCTGTCCTTGCTCCAGCTTCTGCCAACCTAGCAATTTGAAAGTATGCAAATGCTAGTAGATAAATAGGTACCATTTTGGTGGGAAGGTAATCGTACTCTGTGATGTCATGCTGGCCACATGACCATAGAAATGCCTTTGGACAGTGTTGGCTCAACGGTCTTGAAGTGGAGATGAATACTACCCCCTATAGTCGGCAATGACTAACAGAGTAAAATCTGCAGGGACTCCTTTACCTTTACCTTTATGTCTATTAATAGCCAACATTGCTATTTAATTAATTATGGTATAGTCTCTGTAGTATTAATATAACTGCTTAATCAATTATGATTGTATGCATAGCAGGTATGCAGACACCAACCTTCTATATACTAAGTGTATTATAGATTTCTGGTGCTTGAGGTGCTCACTGTACATGGGATGTGGCACCACTAATGGGGCCTGCTGGACATGCATGCAAACCTGCCTTGGTCTCTTGCCTGAAAATGAAAGTTGCAGAGAAGGCTACTTTGCAACTCAATTGAGTGTTGAAAGTAACAATTCAGCAAAAAAATTTGAATGGTTAAGAGTCTACTATCATCTGTCCCAGACAATCCCTTATTGAATCTTTTTGAAGCCTGCTGTGACAGAGTTGCAAGTACCAGTAATTGAAAAGATACCTTCATGCTAAATTTTCACTGCTTTGATACAGTATCTTGTGATATGTCCAACTGTAAAACCTCAGAATATAAATGTTACAGGTTATAAAGGTTACAAACCTCAGAATATAAAGGTTGGATGTAATCATTATGTCCACTGGAGGAATCCATAACCACAGCATCCTGGATAAATTGGCATCCAAATTCTGTTTAAGCATCTCCAGTGGAAAGCCAGTCACCATTTGAGCCAATCTTTTCTACTGGTGAACAGCTCTTGCCACTGAGAAATTCTTTCTGATATCCAACTAAAATTTATATCCTTGTAATTCGTTTCTTGTGGCTGTCATCTGGAACAACTCTAAATAACCCATCCATCTTGTACATGATAACCCTTCAGATATATAAGGACAGCTTTCATGTATCTCCACAATATTCTGTTCTTTACTACTGATAACTAATATGATAATTATCATATGATATGATAATTCAACTGTTTCTCATGTCTTTTCCTCCCCTTGCTAAACATATTTTAGTTAGTCAATGTCTTTCCTAAAATATGGTGCCTGGATTTAGGTAATCTAGAAGTTGGACCATATACTGCTACCCAATATTTTTGAGATTTTCCTGATCCTTCTATTATTTTTAAAGTTCTATCTCCTCAATACTTGTGTGCTTTGAATATGTGATAATCATATTTCCTAGCCCGTCATCTAAGTCATTTCTAAATATGGTGTTTGAAAACAGAACCATATGGAATGCTATTTATCCATTCTAGCTTGAACGTAGCCACTGACATAAACCCCTTGGATACGTCAAAGAGTATGGGTCAACCAATTTGGTATCTATGGTAGGATAGTTTAGCCCATATTTTAGCATCTTCTTTACTACAATCTCGTAGAAGACTTTGTTGAATGCTTTATTTAATATGATGCTTATGTTGCCAGTGAACACAAGGTCAACTAAACCTGTCACTATGTCAGACCAGATCAAGAATTTATTCTAAGTACTCACAAACTGATTGCTTACTAATAATGTGCCTGAATTTCATTCAATATTAGTATTAAGTTGACAAAACTGTTTGCTTGCTTGTTAAATTTATATGCTGCCCATACTCCCCCCTACCCCAATTTTTGGAGTTAAAATATTTATACTTTCCCAGTCCTTTAGTACTGAACTTCATTATTTCTCCAAAATGGCATTCACAAACTTCTTCAGAAATTTTGCAGTAATTGGTTTGGTTCTAAGAAAGTTGTACAAGGGACACTATCTGACCCACTTATAT
The DNA here is from genome assembly GCA_030761175.1 of Masticophis lateralis. NCBI lineage: Eukaryota > Metazoa > Chordata > Lepidosauria > Squamata > Colubridae > Masticophis > Masticophis lateralis. The sequence goes on from JAUDYJ010000005.1 coordinate 98,805,541, forward strand.
GGTGGGACTCTTAAATTATTTAACTTTAAAAATGTGTGGACAAGAAACTTACAGGTTTTCAGCTTATCTCATGCTTCTTTTGACGTTTATTTGATGAAATCAAGGAGTGATGATTGGATGGATCCAGGGTGCAGAGGATACATCTCTCCATAAAGTGTCACTGAGTTTAGAGAAACTGTAGAGTCTACTCCTGAAGACCCTCTCTGGATTGAAAGGTTTATGATAACTATCCCCCAATAATGAACATCCTTTGATGAAGGTTTTAGTGTGAGTTTAGTCCTAATTTTAGGACTGAATCAACTTTGGTTTCTTTGGTGGAACAATGGCTAATGACTTCTTTCTGTTGGTCCATGATAGAAAGTGTCCTCACATACTGTATAACAGTATGGTACACTGGTTTGACAGCCATGGAGAGGAAGGCACTACAGAGAGTGATTAACTCGGCACAAGAAATCGTTGGTTGTCCCCTAACACCACTGGATGACATCTCCAGATCTCGCTGTTTCAGCGGAGTAAGGAAGATACTTAGGGATGATTCACACCCTGGCCAGTATCTCTCTTCATTTTTACGATTGGGCAGAAGTCACAGAAATATAGCCAGTCAAACAGGTTTAAAAACAGCTTCTACCCATGGGCTGTCAGACTCCTAAACACAATATAGCACCACAAATAGATTAATAAAACGAATTTCACTGGTGCCAGCGTAGTGTGTAATATGTATATACCATGATATAAGATCATATACCAGTAATATACATGTTGCACAGAATATGACATATATATGGAAACGTACAGAGGTGGGTTGCTCCTGGTTCGCACTGGATTGCAAGAACCAGAAGTAAAAAAAATTTAATAGTTCAGAGAACCAGTAATAAGATTGGCTGGCTACACCCCCGAACCGGTTCCCGGCCCGGTTGCTGGTCGCTTACCTTGCCCACTCCCAATCGATTGCTTCTTCCTGAGTCCCAGCTGATGGCTAGAGGGAAAAAAAACTGTTTAAAATTTTACCGCGGGGCTTCAAAGGGCCGCCCTACAGCTGATCAGTGTTAAAAGAAAACAAATGAGTAGACTGGTGCCTGCAAAAATAGAAAAAAACAGCCCCTTTCAGCTTCAGGTTAATTACCACAAGTTGATTAGATCGGCGTAGCTGCAAAGAGAGCTGGAGCAGTTTTTTTCCCCCTAGCTATGCTTAAAAGTGAAACTGAAAGTAAAGCAGGGTCTTTGCTGCAACTTGACAAAATGAGGCAGGGAGATTTCTTTTTCTTTTTCCTCACCAAAAAAGGTAGGTGCAAAACTGCAAACAATGGGAAATTTAAGGCAAAAGATTTTAAAAGACACAAAAGAAATTGTAATAATTGAGATATGTTGGGATGGGGGGAGGTTTGCCCCTGAATCATGAACCAGCACAGAAGCAAACACACTAGGACTGAAATAAGACTAGCAGAGGAGTCTTGTATAAAAATATACTTTTTAAAAAAACACTTATAAAAGCACATTAATAACAAGGTCTTATCCTGGTTAAATGAAGCCAGGCAGTCTCCCTAAATTCCTCTCCACAATACCAAAACCAGTCCTTGGGAAAAACTGTGGCTTCGCTGTCGATACATCATCTAGGTGGTAGAAGGGCAGCAGCATGGGCTTCAAAGTAAAAGTCACCTGTGAAAGCAATCCAAACAGCAAACGTGGCTTGAAGCTCATGGCAGGGAAACTGTCTATCGTATCCCTCCGATGTAGCAGCAAATGTTCAAATGTTGGCTTGTGTGCTTCAACAGAAGCAAAAGCAAGCTGAAGGTAAAAACTTCAAAAGGCTCCCAGCTATCTCAGCACACAGCTGCAAGATAGCTACGTGGGAGTAACACAGCTTCTTCTCCGCTGCTATCTCTGCTGCAGGCGTCGAAGCTTCCCAGCAGAGTTCTCCTCCTTTCTTCCAGGTTTGCATCCAGGTGCCTCAGCACTAGGACTGCATTTAGGCCTAAAACTGTGTCTAGGCCCCACTAGCAATGAGAAAGGTCTGTGCTTATATGGTAAGCTAACCTGCAATTAACTAGGGCAGGGAAGGCTTGCAGTTAATTGCAGACCGGAGATGGCTTGATCAAAGTCCATACAGTTTGTAGCTGATCAAATGGCCACAGCAATCCTGAAAACACTTTCTGACAAGATACTATTAATTGTATATTGTGTTGAAAGCAGAAATGGTTAAGTTGTGGTTTGGAGGAATATATGGGGGAAATGATTTGGTTTGTTATTATTGGTAAATATAATTAATTGATTTGTAAAAAATTGGATTGCATGGAAATAATTGGAATATTCATGTTCATATTGATTAATATACAAAAAAGATAGTTATATAACTAATTGATTTATATTAAAATGTTGAATTGGTATTAAACAACTAATATTACATAATTAACTAATGTGAAGATGGATATAAAAATAGATGACAATGGGAAGGGGTATAATATAGAATAGAAGGGAAAAATTGAATTTGATTAAGATTAGAGATGAGGCTGAAGGGTAATATTGTTTTTTAAAAAAAATAGATGAATAAATATGGCAAAAAGGAAATATAAAAATTGTAAATTTAATTGAAATGACTATACACTGTTTAAATTTGTGAACCAGCCAAATACTCTGTTCAAAGAAAATACATTGTATGTTTGTATGTGTGTTTCTAATTATTGCTATTTATTCATATTTGTTCTCTTTTATTCTTTAAAGTTTAACAATTCATTCTTTATCTTAATATCTTTATATTTGTTTGGGGTTGGCTTTCTTCCCTTTCATCTTTTTTATTATACAGCAATCTTTCTCCTCAAACCTACCACCTCTCTCTCTTCTTTCCTTCTTACTTTCTCTTCCCCCCTCTTCTTCTCCTCCCTACTTCCTCTTCCTTTCTCCTTCTCCTCCTCTCTTCCTCCCTCTCTTACCCTCACTCCTACTCTAATTTCCCTTCCCTTCCTTCATCCCTCTTTATTGCTGTATCCTTTTATGCATATGGACTACTCAGAGGGCTGAAAAAGTTATTTTTGACTGGTCCTCACACTTTTGACCAGTCCTCAAACTTACGACTGTCCTCACATTTTACATTTTTGCCCTATCTTGTCACCTTGGTGAAGAGAAGCAGTTGTGAAATGAGTGACATGGTTGTTAAGAATGCTGCACGGGCATAAATGTGAGGATGGTCGTAAGTATAAGGACCAGTCATAAGTGCGAGGAGCTGTCAGAAATGACTTTTTTCAACCCTCTGAGTAGTCCCTATACACATAGCCATGGCCACCTGGTCACATGACCAGCTAGCCACACCCACCCAGTCACATTACCTCCAAGCCACACCCACAAAATAAACCACGCCCACAGAACTGGTAGTAAAAAATTTTAGAACCCACCCCTGGAAACGTATGACTAAGTTTTTTTTCCCTAACCACTTGTATAAGAATTATTCTTTATATTACTCATATTGTCTTGTATTCTTTAATGGACTGCACCATTTCATTGTACACATGATGCGCAATGACAATAAAGGCTTTGAACTTGAACTTTGAACTTTGGTCACTTTGATGTGTGCAGAAACATTCAAAAGAAATACACCTTTGTTGATTTCCCTGGGGCTTTTTATACTCAGTGACTTAGTATCCTTCTGAATTACCTCCATGATAGAGAGTTGGAGATATGCTTTATGGTAGTTTATAAAGAGCCGAGGTGGCGCAGTGATTAGAGTGCTTTACTGCAGCTACTTCAGCGGACTGCTAGTTCATCAGATCAGCAGATCAAATCTCACCGGCTCAAGGTTGACTCAGGCTTCCATCCTTCCGAGGTGGGTAAAATGAGGACCCAGATTGTTGGGGGCAATATGCTATTTAGTATACTGTCTTTGTTGCAAGCTGCACAAGCTCGGAGAGTGGGAGGTATAGAAATACGATAAATAAATAAATAAATTAAGTAAGTAAGTAAGTAAGTAAGTAAGTAAGTGTCTACCTACAGGGAATTAGTTTCAAGGATAATTGGATGACTATCATGACATGCTGGCAGTTATTTGTGGGGTTCCCCAAGGCATTTTGTTTCAAATATTCTTATCTATATGAAACCACTAATGATGATCTTCAGGAATTTTCAATCAAAGGGACATCAGTATGTGCATAACACACAATTTTTTAACTTCTTCATGATGTCTGAATCGAGATGTGATGCATGTCCCAAATAGTGGGTTTGGGGGAGAACCCACAGGGGGGAAGGTTAGGTCCAGCTGTTTATGGGGCCGCGGGGGGTCAAGATTCTGGAGGCAAGAGGGCGTCTACTAAGCCCTCTGTCGAGGGCTGTGCGATCAAGATACTGTGTGGGAGGGGCAGATATGGCGTGGGTAGGGGACCATATCATGTGGTGGGGGCTCGCACTCGCTGTCTTCGAGCGATTGCGTGCCCCGGTCCCCCGAGCCATTCCCGTTCCCCGGGTTGTTTAGAGTCTCAGGACCCGAAGCTCCGGCTGTTGTTATGCAATGCGAGGTCCGTTGTCAATAAAGCCCCCCTCATATGTGACCTTCTCCAAGAGGGGGGTGTGGACCTGGCCGGCATTACTGAGACCTGGTTGGGCCACGAGGGGGGGTTCCCCTCGTGGAGATGTGCCCACCAGGTTTCCTTGCATTCCACCAGCCGAGAGCTCAGGGGAGGGGTGGGGGAGTAGCGGTCATTATTAAGGAAGGTCTGAGTCCGAGGGAGACCACTGTACCGCAGATAGCCGGGTGTGAGTCCATCTTCGTGAGGTGGGGTCGTGGTGGGCAGATGGGTCTGTTAGTCACGTACCTGGCTCCCTGCCACATGGCAACAACCCTGCCCGAGCTTCTCAATGTTGTAGCCGAAGTAGCGGTTGATACCCCTAGGCTTATGGTCATGGGGGATTTCAACCTGCCATCTATCGGTGAAACATCTGAGTTAGCCCGGGAGTTCATGGCTTCCATGACGGCCATGGACCTGACCCAGGTAATTCAGGGCCCGACCCACGTTGGTGGACACACCCTGGATCTAGTTTTTGTCTCTGGTCAGTGGTTGAGTGGTCTAGATATTGGGGATATAGTTATGGAGCCCTTGTCATGGACTGACCACTCGCTCCTTCGACTCGACTTTCAGACCGCTGAACCTCACCGCAGGGAGGCGGAACCGACTAGGTGGTTCCGCCCCAGGCGCCTGATGGATCCTGATAGGTTCCAGACGGAGCTTGGGCCATTTCCTGAGACACTGACACACGACTCGGCTGAGGATCTGGTGGCTGCCTGGAATAGGGCAGCCGGTGGGGCCTTGGACCGTGTCGTGCCTTTGCGGCCTCTGACCCGGCGCCGAACTCACTTATGTCCTTGGTTTACCGAGGAGCTGAGGGAGATGAAACGCCGGAGAAGACGCCTAGAGAGCGGTTGGAGGGCCAGTCGCTCTGAATCTGACTTGACACTAGTAAGAGCTCACATTAAGACTTACTTAGTGGCAATAAAAGCGGCAAAATCTAACTATTTTGCCGCCCTTATCGCATCATCAGATAATCGCCCAGCCGCCCTGTTTAGGGTGACCCGCTCCCTCCTTCATTCGGGAGCACGGGAGGATCCCTTGCAGGGTCGTGCTGAGGATTTTGTTCAATATCTGGATGACAAAATAACTCAGATTCGGGATGACTTGGCCGCCGACTGGGTTAGTTCGGGCGAGGTGACTGAGGCAGGTCTTGAGAGTGTTATCTGGGCTGAGTTCGATCCTGTGGCTCCCGAGGACGTGGACAGGACCTTGGGGAGACTGAATGCAACCACATGTTTATTGGACCCGTGTCCCTCCTGGTTGGTGCTGGCCTCCCGGGAGGTTACACGAGGCTGGCTCAAGGAGATCATAAATGCTTCTTTGCGTGAGGGTGCCCTACCGGCCGCCTTGAAGGAGGCGGTGGTGAGGCCCCTCCTCAAGAAGCCCTCCCTGGACCCGGCTATTTTGGCTAATTACCGTCCAGTCTCCAACCTTCCCTTTTTAGCGAAAGTTGTTGAGAGTGTGGTTGCATGGCAGCTCCCTCGGTACCTGGATGAAGCTGTCTATTTAGACCTGCTCCAGTCCGGCTTCAGGCCTGGATACAGCACTGAAACGGCATTGGTCGCATTGGTGGATGATCTCTGGCGGGCCCGGGGTAGGGGTTATTCCTCTATCCTGGTGTTATTAGACCTCTCAGCGGCTTTTGATACCATCGACCATGGTATCATGTTGCGCCGATTGGAGGGACTGGGGGTGGGAGGCACCGTTTTACGGTGGTTCTCCTCCTACCTCTCCGACCGGTCGCAATCTGTGTTGACAGGGGGGCAGCGGTCGACCCCGAGGTGCCTAGTGTGTGGGGTGCCGCAGGGATCGGTCCTCTCGCCCCTCCTGTTCAACATTTATGTAAAGCCGCTGGGTGAGATCATCCGTGGTTTTGGGGTGGAGTTCCATCAGTACGCTGATGATACGCAGCTGTACATTTCCACCCCAGACCACCCCAACGATGCCGTGGAAGTGATGTCCCAGTGCCTTGAAGCCGTGCGGGCCTGGATGGGGAGAAACAGGCTTCGACTCAACCCCTCCAAGACCGAGTGGCTGTGGCTGCCGGCGTCCCGATATAGCCAGCTGACACCATCACTGGTTATTGGGGGCGAATCATTGGCCCCCACGGAAAGGGTGCGCAACTTGGGCATCCTCCTGGACCCACGGCTGTCTTTGGAAGATCACACGACAGCTGTGGCCAGGGGAGCTTTCTATCAGGTTCGCCTGATACGCCAGTTGCGGCCCTTTCTAGATCGGGACTCCCTACGCACAGTCACTCAGGCACTCGTCACCTCTCGCCTGGACTACTGCAATGCTCTCTACATGGGGCTCCCCTTGGGATGCACCCGGAGGCTCCAACTAGTGCAGAATGCGGCCGCGCGGGGGATTATGGGAGCGACGGGACGCTCCCATGTGACACCTCTCCTGCGCGAGCTGCATTGGCTACCTGTGGACTTCCGGGTGCGTTTCAAGGTGTTGGTGACCACCTTTAAAGCGCTCCATGGCTTAGGACCAGGGTACTTACGGGACCGCCTTCTGCCGCCAATAGCCTCCCACCGGCCGGTACGTTCCCACAGAGAGGGTCTCCTCAGGGTGCCGTCAGCCAGACAATGCCGGCTGGCGACCCCCAGGGGGAGGGCCTTCTCTGTGGCAGCCCCTACCCTCTGGAACGATCTTCCTCCAAAACTGAGAACAATTGCTGACCTCCGGACTTTTCGTCGGGCCCTGAAAACTCATCTCTTTCAGCTTGCTGGTCTAGCCTGACCCCGCTGAATTTTTAAGATCTGTATTATAGGGTTGGGTATTTTAAATATTTAATGGTTAATGGTTTTAATTTTTAGCCAAAGTTATATGCTTTTTTAAAGAAATTGTTTAACTTTTGTGTACTATTTTATTTGGCTGTTCACCGCCCTGAGTCCGCAAGGAGAAGGGCGGTATACAAATCTAAACAAACAAATAAATAAATAAATAAATAAATAGATGCCTAGTTGCAGTTATGAGTTAGATGAGGGCTAATACATTGAGCTGAAGCTGTGGGAATAACATTGGGTGCTAGAATTTTCATAGCAAGAATGCTGAAAACATACATAACTCTTAAGGATTGATGAAATGAGAACCTCTGGTTCCAGGCTCAAGGTAGTTTTTACATAAACATCCACCCAAGGTCACTAAGCAATCTGCCAAGTATGTGTTAATTAGAAGGATATGTAGAGTAAGCATAGTGTTTAAACTTTTTGAGTTTCTTTAACTGCCCATTCATACTCTCCATGGCTGGTTTTTATGTTAGGGACTAATCACACAATGCAGTGCTCTTCTACAACTCACTGTTGACAATCAGGAGCCACTACAATTCTGATTTCTTAATACTTTTTGACTATTTTTGAGAATGAACTGGCTATAGAAGCACACTCTGTTTATTCTTTGACACCTTTGATTCCCAGTATGCAAGTGTTAATGCCCTCTACCACAACTATCATACTCGGCAGCAAGTACTGTCCTCCATCTCTGCCAAATATATGGACGACACTGAAATGATACAAGAGGGAACCATAAATGCTTCATCCCCAGTTTGTTTTACAGTTACATAATCAAATATAATGCTTATCATCAATGCTTATGCACAAAATCTCACAAAACAGAGCTATCAGATGTCAAATGCAAGAGAAATATGTCAACAAGAACTTTCTCCTTTTTTTTTTTGTCGAGGCAGCTTTTTTTTTACTTTTTTTTTGATTTTTCAAACAAAAACATTAAAAAAAGTCTTTCAAGAACGAAGTCTTGGTCTGGTCACAAATAGGTAGACTGATTTTACAAATAGAAACAAATATTTTTAACATAAATTCAAACATCCTAATTTAAATCTTTCTGTTATATCTATTTCTATATCTTTCTATTCTATTATATAAATCTTAATTTCATACTAAACATTGCTCATTTCTATATTCAATTATAAATCAAAATTCAATACAGCTCTAAGTTTTTCTCCCTTGCACGTTTTAAGATCAACATTAAAACACAAAAATGTTCTAATCTCTTAATCTATATATTTACCTTACAATTTTATCACCACAAATCTTAATTTCCAAATATATACAACTCAATTTTTATTTCAATTTATTAATAAAAATTCTTTCTATTCTTGGTTTCTAGACCCATTTCATCCAATCTTTAAATCTTGAACTTTTACACAGGCATCTCAAAATTTTTCATTTCATTTTAATTATCATCCTACAATTTCTTTTTTTCACCCCTTATTAATAATTGTTCTCCAATGTATTCACATCTGTACCTCCAACTGTTATTTTGCTGATTTCCAGCATAATTTATTTTGGCTGATTTTCAGCATTCTCCTCCCTAACTCCACCTACTATTTGGCTGATTTCCAGCATGGCATAATTTACCTGAGTTTTCAGCATATTCTCCTCTATAACTTCAACTATTATTTGGCTGATTTCTAGCATTTTCCATTATTTTGGCTGATTTCCAGCATGCTTTGTTTTGGCTGATTTTCAGCATTCTCCTCCATAACTCCACCTATTATTTGGCCGATTTTCAGCATTACTTATTTTGGCTGAGTTTTCAGCATATTCTCCTCCATCACTACAATTTAGCTTCACTCTGTTAATCCACTATTTCCAAATATACTCTTCCAGGGTGTTTCCCCATCTTTTTCTTGGTACTAATCATTTCCAACATATATTAAATTCAATCTCTTAAATTCAACTGTTACTTCAATCTGTGCACCTTATTGTATCATATATAATCATTAACAGTTAATCATAGTTATCCTTCAGCACTTTGTTAACAAGTTAAAACTAAAACATATTACATCAAATTATGTTTTTATAAAAGTATCACTTTTAATCACCTTAACTTTCAACTTCTATTTTAGTTATCTTCTTTATTACCTCACAGGCACCTCTTGTTTTTATTTAAAACTCATTTAACCATTTAAACAATTAGACATTTAAACATTGCCTTTTAATTTTTTTTATTTTATTTCTTCATTTCCTTATCTGTCCATAAGTATTTCAATTCATAGTCAATAGTTCCATGCTTAAAATTCTGTATATCATTTTTAATTCTGTTATAAAGTCTGTTTCCTGTGAAGTCCATCAGCTCCATTAAGAAGGAGACATTCTTGACCCTTCAGACAAATAGCCCCCAGCCAATCAGATGGTAGGCAGAAGCAATAGTGCTGCAGGGACAGCATGTGATTACTGATGGACGATTGCAGGGGCTGTAGGGGGGGGGACAGTTGTGATGCAAGTTTTTTTTTTAAAAGTACTGCAGCTGCTCTGCAAGTTTTGGGCCCTTGGAGGTTGGACACCAGGACCTGAGGGAGGGGAGTGGTGATGGGAGTAGCAGCTCCCTGGATCACTGGGAGCTCCCAGACAGGCAAGAGTGCTAGGGGGGGGCAGGAAGGGAGGGAGGGAGGGGTGCTTCAAGGGGACTTCACAAAGACAGGTTGGCTCACAACTCAGCTCCAATGAAAGAGGAGAGGAGGAGAAAGGCTGGCATGGCTTCTAGCATTGCAGGGGCAGCTGGGGGGGGCACAGCAGCCAAACAGCAAGGCCAGCACGGCTTCTCCGATTGCAGGGGGCATGGGGGGGGTCATGCTAATGGCAAGTCTGACGTGGTTCCTGGCGTTGCTGGGGGGTGGTATGGCAGGCTCTTACCCTTACCCTTGGTGTTACTTCCTTATTGCAAAGGCGTGCCAATTTATTGTTAAAGTGCAGCAGCATTAATTGAATAAATGCTGAGTATATACTAGTTGAAGGAGTAATTACAGTGGTGTTTAAAAATTTATATTCCTTTTGAATTTTCAATATTTTTTCATAAATATGACCTAGAACATGATCTGTTCTCTGTTCTCCACACAAATCCTAAAGCTAAAATTAAACATATGAGTCATAGAGATTAGCACATTCTGTTTCTTCTGGCATGATTCTCACTGCCTTGATTCGGTTTTTCTTAATTCTGCCCATTCAAGTGGTTCCTACTCATAAAATAAGAGAGGATTTTTCTCCTTCTTTCCACCATTCACAGTTCAGGTTCCCTTTTTATGTCATCTCCATCCCCTACAAATTTTCCTCTTTACATTGTTTTCTGTTCTTACTAATTCAGCTACCTTGGTCTTTACTACTTCTGTAGCTTAAATAGGTAGAGTTGCCTCTCTTTCTATCCCTTTCCAGTCCAGTTCCTGCCCTTATGAAATTTCTGTCCTGAATAAGGGAAAGGACTGTTGCTGTTTCTTCTTGCCAGTATCATTGGCTCCTTCTCACTTCACCTCTTTTCCGTCCCCATGCATTGCATCCATCTTAATACATCGCAATATTTCTCATTTATTTATTTATTTTTAATAAACCTTTTATGTATAGATTGTAACATTTAAGTAAAAGGATTTTCTGATTTTTTTATATACTCACAATAAAGATTACAAAACTATTCACTTTACATGGAAATATTTTTCTTATCAATGAATTACTTAGAATGTATGTATCAGATGCTTTCAAATGTAGTTATACTTTGCATTCTCAGATGTTACTAAAACCAGTTTTCTTCCCTAAAACATTCTGAAGAAAATTGATTAAAAGTAACAATACTTTGCTTTCTAGGTACTCTGGCATCTTGATATTTTTCGACGCAGTTTTCGACAACTTACAACACACAAATGCATGGGAGATTCCTGTATATTTTGTGCCCTCAAAGTAAGTGACAAAATGAATTCAATGGGAGTCAACAAATATATAATCTATGTAACTATTAGCAGTATCTATATCTATAAAAAGAGTATCAATTTCATTACAAAAATACATTGATGTTATATTGATTTATAATTTTGTATTTATATGTATATTGTTTGTTTTCACTAGATTCAATGTCCGTTCCTCCAAGCATGCCAAGGGATTATAGGCTGGCATTCACTGGTGTTTTCCCAAACATTAGCAAAAGCCTGAGCCTTTGGGGAGGGAAAACCATCAAGCTAATACCGTCCTTCTGAAAGACTCAAAAGGCTGGCTTTCACTAGCATTTTCATCAGATTTGAGATGTGTTCCTCCAACACACCTCCCTCCATTGATTTTCTGGGGATGCTGGCAGAGAAGATTACAAATGGCAGAGAGGATTGCATTATTGTGGGGCAGTTGTCACCAGCGGTGAAATCCACTTACCTTCACTACCAGTTCGGGAACGGGAGCGTGTGTGTGCTATGCACTTGTGTGCCTCTTCTACACATACTCAGAGCCTTCTGCACATATGCAGAGGGTAAAAAACGGGATGTAATGACGTCCCGGGGGGTGAGAAGAGCCTCCCGGCGCCACTAGTTCGTGTGAGCTGAATAGATTCGGCTGGATTTTACTGCTGGTTGTCACAGGTTGTAATTGTGAATTAGGTTGCCAAGTACCTGAAATTCAACCACATGACCATAGGATGAGACCATTTACAACAGCAGGGACCTCCTTGAGGTCAGAGATCCTCTCCGAGGCCTCTCACCTGTGGCGTGCCGCAGGGTTCGGTTCTCTCCCCCCTGCTCTTTAACATCTATATGAAGCCGCTGGGTGAGATTATTCGTGGTTTTGGGGTGAGGTATCATCAATATGGTGATGATACCCAGCTCTACATCTCCACCCCAGACCAACCCAGGGATGCCCTTTCCGTGATGTCCCAGTACCTGGAGGCAGTACGGGTCTGGATGGCTAGAATCAGGCTCAGACTCAACCCCTCCAAGACTGAGTGGCTTTGGATGCCGGCATCTCCTGATCTAGTTGCCCCATCACTTCAGATGGGAGGGGAGTTGCTGACTCCCTCTGGAAGGGTTAGTAATCTCAGCGTTCTCCTTGATTCTTGGCTGTCCTTGGTGGATCATCTGATGGCCGTGACAAGGGGGTCTTTTGCACAGGTTCACCTGGTGTACCAGTTATGCCCTTTCCTAGACAGGGATGGCCTCTGTACAGTCACTCATGCTCTCATTATTTCTTGGTTGGTTTACTGCAATGCCCTCTACATGGGGCTGCTCTTGGGGTGCACCCGGAGGCTCCAGCTGCTCCAGAATGCGGCCGCTCAGGTTGTTACGGGAGCTTCCCATTACTCCCGTGTAACACCTCACCTGCACGAACTGACTGGCTGCCGGTTGCCCTTTGGATCCGCTTCAAGTTGCTGGTTCTCACCTATAAAGCCCTACATGGCATGGGCCCGGGGTACTTGCAGGACCACCTCCTACCGGCCTCCCACCACTCTGTGCGGTCACATAGGGCTGCCCTCCGGGTGCCTTCGGCCAGACAATGCCGACTGGTGGCCCCCAGGATGAGGGCGTTCTTGATGGCCGCACCAGCCCTCTGGAATGGGTTACCCATCGGGCTCTGGACGGCTCCTGACCTCCACACTTTCCGCACCAACCTGAAGAAATGGCTGTTTCAGCAATTTCCCTGTTCTGCTATGAGGTTTTATTCTGTTTGGGGTTTTGTATTGGCTGTTTTTAGGATTTCTTATTGTTACATGTTTTTATTTTGTGCACCGCCCCGAGTCCTACGGGAGAAGGGCGACATATAAATTTAATAAAATAAATAAATAAATAAACAGCCAAAGGTGCTTTACAGGCTTCACAGCACCTGCTCCAACGCTGTCATAAATGTGAATGCTCATAAAACAATCAGTTAAAACTCAAGGAGAGGAACCAAACAAATGTTCTCTAAAACATCCTTTATTAGAAAAGACTGGAGTGTTTCAAGTTTTTTTATTTAGAAAATGATATCTTATGGTAGGGATAAATAAAATTCTGCTTGGGGAGAAAGTATTTCAACAAAACTTAAACGGGAGCGTATTAAGATAGGCTGCCTTCTACATGTTAGTAGTAGAGTTTGTAGTAGTCAACTTTGTTTATTTGGAAAAGATAATGGGGAATAAGGTTATTTATGACTTACTTATAATGATTGTTCATAATCTTCATAATTTTTAGAAAAAAATTATCGAAACAATTTGTTGGGAAAGATTAGTAGTGGGCTGCGACTGGTTTGGCCCAGTTCTACTGAATAGGTAGTAACTTTAGGAACTAGTTCTCTGAACCGGTAGTAATGGCAGCCAGGCCACGCCCCCAAACCGGTCCCCCGGTCGCTGCTTGCTTGCCCACCCAATGAGTCTGTTGGATGGTAAGCTGACCGAAGCAAAGAAGCCTCTTAGCCGCCTTGCCGCAGGGCGCCGAAAAGTCCTTCAGCCAGTGAGAAGAAAGCTGCACATGCGCGAAGATGGCAGCAGCGACTGGATGTCTTTCCGGCGCTGTGCGCCAGTGGCTGGGTGGAAAAGAAGTCTCTCGGCTTCCAAGTTCAGAAGCAGGCTCAGTCCCTTCACAGAATTGCTTTTCTCCGCGCCCGAGAAAGATTAAAAGGCGCGGAGCAGCCTTTAATGAGAAAGTCACCTAGACGAGGTAAAAGAAAACAAACCACTGAGGGAAGGAGCCCCCCAAAGTTGCTGCCGTTGCAGCTGTCCCTTCTCCCCACAGCTTGGAGCTCCAAGTGGAAGAAGTCCTTGGCTGTTGCGAAGAAGCAGCTGCTCTGGGTGCACTACGCCCGCTTCTTTCTCTTTGAGAGCCACTTTGCAAACAAGGTGCAAAGGGGCTCTCAAAGAGAACAAAGCGGGAGTGGCACACCCAGAGCTGCCACTTCTTCGTGAAAGCTGAAGGCAGAAGAGTTCACCCAGGAGCAACACTGGCGAGGAAGGCGGCTGGGTCAGAGGGAGGCATAGCCCAAGTTCTCTGAGATGGGTAAACAAGTGTAGGGAGGCAAAGGGGAGCAAACTTGGCCCCCCCACATGTTGCACCCCCTTCCAGCCTTCACCCATGGCTCCATGCCACCAGCATTTCCTGAAACTGCTGCCGTTGGAGCCGCAACAGACTGGGGCACCGGTAGCAGCCATGAGCCATGCTTTCCTCTAAGCATTGTGGGCAGTAGAGGGAAACAGGTGCTTCTCTCTGCACAGAGCTTTCCGAATGAGACTTGGAGGAAAGCGCAGCTCATGGCTGCTAAATTTTGCTGTGCTGCACCAAACACTTTCCCATAAAGAGCAAAGAAGGAGAGAAACAGCCGCTGACCTGGAGAACACGTGGATTGGAGCAGCTCTGTGTGCTCTCCACTGGCTGTTTCTTTCTCTTTGCTAGTGCAGCGCAGCGAAATGTAGCAGCCATGAGCTGCGCTTTGCTCCAAGTCTCATCCGAAAAAGCTCTGTGCAGAGACAAGCACTTGTTTCCCTCTGCCGCCCACAGCGCTTAGATGAAAGCACGGCTCATGGCTGCTTAACCACCTCTGGTGTCTTCACTTTCGCTCTTGTAGCACAGCGAAATGTAGGAGCCATGAGCTGCACCTCTAAGTCAAATCCGGAAAGATATGGCTGGGGAAGGGTGCCTCCATCCACTGGCTTGTCAACGGGGCTCAGCTGCAGCCCAGACGAGCTGAGGAACTGTGGGGAGCCTCCTGTGTGTTGCACCCCCTCCCAGCCTTTACCCGCGCCTCCATGCCACCAGTGTCTCCTGAAGCCACTACCGTTGGAACCGCAACAGGGACGGGGGCAGCCCGGTAAGCTGGGCACCCCAAAACAGCACAGTGGCGTGGGGCAAAAGCTGGGAGGGGGTTGCAACATGCGGGAGGCTCCCCGCAGTTCCTCGGCTTGTCTGGGCTGCAGCTGAATCCACTGCCCTGAGCCAGCGAAGTGGGTTGCAATCATGGGGAAGGGCCGTCAGAGCTGAGAAGGAGCACTTTTCGGCTAGGAAGGGCAATGGAGGGAAAGCCAAGACAACCACCGCCACCCCACTGCATCCCGACCTGGATATGTGGCCAGAGCGTCAAAAAAAAGTGTCAAAAAGTCCCAAAAATTTTAGCTATCTTTTCGGTGGGTGTGGCTTGGAGTGTCATGTGACTGAGTGTGTGAGTGATGTCACATTGGCCACGCCCAGTCACCCCCCCCCCACCTAGTCACAGCCACAGAACCAGTAGTAAAAAAAATTAGAACCTACCACTGGGAACATGGATGGGTGAATAATGTAGCATCCAGATTCTTTTCATAGATACAGGTAGTTCTCAAGTTACAACCGTAATTGAGCCTGCCCATTGCAGTCATAAATTGTAACAGTCACAAAGGAGATCAGTCATGACTGAATTTACAACCTTTCTTGCAGAAGTCATTTAAATGAACACTGTGGTTATAAGCAACCGCTGCAGTCATTAAGAGAATGCAATGGTCATTAACCAAACCAATTGTTGCTATGTGGCTGGTTTTGCCAAAAACTGGAAATAATTGTCAGTTTTCAGCAAAACCACTGTAAAATGTTTTCATATGATCATGGGATGATGCAATAGGCCATGAATTCAGCTGGTTATCAAGCGCCAAAAATACAATCATATCACCCTGGAACGACTTTCAGAACTCTGAATCTGTATCAAGTAGTATGCATCAGAACTCCAGTCATAAGTTGAGGAATACCTGTACATGGCTGACCAATCTTTTCTTGAAAATTTCTGGTGATACTCACTAGTTCATGAGGCAGGCTTTCACAATGAGGACATTTCCTCTTGTTGGATCTTTTCTCATTAGTTCTCTGCTTCCAGTTAGCCATTTACCCAGGTTGCTGTAAGCATTCCTGCACTGGAAAAGGTGTTGGACTATATGGAAGGTCCTTCCCAACCCTCAGATTCTACGTGTAATTTAGGAGGAAATAAAAAACTGGAGTAAATACTGCTTTGTTTTTATCCATCAGTGCTCTTTTGTTTTAACTTTTAGGGTTTTCTGAGAGTTGTGATCTCTTACAGAAAACCTGTTTTGAATGAAAATGTTTCCTTAGTCTTTCAAGTAGTTTATAAAAGCTGACATTTAAAGGCAGTTGTTAATTTAAGATAATTGTTTTATATTTTTCTCCTTCAGTCCCCCACTCTCCTTGTTGTTAATCAATATATAAAGTGGCAGTTCTTATATGCGCAAACGTTATTTATATTTTGAATATCTTATTCCCCAATATTAATCTTACATTCTCCAATGATTAATTGTCTTTTTTATATTATTTACTTAGATGCATGTACCCAAACTAGTTTCAGTCCACAATTTGCCATAACCATAACCTGTTAGTTATTCAGATAAAGTGTGCTTGCATTACACTGACATCTGAGTTATAACATTGCCAATAAACACAAACATGAATTTTCGTTATTTATTTAATGTTCTTAATGACTGTAGGAGCTCATAATAAGTTTTTTATCTGTTCCCGTGTTCATCTGTTAAGCATAATCCTTGCGTTTTTTACTAACCTGAGGAATAAATTTTAAAGGGAGCTTGTTTATTTTTACTCATGGAATGGGTAGGGGAAAACTTGCCAGTGGAACAAAACAAGTCACAAAGAATTTGTTTGCTTTTAGGGACTGTGGTGCCAGGATGTAGGACAGGGGATGCTTTGTTGTGGCTAGAGAAGAATGAAGCCTTCATTTGTAGATTCTAATAGTGCCTCTGTTTTACAGGATTTTCATATGACAAAAGATGGAAGAATTAATTTTCAGAATTGAAAGTTTGCTTTCTGAGATGAAAGATGAGATTCTTAGTGTTTGGTCTGATAAAGGACAAAAAAATACTGTTTTGGTTTTGGTGAAAAACCCATAGCCATTTTACAATATAAGAACTAGAAGAGATACACTTCGTAATTTCTTCCCTCTTACACACCATTTCTGATTCACATATTGCATGCTTAAATCATTAAAAATACTAGATACATACAAATGTGAACCGTATTTTCCACTTATGGAACATAATTGTATGAAGTACTCCTTAATAATTTGGGTTACTGAATTAATAAATAGGCTTCCCTTTGGCCAAAAGCCTCATAAATTCTTCTATTTCTTTCTGTTACTTAAATCCTATTAGTTACTATATATCAATGTTGCTATCAGCTATCTGTGTTGATAAAATAAATTTATTTTCTTGAGAAAAGCCAAATAAAAATACTACTGATATATAATTATAGTATTGTCTTGACTCTATAGTTAAAGATTTACAAAATAATATAAAGTATATGAGGGGGGGGGGGACAGCAGTGTCTATGGACAGATTAATTTAGATATTCATGAAAACATCAGTCTATTTCATAAAAATCTACGTCAGTATCTAACAATCTGAAAACAAGATGCTACATTCCTATGGAATAAAATAGACAATAGCTCCTGGCTGACAAACTCACTTATTCATCCACACAATACATAAATCATAAAGACCTGCACAAATGCCTATACAGAAGCTTCAAATCAAGGCTGAATTAATAATGTGATTATATTGGAAGCTAGTCATTAGAAGAGAAGTTTGAAAAAAGCATGGAATGTTGAAAATTTGTTTGGATTTAAGCAAGAATGGAAATAGAAGCTCAACCACAGGCTGGTATAGTAGTACAACCATTAAATAATCAGGTATGAACCAAGGACCAGGGGATCTGGCAGACATTTGGAATAGAAATTGCTTTTTAAAAATTATTATTCCTTCATGAATGTCTTATTATTAGTGTATCAGCCATCGAGTTCCTGGCCAACAAGTGGGAAAACAAAATGTGTTTGTCCAAAAGGTCAAAAAATCTAGGTGATTGGCTGGAAACAAAAGAGTTGTGTGTAGATTAGTAATGCCCTTGGAGTGTCAAAAATTTGGAAAATATCAAAGTTGACAATGCTAGCTTGTCACATGGCTCCCCTGCAAACAACAGAAAACAACCCTTCCCCACTCACCCCAAGCAATGGTGACAGTGATAGCGAGGCTGGGCCTAAAGTAAGATCCAGGCTCAACTTCAGATATAGCATTACTGTAATTGTAGAACTAGAAAACATTTCAGATAAGACCCTTCCTACTTCTCACAAAGATAAAGGGAGGGAGAAGGGAAGCACATTCAGACTTTTAAGATTCTGTTACTGTATCTCTACAAATTAATATTGCCCTGCATGATTTTGGTTTCCTAGTCTGGTCTATGTTCAATGGCTGACACAGGCAGATGGGTACTCTTCCATTCTCCATCATAGTGGAGACAGCATCCAGGAATGGGTTGTATTTGTCTGTTCAGTTGAAGGACTGAGTCTGTTAAATTGCAAGCTCTGCCCTCGTTGCTAGGGCCTTCCAGATTTTGACTCAGTGCTTCAGACTGACAGACGTGTCGAGTTTTTTCTCTCTGATCCTTCCTGGATGTTTTTTGCCATAATTGATATATTCTATCAAAAACTTATCTGGATTGTGTGTGTTACCAGCTGACTCCCGACAGTGGTTGAGTTGCCGGGGAGCTTCTTGTTCGGGGCTTTGGTTCCAGCCGTGAGCAGGGAACTCTCAGCTGCTCGGCTGACAGAGTCAATGTCAGCCTGTGCCTTGTGCTCCTTTGAATTATAGGCATTCCAGTGCGGCAGTGGAGTCAAGCGCTCTCAGAACAGCTGAGAGATCGAACTGTGGAGCTTCTCCTATCATTGGGGAAGTTGCTTGGAGGAGCTTTGCGCTCCCGGAGGGGCTGATCGGGCAGCCACTTTACATCTACACGCCGCCTGATAGAACAGATTGGTGGAGCTTTGCACTTCCGTTTGCCAGCCTGCTTCCTTGGCAGCAGTCCATGCTTCCCCACAAGCCGCAGAAAGCACTATAGAAGCTTTGCACTCCACCTATAGTGCAGCAGGTTGCCAAAATTACAGGAGCTTCACACTCCATTGTTGAGATGGGGCTTCATGCTCCACAGGTTGTACTGCCACATCTTAACAGAGTTAGTGCTCTCTGACCTAAACGGCCTTCAATCGGGATCTTCAGCTCTATTAACCATCGGAGCTTCATGCTCAGGAACTTAGCACTCCAAAGTTTGGAAGACCGGTGAGGAGCTTCATGTTCCATGGGAAAGTCATCCGCCATTTTTGGAGTTTTCGCGCTCGTGATTGAAACGCAGCAGTGAGAGACTCCAAAGCATGCAACCCACAACCCATGGATATACTGGTAGGAGTCGCACTCCAGGGGTTTTCGGGCGGTCTCACCAGATTGCTTTGAAGTTAAAGTGACAGTGACTGGTTGATTTATTCTAGCCCTGCTGTTTATTTTACTGGCCATTTGTGAGAGCTTTACGGGATTAGAATCTAACTCACCCAGTCATGCCTAAGGCCTTGTGTAAGTCCCACAGAGTTGGGAACTCAGAAGCGACCAAAATGGCTGACTCTCACTCTGCAGATGGCTGTCCTGTCTGTTGCCACCCCTCCATTATCACCTAGGGTAGTGATGGCTAACTTTTTGCCATCATGTGCCAGAAGTGTGGGGCGGGGGAGGTTTGTGTGTGCACGTGCCCACACCCATAAATCTATGCGCCCCTCCCTGTGCATGCGTGCGCAACCCCCACCCCCCACCCCGCTCCTGGCACGCAATGACCTGGTAGACCTGTTTCTCACCTGGCTCCAGATCCTCTCTATGCATCTGGGGAGGGTGAAAACAGCCTTCCCCACCCCCTCGTTGGCCCTCCAGAAGCCTGAAACGGCCCATTTCCCAACTCCTGGTTGGACAGGAAGTGATGTTTTTTGCTATCCCCAGGCTCTAGAGCCTCTAGGAGTCTAGGGTCTAGACTGGACCCTCCCCAGATCCATAGAGAGATCTGGAGCCAGGTAAGAAAGAAAAACGGGCCTCCCCCTCCCCGGTCCTCCAGAGGCAGGAAACAGTCTGTTTCCCTACTTCTGATAGGCCCAGAAGGCCCAAAAATCAGTTGTCGGGCGCACGCATGTGCGCCAGAGCTGAGCTAGTATGCCCACTAATGGCTACGCATGCCTGTGGCACGGGTGCCATAGGTTCGCCATCACAGGCACCTGAGCAATCTTCCTAGGCGGACCCTCAATCCATAGTTGCCTCAGCAGCACTTGATGTACCTCCTGTTTCTGGGCCGGGGTTTGTCCTCTCTGACAATATTCAGGATATTATTGCCAGAGCCATTCAAGAGTATTTCTGTGGGGTTTCAGCAGCCCGGACGGGCATACTCTGAAGCTTCTGCCTTCTCTGAGGCTCACTTGGGGCCCAGTCCTGATGACTTTCATTCCTTTTGGGACCCAGATTCTCCTGTCCCTTCTCAGGAGACTGTCCATAAACTTTCAGAGGAGGGGACCGCAGAGAACCTGACCTATCTGATGATGAGGGCCTGCAACCGGAGATGCCCTCATTCACCAGGCTTTTTCCACCAAGCGTTTTCAAGTCTCTATTATTTAAAGCCACCAATGTTGCCAGTATCAGTTCGACCGCTGAGGGATCAACACCAAGACTTTTCCAGCAGTCAACAGACCCGCTTTTTTCGGAGCCAGACAAAACTGTGGACATCCCTTCACCTTGGCTCTTCGTCAACATTGTCAAGTGACCGTGGACAAACCTGGGCTCAGCACCACTTTCTATAGATAGACAGTGTTGGGCCGGAGCTGGCAACCATCCTCCAAACACCAACAGTAGACGCACCCATAGCTGCCTTGTGGTCTACATTGACTATTCCCGGAGAATCCAAAGATGGATTGCGACTGGAGGATCGACAATCAGATCATTCTCCTAACGGCGGGAATGGCAGTAAGGCATGGGGGGCAACCCTGTCTGTGTTCCAATAGGACTGAGTCTGCTGATTAAAGAAGTCCCGCCTCTTCCTGTAACCCCCCCAGTTTTTCGACTCAAGTCTGGACTTGGACGGTCGTGTCTACAGTTGCTCTTACAGATCGCTTTCTATTGCCTGGAGTTTATATATTCACAGCTCCCCGGCAAAATTTGTTCCAGCATGAAGGGCATTGCCCGAATCCGCTGAGGGCCGCATGGTGGCTTTGGACTGCCGGCCGGCAGCTCCGGTGGCAGTGCGCACAAGCTTGCTCTGCCGCGTTAGCCAGAGGACCCACGCTCATTACAACAGAAGAGGGGTGATTGCTGCGATCAGAGCCTTCGCTCAGCAGCCTTGTTGCATGATGAGTATTCTGCGCCTATACAAACTGAGCTTAAGCCAGACGGTTAGCAGACTTCCCCTCCACAGCACTGAACGCCTCCTAAGACCATTTTGGCCTTATTATCAAGCGGCTTAGTGAGCAGCAGCCTGGGAAGCTGCTGGGGTGGGAGAAAAAAAGGGATTCAAGAGTTGCGGCCATCGCTCCTTTTCAAAATAGCGGACGCCAGAGTTCTAAAATCTTCCCATGTGGCTAGCGCTAAGGGGAAGAGAGGCCATGATCCCGACCCTGGAGAAGGTACTTTGGGCTATCAGCACTGCTCCAAGACTGCCAGGGTTTTGGAACCTTCTGTTCCTTTTTTACATTTGAAAAAAGAAGTTTTTTATTTTTTTAAACATAAAACACATCTTTTTAGAGCAAGGATTTGATCTGGTATAAAATAGGTACAATTACTCACATTCCCTCAACCAATTTTGTTCCAAATTTTATCCATTTACATCTTTAAAAAAAAAAAGCAAGGAAAAAAGGAGGGGAAAAGTCTTATTCTAAACATTTATCATTCTACTATATCACCCAACATTCTAAACAATTATTTCCAAATAGGCACCATTCCAAATCTTTGTCATTTTAACAATCAATATTTCATATATATTCCTCATTCCTAAGACCCATTACATCAAATCTATATTCTACTTCTCTTAAATGGCAGCTAGTATCCATGCTCTTGTCAAAGAATATTTTCCTCCTCTCTTAAAGTCGTTTCAAAATCAATCAACATTTCCATCTATAATTTGTTACTCCCAAAATACTTTATTTTGTTTACTTCAGGCTTGTTCTCAAATACGATTAAGTCTGATATTTAGCTGGTTCATAATTTAAATAGCTATTTCCCAGCAGTATTTTCCACCACTTCTATCTCTATTTGTTTAACTGGTTCACAGTTTGGCTTAATTATTCTCCAGTATTATCTCCCCCACTTCCTCCTAGGTTTATTTTTGGCTGGTTCACATCTTAATCAGCTGCTTTCCAGTGATGCTTTTCTCCACTTCTAACCTTACTTATTTAGGCTGGTTCACAATATAATTTTAACTGCACACCAATGTTATCTCCTTCACTCCTCCTAGATCTATTATGAAACTGGTTCGCAACTCAAATAGTTGCTTTCCAGCAATGCTTTCCTCCACTCCAACCTCTATTTTTAACTGGTTCACAACTTTATTTCAGTTGATCTCCAGATATATTTTCCTCCACTCCTAACTTTTTATTTTTTGGCTAGTTCACAGTTTTGCTTTAACTGTTACCCAGCATATGCTTTCCTCCACTCCTAACTCTATTTATTGGCTGGTTTAACTGTTTTCCAACACGTGCTTTCCTCCACTCCTAACTCTTATTTTTATTTTTAACTGGTTCCCAGCTTTGCTTTAACTATTCTCCAGTATGATGCTTTCCTCCACTCCTACCTTATTTGTAAAACTGGATCACAACTTTGCTTTCACTGTTCTCCAGAATCATGCTTCCTTCCACTCCTAACTTCATTTGTTTAGCTGGTTCATAGCATTTTATTTTAGTTATTGTCCAGCTTAGTTATTTATGTTTTCTTCCATTCCAACATCTCTTATTCAGTTATTTAACTTTAAATTAATTCACAATGTATTACCCATATTTATTTTTTGATCCATTCTCCTCCATATCTTTTACTAATTTAAAATAAGAATGTATATCAACAAATATCTTAACTCCTATTCTCTCCTAGGCTTTCTCCCATTCCATGCTTATTTTTTATTTTCTATAAGTAACAACATTTTAAGTCACTTTAAAATCAATTTTCTATAATTGTTAAGTCTGTAAATAGTTCTTTTTAATATCCAGCACCTTGAAAAACATTTTCTTCTAAATTATTAGGTCTGTAAATAGAGCTTATTAAAGGTTCAAAATTTAAAAAGGCATTAGAACATCCAGAAATCATGTTTTTCAATCACTTGTACTCTTGTTTTCTAGTCAAATTATTTGTATATTTGTAAGGTCAATTTCAATAAAAATAATAGTAAAGAAAGAGAGAGAATAATAACAATATTAATAATAGTTAAAATAAAAAGAAAAAAGAAGCAAAAATAAAGAAAGGAAAAAATAGAAATATAACAAATGAAATTAAAAAAAAGACTTAGAAAAAGTAGAGAAGGGAAAAAAAACAAAGGAGAAAATAAGAAAGAAAGAAAAAAGAAATAGAGAAAGAACAAAGAGAAGGAAAGTATCTCCTAACGTTATTCAGACATCAAACACTCATACACTATTACATCCATTTAAATCAAACTATAGTATTTTGTTATCTTGTTACATAATATATTCCATTTTTTTTTCTTTCTCCAATCTGTCTAAGTATGTTTTTTTCCATTTCAATGTCATCAAAGTTATAAGTTCTATAAAATTAGTTATTCCATTTATAGTATCATCATGTCCTTCTTTTATTGCCGGGCCCTTTTTCTCTTGTTACCACGCTAATTAGTTCAGTTTTCATTATTCTATTTAGTTTCTTCTTTCTGATCTTCAACAATTCTTCCAATAAACAGATTATATATCCAAAGACAAGCCTCCTGAATTTTTTCTCAAAATAATCCACTTTAAGTAACAAGCAACAAAGTTTCTCTTTCAAGTAACAAGCAGTCTGGAATTTACACTTTCACTTCTCAGCTGGCAACCATTTTGTCCATTTCCGTTTGTCTTTTGTCTTTGCTTTTAAAAGTGTATTTATTTCCTCTTCTTTTTCCTCTCTCTCAAACATAGTTCATTCTCATTTAGCTACAAAAAAAGAAAAAGAAAAACCAGATCTGTAGTGAGATAGTTTCCAAGAAGTTGGTAATTGACGCTATCCATCAACAGGTCTTTTCCTTCCACCATTCATTTGAGTCTTTTTGCCCCAATAGTTCTCAGCTGCTTTTAAGGCTGGGGCACACTTATTATAATCCAGCATTTACGGGCAGTTCCTGCCTACGCAGTGGTCCACTCACTTGGCTTTCAAACTCCCTGCTCCGCTCTCCACTTCTCCTCCTGCACATCCTTTTGTTCTGGTTGCCGCAGTGTCGGGGCAGCCGCCATGGCTGCCACATTCACCGCCGCTGGCGCAGAGGGCAATCCTCCAGCCCCGAGGAACCTGCCTGTTCCTCTCGGCCGTCCGAGGGGTCCCTCTCTAACTCCCTGTCCCTACAGGACAGGGTAGGTCTACAGACCTGCCAGCGGCAGCTTAACAAACGGGGTTTTCGCGGGGCTCCAAGGATGGCCGCAGTGCCAACTTTCTGTTCCAACCCTATCTAGGGCCTCTAACTCCTCTAAATCATCTAAGGATGAAGAGAGGCATCATTAAACAATGGAACGGGCCTTTCAAAAGGCTAAACTGGGCGCAAACAAGGAAGCTACATCTATCTCTTCAGCGGCTTCTCCTCTCCCTTTGCCTCCTACTAATTTGCATTTGGCGGTTTCTACTACCCAAGGCCCTGATATACCATCTTTGTCTCCTGATGTGTCTGTTCAAGGAGAGACAATTCTTTCTCCAGAGGCTGCCTCAGTGTTCCCTTCAGCCCCCTCTGATGTGCCTCGCCCTATTTCTCGGGAGCATTCACCCATCCATGACACAGGGGTGGCAACCTTTACACCCATGGCTGCAGGGCTCAGGCAAGGGGAGGAACAGGCAATTGAAATTCCGCCGGCCTTGCCAAGTTTAATTCTGGGGTCCATTAGGCAGAGCATTGCCCAGGGACTCCACCAGAGGGCTTCCTTGGAGATTTCAGGGTATGTCAGTAGACACAGCCAGTCTCTGAGATCTCAGCCAATAGAGGGCTCTGGGGATGGCCATGGTTGTGCGGCTTCTCCCACCAATGTAAGCCAGGGCGCTCTCTCGGAGGAGGAGGTTATCCTGGACCAGGATCTATCCGATGACGAGGGCCTGGAACCCAACCAGCCTTCCTTTGTTGGATTGTTCCGGCCTCACATGTTCAGGTTCTTATTATTCAAGGCTCAAATCACCACGTGTCTGGGGGGCGCCCCCATGAGAACTGATGCAACTCTGGCCGCAATGGATCTCAGTTCTGCCCCATTTGAGGAACCTTCTGCTCAACCCTAAATTGTTCTCTGATGTTGTTTAGAGGCAGTGGTCTTTCTCTAGCTTGGGCCCTCTCCCTAACGGCCTGGACAAACATTTCTACAGTATGGCCTCTGATTTTGTTAATCTGTTGAATGTGCCTTCAGTGGATGCTCCAGTGGTAGCTCTCTCTTCGTCGTTGCCTCTCATGGGAGCCCCGGACAAATCTTTACGTCCTGAGGATAAGAAAGCAGAGAGAACCCTGATTAAGGGTCACCAGGCTTCTGTCTGGTCAATTCAGGCTGCTTCTGCAGTGTCATTTTTTAATAGGGCGTCAATTCTCTGGCTGAGACAATTGCAGGAAAGGATTCCATCCTCAGATTTGAGAACTCATCAGGACATCAACAAAATTGTGGCCACGGTGGAATTTTCGGCGGACGCTACTTTTAATGCTGCCAGGTTTTTGCCAAAGCCATCAGCACTTTAGTGACTTCTCACCATCTCTTATGGCTGAGACGGTGGCAAGCCGATGCCAGGAACAAATGGCGCCTTGCCTCTTCCCCATTTTCTGGAGACAAATTGTTTGGTGCGTCTCTCGAGCTTCTGTTGATTGAAACTAAGAATCGACGCAAGATCTTGCCATCTTTATCTCGCTCGGACTCTCGACAACAGGGAACCTTTCATACCCATTCTTTTCGTGGCTCAGACAGTGGGTACTATCAGCAATGATCTCAACGTACCTTTCAGGCCAGAGGAGGTCACCAACAGGATAGTCAGGTTAGTCAGGGGTCAAGGTTCCCATCTAAGAGACCCTTTCAGGGCGGGAGAGGCCGCCCCTTCTGGAGGTCTTGATAGTCAACCTCCAGACGCTTTCATTGGGGGACGTCTGGCGCGTTTCGGTGATCAGTGGGACTCTTCCATTTCTGACTCCTAGGTCAGGAACACTATCTGTTTTGGTTTATCTCTTGAATTTCACTCTAGCCACCCTCAGTTGTTTCTTCGTTGCCCTCTTTCACATAATAGAACTAAACTGGCTCAGGTTGACTTGGCTGTTCAACACCTTTTGGCCATTAGGGCCATACAGCCGATACCCCTAGAGCAACACGGGCATGGTTATATTCCCGTTTATTCTTAGTGCAGAAGCCTTCAGGGGGCTCGAGGGCTATTTTTGATCTTAAATCTTTGAACCGGCATATAATCTATGGTCGGTTCAAATTGCAATCCCTCCATATTATTTTGCTCTGCATTCAGCAAGGAAATTTCCTTTCGTCCATTGATTTAACTGAAGCTTATCTTCATGTCCCCATTTACCCGGACCACTGCAGGTTTCTCCGATTTTGTTATAAGAGGAAGCATTATCAATACAGGGCCCTTCCCTTTGGTCTTTCCTCTGCCCCCAGGGTGTTTACGAATATTATGGCAGCCCTTATTGCCCGCATCTGTTCCGTTCCCATTAGGATACTTTTTTATTTGGATGATACCCTCATCCTTTCGCTTTCTGAGGCCCAGGCCCAACTAGAACTCTGCAGTGCGTTTCAGATTCTACAGGATGACGGGTTTTTAATTAATTGGGCTAAGAGTCATTTACTTCCCTCCACCTGTGTCCAACATCTGATGGCCGTGATCGATACCGTGGGCTCTCAGGTTTCCCTAATGCAGGATTGCCAATCCAGCATCATTGATTTGGCGGGTTGTATACAGAGACAGCGCTCAGTCTCGCTCCTTGGTTTGTCTCACTTGCTTGGGAAAATGGTTTCTTCCTTTGGAATTACCCCTTGGTCTCACCTTCACAGCTGAGAATTGCAGTGGCTTTTTCTACCATTTCAACGAGCTCGCAGAAGCACCTCTTTGACAAGGATTCCGCTGCTTCTGGCCATCCTCAAATCCCTGGATTGGTGGACATCCAATGCCATGGCAAAGGGCAGCAGGTTCCAGGAACCTCACCGGTTGGTCCTCATGGTGGACGCCAGCCTGTTTGGATGGGGTGCCCATCTTGGCCCTCACGTGGCTCAGGCCCAGTGGTCCCATCAGGAGCAGGGCCTCTATATAAATGTTTTGGAACTGCGAGCCATCTACCTTGCTCTTCAGCTCAGGCCTTGCCGGTCCCTCGTAATATCATGGCTCACTCCACCCGGAGTGCGGCCACTTCAGCGGCCTGGTCCACACAGGCCTCCTTGGAGGAGGTATGCCAAGTGGCCACCTGGGCGTCTCTGACTCCTTTCATCCGACATTATTGGCTGGACGCCTACGCTTCGGCCCACGCCTCCTTCGGCAGGAGGGTTCTTCAAGGAGTCCATTCAGACAGCGGTTCACGGGGCCAGCCTACTCCTTCCCTGTAGGATGATGGACTCTGGTATGTCCCATGCCTGACTGCTCTTCCCGCCATTAGGAGAATGGGCGTTGGCCTTACCTGATACGCCCTTTCTCTGACAGGCAGGCACGGCAGTCAGCCCCACCCTGGTTTGGCCATCCCCGTCTGTCAGGGGTGGGGAGGAAGACTTCTAATTCTCTTGCTTATTTTTAAAGCAGACACGTCAGTCTGCATCATTGTCCTTGTCTCAAAACTGGAGGGTTACAGGAAGAGGAGGGATTTTTTAATCAGCAGACTCGGTCCTATTGGAACATAGACAGGGTTGTCTCCCATGCCTCACCGCTGTGCCCATCTGTCAGAGAAAGGGTGTATCAGGTAAGACCAATGCCCAATCTCTTCAGAGAGCACACCAGAGGGCAGCCTGGGCTATCCAATCAGCCACCACGGCATCATTCTTTAATAGATCAACTTTGATTTGGCTAATACAGTTGCAAGACAAATTACCAGCAGACAATACCAGACTGCAATAAGATCTTAATAAAATCATAGCAGCAGTTTAATTCTCCACCGACGCAATACTGCATTTGGCTCACTTCGCCTCCAGATCTATGGCCTCCGCTGTGGCGACACACTGCTTACTCTGGCTGAGACATTGGCAGGCGGATGCCCTCCACAAATGGAGCCTTGCTTCTGCCCCTTTTGCTGGAGGAAACTTATTTGGGGAAGCACTCGAGCCCTTACTTGTTGAGACTAAAGAAAACGTTTGCCTTTTTCTCAGCGCAGGGGAGAGTCACGCTTCTCTCCATTATTCTGTCGCCCCCAATTTTGGGGATCCGAGTAGGGCGCCAGGTCTTCCCGATCTCAGGGTTCCTTTGGCCCAAGGCAGCAGGGACACCAAGACAGGCCGGCTAGAGGTAGGCCTTTTCTAAGCAAGCAGCCCTTTTGAGGGGGAGGAAATCATTCGTTCCGACACCAGATAACTGCATTTCTGACCTTCCCATTGGAGGCAGACTGGCACTTTTTGCCAATCAATGGGAGGTACTTACTTCAGATGCTTGGGTCCAGGATACTATACGATCTGGCCTTGAAAATCCCTTGAAATCCCTTGAATTCTTCTCTACCCCCCTGAGGTTCTTTATACTATGCCCAGAGTCTAGAGACAAGGATAAGAAGATCCTTATGGATTTGGCCGTTCAACACCTACTGGACATTAGAGCTATCTAGAGGGTACCAGAAAATCAACTCGGCCTGGGGTTCTATTCTCTCTTATTTGTCTTTCCTAAGTCCTCGGGTGGGTGGAGACCTATTCTTGACCTCAAAAGACTGAACTGATATATATAGATGGTTCAAAATGCAGTCTCTTCAATCAATACTAGCTGGCGTCAGGAAGGGTGACTTCCTCACCTCTATTGTCTTAATTGAAGTGTACCTGCATATTCTGATTCTTCCAGCCCATTGGAAATACCTTAGATTTTACCATGCAGGTACTCACTATCAGTACAGGACATTGCCCTTCGGGCTATCCTCAGCGCCTTGCACGTTTACCAAGGTACTAGCAGCTATTGGGTGTCCAATGTGCAGGCGGACTGGCTCAACCGGACAGTCATTGACCGTGCGGAGTGGCGCCTGCACCCATCCCTCTTTCGGGAGTTGATGGAATGTTTCGGCATCCCGGAGATGGACTTATTTGCCACCCCATAGAATATACAGCTCCCAAGATTTTTCTCACGGTTTCCAGCTCAAGAAGCGGAGGAAGTTGATGCTCTCCGCAGCCCATGGCCACTGGAACTCCTTTACACATTTCCTCCTGTTCCCCTACTTCCACGGAAAATCCTGGAGGAGAGAGCAGAGATCCTGCTTCTGGTACTACATTGGCCCAGGAGATCTTGGTTTGCCGATCTCAAGAATGAGCCCTGGTGGCGCAGCAAACTAAAGCACTGTTATTAACAGTTATTAACATCAGCTGCCTGCAATTACTGTAAATTCAAATCTCACCAGGCTCGCGGTTGACTCAGCCTTTCATCCTTTCTAAGGTAGGTAAAATGAGGACCCAGATTGTGGGGGCAATAAGCTGACTTTGTATAAATATACAAAATTATGAAGGCTACTGCTTAACGCATTGTAAGCCACCCTGAGTTTCCGGAGAAGGGCAGCATATAAATCAAATTTTAAAAAAAAGACTCTTTCAGTGGCCCCACCCTGGAGGATCCCTCAGAGCATGACTTCATTCAACCAGGAGGCATTGGTCCACCTGGACCCTCAGTGGTTCCAACTGACTGCCTGGCGCTTGAGTGGCACGCTCTGAGAAGGGAAAACTTATCCTCCAGTGTCATTAGGACCATTCAGGCTTCCCAGAGGCCTTCCACAGAACATATATACTCTGCCACCTGGAGAATCTTTTGTACTTGGTGCACCAAGTCAGACGTATCTCCCCTCACAGCTTCAATAGCCCAGGTCCTGGACTTCCTTCAGGATGGTCTAGATAGTGGGCTATCGCCCAACACCATTAGCAGGTAGGTGGCGGCTCTTGCATCTGTGTTGACTTGTGGTTCCCTTGAATCTCTTTCTTAACATCCCACAATCAGGAGATTCCTTAAAGGAGCATCAAAGGATGTCTATGATCTGTCCCCCTCTACAGATACCCACAAAAACACAGCCAGTCGAGGGTTAAAGAAGCACTTGGCACACTCCACAGTTCTTATCTCTAACTTGGCAGCGATATGCACACCGTCTGCCAAGGGCTTTAATAGTTCACAGAAAGAAAATCACCTACGTAGCTTTGCCAAAATCCGTTCTTTTAGCTCCAAAGACTACTAGATTGAGTTTTTGTTCATCACAGAGATCACCCTGTCTTATATAGTCTCTGGGTGTGGTCCAGTGACTCATTGGTCCTGTGACTCAAGTCCAGTGACTCAGGTCTATTCCCTCGTGCGTCTCCGCAGCTGCTGTAAGCGCTTATCTCGCCTTCTTTGACGTGCGTCCAGGAATGACGTCTCTCCCTCACTCTCATCTGAGACACCTGTTTCCCCACTACTTTGCTCTCTTTCAGCTGGCACCTGAGACGGTGCCAGAGGGGGGGGGGCTGGGAGATCTGGCTGGCTCCTCTTCCTCATGCTCAGAGCTTCCTTCCTCCAATGGGATAGGCTCAGAGGACGGGGCCACAACAGCCTACCAGTGGTGTGTGTGTACCCGACTTGGGACCTGTCCATTGTATTGAAATCCCTTATGAGAACACCTTATGAACCTTTATGCTCTGGTCTGGCCTCCCTTTTCACATCACTTCTGTATTTCCGACACATCGAGTCTGTTTCTTCGTCTTCATCAAGAGCTGGAAGGCCTTAGCAACGAGGGCAGAGCTTGCAATTTAACAGACTCAGCCCTTCAACTGAACAGATGAGTACTACCCATTCCTGGCTGCTGTCTCCACTCAATGAGAAGGTGCGTCTCAGGTAAGTCAACGCCCCTTTTATTTCCTTGTGAGTACTATTCCCAGAAACTCAATACATCTGAAAAAAGGTACTCCATTTAGCATAAAGAATTATTAGTAATGAAAGCTGCCTTTGAAACCTGGTGCCATATGCTGGAGAGTAAAAAAATCCATAACTACCTACCAGAATCTTGAGCATCTTTAGAAAACAGAAAATGAATCAAAGGCAAATTTGGTAGTTGCTCTTGTCCCATTTTAATTTTAAATTTTATACATTGCAAGTAACCAAAAACAAACATGCCCTCTCCAGGAAGCCAGAATTTTAATGTTTCAACACAGACATTCTGCCTGCCAGTTTTATGCTTCTAAAAAAATATGCTGCTACCAACAGTGGATCTGTTTTGGAAATTACAGGAACAGCAACAGCAACATCAGAAGGAAATTGATACCACACCTGGCAATCATCGGACATTGGACGGGAACATACTACAATTCCAAGGCGTTATTTTTTGCCATTGTAATACATATTTCTTAATTCCATTCCATATTTAACATAATTATTTTGAAATAACACATAGTTCATATTAGTCATGTAACACCTAGATATTTTACCTTATTTTAAGGTAAAATTAAATCAGTTAATTCTTTTTGAACTTCCATCATCATATTTATGTTAACATCTTCATTTTCTCTTTATTTTATTCCAACCAGCACATCAAAATTATTTATTTCTATTCCTTCCATAGGATTTTCCAAAATTAAACCAGGTTATCTGAAAATGTCCTTATTTTGTGTACTTCTTTTTTTCACATCAGCTGTTTTCTCATCATGTCCTATGTGTCTATGTTCAAAACTCCAAGAGCCACAATGGATAACAGTGGTGAAAGCAGATATCCTTGTTTTGTTCCTTTTTTTCCTTTCATGAAGTTTAGTCAATTCCCTGTTAATTATAATTTGTGCCCTTTTAAGTACTTACTGATTTCACCAATATAGTAATTTCCCCAAATCCATATGGTCAAAGAAGTCAATTTAGTCATCAAGTTCACCAGTCTTTCCATCTTCATATTAGTTTGTTTAGTTTTTTATTTTTCTTTAGAATAAATAGAACCCGGAAGCGTCGCAACGAGACTGGTTGGGAAAAGACCAGGCTGTAACAAGCCTAGTGAAAACTCAGCCAGATGAACTGTTGTTGGGGGGGGGGGTGCGGTTTGGACCAGAACTGTCCTGTAGGGACAGTGAAGAAGGAGAGGCATCTCGGTTGGCTAAAGAGGAACAGGCAAGTTCCTTGAAAAGCCAGAGAAAACTCTTCGATCCGATGGCGGGGGGCGGCAGACATTGCGAATCGCCATGAAGCTGGGGCATCCGGAATAAGAATTGTGCAGGAGCGAAGATTTGAGTGGAGTTTTGGTACTGGCCAACTCACAAGTAATAAAGGAAAACATTGGAAAATTTTAAAGTTACCCCGGCGTGGAAACAGCAGCTAAATAGCATTGGGGGGAGATAATTGATAGAGAAAAGAGAAAGCAGAAGTGAAAGCATTAAGCCCAAAACGGAATTGGATACTTAAATGTGGATATAGAATTTAGAGAGACTAAATTGACTATAAGAAGAGAAACCCAAAAGAAAGTGCCTTTGGAACAGTATAGGATATAAACTTTTTAGAAAATTTTGAACTTTAAAAGAAGATTAAAAAATGAAGAAAGGCCTGCTATAGAAAAGCCTGGCTAAAGATTTTAAATTGAATTTGAACTGGAATGTAAAGTTGGAATTTGGACTCTATAAATTTGGACTGGACTATAAACTGATTTGGTGTATATAAAAGTAAAAAAGAAGAAGGAGAAAAATTTAAACCAGTAAAGATTGCTGAAGCAAATTGCAAACAAAATGGATATTTTTTAAATTACTGATTGGAATTGTGGATTGTAGAGAGACATCTTCAGGAGAAAGAAGATCATTACAACATTAAATTTTTGGTCTGGAAAAAACTCTGAACTTTGAAAGGAATAGCAACAGTGAGGGAACCTTGAACATTGAAAGTGATAACAGCTGAACTAAGGAGGATTTGTTTGTCTGCAAGACTTTGATGATTAAAAAAGGATTATAACGCAACTTTAAATTGGAATAATATTAACTCAGAAAGAACAAAATGATGCAGGAACTTAAGGAAATGATGAGAATGATGTACTTATCACTGAAAATGGAAATAAGGGAAATTACTATGATGTTGCATGGAAAACAGAAATCTGATGAAAAGAGCGGGGAATAGAAAGAATATAAAAAAATTAAATGATTACACTGGGATTAACAGTGGAAATACAAGAAAGAAGGAGAAGGGATGGAAAACAATGGAAAATATAGGGCAAAGTAGAACAGTTTATGATTTTAAAATACAAAATGATTATATTGGGATTAACAATGGAAAGATAAGAAAAAGGAAAAAGAGATGGGAATAATGGGAAATATAGGACAAAATAGGAGAGTTCAGAATTTTAAAGCACAAAAGAAAAGGGGAAAGAAAAAAAATAGAAAGGGAGAAAAAATGAAAGGAATATGTTGTATACATTTTGAATTGAAATATGAATTGAAGTAAAATTTATAAATGAAATGAATGTTAGCAAAAGTTGAAATTGTGATACTAATTAAGTAATTTAAAATAATGGAAAATTATATGGATGTACGAATGAAATGAAATAAGATTTAGAAATATGTTTTACTTAATATTAGAGAAATGATAATGATTGGAATATTTTTTATGGTATTGTTGGAGCTTATAAATATTTTTAATTGCATATTTGAATTAATTAGACTGATGAAAAGAGAAATGATTAAGATGTGGTTTGAAGAGTAAATATATACTTTTGACAAAGTATTTGAAAATTAGAGATAAGATTTAAGGAAGCAGTGCTAAATAATTAACTGATTTTTATTAAGATGTCGGAGTGTATTATTTGGAATAAGAGCTAAAGAATGTATGTCATAAAATGTTTTGATTTATCATTTTGATATGAAATAAAAGATTGTAATATTAGGAATTATGTTAAAGGAGATTTCAAATTTAAGGGGTTTAATATAGAGAGGCAGGGAAAAATGAGATTTGATTAAGATTAGAGATAGGATGAATGGATAATATTGATTTACAAAAAAAGAAAAGGAAAAAAAAGAGAAAAATAGAGAGAATAAATATTATGGCAAAAAGGGAATACCAGTATTATAAATTGTGTTGAAATGACTAAAAATTGTTTAAATTTGTGAACTGGCCTCTGTTCAGAAGAAATAAATTGTATGTGTGTCTGTGTGTTTCAAAAAATAAAAAAATTTTTTTATAAATAATAATTATTATAATATTTAACAAGTCTGCAGATAATAGTAAATTGAGTGCAATGTAATCTAAAAGACAGAAATGCAATTCAAGGACTACTGACTGGTTAAAAAAGTAGAATGAATAATATATATAAGCAATGGGGTCTGACTCAAAAAAGACAAGTGCAAGTTGAGGCACTTGAAGTATAGTACCCAAAATTATGGGAAGGCTAGTTCTTTTTTATTATGCTCTCATCTTTCAAATCTTAATGCTTTTCAACTTACCAATGAACTGGGGGGAGGGAAGGGGAAATTAGAATGCTGAGAATGTGTGTGTGGATCATGAGAGCCTGGCAACCATCAAGGTCATCATGGCAGGTGCTTGAGAAAGAGATGGGCTGTTCCCATAACAAAAGGACATCTCATAATTGGACAATGTGATCATCCAAGGGTGGGGAGAAGAGGAAGCTATAGTTTAACTAGGCAAGCACTTGTGCGGAAAAAAACAGCTGGTTTTGATTCTTCAGAAGCCAAAATGGTGTATCCAATAATGTTTTACTTTGGGGGATTT
This sequence comes from Masticophis lateralis, assembly GCA_030761175.1. Lineage (NCBI taxonomy): Eukaryota > Metazoa > Chordata > Lepidosauria > Squamata > Colubridae > Masticophis > Masticophis lateralis. The sequence goes on from JAUDYJ010000005.1 coordinate 98,840,673, forward strand.
AAAGCTCCCAGGACTGTTTCCTTATTTTGGGTTCACTAATCGGACAGTTGACATGCATTGTGAGAGCTCCATGTTGACTACTGTGGCCTGTTCTGCATAACACAATTAAAGGACTAGAGAAACTAGAAGAAAGAAGGGCAATGAGTTTCACAGGATTAGAAACAGAATCCTGTAAAGGAATTAAAGGAATTGTATATATTTGGCCTTAGTAAAACATCTATATTAGTATAAGATCAAGGGATCTTATACATAGATAGTAAATAGCTATGCTTCATCCTCCCAGAATGGGAGGAGTAGTCTATTGTTAACAGTTTGGCAAACATACTTACTTTTGGCTCTTTATCAGTATGGTAAAAATAATTTGAGCACTTTAAAATTTCTGTTTTTATCCATCTAGGGTATCTTTAACCAGTTCCAGTGCAGCAATGACAAAGTGTTACCTTCTGATGCTCTTCGTAGTGCTCTTGCAAAGACCTTTCAAGATGAGCAGCGTTTCCAGCTGGGCATTATGGATGATGCTGCAGAATGCTTTGTGAGTATAAAAGTGGTAGAAAGTTTATGAATCCTAAAAAAACAATTCTGTATTTTGCCAAGTTAGTAAAAGCTATAGTATTTGAGGAAGCAACAAATAGTGAAACTCCTCCCCCCAAAAACCAAGCTTGGTTTTTTTTACTAATCATATTGATGTATTTTCCTTGGTCTCTTTTTCTTTGCTTTTTTTTTTCTTGGTTATTTTACTGTTCCATTTTCTTTCATTTTGTTTAATCTTCCTTTTTATTTCTTCGGAATTTTTTTTGGTTGGTTTTGCTTGGCGAGATAGGTGGCAAGCGACAAATAACAACAACCCCCCCCCCAGTGAGGCACTACCTTGATATGATTGTGGGGCTTGTGTGCTCTGAGGAAGATGAGAGCTATGGCAGAGGTTCAACCATACTGGATGGTCTTATCAAAGGAGTCAGACAAAGAGTGTCTCTCCCATAAAAAATATGGTGAGATGTAAATTACAGAAATACATAACCAGCTTGGTTGCCCAGGTTAAAAAGGATCACACTAGATGTTGGAGTTCCTGGACCTCCAATTGGCCTCAGGACTCAGGATTGTTGGTGAGCAACCAGGGCCAACAGCTGCAAAACTATTGGAAGAAAAGATGTTTACTCATCGAAATTACACAGTGATTGAAAACGAAGAAATAATGATCTGTTATTACAGATCAAGTCCTACAAGAAGAGGATATTTCAAACAAATGCACCAGTTCTGGTGCATTTTTCAGAATCAGAAAGAACAAAATGGAGGCTAGCAGATCAACATTGATTTATAATACAAAACTCCTAGTTTTTAAATGAATTTTAGAATGTTTCGAAGCAAATTTCATACAAATCTAAATGATAAATTTAAATTATTTAATATTAACCCTAATTTCCTTTTTCCTGTTTTTCTGGATGTAGGAGAACCTCTTAATGAGGATTCATTTCCACATTGCAGATGAATCTAAAGAAGATATCTGCACTGCCCCACATTGTATTTCACATCAGAAATTTGCAATGACCTTGTTTGAACAGGTACAGAAAAACAACAATTCTAAATTATATTAATCATGAAATGAAGAAATAGACTTGGAAATGAGCAAAATAATATTTTCTTCTGTTAATATCTATTAACAAATATCTATTTATTTGTCTGATTTAGTGTGTCTGTACCAGTTGTGGTGCTACTTCTGATCCATTGCCCTTCATCCAGATGGTGCATTATATCTCAACTACTTCACTCTGGTGAGTCTCAAACTTTTTGCAAAAAAAGAAGAAATTTCCTTGGTTTAATTTCTCCCCTTTTTTCTACTTGAATGAGATAGATAGTACATTGATATTTTGGTATGTATTATCAGCCTTCCTAGGTAAACCAGATAGGACACACAAACAGATTAGCTAATTCTCCTTTATTGTAAGGCTACATTAACATAACCTTGCAAGTCTGAAAGTACAGCTCTCCTGTGGTTTTATTTACAGCCTGAGAATTTAAGAGTATGTTATTTCCCTGAAGCAAAAATCAAAGATTTTACTGAGAACCCTACAAAATAACTCCACATCTTACTACTCCTTTCTTCTCCTACACATGGGGACCAATGACACAATAATGAATCTAAAAACAATAATTTTGGTTTCGTTGACTATGTACATGAAGGGCTACTGGCAAGGGATGGAATGAACATGACAAGAATTGGAAAGAATATATTTGGAAAACGACTGGCTCATCTTATCAGAAGGGCTTTAAAATAAAATTGAGGGGTGAGGGAGGCAATCTTCAAAACCTTTAGAATTCCTAATTCCAAGCAAAAACAACTAGATAACCAATCATATAAGGAGGTAGAGCGTAAATAGAAAGAACAAGAAAGAAAGGAAAAACACAGTGAAGTAGAGAATGATGGAAAGGATGGAAAACCCATTTACAAAGTAGGAGATATAACAAATATACCCCCAAATATAAGGCGTACAGGTAGTCCTTGACGTACAACCTAAATTGAGCCCAAAATGTGTTGTTAAGTGAGACATCTGTTAAATGAGTTTTGCCCCATTTTATGACCTTTTTGCCACAGTTGTTAAGTGAATCACTGAAATTCTTAAGTTAGGAACACGGTTGTTAAGTGAATCCGGCTTCCCCATTGACTTTGCTTGTCAGAAGGTCACAAAAGGGGATCATGTGATCCCGGGACTCTGCAATGGTCATAAGTATGAACCAATCACCAAACACCAATTTTGGTCACGTGACCATGGGGAATCCTGCAAAGGTTGTAACTGAAAAACTGACATAAGTCACTTTTTTCAGTTCAGTTGTAACTTTGAATGGTCACTAAATGAATTATTGTAAATCGAGGGCTATCTGTGAATCCAAGATCCACAAGGGCCTAAATGCCTATATACAAATGCTCAAAAGTTAGGGAACAAACAGGGTGAACTTGAAGTACTAGTACATGATGGTAAATAGTTGGCATTACGGAAACATGGTGGGATGAAACTCATGACTGGAATGGACTGATGTAAGGATACAAACTATTCAAAAGAAATAGATCTAACAAAAGAGGAGGTGGAGTTGCATTATAGATAAAAGTTCACTACATCTTTGCAGAAATCCACAAAACTAAGGATGAAAACCTCCTAGAATGCATATGTGTCAATATTAAAGGAAAAAAGAATGAATTGTTATAGGAGTATATTACAGACCACCCAATGAAGCAGAAGAAATAGATGAATGTTTTGCTAAACAACTAACAAATGTGTGTAGGAAACATACCACAGTAGTAATGGAGGACTTTAACTGCCTTCATAACAACTAGAAGATAAACTCGGCAGCAAGTGGGAGTTCAAACAGATTCTTAACCAATTTTTGGATGACAATTTTGTCATCCAAAAGGTAGAGAAGGGAACTAGAGGAAAAGCTATACTGAATCTAATTCTTACTAATAGAGAAGAAGTGATAGAGGGAATTGAACTTTGGGTGAGAGTGACCATGTCATATTGGAATTCACTGTAATGCAAACACAAGCAATAGAACATAATCCAGCCAGTATCTTAAATTTCAAAAGAGCTGATTTTAACAAACTCAGAGAAGAGCCTAAGAAAAATTTCATGGATGAAAATCCTAAAGGGAAAAACAACTCGAGAAGCATGGAAAACTGAAAAATATGATCATAAAAGCCCAGTCCAACACAATTCCACTGAAAAAGAAAAACAAGAAATCCAAGAAGAAACCAGCACGGTTGCACAAATATCTCGCTGATAAACTAAAAGATAAAAAAGGACAAGTACAAAATATGGAAAGGGAGACACATAACTAAGGCAGAATATTAGCAGATAACCCGGATCTGCAAAGATGAAGTTAAGAAACAAAGGCCCAGAATGAACAAAGACTTGCAACAAGAGTCAAAGATGATAAAAAAAAGTTTCTTTCAACATATAAATAACAAGGAAAAAACTCAAGGAAACAATGGGTCCACCTAAAAGAGAAGATGGTAAGGAAGTAACAGGTAGCAGAGAGAAAGCAGAACTGCTTCATTCATTCTTTGTATTAGTCTTCATGCAAAAAGAAACTGTAGCCCAACCTACCAAAAACCTAACTGTAAAAGAAAGACTAGAAATAAAAATTAAAATAAGCAACAAAATGGTTATAAAACACCTATCTGATCTTGACAAATATAAATCACGTGAAAGATTACATCCCAGAGTTCTGAAGGAATTGGCAGATGTTAGCTCAAAATCATTATACCATATCTTTCAAAAATCCTGGAACAACAGGGAATTTACCTGAGGATTAGAAAAGAGCTGATATGGTTCCTATCTTCAAAAAAGGGGGAAAAACAGATCCAGGAAATTACAGACAAATCGGCCTAACATCAATACCTGGAAAGATACTGGAAAAGATAATTTTAAAAAATAGATCCATGAACATCTGGAAACAAATAAAGTTATAACTAGTAGCCAGCATAAGTTTGTTAAAAACAGATCATGCAAAACCAATATTATTTCATTCTTTGACAAAGAGATTTAGGAGAAATGCTGTGACAAAGTAGATTAGAGAAATGCTGTGGACATAGTATATTTAGTCTTCAGCAAGGCATTCGGCAAAATAGACTACTACCTACTTCTTGGTAAGCTAGAAAAATGTGGGATAGACAGCATCAACACCGGATGGATTTGTAACTGGCTGACAAACTGTACTCAACAAGTAGTTCTTAATGGTACTACATCTACATAAAGAGAAGTAAGCAATGGGGTACCACAAGGTTCCGTCTTAGACCCTGTACTCTTCTGTATTTTCATAAATGACTTAAATGAGGAAATAGAAGGGGAACTTTTCAAATTTGCAGATGGCATTAAGCTGGCTCGAATAGCCAACACCCCAGAAGACAGGATCCAAAAAGATCTTGACAGACTTCAACACTGGACTCTATCCAACAAGTGAAATTTACTGTGGAGAAAAGTAAGGTTTCATACCTGGGCAGTAAAACCCAAAGGTACAAGTACAGATTAGATGAAACCTGGCTCAAAAACCGTAACTGTGAGAGGGACCTTGGAGTCCTAGTGATAATTACTTAAACATGAGTCAGCAGTGTGCGGCATCAGCCAAAAAACTAATACAATCCTTGGTTATTAAAAAAAACTAATACAATCCTTGGTTAAACAGAGGCATAGAATCAAAATCTCATGAAATATTAGTACTTCTTTATAAAGACTTAGGAAGTCCACACCTGGGATATTGCATCCAATTTTGGTCATCACATTACAAAAAAAAAAAAAAATTGAGACTTTGGAAAAAGTGCAAAAAAGAGCAACTAAGATGATTAAAGGCCTGTGTTGTGGCCCACCAGCTGCCAACGGAGGAGGAGGAGGAGGTTGGGGAGGAACTTGGGCCAGTTCTGGAGTCTGGGGAAAGCTCTGATGGATGCTCAGCGTCGGAGACAGAGATAGAGCCAGGGCCGTCCGACATTTCCCAGCCATCGGAGAGGTAGCTGCCTTTGGGGGCTGATCTGAGTGAGGAGGAAGATGCACGTATGTACAGAGCAGTTAGGAAAGGTTAACAACAGAGGACAAGGAGTCATTTCGGGAAGCAAACCAAACATGGACACGGATTGGCCCCTCCCTGGCTGGGGAATAAATAGAAGGAAAGGGGAGTAGTTGTTATAGAAGACAATAGTTCGTATTTATGGAGATTTTGCTCATTGGGTTTCGTGCCATAAAGACTGCTTGCCAGAACTTAAATTTGCAGCCCTTCATCTAGGAGCTCATGGCCTTGCAATTATCACATAAGGTCTGTTGCTTATGCGATAATTGCAAGGCCATGAGCTCCCCTTGCAGGATTCTTGCCTGTACTTTTCGGTGGGTGAATGCAATTAATTCACAAGAAGTAAATAAAGAGGGAGGTTTCATGACAAAGAGTCTGTTTCTTGCTTCTGCTAAAGCTGGGTCAGAACAGCCTGGAGACTAAAACATATGAATGATTGCAGGATTTGGGTTTGGCTAGTCTAGGACTAGGAGGGACATGATAACAGTATTCCAATATTTGAGAGGCTGCCGCAAAGAAGAGGGGGTCAATTTATTTTCAAAGCGCCAGAGAGCAAGACAAGAAACAATGGATGGAAACTAATCAAGGAGAGAAGCAATTTGGAATTAAGGAGAAACTTCCTAACAGTGAGGACAATTAACCAGTGGAACAGCTTCCCTCCAGAAGTTGCGGGTGCTTCATCACTGGAGGTTTTTAAGAAGAGACTGGATGGTCACTTGTCTGAAATGGTATAGGGTCTCCTTCTTGAGCAGGGGGCTGGACCGGAAGACCTCCAAGGTCCACTCCAGCTCTATTTTGATTGATTGATTGATTGAATTTAGGGAGGATCCCTTCTGAGCTTCTTTTGCTACCAATTTTGCAGCTGTGGGCTATGTCCTTTCTTATCTGACTGTTCTCTAGATCAGGGATCCCCAAACTCTGGGTCCAAGGTCTTTCTCACACATGTTGAGGAATGTTAACACTGACTTGAAGTCATAAATAATTAAAGAAATGTATGCATCATTTCAAGGAAAATTCTGCTCAAATTACTAAGTAATTTCCTCCTTATTTCTGTTACTGTTTTCTTGACATTGTAAATTCTATGGAGAAAGTAGCTTGTCATTTTTCTTAATTTTATAAAACTCACTATTCTTTCTTGGAACTGTCACATTAATAACTTTAGCCAACTTGAAGACATCAAAGGCTGTGCATTCATCGTAGATAAAGCATCACAAATTTCAGCTCAGAATTGAATAGCCGACAGAGTGACCAGGAGATATGTCAGGCATTGAAGTTCAATTTGCACTCCATTAGAAATCTTGCTTGATTGAGGCATAGATTTTACTTAGGTGCACATTTGCTGAACCTATAAAATGAAATACTGTTCTTTCATGACAGATATCAAGAAACAGCAACAGGTTTAAATATTGTTTATAAAGAAATATATTTTTATTCTTGTTTTATACTTTTTAAACATTTAAAGCAATCAGGCCATTTGCATGCTGGAAAGACGAGACAAACCGACACCTGATATGTTTGGAGAGCTGCTACAAAATGCCAGCACAATGGGAGACATGAGAAACTGTCCGGTTTGTATACATTAATTTTATTTAGTAGAAGGAATAGCCCGAATGGGGGTGGGGGAGTATGCACTGAAAGCTGCTTTTGAGTTGAAAGATTTTTCGTATGCAATTTGCCAGTACAGGTAATCCGCAAGTTACCACCACAATTGAATCCAAAATTTATGTTGTTAAGGGAGTTTGCCCCTTTTTATTACTTTTCTCGCCACGGTTGTTAAGTGAATCATTGCATTTGTTAAGTTAGTAATGTTGTTAAGTGAATCTGGCTTCTCCATTGACTTTGCTTGTCAGAAGGTCACAAAAGGGGATCACATGACCCCGGGACACTGTAACCGTCATAAATATTAGTTAGTTGCCAAGAGTCTGAATTTTGATAAGGTGACCATGGGGATGTTGCAATGGTCGTAAGTGTGAAAAGTGGTCATAAGTCACTTTTTTCATGAACTGACTGAACTAAATGAACTGTTGTAAATTGCGGACTACCTATATAGGTAATCATTGACTTAGAATCACAGTTGGAACAAGAATTTCCACTGCTAAGCAAGGCAGCTGTTAAGTGAGATACCCAACTTTACAAACATTTTTGCCACAGTTGTTAAGCAAATCATTGTAGTTGTTAAGTGAATCTCATGGTCATTAAGTGACTGACCTGTGTTGAAGTGCCTGATCATGTGATTGAGTGGGTGCTGGGATGATCGTGAGGGTTGGTTGTAAGTCAGTTTTTCAGTGACATTGTAACTTCGAACAGTCATTAAACAAATGGTTGTTAGTCAAGGACTATGTGTATACTAAATAGATTTATCATTGTATATATTACTCTGGGGATTGAATTTGCACTGAAAATCCTTAGTCCAACTAAAAAAACATTTTTTTTCTTTTTAGAAAGTGGTGCATTTTCTGACAGGGCTTTTAAATGTATTGCAATTTCTTCCAATCTCTTTGTGCTGGAACAGCAGCTACAAAAAGTTGCAGCTATTGCCAGGTTGAGAAAGCTATTCAGAGTGTGTAGGACAAAGTCCCAGTGACCTTCCCATACAGATGGATCAGTGTGCAGAAAGTACAAGGAGAGCAAGTTAGGTTTTTAGGTACATTCTTTTGGATGCAGTAATGGAATGTGGGCTCTGTTACACAATAGGAGTTCAGCAGAGCTGGAAGCTAACCAGAACCTATCCAAAATGGCTAAAACAAAGTGATATTTATAAAAGTACTACAAATATTTCACTTCTAGAGTAAATTACATAATGAAAACATACAACCCGATTACTTAAAACCTAGCTTATGCATGTGTTCTCAAAAAGTCTTTATTTCAAAATTATCCTTTTCCTTACCTTCATTCTCTTTTAATGGTCGTTCTATTAAATGGTCGTTCCATTCTCTGGAACAACCTTCCTCCAGAGTTGCGAACGATCTCTGACCTCTGACTTTTCGTCGGGCCTTAAAAACTTACTTTTTCCAGTTAGCCGGACTGGCCTGATCCCATGGTAAAATTTTTAGAGTTTTGATATTAATTATTAATTGAACTGTTTTTAACTATGGGCCAAATTTATATTAGTTGCTTTTAAAATTCTTTTAACTTTTGTAAAATCTGCTTTTTATTTCTGGCTGTTCACCGCCCTGAGTCCACAAGGAGAAGGGCAGTATATAAATCTAATAAATGATAATGATTCTCTTTTAAATATTTTAATGAGGGGTCTTTGGTGCTGTCTGAGCTTGGTTGTTTTCTTAAAAACATTTCATTGCTAGCCAATACTGATGATGTTACCTAGTTTGGGTCATGAAACATCTGCAAAAAAAATAAGCAAGCTCAGATAATCCCAAGGACCTTTCATTTCAACCCTGAGTTATAAATATTCTCTCTTGCTGTGGGGCTACTCTATGTGGGATACTCCTGTTTATACTCTAGGTGGTATACTTCTGCTTCTTTCCACTATACAAATCAGTTGCATTTTCAGAAGTTTTTGTCTGAAACCAAGGTATGTCATTGTCCTCAGGAGATGAAGGCATATAATACTAAATAAAAAAGGAATGTTTAAAACCACCAGGAATTAAATACATTGGGTTTCTTTTCAGAGCAATTGCGGAGAAAAAATTCGGATACGCCGAGTATTGATGAACTCTCCACAGATCATCACCATTGGACTGGTCTGGGACTCGGATCACTCAGATTTGGCAGAGGATGTCATTCATAGCCTGGGCACTTGCCTTAAACTGGGTGATGTGAGTCTTACATCTTATGACAATATGTACATTCTTGTTTGACTGTGCTACTGTCCTTCATCTATACGTGCATGTTCATGTTTCTGTGTTCTGGATTTATTTCAAACATTTTTTCTTCAGCTTAAATAGTTACTTTTCAAAAAGTAAATTTAAGTTTTAGAGAAATGCAAGAATTGTACTGAGATTATTCTTCCCTCCCTGAAGCTGTTCTTCAGAGTAACTGACGACAGAGCAAAACAATGTGAATTGTATTTGGTTGGAATGATCTGCTACTATGGAAAACATTACTCCACCTTTTTCTTTCAAACAAAGATTCGTATGTGGATGTATTTTGATGATGCCCATGTTAAAGAGGTAAGAAGTTTAGAGGGAAAAGAATAAAATGTTTGAATAGTCACAGTGTAAATCTATCTGGATTGTTTTTAGATGAGTTGATAAACTTCCAATTATTTGCAGGTAGTTTATGGTGAAACATTCCAGATAGGTTGCATCCACTGTTTCTAAAATATCAAAATGACACAAACACATTGTTTAAGAGAGTAGGGCAGGATATATGTTGTCTGCCATGTTTCATTATGTCATAAGTTGTTATTGAAAGATCAAACAAAAAAACATAGGATCCAGTACAATGCAACGATGGTAAAACAGAAAGTTTTCAACTCTTCTTAGGAGAAGAAGCGAATATCATAGATGAGGCGTGTCTACCCCATGAGCTGTGTGTGTTCCTGGACAGTTCCTGAAGTGGCCCCACAAGATCATAAACTTGTTAACATTATTTTGTTTATGTACATTATATATTTTATATGCGGCCCAAGACAATTCCTCTTCATTCAGTACAGCCCAGGCAAACCAAAAAGTTGGACTCTGTGTCATAAATCTTTTATTTGTTCTTCCCTTATTTTAACCTGGATGTTTTCTATAGGGTTAACTTTTAGAGAACAGGTTCTTTTATCATGACCCTGGGAGTACTGTGAGACACACACAGTATGTATATGGCTTTTTCTTTTTTAACTTTTTTACTTTTTCTCATATTTGAATGTTTACAGGTTTTTATTTTTTTTCTTCAGTATTTTCTATGGGCCTCTTTATTTTTTCTTATAAATTGCTAAACTTTTTAAATTTTCCTGATCTGGGGAAATAATAATAATAACTCAACAATATTCATTTTATACTGGCTGGGAATTAGCTAAATTTTGCAAACCTGCATCAGTTTTTTATATAATTATGTCAGTATCACAAATTAAGATCATCATTATGCAGAGAGGGGCTCCTCCGGGTGCCGTCGGCCAAGCAATGGGAGGGGGGAGAGCCTTCTCTGTGGGGCTCCTGCCCTCTGGAACAAATTTCCCCCCGAGATACCGAAGATTACCGATTTACTCACCTTCCGCCAGGCCCTCAAGATTTATTTATTTTATTTATTTATTTGTTTAGATTTGTATACCGCCCTTCTCCTTGCGGACTCAGGGCGGTGAACAGCCAAATAAAATAGTACACAAAAGTTAAACAATTTCTTTAAAAAAGCATATAACTTTGGCTAAAAATTAAAACCATTAACCATTAAATATTTAAAATACCCAACCCTATAATACAGATCTTAAAAATTCAGCGGGGTCAGGCTAGACCAGCAAGCTGAAAGAGATGAGTTTTCAGGGCCCGACGAAAAGTCCGGAGGTCAGCAATTGTTCTCAGTTTTGGAGGAAGATCGTTCCAGAGGGTAGGGGCTGCCACAGAGAAGGCCCTCCCCCTGGGGGTCGCCAGCCGGCATTGTCTGGCTGACGGCACCCTGAGGAGACCCTCTCTGTGGGAACGCACCGGCCGGTGGGAGGCTATTGGCGGCAGAAGGCGGTCCCGTAAGTACCTTGGTCCTAAGCCATGGAGCGCTTTAAAGGTGGTCACCAACACCTTGAAACGCACCCGGAAGTCCACAGGTAGCCAATGCAGCTCGCGCAGGAGAGGTGTCACATGGGAGCGTCCCGTCGCTCCCATAATCCCCCGCGCGGCCGCATTCTGCACTAGTTGGAGCCTCCGGGTGCATCCCAAGGGGAGCCCCATGTAGAGAGCATTGCAGTAGTCCAGGCGAGAGGTGACGAGTGCCTGAGTGACTGTGCGTAGGGAGTCCCGATCTAGAAAGGGCCGCAACTGGCGTATCAGGTGAACCTGATAGAAAGCTCCCCTGGCCACAGCTGTCGTGTGATCTTCCAAAGACAGCCGTGGGTCCAGGAGGACGCCCAAGTTGCGCACCCTTTCCGTGGGGGCCAATGATTCGCCCCCAATAACCAGTGATGGTGTCAGCTGGCTATATCGGGACGCCGGCAGCCACAGCCACTCGGTCTTGGAGGGGTTGAGTCGAAGCCTGTTTCTCCCCATCCAGGCCCGCACGGCTTCAAGGCACTGGGACATCACTTCCACGGCATCGTTGCTTTTATTTTAATAAATAAGATGCTTTTATTTCATCATGCCGGGCTAGCCTAATTTTTATAAAAAAGTTTTAATTTGAACTGTCATTTTGAAATTTTAAATGTTTAATGGGAATTGCATTTTAATTGACGTGGGCCAAAATTTAATTTTAGTACTAGCTTATAGCTCTTTCATTTATTTAATTCTGTATAATTTATTTATTTATTTATTTATGTATTTATTTATGTATGTATTTATTTATTTATTTATTTATTTATTTATTTATTTATGTGATTTATGTGCCGCCATTCTCCCCGAGGACTCAGGGCGGCTTACAAAAACAATTATGAATAAAAATCACAATAAATACATTAAAATACATTAAAATCCATAAAAACAATCTAAAAACTATATAACCCCACGACCGTAATATTCTTTAAACAGCCATGTCTTTAATCCCCGGCGAAAGGAGAGGAGGTCGGGGGCCGTCCTGAAGTCGGTGGGCAAACTATTCCAGAGGGTCGGGGCTCTGACAGAAAAAGCCCTCCCCCTGGGGGCCGCCAGCCGACATTGCTTGGCTGACGGCACCCAGAGGAGGCCCACTCTATGGGAGCGCACTGGACAGTGGGAGGAGGGCAGGAGGTCGCCCTGTAAGTACCCCGGGCCTAAGCCATGTAGGGCTTTATAGGTTAAAACCAGCACCATGAAACGAACCCAGAGAACAACCGGTAGCCAGTGCAGCCCGCACAGGAGAGATGTAACATGGGAGTAACGAGAGGCCCCGTAACTACCTGCGCGGCCGCATTCTGGACTAACTGAAGTCTCCGGATATGTCCCAAGAGCAGCCCTATGTAGAGGGCATTACAGTAATCCAACCGAGAAGTAACCAGGGCATGGGTGACCGTAGTAAGGGCATCTCGGTCCAAAAAAGGGCGCAACTGGCGTACAAGACGTACTTGCGTGAAGACCCCCCTGGTTACGGCCGTCAGATGGTCATTCAACGACACCCAGATTGCGAACCCTATCGGATGGGGTGATAGTCTCCCCACCGATCACTAGAGATGGTATCTCAGGATCCCGAGATGCCGGTACCCACAGCCACTCCGTCTTGGAGGGGTTCAGTCTGAGCCTGTTCTTACCCATCCAAACCCGCACCGCCTCCAAGCAGCGGGACATCACGGAAAGAGCATCCCAAGGGTGGCCTGGGGTAGAGATGTAAAGTTGGGTATCATCCGCATATTGGTGATACCTTACCCTGAAGCCACGAATGATCTCACCCAGCGGCTTCATATAGATGTTAAAGAGCAAGGGGGAGAGAACCAATCCCTGAGGCACCCCACAAGTGAGAGGCCTCTGGGAGGATCCCTGACCCCCCGCCAATACATACTGCCAGTTACGTCCCTTTCTGGATCGGGACTCCTTGCTCACGGTCACTCACGCCCTTGTCACTTCCCGTCTAGACTACTGTAATCCTCTCTACATGGGGCTCCCCTTGAGGAGCACCCGGAGGCTCCAACTGGCGCAGAGTGCGGCCGCACGGGTGGTGATGGGAGCGACATGGCGTTCCCATGTGACACCTCTCCTGCGCGAGCTGCACTGGCTCCCGGTGGTCTTCCGGGTGCGCTTCAAGGTCCTGGTTACTACCTTTAAAGCGCTCCATGGCTTAGGACCTGGGTACTTGCAGGACCGCCTACTACCACCAATAGCCTCCCACCGGCCAGTACGCTCTCATAGAGAGGGTCTCCTCCGGGTGCCGTCAGCCAAACAATGTCGGCTGGCAGCCCCCAGGGGGAGAGCTTTCTCTGTGGGGGCACCTACTATCTGGAATGAGCTCCCCCCAGAGATACGGAGGATCCCGGATCTGCCCACCTTCCGCCGCGCTCTTAAGACTTTTCTATTTCGCCAGGCGGGCCTGGCCTAACCACTCCCCGTTTTTAGTGTTAAATTTTTAAAAAAATTTAAATTATATTGGGGTGTTTTAATTCTGTCCGGGCCAAATTCATTTAATCTGTTTTTAGTTGGTTTTTAAATTTTGTACGTATGTATTTTTATTGTTGGCTGTACACCACCCTGAGTCCTTCGGGAGTAGGGCGGTATATAAATCCAATAAATCCTAATCCTAATCCTACTGCGAGCGGCCCGAGAGGTAGGAGGAGAACTACTGCAACACAGTGCCTCCTATCCCCAACCCCCTGAGTCGCTGCAGTAGGATACCATGGTCGATGGTATTTATCTTTATCTTTGCCTTCTACTTTCCATAATGTTTTCATTCATCAGAAGTTCATTGTAGATGAGTTTCTGCTTACCGAATAGCACCTCAATGGAGCAATCACTCCATTGTTACAACACAAAAATGTAATATTCCCCCCCCCCTCAAATCTACAGGACACCTAGTAATCATCTCCAGTTCCATAATTCAAAAGTGTTTCTTGTTCTTCTCTCATTTTTTCAAGAGCTAGGTTTCATAGCCATGTGTTACCACTGGAAAGAAAATTATATTAACTATTTTGATCTTTGTTATAATAGATGCATTCTTTCTTTTCATTATCTTGTCAACTTTGCATTATCTTCTTCCATAGGGGGAATCTTAACTATGTTTTGTCCATCTTTAGCTATTCAAGAGATAAGAAAACAAATCTACTACCTTCCAGTCTTTAGTGTCACGTGTATTGTTCATGAACAATGCCGGTTGAACAATGCTTTTAGCGCCATAACCTTTAACATTAACCCAGATTTTTTACTTTCATTTTTAATGTCATTATGACTACAGGTTGATGTTAATAAAGTGTCTGCAAAAACACATAAAGTGAATAAATGTGTATCTAGTATTTCAGAAGTGATATATCACTTCCACATAAATTGTCCAATACTTACCTTGTTCAAAAACAATTTGTCTGAAATATTTATATATTTCTATTTGTTGAAAATGATATAGCTCAATTCTGATCTATCCTTTCAATGTCTTATCAACTTTATGTTGGCAGCAGGTAAATCCCACCTTGAGGAAGATGGTACTCTAGAAACATGAAATGTAAATAAATAAAAAACAAACAAACAAACACATAAAATAAATTGGAAGAGGCAAGAAACTGAAAAGAACCTACAGAACTTTCAATAGATAACTAGATTAGGAAGTTATGAAAAATAAAGATGTACTCACAAACTGAGCTGTGCTAAGAGGTTGAATATACGCACACAAACATACACCTCTTTATCATGTATTTTTGCTCTACAAACTACAATAGGATCAAATTAATTGCTGCTGCTTGTTTTTAGACAGAGATCCTGGAAATTAAGTCTCTTTGTAAATGCTTGCTGTAGATGTTATGCCATGTTTTGTAATATGTTTTGTTATTTTAAGTTCTTAATGGAGTAATCTTAAAGAGCTTTTTGAAGTTCTTTATCTTAAACTGGCACTGACCTTTAATGTAATATTTCGTTTGTATGTAATTAATATGTTATTTACAGCATAACAATTGTTTCCCATTGTCAGTTGGATTCTTGATCATCTATTTGTTAAGACCAATGTCCTTTTTGTACTTAATTGTATCAAAAATGACCCCCCCAATTACTTTTTTATATATTTTCAGATAGGCCCTAAATGGAAAGATGTTGTTACTAAGTGCATTAAGGGTCATTACCAACCCTTGCTACTCCTTTATGCAGACCCAAGAGGAACTCCAGTATCAACCCAGAATCTATCAACACAGGATTTACCACAGTATAGCAGAACCTATTATGATAGTGAAGATTCAGGTAACCTTTTGAAGTTCCTTATTGTTTTTTGTAGATATATATGATATCAATATTAATGGTATTGGCAATAAGTAATAATTGTGAACTGTCAGATATCAGCAAAATGGCAAATTTAGCTCTTCTCCTATTGGCTGTCACGGCAGTCAGGCATGGGTAAGACATCGGGTGATAGCCAATAGGACCGAGTCTACTGGAAAGCTAAGCTCCGCCCCTTCCTGCTACGCTCCAGTTTTTCAACTCGGTCTGCCAAGGACAAGTCGTGTCTACAGTTGCTCTTTCAATTTCGCTAGAAATAATTGGTATTGACTCGGAACGTCTCTTTCAGACTCGCTTTTGTCATCCCCAATTGCTAATTTGTCTGTCGGTTGACAGTTAGAGATAGTGTGCACATGAGTTTGCTCAGCCATGCTGGTCCCGGTTTTCCCGCCAACGCTGTTTTATTAGCGGAGGTACGCTCAGAGCCCTAGTCCTCTCTTTTCCATCGATTCGGGCAGTTTGAAGACATTTACCGGGTGATCCGCCTTTTCTACCAGCGGAGAATTGCTGCATTTGGGCGCCATTGCCCAGCAGCTGTTCAGCGCGACGATTCTATTCCATGCTTGGAGTCGCGTTGTAACCAGGCAGTTAGCGACACGCAGTGGGGCCTACGTTGCAAGGAAGATCTTATCATCAATTGCAAGTATCTGGGGACCCCTGTAGAAGGCCTAATCGGTTAACGGGTGGTAATTTAGCTCCACGTGGTGAATTCCAAGATGGCGGATGCCTTTAAATCACGTTCTTCCCGCCAGGCCCAGAATAAGGAAAAGAGGACCAGGGAGGATGAGGCAGGAGAAGGATCCTCCAAGGAGAGATCTGCTAAGAATAGGGCTGTTGGCAAGCAGGTCTCTACTCGCTCTTCAGCCCCTAAGTCTTCTAGAGACGAAGAACGTTGTCATAAGGCTTTAGAAAAATCCTTTTCAAAAGCCCAATCCTCGTCTGCTTCTGTACCCAGCCCCAGCCGCTCAGAGACTCGCCATGCTTCCTCCGCTCCCAGGCCTTGTCCTATGCAAAGACCTGCCCCAGCTCTATCCCCAGACAGGTCTATTCATGAGGAAGCTAATCAGGATAATGAGGCTGAATCAGTATTTCCAGTGGCGCCTGAAGCGCTTAATGAGTCTGAACCTGTGCAACCTGAGTTGCAGGAGACCACACCCCAAGGGACAAGCCAGGGGTTTCAGTCATTGTCTGATATATCTCCAACCTTAGCTACTCTCATTTCAGAGGCAATTAAACAGGGTATTTCCCAAGGCCTGCAACAGAGGCCTCCATCTAATCTTTCTACACATTCTTGTGCACATCTTCATTCCTCACCTCATTCCTATCAGGAAGTCCTGGAAGAACCTAGGAAGGTTTGTGAAGCAGGGGATTCAGCAAGCCAAGATTCTCTCTCTGAAGGGGAAATTATAGTGGATGAGGATTTGTCAGATGATGAGGGTTTAGAGCCTGATCAACTGGCTTCATTGGTCTATTTCGACCTCAAATGTTTCACTCTTTGCTCTTTAAAGCTCAAAACGTGACTCGCCTTGGGGGAAATTCCTCTGCTACTGATTCTGCTTCAACGTCTGTGGATCCAACTGCCTCCTTATTCCAGGAGCCCACTGTACAAAAGGAGGTGGTTCCTGCACCTAAATTATTTTCTATGTGCTTCTTCGCCAGTGGTCATTTCCAAACTCAGGTTCCAGTGCCTAATAATTTGGACAAACAATTCTATAACATGGCTCCTGATTTTTCTCATCTTCTCCAGGTTACTTCTGTGGACTCCCCAGTCCTGGCCTTGTCTTCTTCTTCTCCCCTCACAGGTCCACCTGAGGAGTGCTTACCAGAGGAAAAGAAGGCAGAATGAACCTTAATCAAGGGCCATCAGGCCTCTGCCTGGTCTGTCCAGGCTTCATCTGCAGCTTCTTTTTTTAATAGGGCCACTATTCTCTGGTTAAGACAATTACAAGCACGTTTGCCCGCATCTGATTAGCACTCGCACCAGGACCTGAACAAGATATTAGCCGCGGTGGAATTTTCAATGGATGCTACTCTTAATGCGGCTCGTTTTTCGGCCAAGGCTATAGGAACGTCAGTCACATCCCGTAGACTTCTCTGGCTTCGTAATTGGCAAGCTGACATCAGAAGCAAATGGTGTCTTGCTTCTTCGCCCTTCTCCAGAGACAAACTCTTTGGCTCTCAGCTGGATCCTCTCCTCATCGAGACTAAAGACCACAGAAAGATTTTGCTGTCCCTTCATCGATGTGAGAACAGTCATTTTCATCCTTTCTATTGTCCTTCCTCCTTTCGAGGTTCAGACACTTCATTCCAACCGCAACGATCTCAGTGAACCTTCCCATCCAGGAGTCCTTCTTCTCAGGAAAATAAGGTTAGGCAGGGGTCTCGAATGGGGTTTAAGCGGCCCTTTTGAGGGGGCTGGGGCCGTCCCTTCTGGAGGTCCCGTTAGCCTTCTTTCAGACCAAGCAATAGGGGGTCGGTTATCCTATTTCGCTGACCAATGGGATATTACTGTTTCCGACTCCTGGGTTAAGTCCACCGTGCGTTTTGGCCTTTCGCTGGAATTTCAATCCACTCCCCCGGAGCTTTTCCTGCCATGTCCCTCATCTCGAGACAGTCTCAAACAGGCTCGAGTCAATTCGGCCATTCAACATCGTCTGCATATTAAGGCTATCCAGCCGATTCCCTCTGACCAACAGGGTCTAGGGTTCTATTCCCGTCTTTTTCTGGTGCCTAAAGCTTCGGGCGGCTGGAGGGCTATTCTTGACCTCAAATCCTTAAACCGGCATATTATTTATCGCCGGTTTAAGATGCAATCATTACAAACTATCCTTCTTTGCATTAGGCGGGGAGATTTTATGGCGTCAATTGACTTAACGCCAATATTTACACATTCCGATTCGGCCTGAGCATCATAAATTTCTTAGATTTTGCCACAGTGGATGCCATTTCCAGTACACTGCCCTTCCCTTCGGCTTATCTTCTGCCCCTAGGGTTTTCACGAAGGTGATGGTGGCTCTCATGGCACACGTTAGCTCCATTCCTATTAGGGCATTATACTATTTGGATGATATCTTCATCCTTTCCAATTCTTCAGCTCAAGGTAGTAAGGATCTCCACATGGTAATTAAGATTTTACAAGACCATGGTTTTTCCATAAATTGGGCTAAGAGTCATTTAACACTTTCCACTCGTCTCCTGCATTTGGGGGCAATGATTGATACTGTCAAGGCTGAGGTGTCCTTATCCCCTGAGCGCCAGGTGAGTCTTTCCTCACTAGCTAGTCGCTTCAGGCGGTTACGAGTAGCTTCCCTGTTAGACCTCTCCACACTATTAGGGAAGATGGTGTCATCTTACGGGATCGTTTCTTGGTCTCGCCTCCACAGCAGGGAGCTCCAGTGGCTGTTACTTCCCTTCCAAAGAAATGCCATATCTGTAACCGATCAAAGAATTCACCTACTCTCTCCTGTGGTCAGTTCCCTTCTATAGTGGACGTCTCCGGTGGTGTCAAAGGGAAGCAAGTTTCTAGAACCCCAGAGGGTGGTTATTACCACAGATGCAAGTCTCGCAAGCTGGGGGGCGCATCTGGAGGCCTTCATGGCACAGGGCCTTTGGTCTCTTCAGGAGCAGTCTCTCAGCATCAATGTGCTCGAACTGCAAGCTGTTTACCTAGCCCTTCAGAGTTTCAAGCGCCACATTCAAGGTCGAGATGTCCTGATCCTCACGGACAACGTCTCAACCAAGGCCCACATCAACAGACTTGGCAGGACCCATTCAAGGTTGCTGATGGAAGAGTCTCTTCGTCTGGGATTGTGGGCGGAGAAACATCTGATCTCAATTCGGGCAGATTACATCGCGGGGAAGGACAACATTCAGGCTGACTCCCTCAGTCGTATCATGGTGGACCACATGGAATGGGGCATTCCTCCTCATCTCTTCGATCAGGTGACGTCTCGGCTGGGGTTCCCAGAGGTGAATCTCTTCGCATCCAGCACCAATCACCTCCTTCCTCATTTCTTTACTCGCTTTCCATCGCCGGGAGCGGAAACGGTGGACGCTCTACGCAGTCCTTGCCTCAGGGCCTTCTGTACGCATTCCCTCCTCTTCCTTTGATTGCCAAGGTGGTTTGCAAGCTGTTGCAAGAGAAAGCAGAACTCATCCTCCTGGCGCCTTACTGGTCACGTTGGCCTTGGTTTGCGGATCTCGTATCCCTGTCAGTGGTCCCTCCATGGCAAATTCCGAACAATCAGATTGCACTTCATCAAGGGGACCTGGTACATCCAGATCCTCAATCATTTCATCTGACCACCTGGAGGTTGAGCGGCGCCTGCTAACCAGGTCCCTCGTCATCCTCGCAGCTCATCGGCCTTCTACTGCCCGGATTTATGACTCAACTTGGAAAGCTTTTCTGCGCTGGTGTGGTAAGCACAAGTTGGACCCTTCTGCGATCTCTGTGGTTCAACTGTTGGACTTTCTACAAGAAGGTTTCACTTTGGGCCTTTCTCCTAACACCTTAGGATGCCAGGTGGCGGCACTTTCTTCCATCCTGTCTGGTCGTTCTGGAACTCCTCTGTCAAAGGATCCTTTGATCCAGTCCTTCCTAAGAGGTGCCACCAACCTACGTCCTCCTGTAATTCACAGGTTCCCCACCTGGGATTTTTTTTTTAATTGAAAAAGTTTTACAATACAAATTTTTATCATTTCTCCCCCCCCCCACTTCCCCCCCCCAACTTCCCCCTCCACAGCCCCCAACCCCATATCCCCCCCCATCCCCCCCTTGGCTTCCCTTGCAAAATAAAAAATTTTTATTTTCACACAGTCTACATATATTAAACTAAAAAAAAATACAGTGAAATCCAAAAAAAAAATATAACAAATAAACCTATAAATAATAAAATTTTCCTAAAACTAATAATAATAATGTTTACCTCATTTATCAGCCATCAATATTCATTTATCAATCAATACAACTCTTATAATATTTAAACCCAAATAAAAAATATCAAACATTTCTCCAATCTGATATTAATAATTATTTACCTAAGTCTGCCCCCCATATTATATAATAATAGTAATAAAATATAATATATAGCATCATCTATGTCAAATAATTTTCTGTATCAATAAACCAATTTTTTGTCTTCTCTTCATCTTGATTGAAGTTAAGTATACTATAGCCTAATTAAATCAATTTCTTCTTCCAACAAAGTTTTTATAAACTTCATATTCCAGCTGCCCCCATCAGCAAAAAACATCTCTCCATATAAGATCCCCCCAAGTGACTTTATATTTGTAAAATCCAACCACAAAGGTATTTTGTAATCCTCTAGGTAGAACGTTCAACCTAGCTACTGCTGTTCTACCAAATAAGGACAGATGCAGCTTTTCACAATTTTCCAAGTCTTAATTAGAGACTACAAGCTGCATTCCCAGATGTTCCTTTAAAACTCTTTCAAATCCTGCCGACCTTTCCAATTCCTTGCTTTGGGTTTCCAACATATTTTCATCTTTATTTTCTTCATCTAGATGATTAATTCCAAAAGCTATAATAGGGTAACCACCAGATCCTCTGCAGACACTCAAAAACAGTACTGCAGCGATCTGTTTACTTTTCTCAAAATGTTAAATCCAACTCAGGATGAGTTTTGCAAAAATTTTATAATCCATATTCGTATATAAATCAAGTGTGATCAAGATCTATAACTGTCTGAAAAAACTGTCTTTTAAACTATTTCAATTAGTGAGATATTTGCCATCTTTTCTGTAGAAAATTCAATCCATTCATATTCCAAGATAAAAATTTAACATCCCAGAATAAAAATTTAAATGTCATTTAAGTTTCACAAAGCGAATCGAGCAATTGACGAAGTTTCTGTTGCAGAGCAGTGGTTTTCAGTCTAACTCCTCCCTTGACTTCTGCTTTCTGTTGCTTGCCATTATCCCCCTTTTCCTCTTGTGAAGTACTGGGCCTCTGCTGTTTCTGCTTTGATAGGATTTGCTTCTCATCTCGAGTTGTATGTTTATCTTTCGGTTCTTGCTTCAACAGTTCAAGGTCCAGTACCACCTCTCTTGTATCTCTGGGGTGCTTTATTTTCGGCTCTGGAAGATCCATAATAAGATCATCTGAAAAACCACCTACTGCTCCTTGAATTTCTTCTATTACACTTTGAGTTTCTATTTCCATCTGCCTGCATTGTTCCTCAGTCTCTCTTTCAGACTCTTTATCTTTAATGCCTTCTTCCATAGTTAACAACATGGATGAAGATGAAGATGTGGGGGCTCCCTTAAAGATATTATTATAAAAATATTCTGCTTTTTCAATAGTATTTAAATAGTATCTCACATCTTGATATCTCAGAATTACGCCAACTGGTACATCCCATCTGAATGGAATCTGACTTCTTTTCAGTTCCTTCACCAAAAATCCAAAATCCTTTCTGTCTCTTAGCATTTTAGGTGGTAACTCTTTATAAACACTAATTTGTTTACCTTCTATCTGAACAGTAGCAAGATAAGACTTCTGCAAAATATCATTTCTCAATCTTCTATCAGTAAAATAGACAACAACACCTCTAGGCAAATTCCTTTGTCTGGCCACATGTGAGTTCACCCTATAAGCTTTTTCAATACAGCTAAGAATTTGATCATCTTCCACCTTTAGTAATACAGCTAGTGCCTTGGCACAGACTGTTCTTAAATCTTCTCTATTGTTCTCTCTTATACCTCTTAATCTTATCACAGACTCCATAGCTCTAAATTGAAGCATCATCACATCATTTTCAATTTTTTGATTTCTAGCATCAGCTTTAAAAAAATTTTCTTCTGTTACTTTCAGCTGAAAATCAACTTCTGTACTGATTTCAGCCACTTTTTTTTCCATTTCCATCATCGCATTTGAAAGGCCAGAAACTACTTTAATAATAATTTGGTTCAATTTGTCATATTTTTCCTGTACCAGTTCCTTGAGTTGCTTCTGTGAACTTTCTATCTTTTCAACAACGCTTCCCAAAGCCTTGGTTATAAAGCCTTTCAAATCCTCATTTCCAGTTCCCTAAAACTGTATTTGAGGCTTTTCTAATTTTTCCTTTGTCTGATAAGTAAGGGAGCCCCCCCCCTTGATTTTTGTTTTGGAGTCATGCTTCCACAAAGTCTTAACTTCTCCCAAAAAAAGGGATTCTGTCTTCTTAGGAATTAAATCAATTTTGTTTCTTTTTAAAATCCTGTTAAAATGTTTCTTTTAAGTACTTCGAAGCAGGCTTAACTCACTTTCCACTTTGCCTTCTTCCATTTAAGCCAATCGCCATTTTCTCAAGCATTTTCTTAAATCTCTTTTTCTTTAAAAATTATTAAAAAGACAAATACTTGCTTTTTTCCTTTTAGAAAGTCCAGATTTCACCAAATTTTTGCTTGCTGTAGACTTCGAATGTTTTAGTGGCGTTACTCTCGTCGTCTGGCTCTGCTGCTGCAAACAGAGGTCCCTCACTGCACGGAGCTTCGGTGAGGTAGAAGGGGAGCCATCACCCTGAGCCCTCCCCAGGACAAAAGAAAAGTCCTGGGGGCAACTCAAGGGGCTCTACCCAACCCCACCAGCTCTACCCGCTCTTTCAGTCTAAAGAGCCGGTTTTCCGAGCCGCTTGCCAGCTGTAAGGCGGCTCCAACGCGCAATGAGGCCGGTGGTCATGAAAAGACCGTCCGGCAACGACGGAGGCGCCAACCGGAAGCCACCTGGGATCTTAATAAGGTTCTTACGGCACTCACCAAGCCTCCCTTCGAACCTCTCAGAGAAGTTAACCTGAAGTTCTTATCTTTTAAAGTCTCCTCTCTGGTGGCCATTACTTCTGCAAGGCGTATATCGGAGCTTGCCTCTCTTTCCGTTCGTTCTGATCTCTGCGTGTTCCACAAGGACAGGGTGGTTCTCCGTTTGGAACCTGCATTCATTCCAAAAGTTAATTCCACCTTTTATAGAACTCGTTCTTCCTAATTTCTGTCCGTCACCTCATCATCATTTGGAGAAGATCTGGCACACCCTTGATGTACGCAGAGCCTTAAAGATTTACTTATCACGTACTTCGGACTTTAGGAGAACAGAAGCACTCTTTGTTTCCTTTCAGCCCTCATCCATGGGAGCCCGTATCACATCCACCACTGTTGTTCGTTGGTTAAGGGCTACAATTTCCACAGCATACGAAGCTCAATCCTTACCTGTTCCCCATCGTATCATGGCATATTCCACCAGAAGCTTAGCTACTTCAGCTGCCTGGGCTACTCAGGCTCCGCTGGAGGAAGTTTGCCGGGCGGCAACTTGGACTTCTGTGACTCCGTTTATCCGGCACTACCGGCTGCATTCTTATGCCTCAGCTGACGCTGCCTTTGGCAGGAGAGTTCTATAGAGCATCTGACCTGAGCCCTCCCAATTGGACATGTAGCTTTGGTATGTCCTATGCCTGACTGCCGTGACAGCAGGATCAAGAAGGGGCGTGTCAGGAAAGTCCAACGCCCATTTGCCCACCTAAAATATAACAAATTATGCAAAATACATCATATATTGTGCAGAAATTCAATTTTTCTGAATACTATATGTATTTTTGTACATACAATGGAAAATTATTAGAGAATTAACGAAAGACCTTTATGCTTTATTTTTCATAATGTTAAATATATGGTGAAGGCTATTGAATTACCTGCTAAATAGCTGCTATCACTGGAAGATTTTAAGAAGAGACTGGACAACCATCTGTTATAAATAGTTGTGTCGCTGCGCCCCGAGACATTGACCCAACCCAGCCGTGGCCAATGCCAACCTCACTAACACAAGGGCTGGCAGGGGGGGATCGGATCCGGGAGGAGGGTATGATGGAAAAGGAAACAGGCCTGCAGCTGAGGAGTGAGCACGAACTGCGGCAGAGTCCTCCTCCTCCTTTGAGGGGAAGAATGGTGAGGCTTTGTGCCAGCCGGCAGGGAGCAGGTCAGGCGGGGCTGGCTGGTTGGAGAGGGGGTAATCATTAGATGCTGCCATCTCCAGCAGCTTGAATGCCCTGACTGAAGCTGGAATTTGCTGGGCCAGGGGAGAAATGAGAGGCCCTGCTGGGCCTGCCACTGCTTGAGTGGGGAGGAGGAGGAACAAAATGGCTACCTAGTTGGCTCTTCCCCACCCCCCACCCCCCGGCTGTTGGCAGCAGCTTGAGTACCCCAATTAAAGCAGAGATCATGCACGCTCTCTCTCTCATACACACACACACAGAGTTTGGAGAGCCCCCCTCTCTCTGTCTCGCTGCAGTGACAGTTGTGGCACTTCAGTGCCTGGCTGGCAGGGTGCTCAGGTAAGCCAGTGTGGGGCATTGGAGGGCAGTTCCGCACCCCTTCGGCTTGTTTCATACTCACACACACTCTGCCTCACTGCTCAGGTGTCACCCATGCCATTGCCAACATTTTGGGTGCCCTGGCTGAAGTACAGATCCCATACACACACACACACACACACACACACACACACACACACACGGATTGCTCTCTTGCTCTGTCTGTCTGTCTTGCCCTATTTGCATGCAAGCTTGCTCCGTGCGAGGTCTCATTAAGTAGTAAGTGGAAAGTAGTTGGTGGGGAGGGGAAGAGCAGGAGACCGGCAAACACTTTTCGCGCCAAGAATAAAAGTTTCTGGGACCCTGACTCTGCAAAAGAGGATGGGTGCTTGAATCTGTGTGATATTATAGCACCCTGGAGCATCCATTTTTGGCACGAAAAGTATTTCCCAGCCAACTCTCCTCTCCCTTCCTCAAAGGCAAAGAAACAGAAACAAGAGAGGAGACAGATGTTTGCAAGGTAAGTGATACAACAACAAAAGTCACATTAATTAAAAGCATGCCAAATGCAAATTTTTACTTTTGAATAAAAAGTTGTTTGATTCATTGAAACCTCTGTTACATAAAAGCATAATAATGCTAAACTAAAACCTCATTATTCAGGTTAAATTGCCATGATGGCACTTGGTGATAAATAAGTGGGTTTTGAGTTGCAGTTTGGGCACTCTGTTTCTAAATGTTTGATGGATGATGGAGATGGATTGCAAGATATAGACACACAAATGCAGCCTTTTAGTGCTCATTGAGCAACCTTTTTTGTTTTAGAAGTGTAATTAGAAATTAGGGTAAATGTATTTACCCTAATTATATTAACATTTTTCTCATTTTCTCAATTCTAATGTTCACTATTTTTAATAGGACGTGAACCTTCTATCTCAAGTGACACTAGAACAGATTCTTCTACAGACAGCTATCTACATAAACATTCCCACCATGAATCTATGGTCAGCCATTTTTCTTCTGATTCTCAAGGAACTATCATTTATAATGTGGAAAATGATATGGTTTCACAAAGCAGCAGGGACACAGGTAAACGTTTTCTGTTAAATTTAGGGATGAAAATCATAGAATTCATGAGTAATAAACTTACTTGGATGTTGTCAGAAAACAAGCACTCAGAATATATTCTTTAACACTCATTGACAAATATTGGATTGCCACTTCAGTGATCCTTATTGTTGTCTGCAATGACTAAAATTAATGGAAATTAAAGTTCAGAAATATCTGAAACTTCACATGTTGGTTTCAATCAATTGAAAAAAGAGAAAATATTGTTTTCATTGTTCTTTCAGTAAGAATTCCCTTCTCTTACAGTGCTCATGTACCACCCAAAAAAATGTTTTAATTTTTCTTTTCAATCATCCTACTTAATTTAGTGTGACAGAAAGAGGCAAACGAAGCACAAAAGATTAAAGGGACATAGAAACTAACTCTGGCTTTTTTCTATTTGCATTATTTATTCTTGAGGATTCCTATTCTTGCTCATTGTAGAATTCTCATAACCTCCCCCCATCCCAAACAATTATATTTATCATTCTCTTAAAACAGGTAGCCTTTTTGCTGTAGGGGGGATATATATATATATATATATATATTCATTTATCAATTTATTTTCATTTCATTTTCATTGTATTTATTAAAGTATTTGTAAGTATTGTAAACCTGTATCTAATGTTAAAAAAGCATCCCTCATCTAATAATTGTTTTTCTATTTTAATTATTGCAACTCAGTATACACAGGTATCATACTCCCTGTGAAAGTTGTAAATAGCATCCACTGACTTGCAGATATGAAAAAATAAAACAAATAATTTAGTCAAAGAAACCCAAATTTTTCAGGAACTCTGTATTTTTGTGAGAGATGCTACACATCATTGGCAAATATTTAGGCTGAAATATTAGCTGAAATTACAAACCAAAGCCTTGTTGCTAGGTAAGTTTATTTACTTCTCTTCCCCAATATGTCAATTACTAAAAAATTGAAGTACAAATAGAAAAATTGTGCTAATATGAAATGTTCCTACCT
Organism: Masticophis lateralis; assembly: GCA_030761175.1. Taxonomy (NCBI): domain Eukaryota; kingdom Metazoa; phylum Chordata; class Lepidosauria; order Squamata; family Colubridae; genus Masticophis; species Masticophis lateralis. Next base: position 98,867,573 of record JAUDYJ010000005.1, read on the forward strand.
GTATCAGGAATAGATGATGGGTCGAAGAAGAACAATAAAAATATTCTGAATATTTTTCATTCTGAAAGATCTGTTTACATTGTTTAGCACACCCTCTCCCAACTCAGGTTCTGCAAGATCCTAGGGTCACCAGGTTCTATTAGAGAGATGATGACTGGGGAAAAAAAACCATGCAGTGGCAAGAATTCTTCGCATGCTGTTTTGCTGTGGTTGTAAACGTTGTAAAACATGGATTGTGTAGTTTAGAAGTAAATTTCTCCTACAAAAAAATCTACATTATTCTTTTGTAGGAGATTATCACATTTCTGGCAAGAATCAGAATAAATACTATTGGTTACGTGCTAATTACTATGAACCTGGTACCCTATTATATTTAACATACCTGAAGGCTCACTTCATTCCTTCAACTTCTCTAGCAGGTCAAGCAAGATGTCATGTCAAATGGATCCTGCAGCTTAACCAAAAGATGAAGAGGGCATTGGCAGAAATATCAGTTGGCCTGCATGTCAGCCAACGTCAATGAAGATCCTTTGGATCTATACAAAATTCTAGTGCAAGAGCTACAGTCTTTATTGGTTTGCAATCCCAATTTCTTGGCTAAGTGGCCTTCAGTTTCATCAAAGCCATAATTTGATAATAATTGGGTTGAAGTTAAGAATGTCTATATCTCAGCTTATCATTTTTAGAAATCTGAGATAGGTGAGAATAATATCTTCTAAACCTTAAAAAAATATAAACAACCAGTGGCTTTTAAGAAGAAAAATGTAAGGGCCACCTGGGAACAACTTACTGAAGCAGTGAAGAAATAGAAGTCCGCTCTTTTCTGGCAGCTAATATCTTACCAGGTTTCCAGAGCTTCTACCCTGTTAGATTCTCATATACTTCCTAAAGCCTGGGAATTACATTTTCAGAGTATGTGTGGAAATCCTTCATTGTAAGGATGAGGATTTACCTGAATGACTCTCAGTATCAGCGTCTGAAATTAAGCCCATTATTGGCTAACTCAGGAGGGGGAAGAATCCTGCAGCTGATTTTATTCTCTCACCAATACACAACAGATATATTTGTCACTGCTGCCAGCTATGATATGCAGGTAGAAATACCTAACGATTGGAAAACTTTCTCTCTTACCTGATATCATGCTCTCCCCTCTGCATATTGGATGTTAAAGATAAAAAAGTGGCTGAAAGGTGTTACTGCTATGATCCGGAGAGGTGGAAATTACACAACTTCTTCTTCTTTGTTGCTCCTTTTACAGAGGCATCCGAACCAGATTCATCCTACCTCTGATTAGTAGATATTCTGATTGCCCAGATTCAGCCCATGCCCAGATGCTGGTCATAAATGAACTATATTTTGTTACAGCGCATATAGCTAGGTTTCATGCAACAACACTGGACCCTGATGGGCCAATTATCTGCAGTGCATTCTATGTAATTGTAATTCATTTAAATTTTAGATATTACTTTAATTTTAGAATTATCATGTTTTTAATATAATTTTAGTGTCCACATTCTAATTTAATATATGTTGCCTTCCAGATTAAAAAAGGTGAGAAAGACAGTTTTAAAGGATCAGTAGTGTATCATTCTGAACGAAGATGCAATATCCTGCTTTCAAATCTATAGAATTTATAGAAATCAATATTAGTTTGGTTAAAAATCTTTATTCTACATATAAAATAAAACTAGAATTGTTTTTTAAAAACTAATTTTCAAACATTAATGGATAGTTTTTGTATCTAAAGTCTGTGAGAATGAGCAATTAAAAAAAAACATTGAACTATAATTTGTAAGGTGTTTTACATCTTTTCTTTCAGGTCACCTGACTGATAGCGAATGCAATCAGAGACATACTTCCAAAAAGAGTTCTCTGGCAGACCGTAAGAGAAATAACAGCAGGCCTAGAAAGAAAGGGGATGAAGCACAGCCTTCTGGATATCACAGTGAAGGTAACAATGATGGGATTCTATTATTTGTGTTTGTCAGAGTTGGGACTGGATTACTTTTTGGAGTGTATCAGTTCAGAAATTTGATGAAAACAGTCTACTGAGGATATTTATATTGTTTACATAGTATTCTTCTGCTTTTAAAACAAAGGAGAGACACTGAAGGAGAAACAGGTTCCCAGAACTGCCTCTAAAATGTTGAATGGTACCAGCAAACTAAGGGAATTTAAAGAGACAGTTAGCAACATGATCCACAACAGGCCTTCACAGATATATCATGGCTCCTCTCATGGGAAGAATCAGACTGAAATCCAGTCACTACCCAGAACTTTGACCATTCAGTCTCAAGACTGGGAAATAGAGAGCAACAGTAGTGAGTCAAAGTCAAGTTCTTCTAGCAAGTACCGCCCGCCTTGGAGACCCAAACGAGAGCCGCTTAATATAGACAGCATCTTCAGTAAAGAAAAGAGAAAACAAAGTGGCTACACCCAACTTAGCCCCTTCACAGAAGATGCAGGTAAAAATGGGCAAGATGTGTAATTCAGAATGGAATGGAATGGAATATATACATTTGTTTATTGAGAGTCATTGATACTATCCAAACAAATATTTTTTTCTACTTATCATTAAGCAAAGAAAAAAAAAGAGCTGTCAAAAGATATTTAATGGTTAACATTGAATTGTGCTTTGGTGTTCTGACTTTATGAAATAAAATAAATAGTAAAATAAAATACCGTATTTTCCGGCGTATAAGACGACTTTTTAACACAGCAAAATCTTTTCAAAAGTCAGGGGTCATCTTATACGCCAGGTATAAGCCTACGATATCTACCTTGACAGACTGACGGAAGCGGTAAGAGCAGCTACTACTATTGCTAGTCATTGCTTGAGATTTCTAACCTGAATCTGAGTTGCCGGCGCTGACTGATGACGCTATGGGAGCGCCAACAACATTAAGGGGAAGCTGTGCCTATCTCGTCAAGGCTGCAAGCCACTGAATGCTGGACCCAGTTGGTTGCTGCACGGAGCTTCCCCCACCGTCCCAGGCATCCAGGTGGATATTACCGATGCTCCGACTTCCCCAGACAGCTGGGGCTCGCCAGAGCTTGGATGGCCAAGCGCCGTGTAAAAGGGAAAAACTTCCCTTTTACACAACTCTAGCAATTGCAACTGAGTTGCCTGCTAATGGCCTGCTTGGATGGCCAAGCGCCGTGTAAAACTTTCCTTTTACACAACGCTAGCGATCCCAGCTGAGTTGCCTGCTAATCAGGCAACTCAGCTGGGATCCACAGAGCTTGGATGGCCAAGCACCTTGTAAAAGGGAAAAACCAGCAAAGCAAAGCTGGCTGAGGAATTCTGGGAGTTGAAGTTTACAAGTCTTAAAGTTGCCAAGGTTGGAGACCCCTGTTCTATTGGGTAAGGTTTTTTCCCCCTTTGGGAGCTTTAAAAAAAATAGTTAATTGGGTTTTTTTTTTAGTTGTTCTTTTTTAGACCTAGCCATTTAAAGGCTAGGTCTAAGTTTTAGGCTAGGAAGTTTTAAATTTAGCTTTCATATAAAAATAAAAATAAAAATAAAATAAAATAAAATAATATTTGTGCAGCTTTCTGAGATTTAGTGTGTTTCTGTAGTGTTTCACTCTAACTATACAAACGCACAAAATCTCACAAAGCTGTATGTGGAATTTTGTGTGTGTAAAGTGTGAAAGTTGGATTTTTGGGCTTTTTTGTGGCTGTGTGAGGTTCCTGCTTGTTGCAGGGGCCATGTTGGGTCTAGCACAGCTGCTTTTACATTGTGGGTGAGCCAGTTGATGTTTTTTAATTTTTATTTGGTGTGCGTTGGAAGAGGGGTCGTCTTATATGGCGAATATAGCCCAAACCCTATATTTTTACAAGAAAAATAGGGGGTCGTCTTATACGCCCAGTCGTCTTATATGCCAGAAAATACGGTAACATGGATGAGAATGGGACTTAAAATGGTTCCAAAGGTTCTACATCTGTTTTCTTTGTGATATTTTTTGTAACTTTTTCCTTATGTATATAATCAGCAAACTGGAAGGGCCATGTAGGCCATCAAGTCCACTACTCAAAGCATATATCCATATTAAAATATCCCAAAACAGATGATAGCTAAATCTGTGTAAAAAGCCAGTGAAATAGAGTCTACCACTGCTGGGTAATTGGTTCCAACAAATCACAAAATGCTGTTTCTTCTGCAAAAACAGTGAAATTGGCTAATCTTACAAGTTTTAAAATGTATTAATTAAAAAAAACCTACCTGTGCAAAAAATGTTAAAATGTTAAAAAATGTTAAGTTTTAAGTTGACTTCTGTAAAAAGGTGTTATCTAAATTCAGTTTGGATATATGTCTGTGTAACAGTATATCAATTAGATAAAAAGATAAAGAGAAATTTGAGAATGTTTAGAAAACATTAGAAGTAAATTTGAACAGATTTTTGGAAGGAGGAGAAAAAGTGGATATACACTGTGTGCACAATTATTAGGCAAGTTGTATTTTTGAGGATTAATTTTATTGAACAATTACAGTGCGCTCGGTCAATCCAAAATGTTAATATTCAAGCCTGAATATTTAAGAAAGAAAGAAAATGAGGTTATGGCTTTCTTAGAAGAATATCTATGTGTGCATAATTATTGGGCAACTATTAGTGTGCAGAAGTATTATGCAACTAAATGAAAAATCACTCATTCACTCATAAATTGAGAATAATAAACAAACAACTCAAAATGAACCCTTCTTTTCAGTAATAGCCATAAGACTTCCATTCATGCTCAGTTTCTTGATCTGTTGACGATCAACTTTTTATGCAGCAGCAACCACAACCTCCCAGACATTGTTCAGAAAGGGGCGAACTGTTTTCCTCCACTGTAAATCTCCCATTTAACAAGGGCCCACAAGTTCTCAGTTGGATTTAGGTCAGGAAGGGGGCCATGTCATTATTCTTTCATCTTTAAGGCCTTTACTGGCTAGCCACGAAGTATTTCAATGCCTGCGATGGAGCATTGTCCTGCATAAAAATCATGGTCTTCTTGAAAGATGCAGACTTTTCCCTGAACCATTGTCTTCTAAAAACTGGCAGTAGGTTTGGGAGTTGATTTCGAGTACATCTTCAACCCAGAAAGGTCTAATAGCTCATCTTTAAATAATACCAGCCCATACCAGTATCCCACCTCCATTTTGCTGACATGTTGAGTTGAAGTGGAGCTTTGTGTCCGTTGCTGATGCAGCCACGGGCCCATCCATTTGGTCCGTCAAAAGTCACTCTCATCTCATCAGTCCATAAAACCTTTGACAAATCTGTCTTCAGGTATTTCTTCACCCAGTTTCATGTTTCATGTGTCCAACTTATGTGTACTGTTCAGTGGTGGTCAGGTTTCAGCCTTCCTTACTTTGGCCAGCACTGAACACCTTGTACTTCTGGGCACTCCAGGTAGGTTGCAGTTCTGGAATATGACAGCACTGGAGGATAATGGGTTCCTGGTAGCTTTACGTTTGATTTTTCTCAAATCTTTGGCAGTTAATGTGTATCTTTTTCTCTCATCACGTTTTTTCGACCCTGTTGATTATTTGCAACAAAATGTTTGATGGTTCTGTGATCACACCTCAATATCTTAGCAATTTCAAGAGTGCTATATCCCTCTGAAAGACTTTTTACAATTTTTGACTTTTTAGAGTCAATTAAATCTCTTTTTGGCTCATTTTGCCTGAGGAAAAGAAGCTGCCTAATAATTATGCACACCTTGGTATAGGGTGTTGATCTCCTTAGGCCACATTACACAAATACACATCACTTGTAACAGTAACAGAGTTGGAAGGGACATTGGAGGTCATCTAGTCCAACCCCCTGCTCACGTAGGAGACCTATACTAGGGATTCGAACCACTGAACTGTTGACCTTTCTGATCGACAAGCTCAGCATCTTAGCCAGTGAGCCACCTATATGCTTATATCCACTAAGCATTCAAGTTTATACAGCTTGGAGGTGAAAATATGCATAAAAATGATATGCATAGGTTGAAGTATTCACTTGCCTAATAATTGTGCACAAAGTGTATAGCATCAGAAAAGATTTAAATGTTTTTTGATTCAGCATTTTTATTATGCAAAACTAAGTAGCTATATTCACATTATCACACAAAATAAAAATTAAGTAAGCTACATTATAGCCTAACATTATTGTAAATCTAATTATGGATTTAAGATGCAATTTAAGATGGGCAGAATAGTACCAGGCTTTTTGGGCAAACATTTGTTTATTGAATTATTTTATAGCCTTCCTTTCTGTCACAAACTCAAGAAATGTATGTAGAACTCCCTCCTCCAATTTAACTCACAACATCAACCTAGTGAGGTAAATTGGTTGACTTCCAGGTTTCCCCAAAAATAAGACCTGGGGACATTGTCCAGCGGCGGCTGCAGCCCACTGACCCCTTGGCCTACTCTGGGGTTGCACAGACCCCAGGTTCTGCAGGTGAGTTGATTACCTGTTCAAACAGTGGTGGCAGAGGCATGGAGGGAGGAACAGATGCGCCACACGGGCTACGGGAAAGCCAAGCATCAGTGGGCTGGAGTGAGCAGTCAGGCACAGAAGGCACATCTTCACACGGCGGCATCAGCAGCAGATGGAGGCAGAGGTGCAGGGGGAAGGCAGGTGATCCCGGCACACCACATGAGCCAAAGGCAAGCCAAAAGACGGTGGGACAGAGTGGGCTGGCAGCCATGGGAAGCTTGTCTTTGTATCTCTTGGCTTGCCTGTGGCCCGTGCGGCACATCTGGTTTGCGCACCTCTGCCACCGTCTGCTGCTGATGCCACTGTGAAAAGACGAGCCTCCCGCGGCCACCAACTCAGTTGTTTTGCAGCTCACGCAGTGTCTCCAGATCACATGCCTCCCCCCGCTTCTGTCTGCTGCTTGGACAGATAATTAACTATCTGCACTGCGCAGCCTGCGGTTGCCATCAGCCGCTGTGCCCTCACCACCTTTGGTGCTGGCCACGCCCGCCAGGCTGATGACCTGAACTAGAGCTTATTTTTGGGGTGAGGCTTATATTAGGAGTACACTAAAAAATCAAGCGGGGGCTTATTTTCAGGGTAGGTCTTGTTTTAGGGGAACCACAGTTCCCCTAAAGTTACAGTGAGCTTCTGGGGCTGAAATTTATGCTTCCAGAAACTGAACTGTATTGGAATACTAAGTGAAAGAACTACATTTACCTTTTCTTTCATATAATATCTTTGTTTGTCAGCCAAAGAATTTATAGAAGATGAGCTGAAGGAGCCAGCATGTGAAACAAGATCAAGGTGGTCCAACAGATATAAGCACTGGACATTAGGGCGTGGTGCACATCACAGGATGGATCAGCATCCTCGTCTGATCCAAAGGATGGAATCTGGGTATGAAAGCAGTGATCGTAATAGCAACAGTCCAGTCAGTCTGGATATGCCTTTGTCAGAGAGCTCAAATACCTCTAGGTATGTTTCATTAAAATATATTTTAATTGTTCTAACATTGTTCTCAAGTATCTTAATACATTATTTTATTGTGAAATGGGAAATTATTACAAACTACCATGTTTCCCTGAAAATAGGATCTACCCCAAAAATAAGCCCCAGCCCAATTTTCATGCCTGTGCCAAGTATAAACCCTACCCCTAAAGTGAGCCCTACTTAAGAGCCTGAGCAGAGGACCTGCCACCCTTTCTGTCCGTGTTGGTTGCTGCCAACACGAGGCTGGTGGATGGGTGCCACAGCCACAAAGTGAGGCGGTGGAGGGGAAGGAAGAAATGCACTGGAGGGGAAGGATGAAATGAGGCAGTGGGGGGATGGACAAAATGAAATGGTGGAGGGGTGGAGAACAAAACGAGGTGGTGGGGTGGAGAACAATGCTTCTCCTTGCTCACCGCCAGAAGTGAGCAGGAGGCTGAGCAACGCACCGGAGAACAAAACGTGGTGAGGTGGAGAACAATGCTTCTCCTTGCTCACTGCCAGAAGACAGCAGGAGGCTGAGCAACGCACCGGTGCTGCAGCCACTAAGTGAGGCATTGGAGGGTGGAGGATGTAACGAACCCTTCCTTCACCATGCAGCCAAGCTTTGGATGGGCAGCCTTTTTTTTTGTACAAGTTTTTTATTTTATTACATACAAATCAATGTGTGAACAGTGTGGCACCTGGATGTCATACATTCTAATACAAATAAAACTAGTAGAATTAATCATAGTTATTACATTCAATCAACTTATATATTTCTAATAATGGTACACATTTACATTAAGTCGCAGTCTGTCATTATTCAAGTTATTCCATTTTTTCTCTTTATTGCTTTTATTTTATTATATAAAAGTGTATACACTAATATTCCCCCTTCTTTTATTTCTATCTCTTATTCTAACTTTTAATCATGTCACTCTTTATTAAAAGACGCTTTCTATCTATCCTCCCTAACTTCTAGTCATGTGACCTACCTAAAAAAAGAAATGAAAAGAGAAAAGGAAAGGCAAATCAGAACAACACAAAAGAGAAATAATCTATCCATCGTCTCTTGCCCACTTCAATAATTTAATTGCTATGCTTTTTTTGGCTTGCCTCCCATATTCCTCTCTTGGATCTTTATCTCTGTCTGCATCTACTTCTTGGCTGTTCCATCTAGGTATTTTTCCCACCTCTACTTTCTTCCACTGCCTAGTTTCAAAAATTTCTGCCCAGGCCCCTATCTCCCTTTCAAAAGCATGTTCCAACTTTCTTAATATATTTTCCCCCTGATTTAATTCATCAGTCACCACCTCTTCCCAGTTTAAGAGTTAAATTTTCTGTATATATTTCAAAGTTTATTATTTTTCTATCTGGCGCCTTTCCCTTCTGGTCTGGTATTTCCTCAGAATGCTTAGACACCGCTTTAACAAATAATTCTGAGCAAATAGTTCTAATTATTCCTTGGAGTTAAATTTAAGGCAAAAAGGAATCCTCTCCTCCAGTTCCAGCACTGTTCACCTACTTCACTCCAGCACCAGTCTTAGTTGTTCTTTGGTGGTCCCAGCTTTGTGGCAGCCATCTTTAGGCTGCCTCTTCTTCTTGCCGTGGCTGAGAGGGGAGAAAAAAAACCCTGGGTCAGATAGGAGAACTGCAACTCTCCACGACCTCACAGGACACCCCTCTTTGCTTCATCACACCTACAGGATGTCTTTGGCTCTTCTCAGAGCCCACAAACAGGGAGAAGTCAGCATAGGGAATGCAGAGACCTGTCCCCTGTGTCTGATATTGCCATGGTCTTGGATGGGCAGCCTTTATAGTGGATATAAAAAGCCTAAAATACCTAGCAAAATGCCAGTGTTTTGATATGTAAAAAAAATCAGACCAAGATAAATTACTTCAGAATTTTTCCCATCTTTAACATAACATTTAAGTTGTACAATTCAATAGACCAGGACAACTCGCTGCAGTACAAGAATTACACTAATATCAAAGAAATGGTGAAATAGAATCATTTAAAGAAAGGATGCAAAAGGAAGGAAAAAATGAAATGTAAATGACAAAAATTAATATATTATTTTCATTATTTTAAATACTTGAATTGTTGTCTTGTCCTACAGCAAGTTGGCCGTGGGGCGTTGGTTGCACCAAGTTATCCCATTCCTGGTCATCCCACAGGTTTTCAATTGGATTTAGGTCTGGGCTTTGGCTGGGTCATTCTAAAACTTTGATCTTTTTCTATTGAAACCATTCTTTTGTTGATGTGGAGGTTTGCTTTGGGTTGTTGTCATGTTGAAAGATGAAATTCATCTTCAGCATTTTAGCAGAGGCCTGAAGGTTTTGTGCCAAAATTGATTGATATTTGGAACTGTTCAAAATTCCCTCCATCTTGACTAAAGCCCCAGTTCCAGCTGAAGAAAAACCTCCCCAAATCATAATATTGCCATGCTTTACAGTGGGCGTGGTGTACCTATGGTGATGCGCAGTGTTGCTATTGTGCCAAACATACTTTTTCGAATTATGGACAAAAAGTTCAACCTTGGTCTCATCAATCCATAATACATTTTCCCACATGCTTTTGTCAGACTCAGTGTACATTTTTGCAAAATGTAGTTAGAGCTCCCAAGAACTCTTCTTTTTTTTTTTATTATAACACAGTATGACAAACACAAAACACAAAACGTGTATATATATATATACACTCTTTTTATAGCTATTTCATGGTGGTCATCTTCTAATATTTACATTCTCCCCCGATTCCCCCCCCTTTTTTTTGTAATTTTATAAAAATTTTAAACAAACATACATAAAAACATAAAACCATCTTCAATTACAAACAAACAGTGTGTTAGTTGGTTACAAGTCTTTTGTGCATCTTCACCATATTCATAGCTTACAGTTTATCTAAATTCTCATATTTATCGATCTAATATAACAAAATATTCTAAAATTTGAGTTAATTTATATGATAACATTCATTTCATCATCCTAAATTGATTCAAAATAATACATCTTTATGTTATATTTTATATAATTCTACAATTCTTGTATTATAAAGATCTCTACCATATTTCATTTCCATATTTTTTATTTAGCCATTGATAAAATAGATCCCATATCTTATAATATTGTTTATCTTCTTGTTCTCTAATTTCAAATGTCAATTTGCTCATTTCAGCACATTCCATTATTTTCTTAATAACTTCATCTTGCATTGGTATTTTCTCATTTTTCCAATTTTTAGCAAACACAATTCTAGCCACTGTTAAAACATTCACAATCAAATATCTCAATTTTCCATTGTGATGCTTAGGCAAATCAAGCGTGGGTTTTCTCTCATCTGTTTGCTAGGGACTGAGTGTAGTATTTCTTTAAATCTGCTGTGACGACACCTTCTTTGCCCTGCTGAGCTTCAGTTGTTTCACTCAGTCTAGCAATAGGGACGTGTATTAAACATCTCTTGCAGTTAGTGCTAATTGGAATTTTTTTGTGTTTTAAAAATTTAACTTGAGAGTTTGTTTTTGTTAGGAGGGAGAGGATTTATTTCAGGAACCAGTTGCACCTGCAGCTAGGTTTCCTTGTGCTGTGGAGTGGGCAGATCGGCTCTGGGGCTCCAGGTCAACTGCCCATGAAGTGGATATTCTTGCAGCGTGCGGGTTATTGCCCTTTGGGAGGGCAAGCCCATCGGGCTGTTTTTGTTATGGCCTGCCAGCGGTCTGCATGGATTGTGGCTGATCCCGACAACGAGGAGGCTGGTGTGGGGTCATGCCAGCAACCTGTGCAGCCGGCGCTCGAGTCGGACAGCGAGGAGACTGAAGAGGATGTGGTGCCAGAGGCAGAGACTCAGCCAGGGCCTTCAGAACCTCCAGAGGCTCCTTCAAGTGAAGAGAGTGAAGTGGAGGAGCCTGTTCTCAGTGCTTGAGCTCGCAAGGCTGCCAAAAGACAGGAGGGCTACTCAGGAGGAGGAGGTCTTCTTGAGAGTAAGGCTTGGGGCTAATTGCCCACTCCCTTAGCCTATTTAAGTTCGCTCACAGATAGCACATGCTGCTGGAAACAACACTTAATTACTACACAGAGCATTTTGAGAATGAGTTAAGGTTAAATTCCATAGAGCCTGCCTTGGTGCCGCCGAACGGCTTCAGATTTACCGTTTGGTGGCGCCAAGGCAGTGAAGCTTGTTTTTCCCAGTGTGATTCATAATACTCTAATGTATTTATTATTATTCTCATGTTATTCTTAATTTGTCAGCCCAGCAGAAATCTATTTTGGTCCGAGTGTATATGATTATTTAATACTTTTTTAATTCTTTCCAAAATAATTACTGCAAATATTTTATAATCTGTGTTTAGCAGGGAGATTGGTCTGTAATTTTGTATTAACTGATGGTCCATATCTTCTTTGGGTATGATATTAATTATTACCTCTGTCCAGGTTGTTGGAATTTTTGCCTTTTCCATAGCCTCATTATATAATTCTAACATGGTTTCTCCCAATATTTCCTGTAGGTTTTCATATAATTCCACAAGTAGCCCATCTGGCCCTGGTGTTTTGTTGTTTTGTTGTTTTGTTGTTTTTTCAGTGCCAATTCAAATTCAAGTTTAGTTATGGGTCTGTTTAATATTTCTCTTTGTTCTTTTTGAATTTTTTCTTCATTTTCTATTATAGATTGTTGGATCTCCCCAAATTTATCATTTATATTTTTAATATCCTCTTTTACTTCTCCTATTTCATTTTTGATTTCTGCATGAAACATTTTCATTTCTTCATGATTATCAGCTATTTTTTCTTATATTTTTAATAATGTTTCTTGAATCATCTAAAACATGTTTTTCATAGCATTTAATGTCAATTCTGGCTTTTCTTTTTCTTTTCCTATCATGTTGTCTATTGTTCTTTGCTGTAGTAGTGATGCCACTGTTATTGTAGGATTAGTAGTTGGTTTTTTTCCTGTTTTCACTATGGTGAAAACCATACATTTTTAAAGCTCGTGAAGTTTTCCCACACTAACATATAAATATTAATCTTTGATTTTTTTTCTCTTTTTTTTCTTTTCTTTTCTTTCTTTTTCTTTCTTTTTTTTGGATATACATATACTCTTTTTTCTCTACCTTTTACTTATGCAAAAACAATCTTAGATACACCTATATCTTTATCTTATAAAGATATAGGTGTATATATCTTTATAACGTATATATACGTTTCAACTTATTCTGAATTTATCTATTTTACTAACATACACTATAATAATATCACAATATCTTGCAACTTATCAATTATCAATTATTACTTTGCAATATTTTCAATCAGTGTAATTGTAATTAAATTAGATTTCTTTTATTTTTGTATTCTATAATTATAAAATTAATAAATATAAATTCACAATGCAGTAATTAATTATAGCTGTAATACAATCTTTTTTCCTTCCCCCTTACTTTAGTGTTTATATATATATTTTTGTGTATAAAAATATATGTTTTATTCTTCTTTTTGTTGTTCTTTGACTTCTCCCTTCTCCAATCTTGCTTCTGATTGTTATGGTATTTTTAGTTATTTTCTATGTGCCCTCCTCACCTCGCGCTCCTCCGTATTTTCCAATTTCCTTCTTTTGGGTTTGTTTCGGTCTGCCACTCGAAACTGCTTACAACAACACTCTTTGCTTCCCTCTCTATGGCCGCCATCACTCCTATCCGCCTTAAAGGCCAGTATCTTTTAGCTTCTGCACAGGTCTACCACATATGGTAATATGAACCTGGTATCTGATGACATTTCCATCATTTTTCAGATTTATTCTTGAACATTCTGGCTATTCTCGTCAAGGGTAGATGCCACCTGTAAAACATGTTATACAAATTTTCTTTATATGGAGTTGACGTTATCTTTTTATAATTTTGCGACCACAATTTTTGCCATTTCTCAATTCCATGTCCAAAATTTTTCCCCCAAGCAATCATTGTTTCTTTAACTTGTTATTCTTCCAATTTAACCTCTAATAAATATCCATATAGTTTTTTAATTATGTTTTCGTCAGTACTTGTTAAATTTTTATCTAAATTAGTCAAATTATTATAAAAACCTTCTGTCTTAAAATCTCTATCGTATCTAGAATGTATTTGCAAATAGGAAAACCAGTTTATCTTTATTCATTGTTTTTCTGATTCTTGCATAGATTTAAGTTCACCCTTTTCATTCAATAATTCACTATATCTAACAATTTGTTCCTTTCTAAATGTTATTGAATATGAGAATGCTTCAATAGTTGACAACCAGACTAGAATTTTTAAATAATGTTGTCTTTTAATCTTCTCCCAGTTTAATAGCAAGGCCTCTCGTATAAAATATCTTCTAAAATACCCCTGTGTTTTTGTTCCCTTGTACCATAAAAAAGCGTGCCATCCCAACAACAAATCATGTCCTTCTAAAGTCAGTAATCTAGTATTTCTTAGCATTATTCATTCCTTGATCCACAATTTGTCACTTGATAGTATAATTCCCAATTAGGCAAGCCAAATACTCCTCGTATTCTAGCATCTTGCAATACTTTTAGTTTTACCCTCGCTTTTTTGCCCTGCCAAATGTATTTCAACACTATTTTATTTAAATCTTCGAAATAATCTTTCCCCAAGCTAATTGGAATTGTCTGGAACAAATATAAAATTCTAGGTAATATATTCATCTTAATCATTGATATTCTCAATGATAGTTGTGGGACTGGAAGGCCCATTTTTTGTGATCCCCAGCTTCCAGGGCCTCTCTAGGAGTCTGGGAAGGGTGAAAATGGCCTTCCCCACTCTCCCAGAGGTCCTCCAGAGGCTGAAAACACCCTGTTTGACAACTTTTGGTGGGAACGGAACTTGTCAAACCAGTCATTTTTGGTCTCCGGAGGACCTCCAGGGCATGGGGAGGGCCATTTTCGCCCTTCCTAGACTCCTAGAGAGACCTTGGAGCCAGATGAGAAAGAAAAACAGGCCTTCCCCACCCTCACCCCTGGCCCTCCGGAGGCAGGAAACAGCCTGTTTCCCTACTTCTGGTAGGCCCAGAAGAGCTGAAAATCAGCTGGCCAGTGCGCACATGGGTCCTGGAGCTGAACTCACGTGCCCACTAAATGGCTACATGTGCCACATGTGCCATAGGTTGGCCATCATGGTTCTAGGATGTCTGGCTCGAGGTCAGTGACCATCCCATCATGGATCTTAAACTCGTTCTTGTATAGTTCATCTGTATAATTTTGCCACCTCTTCTTAATTCCTCCTGCCTCCTGACCTCTGGTAGGTCCCTGCCATTTTGATCCTTTATCATGCCCATCTTTGCATGAAACTTTCCCTTCATATCTCCAAGTTTCTTGAAGATATCTCTGGTCCTCCCTATTCTATTGTTTTCTTCTATTTCTTTGCACTGTTCATTTAAGAAGGCATTTTTATCTCTTCTATCTATTATCTGGAATTCTGCATTCAATTGGGTGTATCTTTCTCTTTCTCTCTTGCCTTTTGCTTACCTTCTTTCCTCAGCTATTTGCAAAGCTTCCTCAGACAGCCATTTTGCTTTCTTGCATTTCTTTTTCCTTGAGATGGTTTTAGGTACTACCTCTTGTACAATGTTGCGAACCTCCATCCATAGTTCTTCAGGCATTATCAGATCTAATTCCTTAAATCTATTTGTCACCTCTACTGTATATTCATCAGGGATATGATTTAGTTCATACCTGAGTGACCTAGTGCTTTTCCCTACTTTTTCAATTTAAGCCTAAATTTTGCAATGAGAAGCTCATGATCTGAGCCACAGTCAGCTCCTGTTCTTGTTTTTACTGACTGTATAGAGCTTCTCCATCTTTGGCTTCAGAGCACATAGTCAATCTGATTTCTGTGTTGACCATCTGGTGATGTTCATGTATAGTCTCGTATTTTGGGTTGTTGGAAAAGAGTGTTTGCTATGACCATCGTATTCTCTTAACAAAATTCTATCAGCCTGTGCCTGTTGTGGCCCGCCAGCGGCCTATGCGGATCGTGTCTGATCCCAGTGAGGAGGCTAGTGTTTCGCGCCAGCAGCCTGCACAGCTGGCGCTCACATCGGACAGTGAGGAGGCCGAAGAGGCTGTGATGCCAGAGGCAGAGACTCAGCCAGGGCCTTCAAAACCTCCAAAGGCTCCTTCCAGTGGAGAGAGCGAAGTGGAGGAGCCTCTCCTCAATGCTCAGGCATACAGGGCTGCCAAAAGGCAGGAATGGCTACTCAGGAGGAGGAGGTCTACTCGAGAGTAGGCCTTGAGGATAATTGGCCACTCCCTTAGCCTGTTTTAAGTTGCACACAGCTAGTGCTTTCTTGCTAGAAACAACTTCTCATTACTACAGAGCATCTTGGAGAGTGAGTGACTTCTCATATCTGGTTGTCTGGGCTGGTTGCCAACCTTTGTCGGACTTTGTTCTTAATAACTTTGATAAGGACCCTTTGCACAGGAAGCCTGCATTCTTGAAAGGGGTTTGTTTGGAATTAAACAGTGTTTGCGAAGCTTGGTGTGTGTCACATTCTCTGGGAATCCGAAGCTGGGGCAGAACAATGCCCTGCTTCATTTTGTACTCCAAGGCCAAACTTGCCTGTTATTCTGATTCTTTTTGCTTCCTACTTTGGCATTTCAATTCTCCATGATGATAAGGACATCATTTTTTTGGTGTTAATTCTATAAGGTGCTGTAGGGCTTCATAGAACCAGTCAATTTCATCCTCTTCAGTACCAGTGGTTGGGGCATAAATTTGGACTATTGTGATATTGAATGGTTTGCCTTGGATTCTAACTGAGATCATTTTGTCATTTTGGGGATTGTATCCCAGTATTGCTTTTCCTACTCTTTTATTGACTATGAAGGCTACTCCATTTCTTCTGAGGGATTCTTGCCCACAGTAGTATAACCAATGGTCATCTGAATTAAATTCACCCATTCCTGTCCATTTTAGTTTACTGATTCCTAAGATGTTGATGTTCAGTCTTGTCATCTCTTGTTTGACCACGTCCAGCTTGCCTTGATTCATGGATCTTACATTCCAGGTTCCTATGGAGAATAGACCTTTACAGCATCAGACTTTCCTTTCATCACCAGCTGCGTGTCCTTTCGGCTTTGCCCAGTCGCTTCACTCTTTCTGGCATTACTAGTACTAGCCCTCTGCTCTTTACCAATAGCATATTGAACACCTTCCAACCTGAGGGGCTCATCTTCCAGCGTCATATCTTTTTGCCTTTTGGTACTGTCCATGGGGTTTTCATGGCAAAGATACTGGAGTGCCATTTCCTTCTCTAGTGAATCACGTTTTGTCAGAGTTCTCTGCTATGACCTGTCTGTCTTGGGTGGCCCTGCACGGGATAGTTCATAGCTTCATTGAGCTACGCAAGTCCCTTCACCACGACAAGGCAGTAATTCATGAAGGGGAGAAACTCTGCACAAACTGACTAAACAAAGTATTAACATTTTATTTTCTGAAAGCATTTTTGTAGTTCCAGTATAAACATCTTAACTTTTATAACATCTTAAAAAACTATAAAAGAAACACAACAAAAAACCATATGTTTTTCATATTTTCTTTAAAAAGTATTATCATGAAAATAGATTGGTGACAACCATTTGCAAAATCTGAGAATCCAATTTCTACCTTATGTAATTATTTTCAAAAACATTCAAATTTTATGATACACTTTTAATTTCTGTAATCAAGAAAAGGTGTTCTCAAATGTATACCTATATAGTTTTTAACTACTTAGGTAGCTTTTTACTACCTAAGCTTTTTAGGTAACTATTATACTGCCACATTTTACCTCTACAAGAAATTATTTTTCCATTTCATTTTTCTCTGAGAAATATTGGTGATTTAATGTAAATTGACACTTTTATATAAATAGACAATCCAAAAACTTATTGATGCACTTAAAATATATAGAAATATCTCTCAGTTGCCATCTCTATGCCAAATTAATTTCAACACCATAGTTGACAGGAGTTCCAGTTGGCATTCATTGTGGATAAGAATAGTATTTCTGTAAGCTTCTAACAAAGTTCAGGCCACTGAAAGGTAGGGATCATTAATTCTTTAATCATGTATCTATTATACATCCAAAAGTCCTATGGAACTTGCTTTTGAAAAAATACATTACTGCTCCTTTACAAAGAAAAGTGAAAGTGTTTCATGAAGAAATAAAAGGTTTTTTTCCCCTTTTTAAAGGGATTGTCTTATCAAACGAACTGGAGATGTTATTCCCGCCTGGCATCATATTCCAAAATCACATAGCAGTAGCATCTTGGAAGTAGAGTCTGCCTCATCTATAAGCTGCAGGACAAAAAATAAATACTCCTTTGGTAATGGTAAGGTGTCATTCTCCAAATACTTGCAATCCTGGATCATATTATGATTTCCTCTTTTTTTTCTAGGTCATTGTCCTGTGTTCACAAAAGGAAGGAGATAGCATCTGATCAGGAAAGGGACCCTGAATGTATTGTGGATAGCCCAATATAAACTCAGGGTGTGCCAGTAAAAAAAAAAGTTAAAGCCTATGTTAGTAATCAGTAGGAAACTACCATTATCATTAGTAAAACTACGCGTAAGACCATACTTTATGAAAATCCATGTAGTGCACTTTAAACCCTGTATAGTTCAGATAATTGCAAACCAACAAAATTTAATAATACAGGTAATCCGTACCATTTATTTACAACCACTATTGGGACCATAACTTCCACTGCTAACTGATGCAATTGCTAAGTGACTTACACCTGATTTTATGTAATTTTTGCCATAGTTGTTAAACGAATCACCATGTTCATTAAGTATATGGACATTCAGTGAATCCAGCTTCCCCAACTGACTTTGTCAGAAACCCCTGGGAAGATTGCAAATGGTTTCCCCAAGATGCTGCAAACATAGTAAATCTATGCAAGTGCCCAAATTTTGATCACATGCCCATAGGGATGCTGTGACAATTTTATGTGTGAGGATTGGTCTTTGTCACTTTTTTCAGTGCTGTTGTAAAGGTGGTTAAATTAATAGTCATAAAACAACTATCTGTAGTTGGGAAAGGCAAAGAAAACTGAGGCAAAATGAGTAGGGAACTAGATCAGTTCCCTTGTGAGAAATGCCAATAGCATTTGGAGCTTTTTAGAAGAGAAAGAAGCAACATAAACAACAGCAGATGATATGAAGTACTGCACACACACAAAAAATACTGTATGGCTGAATCTTACAGAACCATGGTTCTGAATGGTTCTAGAACCATTGCAAGCCCAGCCCAGTAGACATTATATAGACTATTTTTACTTCCTCAATAAATCTTTCCTTGGAAGCTATTGTTTGACTCAACATTTCTATTATTTCTATTATTATTTCGTTCATTTAACAAAACTAGCCTTATAAGCAGCACAGAAAACTATAAAAGTAAATAATGTAGTAATTAAATATAAGATTGAACATTTTGGGCTTTTCCACCCTCTAAAGGTGGGGAGATACTTGTTTCTTCCAAGAGTGAACTAGATGAATTACAAGAAGAAGTAGCAAGAAGGGTCCAGGAGCAAGACTTCCAGAGAAAGCAGGAAAAGGAACTAGAGGCAGCCTTGGGCTTTAATCCCCACCCAAGTAGATTCATGGATCTGGATGAACTGCAAAATCAAGGTAACGTGTTCATCTGATAATATGTGCTTGGAAAAATGATAATAGATAGTGATGAACTGTAAAAAAGATTTCGTAAAGAATAGTTTTTTGCCATTATTTAATAAAGTGAATCAAAAAAAGCGCTAGTAGAAGAAAAAAGAAAAAAAAGCAATTCAAAATAAAAGAATAGCAAATATGTATAAGGGCTTCTCCTATATGTAGATATGCGTATAAAATTTATTCAACAGTTACAGAATTTCATTGGAATTATCCATAAGTGATCATACTAATACATATGAAGAATGCCTACAGGATTTGGGTTTGGTTAGTCTAAAGAAAAGAAGAATTAGGGGCGACATGATAGCAGTATTCAAGTATTTGAGGGGCTGCCACAAAGAAGAGTGGGTCAAATTATTCTACAAAGTGCCAGAGGGCAGGACAAGAAAAAATGGTTGGAAACTAACCAAAGAGAGAAGCAACCTGGAATTAAAGAGAAACTTCCTAACGGTGAGGACAATTAACCAGTGGAACAGCTTGCCTTCAGAAATTGTGGAAGCTCCATCACTAGAGGTTTTTAAGAAGAGACTAGACAGTCACTTATCTGAAAGAGTATAGCTCCTTCTGCTTGAGCAGGGGGCTGGACTAGAAGATCTCCAAAGTCCCTTCCAGTTCTATTCTATTCTATATTTAATGTACATCTATAAGAATCATGTTCATTTCTTACAGGTTTTCAATCTACTGATTAATTCGTGCCATACATTTATCTTTTCAATATTGAAGAAAACATTGGAGAAACTTACTTAACAATAAGAATGCAAGGATAATCCTTTGCTTAATCTTCAATTTCAATGGCTTTCAAAAGAATAGGACAAAGAAGTTAAGATTTTTTTTTAAAAAAATCATTCATTCATTAAATTGCCTAATAATTTACTCACACTTTCTCAGTACAAATGTATTGGGAAATGTTGAACTTTCAGAAGAATAAATAATATCATTAACATAACTCCATAATGAGTTATTCAGGAACAAAGATTGTGGTCCTATGGCCTCTTAAATTGTTCCCAGAAGGATCAGAGATATTAAACAAAACTATGACATTTTTCGTTAAGGATTTAAAAAATCTGAATGACCACTGGAAAGTCTGGTGAGGAAAAGTTTACACTTTTTTAAAAAAATGTATAAATCAGAATATTGTCAGAATATCAGTTCAGGGTACAATGAAACTTCCTACTAGAGGTGGAAATGTTTTACAGTGGATTAATTCTCTACCCAGCTTGGAGTAAAAGATCTTATTCTCCAATTTCCTCATCCTGCCACAAAGAAAGTTGTGTTCCTATAACTTAAAGCTCTCTTAAACCTCATGCATAGCCAGTGTGAAGAAAATTTTTAGAATAACCTAAAACTGATCTAGCTCTGGCTCAATGTGTGTAAAGTTATTCCTTTCAGACAAAAATAAAAAAGGCAGGACACAACTCCTTCTTCTCTTCTTCACTAGAATGAATATCAACGCATCCAAATTATATTAGCTGTTACCAGTTCTTGATTATGGAAAATCACCCTAATCATATGCCCAATTAATCATTACGAAAAATGTGTTGGAATAAAATGTATGAGATATCACTTTTTAATTTGTTGATACTATATTATTTTTTTGTCAAATAGTGATTTCAGATGAGGTTTTCATTAAGGTGGATGGACATTTTATCTGCACAGTGCCTTTTGTTTGATGGTGCCTTTTGATCATGATGGACAGTTTATCAAAACAGCTGGTGAAACAGCTATTAAAAGAGTAATATATCATGATCAAAACTCAGTATAATTTAAAACAAGAGCATACCACCAAGAAAAAAATACATTTCTAATTTAGATTTAAATTTAAACATTTTAAAAAGTCTTAACATATTCAAAACTTATCTAATAAAATCTAATCTAATAAAATCTGACTTTGCATAATTGAAAAAGGAATGCCAAAGAATATCCAGATGTATAAATAGTTTCATAAGGAAGACAAACTCAAGCCACATATAAATTAGAACACTGAAATCAATATTTCAAATGTTTAGACAGAGTATTAATGATAGTGTTTTGAATATAGTAATGCATTTCCAGTGCCTTTGCATTTTACAGCACCTACAGAGCTCGAGCCTGCATCACGTATATTTTATAACTTTATTCATGTTAAATTATAGACATATAATGATCAATGCTGAGCAAATAAAATAAGTATAAAATAGGTCATAGAAATATAACACGTGTAAAAAGTAAGTAAAAGAAATAGGATTAAAACTGAATGACATTTTATTAACTTAGTTTGGATATTATCAAGGTAGGGAAGACCACAGCTAAGCGCTAAGAAAAAATCCCTGCTTGTTCATGAGCCTTAGTCATTAAACAGTTCTATATGCTATAGATGCACTTAGAAATCTAAAGTGAATGGAATCATAGGATTGAAAGAAACCTTAGAAGTCTTACAGTTCAACCCCTTGTGAAAGACAAGAATAATTTGACCATTACAGCAAAGACTTATCCAATCTTTATTTGAAGCCTTCAGTGATGAGCAACCACAACTTCAGGAAGCAGGCTGTTCCACTATTTAATACGTAGCTGTAACAGTCAGGAAATTCCTTCTTAATTTCAAGTTTCAATTTCTCTCTACAAAGTTTCCATTCATTGATTCTTGTTCTAGTCTCCATACCAATGAAGAATAAATCCATAGCGATGGTGGGATTGAAATAATTTAACAACCAGCTCTCTGCCCTAATGACCAGTTGGGTAGATGTGGATGGGTGGTCATGTGACTGGGTGAGCATGGCCAACTCGATGTCACTCACGTCAAGGGGTGCTTCGCCTCACCTGGCCTCTCATTACCATGGGAATGCTGCAACAGTTGTAAGTATGAAAAATGGTCATGTCACTTTTTTCAGTACTATTGTAACTTTGAATAGTCACTAAATGAACTGTTGTAAAGCGAGGATTACCTGTACAAAAATACAAAAAGCTTCTTTGCTTGCAAAAAGCTGCCCTAAATACCAATCATCAGATTAGAAATGGGGGAATACACACTGAAGATCAATGATAGTCATAGCTATCATGCAAACCTAAACCATTCTGTCTGAATAGCTTCCTTTTCATCAGCAATACCTGCAACCTGGAGTTATTAATCAGACAGGGTGCCAGAGCACCTTGAAGAATTAAAACAGTTAAAATGCAACAATAACTATCAGCAGCCAACCCTTGCTTATAAACCCTTCAGCAGAGAGCTCATTTAAGCTCTCCAGAAAGTGGGTGGGCATATTTGGGCTACAAAATGCTGAGCTAAAGAGACAAATTAACAAGGTATATAGGGGACCCAGGTTCAAGTCTCCCAAGCTTGTCAGGATCATAATAAAATTAGTACATGCCACAGATATCTATATAAACTTCAAGCCTGGTGCCATGTTACTAAGCCTTATTATCATGAGAGAAAACTAAAACAAATTGAAAGATCCACACCCCTTACCTCCTTTTTTTTAAAATCTTACTATCAGTGAGCAATCATGTGTCTTGGCCACTCCAAAGCAGTGAAAGAGACTCCTGTCCCAAAGGTGCTTTTTTTTGGAAACCAAGAAAGTCCAGTTCTCTTGTAGAAAGTTAGCACCCCTCCCCAGAAGAATGAAGTATTTTGAGAAATATTAAAAAGGCAGAAAATTATATTTCCTTAAATGAGAAATAGGGAAACATGCTCTTAAAAGGCAGGAAACGGACTCAGTCTTTCTTAATAGCCCCAAAGAAACTGAGGAAGTCACCTTTTAAAAAAGCAGATTTGATAATCCATTCAAGACAGAATTAAAACCCCAAGGAAGGCAGCATCTAGGATTAATTACATTTGTTAAAAAAGATTAAAAACCCCAAGCCATTGCTGGCCTTCGCTAGACAAACTAATTAAAATCAAATAACATACACAAAACAAGCCTCTAAATTACAAAATGCTATAGAACAAACTATAAAAATCCATGTATTCATCAAACCAATTGGTCAGCTACCCAGGACCTTAAGCCCATATGGTCCTGTTCACCAATAAACTATCTTCCCAATCAGCCTCTATGCTTCCAGTGTCTTTCTTCTCGCTTGGAACTGAACCAGATATTTCTTCCGACACTCTTGAAAAAGCACCTATGGGACAACTATGACCTGGATGATTGAAGAACCTTCTAGACAAGAGACCCCTGTGATCAGTGAACTGACAAAGCACCCTTTCACACCCAGGAGAAGCAATCCTTAGATCCATTTGCACTACTTAAAGATAAGAGTTGGTCTCAGTCATCTCACAAGATATCCCAAGAAAATCATCCAGATTTAAGGAAAGATCACATGCCCCCAGAAAGGCAGTAAAAAAAATCAGAGAGTGCCAAGCTTGCATCCTGCCTCTTGGAAGTACACCCCAAAAGTACACCCCAAGCAGTATTAAAAAGCTTTTTAAAAAGTCAAGCATCTAGCAAACAAACAACAAAAACTCCAGAGAAGCAGCTCCAGCTAGTCTGGGCATATTGCCAAGAACCATTAAAGGCTGTTACAATGTAACAAGGCAATTTCTGAAAATACTTAACCAGGGCAATAAAAATAAGGATTAGGCTAGAAACAACACAGAGGCACACCAGAACATTTCCTTTCTGACAGGATTAGCCCTGTAAAGTGAGAAACCCAAAAGGCTGTTGGAAGGAGATTTCTTCCAACAACTGGTTCACTGAACAGCTCAGAAAATTAACAAACAGTTCTCCCAAACTGATGCAAACCAGCTGAATCCCACCACTGATTCCTATCCTCTTTCTTGTGATGGTCTTCAAATATTGAAAGGCTGCTCTCATGTCTCTTTTTTTGTCTTCTGTTCTTTAGGCTTAACATAGCCCATTTCTTTTAATCATTTTTCATATGATTTAATTTCCAAGTACTCTATGTATACTGCAGCTCAATTTATTAAATTGATTTGTAAAACTGGGTTTCATTAACATGTTAATAAGACCCAATTCCAACACTCTATGCTGTATAACCTCCCTTGTTATTGTGGAAAGAATTTTATTTTAATAATTAATAGTAACCATACAATATTTTTTAAACCAAATTAACTTTATTTTTCTCACTGTCAGCTATCCCTTAACCATTAACACAAATCCATGATCCACTGAGATTGGAAATTCTGGGAGATACATTGTAACAATTGATTGCTAAATTGCACCTCTGCTAAGTTATCATCTGACAATAGCAAAACCAAGTACCAAAACCAAGAGTAATTAACCAGACAAAGAAAGAACCTGTTCAGTCACACTTCCCCACACCCAGAAAGTCTGGCCACACAACAAAAGGCAAGTCAGCAGATACCAGGAAGGATAATTAAAATTGATCTTTTGACTGTGTCACGTACTAGAGCCCACACACCCCAAGCCCACACCAAGGACCAGTCCTCCTTCTAAAACAAAGACTCTGTACCCCATTTTCTCTGAAGCTGCCCAAGAGCAAACCTCTGGATTGCTGCTGGTGCTTGCGATATCCCAGCTTGGAAAAGGGACCCAGAACATTGTTTTAACATTATACATGCCTTTGCTTCTGATGCATATTCCTTGCATTGGTTCCAGACAGGTTTCAAAGAAGCAGACTTCAAAATATGTGATTTGCAATATGAATTGTTAAAAAACAGGGAAGGGGTGGGTATGGGTGGGGGCTGTTTAGATGAAGAGGGAAAGAAGCCTGGAATGGAAACCAAGAATACTGCCCTTGCAGGGAGGACTGGTGGCTTTGAGAGGCCTATACAAGAGGCAGATTCAGTCTTTCAAGAGTCACTGCATCAAGAGCAGAAGGGAGATTGTGCTGCAGCTTTGGCTCTCTGCAATGAAGCTATATGTAAGTATTTATTAATTGCTTCAGCTTACTCTGTTTTGTACAGTTTATTAATAACTATTAACATAACCTAAGTTAACAGAACTAATTGTTTAATGCAAAATAAGTCAGAAAGGGGGGATGTAAAATATGTCTTTTTCTGATTTTTTTGTTATTTCTTTTTTGTAACATCAGAATATACTATTCTTTTTTATTACTGGGGCTCCTGTTGAAAGCTGAGAAAAGCAGATGAATTCTTGATGCCACTTATTCTGTCTGCTAATTGTGCTTTCCTATATTTTCTCCTGCACATAATTTTCTCAGTTCAGAAACTGGTTTATCAAAAAGTTTTAATTCCCAAAGTACAGCATGAAGTTGTTCTATCATACAAAAAAGCAAAATGTATACAGTCGTTGAAATAACAAGAAGATGAGGAAAAGGAGGGATCATTGTTTAAATATGTGCTGTAACTTTTGGGAATTTGTGCTGCTGCATTTTTTTATTTTCATATCTCATATTTTTGATTGGCTAACTCTCCTTCCCATCCTCCATTTTCTTCTTGCTGGTTAGCAAGGTTGCAGGCAAACTGGCTTTGGATGATTAACAGCATTTGTTTCTAGAAATCTGATCTAATGGATTAACAAAACAAGAAAGCAAAAGCAGACTTCATGAAAGCTTTGTCAGCAAATGTCTCACCTGGCTGCCTATTGGGTTTCAACTAACTGGGACTAGAGACAAGTATTGTATGAGGATTACAGTGTCTTAAGTTACCAAGGGCATTTCATTAAAAACCATTTAAAATCTTGCTTAATTTTACTATTTTATTTCTCATTAACTTGTTTGAACATGTAGCTAACCCGAATGTGCCTTATTGGGAAGAGATGCATCCTTGTGAACTTTTTCATGGCAGTATTTGCATGTTCCTTTTTATTTTTTTGTTGCATCATTACTTTTTTCTCTCCTTCCCCAAGTTTTCTTTTTGTTTCTGCTATGTTTTCTTTTGCTTTTTAGCTAAACTAAGACTTGCCATGCATGATGCCAGCTCTAGCACTCAGAGCAGAGCCCTAATCGATAAGAAGCTGCAAATCTATATCCGAAAAGAGCGGAGCCTTCAGGATCGCATGCAGCAGCAACAACCTGTACAACCGCCACCTACCTGCCACCCACCACCGGGCGGCAACATGACCCAATCTACAAGGTAGACTAAAAAAACATTGCCATACTCCAGATCTGAATTGGGCCTGATCTGGAAAGAAGCATTGAACAATAAGTTTCCCCTGTTGTATGAAACTTAATATTTTACTCAGATCTTGAATGATAAAGAATATGATGGACTCTCAGGGTAATTCTAGAATGAACCTCAGGTATATAATATTTTTACATTTGATGCAGGGTTAGTATCTACAACATGGATCCAGCTGGGAAGTGACAATATAATTGGGAAACTGTTAACCAAATAAATTCAAAAAGAAGAGGGCATACGTATTACTGCATAGAAATTAGGTGTGGCAAAGTTCTCTGTGAAATCTTTAAATGATAGCTACTCCTTTGGTTCTTTCTATGTTGTTTGTTTCTATGGCTTAAAGTGGGCATACGTTCAGGATAAGTATCTGTATCTGTCATTAGCAGCTTTTCCTGACCTATTTTAGGATTTTAGAAATGTCTGTAAATTTATTAAAAAGAAAAAACTGAAATATCACATTGACATAAGTATTCAGTCTGAAGCATTCTTGGCAGAATTACAGTGAGTCTTTTTGGGTATTACATAAGCTTTGCACACCTGGAATGGGGATTTTCTGCCATTTTTTCCCTGCAAATCCTCTCAAGCTCAGTCAGGTTGGATGACAATTGTCGATGGAGAGCCATTTTCAAGTTCCCTCAGAGATGTTCAACAGGGTTCAAGTCGGGACTGTGACTGGGCCACTCTTAAGACATTCATAGAATTTTCCCTAAGCCACTCCTGTGTTATCTTGACTGCGTGCTTAGAATTGTTGTCATGTCAGAAAGTGATCCTGAGGTTTTCATTGGGGATATCTCTGTACTTTGTTCCATTCAGCTTTCCTTCAACCATGACTAATCTCCCAGTCCCTGCTGCTAGAAAACACCCCCGTAGCATGATGCTTCATCATGCTTCACTGTTGGGGTGATAATGGGCAAGTGATGGTTTCCTCCAGACATAAAATTTAGAATGGACGCCAAACAGTTCAATCTTTAGTTTCATCAGACCAGAGAATCTTGTTCCTAACAGCCCTTCAAATGCTTTTTTTCAAATTCCAAGAGGGCTTTCATGTGTTTTGCATTGAGGAGAGACTTCTGTCTAGTCACTCTGTCATAAAGCCCAGATCGGTGGAGGGCTGCAGTGATGGTTGTCCTTCGAGAACTCTGTCCCATCTCTATACAGGATCTCTGGAACTCAGAGTTACCATCAGGTTTCTTGGTCACCTCTCTTACTAAAGCCCTTCCTCCCCATTGCTCAGTTTGACCAGGCAACCAGCTCTTGGAGGAGTTCTGGTTGTCCCAAACTTCTTCCATTTGAGAATTATGGAGGCCACTGTGCTCTTAGAAGCCTTCAGTGCAGCAGAAATTTTATTGTAGCCTTCCCCAGATTTGTGCCTTGCAATAATCCTAGCTCTGAGCTCTACAGGCAGTTCCTTTGACCTCTGCTACAGTAAGCATTGTCAGCTGTGAGGAATTCTATAGAGAAGAGTGTGCCTTCCAAATCATGTCAGTCAATTTAATTTGCCACAGGTCAACTCCAATCAAGGTGTAGAAACATGTCAGCAATGATCAAGAGAAATAGGAGGCTCCTGAGCTAAATTTGAAGTGTTGTTGCAAAGGATCTGAATGCTTATGCCAATGTGATATTTCAGTTTTCACTTTTTAATAAATATACAAATATTTCTAAGCTTCTGTTTTCACTTTGTCATTTTGAGGTACTGAGTGTAGACTAATGAGAAAAAAATTAATTTCAACAACTGTAGAATCAGGCTGCAGTATAACAAAATTGCCAAAAGTGATGGGGGTCTGAATACTTTCTGAATAAGTTAAATCTCTCTCTCTCTCCGTTTCCCTCTCCCTCTCTCTCTCTCACACACACACAAAATCACACACACAGAGAACAGAGGAGAATTTATATATACAAGTATATAAAGAGGAAAATGCTTGTTTTGATCTTGACGCTACTGTATAATTGCATGTTCTTAGCAGCTGCATCACACTATTGATTCATATTTAGCTTCTAGTCCAGGTCCTTTTCAAGTGTACCAAAGCCCACAAGAGTACCCTGGTATCCTGCAGGCATACCTTTGTTTTTTTAAAAAAATTCTACTGCAGTGTAGAACTTTATCCCTGGCAAAATTAATCTTGTTGATTGTTCTTGATTGTTCCAGCTTGTCCATATCCTCCTGAATCTTTATAATCTCAAAGGTCCTTGCTATCCCCCTATGTTTGTGTAGTCTGCAAATTTGATATTTTCTAACCACTTATCCAAGTTATTTATAAATATGTTCAAGAATGGCGGTATAAGAATGGAAATCCGTACACCAATTGACATTTCCCTCAATTTTGACACAGGGCCATTTGAATTAATTGGGGCTGGGACAATCAGCCATTTTTGTACCCATCTAATGGTAGCATAATCGAGCCCTAAAATTCTCTACAAGAATTTTATGAGAGCCTTTGCCAACTACAAATGCCTGTTTTTTAAAAAAAATTCTCAAAAAGCAGCTTCTTAATAACCTATTTTAGTTGAAGTTGAGGTCCTGCAATAGGTACAGATATATAAGATGCTATATCCTAAACTGACCAGAGTACTGATAAACTGCCATCTGGTATATTCCCAAAGGCTTTTTTTTTTTTTTAGTTTTAATAAATATTGGAAGCTTATTCTAAAATAATCCTTTCTAGGTATTATTTGGGTATAGTTTGAATAGTTTGCTTTTTCTACCTTAAAATTTCCAAAAAATTAGGAAATTATCATGTTTTGGCAGTGCAATTGAAGAGTTTTCTGAATGATTATAAATGATGCTTTGAAAAGTATATGTGGGATATAGGTCTTTCCTGCACTTCCAGAATTACTTTTTATTATTGGAATTTGAAAGATTTTAGAACCAGCAAAAGAATTAGATATGTCCTAGTTGAATTTTTCCCTACCCTACTCTATTCCTTACGATTTTTTTTACTGTATCTGAAAGAGACCCAGATGCAAACTTTATGCAATGTTGTGTTTAGCTGTGTTTTTGTACTAAATTGTTTATCATAATAGTATCTTCAAATATTTATCATAATAGTAACATGAGAGCCAATAACAACATGACCTTAAGCAGAAATTCTAGCAAACTATAAATCAGGATCAGATATACATTATTAGTATCTAATTAGGATTTTTATGTTTACAATAATGTAAAGTCACAGCTGCCAACTCTTCAGAACTGAATTCTTCCCAAGAACCTAGTTAGTATAATGTATTGGCATGGTATATGAGCAGATCCAGGCAGTGTAGCCTTTTGCATTTGAGAGATGGAAAGATTTTCTAAGTGGGGGCCAAGATTATGGCTACTCACCCAGTCACTGTTTAGGCTGGATTTGGCATTTCTATTCACTTATCGAGTCCTCCCCAAGGACCTGGGATAGGCAGATGTTGTTAAAGTTGTTGTTATAATAATAGGAAAACAACTAGTTTAAGGATATTTTTGTGTGGTTTCCAATCTTCTCCTAGTATTGTTCTTTTTTGCTATTTAGCAAAACTGCATATTTATGGTCAGGGACTAACATTCATCATTTGGAGGGCAATGAAGCAAAATGTTTGTGCCATGGCATTTCTTTAATGCTCTCCTTCTTTTCAAAATAACGTTAAACTAATTTTTACTTACTGTGAACTAGTTTGGTTATAGTGGTTAAGGCATCAGGCTAGAAACAAGGAGATTCTGAATTGTAGTCGCATCTTGGGCACCAAGTGTCCTTGGGTCAGTCACTCTCTTTCAGGAGGCAATAAAAGGCCATAGAAACTAAGGCAATAGAAACAGGAGGCAATAGAAACTAAGGAAAAGTTCTTCAGCGTTTTTGTCCACAAAAGTGCAAGCTGTTAGACTAATTTAAATGTACTTAGTTGTAGGACAATTCTACATGAAAATAAGAATCATATAAATAAACTGATTTCCCCCTATTTTATTTCTTATTTTATTTCCTATTTTATGTATTATATTGCACAAGTTTATAATACTATTTTAGAATTAAATATAAGAATGCTATCTAATTAACAGTGTACACATTCATGTAGTCACTATTTCTCAGTAGATATTGATTGTGTCATATTGTAAGTGATTGATGTTTTTTGAACATTTAAGATGAAAAAAAAGTTAAAGGGGAAAAGAGGGAAACAGTTCTAAAAGAAGAATTCTACTGTAATGTGATAGACTGTATTCCTGTACAGTAAAGAATTGCATGTTCTTAGTCCATGATGAGGATATTCTCCATTTGACTCATCTTCAAAACTTCAAGAATATATTAACATACATACATTCTTGAGGTTGAAATTGTTGATCATTGGTGGAACTCTTCAATGAAAAATTATTTTTACCAAAATAGATCATTGTTCTTGATGCCATTCTAATACCAGAAAAAATTCTTATCAGATTAGGAACAATGCATGCAACCATGCAATAATTTTACACTCACACATACTTGATACCAGAAAACACTGATAAAATATGTACCTTGTTAACTTAGTAGATTTTAACTTAGCCTAATATTTCTAATTAGGAATCATCAGTCATTGATGATGTTTTGATATGTGTTTCAGTAAACAGGCTATCCCACTCCAAGTACTGCTGAAACAGAAGAGAGTCCTGGAACCCAGCAAAGAAGCAGCACCTGGGTCAAGAGCCTACGTCCATCCACTTGCTTCTCATCCTGAAAAGAAATCATCATATTCAAAGCCCATATTTCAACCCCTTCTTGAGAACAGCCTGCACTTTCAAGCTGTATCTGTTACTTTCAGTGATGAAGCTACTACTTTTCCTTTTAGACAACCTGGTAGTGACCAATCCATTCAGACTAAGAATGAAATCAATGGTGATGTGAAACTTGCTTCTCCTAGCACTTTAAAGGATTACGAAGATCACAACAGTAACATTAAGGTCAAGAACCTACATAATGTAGCATCTCCTCTCAATCCCTACTGCAAAGTGAATTTAACTATAACAAACTCTGAATCATTACCTACACTCTTCCCCTCTTCACCCGCATCGGAAACTCCACCTGGCAAAAAAGGCCTACATAATCCGCTTTTCAATTCAGGAAGCATTTCAGAATGGCCTAGTGCTGCTTCACCTAGGGACTATCATGGTGCAATACTGCCTTCTCTTCCTCCTCTGCCTCATTGTGCTCCAGAAGAATTGCAGACAACTGGGCAACTTGAGGTAAACAGTCATGAGAGTTTACATCATCCACAAGAATTTGTTAGTGGGGATTCTTTGAAATCCGAAGGTGTAAGTAGCAAAAGGCATGTTCTTTCCATTGCAGAACAGTTTCAGAGGTTGGAGGGAAATTTCCAAAGACTAGATGCTTATGAGGAAAAAAGGAAGGCAGCTACCTGTCATGATCAAAATACTCCAAAGTTACAGCAAGAATTCTATAGTAGTCATTTTTACCTCAAACTGTCAGATGTTGGAAGACAGGAGAATGGAATGGCACCTGTTGAAATGTTGGACTCAAGTCTTTCTAAAATTGAGTTGAGTTCTGAAGATTGTTTTAATGCTTCCAACATCATTTCTGAGAGTTCTGATTCACATATAAAAGTCCTCTGCAACAAAGGGAAACAATGTACCTTGAATCCCAAGTTATATCCAGGAAAATGCAGCCGTGAGGAAAAAACAAAATATACCAATTACAGAAATTCTGCTGGCTTGATTGCATCTATGCCTGTAGAGAGCTGCACAGACCATGTTAACAATTTTAGCACAGCAGTAACTCAGCATAAGAATGCCAGTTGGCTTTTGATACCTGGAAAAAAATCACCTGTGATCAGTCAAAGAGCTTTTGGGGACTACCCAGTGCAGAATCAGGAAACAGTGCAGGAGGTTTCTGAGCTGGAATCTCTGTACCAGGCCAGCATGCAAGTACCTCTATTGGGAAACCTGGACAATCCCAAACTGGCGCTGAACAAAACAGGTAAAATTATTTTATGTTCTATGTGAAGTATTTTCTTAGGGAGTCTTCATGTTCCTAATACCTTAGAATATGTGTGAATTTAGATTTAAATTGAAAGGCCAGCATGATTTTAGTTTGCATTAGGCTGACTGACATTAATACATTAGGAGAAAATGTACTGCATTTCCTAAATATAAAGTATTTGAGCACAAATATTTTTGAAACAAAGTTTGTTAAAAATATGTGTCAATATTTTTATGTTACATTTAGCAAAACTAGTTTGATGCTCAACTGTGTTATTCTTTATTTACGGCACATTTGTTATGAAAAGAACATTGATTAAAACTCTCAAAAACTGACACCTCAGTTGGAAACAAAAAAAAAATTGGCAATAGTATGTTCTTCTTTGTGATATCTGGTGATATCTGGTTCTTTGTGATAGGGCCTGGTGGCTCAGCAGACTAAAGCATTGTGATTAACACCAGCTGTCTGCAATTACTGTAAGTTCGAATCTCACCAGGCTCAAGGTTGACTCAGCCTTCCATCCTTTCTAAGGTAGGTAAATTGAGGACCCAGTTTGTGGGGGCAATAAGCTGACTTTGTATAAAATATACAAAAGTATAAAGACTATTGCTTAACGCATTGTAAGCCGCCCTGAGTCTTCGGAGAAGGGCGGCATATAAATCAAATTAATAAAAATAAATAAAATAATATCTGATCCTTAGGGGAAAAGCCTTGTAGCAGTTCTCTCTCTGTTATAATAATCTCCCTGAAATAAAGTATATCCTCTTATTTTTCTGTGTGGAATTGCATTTTATGTAATTTAATCAATTTCCCTAAATTGAAAATAGAAGAAGCTCACAATAATAAACAGAGAAACTGACTTTAATTATGGTGAATATTTAAATGAGTGATAAACTGACATTTATTTCCTGTCAGTTATTACGAGCTTCATCAATTTTCAATTAAGAGGATATATCTTATTTCAAAGAGACTTAAATGATGATGTATTCAGAACTTCAGTTTAATCTTTTTTTCCTTCCTTTTCTCCCCTGCATCAGCAAACTTGCCTACAAAAAAAACATATAAGGGTCTGTCAAGAACAGCAGAGCCTGAAAACAACCTCTGTGGAAATATTGGTTCTCCAGATCCTAAGACACATGTAAGGATATGCTAAAATGGGAACTGGGTTATGGGAATGCTACTTGTACAGATGAAAAAAATGTAAGGTAATAAAGTAGAAATATTTTACACATGTTAACATTAAACATAGATAATAAACATTTCAGATAAAGTGTGCAATACCTCTTTCTGTTTACAATTGTGCAAGAGATTATTACTAATAAGACCTTAGATACAGTAACAGAATATTAATCCTATCTTGTTTTTATTTTAAGTTTAAAACAATGGTTGTATGATAGATTTCTATAGCTTACTATTGCAACTGATTACAATATAAAACGCATAACTATC
This sequence comes from Masticophis lateralis, assembly GCA_030761175.1. Lineage (NCBI taxonomy): Eukaryota > Metazoa > Chordata > Lepidosauria > Squamata > Colubridae > Masticophis > Masticophis lateralis. The sequence continues at coordinate 98,901,088 of JAUDYJ010000005.1, forward strand.
TACCTTGATATATTCATCAATCCATTCTAATAGTGAATTATTTAGATAAGTACTGCATATGGTGGAGATTCAGAAAGGGAATAATTTTAAACTTCCACAAGGCCAAAGAATAAAAACAGAATTGAGTTTCTACAAAAAAAGTTCATAAAGTAGAACTTTAGTCACTCTGCTGAGTATGTTCCATAAATCGGATATCGCCATTGGAAAAGCTCTCTCTCTTACAACCTTGCTTCATTTGCAGAGGAAAATCTCAGGTTCAGATCTGAAGAACCAGGTAGGAGTTGTTTCTTCAGGTAGCTGCCACAAATCTATTTAGGATTTAGAGTTTTAACACCAGCAGTTAGAACTTGGTCCAGCTGCAGTCTGGTGATAGAAGTACTGGGATTATCTCATTGCATTAACCAGCTCATTGCATTTACCAATAACCCTGTTCTGGACCAACTGATGTTTCTTGGCTATTTTCAAAGACAGCCTCACAAATGCTTTCCAGAAGTCCAAAAAGGAAGTTACCAGAGCATGAATATCCATTGAAGAGCTATCCCTGTGGAATCATAGCTGGTATATTAATCTAAAATGTTAAAAAGGATTTTGAATCTCTAAGGCCTTTAGCTTTCCTATAACAATATTTTCAATGGCTTCAAATTGTATCCTGGTCTAGCTCTCAACAAGTAGCAATGCCTAGCAATTTTGGTCGACCTTTCCCCAAAGTTAATCAGGACTAGGCCACCAATAAATTCTAGAGTGGTATGCTAGATGGGAAATTGAAGAATATCTGGAAGAAGACCATGAGAAACCACTTCCATACACTTGCCCGACCCAGCTGCAGCCAGTGCTGCACATTTTTATGGGCTCCAGGAGGAGGAGGGGATGCCGTCTCCCCAATTATGAAACGTACTAAATTTAACTTTGCTGAGCAAGGCATTTAAATAAATTTAACTGTGCTGCACCATGGAGAAGCCAACAGCAGCGGCAGAGAGAAACGGGCAGGCCAGGCTAGTGTCTCGGGGCAGAGAGGAAGTTGCGTGTCTCCCCGAGTGACTGAGGTGCGTGCAGCACCAACAAGGGCCGGAAGAAGTGCCCACGAGATAAGGCAAGTACAGGAGCGCTTCACTCCCATTCTGGAATATGGAGCAAGTCTCCATCCCCTGCCCTTCCTTTCTCAGGGCAGGCAAAGAGTGACTGGGAGGGGAGGATGAGACGCAGGGCCAGCCAATGGTGGGTTCAGCAGGGGGATGTCTTTTGTTTTTTCTTTCTATTCTTTCCCGCTGTATAGGTTATCGCTGTATAGGTTATCATTGTATAGGTTAAGCTGAAGCATAATATATATGCTTTAGTTGTATCCCATAGATTTTGTAGTGAAGTGTCTTCTTTTTTGTTTTCTTTTTTAAAAATCCATTTCTTTTACTATTGTTTGCATGAACTCTTTTTCTTTTAATATAGATTGGTTCAATATCCATTTCCACCTTTTCTTTTCTCCTTTCTATTTTACTTTTATGATCGGCCCATAATTGGTTTCTATTTCTTGCATGTTAGTTCTTAATTCAGGTGTGATCTCTTTGTTATTTATATATAGGTCTTAGTCCTAGTTGTTCTTGTTTGTCTCTGTTCTTTTGCCCTTGCTTCTTCTCAGTCTGCTCTCTATTTTTTCTTTTTCTTGTTGTGTTCTCTCTTCTGCTGATACCTCTTGTCCTTGTTATTCTAACTCTCTTATTTCTTGTCCCTCATTTGCAACAAAGTTGTAAGGATCGCCTCTCCTTCCAACCTAAGAAAGTACAAACTCTTGAAACATAGTGGTTCAAAATGATTCTTTTATTAAGCAGAAGTGAAAGCCATCCAGCTAAAGCACAATCTGAATACCCTTAGGCAAAGCTGTAGGATTAAAGCGATAGAGACCACTCCCTTTAAGTCAGAATGCAGGTTTTAACCAATACACGTGTGAAGATGTTTTCTTTACCATTCCTTTGAGAACCCGAATAAACATGCATTCCCAGCACTATCCTTTAAAGTAAGACAACCCACATGGCTATCATATAAATTCCTGGCGCCAGGATATAGGTTGTAAAACATCTGATGACACAGGCCGTGCTAGTAAATCGAATCCAAGTCTCCCCCTTCTCCACTTGAATGGCAGTATCACATTATTTGGGATCTGACAAAAGTAATTTTCATAGAATTCTAACGCTTTATCTATTGAATCTAGTCTATATCTATTCCTCTCCCTTTAGATGGCTGGTACCAGAAGGAATATTAGTAAATTTACTAGTATTCCTTCTGGTACCAGCCATCTAAAGTTTGCCTGTCTTTTGATCAGTTTTACAGTCAGGGATTGGTATTGCTTACGTCTCTTGCCCTCCTAGGAATCTGCTTCAGAACTACAATTTCTTTCTGTCTGTAGTTTAATGGATCCTCTCTTGGACTTCTTAGTCCAAGACTATTTAGTATTTCAGCTCTTATCAATTTTTAAATAAATCTCACATGTAGTTCTATGGTCACCAGGTTGATAACCCTGGTAATGTGGAAAGGCGTCAATTTCTTTGAGGGTCCCAATTTCTTTGAGGGTTGTAATGATAGTAAGTATTTAGTCAGTAGGTAGACCCTATCCCCTATGTGGAATGGTTTTGGTTCCATTCTTTTCTTGTCTGCTTGATCTTTGAAAGTGGCTCTGGCTTCTTTCAGAGCTAGCCTTATGACTGGCCATGTGATTTGTAAGGGTGTCCTGCCGGTCGCTTTGAAAGAAGCGGTGGTGAGACTTCTCCTCAAGAAGCCCTCTCTGGACCCAGCTGTTTTGGCTAATTTTGGTTGGCCAGTCTCCAACCTTCGCTTCATTGCGAAGGTTGTTGAGAGTGTGGTTGCATGGCAGTTTCCCCGGTACCTGGATGAAGCTGTCTATCTAGTTCCGCTCCAGTCCGGCTTCCGGCCTGGGCACAGCACGGAAACGGCATTGGTCGCGTTGGTGGATGATCTCTGGAGGGCGCGGGATAGAGGGTGCTCCTCTATCCTGGTCCTATTAGATCTCTCAGCGGCTTTTGATACCATTGACCATGGTATCATGTTGCGCCGGTTGGAGGGGTTGGGTGTGGGGGTACCGTTCTACGGTGGTTCTCCTATCTCTCTGACGGGTCGCAATCTGTGTTGACGGGGGGCAGCAGTCAACTCCGAGGCACCTTGTTTGTGGGGTGCCGCAGGGGTCGGTCCTCTCACCCCTTCTGTTCAACATTTATGTAAAGCCGCTGGGTCAGATCATCTGTGGCTTTGGGGTGGAGTTCCATCAGTACGCTGACGACACCCAGCTAGCTGTACATCTCCATCCCAGGCCACCCCAACGATACCCTTGAAGTGATGTCCCGGTGCCTGGAAGCTGTGCAGGTCTGGATGGGGAGAAACAGGCTCCGACTTAACCCCTCCAAGACTGAGTGGCTGTGGCTGCCGGCGTCCCGATATAGCCAGGTGATGCCATCGCTGACTATTGGGGGCAAGACATTGGCCCCCACAGAGAGGGCTCACAACTTGGGCGTCCTCCTGGACTCACGGCTGTCTTTAGAAGAGCACATGATGGCCGTGGCCGGGGGGCTTTTTATCAGGTTCGCCTGATACACCAGTTGCATCCCTTTCTGGATCGGTCGCACGGTCACTCACGCTCTCATGACTTCCCGCCTGGACTACTGCAATACTCTCTACATGGGGCTCCCCTTGGGGTGCACCTGGAGGCTCCAACTGGTCCAGAACGCGGCCGCGCGGGGAATTATGGGAGCAACGGGGCGCTCCCATGTGACACCTCCCCTGTGCGAGCTGCACTGGCTCCTGGTGGTCTTCTGGGTGCGCTTCAAGATGTTGGTGACTACCTTTAAAGTGCTCCATGGCTTAGGGCCTGGGTATTTGCGAGACCGCCTTCTGCCGCCAATAGCCTCCCACCGGCCACTATATGCTCGCACAGAGAGGGCCTCCTCCGGGTGCCGTCGGCCAGACAATGTCGGCTGGCGACCCCCAGGGGGAGAGCCTTCTCTGTGGCAGCACTCGCCCTCTGGAATGACCTACCCCCGGAGATACGCAGGATACCAGACCTCCGGACTTTTCGTCGGGCCCTTAAAACCCATTTGTTTCATCTAGCTGGGCTGGCTTAATCCCATCCTCTGTTTTAAATTGGAATTGATTTTAAATTGGACTGTTTTAATTGTCAGCTGAAAATATTTAATACTTTTTAATTGTTTTAATTTTTGTATATCATGTTTTATTCTGGCTGTTCACCGCCCTGAGTCCGCAAGGAGAAGGGCGGTTTATAAATTGAAACAAACAAATACATAAATAAATAAAATCACTTCAGGGAGGTCTTTGTCCTCTATGTTTTGGAATCTTAGGAAATGGGCTGCATTCTCCATTTCTAAAATGATAACTGTCTCCTCGAGGTTCTTGTTTGCTTGTGTCAATTCCTCCATTCTTTTTTTGATTTCTTCTGATTTATCCTCTTATTTTCTGGATCCTTTGTTCTTTTTTTTTTATCATTTGCTGAAAATTCTGTAATCTCCCATCCATATTCTGAATCTGTTCTTTCATTTCTCCCAAGTCACCTTTCACCTCACTGTGGTTCATCCTTATTTTTTCTTTCTGTGCAACAATAGCTTCTTGAATAGATTGGAACATCGCCTGTATTTTTTTCTGGAAGCTATTCATTTTCTCTTGTTGTATCAATATATCTATTGCTCTCCGATTGATGGGCTGGATGTTGCAGATGTCAGTGTATAAGATGCTTTCTTTCCTATTTTAGTTATATTTGGAGCGCTCTTTTTTTCCTTCTCCCCCCCTTTCCTTTTTCTATTTGTCTACAATACTAATCTAAACCTAATTACACCATCAATACCTTTTTACAATTAATTTTGCAATATGCTCAGCGTATATCAATACAAATAGACTAATATATTGAGTCTATTGGGGGGGGGAATAAACAAAGTTATTTAAGATCACAGGTTGTTTTAAGAGCCTGATAGCTCAGCAGACTAAAAAGCATTGTAACACCAGCTGTCTGCAATTACTGTAAGTTTAAATCTCACCAGGCTCAAGGTTGACTCAGCCTTCCATCCTTTCTAAGGTAGGTATATTGAGGACCCAGTTTGTGGGGGCAATAAGCTGACTTTGTATAAATATACAAAAGTATGAAGGCTATTGCTTAACGCATTGTAAGCCGCCCTGAGTCTCCAGAGAAGGGCGGCATATAAATCAAATTAAAAAAAGAAAGATCCAGTTTTTCCTGTCAGCCTCTTGTCCAAGTCTATCTATTGTTTCATTTTTCTTCTTTTACCTTCCAGAATGTCTATCAAATGATGTTTGTAATCCAAAAAGGCCCTACCAAATTCCTGACTGTGCCAATAAACCAAATAGGCCAAGAAAGCCAAAAAAGCATCTTCATTCCCGCCCCAATTAAATTCAAAATAATTTCACAAAGTCAATAATATTTATAATTCAGTTCTTCCTTTCCTTCTGATGAGGAATCCTGTTCCACAAGTTTAATGAATAAAACAGCTTTAGCTTAAGAAATAATTTAATGTATACCTCTCAACTCACAACTCAAAACTATCAAAGTAGATTTAACCTGTTAGTTAAAATCCTAAAATGAACTCAGTCCATGATGTTGTAGGAGTACTTGAGTAATGTGATTCTGTACATTCATTTACCATTAAGTTCTCTTTCTGAATACAGTTGCCATATACTGGCCAGGAGCCAGAGGAGGAAACCTACAGTGCAGAGAATTTCCGTCGCATTGCACGCAGTCTCAGTGGGACAGCCATCACAAGCAGAGAAGAGAAACTTGCTTCTTCTCAGAATTTTGTAAGTAAAATGGTTTAAAAGGAAATTTCTTGAACTGATGCACTTTATTGGTTTAGTGTGATTGCTTAAGGTTTTACAGGAAGAATACCCTGTTCCAGTGGTGAAATCCAAACCGGTTTGCTATCGTTCACTGGCTGCGCATGCGCACTGTGCACCAAATGCACACACTACACACACCAAAAGGAAGCTTCAGAAGGTAAGTAGAAGCGATGGGGGGATCAACTGTGGCGTGCGATTTAGCTTTGCTAGGAAGCAGGATTTCCTGCTTTCTAGCAAAGCTAAACTGCGCTGCACAGCTGATCATCCCCCTCCCCCCCCCCCCCCGTTGTTCTATTTACTTTCCCAAGCCTCCTTTGGTGCATGCTGTGCGCGCGCATGTGCAGTACGCACCAAAAGGAGGCTTGGGAAGGTAAGTAGAACAGCAGCGGGGATCAGCTGTGGTGCACAATTTAGTTTTGCTAGAAAGCAGGTTTTCCTGCTTTCTAGCAAAACTAAACCCCACTGCACAGCTGATTGTCAGAAATACCAGTTCGGATGATCCGGTAGCTTTTAAACTGCCAGTTCAACCGAAACAGTAGCTTTTTTTGCCCATGAGGTAGGTTGGATTGAGAACATTTTACTGGGCCAAAGTCTCCCACTGAACATCTGGACTAGGTGGACTATAAACTTGGTCTCCCTGCTGCTAATTAACACTTAATCATTACCTCACAGTGATCTGAAAAATGTATGTGTTCCTTTTCAATACAGAGGTAATAAGGAGGTCCAATAAGTCCAAAAAAGAGCATTGGTGGCACAGCGGACTAAAGTGCTGTTAAGTAGCACCAGCTGCCTGCAATTACTGCAAGTTCAAATCTCACCAAAAACTCTTCCGAGGAGCTGAGGGAGATGAAGCACTGGAAAAGACGCCAGGAGAGCAATTGGAGGGCAAGCCGTTCTGAATCTGACCGGACACTGGTGAGGTCTCATATTAAGACCTACCTAGTGGCGATAAGAGCAGCAAAATATAACTATTTTTCCACTCTTATTGTGTCCGTCCTGCCGCCCTGTTTAGGGTGACCCGCTCCCTACTTCATTTGGGAGCACGGGAGGACCCCTTGCAGGGTAGAGCTGAGAATTTTGTGCAATATCTGCATGACAAAATCGCTCAGATTAGGGAAGGCCTAGACTCGACTGGGTAGTTTCAGATGGGGTGACGGGGGTGGGTCTTGAGAATGTTATCTGGGAGGAGTTTGATTCTGTGGCTCCTGAGGACGTGGACAGGATCAATATTTAGATGAAATAGGGATCTATTTCCCTTGTGCCATTCAGTCATTAATATGAATGTGTCAAATTGATTTATATAATAATTAATTGTTAATAATTAACAATTATTATAAACAAAAATTACAAGCCTTTTGTGCCCCATAAGATTTAACTATTACTTATAATAACTTAGATAGCTGAACCTGAAAATGGCCATATTTAAACTGAGATGTCAATAGATATTGCCAGTATAGCAATTTAACATAGGACATTGAGGAGAAAGCCATCAGGGTGACTTTGGGCCAGCCACATTTTCTCTTAGCCCACAAAAGAGGTTCAGGTAATAAGACAGTTAACTCCTGTCACAACAATGGCTCAGCTGAACCAAAAAAGTGGATCCTGCACTTGAGAGGAAAACATTAGAAAGGAAACAAAATTGTACAACACCCCCCAATAAGTAACCTAAACATTTCATTTATCCAAACATCCATCAAAATAGTTTGGGTTATTTTCCTGTGCGCTGCTCCCACTATCCATGCATGGGTTAATGCTTCAGCCTTTGGCAAACAACTGAGTGTTACTTTAAGAAAAAAACTTCCCCTTTCCCAGCTGCTTAGCCACACCCCCCACTCCCATGATACCCCAGTCTTTGCTCAGTTGCTTGGCAAACGCTGAAGTGTTTTTTGGGAGCTCCTGAGTCTAAGGTATTTTTTCCCTTTCTTCTCCCTTTTCTACTCTTAATTCAAGGTTTAAGGTTTTCTTTTTATTTCCCTTTCCCAGGGATGCTTAGGCTTTTGCTTTATTTTTGAATATTTCTTTTTTTCCTCTGGCTTTCCTTTTCGCTTCTCAGCGCTAATCAGCAGCGCTAATCAGCTGGACGTCGGGCTCGGAGCCTCAGACCGCCCACGCTGCTTCGTTCCTCCTTGGCACCGATTTTAAAAGTGCTCAGAGTGCTTGTGGCTGCAGAGACAGCTATTTACAGCCAGGAAAAGCCGCCGGAGGAGTCGGAGGAGGCTTATCTTGCCTCCAGTCTCCTTAATTAAGCCCGGAAGCGCAGCATGCAGCTGTGGTTCGCCCGGCTAGCCCTGCATTAGCCGCTACGCTATAGAAAAGCCTCGGCAGCTAAGGCTCATTAGCACGGCATCTGGTAGGACCCTCGGGCCGCCAGTGCAAGTCGGCCTGAGATCCCGGCACTCCTCAGCCATCGACCACGTGGCGCCCGCCATTTTGACGGACCCTCGGACCGCCATTTTGGTTGCAGGTTAGCTAAGAGCCTTACTATCTGCATTGATAGTCAGTGGTCTCAAGGGCATACTCGCTGCCTCTCAAAGGTCTATTAAGACCCTCTCCTAGGATACCTACAAAGCGGTAGCCAACTGGCAAGACCCTCGGGCTCTCAGTGGCTGTTTATTTGCCTACAATTCTACCAGACCACCTAAAAGGGACCAGAGAGGGGTTTCTGCCTGCATCCCCCTCCAGTATCCTTATCATGTCTGATTCTCCCATGTCATCAGACCTAAAGCTGATGACCACCACGCAAGGGGGCCATATCAGCAAAAAAGAGTCCACGGAAGCGGTCTGTCAATTCAAACCGCAAATCCAAGACGGATAAGGCTAAGTCCGCCCAGGATAGAGATGCACTAAGACGCCACAATGCACTGGAGTGACAATGCGCCAAGGCACAAAAGGCAGTAGCAATGACCTTTTCCACAGATCCTAGACCTGCTACCACAGCCCCGGCTACGCCAAAGGGCTCAGATCTAGCAGTTGAAAGCCTTACTGAACTGGCTCAGACTCCAACTACCCCGGTCAGAGCCACAGCAGGCCCTCAGATGCAGGGATCATAGACTCCAATTCCAGAGGGGTCCTCGCCCCTCTGGAATTCTACACTCTACACCAGCGGGGGCCAGACCCACATCCGCACCAAACGTAAGGGCGCAGGGGGGACCATTACCGACCTCGCAACTGAACTTTCAAGCCATGCTCTCATCGGCACTATCCTCGTTCTTAGCGGCAAGTTGGCAGCAGGCAGCGCAGCCACCGCCACATCTCTCCACCCAAGGGAGGCAGCAGCTTCCGCAGCCCCAAAATCTCGCCTCTCCAGCACATGAATCCTCATCTGAAGAGTCAGATCATCCAGACGAGGGGCCAGATGATGTGGAGTTTTCAGAAGGTGAGCGGCTGATGCCTGACACCCCGACTTTCACAGGCCTCTTTCAACCGGCACTCTTCAAGTCTCTCCTCCACAAAGCGAGACTCACGACAAATTTGGGAGTGCCAGGGGAAGTCAAAGCAACTTTGTCTTCTACATCAGGGCCACACGATGCCCTTTTCCAATCTTCTAAGCTGGAGAAAGATTGCATCCCTTGCCCACAACTGTTCATGTATGTGATCCAGAACGCCTGGGGACAACCGGCTTCCCTCACAACACCCAACAGCCTTGACAGGAAGCTGTATTGCTCAGCTCCGGAGTTGGAGGAACTGTTTTCCCTCCCAACAGTAGACCAACCAGTCGCATCCCTCTCGTCCGGCTCAGTTATTGCCACAGACTCATTAGATGGTCTCAAGGCAGAGGATAAAAGGATGGAGGGTATACCGCAAAGCTCACCAAGCGGTATCTTGGATGATCAGAACCTCCACAGCCACCTCTTTCTTCAACAGAGCAGCGCTAATCTGTCTTTGACAGATGCAAGAGAGACTCCCCCCGGATGACACCAGGCTACAGCAGGACATAAACAAGATTATTGCGGCCACAGAATATGCCTCAGACACCTCCCTCAATTCAGCTAAATTTGCTTTGAGAGCCCTAGCATCCACAGTCATGGCTAGGAGACTCTTTTGGCTGTGCCCTTGGAAGGCCGACCTCAAGGTCAAGTGGAAGCTAACCGCAAGGCCTCGGATCTGTTTGGGCCAGCTCTAGAACCAGTTTTAGTCGAGGACAAAGACAAGAGAAAAATTCTTCCTTCTACCTATCGCCGCCAGGAGTGGAGGTACTCTCCTTAACCCTTTCAGCAGCCCTTTCGAGCCAGCTCAGGACCCAGGGGGTTCTTCTCACATCGCTCCAACTACCAAGGAAGTGACAGAACCCACGACAGGCAGCAGTTCTGGGACCGAAACAGGAACCAACAGTCTAAGCGCCCTTCCCACGGAGGCGGTTTCAAGATGGCCAGGAGGGGAAAATGACTTACTGCTCGATGGCCCAGTAGGGGGAAGACTCCTCATCTTCCACCATCAATGGGCCCGTTCGACGTCGGACTCGTGGGTAAGGCACACTATTTCATCGGGGTTATCCATCGAATTTGCAGGACCGCCGCCTTGTCGCTTCGTTTGGTGCCCGATCCCACAGTTCACCGAGCTTCAAGACCTGATGTCACAGGAACTCTCGCACCTTCTAGAGATCAAGTTCATAGAACCTGTACCACCGAGTCTCCAGGGGTCAGGTTCTATTCAAGCATCTTTCTAGTCCCCAAACATTCAGGGGGATGGAGGGCCATCCTGAACTTAAAGAAGTTGAATCTTTCTGTGCAATACCACAGGTTCAAGATGCACTCTCTCCAGTCCATCTTGATGGGAGTGAGACAGGGGGATCTCCTCCAGTCAGTCGACCTCAAGGAAGCCTATCTTCACGTCCCCATTCACCCAGATCACAGACAGTTTCTGAGGTTCGAATTCGGGGGCCAACATTTTCAGTACCGGGCGATGCCGTTCGGGCTCTCGTCTGCTCCCCGCACTTTCACCAAGCTGGTGGCGGTAGTGGCCGCCAGATTAAGGACCATTCCGGTAAGAGTCCTATGCTATTTGGACGACATCCTGATCCTTTCATCCTCACACGATCAGGCAATCAGAGACTTGAAGCTGGTCTTGGAGGTCTTCCGAAGCCACGGGTTTACAATCAACCTCAAGAAGAGTCATCTACAACCTTCCACCCGGATTATTCACCTGGGAGCACTGATAGATTCCGGCAAAGGTTGGTCTTCCTGTCCCCAGACAGGCTTCAGAGTATCCAAACATTAGTGCAACAAACTTTAACAAGAAGGAGGGTGTCTCTTCTGCAATTGTCATGCCTTCTAGGAAAGATGGTTTCTTGCTTCGGCATCGTACCGTGGGCACGCAGACACTTGAGGGCACTACAATGGTTTCTGCTGTCCTTCCAATGAAAAGGGAAGGCCAACTCGAAGCGCAAGGTCACACTCACCCCCAAGGTAAGACTTTCACTCAGGTGGTGGACCTCTCCCTTGCTCATCAAAGGTGCAGAATTCCTGGAGCAGAACAGGCTAGTTCTCACCACAGGCACAAGTCTACGAGGGTGGGGAGCACACCTTCTCGACCAAGTGGCTCAGGGTCAGTGGTGCACAAGAGAGCAACGGGACAGCATCAATCTGCTGGAGCTTCGGGCAATCAAACTAGCCCTAATCCACTTCCAAGCTGTAGTCCAAGGTCGCCACATCCTAGTCCTGACAGACAACATTTCGGCAAAGGCGCACATAAACAGAGAGGGGGGCACAAGGTCCCGCCTCCTCATGCTGGAAACCGAATCTCTGCTAAGTTGGGCGGAGAGAAACCTCTCGATCAAGGCAGACCACATTTCGGGGACAGCCAATGTAAGAGCGGACTGGCTCAGTCGGGAGACGATAGATCAGGCAGAATGGCAACTGCATCCTCATCTCTTCAAGCAGCTGACAACTCGGTTCGGGAGGCCAGTGCTAGATCTGTTCGCCACACCAAGCAACACCCAACTTCCTCACTTCGTGTCCCATTACCCGACGCCCCAGGCGGAGGATCATGATGCTCCGTTGCAGATGGCCAAAAGGTCTGCTATACGCATTCCCACCACTGCCACTGATTCCACGCCTCATAAGAAAGCTACTGTCAGAGAGGGCCAATCTGATCCTGGTGGCCCCAAACTGGCCTCATGTCAGCCTCCAGTGCTGACATAGTAAAGAGGGGATTAAATTCCTGTGAGATTAGTAAGAGAGAGTGCCGTAGAATGATTTAGATAATGACCAATAGGATAAGGAAGCAGGCCAGGAAAGGGAGGGATGATGGAGCAGAGGTCATTTCCTGACTGCATATGAGTCCGTGAAGATGTTGTTCTAACAAATAAAAGTTCTTTTTTCTTTATTATCAAAATGTGAGAGGCATCTTATTTCGTCAGACAACTCTAGCGTGACAGACAGTCAGGAAATATGTTTTTTTAAAACAAAAAGAAATGCTCTCTTCAAAAACTTTTCTTCTAAAAATATTTATGCATTCCTAATCTACTCCACGCCAACGTTGGCAGACCTTCAGATGTCTCCGTAGCAACCTTATCAGAGGCCATGGAAGAAAACTATCTCCACTGGAGGTTTGCCTCAGAAAAGGAAAAAATTATGATGCCTTTTTGCTGGACTCCTATCAAGTGGCAGGTAAGGGGGGAAGGTTCTATGGCTCTCCAAACGGCAGCATAGCCCCCCCCACACACACACACAAGAAAGAAAAAAAAAGATGAGAGAAGAAAGCTCCAAAATGCACTCAGGGCTTCCCTCCCTGCTCAGCAAGCGACCCAGCCCAGCCACGGCATCACTCCCCTGCACCCAAATGGGAGATGATGAAGAAGCCCAAGGGCACCGTGGGCAGGCTCACAGACCCCCGCAATGGGAGGAGAGGCCACTGAGGGTGGAACCACCCCGATTCAGAGGGAAATTTGATGGGGATCCGGACCTGCTAGCTCAATTTCTCGATGCAGCTGAGATTTACATCGAGCGCTACACACACCTTTACCCTTTCCCCAGGGCCCTGGTCAGTGCCATCGCAGAAGGTCTGGAGGGAGAAGCAAGGAGCTGGTCAGCAGCCCAGCCATCATCCCCTCGCCTCAAGGAGTTGGTCAAGTAACCACCAGACGCCAGCATCGCGACCAGCAGGGCCAACCAGCGGGTGACCTGACGACACGGCTCAAAACAGAGACATTGGCAGACCCCTGGTTCCGAGACAATCAGCATCTTTTGACAAGGAGGAACGACGTAGCATGGAAAGGGACGAAACTTTACGTCCCAGAAACTCTACGCACCCTAGTCCTCAAAAGGAGCCACGACGTTAGACCAGCAGGCCATTTCGGTTTTCTAAAGACTCTGCACTTAGTATGAAGACAATTTTGGTGGCCTCACATGAGGAAAGACGTGGACAGCTATGTGAAGAGCTGCACCATCTGTGCCACGATGAAAAACCAACCAGGAAAACCTCCTGGGTTACTGCAGCCAGTAGCTGAACCGACAAGACCATGGGAGGAGATTGCAATGGACTTTATAGTAGAGCTGCCGAAGAGTGGCGGAAACACAGTGATCTGGACCGTAATAGACTTATTCTCCAAACAGGCACATTTCATACCCTGTAGTGGGCTACCCTCAGCCCGCCAATTGGCCAAGCTGTTTGTGAAACACATCTACCGCTTGCATGGAGTATCCAGAAGAATCATCTCCGACCGAGGTGTCCAGTTCACAGCGAAATTTTGGAGGGAATTCCTACGATCCATAGGATCATCCCAAGGTCTCAGCTCAGCATTTCACCCGAGCACCAATGGCGGGGCAGAGAGACTGAATGCCATGATAGAGCAGTACTTGAGGTGCTATGTAGACTACCAACAGTCGAACTGGGCGGACCTCCTATCTTTTGCGGAGGTCGCGTACAACAATGCTGTCCACAGTAGTACAGGACTAACCTCAAGGTAGTGAGCGGTATGGATTTTGTCCCCATGCCAGAATATCCCAGGGAACCCCCTTCTTCAGTCAGTTTGAACGATTGGATGGCGATGCTAAGAGAATCCTGGGAGAACGTCAAAAAGGCATTAGACAAGGCGGCACAGGCTTATAAGAAGCAAGCAGATAAGCACCGAGCCCCTCAAAGACCGTTCCGAGTAGGAGAGAAGGTCTACCTCTCCACCAAGTACTTGAGACTCAAACTAGGAAATTGGGCCCGAAATTTATAGGACCATTTCCTATAGTAAAAATAATCAACCCGGTCACGGTACAATTGCAGTTGCCCCGGTTACTAGGAAAGATACACCCCGTTTTTCACAGTAGTCTTCTGAAGCCTGTGGTGGGGTCAACTTTAAGGCCGGTGCCACGTGATCCCCCAGGGCCCTTGATCATTGGGGGCCAAACTCATTATGAAGTACAGCGAATTCTCGATTCAAGGTGGCACAGAGGCCGCCTCCAATACTTAATTAAGTGGAAGGGTTACCCATTGCCAGAAGCATCATGGGTGAAGAGCACGAACATTCAAGCTGACCGCCTTATAGCTAAATTCCATGCAGATCACCCGGACAGGCCGGGAGGGGGTGGGACACAGTCCCAGACAGGGTAATGGTATTAGACCTGTTGTTTTATCTTGTGCAAGTTTTCCTGAAGAATGAAGGGAGAGGGGCCGGATGTCAGCCTCCAGTGCTGACATAGTAAAGAGGGGGTTAAATTCCTGTGAGATTAGTAAGAGAGAGTGCCGTAGAATGATTTAGATAATGACCAATAGGATAAGGAAGCAAGCCAGGAAAGGGAGGGATGATGGAGCAGAGGTCATTTCCTGACTGCATATGAGTCCGTGAAGATGTTGTTCTAACAAATAAAAGTTTTTTTTTCTTTATTATCAAAATGTGAGAGGCATCTTATTTCGTCAGACAACTCTAGCGTGACACCTCGAAGACCATGGTACTCCAACCTAGTGGCCCTTTTGGTAGAGCCACCGTGGGTGATCCTACCTCACCAGATCCGGCTATGCCAGGGCGAGATCACCCACCCAGAGCCTGCAATTAGCTATCTGGCATTTGAGCGGGTCATTTTAAAGAAAGACAACTTGCCGGAAAGCGTCGTCCGGACCATACAGGCGGCCTTCAACAACCCGCATCTATGAAGCATCCTGGAGGGCGTTTTGCAATTGAGGGTCCCATCACTATGTGGACCCCACTTCAGCAACTATACAAGACATCCTGCTATTCTTACAGGCGGGTCTAGACAAAGGACTGGCGCCTGCCACTCTAAGATGACAGACCGCAGCACTGTCAACAGTCATCTCCTGTGCGCCTTACCAGTCCCTTTCACACCATCCACTTATCAAGGGATTCCTACACGGGGCTAGGAATTTACACCCACCTGCAGTACATCGTTACCCTACTTGGGACTTATCGTTAGTACTACAAACCCTAACAGGACCTCCCTTTCAACCGCTGGGTTCAACAGCACTCAAGTACCTCTCCTTCAAGGTGACCTTTCTCTTGGCCATCACCTCAGCAAGGAGGGTATCGGAACTGGCAGCACTCTCGGTCCGCAAGGACCTCTGTATATTCAGAGATTCATCAGTGGTTCTTCAGTTAGACTCCACTTTTATTCCCAAAGTAAACTCATGGTACCACCGGGCTCAAGAACTTATCTTACCAGACTTCTGCCCATCTCCCCAGTGTCACAGGGAGAAACGCTGGCACACACTCGATGTTTGCCATGCACTACGGGTTTACATCCGCAGAATGTCTTCTTTCCGCCACACAGAGGCTCTCCTAGTATTCTTCCATCCTTCCAACATGGGTCAAAAGGTGTCAACTGCCACGATCAGCAGATGGGTCAAGGCCTGTATTGCACTAGCCTATGAGATACAATCCAGACCACTGCCGGGCAAGATCCTAGCACACTTGACCAGAAGTGTGGCCACATCAGCGGCCTGAGCCACTCAAGCATCCATAGCAGACATCTGTAGAGCGACGACCTGGTCCTCATTATCACCATTCATCCGCCAATACAAGATTGACTCTTATGATTCAGCTGAGGCCCCGTTTGGGCACAGAATGCTTCAACGAGTCCTGTCTGCTGAGGACGCTGCGGGCAGTCAGCTTCCCACCCAGGGAGTTTAAGTTTGGGTATATCCCATGCATGGATAGTGGGAGCAGCGCACAGGAAAATGGACGTTGTCTTACCTGAACGTCCCTTTTCTGGGCGCTGTGTACACTATCCATTCCCGCCCAAATCTTGGCTTACTGCCCGGTTGTCCTTTATGTCCCTTCGATTCTTTTCTTATCCATGTTGCAAGTTGGTTATTAATAAAGTTTGGTTTTGTTTCTCACACATTGTCCGTGGTCATTCACCACACCTTCGCTCAGACTGAGGTATCATGGGAGTGGGGTGTGTGGCTAAGCAGCCGGGAAAGGGGAAGTTTTTTTCTTAAAGTAAACTCAGTTGTTTGCCAAAGGCTGAAGCATTAACCCATGCATGGATAGTGTACGCAGCGCCCAGAAAAGGGACGTTCAGGAAAGACAGCGTTCATTTTCTTATATTCCATCCTCACATGGGGAAGGATTGGCAAAATCTAATTTAGCTTGGTTACGTTTGCTGGGTAATTAGGACAGTTATTTATTCCTAATAGTTACTTTTCATTGCTCAATTTCTGGTCAAAGTGTCCTAAATAGCCAAAAGAAAAGAAAAATGAGTGAGTAAAATCAGCAGAGGAATGCTATTTTTTTTTACACTCCTTAGTTGATTCTTGCCAGCTAATTCTTAAATTTCTAAAGAATCTCCTATGAAAAAAATTCTTAAGTAATGAACATATCTTCCTAGAAATTAAAACATATTAAACTGTGCTGGTTTCTGTACCTGAGGAATTGATATTTCTCAGAAAAATTCTCAGAATTTTTGAGGAATCTGACTCTTCATTTTTCATAACACTAAGATGCTATAGCCATGAGGAGAAAAATGATCATCATCAGAATGAAAATTTAAAACATGCATGGAGGTGCTTCAAATGTTCTGTTCCAGGTATCAACCTAAATGTGACTGTTCCAAGCAGGAGTAGTTCAGGGAAAAGTTGGAAGAGACCAGAACTGAGGAGCTTAGTCAGTCGGGTACCTGAGTGGTGGCAGCAACAGTGAGGAGTGGGGACAAGGCGGAGTGGGAAAAGAAGGCAGAAAAGAACAAGAGAGTCAAACTCAAGGCCCGTGGGCCAGATCCAGCCCTTGAAGTGCTTAAGTCCGACCCTGGAAATATCAAAGAACCAGCCCACGGGGCCTCGGGGCTAAAGTGGGCTGTGTGCACCTCCCCCTCGCCCTGTTTTCACCCTCCATGGCCTGCAATAGTCTGCTGGCCAAAAATGGGCTGAAAACAGCTGGCAAAGTGCTGCATGGAGGGTGAAAATGAGGCCGTGCCCAGACCCCCGCACCCTGTTATGGCCGGCAGGGTGCTGCAAGAGGCATGCATCCCACCCACCCCCTCCGTTTCCCCACCAACCCACGGAGGAGAACTACAATGCTTATCCAGCCCTCAAAGAAATCCAATTTGACACCCCTGCAGTAGAAGATTGGGGGGGGGAGAACGGGGGAGGGGGACATTAGGGATGTGCTGCAGCAGCTGAGGGAAAAGAGAAAAGAAATATACTGGGAAGTTAGCAGCAAGTGGCTTTTGGGCATGCTATATTAGAGCGTTGGGCAGCAGCACCAAGAGCAATAGCACATATATACCAGCCCTCTCTACGCATTTTACATTTATATTGCCTTCCAAAATTTGGGTCCTCATTTCACCAACCTCGGAAGGATGAAAGGCTAAATCAACCTTGAGCTGCTCCAAATCAGACACCTAGAGTGAGCAGTGAGTTAGCCTGCAGTACTGCATTCTAACCACTACACCACTATGGGTGCTGAAAAGATGTGTTTTAATGTTTATGTATTATTTGTACTAAAATAGAGTTCTGGAGAATGTGATGTTGTAAGTGCATTTTTTTTCTTATCATATTCTAACTTTTATTGGTTTCCTGGCTCTGTACTGGCCACCTGTTTGCTCTTGTTGATCCCAATTTTGGTATTTATTTATTTCTCTTTTTCTTTATTTTAAAAGGAAGCGTCCAGCGAGAGGAAACTGTCAGTGGAAGCCAGGTCCTATTCTTCCAGTACTACTTCCCTTTCCTTCCCTCCCAATTTGCCTCCTGTGCTCCCCTTCTATCCTCAGCACTCTTCATCTGAACTGCAGCACTTCTCCCATGATGCTCCAGTGACTAGTATGGTGGGCAAGATGCATAGACAATCAGGTAAATGACTGGACTATTTAAAAAAAAAATTTCTAATCATTTTTAAATATACAAGAAAAAAGAGTGAACAACAAAAAGAGAAACATAAAATTGGTAAGTAGATAAAGAATTAATACCTGGGGAGATCCTGGAAAACAATAATCAAATAGCACATTTGTGAGCACTATAAATGAACAAGTCAATTACTAGAAGTGAGCATGGGTTTGTTAAAACAGATCATGCCAGACAAACCTTATTGCCTTCTGCGATACAATAATTAAATTTGTGATAGGGGAAATGCTGAATATTTACTTGGATTTCTGCAAGGCATTTGACAAAGTAGACCCCAAACTACTTGGTAAGATAAGGGAAGGGCTGTCTATTCCACACTTGGGAAGTGTGACAGCACCACAACCAGGTGGATTCGTAACTGACTGACCAAACACATTGAGCATGCAATGGAGAGAAGCCTGCAGTGCGAGCCAGTACTCTTCAACATCTTTGTAAACTATTTAGATGAGGGAATAAAAGTGGAATTCATCAAATTTGCATGACCATAGGTGGGAGGAATTGCTAATTGCTAATCAGGGGTAGTCAACCTTTTTATACCTACTGCCCACTTTTGCATCTCTGTTAATAGTAAAATTTTCTAACCACCCACCGGTTCCACAGTAATGGTGATTTATAAAGTAGGGACAAAACCCCTGCCGCCCACCATGAAAGCTGGAACGCCCACTGCTTTAGATGATAGACTCAAGATTCAGAAGGTTCTTGAGAGACTTGAACATTGGGTCTTATTCAACAAAATGCAATTCATTGGTGAGAAAAATAAGGTCCTTATACATAGGCAAAAAAATCCAAATGTACAGCTGGTACCTAGCTGAACAGTACCTGTGAAAGAGATCTAGCTGTCATTCCCCCCAGAACTATGATCTAGCAGTATCCTGTAGCTGCCAAAAATCTGATGCAGTCCTAGGTTGCAGAGAGATCATTTCAAGATCATGGTGAAGTGATCTTGAATTATCGCTTTATACTGCACTGGTGATACCACACTTCGAATATTGAATCCAGTTCTGGTCACCATGATACAAAAAAGATGTTGAAATCCTTTTATGATGAATAATTGAGGGAACTAGATATGTCTAGTCTAATGAAGAAAAGGACTAGGGGTGATATAATAGTAATCTTCCAATATTTGAAGGGCTGACACAGAGAAGAGGGAATCAATCTATTCTCCAAAGCACCTGAGGACAGGACGAGAAGTAACAGGTGAAGATCATTAAAGAAATGTCCAAACCAGAAGAAAAACTTCCTGAGAATATTTAATCAGCAGAATGGGTTATCTCTGAAAGTTGTGTGAGCTGGAGGTTTCACTTGGAGGTTTTAAGGAGACTGGACATTTGGAGATCAGCCATTTGTCTGCAATAGTAAAGGGTCCTCTACTTGAGCAGGAGGTTGGACTAGAAGACCTCCAAGATCCAGGACTTCCTGTGGCTCCGCAGACGCTGACGGAGCTCCTTTTTGGAGCTCCAGCCCCGAAATCCGTAAAGCTGCTAGAGCAGCGCAAATCAGCTGTCTAGCAGCTAAAAATTCTCCCCCTGGGAAAAGGAGGGTGAGAAGAGCAGAGGGGCTTGGATAGAGCTCCCCAAGACCCCCAGGCTTTCTTTTTTTTTAAGCCTGGAAACCCCTCAGCGCTCCGGATTAGGGACGTGCCTGCCTGGCTTGGCAGAACGGGGCGTCGCGACCACACCAGCAGCATAGGAATAAAGATCCGAAGAATTTTTCTCAAAGACTGCAAGAAATTTGGATTCTGGATGTTGGCAGAGCGAAATCAGGACAGCAGGATTTGCAGGTATGCAAGTAAAGCTTTAACTCCATATGAAAAGGGAAGGGGAAGATGGCGCTAAGGAAATGAAACTTACCAGTGAAAGTGCTTGTTAGCCCCTGCTACATTGTTTAAGGTATTGGATTATATAATAATACGAAGATTTAAAGGGGAAGTGGAAGAAGACAGGAAAGACTATGATGGGGATTTTAACTAACATATATTCCTCAACATACTGGAAAACAATTGGACTCTGATCTGACAGTTGAATATATATAAAATAAAAATTGAAATATGGCTGCTATTAAGGAAAGGGGGGGTGAGTCAGCAAACACACAAATGGGGACTTTAAAGGATTCACAAGAAACTTTTGAGCTCTTTATTTTGGACATTGTGCACCAAAATAGTAAAAACTATTTTGTAAAAATAGTTTAGTAAAAACATTTAGTAAAATGTTTTAGTAGTAAAAACACTATCCAGGAGTGGAAGTTGGAATATTTTAACGATCTACTGGCTAGGAAAGAGGAAGAAATCATACAGCCTAACGTGATTATCGAGAGCAAAGAAGAGGCAGAGAAAAAATGGAGTCTAGCATTTTGGAAACAGAAGTTTTGGTGGAGACTTCCACACAATTAGTTGGAGCGTATCAAAAAGACTTACTATTGCAGACTGCAAAATACTATGAAAATTTTTGTTTTTATGGACAGAGTCAATTCCTAGAGAATGAAGTGACTGATTTTACAAGCAGAAAAAGTAGAGATGGGGGTTTTAAAGCGAAGGGAATAACTTTGAAAGGGGAATGGACTCTCAAGAGACACCAGTTGCAATTTCAACTTCAAAATTTCTTGAAAATAAAAGCAGGGGGACAAGTAATGCTTCAAAAAATTTTGAAAATAAAAGCAGGGGGACGAGCCATGCTTAAGAAGAAAGTGTCATCTAAAAAGAAAGACTGGAAGAAATACAGAAAGAAAGGAAGAATGTGTGATGAACTCTTTGAAGGTTATACTTGGTAGATTATGGATGTTTGATATAAATGTTTAACTAAAAAGGGACAGTTGCTTAAGAGTTATTGAGTTATTAAAATGGTTAATTAAAACTCAAGTGATATTTTATTGAAAGCTTTGGGATTTATATAGATTTTCTAGGATTATATTTGATTGATATTTTACTGAGGTTAAAGATTTATTAAGAAATTTTAAATGTTTAAGGTGACACAACAGAATTTCTAAAAGGTTTATATGTATTGAGGGATAAGGTTTAATTAAAACTGGATAGTTTTGTAAAACTTACTGCAGTTCTAAAATGGCTAGCTTGAAAATAAATGGATGGGTTCTTAGTATTAAGAAATTGTATATGTTTAAAGTGAGATATTAGAAGTATTAAAAGCTATATGTGACGAAATGTTTATGTTTGAGGTTATTCAGTTCAATGGTTAATAATACAGACAGTATTATTAACCATTGAACTGAATAACCTCAAACATAAACATTTCGTCACACATATCCCCTATTCATTTGTTTAAAGATACAAAAAGAAAAAGAAGAAAACTAAAACATTATAGAAAAATAATTAGTTTCTAACTTCCCGTTTGTACAAGTTGATTAATTTACAAATAGTAAATATAGATTTACTATTTTTGTGGGATTTTGATGTCAAGTGTTTCATCATTTCTTTGTCTCCTGAATATCATACTCTAAATTCTTACATTTTTCTTCCTATGTAATATACTGGAATGGCTTCCAGTATGTATGGGAAGCCATTCTTGCTTAAATTTGATTAAGCTTCTGTTGTCAATATAGGCTATTGACTGTGCCTTTTGTCCATTTACATGTTCAAAATCCAGTACCTGACTTTTCTATTACAGCACATTGACAGAGAATTGTGCAGCCGGTGTCCAAATGGGGTCAGAGATGATGACAAGAACTTGTGGTTTTTTATAAATAAATAAAAATATTTACAGTAAATAAGAGAGTCAAAAAGGAGCATGGGCAAAACAACAGGGAGAGAAGAAGGAGAAACAGGAGAAATGTTATTTAGGTTTGTCAGGATATTGATTGTGGAAGTGTTTTACAAGTTTAGGGGCTCTAATGTGGTGATGGTCAACCCACTCATTCTGAGCTGTTGGGAAATCTTTCCAGGCCACTAAATATTCAAAGGTCCCACTATGCTTATGGGAATCTAGGATTTCTCTGATTTCAAAATGCGGCTTTCCTTCTATCATTAATGGCTCGGGTTGGTGGAAGTTTAGGTCCAAGGGTAGAAATGACTTCAGGTTTCAATAAACTGCAGTGAAACATGGGGTGGACCTGCCGAAGGGACTTGGCAAGTCTTGCTCTACAGTTACAAGGTTAATGATGCACTTAATTGGGAAGGGCTCCACAAACTTGAGTCCTAGTTTCTTTGATGGTTGTAGGAACTGGAGATAACAGGATGAGAAGTAGACCCAGTCACCAATCTTGAACAGTTTGGGTTTCTCATGCTTCTTTACAGATGTTCTGTCCCCCGCCTGACACCCCCACCCCCACAGACAGCCAAGAGTTAATAAGCCAACACAAGAAAGATTCTTTGATGATAAAGTTGGCAGCAACCCAGTGGCTGGCTGCCAAAAATCTTTACTCACAAGGAAGGAGTTTCCTCTTCATTCGGAATACCAAAACAAAATCACAATAACAAAGAGATTAGTCCGAATTCAGTCCGATAAGTCAGGCAAAGTTCCAGCAACACAGAGAGGATGAGTTATTTCCAGTTTTTGTTCGTCACAGAGCTTGAATGGCCACCACACCCCATTTTATACCCTGTGGGGTCCAGTGACTCAGCCTAATCCCTGGCACGCCTCTTCCTCTCCTGCGCGTGCTTTTCTCTGCGACACTGTCGAGGGTCCAGCCAAGACTCATCTTCCTCATTACTGTCCACCTGTGGCTGCGTGGATGTGCTTGGCCCCGGGCCTATCTTTCGGCCTTCGGTATCCTCCGAAGGCATTGCCAGAGAGGAGAGTCCTGGAGAGGGAGGTCTTGCCAACTCCTCTCCTTGACTCTTGGAGTCCTCTCCTGCTGATAATCCAGGCTCAGGGAACGGAGCCACAACTACAGCCTGTTTCTTATAAGACTCGTGTGCATCCGCCAGAGCCTTCCTCACCACTGGCTATGTATTTTGCAGTTGGCAGATCCACTCCTTTAGTGATGATATTGGGGGTGGGTGGATCATTGAGGGGTAGTTCAGGCACTGGCTTATATTTCTGTCCTGTAGCCACTCTAAAATGAGTGAACCCTGTACTACTATGCACAGAATTATTATACACTACTTCAGCAAAAGGCAACAAGTTATCTTGTTGATAATTGATATAACACCTCTGTTCCAATACTGAATTGGTATGTTCCTTTGGGGGTCATAACTAGAGCTAGTAGTGATCACTGATTTATTTTCAAAGCAGGTGCATTTTGTTCCCTGTCAGAAGATTCCTTCAGCCTGGGGTTTGGCCAAACTATTTCTACACTATGTCTACATGTAGTTACATGGAACACTCCAACACATTATTTCAGATAGAGGGTGCAATTCATCTCTAAGTTTTGGATGGCTTTTCTTAACCTATTTGGGACTGACTATTGAGCCAAGGATTTTTTTTCCTTGGGCTGCTTCTGTCCATTTCCTAAGCAAGAAAATTCCTTGGCTGCATAGATTCCGAGAAAAGTACTTCTACTGAAAGCAACAAGTTTCAGGCAAGATCTGAGGCAAAGCATGTGTAACAGCAAATTGAAACAAACTGTAGAGCCCAACCCCCTTGTAGCCAGGCAACCAGAGGGCTGCTGCATACCAAAGCTAAAAGAAATGATCTTGGAGAGATAGGCAAAGCCCAGTCTGTACTTGCAAAGATGCAAAGAAAAATTCTCCACTGACCCCTTCCTCCTTTTCCATGGCAGTAAGCAGCAGGCTAGCTGACATTTGGCCTCCATAACAGAGGCTTAGCAATACAGATAATATTTATACAAGTAAAACAAGCACCAAGAACAGTGATTCATTCAAGATTTATCAAGGTATTTTCTATGAAAAATCTTGAGGAGTTTAGGTGCCCAGACATGTTTAGCATCCATCCATTCGGACTTGCAGGTGGGAAATGTTTCTAGGCAACAAGGTGTTGGACCTTCCCTCTATGTTTCCTGGAATCCAGAATTTTTTTAATTTAAAAATGCTGCTCTCCTTCGATTAGCGTGGATACAGGAGGAGTGTTAGGTGTAGGGTGAAGGGGTGACAGAGTTTCAGGTTTCAACAAACTGCAGTGAAATACAGGGTTAGGGTTAGGGTTAGGGTTAGGGTTAACTGGCCAAGTGTTCTGCTGTTGGGCTATCCACTCTGCTAAGGAGGGTACTTGTGGTTTCTCTTGAGGTAGCTCTGGCATAGGTACAAAGTCCTGACTGGAGGCCACCTTAAATGGGGCACAGGATTGTTATATGTTACCTCTGCAAAAGGCAAAAGGTCAGCGCAATTGTTCTGTTGGTAATTAATGTAGCACCTGAGGTACTGTTTCAGGGCAGAGTTGGTTCTTTCACATGCCACATTAGTTAGATGGAAGGAACTTGAGCTCTGGGCGGTTCCCAACAGCTTCAAAAATTCCCGCCAAAACTGTGATGTAAATTGCACTCCTCTATCTGAAATAATGCACTCAAGTGTGCTGGGCAACCTATACACGTGTTGTACGGAAGTTTAGCTAACATCTTTGCTGAGGGAATCTTGGAGCAGGGAACAAAGTGACCCTGTTTCAAAAAAAAGGTCAGTAACAACCCAACTAACAGTGTTCCCCCACAATAAAGTCCATAAAAATTTCTTTCCACAGTTCCTGGGGGCTGACCACAGTCTCAAAGCCCTGTGGACTTCCCCAGTGGTCTCTTTGCCGCTGCACAAATTGGACAACTGGCCACATAGCTTTCAGTGACTTTCTTCAAGGATGATCATCAAAACTGCCTCTTAACCAAGTGGAGGGAAAGGCCATGGCGGTCCTAGCAATGGAACCTGTTCCATTGTTAACATGTTACAACAACCACCCAAGGGTCACAGTCCAAACTATGGTCGAGAAATGGAATAGGACTCCCACCCCCAGCCTGGGGAAGGCTGCAAGAAGCTCCCATCCTAGCTTCTTGTTTTTCCCCCCTTCTTTTCCTCCCCAATGTCACAGTGGGGCTGAAAGGGTGGAAACAACAGACAGGGGGGAGAAGTCAAAATGGAAAGCCTCTGCTCACTCACGTGTGTGTGCGCGCACTCAAGCATGCAGGGGGTCTCCCCCCTTGCAGCCCCAAACTTTGACATTGGGGAGGAAAAGAATGGGAGAGATAAGAAAAGCTGGGATGGGAGCTTCTTGCAGCCTTCCCTGGGGCTGGGAGCAGGAGCTGGGGGAGCAGGGCGCGATGTGATCAGAGGCAAGTTAGGGGGATGTGCAGTCCACAAACCCTCTAGCACACACCATTGAAGTAGTAATAGGTGAGAAAAAAAACCCAGTCAAAATAACTCAGATTCGGGATGATTTGGCCGCTGACTGGGTTAGTTCAGGCGGGGTGACTGAGGCAGGTCTTGAGAGTGTTATTGGGCTGAGTTCGATCCTGTGGCTCCCGAGGACGTGGACAGGACTCTGGGAAAACTGAATGCAACCACATGTTCATTGGAGCCGTGTCCCTCCTGGTTGGTGCTGGCCTCCCGGGAGGTTACACGAGGCTGGCTCCAGGAGATTATAAACGCTTCTTTGAGTGAGGGTGCCCTACCGGCCGCCTTGAAGGAGGTGGTGGTGAGGCCCCTCCTCAAGAAGCCCTCCCTGGACCCAGCTATTTTGGCTAATTATCGTCCAGTCTCCAACCTTCCCTTTTTAGCGAAGGTTGTTGAGAGTGTGGTTGCGTGGCAGCTCCCCTGGTACCTGGATGAAGCTGTCTATTTAGACCTGCTCCAGTCCGGCTTCAGGTCTGGATACAGCACTGAAACGGCATTGGTCGCGTTGGTGGATGATCTCTGGAGGGCCCGGGGTAGGGGGTACTCCTCTATGTGTTGTTAGACCTCTTAGCGGCTTTTGATACCATCGACCATGGTATCATGTTGCGCCGGTTGGAGGGACTGGGGGTGGGGGGCACTGTTTTACGGTGGTTCTCCTCCTACCTCTCCAACCGGTCCCCCAGGGGGAGAGCCTTCTCTGTGGCAGCCCCTACCCTCTGGAATGATCTTCCTCCAGAACTGAGAACAATTTCCGACCTCCGGACTTTTCGTCGGGCCCTAAAAACTTATCTTTTCCAGCTTGCCGGTCTAGCCTGATTCCTGTTGAATTTTTAAAATTTTTTAAGAGTTGTAGGGTTGTAGTATTTTAATATTTATTTGTTTTTAATTTTCAGCCAAAGTTTATATGGGTTTTATAATTTTTAACTTTTATGTACTGTTTTTTATTTGGCTGTTCACTGCCCTGAGTCCGTAAGGAGAATGGCGGTATATAAATATAAATAAATAATAAATAAATAAATAAATAATGAATGAATGAATGAATGAATGAATGAATGAATGAGTTTTCATTAGTTTGCAGCCTGCCATTGCCTTGCAGCTGCAAGGGGGGAGACCCATGTGCATGCACACACACAGAAACACATGCGCAGGTCTGAGAGGGGTGATCTGAGCTACAAAGAGACTCATCAGGCCGAAGTCCTAGCACAGAGGCAATGATGGGCGGAGGGGTAAAAATGGGAAGCCTCTGCCCACCATCGCCTGTCTGTTGCCAGCTCTGCCGGATCCTCTGCAGCTTAAAAAAAACCCCTGTGGTGCAGCAGCTTCCCTTTTTGTCCACCCTCCCTTCCATTGCTTCTATGTCTGGACTGACTCTATGATGATACCGAAAGGGCAATTCTGCTTCCACGCCCCCCAACACCAGAAGCCACACTTCCCACATGCCCCCATAATGCCAGAAGCCACACACCACTGCCATTCACCTGCCACATCCCCCCCCCCCCAGTCCTCTGCAATCACCTATCGCCAGAGGTGGGCTTCAGCCAGTTCCAACCGGTTCAGGTTTTTAAGATTCTGCATAGTTTGGTGAACCGGCAAATCCCATCACTGGCTGGCTCCGCCTGCCCTGCCTCATCTTGCCAGGCATAGCTGCTGCTGCTGCTGCTGCTCTCTGTCTGGTTCCCTTGCTTGCCTCGACCACACAGTCTCTACAGGCCAGCCAGCTTGCCTGCCTTTGCTACCGCAGCTGCAGCCCATGCAGCGCTCTCCCCGTGGCCCAGCTGAGTGGCCCTGATCTGCGAGCAAGGTCCAAACAGCCTAGCTGTTTCCCACCTGGGCCAGCCAGCTTGTCTGCCTTCCGCTGCAACCGATCACATGGCGGCCACAGTCCAGCTCTCTGCCTCAATTGCCTTCCTTCACCAATCTCTGCTCCTCACTCACCTAGAGTAGACTTGTCCAGCTACCTTGGCCTGCTCCTGCCCACTCCAGTAGCAGAAACCCCTTGGGGAAGTGGGGCTAGGAAGGGTGCTTGTCTCCAAAGCCTCCCGTTTCTCTAGCCCTCCACCTCTCATCTCTCAATCCATTTCTCTCCTTCTGCCTCCTACTGCTTTCTCAAGGCCTGTGACAAAGCGCCTGGTCTGGGCACACAGCCCTCCATGACGGAGCCCTTCCTGGGGAGCAAAGCCTTGGATGACCTAATCTGTCCTGAAGGTCTTGATGAGCCAGACTGTCCACACGCCTCTGCCAGCCCAACTGCCCTGCCCTTCAGATACAAATGGGGCTAGCGCCTGGTGGTGGGGCACTCTGGGAGGGCAGGCAGATGTATCGGAGCTGCACGCACCGCAGCGAAGTAGCAGTCTCAACCCCAGCACGGCATCTCCCCTGAGGGCTTGCCTTACCTTCATGGGCAGCCATGTGCTGGACCCATTGGGAACTGAAGGGCAGGGTGTTCTGGCCGGGGGAGGCGCATGGAAGGTCTGGAAGGTAAGGCCAATGCCGATGGCGGGAGAGGGAGACCCACTGTGCTCGGCCGAAGAGCCATCTCGGGTGTATACGGCAAGCATTGCTTGCCTCTTGGGCCTGGCACACTCGGCTTCCACAGGGCCTCCAGATGATTGCCACCTGCTTCCCTTCCCCTCTGCCTCGGGTCTCACATCCAGCCCATGATGGGGGGATGCACTGCTGCCGGGCCAGCCAGTGGGTGGGCATGCGGCCCCCGGGGGAGACGCCGTGCTTGGGCCAAGACTGCTGCTCTGCTGCGGTGCACGCGTGGAGCCCCTGGGGAGCCTGCCGTCCCAGAGCGCCACTGCCACTGCTCTGGAGCTTGCCTTCCGCCACCGCTGGAGCTCATCTTCTGCCTTCTGCCACCGCTGCTCTGGAGCAGGTCTTTGGGACGGATCAGTTCGTCCAAGCCATGCTTTGCTCCCTGGGAAGGGCTCCTGTCATCCCTGGGATGGGCTCCAAAGTGCACAAAGCACAAAGTGCTTTCTCACGGGCCACCGCCTTCCATGTGGCAGTGGGAGGAGGAAGTGTGCAGCCAGAAAGGCTGCCTGCAGTTCTTGCAGCCAAAGCTGGGATATCTGCGAACCCGCAAGAGCAGAAGGTTGAACTATAAAACCTCCAAGGTATCTTCTTCTAGCCTATGATTCTAAACTCTCCAAGACAAGGGAATTTGCTTAAATTAAGTGTTTGTGTGTGAGAGAGGGAGAGGGAGAGAGAGATGTGGCTTCTTGGGGTCCATTTTGGAGAAGAGAAAAGCCAAAAGGGCAATCAGTTTGGGATTAAATTCTAAATGAAATTGGGTCTTCTGAGTAAGGAGACACAAAAAACTTTCAACTGCAGGTTTCTAAAAATCTTATTAAAATGAATCTGTAGAGGCAGCTCTTTAGCGCATTAGTCCAGAGGGAGCAAAAGAGATAGGATCCCAACGAGAGTCTTAGCTATTTAGCTCAGGAATAACAGAATAACAGAATTGAAAGTCCATCCCCTTGAGGATGTCAAAATCTTGAGTGGAGGGCCTGGGAAAGATGGCAGAATAACACATAGAAGGGACTGGTGGGGGGTGGGGGGAACGACCCTATACCATTTCAAAGAAATGACTATCCAGTCTTGTCTTAAAAACTTTCAGTGATCGAGCACCCAGAACTTCTGGAGACAAGCAGTTCTATTGTTTAATTGTTCTCATTGTCAGGAAGTTTCTCCTTAGTTTTAGGTTGCTTCTCTCTTTGTTCAGTTTCCATACATAGCCCCCCTTCTTTGTGGCAGCCCCTCAATAGCCTGTTTTGTGACCTGCCTATCACATTCTTCGACAAAGCATGTGAGTCATTTCCTCCCTTCAATGATCCATGAAAGTACATCTATCGCATTTGATGTAGATAATAAAGTCGAAAAAAGGTGAACAACACTTTTACAGAACTATAGATACTTTGAGGCCGGGTGTGGTGACAAGGAGTGGCTGGAAGGGGAGGGGCCGGGCGAGGCATCCTTTGACATGAGTGACGTTGAGTTGGTCACACCCACCCAGTCACATAACCAGCCAGCCAGTCAGTCATTAGGTCAGAGAACCAGTTGCTTAAAAGTTTGAATCCCACCACTGCCTCTTGCCCATTGCACACAGGCAGGCAGAAGCTTCCATGGCTTCTGCCTGCCACCCGATTATCTGGTGTCTATTTGTCCCATGCAACCAAAGGCCCGGGTCAAAGGGTTCTCAACAAATGGGCCAGGACGTGGGACCAGAGAACCTTTGGCCAGGGAGAATGGCCAGGGGAGGGCCAGCAGAGAAGGAAAGCTGGCTGTAAATGAGTTGAGGTGGAAGGCGAAGGAAGTGGAGCCAAGGGTGGGAGACTAAAGATCCTAGATTGGGTGTCGGCAACCCACGGCTCCAGAGCCACATGCAGCTCTTTCATCCCTCTGCTGCGGCTCCCTGTCACAGCAGAGGGATGAAAGAGCTGTCGCCTTGTCGCAGCGATGGTGATGGCCAGAGCTTTAATGCGGGAGCGAAGTGTCCCTGGACTTGCCAAAATAGCATTCCACCTTCATCGCAGTGCATTTGCTGTTGCTGCCTGCCTGCCTGCTACTCTCGCAGCACCTTGCACAGCACAGTGAAATTTAGCATACTTCACAATGGGGGAGATACGGTCCCTTCCTTCTGGAGACCATTAAGGTGCATAGCAGCTGCGGTGGCTCGCTTTCACCTCCAGGATGTCAGTTGCTTTTCCTGCAGAGTCGCTGGTGTTTTGATGACCCACCTCATCGCTAGCCAGCTGGTCTTAGACAACCAGCCGATTGTCGGTGAGCTGCTCCTGGACTCGTTGGCCTCTGGACATCAGATTCCTACCACCCAGCACCAGTTCAGGAGTTCCTTCCGCCCCCTGGGAGAGAGAGAGAAAGATAAAGAGGGGGGGGGGAGAGAGAAAGAGGAAGGGAAAAGGGGAGGGAGACAAGGGACACGGAGACAGAGATAGGTAGACAAAGTGAGAGAGACAGTCAGGGTGGGAGTGAGTGAGTGATGTTGAGTTGGCCACACTCACCCAGGTTTTGTGGCTCCCACTGTTTTCTGTGGGAAATGGGTCCAAATGGCTCTTTGAGTGGTTGTAGACCCCGTCCTAGATTCTGGAGAAAACAGCTCAATACTGATTGGCACAGACTGTAGAAGCTACTAATAAAATTCAAGAATGAAGTATATAATGTCCATTATCAAAGTTTATATTTCCTGCTGAGCTATTGTAGGTTTTCATTATGAAAAGTTTCTCACAGCAAAAGATTTGGTCAGCTGTAGTTCTTCTGTTATGAGTCTAGAATTAATTTCTTGTTGTAAGATTGGTATTAAATATGCAAAGACTCAAACTCCTTTCCTGATATGTATTTTTGTTGCTCTTCAATTTAGGATAGGTAAAATAATATTTTTCAATTTGTTCATTTTTCAGGAAATCGAAAGAATATCCAATATCCATGTCTAACTGTGCCAGACAGGAATGCAGCTTTCCACACAGAAGATAAATCATGTCTGCCACTGAACACCCTTTTCAAGCAGGACCAGTCCTCTCAAGGGCAAACATCTTGTAATATATTTTTAGACAGTGGAACATCAAATGCTTCCAACCACTGGCTACAGAGAAGTCATGCTGGCCAAGAGCTAGCAGCAGCATCAGATAGCGAAACAGCGCATGGGGAATCTCCCACCCAGATGAGCGAGGACTCACAAGAGCCTCTGCCCCAATGGCCACTCCCTCAGGGAAAGGAAAAGGCTGGGGCTCTTGGCTGGAGGCAGTCTCCTGGCAGGGATGGTGGGACAGTCTCACATGGGACTGCCAGAGACAAAGGCTTTCGGAGGGGCTTTCTGATTTCCCAGCAAGCCAAGGTCCGAGGCCCAAAGCGTGTTGATATGCCCCCAGATGAAGACTGGCGACAGCACACCTTTGCTCCGCAGCCTGCCACAAGAAGCTTCTTCGTCCACTCTGGAAATGCCCTTGTGCAGCAGCCATGACAGAAAGATGGGACCCTTCTGTTGGGCTGTTTCTTTTGAAAGAGGCTCTTGTCTAAACTGAAATGCAATTGATAATAAGAGAGCAAGATTTTTTTTCAACCAGTTGCTGCCAGTTTTGTCTTTGAAATAGTTATATGGTTGCCGAAAACTAACTGCACTTTATTTCTTTGTATGTACTGCTGTTTTATAAGAACCTTGTCAGCAATTCCATTCCTAACCTTTTGCTAGAAGAAATGGTTTAAGGCTCATTTGCAGTAAAAGAGAGGGCAAGATTTGCATTTGGACTAAAATTAAATCCTCTGATGTTTTCTATAGGCTGTATTTGGTGAATTTATGTATCATGTTAAGTAGCACTAGAAAGCCTCTGTGCCAATTTTCAATTCAGTGTTATGTTCTTTTGCTCCATTATATGCTGGGGGGAAGATTTCAGACCTTTCTACAGAATTGGCCATGTTCATAGGCACAGATAACTCCAGATATGGCACCAGCCCATTTCTCATTTTTTTCAAAGTAGACTACTAGGATTTGAAGTAGCACGTTTAATAAACACAGAATCACTGTAACTATTTTAGGCTGTGAGATACATGCCTTTGTAAGTTTTTTCAAAGAAATAAATGCAATAGTTATGTTTATTGAATGATTATTAATTGTTTTCCTGTTTTCAGAAAGGTGTTTCCCAAATTGGAATAGTTCTTTCACTGTTCATTTTTTCTCTTTGTGATATTAAATATTTTATGGGTTGACTTTTATAATAACTTATTTTGTGAATCTAGCTAAAGTAAGGCGATTTGTGTGTTTTATAAGATTATGATTTACAATAGAACTGTTGTAAATACTGCAAATACCCTGTTAAGAAGTTAGTGTCCTCATCCTGATTTTCATTCTTTTTGTTTTAAGGTTCATATCTTTGTAAATCAGGAGATTTAGCTACAATTATTTAGTCAACTAAGGTCAACTATGTCCATGTTCTTGGATTTATAAAGGAATTTTTCCTTATATTAATACTGCAGAAATTCAGGGATATTTTGTAGATGGCAAATGAGAAAACGTTTGATAGGATGTTTTAAGAAAAGTAGAGCAATATTTCAACAGAGTTGGAAGGGACCTAGTCCAGTGGTGAAATCTAAAATTTAAAATTTGTTACTATCAGTTCTGTGGGCATGGCTTGGTGGGAGGGGAGGTAATGTGACTGGGTGGGCATGGCCAATTTTTTTTTTTTACTTTTCAAACCATTTTTTCTACGACCTCTTTGGCGAAGAGGTTGTAAAAAAATGCTTTCAAAAGGTTCTGACAATCCCAGCTGAGTTGCCTGATCGGCAGAGGATCTTTTTAAAAAGCTTCTGCTGATCAGGCAACTAAGCTGGGATCATCAGAGACATTTAAAAGAAAATAAGGGTTTTTTTCAGGGGTGAAATCTAAAATTCGTTACTACCGGTTCTGTGGGCATAGCTTGGGGGTGGAGGGGTAATGTGACTGGGTGGGCGTGGCCAATTTCTTTTTTTTTTTACTTTTAAAACCATTTTTTCTACAACCTTTTTGATGAAAAGGTTGTAAAAAAATGCTTTCCAAAGGCTCTGACAATCCCAGCTGAGTTGCCTGATCGGCAGAGACTTTTTTTCTTTTAAATGCCTCTGACGATCAGGCAACTCAGCTTGGATCGTCAGAAACATTTAAAAAAAAAGGTTTTTTTCTTTTAAAAGCCTTTGATGATCCCAGCTGAGCCGTGCGATCATCAGAGGCTTTTTATTTTTTACTTTTAAAAGCATTTTTTTCCGCCGAAGAGGTTGTAGAAAAAATGCTTTTAAAAGAAAAAAAAAATCCTCTGATAATTGTGCGGCTCAGCTGGGCATGAGGAGGGGGGCAGGGATTTTTGCTACCGGTTCTCTGAACCACTCGCCTCCATCGCTACCGGACTGAGCAATCCGGTCTGAACCGGGAGCATTTCACCCCTGATCTAGTCCAACCCCCCCCCCCGACCCAACACCATTTCTGACAAATGGCAGTCCAATCTTTTCTTGAAAGTCTCAAAGCTTACTGAGCTTTATTACAATACAGTAAGCTCAGTAGATACGTGGATTGTCACTTGGATTGCAAGTTGCTCCAAAAGAATCAGAGTCAAGTCCTGTCACCTTAGCCAGAAGTTGCTTCCTTTTTATGCTAACCAATTGGCCCACCCCACACTTTATGTATTTCTAACCTTTAGAAAATGAAGCAGTCCATAAGGCCATGAGGAATGGGGGAGGGGGGCTTACAGTCTTAACTAAGTTGGTCTTCCAACAGAGATGATAAACTATTATTTATCTCCTCGTAGATGAGCAGGAATGAATATTGTGGACTTAATGCATCCTGACAGCTACTCTACTGCATGGGTTCAGGAGACACAAAATGTATCACAAGTAAGTAGTTCTGGCCAGCACACATTAGTTTCTGATCCTTAAAATTCAAGGTAACAAACTATGACAATTTATTTCTTTAGCCTCCTGAAAGTATTCTTTCATTCCCTGTTACCCAGGCCACCTATCATTTCTTTCCTCAGAACATTTCTTCTGCAAGGGCCTTTTTAAGTTAGAGCTGGTTCCATCACTCAATTAATTTGAAATTCCCAAGTAGTAAGATAACTTTTGTTTCTCATCTCTAGCACTTTGGATGTCTTTTTATCTTGCAATTTAAGGGGAGAGGGGAAGCGTTTACCCCCAAAGGAACATAGTTGTAGGTGATGTCAGGAAAGTGACAGCAAGGATGACATAATGTTCTATTTAAAACATGCTGAAAATACAAAGAATTAATATACTGTAGCAGCTCCTCAATGAAAAAAACGAAGTGCTAATTAGTAATATAAGTGCAAAACTTCTCAACTCTAACAAATAAATAAGATTTTTCATTCTATGAATGAAATGGATGAAGGGGCAGAATTGGAGATGGATAGAAATAAGATCGGGAAACACCTCTATTTTGAATGATTTGAAATTCAAGGGCCCTACAATATGTATTCTGGGATACTGAAAGAAGCAGCGGATCAGCCAGTTGAGTCCTTGTTTTATTTGGGGAGAAAAAACTGGAGAATTGATTTAAGTGCCTCATGTTCCTGTCTTCAAAGGCAGGCAGGGGGATTATCCAGGAAATTACAGACTACTACGATTGAGGCTGATAACAATAATCTAGAACAGCTCCTAAAGAGATTCGTAAGCATCTTGGAAATATAATTACCCAAAGTCTGCATAG
Source organism: Masticophis lateralis (assembly GCA_030761175.1). Taxonomy (NCBI): domain Eukaryota; kingdom Metazoa; phylum Chordata; class Lepidosauria; order Squamata; family Colubridae; genus Masticophis; species Masticophis lateralis. The sequence continues at coordinate 98,935,653 of JAUDYJ010000005.1, forward strand.
AACTTGTCAGGCTAGCCTTATCATATTTGCTATCTTTATTAGTCAATTTGGGGAATGCTTTAAAATTTAATTTCAGTTTGATAAAATATCCCATGAGAAGCTTAGCGGCCACTTCAGCGCCGCAGGAACAGCACTGCGACGGGTCTATGACAATTTGCCACGGCCAACTTGCCATGGCCAACTCATTGCAGAACAGCTTGCTGCAGGACAAGAGTTACACTAATAAGGAAATGATGGAATAGAATCATTAAAGGATGCAAAAGGAGAGACAGAATGAAATGTGAATGGCAAAAATTAAAATATTTTTTTATTTTAAATAATTAAATAAAATTGTTAAATTATCCCACAGAAAATTGGCCATGGCGAGTTAGCCGCAGCGAGTTGGTTGTAGCAAGTTGGCCCATTCCGCCTGCAACCTCCTTCCCCTACTGCAGTATTAGGGCTGCCCAGTGCTATACAACTAGAGACATGCACAAGACCATAGCTCATCTAGTTCAGGGAAACGCAGTGTTGCCCCTCCTCATGCTGGACAAAAAATCATCCATGCGCTTCACCTACTGGCCATTAGAGGTTTTGATGAGAGGAAAAGAGTCAAAGAGATTCTTTGCTGGAAAGGTAAACATGTACCATCTATAAAGGAAGATTGGGCTATAATAATATAGTATTACTGAAATGTAGAATGAATACATACAAAAAATAAAAAAAAATAAGAGTCTGAGGTTAATCTAATTAGTGGTAGCCAAAACATCCCAGTATCAAATGAATTGAGCTCAATTTTAGCAACCCTATAAACACGTAATTTCAACAAAGCTTCTTTGACACATTTCCTTCCTAATGTTATAGTCCAGTTTTATTCATTCTTTTTCCACATGGCATAAGCAATTATCTAACCTCCAGAATGCATTATACAAATCCTTTTTCAAACTCTCCCTTTCGTTCACTTTATAAAATATGAATCTTTTAATAATGTGCTTAAATATTGAAATAGAGCTGTATTTTTCTTTAAAACACTTGGCAATACAACTGGGCAATTATCAGAAACTGTAAGCTAAAGTGCAGTTTTCTACCTCATCACTCAAAAGCTAAAAATCCACTTGGGAATAAGTTATAAATACTTGTTTACTAAGTTTTTAAATACTAAGTTCTAAATACTAATTTGTCACTAGTTTATGGTTTCGCAAAGCCATCTTCAGTTCACCGTATCTACAGTGCCAACTCCCCTGAAAGTTGGAGAGCAATCAATTTTGGAAGAAGGTCTGTATGAATCTAAATGAATCTAAATGGCCTGGATCTAGGAAGGGCAGACTGAAGCATTGCCTGTTAACAGGACCATATCCATATGATCCTGCAAGGAGACTGAAAGTTTAAACATAAGGAGACAATGTGATTAGCCATCTTGTTCCCAACCACAGCAGAGACTTGTCAACTGTCCAACTAGTGAACAAACAAGGACACACTGTGAGGAGATTTGAATTCCCAAAAGTAAAATTTTATTGGATACACCATATTGGTATTGAAAAAAACAAAACCAGCTCTGGTTTTCCCGCGCAAATGCTTGTCCAGTTAAACAATAATCCCCTTCTCTCCACCCCTGGGTGATCACATTGTCCAATTATGAGATGTTATTTTGTTATGGAAACAGTCCATCTCTTTCCTTGATGGCTTCCATGCTCTCATGATCACTGCATTCATTCTCTACATTTCATTTCCACCTTCCATGCCCCCCAACTGAATTGGGGGGCATGGAAGGCAATTGAAAAGTTTGAAAGAAGCAAAGTGATTCAATCTTGACAGATACTAAGTTAGCAAATATCACTTTCAGGAATAAACTGATTAATTATTTCTAAGCTATTACAGACTTTTGGAAAGACAAATTGGAAAATGTCAGAGCACTCTACCTTCAATCTGAAATGAAAGAAAATTTTAATCATAAGCTTAGAATTTAAAGAATCTGAAATAAACAGCAAAAAGCTAAACAATATTTAATCTTATAAAGCTATAAATTGACTAAGGGTCTAAATAAAATTGGAATATTGAAACTATTACAATAGGATTTTGGAAAATGATAAAAGCAAACTGCTTTTCATGGGAAATACCAGGGGTGAACAATAATATACTGGTTCTGTGGGCGTGGCTTGGTGGGCATGTGACTGGGTGGGCGTGGCCAGTTTGATGTCATTCACATCACTCACCACTAGAGCCAGGAGCTCCACATTCTGACACAGAACAGCAGCACGTTCTGTCTTTCACAGAATGCCACAGAAGCCAGGAGCTGCACAAAAGCACATTCTGCCTTTCTGAAGCCCCCAATGCTTTGAGTTTCCCTCTGGCTTGACTGCCCAGGCGAACCTTGGAGCCTTATCTTGCCCTGCTCTTCATCCCGGAGGGCCGTGCACCCCCCCCCCATTAATCTTCTGTACAAACCGCCCACCCCGTTTCTGCAAAGGCAGAGCCTCCCCCTTGCAGGGCGAACCAGAGGGGAGGGAGATGCTGCTGAAAAAGCTGCCTTCCACTGGGCCGCCTCCTGCAGCCAAACATGCCCAGCCTTGCTTGCCCTTTCCTCAAATGGGCTGTGCATGGGGCGCTTGGAGAGACAGCAAGACAGCTCTCCAACTTGTGTGTGTGTGTGCGCGCGCGCACGTGGGAGGGAGCAAGCGAGCAATCAGAAGCCGAGGCACCCAAACTTCTGGCAGTGGCTGGGGCAGCTTCTGAGCAGCCAGCTCCACCTGACCTACTCCCTGAGTCTCGCCATTCTCCTTGCTCTCACCCCCACCCCACTCAAGCAGCGGCTTCCCTGCTCAGCCCCAACAAGCTATGCATCCATGATGCCCACACCAGCATCCTGAGAGAAGTAGAGAAGATCATCACTTGCAAGCAGACAAGCAGAGGTAGCAAGCGTATGCCGTGCTGTGGGAAAAATGAGAGGTCCTGTTGTCCCGCAGAGCCTGCTCTTGCTTGAGTGAGGGGGTAGGGGGGCGAGGAGAACGGCGAGACTCAGGGAGTAGGTCAGGTGGAGCTGGATGACTCAGTACTGCTCAGAAGCCGCCTGCGCCGCTGCCAGAAGTTTGGGTGCCTCGGCTTCAGATCGCTCCCTCCCTTCCTCACACACACATACACACAAAAACAGAGGTTGGACAGCTCTCTTGCTCTCTCTCTCTCCAAGCGCCCCATGCACAGCCCATTTGTGGAAAGGGCAAACACGGCTGGGCGAATTTGGCTGCAGAAGGAGGTGCAGCACAATGGGGTTGTTTTGTTCACTGAGGTGGTACTTTGGGTGGACAGGCAGACGTCTGCAGCTGATAACTATAATGAATATGTCCACTTGCCCTCCCGAAGTACTACCGTGGCGAACAAAACAACCCCATTGCTATGGATGCATAGCTTCTCGGGGCTGAGCAAGGAACACAGCCCTGCCATGCTTGCCTGCCTTCCACGTGGGCTTCTGCTTGCCTGCCTTCGCAAACTGCCACCGGGACGCCAGGAAGGCAGTATGGAAGGCAGGCAAGCATGGCAGGACTGCGGGCCGTGGACCGGTTCGGGGGCATGGCCAGCCAGCCATTGCTCCCGGTTCAGCGAACTAGCCTCAATCTCCGCTACCTACTCGCCCGAGCTGGTCCGAACCGGGAGCATTTCACCCCTGGGAAATACTCTGTTTTGATTTTTACAAGACATAATAAAGACGCACAATTTCATAATTTCAAATTTTATGGACAATTTCAAAAACTGGACATGCTTACATTGTCTGAGTGTAGCTCTCCTTTCTCAGAGTAAACAACATTATGCAATGCATACAGGAGTATGAAACAAATAAAAGTCTTTGTGACAATAACAGAACAGACACATTTCAGGCAGCAGGTTTATTGTAAAGTACATGATGCGCTAAATTAAGGCAATTATATGTCAAAAATAAAAGAACTGGATCAACCAATGCATACTTAATTGTCTAAGATAATTTATATTTTTATACGGTCTTGATAGCTGGTAGTGATAATTGATTGTTTGCAGCTCTTGTTTTACTTTCTGAGAGTGCTTCCTACTGACCCACGATGGCCAAGATCAACCGTCTGTAATCCCCACTTGTGTCACTTGAAATCATGGTGGCCAAAGTCTTGTGGTACATCTGTGTGAAGAGCTGTTTGATCTGTACAAGATCAATCTGTCCCAAAAGAAATAGAATAAAAATATAACATGAAAGAAATTTAAAGCCATAGCTTCAGGTTGAAAGGACACTACAGTTAATCCCCAGGTTAAGAGCCTTCCCTTAGAGAATGTTTGAAGTTACTTGATAAGCGCCCCCTAAAGTTTGCGAACAAGTCCCGAAACTACGAATCTTGCAGCACCATGGCAGTTGTTTGCCCTTATGAACAACCTCAGAGACTCTGCAACATTCATCCTGAACATTGCCAGCCAAAATGGAGCTTCCGAAAGGCTGATTCGCCCCTCCGGTGTTCCATTCGGGCCTGCAGAGGCCTCGCCTGACAGGTTGCTGGCCGAAATGGAGCTTCCGGGGGTGAATCAGCCCCTACGAAGCTCTGTTGGGGCTTCCACGAACTTCCCTGGCCCATTGCAGACTGAAATGTTGCTTCGGGGGGGGGGGGTGGATCCACCCCTCTGACGCTTCATTTGGGGCTCCGCAGGCCTCCCCCGACCTGTTGCAGGATGAGTGTAGTCCAAGGCCACTTTAGGATGTTTGCAAATGGAGGGAAGGTTTTGGTCCTTCAGGCCTTCCTCCATTTGCTGTTTCCTTGCTGAAGCCTGCAGGGAGATTGTGCCTGTAGGCTTTGGCAGCCCTTTGCAAAAACCCTTTGTCAGCATCAGCAAAGCTTGGGAGGGGCAAGGGCTTTTTGCAAAAGGCTGCCAAAGCCTAGAGGGACGCAATCCACAAGCACTTCAGCCGCGAGAAAGGAGGCCCAGAGGTAGGCCTGTAGCCCTCCGCACCTTTTTCATTGCTGAAGCCTTCCTCAAGTGGTTTGGCCTTGAGAAAGGAGGCCCTGAATGGCCCCCATGGCACTGTGGGCCTCCTCCTTCTTCACCAAAGCCATCCTCATGCGGTTTGGTGGCGAGAAAGGAGGCCTGGAAGCCTTCTGGGCCTCCTTTCTCACTGCCGAACTGCTTGAGGAAGGCTTTGGTGACAAAAAAGGAGGGAGAAAGCGAAGAAACAGGCTGTAGAGGAGACAGATCTTCATCTGTGAAGTGACCCAGCGCGGCAGGATGTGGGTGGGGAGCAATTATGAGGATCCAATGGGAGAATGAGGTATCTGTGGATCAGGGGAGGCCTTGGGTGGTCGTAAGCAGGTTGCCTGTTCCATCACCATTGCCTTCCTCATCCTGAGAGCACGTGCATTTAACATTTAACGTACATTCAATTAGCAAATGCGTGAGTGAAAGGAGGGACTGATCGCTTTCAAGGTATGAGAGTCACTTCTACAAATTTTCGGGTTACGAATGGAATGGGCAGGCTCCATTATATTTGTAACTTGAGGACTACCTGTACATGTGTTAACTCAACCTTGAGATTTATCTCAGGCACATGGGAGCTGACTTTTGGACATAGAAAATGAATACACAATCAAAAGCATTGTTCAGCATTAGAAATGCTGAACCATGCTTTCCACTATGGTATTTGCAGAACTAATATAAATCAAGCACCAATGACAGTAATGAATAATGGCTTCATTTTGTATGTTTTTTCAGATTTTTTTCTTTTATAATTTTGCATATTCTTTTTCAGTTTGTTTTTGTTATATTTGGTTAATTTAAAACCAAATATTAAAACCAAATTAATTTATACGCTTATTAATACTTTTATTTTAAAAAATCTCCCTGTTTATATCACCCTTATATGATAAGTCATTGAGAGGAGACTGGCGCTTTTCCTTTACTTATATTTTCAGTGAGAACAGAAGAAAGCTTCTGGATCAAGTAGCATTACCTGATGGAATTACTTCAATTTAAAAAGCTAAGTTGCTACAGACACAGCTACTTTCTAAAGCTGCACTGCTCTCATCACTATGAACTTTTCAACTGGCTTTTTTTGCTGTCATGAGAAATTCCTTTATAGAAAATATATAAAAGAATTTCTCATGACTAAATAATCATAATAATCATAATAATAGGAAAATACAGTCAGTCCTCAATGAGGCCCTGAAAAAAGGGACTTATGACCGTTTTTCACACATGACTGTTACAGCATCCCCATGGTCATGTGATCAAAATTCAGATGCTTGGCAACTGTTGCCATGTCCCTTTTACTTTTTGTTTTTGACAAACAAAATCAATGGGAAGCCAGATTCACTTAACAACTATGTTACTAATTTAACAACTGCAGCAAGAAAGGTCATAAAATGAGGCAAAATTCACTTAACGACTGTCTTGCTTAACAACAGAAACCTGGGGCTCATTTATGGTTGTTAAGTTAGGACTACCTGTATGGAGTTAAGGACAATTCTGACATTATTCTCGTTTTTTATTGTTATTTTTCCTCCCAAAAGATGTCAGTTCGTTTTAAATTGAACAGAATTGTCATATTAAAGGTATAAAAACCTCTTAAGTGATTTATCATGGTCTGTTGTACATGTCCATTGCAAGACGCATTACTATCAGAAAACAAGCATTCTTACCTCACTACGAGTTACAATAATTCTAACCAGGGTAGAATCATCTGTGCCAGCTCCTTTCATGGCATGATAAAGTCTTTCTGCAAAAAAGGCTGGGCGATTTAGAGCACATTGTACTGCAAGAAAGCAAACCCAAGAATATGTCCAAGTTAGCACGGGAAACTAAAAAAAGACTGCTTTCCAGGATTAAGGCAGAACTTTTTCCAAATACAAACTTTAGACACAAAACTTAATTTTACTATAAAGTGCAAATGTTTCTCTTCAAATGTACAAATGTTTAGATTTGTATGTTTTTCCCCACTTCCAAATATGGGTTTGGCATTATTACTGAGTCCCTTTTAAGAAGGGAAATGAATGTAAGTCAGAGATCATTCTACATTGATAGAGGTTGGTGGGAATATATGATTTAGTTCGTTGAGATTTGTGATTTCATTTTTAAACTTGGTGTTCTATATAATTGGGCTTCTGGGAGACTGGGAATCTGTCAGAAGAAGAGAGGGAAAAAAGCAAGTCAGAGGTAGCACTAGAACTAAATCCCTGACATTAAGAAGCCCTTGATTACAAGATGGCTTTCCCTTTCTATCCAACCATTTTTCTATTTGCAATCTCAAATTCTCCAGAAAACAAAAACAAAAACAGATGATCATGAATTGCTTTATTTATCATAAGGATAAATATTGGCAAATGAGAATTACTGGAAGAAGTGGGAGTGCCCCCATTCCAGCTCCCAGCTCTAGGACCCTTTTTAATGGAACCACTGATTGAAAACAGCCTTCTCAAAGGATGCAAATAACCAGCTGTCTGCAAGGAGTATTAATCCTTCCATTTCCCACCACCTGTGGGAGCAGAGCAGAAGAAGCTTCTTGGATGAGAAGCAAAATGTCTTCAAAGAAAAACAAGGCCAGTTGCCTCCTGAAAAAGCACCTTTGGGACAGTTATTGAAAATTATCTTCAAAGAGAATTCACTGCTAACCAAAAGTTTCGTTCCAAGACATTTGTTAAATAAGATAATTAAGTACACTTACATAATTTTTTCTGCTTTTAATTCCGTGAGAGAAGATATTATAAACCTTGCTTCTAATCAGTGGCATCTTTCAAAAACTAATTATTAATTTTGTGGATCCTTGAAAATTAAATTCGCAATAAAATTTAAAAAGAAAAATGTGGAAAATAACTTACTAATAGTCTTCAAGCCACGCTCTACATTTCCTGAAAATTCCCGGCCAATGCTGCTTAATAAATCACGGTTAGCTATCTGCAAATAAATGTCAGGAAAACGAAAGAAACTGTATAGAGAATGTTGGTGCAGCAAAATCATTTTTTTTCCTTTTGCAGGCAACAGTTTACTAAAAGTGCTCCACCCAATCTTCCTGTACTTTGTTGTACCTGTGAATAAGCTTCCACAGTGGCTTTCAGCTGGGGAAAGCTTCTAGACGCGAGGATCATGTTGAAGCAAGACTCATCGGTTCCCAGCTTCCCTTCCCCAGCTTGGTAAAGTCGTTGCGCATCCTGCTGAGCTTTTTGATAATCTACTGTCTGATTCTCGTCCCGATTACCCTGCAAAGAAAAACAATGTATCATGACCACTGCGCACTAGCTTTCACTTTGTCACTAATCACTTAATATAAACAATGAAAAACACTGAATTCAAAAAAATTAGTCACACTATGTTCTTTGTAAAATTACTTTTAATAAGAATTCATTCAGATTGGGAATCTGTCAGAATGGAAGAGAGGGAAAAAAGCAAGTCAGAGGTAGCACTAGAACTAAATCCCTGACATTAAGAAGCCCTTGATTACAAGATGGCTTTCCCTTTCTATCCAACCATTTTTCTATTTGCAATCTCAAATTCTCCAGAAAACAAAAACAAAAACAAATGATCATGAATTGCTTTATTTATCATAAGGATAAATATTTGCAAATGAGAATTACTGGAAGAAGTGGGAGTGCCCCCATTCCAGCTCCCAGCTCTAGGACCTTTTTTAATGGAACCACTGACTGAAAACAGCCTTCTCAAAGGATGCAAATAACCAGCTGTCTGCAAGGAGTATTAATCCTTCCATTTCCCACCACCTGTCAGCGCACTAGCTTTCACTTTGTCACTAATCATTTAATATAAACAATGAAAAACACTGAATTCAAAAATATTAGTCACACTATGTTCTTTGTAAAATTACCTTTAATAAGAATTCATTTAATAAGAATTTCCAAAAATGGAAATTAGTCATGCATAATTTCTAAACACATTTCATGAAACATAATTTCATGCTCTTTACCATGTTTTTATGGTAAGTTTAAAATAAAAGCTAAAGGAAAGAAAGAAATTGGATTTCTTAAGCATTTAACAATTTAAAAAATGTATACTTGAGCAGAGGATTAAGATGGCTCTTAACATGTTATATAACTAAAAAAATCTCCCATTCTTTTCTGTTACATTACTTGAAAGATTTGAGGGTGGGGTGTGGTAGAATTTATTCAACAACTAACATTTCAGTTATGTGATTCAAAATACATTCAATAATGCTTTTCTTAGAGCATTTTTTTTTTAAATAAACTTTATTGGTTTTCAAACATAAAATATATAAAATTTTTCCATGCTGTTTACATCGGAGGAGCAGCATTTATACATATTTACAATAATCACGTAGGTATCACTAATTACAATCACTTAACCTATCATCACCTTTTGGTTCTGTTTTTCACTTTCTCATTTATCCATTTGTACCATCTTTCCCAAACAGAATAGAAAATTGAATTATCCTCATCGTTAATTTCATATGTTAATTTACACATTTCTGCGCAATCCAGTATTTTATTAATTATAAGATCTTCAGGTGGTAGGTCCTTCTCTTTCCAGTATTGCACAAATGCCAACCTGGCTGCTGTTATGATGTGTGTTAATAAATATCTCTTATCCTTTCCGAGCGCCCTCATTCCCATCCCCAGGAGAAATAATTCAGGTTTCATAACAATATCTTCTTCTATTATTTTCTAACGTTTTAATGCGGGAACTTCAGATCACATTTATAAAAGAAATGCTCTAAGAATGGATAAGAAGATATTCTTAGAGCATTTCTTTTATAAATGTGATCTGAAGTTCCCGCATTAAAACGTTAGGTTAAAAGTTACTCATTCAAACCCCTCCCCACTGCTCAGCCCAATGCAAGCCAATCACCAGTTGTTGAGTTGCTATGAGAACTTTAGGCTGGGAAGGTGATAAGAATTTGTTCTCAGGTGATGCTCTCTCGTTTTCTTTGGAGCTGAGACAAAATACAGTTGCAAGAAAAAGTTATGTGAACCCCTTGGGATAATGTGGAGTTTTGCATGAATTGGTCATAAAATGTGCTCTGAACTTCATCTAAGTCACAACAATAGAAAAACACAGACTGCTTAAAATAATACTATACAAACATTAGATGTTGCCATGGTTTAATTGAACATAACATGTACACATTCACAGTGCAGGGAGGAAAAAGTATGTGAGCCCCTAGCCTAATGACTTCTCCAAGAGCTAATTGGAGCCAGGAGTGAGCCAACCTTGACTCCAATCAGTGTGATGATATTGGATGTGTTGCTCATAGCTGTCCTGCCTTTTAAAAACACACACCTGTTTTGGGTGTACTGGTTTCAAGAAGCACTGTCTGATGTGAACCATGTCTCGCAGAAAAGAGCTCTCAGAAGACTTCTCTCATCAAGAATTGTTGACTTGCATGAAGCTGGAAAGGGTTACAAAAGTATTTCCAAAAGCTTTGATGTTCATGTGTCCATGGTAAGACAGACTGTCTACAAATGGAGAAAATTTAGCACTGAGTTTTTTGGACAAATACGTGCCAGGCAAAAGCTGACCCTGGGGATCCTTTTGCAGAAGCACTGCTGCTATGGCTGTGTCACTGGCGTCAGCTTGAACAATGAACTGCCGCTCAGGGTCAGGGTGCTGGAGGATCGGTTCTTTGGTGAAGTGTCTTTTTAATTTCTTGAATGCTTTTTGACATGCTAGCGACCAGGCCAGTGGTTGGGTTGGACACAGCTTTGAAGGGGAGGGCCTTGAAGAGCACCTGAATGTTCCACAGCACTACTGGTAAAATATACTGGGGACAGATGAAACCAAAATTGAGTTGTTTGGGAAGAATACACAACATTATGTGTGGAGAAAAAAAGGCACAGCACACCAACATCAAAATCTCATCCCCACTGGGATCCCCACATGGCGGAGGGAGCGTCATGGTTTGGGGCTGCTTTGCTGCCTCAGGGCCTGGACGGATTGTTGTCATTGATGGGAAATTAAATTCCAGAGTTTATCAAGACATTTTGCAAGAAAACGTACGACCATCTGTCCACCAACTGAAGCTCCACAGAGGATGGGTGATGCAACAGGACAATGACCCAAAGCATACAAGTAATACAACAAAAAAATGGCTTCAACAGCACAGAATACACCTTCTGGAGTGGCCCAGTCAGAGTCCTGACCTCAACCTGATTGAAATGCTGTGGCATGACCTTAAGAGAGCGATTCACACCAGACATCCCAAGAATAGTGCTACACTGAAACAGTTTTGTGAAGAGGAGTGGTCCAAAATTACTCCAGATCGTTGTGCAGGTCTGATCTGCAACTACAGGAAACGTTTGGTTGAGGTTATTGCTGCCAAAGGAGGGTCAACCAGTTATTAAGTCCAAAGGTTCAATACTCTTTCCTCCCTGCATTGTGAATGTGTACATGTTATATTCAATTAAACCATGGCAACATCTAATGTTTGTGTAGTATTATTTTAAGCAGTCTGTGTTTTTCTATTGTTGTGACTTAGATGAAATTCAGAGCATATTTTATGACCAATTCATGCAAAACTCCATGTAATCCCAAGGGGTTCACATACATTTTCTTGCAACAATAGATGGTCCCAAGCCAATGCCTCCCTCCTCCCTAGCCCAGAAACATACATCAAAGTAAAGAAAGACCAAAGCCTCCCCAAGAAAAGATTTTGCCAGTGTTTTAGCAGTAGGGATCTTTTGACATGGGACGAAGTAGACCTGTTTCAAGAACAAGTCAATAGCAACCCAGATGACAATGTTTCCCACACTTTCTGGCAATTTTATTATAAAGTCCATAGAAATCTCTCTCCAGGGTGCTGAAGACTCCGCCACTGGCTGAAGAAGGCCAGGTATTTTCCCCCTGCCTTTGCTTGACAGCTGCACAGATAAGGCAGCTGGCTACATAGCTCTTGATGTCTTTTTTGAGGGATGCCACCAAAATTGTCTTTTCAGAAGGTGTAAGGTTTTTACAACCCAAAGTGCCCCGCTAGCTTTGAGTCATGGCAGGTTTGCATGGTTTTAAGTCTCTGACTGGCTGGAACGTGCAACTTCTCTCCCACCCAGGCAAGCCTTCATACATGGAGCAGGAGTCTTTGGGGCTGAGGAACCACTTGTCTTCAGTTAAGGCTTGCTTCAAGGTCAAGGTAGTGGTGTTATCTGGGGAAGGGTCCCCCTTTGCTTGCAATCCAGTAACCACAACCAAGCAGCTAGTTGCAGTGCTGGGAGCAAGGGTTTGACCATTTCTGGCATCACACTGTTGTATTATGCTACTCTTGATAGGACATCCGCCAGGAAATTCCCCTCCCCCCCAATAAGTAGCAAAGGGTGAAGTTGAATCTTTGAAAGTGTTGGGCCCACTGTGCCTGTTTAGGAGAGTTTTCTTGGGGTCTTTGGAGCCTCCAGGTTTTTGTGACACCTGGAATAGAATCTTGTTCCCCTCCAGAAAGTGGCACCAAGTGAGAAGAGTCCATCAAATGGCATAGGCTTCCTTCTTCCACACTGCCCAACATTGTTCAGTTTCAGTTAATCTTTTGGAGGTGTATGCACATGGCTGTAGTTGGCCCTGTGCATTCTCCTGCAGTAGGACAGCCCTGATGGCCACATTGCTGGCATCAGCCTGAATAATAAAAGGCTTTTCCGGGTCCGGGTGCCTTAGCAATGATTCAGCAGAAAGTCTTTTTAACTTTTCAAATGCTGCTTGGCGCTCCACTGTCCATTTTAGGGGTTGGCTGGGTTTTGGCTTGTCTACCCCCTTTATTTTCAGCAAGTAGTGATGGGGAAGGCAATCTGGGCAAACTACTTTTGTCTGTAAAAGTTGGCGAAACCAAGGAAACTCTGCAGTTATTTCTTCATGCGGGGAGGTACCCAATCCAGCACTGCCCTCACTTTAACTGGGTCCATTTCCACCCCTTCATGGAAGATTCGGTACCCCAAGTAATCTATGTTGTCTTTATGGAAATCGCATTTGGACAGTTTAGCATACAATTTGTCTGCTCGGAGTTTGTTCAGGAATCCTCTGACCAACTTCACATGCTCCACTTTTGTCTGGGTGTATACCCAAACCCCCTTATATAGGTGTTCACGGAGCACCTCATTTATCAGCTGCAAAAACACAGTGGGGGGTTCCCTGTGGTCCAAACTTTAAATTGGAAACATCCTAGGGGGCAGTTAAAGGCAATTTTCCATTCATCCCCTTCTTTAATCCTGACCCGGTAGTAGGCCTCCCATAAATCCAGCTTTGAGAATACCCTACCCTTGGAGAAGTTGGCCAGCATGTCTTTCGTGAGGGGAAGGGAGTACTCATTTTCCATGCACACTGTGTTCAGACCCCATAATCTATGCACAAACAAAGAGACCGATCCTTTTTTCCCCAAAACCGTACCAGGGAAGCTACCTTGGGTCTAGTGGTTGAATGAAGCCCTGTGCTAGTTTTTTATCTATAAAATTTTGCAGTTTGTCTAACTCCCATGGAGTCATAGAATACAGCTTTGGTTTCAGTAGCTTGGTCCCAGGGACAATCTCAATGGCACGGTCTGTGGGGCGGGAGCTCATTAGAGCTTCATTTGCTGAACACTTCAGTTTCAAGTCCTGGTATTGGGGCACACCCAGCAGTGCTCTCTCTTTGACGCAGTCACCACTTCTCTGCAGAGCTCATACCTCAAGGTTCCTGTTGCGTGAAGCTTGCTGTCCCTTTGGGAATTTCAGAAGCCCCTCTTTCCAGTCCACCCACGAGTTCCACTATTTTAGCCAGGTTAGTCCTAGGACAAGGGGACATTCCATGCCTGGCACTATGACAAAAGTCAGTCTTAGAATGATCTTTCATGGTTAGCTCAAGGGACTCGGTGGCAAATATGGCCAGGACTCCCCCTGCGATGGACCCATATAGCTGGCAGAAGGCAATCGAGTTATTTAGTTTCCTCAGCTGGATCCCCAGTTTCCTCACCAGGATTGGGTTTATAAGACACCTGGTTTACCCCGAGTCCAGTAAGGCCTTTAACATGACTTTCTTCCCCAAAATGGGAATTAACAGTTCTATGGGCAGGATGACCAGTTCTATGGGCCCACTTACCAGGGGTCATCTTCAAAGTCACTATCTGATGGCCCTGGTCCTTCTTCCCATGGAGTCGGAGTTTTCCCTCCAGGTTTTGGGGAGAGACGGAACTCCATGACCTCGGCGCTCTTCAGGACCATGTCTTTTGCCTCCCGCACTTGAAGCAGGCAGCACTGCCTAGGGCGGCAGCGCTACCTGGGGCTTGGCAACTTCCTTCTTTCTCTCAGGTGGGGAATGCTTGCACATTTTGCTGGAATGCTACTGGTTTCTCGCTTGGTCAATTTTGGCTTCTTCCGCGAGGATGTACCAATTGTGGAGGCGATTTGGGGCACCTTTGGCAATGCAGGCATGGTACAAGTCATCGTTCAGGCCATCCTTAAATCAGCTTACTAGGATGTCTTCCGGCCAGGCTTGGCAGGAGGCTAGGTCTCAGAATTCTTCAATGTATTCAGCTACCGGGAGGCGGCTCTGCCTTACAGTTTTGATCTGGTCCCTAACCTTGTGATCAGCCAGGGGGTCCTCGAGTCTCCGTCTCAATGCCGTCAAAAAATGGTCAAAATTGCAGAGCTCTGGGGCATTAGCATTATGGAGGGTTACCATCCACTGGGCAGCAGCTCCTTCCAGAGCCAGGATGACGACCCTGACTCTGGCTCCTTCGATGGGAAAGCCTCACCCGTATTCCTGCACGTAGGTGAGATTATGAGAGTGGAAGAATCCCAGTTTGATGGGACCCCATCAAACTTGATGCCTGGGGTGGGTGTTTTTCGTTCCGGTTGTGGGGCTCCACTTCCCCCATTTCTCTGGACATTCGCTCCACAAAAATCTCTCTCCAAGAGGGATTAGCGGGTGGTGGTGGCTGCCCCCTCTGCGGTTCTGGCAGCACAGCAGAGGTCCCTGGCACAGGGGACTCCCCCTTCTCATCTGCAGTTTCTCCTTGCTCTCCCTCACCTCTGTCCATTCGGGCCATGGCCTCTCAGGTTCTCAGATTCTAGAAAGCTTCCATCATGAGTCAGTCAGCATGGTCTGGTTGTTCCTCCAGGTCATCATCATCATCCAGGGCTTCCATTTCCCATCTCCAACCATGCTGCCAGCTACCTCGGATGAAGGTGACCCCTTTGGTCCTTCGTCCGCAGTCCTCCTTCTTCCCCATCTCAACGGACCATCTTGGCTTCACAGGGTTCTCCAGGTTTCGCTGGGGGCTGCATCAGGTTGACCTTGGTGGAGGTCTCTCCCCAGCATTCAGCTTCTTCGTGCTTGCTGCTCTGGTTGGACATCTTATGCATGGTCCCAACGGGAGTGTGAGTGCCTCTCCGGGTTGACCACTTTTTAGATTCTGCCTAATGTAAGGTCTTGCCTCAGCGATCCCCTCAAGAACTCTTGAAACAGGTAGCTTTTCAAATGGTGACAGTGATAGCAACGAGAGTAAGCAGGATTTGAAGTTCCCATGCTAAAAGGTTAGGTTAAAAGTTACTCATTCAAACCCCTCCCCAATGCTCAGTCTGACATGAACCAATCATCAGTTATTGAGTTGCTGTGAGAACTTTAGGCTAGGAAGGCGCTAAATTTTCTCAGGCATCACTCTCTCATCTTCTTTGAAGCTAAGGCATAACAGACGGCCCCAAGCCAATGCCTCCCTCCTCCCTAGGCTAGGAAGATACTTCAAAATAAAGAAAGTCTAAAGCAGGTAACAGGTCATAAAAATACCCATCTCCCCTCCTTCCGCCAGAATGGCAGCATCTCAATAGAGATCTATGGGGACCCGACACTGCCATCCCTTTGTAAGGGGCAGTTATGAAAGCTGGCTTTCACCTTTCAGCATCCTATGGAAGTCATCCCACAGCACTGCTTTTTTTTTCAGTGGGCCACCTTCTCCTAAGACTTCTGAAAACCTTGCTCTGGCGTCATCTTGAATCAGCAACATATCTTCAACTGCTAATCTTTTCTAAATCTGTCATGGTTTTGTCAGCTATTAGACTTCCATCTCTCCTCACTGCTTCCCAAAGATTTTGTGTTGCTAGGGTCAACTTGCCTAGGGAAAATTATAAGAACTTATGCTACTTCTCCCCTTTGGTCAGTTTCTATTTACCATCTAAAACAAGAAATGTATCTGGCTGGATATATAGATGACAAGAAGTAGCAGGTGACAGCAAACACCCAAAGTTTCAGTATATGAATATGCTTCGCAAACACGTATATTGTGAGAGAATGTGGTTGTTATCTCACCTGACACATAGATACAAGTAATCGTTCAAAATGACCAGATGTATCAGCCCGAATATCATGCTCAATATCTCTTCCAAATTCATTCTTGTAACATTTGACTATTTCTTGAATCTCTTGATTTGTTCTTGTGCAAAGAATTTCAATCAATACATTTTCTTGGGTACCTGCACCCTGAAAGCAGAAAAACAAAGTTGCCATATCAGTACCAAAAAGAGTGCTAGAAAAATGACCATGTATGTCTTTTATAGTATACCAACATCTAGGCTAAGCTGCTTCATGTAATAGAATATACTGCAAGCATAAGCCACATTATGCAATGCCCAACCCCCAAATAAATCAGTATTAGATTCTATCTTTCATCACCACCACCTCCTAATTTCCTTGTAGTCCTGGCTGGTTCTACTTCCTGAGATTACTTAATGTACATTACAACCTTCCTAGTTGTGGAAAGACAAAGTTTGGAAAGGGTGGAAAGCCTCAGAAGCTTTTATATGTCAGGGTCTGAATGTCCTTTGGCTTCTCTAACTTTTTTAAAATAGTAAATTCCTCCACTATAGTAAAGGAGCATTCTTAACATTTTGGATTTTCTTCCCTTTTCTTAAGCAATCTTACTGCTGTCCCTCTCAGTCTGATTTGTTTTGTGCCTTTTCTGCCTTCTTTTCACTTACTGCCCCATCTCCCTGATGCTTTTCTTCACCTCCCAGGCTCTACTGCCTTTATTCTGTCTTTCTTCTGCCCCATATAAATTAGCTGCTATTAGGGTTCAAATTGAGCCTTAAGGAGGCTGCCCTAGGTGCCATTTCCACTACTGAAGTTTATGGCTGGTCCAGCCAGGCCTCCATTTCAAACAGAGTAGGGGACAGATAACTGTAGACAATTCCTGGGAACCAAAGCTTTTGAGTTTCTGTTGGCATTTTTGGTGCCCACACTGGGAGTTGCAGAAGTGTGGCCACATAAAAGATAACTAGATTTGACAGGCATAACATCTAGATCTAGTAAGATCTAGTAAAATCATTCCCAGACCAAAACCATTTTGCTTTACTAGCAATAAAAGAAGAGGAAGAGCACTGGGTTAACATATTCATTCTTGCTCAGAAATTCAAAGGAATTAATGCTCTAGAGCAGGGGTATCAAATTCAAGTCATCATAGCGGCATCACGTGACATAGCGGGACTTTTTCCCCCTTCACTAAACCGGGCGTGGACGTGGCTAGTATGTGACACATCCAGCCCATGGGCCAGGAGTTTGACAACCCTGCTCTAGAGTGTCTTGGTTATGATATTCTTCTTTAGAAGAAGGAATAGGGGAATCAGAAATCTTTGACTTGATTCTAATCAATATGGAAAACAGTTGAGGAAATGGAAATAACAGGAACATTCCAAGGGAAGTGCTATGCAGTGCAGGATTCTTTTATTTTAAGGGAAGAAAACTTGAATGCAAATATCTGTTTTAAATATTACAGCAGTAGTGAATGTGATTTATGGCAAGAGAAGCAAGTAATAAAATGAGCACCAAAAGGGTAGGAATTTAGTATCAGAGAGGAAATCACATTGGTGTGACTCGGAAAAAGAGAGTTATATAATTATCTACAACCTTGAAAAACTTCACAGTTGAAAACTTCACAGCTCTGTTGAGAGTTTGGAAGAAATACCAATATAAGTTAGATTACAAGATACCTATCTGGGCAAACCCTAGACATGCAATAGAAAATATAAGCATAGAACAAAATATGGAGGTGATTACGTATAAAGAACTTTTATTTAATGAAAGGGGTAAACTACAACTTATGCCGTTAGAGATCTTAAAGGAAGAAGGGGTAATTTATACTTGGTTTCAATACGGTCAACTTCAAGCAAGGTGGAGGGAGGATCAAAAAATTGGTTTTATGGAAAATGAAGAAAACCTGGTAAAACAAATTAGAGATCAGAGTACTATGCATATTAAAAGGCTATATAATGTATTACTAGAGATAGATTCAGAAACAGAGTTGGTTAAAGACTGTATGATTAAATGGGCTAGAAATTTTCAGGAACCAATAATGATGGAAACATGGGAAAAGATTTGGGTTAGAAATGTTAAATTTACTCAAGCACAAAATTTAAGAGAAAATTTTTATAAGATGTTTTATAGATGGTATTTAGATCCAAAAAAGTTGTCATGTATGTATTCTAATGTACAAGCCAAATGTTGGCGGTGTGATTCTGAAGATGCAACGTATTTTCATATATGGTGGATTTGTAAGAAGATTAAAGCATTTTGGATAAAGATTTGGTGGGTAATGCAGAATATCTTGAAAAGAAGGTTGAAATTTACACCACAATTGTTTTTATTGGGTATTACAAATAATTGTACAGTAGTAGAGATGAAATTGCTTTTAAATTTAATAACAGCAGCTAGATTGCTGGTTGCGCAATATTGGAAGAAAGACTCTTTACCCACTGTAGAAGAATGGACTTTAAAAGTAATGAACTTAGCTGAAATGGCAAAAATCTCGGCATATTTGAAAGACTATACACAGGAAAAATACATTTTGGAGTGGAGGAAATGGATTGACTACATTCGGAATAAGTATCAAATAAGAAGACATCAAATTGCATATGAATGAAGAAGAATTATAGAAATGTATTGTTAATTATACTGGAGTTAGGATTATAGAGGGTGGTTTGTAAATTGGAAGTTTGATAGATTAATGTAGATGATTATTTTTTTTTCTTTTTAATACCCTGTATTTTACTCTGCAAAGTCGGGGAGGGGAGGGGGAGGGAAGAGGAGGGGGGTGTTGGGAGGGAGGGAATGTTTTTTATTTTGTATTTTTATAAAACTTTTTAATAAAAAAAAAGAAAGAAAAACTTCACAGTATAACTAGTCCTCATTTAACAATCCTTATGGGATCAGCAACTCCACTGGTAGGCAAAGTAGTCAGTGTGGGAAATCACCTGATTGCAACTTTGCTTTCCAGCTGGAAGAAGATAAGACCAGTCAGTTTCACACTTTTGTTTGCCTCCTAGCCACTCCCACAACCTTTGGAAACCTGGCTTGCCTGCTTATTGTTCTATACATACTGAAAGCAATGCTGCTGGGGGTCATGCTGTTGGGAGCTGCAGGCAGCCAGTAGTGCGCTCTTGAAATCCCTTCTCCAATATCTCCACCTTGTGGAGAAGGGAAGGGAAATAAAAAAAAACAGTGAGCAATCTCTCCTTTGCCTGCCCCTTTCCTGCTGCTGGTGGTGCAATTGCATTGCTCTCAATATGTAGAAGAGCAAACAATTTATTCTCTTGTAATCTCTTCCTCTCCAATCTCTGTTCTGTGGAGGAGGGAGGAGAAGGATTAGGTAAAGGAAAGATTACCTACAATCTTACAAAGATTGACTTGCACACACACACACACACACACACACACACACACACACACGGAAGCCAGTCTTCCAAAGGGCAGGAGAGTGGCTAGGTAGCAAACAAAATTTGAAAGTATGAAACCAATTAGTCTTGTGTCTTTCCAGCTACATAGTACAGTCACTCTGCTTAGCAGAGCTACTGGTGCCAATTAAAATCATCCAGCAGGAGCTACCTGTTAATTGTGAAGTTACAGCCCACTCACAGCCCCTCTGTACCAGCCTTTCCGGATAAGGAATCAATATTTTATCTCGGACATCTTTACAGTTACAGAGGTAAGAATGTGATTGCCTTCAAACCTTCCTTATCTAGGTTAAAAAAATGTCTTGTTGAAACTGAGATATCTAAGCAAAAAGGAAAATGGAAAAATTAAGATTTTTATCCCTTCAGTCCAAGGTTAAAGTTGCAGATTTCCAGAAAACTAAAAAGAAAATAAATATAAAAATACCCCCAGCATTTCTGGTTCAAGGAATTATTATTTGGGAAAACATGCATAAATGTTTTCCCATATAACATTACACCAGGATTGTTTTTAAATTTCTGCATAATTAACTTCTGTTTTTAACTGAGTTTAATATTATTTTTATGTAATCCAACCTAGGAATTTAGTGCAATAGATATCCCCAAATTTCCCTCAGAAATTTCTATCTAACAGTGATCTTACATTGTTTCTGCATATCTCCCTATATAATATAACTTTTACCTAATTTTTTTGCTTAAAAATTGACATAGTTTTTGTCTAAGTGAAACTTTACAATCATTTTGATCACACTGCTTTTATTTTTGCACCTAATATTTTTTTTAAATCAACTCATACCTTCATTGCATGCCTTAAACTCCAGGCGTCATAATAGGTACGTGGCATGAACAATGCAAGGATAAGTTCTTCCATATTCCCACTTAGCTCCGACTTCAGGTCTTTAATTAAATCCTGTCCAGTTATCAAAATAAGAATTCAGAAGGAAGTATATTCACAAAACCTTAAACATATTGAACATATATGCAAAACAAAAATTAGCTAAAGATACATTTCAAACAGAAATAGACTTATTTTACATTTTTTATTTATATTAGGAGGATCCAATTATTTAATTATTTTTAAACAATTACTTTCAATTATTAAGTGTAAAACTTAAATGCAGTGTTTTAATTAGTAAAACAGGACTGAATAATAATAATAATAATTTTATATGAACAGAATAGCAACATTTTTATGAATGGGCTGCAATGCATAGGCATACTTACCACATACTTAACACTAGAAGCAAATAACATAACACTAGTAGCAATTAAGAAAACATAAATAAATAAAGCAATATAAAATATCAACCATAATGCAGGAAATTCAGATATTCCCAACTAAACTGTCAATTTTCCAACTGGCTCACCCCAATCTAAATTTGCATTTTATTAAAAAGCAGCTTCTGAAAAATGTCTTGTCCAAAAAGACATCTGGATTTCCTTCCTCTGCACAGGTAGTCCTTGGATTACGATGGCAACTTGGGCCAGAATTTCCATCACTGAGCAATGAGATCATAGTGCAATGTCACATGACCGCATTACATAGCGATGGCAATCCTAGCAGTCCTGGTTGCTATTGTTAATTCCAGAAATGTGTGGATCATTAAGTGGGAAGAAATGGGAGCTCCAGGCAAAAAGGCTGGTGAACAAGACATATGGTAAGAGCTACAGGCAGGCAGATGCCGAAGTGGGGGCGGGTGAAAAAGCAGCAAGTGATACATTTGTTAATACAAATAAATATTCCCACAATGTAAAGGTCAGTAAAATGGGTAACACACAAATGGAAGATCAAACCAAATTTCCTTTAGATCTTTCTTAGCTCTGACAAACAGGCAAAATGTCCTGCCATATTGCTACTCTTCCTTTGTCAATTACAGAGAGTCCTCAACTTGCAACCACAATTTCCATTGCTAAGCAAGATAGTTGTTAAGTAAGTTACACCCAATTTTACAACCTTTTTTGCAACATTAAATGAATTGCTCAAGTTATTAAGTGAATTGTGTGGTTATTAAACAGATCAAACTTCCCTTACTGACTTTGCTTGTCAGAAGCCAGCTGGGAAGCTTGTAATGGTGATCTCATTCTTCCAGTTTGCTGCAGCTGTCATAAATATATGCCAGTTACCAAATTTTGATCACATAACAGTAACGATGTTGCAACAGACTTACAGTAAGTGCAAGGACCAGCTGAAAGTCACTTTTTCAGTGCTGCTGTAACTTTGTCATTAAAAGAATAGTCAAGGACTACCTTTTTGGAAAAATATAACCAACCATTTTACCTTGCCATACATAGTCTTGAAGGCAGATTTAATTTGTTGCCTCTGATTATTTGAACGGTTGGCAACAACATCAATGATTACTTGCTCATCCGTACCTTGGAAAGAAGAAACATGCATAGTCAATTTTATATCACAACCATTCCTCCATTCCACCCCTGAACATTACATCGAGAAAGCATTTAAGCCTGTCTCTCACCCTCATTTTCGTTCCTCAGATCATTCCTCTGTGATGCTTATGCTTAATTAGAGACCATTTAGAAAACAAATAAAGAGTGTGGCCGGCTGGAGCTATGGAAGCTCTACAACAGGGGTGTCAAACTCAATTTCATTGAGGGCCACTGTAAGGCCCAGCCTCTCCCCCTTATTCAAGAAAGTAAAGACTCTTGAAACTTGGCATTTCAAAAGGAACTTTTTATTGAACAGGGATGATAGCAGAGCGAAATCAAAGCAGGCTCTGAGGTCCCTCAGGCAATACAGTATAGAATAAAGGAATTAGAAATCCCTCCCAACAGTCCAATGTGGATTCAGCCAATCCGCAGATGTGAAGATGTTGTTGTACTGGTTGCTCTGAGAAAGTGATAAAGGAGCTTTTTCAGAGTCATACTCCACCGGCTTTCAGACAATACAACCCACATGGCCCTCCCTCCCCTTACATTCCCCAAAAGGTGCAAAAATGCCAGGGGGCCTAGGCGCCAAAGTAAAGGCTAAAGAATACAGGATATGGGAAACATAAGGAAGAAAGCAATAAAGTAGATAATGCAAGCAAGGCTTCCCCCTTCCCCTGAAGAATGGCAGATTCACGGATCTAACATACTGCCCTCCTTAGAAAAAAGCATAATCCACCTAGAAAGAGACAAGGAAAATATTGTCCTCCTTCCACCATAATGGGGACTAGAGATGTGGGTTCACTTGGTCTGATGTTGGAGGTAATTTCAGGTTTGAGTAAGCTACAGTGGAAAACTGGACTTGTCTGAGTTTTTGGGGAGTAGTAGTTCCACTATGACAGGATTTATGACCCTTGTAATGGGGAAAGGTCCTATGAACTTAGGTCCCAGTTTATTTGAGGGTTGTAGGGATTGCAAGAATCTTGTGGATAAATAAACTCTCTCTCTAACTTTGAACAGTTTTGGCTCAGCCCTCTTCTTGTCTGCCTGAGCTTTAAAGGCGGCTCTGGCTTCCTGCAGGGCTAATCTGACCATTGTCCAGGTGGTTTGCAAATTATACACCCACTCTTTAAGGGAGGGGATGTTTGATTCTTCTATGGGTAATTCTGGCATAGGAGTGAATTCCTGGCTGGGGCACCATTTCACTTGGAATAGAGTGAATCCAGTGCTAGTGTGCACTGAATTATTGTATGCTACTTCAGCAAAAGGTAAAAGGTCTGTCCAATTATCCTGATGGTAGTTTATAAAACATCTTAGATATTGTTCTAGCACCCCATTTGCACGTTCCATTTCTCCCCCCCCCCCCCAAATTCATTAGGGGGCTTAAGCCTTGGGCAGTGGCTAGTAGGTTCAGGAAAGCCCTACAAAATTCAGAAGTGAATTGGACTACACGATCAGAAATAATCCTTTGGGGAGCTCCATGGAGGCAATAAATGTGTATCAGGAACATCTTTGCCAGTACCTTAGCTGTTGGGATTTTTGGGCAGGGGATGAAATGGACCTGTTTGGAGAAAAGATCCGTTACTACCCAAATAATGATATTTCTGGCAGTTCTACAATGAAATCCATGAAGATCTCTCTTGAGGGTGCTGAAGGCTCAGCTATGATTTGCAAAAGTCCAGGGGATTTTCCCTGCTGTCTTTTAGCTGCAGTACAGACAGGGCAGCTAGCCACATTGTTTTCTATGTCCTTTTTGAGCAATGGCCAACAGAACTGTCTTTTGATGAGGTACAGGATTTTTACAAATCCAAAATGATCTGCCAGTCTGGAGTCGTGACATCTCTTCATAAGATCCAGGCTTTGGCTTGCTAGAACATACAGTTTTCCACCCAAGCTAAATTGTCTTTAATTAGGCAGTTATTTCTGTGGGTTTGGAACCAGTCGTCTTTGGCTAGAGCTTCTTTAAAAGCCTGGTTTTGCTTGGCCTGCGCCCTTGTGATTACTTTAGCTGCCAGCTGGGGGGATTGGAGCAAGGGTTTAATTATTTTGGCTTTGGTTCTATTATATTGGGATTTCCTGGAGAGAGCATCCACTAGAAAGTTCTTTCCTCCTGGGAAATATTTGAGTGTGAAGGCAAACCGCTTAAAATATTGCACCCAGCGTACTTGTTTCGGGGAAGATTTTCATGGGGTCTAGGTTTCTGTGATCAATCCAAACTTGAAAGGGGATTGTATTCCCCTCGAAGAAGTGCCTTCAAGTGAGGAGAGCCCAACGTACAGCATAAGACTCTTTCTCCCAGATAGCCCACCTCTGTTCAGTTTTGGTTAATTTTTTGGAAGTGCAAGTGCATGGTTGCAGCTGGCTTTGTTCGTTCTTTTGGAGTAGGACGGCTCCCACTTCTACATTGCTGGCCTCTGCTTGTATGACAAACGGTTTATCTGGATCTGGGTGTTTTAATACTGGCTCAGCTGAGAACAGTTGTTTAAGTTTCTTGAATGCCTTTTATTATCCCATTGTCCATTTCAGTGGTTGTTTAGGTTTTGGTTTGTCCTCCCCTTTTGTTTTTAGCAGGTTAGTTATGGGGAGGGCAATCTTTGCAAATGCCGGAATAAATTGGCGGTAAGTTTGCAAATCCTAAGAATCTTTGTAATTGTTTGTCAATATTAATAAAACAAAGCAAATCATCGTAGATTTTAGAAAGAGCCAGCATAGGCATACTCAGTATCAATGATGCAGCTGTAGAGGTGGGCAATAGCATTAGGTATCTGGGGGAACAGATAACTAACAATCTGAATTGGTCTCTGTACACGTCATCCTTAGTGAAGCGTGCAAACCAGCATCTGCATTTCCTGCATCGGATGAGGACAGCACATCTTTCTCCTTCTGTCCTGGCCACTTTTTACAGAGGCACGACTGTTTGGTTTGGTGGTAGCAGTGCCTCAGATAGAAAGTCCATACAGAGAGTGGTAAGGACAGCCAAGTAGATTATAGGAAGCTTACTTCCCATTATTTGGGATATTGCTTATAAGCTCAAAGTATTGTTAGAGACTCCACACACCCACTTCATGGTCTGTTTCTATTACTCCTGTCTGGGAGGATTTTTTGAAGTATTTCTAGGACTACCCAATAATCAATCCATCAAATAATATTTATTTGGTCGGTGACCAGGAGACAACTATACTAACTTCCTGCCAACTTCAGCAAACATCAGCCTCTAGTTGATCTTTGCCTTTTTTCTGAGCAGATAGGCATATTTCTGAGCAAAGCATTGGACTGCAGTTCTCCTCCATATATATATATATATTTTAAAAATATCTAAGGAATATCCTGTATGTAAATTCCATCATCCTTCTTAAAAATAAAGATGATTTTTTAAAAAAAAATCTAAATAAAAATAGGGTTTCCCTTTGCAGCACATTCACTTTTCATTTAAAATTAAAATAATCTAAACTTGTTTTTTAAAAATAAATCCCATGGGACAGGAAACCAAGAAGGCAGGTGCCAACTGTCCTGGTGACCAAGATAGGCTTCAGCAGACTAAAGCACTGTTATTAACAGTTATTAACATCAGCTGCCTGCAATTACTGTAAGTTTGAATCCCACCAGGCTCAAGGTTGACTCAGCCTTCCATCCTTTCTAAGGTAAGTAAAATGAGAACCCAGATTGTGGGGGCAATAAACTGACTTTGTATAAATATACAAAAGTATGAAGGTTATTGCTTAACGCATTGTAAGCCACCCTGAGTCTCCGGAGAAGGGCGGCATATAAATCAAATTAAATAAAAAAATAAAATAAAATAAATAAATATTCCAAAATATAAGAGCTCTTACCAAATCCTTTCATAGCCTTGCGCAAAATTTCTGCATCTCTCCCTGCATCAAAGTTAGGAGCTGGTCGAATTGTGCCTTGCATGCTCTGAGTTAATGCTGCAGGCTGAGAACAAAAATCTATGTTATTTCAAAACTTGATTCTTATTAAGAACTTGTTCAGTTTTAATAATCAAATATTGATTACTACAATGTGACAGTCAGTGGACCAGTGAAATGCTGTGAATATAATTTACCTGGATTTCAGTAAAGCATTTGATAAAGTAGACCACAACCTACTATTTGATAAGATAGAAAAATGTGGTTGGACAGCCTCACCACCAGGTGGATTCCTAACAATCGCACTCAACTTGTAGTCCTTAAAGGCTCTGTCTTAGGCTGCATACTCTTCAATATCTTCATTGTAGCATGGATTAAGTACAAAAAGGCATTCAATTCTCTGCCTCATGACAAGATTGATGGCACAATGGAAAACACAGTTGCAGGTCAATGGTGAAAAACTCAGAGAGGTTAATCTCAAGAGAGGAATATTTCAAAGAGATTCACTATCAACACTACTACTTGTCATTACACTGCTTCTTCTGTTAACAGTACTGAATAACTCAGGCCATGCCTTAAACATCAAAAACATCAGTCAGGTTATTCCATCTCCTTTACATGGATGATCTGAAGCTGTATGGAAAAACACGATCAGAAATAGAATAATTGCTCAACACTGTCCATATATACAGCCAATATATTGTAATGGAGTTTAGACTGGACAAATGTGTCACATTCACTATCAAACAAGGAAAATAGTGAAAATTGAAGAAATCAAGATGCCCCATGAAAATAACATTAAGAGTCTAGATGAGGATGATTACTACTAATTAATACAAATACTCCAAGCTGACAACATCAAGCACATTGAAGTCAAGAAAAAGATTAGAGATCAACATAGAGATCAAGAGCGTGAAGAAGATCTTAAAATCCAAACTCAATGGAAGAAATACCATCAAGGCAAACAACACCTGGGCAATTCCAGTCATTAGATACACAGTTAGAATAGTGGACTGGACAAAGCAGAACTAAAAACAATGGATAGGAAGACTAGAAAAATAATGACAATGAATCTCGCCCTTCATCCATGCAGCGACATTGACAGACCTACCTAACCAAGGCAAATGGGTGGGTGTGGATTGTTGCAAGTACATCAGATAGTTTTAGAAGAAAAAAGGGCTTTGGAAGAATATCTGAAGGACAATGAAGAAGATGCACTGAATTTAGTATGCCAGGAAGGCTTACTGACGTCTGGAGAGATCAAACTGGCCTACAAAAAAAGATCAAATGCAGAACAGAATGGAAGCAGGGGAAGACAAAGCATTATATGGTCAGTACATTAAAAAAATAGCAGGAAAGTTGAAGGAGATTGAGGGACTAATTCTGGCTGCACAAGACCAAGCCTTAAGGACAAATGCATACAAAGCCAGAATTGAAAAAACAGGAACAGACAGTAAATACAAAGAAGCTGAAAAAACAGTGGACCACCTTTTAAGCTGCTGCAAGATCACTCAGACTAACTACAAGCAGCAACATGACAAATAGCAACAATGGTGCTTTGGAAGATCTGCAAAAAATATAATTTGCCTGCAAGCAAGAACAGGTAAAATCATAAAATAGAAAAAGTCTTAGAAAATGAAGAAATTAAATTGCTCTGGGACTTTAGAATTCAAATAAACAAGCACCTGCCACATAACACCCCAGATTTAGCAACTGTCGATAAGAAAGATAAAACAGTCTGGATAGCATATGTGGCAATGCCTGGAGACAGCAGAAGAGAAGAGAAAGAATTGGAGAAGATAACAAAATACAAAGACGTACAAATAAAAATAGAACGACTGTGGCAAAGGCAAGCAAAGGTAGTACCAATAATAATAGGTGCCTTGGGTGCAATCCCAGAACAACTGGAGCACAACTCCAGAACAACTGGAGCACCATTGGCATTGACAAATTTGCATTCAGTCAATTGCAAAAGGCGGCTTTACTCAGAACAGCTTCCATCCTGCGATGATATCTGTAACACCATCAAACATCCAGATATGCCTATGCCAGGTAAGGACTTGATAGGTAGACAAAAATGCCAAATTCAGTCTGAACATCTCGCTGTGTGAATAACAACAACAACAATAATAATGCAAACTGAATTCTAGCACTAATGCTACCACAAATATAAATTTATTAATCCGTTAATGGTGATAATTGGCTGCTGCCATCTCTTTCAGCTACCGAAGATTTTCTCTAGGGAAGGAATGCCATATTTTTTGTATAAGATGCTCTGAAGTATAAGACGCACCTTCATTTTTGGGGAGGACATTAAAAAAAAAATTCTGCATCTGCCTACCAGCATCCATCGGTATTCATCTGGCTAGCGTCTTGTCAATGTGTCAGAGAGTTGAGGACTGTTTGGAAACTGTAACAGTATTTGCTGTGTGAGCAACAAGAAGACAGCAAAGAACCTGGGTGTGGCTTAGCTCAAATGTTCTGTCCTAAAGCTGTATACTGTGCTGAGCTCTGAAATTAAAACTGAAACTGAAACTCCTCTCCTCTGCTTGGGTTTTGCTTGTATTTCCTACCACGTTGGAAAACCTGCTTCTGATATTGTATATTTATTTCATGTGGTTATATTATATATAAAGAGAAATTATTAAATCAGTTACGTGTATGTGATTTCTGGATGTGATTCCTGCTGCAAACTCTGACACGTCCTTGCAGCAAATAGCGAACAGCCAGGTCAGCTTCAGCACATTATTGCAGCCTGATTGCTGGGTGGATCAGCCTCCCAGAATACCCCCAATCAGCTGTTCCAGGCTGCAGTGATTGCCACAGACCATTGCCACCTCCATGTCTCACGTTTTCAGCCTCCGAACACTTGGTTTCAGACCTGTTCAAGGCTGTGGGGATCACCAGAGCACACCACCACCGCCACTCCCCGCTGCCTGGAACCACTCAAAACGCGATGCGCAGAGGCCAAAAATGGGACGCTCAGAGGCTGGAAACTAGAGGCCAAAAATGCGAGGCAAAGAGGCAGCAATGGTCTGTGGCCTGCAGCCTGGAACAGGTCTAAAGCACGATGCACATAGGCTGAAAATGGCAAAGCCGGTGGGTAGGCGGGGCTACATTCAGCTACATTTCGTCTTATACTTGGAAAAATACAATAGTTAATATATAGGGAAAACAATGAAGTAGAAAATGCAACCTAAAAAGGAATGTGAAGGTGAGAATATTTCAGACTGTGACCCCAGATTAATTCTGATTGACTTGATATGTAGCTACAGTAAGGCTACAGTAAGGCAAGCTAAGTCAAGGAAGAATACTTTACAATAACTACCATTCATTCAACATAATGACAAAACCACGTCCTTTATAGATCAGAAAGTAAGGCTGGTTTGAATGAATGATGGGATCAAAAAGTTTAATACGCCCCCCCAAATGCTGTTTTCTATGTGAAAAAACCACAACCCTTTTGTCCATTGGACCCAAGTGACATTTAGGGAATGGAGGAGAAACAAGGAGCTTCCATGGGGGATATATAATGAAGTGTGGTTAGTGAATAGCAACCAATGGATTTTATAGCAGAAAATAACATACCTGCAAGGGTGTCGATGGTGTTTGTCCACCAGGATACCCAGCTTCAAAAGAAAAATATAATATATGTAATTAATATCTTACATGCATAACAGATTATGACCAAATATCAAGGTTCATAAAGGAGCCTGTGTGAGAAACCTGTATCTCTCTTTCAGAACCAACTATTCATTTGATATGGAGCTCTCTAATATTTTACCCAAGATAATTTTCAACCATAACTGAAGG
The DNA here is from genome assembly GCA_030761175.1 of Masticophis lateralis. Lineage (NCBI taxonomy): Eukaryota > Metazoa > Chordata > Lepidosauria > Squamata > Colubridae > Masticophis > Masticophis lateralis. Next base: position 98,965,324 of record JAUDYJ010000005.1, read on the forward strand.
TATCTAATCACACTTGGGTTAAAAAACCCTTGGGAATAGAGTTGATAGTAGATCTAGTGCAGCAATGAACATACTCAAGGGAATTACTATGATTCAAGGAAATGGGTATATCTAGTTTAGTGAAAAGAAGGATTAGGGGTGACATGATAGCAAAGCTGTCACAAAAAAGAGGGGCTCAATCTATTGTCTAAAGCACTAGAAGGCAGGCAAGAAACAATGGATGGAAATTAATCAAAGAGAGAAGCAACCTAGAATTAAGGAGAAAGTTCCTGACAGAACAATTCATCAGTGGGACAATTTACAGAAATTGTGAATGCCCCAACATTGGAAATTTTTAAGAAGAGACTGAACAGTCACTTGTCTGAAATGGTATAGGGTCTCCTGCTTAAGCAGGAAGTTGGATTAGAAGACCTCCAAGGTCCCTTCCAACTCTTGTTATTCTGTGCTTTTAGCAAGACAAGGAAAGACAGTCCTAAATATTGTCATGAAGCCAATTTATTACATCTGAACAAATTTTATTTATATCAAGTATATACTACTGCTAAAAATTGTGGTACCAATGCAATATCATCTATAAAACACAAATCGGGACTCCCAATAGCTGTCAACAGTAAGAAAGTATGTACATTTTCCCTGATGCATTTGATTTTTTAATATAAAAATCATTTAAATCAGATTTTAGATTTACTGCTATAGGTTTATTGTCATTTTTGAGCTTAAATTTTTGTTTGCTTTGTTTCCTTTGTCCTGACAGTGAGAACAATCAACAAGTGGAATGTCTTGCCTTCAGAGGTAGGCAAGAGACTTTAAGAGGCTGTCCAATCTCTTAAAAAAGGGGATTGGACAGTCATTTATCTAGAATGTTATAGGGTCTCCTACTTGTGCACGGGGTTGGGCCTCCAAGGTCCGTTCCAACTCTCTTATTCTATTATTCTCACATGCTGTTTCTTCCTAATTTCTGTACCAATTTTCTTTATTCTCATGTGAAATACTGTGCAGATGCATTTCCACTGAGCAACATAGCATGCATTGTGTTCAGCTTCTAAAGCCTCTTTTAAAAACTACATTAAGCCGCAACCACACAATTGATTCCAAAAGTATGCAGAAATACCAGTTGACTACAGTGGTGCTAAGCCTGTGTACAGATGCTGTTTCTTGAATCAATGTCTATGTATTGGAACATATATTAGGCTGTAATGCATTTTACTTCTAAAGAAGCAAAAATATGATTATGGCTTCTTATTTGAATTATACCTGATATATGCACTGAACCACCTCCACCATAAGTTTGGGATTGAGGCTGTGGATAACCAAAACCAGAGCCAGAGGGAGGTACTCCAAAACCAGCGCCTGGAAGAAAATGCTAATTAATTTGCAGATTAAAATCCAAAATTTTAAACCAAAATTGTAATTGTTGTAATTGTAATTGTAATTTTATTTCTATACCGCCTCTCTCCCGAAGGACTAGGGGCGGTGCACAGCCAATTTAAAAACATAGAGTATACAAACATCAGAATTTAAAAATAATTAAAATTATTACATAATTTTGGCCCGAATTAAAACCCCTATAAATTTTAAAACAACCAATTTAAAATCATTTATACAGATAGTCCAGCCTGGCGGAACAGTAGGGTCTTGAGGGCACAGCAAACACACGGAGGTCGGAGATCTTGCGTATTTCCAGGGGCAGTTCGTTCCACAGGGCAGGGGCTCCCACAGAGAAGGCCCTCCCCCGGGTGTCGCCAGCCGACATAACTTGGCCGATGGCACCCTGAGGAGCCCCTCTCTGGGAGCAAACTGGTCGGTGGGAGGCTACTGGTGTCAGGAGTAGGTCTCGTAGGTACCCAGGTCCTAAGCCATGGAGCACTTTAAAGGTGGTGACCAACACCTTGAATCGCACCCGGAAGACCACCAGGAGCTAGTGCAGCTCGCACAGGAGAGGTGTCACGTGGGCGCAATGAGTCGCACCCATAGCCACCCGCGCAGCCGCATTCTGGATCAGTTGGAGCCTCCGAGTGCTCTTCAAGGGGAGCCCCATGTAGAGAGCATTACAGTAGTCCAGCCAGGAGGTGACAAGGGCGTGAATGATTGTGTGCAAGGCATCCCAATCCAGAAAGGGCCGCAACTGGCGGATCAGGCAAACCTGATAAAAAGCCCCCCTGGCCATGGCCGTCATACGCTCTTCTAAAGACAGCCGTGCATCCAGGAGGACATCCAGATTGCGAGCCCTCTCTGTGGGGGGCAAAGATTCACCCTCAATAGTCAGCAATGGCAGCAGCTGACTATATCGGGACACCGGAAGCCACAGCCACTCGGTCTTGGAAGGCTTGAGTCTGAGCCTGTTTCTCCCCATCCAGACCCGCACAGCCTCCAGGCAGCAGGACATCACATCAAGGGCATCATTGGGGTGGTTTGGGGCGGAGATGTATGCAAAACAATTTCATTACTAGCAAAAGCTGTTTTCTAATTACTGCTTCTCTTATCAACACAATACCATACTACTCAAATTTTATATGTGTGAGACATATTTTTTTCTTTTAAAGTTTTATGTTAAGGTTTATCTTACTTGTAAACTTTTTCCTAATATATCTTCCTAATAGCCAGCTTGTGATATAAGACTGGGACTGGACCAGAGCATTAGATATGCAGAATTTTTAGACCAGGACTTGATCAATACTTGATTAGGAAACAAATAGCTGGTATGTATTTAATGTTATCCCTCTGTTTTATTCTCAGAACAACCCATTATTGTTATACACTGTGATATACCAGAATAGCAATCATACTACCTGCTTGTTTGGATTTCTTGAAATATGAGACATAAACATTCAGTACTCGATAACCCACACTGCAAACAGCACTTAGGAACATACCTCCAGGATAAGTTGGCATGCCACCAGGCTGAGGTAGTCCAGGGTATCCAATTGATGCAGGAGGATACCCACCAGGTGCGGTTGGGTAGCCTGCAATCCCTGGGAATTCCCCAGTTGGTGGAGCTACATTATATTCACTGCCTCCCACAGGTGGGAAGCCTCCAGGCACCGCAGGGTAAGAATACTGGCTAGCAGGTGGATAAACAGACTCCTGTCCTGTAGGCTGAATCAAAACAACCAATCAAGTATTAGCATACTGGAAAACAGATTCTATTACTCATTTAATTAAGTAGCATGGGGTGCTAGAACTACGGATGTTATACCCAGCACGGCAGTTACTGAAAATAATGTCTACATGCCTGGGAAGTTTTGAAGATATCAACCTGGCAGCTCTCCAAGCCAGATAAGGTCTGTGAGTGTAAATTCTCCCTTGAAACACTTTGCTGGATGTGAATGAGAGGTATTCACAGTAACTTACTAAAAGGGGGTTGGACAACCTTTCTCATGTGCAGTCTAGTTCATTACGGCAATTTTATGAGACATTTTGAGGATATAATTATTCCTAATCATCAGTTAATGTTTTTGTTAATCTGACTCTTTGATAATCTGAAATTCAGAATCTTATTTGGACAGGGAACTGAGCCCTGCACACATCTCAGCTATATTATTACTTACACAAGTGAAGAGCAGTTGATAACTTCTGCTCTACTTTCCTTAGGCCTAATTTTTTTCTGTAAAAAAATGGGGATAACAATGACCAGGCTTGACTCCTAGATTGCAAGGGGTTTTGCAACTGTAAAGTTGTGAGGAAAATGCTTAGAAATCTAACTTGAGGAAGCACTAAAGGCCACCTCAATACAACTTCGTGCGTGCATGTCTATTTCTATTTCATCATGTTGATGTATTCATGTCTATGTGCAACAACATTTGGGTGTGAGTTTCCAACTTGTACTCATCTCTCAGTTAAAAAGTCCTAAAAAACTATTCTTGTACATGCTCAGCTTCAGTCAAGCTTAAGATCCGTTCCTGACAATATATTTCCTATTCATGTTTCAATTTCTTCTATAAAAGTCCTTTTTCTTTTATTCTACAATATGTTACATGCCTCTTCTATTGTCTCCCCCACTGAGATCAACATGATAGAACTTAGCTCTTTACCCATATTCTGCATTTCAACAGACTGCAGTTCTGCTGTTTTCAGAAAAAAATGTCAAATGTGATCAGGAAAGGTGCATTAGCATATTTTTTGTTATTTCAAAAATGTAAAGAATAGAAATGTCCTCAGTTTTTTGTTTGATATTGGGTAGGCTATTTCCTCACAGTTGGAAAATTATATCTGTAAATTTCCTAAGCAAGTTATCTACACTTTCATTTTTTAAAAAAAAAATCTAATTCTGTAAGAGCCTATTGCAAGAACCTTCATAGAATTTAATAGGTTTCATTTATTCACTAAACTCTAATGTGCTTCCACATTCCACCAATTAATTGATCAATTAAGATTGGATAGAATTTCTCTAATTAAGATATTTTACTAAAGATGCTTTTTCTGTTTTCATAATTGAGCCCAAAATTTATATTGCTAAGTGAGAAATTTGTTAAGTGAGTTTTGCCCCATTTTATGACTTGTCTTGCCATATTTGTTAAGTGAATCACAGCAATTGTTATGTTAGTAACACTGTTGTTAAGTGAATCTGGTTTCCACATTGACTTTGCATATCAGAAAGTTGCAAAAGGAGATCGCATGACCCCAGGAGGCTGCAACCGTCATAAATATGAATCAGTTATCAAGCATCCAAATGTAAATTATGTGACCATGGGGATGCTGCAACGGTCATAAGTGTGAAAAATGGTCATAAGTCACTTTTTCAGTGCCGTAACTTTGAATGGTTACTAAGCAAACTGTTGTAAATCAAGGACTGCCTATACTTGAAACTGATATTCTGTTTAAACAATGGCAGAGAGATATTTCTAAGTTTAGATACAAATTATTGAAAGATGCTAAGGAAAGAGGAGCTTTGGGTTTACCAGATTTGAAATTGTATTTTGATGTTTGCTGTTTGGTCTGGCTAAAAGAGTAGATTAACCTTCAGAATAGAGGTTACTTGATTTAGATGGAACAGCTACTTATGGTATGACGAGGTTAATGTAAATGTCAATTTTAATAACCATTTTGTTAAACATGCCATCCTAAGAGTTTGGAATAAATTTAAAACAAGATTTTCTGTGAAGATCTCTCTCTGGGTGTCCACACAGGAAGCGTTTTTTAAAGAAAGGAAATAGTGGCAAAGCCAGACTGTTGGATTTACGGTCATATAATATATTTTAATTTTGATGATCCTATTGTCAAACCTAAAGAGGAGTTAGAATCAGAAGGATGCGTTTGCCATTGGTTTACATAGTTAGTCCTCAACTTACAACAGTTCATTTAATGATCATTCAAAATTACATCATCACTGAAAAAAGTGACTTATGACTATTTTTCAGAGTTACAACTTTTGTAGCATTCCTATAATCAAGTGATCAAAATTCAGATGCTTGGCAACTGATTCATACTTATAACCATTTGCTGTGTCCTAAGGTCATGTGATCACTTTTTGCAATCTTTTGACAAGCAAAGTCAATAAGGAAGCCAGATTCACTTAACAACCAGTTTTCTAACTTATCAACTTGGCAATTTACTTGCCAAGAAAGGTTGTAAACTGGGGCAAAACACACTTAACAAAAATTTTGGGCTCAATTGCAGTTATAAGTCGAGGACTCTCTGTATTTATAATTGAAAGATAGATTTAAATCAAATAAAACGAGTTATGGATTTGACTTTGTGAGAAATGAACTGGAAATCTTACTGCATGGTAATGATGAACACATTATTGCTTAGGTCTATATATTATTGAAATTGAATTTGGAGAATGACTACGTGAAACATTGCATGGGCAAGAAACTTTAGAAATAGTGTAATGCCTGAACAATGGAAGAATTTGTGGACAAAATTATAATTTAAAAGAAAATGTGTACATTAACAGATTAACAGAGTTGAAAGGGACCTTATAGGTCATCTAGTCCAACCTCCCATCAAGCAGGAAACCCTATATCATTTCTGACAAATGGCAGTCCAATCTCTTCTTGAAAGCCTCCAGTAATGAAGCTCCCTCAACTTCCGAAGGCAAGGTGTTCCATTGGCTGATTGTTCTCACTGTCAGAAAGTTCCTCCTTATTTCTAGGTTGAATCTCTCCTTGGTCAGTTTCCATCCATTATTCCTTGTCTGGCCTTCAGGTGCTTTGGAAAACAGCTTGACCCCCTCCTATCTGTGGCAGCCCCTCAAATATTGGAACACTACTATCATGTTTCCTCTGGTCCTTCTCTTCACTAGACTAGCCATGCCCAGTTCCTGTAACTGTTTTTTTTTAAATTTGATTTATATGCTGCCCTTCTCCAGAGACTCAGGAGGCTTACAATACATTAAGCAATGTATTGCACTACGAGACTCCCCCCTCTCGCAGGTTTGGCTCTCCACTTTATCGAGGGCCTATCTCGATGACGGATTTTGAAATCCTGAGAGATGGCATCGCGCGAGGAAGGGGCTATGGGGCTTTTTGGGTAAATTTTTAAACAAGGTTTTAAAGGGTTCTGGGAGGGGGGGTGGGCTCTGTATGTTTAGGGGAGAACCTGTTAGGGAGGAGGCCGGTGCCAGCTGAAGAGCGCGGCACTAGAGATACAAGTACCGGGGTCGAAGAGTGGGTTAGAGCTTGTGTGGTAGATGGTCATAATATTGGTACTGTGGGTGGGAGGGGCAGATACGGTGGGAGCAGGGGGCCACATCAGTTTATGGGAGTACGCCCCCGCTGCTTGCAAGCGGTGGCGCGCTCCGGCCCCCTATGCTCTTCCAGTTCCCTTGGTTGCACAGATCCTTGAACCCAGGGCCTTCGGCTGATGCTGTGCAACGCCGGGTCCATGGTAAATAAAGCCCCCCTCATCTGTGATCTTATTCAGGAGGGGGGCGCGGACCTGGCGGGTATTATGGAGACCTGGTTGGGCCAGGAGGGGGGGTCCCCCTTGTTGATATGTGCCCACCCGGTTTTCATGCATTTCATCAGCCAAGGTCACAGGGGAGGGGCGGGGGAGGGGCTGTTGTTATAAACGGGGGTCTTGCCCCGAGGGAGGCCACTGTTCCTCAGACGGCTGGCTGAGAGTCCCTCCTCGTGAAGTGGGGTCATAAGGTGCAGTTGGGTCTGTTAGTCACGTACTTGGCTCCCTGCCACGTGGCAGCGGCCCTGCCCAAGCTGCTCGACGATATTGCCGCGGTGGTGGTTGATACCCCCAGGCTTATAGTCATGGGGGATTTTAACCTGCCATCAGTCAGTGAGACGTCTGAGATGGCTCGGGAGTTCATGGCTTCCATGACGGCCATGGACCTGACCCAGTTAATTCATGGCCCTACTCACGTGGGGGGAAACACGCTGGACCTGGTTTTTGTCTCTGGACAGTGGTTGAGTGATCTTGAGATAGGGGATATAGCGATTGAACCCTTGTCATGGTCAGACCACTCTCTCCTTTGCTTAGACCTTCGAACCGCCACACCTCGCTGCAAGGAGGTGGAACCGGTAAGATGGTTCCGCCCCAGGCGCCTGATGGATCCTGATAGGTTCCAGACGGAGCTTGGGCCATTTCCTAAGGCTCTGGCACACGGCTCAGCCGAAGACTTAGTGGCTGCCTGGGATGAGGCAGCCACCAGGGCTTTGAACCGAGTCATGCCTTTGCGGCCTCTGACCCGGCACCAATCTCACCTGGCTCCTTGGTACACTGAGGAGCTGAGGGAGATGAAGCGCTGGAAAAGACGCCTAGAGAGCAGTTGGAGGCTAGTCATTCTGAATCTGACCTGACACTGGTAAGAGCTCATATTAAGAATTACCTAGTGGCGATAAAAGCAGAGAAGAGGAGTTACTTCTTCGCTCTTATTGCGTCATCAGATAATCGCCCAGCCGCCCTATTTAGGGTGACCTGTTCCTTGCTTCAACAGGAGGTGCGGGAGGACCCCTTGGAGAGTAGAGCTGAGGACTTTGTACAATATCTGTATGACAAAACCGCTCAGATTCGGGAACAGCTGGACTCTAACTCCGAGTGGGTAGATCCAGGGGAGGTGACTGGGGCAGGCCTTGAGTTAAAAAACTCAGAGAGAACGTGGAAAAGATTCTTTGGAAAGGGGAAAACACCCCAAGAAGCTTGGGAAACTTTGAAAAATATGGTAATAAAATCCAAGTCCAGCACAATATCACTGAAAAAGAAAAACGTGAAATCCAAGAAAAAACCAGCATAGCTGTACAAAGATCTCTGATAAACTGAAAGACAAAAAGGATAAGTACCAAAAATGGAAAAAGGGACTAAATCTATCTCAGCATCTACTTCTGTCCTACTATCGCAGCACCACTGAGAGTGTCCTGACATACAGCATTCTTGCATGGTATGGGAGCAGCTCTGTAGCAAACAAAAAAGCTCTACAGAGAATCATTAAAACTGCCCAGAATATCATTGGGCTCCGACTACCAGCTCTGGACATCTTCGAATCTCGCTGTTTGAGGAAGTTGCATAACATTCTCAGAGACTCTTCCCATCCTGCTTACAATCTTTTTGGACTATTGCCGTCTGGCAGAAGATACAGAATAATTAAAACTCGGACCACACGTTTTCTGAATAGTTTTTATCCCAGAGCTATAATTGCACTCAACAATGAACTAAAGGGCCACCATTAGTGAGCAGTTGGACAGCATTACTTGGTCTGTTGTGTGGATGTTTGGGTGGTTTAGGGATGGGGAATTATGGTGGGAGTGTGTTTGGGGATTGTTATGTGTGTTGGACCTGGACTTTGGATGTTAAATGAATTTCGTTGTATGGGTATACTGTGTATACGCGTACAATGACAATAAAGTTATAAAGTTATTATTCTGAAGGAACTGGTATATGTCCTCTTAATACCACTGTACCATAGCTTTCAAAAATCCTGGAGCACTGGGAAACTACCTGAGGACTGGAAAAGAGCTGATGTGGTTCCCATCTTCAAAAAAGGAAAACAACCCAGGAACTTATAGACTAATCATCAATACCAGGGAAGATACTGGAAAAGATCATTCAAAACAGATCTGCAAACATCTAGAAGCAAATAAAGTCGCACAAGTTTGTTAAAAACAGATCATGCCAAACCAATCTTATTTCATTCTTTGACAATGTGACTAAATTAGTAGACCAGCAAAATGCTGTGGACATAGTATACCTAGACTTCAACAAAATAGACCACAACCTAGTTCTTGGTAAGCTAGAAAAAAGTGGGATACATAGCATCACATCAGATGGATTGGTAACTGGCTGACAAACCATACTCAATGAATAGTCTTTATTGGTACTACATCTACATGGAGGGAAGTAAGCAGTAGGGTACCATAAAGTTCCATCTTAGGCCCAATACTCTTCATAAATGACTTAGATGAGGGAATGGAATTGGAATTTATCAAATTTGCAGATGATGCTAAGATGGCAGGAATAGCCAACACCCTAGATCCGTGATGGCGAACCTATGGCATGTGTGCCACCATGTTGTCTGGCACACCAGCTCAGCTCCACCAGCTGATTTTTGGCCCTTTTGGGCCCACCAGAATAGGGCCTGGGGGGGAGGGAAGGCCCGTTTTTCTTTCTCCCTGGCTCCAGATCCTCTCTATGCATCTAGGGAGGGTGAAAACAGATTTCCCCTCCCCTCGGAGGCCCGAAACGGTCCATTTCCCAACTTCCAGCCTCCGAGGGGGTTGGGGAAGGCTGTTTTCACCCTCCACAGATGCATAGAGAGGAACTGGAGCCAGGTGAGAAAGAAAAATGGGCCTACGGGGCCATTGTGTGCCAGGAGCGAGAGGGGAGGGGGTTGCGCTTGCATGCGCGGGGCGTGGCACATAGAATTATGGGTGTGGGCACACACACACGCAAACCTCCCCCGCCCCCCCCCCTTCCTGGCACACAATGGCAAAAAGGTTAGCCATCACTGCTCTAGATGATGGGTTCAACATCCAGATGGATCTTGACAAACGTGAAAACTGCACCTATCTAATAAAATGAAATTCAACATAGAGAAAAGTAAAATCTTACACTTAGACAATAAAAATCAAAAGTACACATCTAGACTGGGTGAAATAGCAGTAACTGTGAGAGGGAGGTCACAGAGGGGCTGTCACAGAGAGGAGGGGTGTTGTGTAGGCATGCTGCCATAGCGATAGAAAATGCTTGCACCTGATTGGTCGAGACTCGACTGTTCTGAGCGTGTGAGTTACTTGTTATTCTATTGGTTACTGAGAGGACAGCTGCTAATATAAAAGAGCTGTCAGATTGTAAGTGCTAGTTCTTGTTCGCTTGTTATACAATAAACATTTGGTTATGTTGATTCCGAGTCGCCTCAGTTAATGACATGTTTTAAACTCAATAATTGGCGACGAAGGTGGGATTGCTGAGGCGACCGATGGGGGAAGCCAATTCAGAACGGCTGCGCTGAGGTAAAGTGAATACGTCTGACAACGTTAAAATACAAACCTGACAGGAATTATGGCCCTTCCAACGTTCGCTCCTTTTAACGCAGCTGCCGAGACATGGCAGGCTTATGAGGAACGATTCAAGTGTTATTTAGAAGAGAATGACTTTACTGATCTTTCGAGCAGCCGCAAATGCGCTCATTTCCTCAATGCGTGTGGGCCCGAAGTATTTGCCACTGCAAGGGCCTTAGTCGCTCTGGTTCCAGTGCACACAGCTCCATGGGAGACTTTAAGGGCTAAATTGAGGAATCATTACTCGCCCGTTCTGTCCCACATAGCCCGCCGTTTTAACCTGAGGCAAATATTGCAAGAGGAAGGGGAATCGATTAACCAATACATGGCTCATCTCAGAACAGTTGCTTTACACTGTGAATTCAGGGATTTGGAGGATGCCCTTTTGGAGCAGTTAGTTTGCGGAGTCAGGGACATCCGATTGCAAAGGCGATTGTTAGCAAAAAAAGAGCTGGACCTATCGACGGCCCTTGAGGAGGCCCAAGCCGCTGAAATGTCCCACAAATCTGCAACTGAGATACGCAAACCACCAGCTGGCCTAACTACAGCTGTTCATTGTGAAGATGAGGCTACAGATGATGATGAAGCTGAGGAAGACATCCGTCTTTTAAAGGCAACCGCCAATGTAAAGAGGGGCCCGACAGGACAGTTAAAGTCCTCAAAACCATCTTGCCTCAGTTGCGGTGAAAATCACCCTAGAGCGACTTGCCGTTTCCGCTCCGCTAGTGTCACCGATGTGGGAAGCAGGGCCACATTGCTCGTGTGTGCCGATCTGGCAAGCAGTCCTTACGAGCTTCCAAATACAGACAGCCTGAAGCCAAAGCGTTCTCCACCAGCGAAGACTGTTATTCCATTTTCCGAGGTCGCCGAGTCACCGAGGTGACCACCAATAAGCACAGTCCTGAGATGAGCAAACTGTTCCTGACCGTCAAGATTGAGAGAGCAGCCTGTCAGATGGAAGTCGACACGGGGTCCACCAGATCGATCGTCTCCTGGACCACCATCAAAGAATTGCTGCCCAATCTCTGCAGAAGTCAACTCCACACGTGTCCCATCAAACTACGCGATTACCAGGGCAATCCTATTCCCATTATTGGCCAGGGCAGGTTTTTAGTTGAGAATGACAGGTTTACGGGCTGCCTCCCCTTAATTATAGTTGGTGGTTCCCTTCCCAGCCTTCTGGGTTTAGACTGGTTCACCTCTCTGGGCCTGGGCATTTCTGGCATACATTCCACATCGTCAGGGGATTTCGATGCCCTGTACACTGAATTCGCAGATGTGTTCAGCGGAGCTCTGGGTAAATATGTTCGTTCTCCTATTTCCTTAAATTTGGACCCACAGGTCCTATTCGCCTCAAACCGAGGCGAGTTCCATTAGCCCTCCGCCCTAAGGTGGATGAGGAGCTGGATAAGCTTATATCCCAGGGGGTGTTGGAACCCACGGATCATTCAAAGTGGGAAACTCCGATTGTAATTCCAATCAAACCTGATGGTTCTATTCGCATCTGTGGGGATTTTAAAAGTACTCTAAATAAGGCATTGAAATCTAACCCATATCCTCTTCTGGTAGTGCAGCAGTTGTTACATACTTTAGGTCCTGGCTCAATTTTTGCCAAATTAGATTTGGCTTAGGCGTATCAGCAGCTTCCGGTGGATGATGCCTCTGCTGAGGCTCAGACCATCGTAACCCACCGGGGAGCTTTTAAATGCCGGCGCCTTCAGTTTGGTATTAGCATCGCCCCTGGCCTTTTTCAAAATTTAATGGAGCGACTCTTATTTGGCCTGCCTGGAGTCGTTCCATATTTCGATGACGTCCTCATCTCCACTTCCTCTCGGAGTGAGCTCATCAAATGTGTTCGCACAGTGTTACTGCGTCTCCGAGGCGCTGGTCTCAAATTGAAGAAATCTAAATGTGTCCTGGGAACACCACAGGTTGAGTTTTTAGGATATCTTATCGATGCCACGGGCATCCACCCCACCCTTTCAAAGGTAGCAGCTATCAAAGATGCCCCAATTCCTACCAATAAGTCTGAGTTACAGGCCTTTTTGGGTTTACTAAATTTTTACAGCATGTTTCTACCGCATAAGGCCAGTGTGGCTGAGCCTCTCCACCGACTCTTGGACAGAAACACACCATGGGTTTGGACCCAGACAGAACACCGTTCTTTCCAAGCCGTAAAAGATCTGCTCCTTTCCTCTGCTGTTTTAGTTCAGTACACACCTGATCTTCCCCTTATCTTGACTGCTGACGCTTCACCATACGGCATCGGGGGTGTATTGAGCCATAAGCTCCCCGATGGCCGGGAGGCCCCCATTGCGTATTATTCTAGAACATTGTCCTCCACCTAACGCCGGTATAGTCAGATCGCGAAGCTTTAGCCTTAGTAGCTTCTGTTAAGCGTTTTCATGATTATGTTTAAGGCCGTCCATTTGAATTGGTCACAGATCATAAGCCCCTTTTGGGTTTGTTCGCTAGTGATAGGCAAACCCCCCAAATTCTCTCCCCCTGCATGTCTCGTTGGGGGGTGTTTTGTCAGCTTATGATTACACCTTGCTATATCGACCTGGAAAATTAATAGCCCATGCCGACGCTTTGAGTCGTTGCCCCTTGCCAGTCTCTATTCAGGATCCTGCCCCCGCCTCGTCAGTCCTTCTTATTGAAGAGCTGCGCACTCCTATTTCCGTCCGTTATATTGCAGTTCACTCTGAGAAGGATTGCATCGTTTCGCAGGTGCTCGACTGGGTGCAAAGGGGCTGGCCAGAAGGCCTCCTTGCTGAGGGATTCCGTCATTTCCGGTTACGACAGCACAATCTGTCTGTCCAAAGCGGGTGTCTGTTATGGGGAAGTCGAGTTGTGATTCGGGATACATTGCAAACCCAGGTGCTGGGGTGTTTGCATGAGACCCACCCCGGTATAGTTCGAATGAAGGGCCTGAGTCGAAGTTATGTGTGGTGGCCCAACATAGACCAGGACATTGCAGCTCTGGTTGCCAGTTGCCAGAAATGCCAGCTGTCTAGACCGGTTGAGCCAGTTCCCCCCACCCCCAGGAGTGGGAAGTACCAAGGCGTCCACGGTCATGCATTCACCTAGATTTTGCTGGACCGTTTTTAGGTCACACCTTTCTTGTCGTGATGGACGCCTATTCTAAATGGGTGGAATTGATAAATATGAAGTCCACCACTTCTGAGGCCCTGATCTTAGTATTGCGCAGGATGTTTGCCACCCATGGTATTCCCAATGTATTAATTTCAGACAATGGTCCGCAATTAACGTCCGCCACTTTCCAGCTGTTCTTAGCTTCCCTTGGAATTCACCATGCTCAGGTTGCCCCATTTCATCCAGCTGGAAATGGTTTGGCTGAAAGGGCCGTGCGGTCCGCCAAGGAGGCGTTGGCCAGATTAGGACCAGGCGGGTGGCAAGAAAGGGTGTCCGCCTACCTGCTCTCTCAACATTCTACACCGTGCCCTGCTACGAACCGAAGCCCAGCTGAGATGCTGATGGGCCGTCACCTAAGAACAACACTGGACCGTCTGCACTCCGATTATTCGCCGGAGGCTTACGCAACCGGCCCCAGACCATCTAGAACTTTTGGGGAGGGAAGCCTAGTATACGTGCGGAACTATGGGGGAGAACTGCGATGGCTGCCTGGCCAGGTGATCCAAGTAACCGGTCCCTGTTCTTACAGAGTCCAACTCAAAGACGGACAGATGTGGCGGCGCCACGTGGATCAGCTGCGCAGACGAATGATGGCTGAGGTGCCAGTGGGGGAAAGAGCCAATCCAGGTCCCCCTATTGACTCGGCTACCCGCAAGTTACCACCAAGAAGTTCCGCAGCCCCGTCACCCTTACCCCCATTACCTTTACCCCTGGTGGACAACGATGCTACCCGTAATACTGAAGCTACTAACCAACCGCCAGACTTACCTGAAGTAGCAGTGCCAGCCGGGGTTTTGGAGGAGATGTCATCCCAATCCCCGCCGCAGGAGCAACAGGATAGTCGGGTAGCAGGTCCCGTTTTACGACGTTCCAAGCGTGTTCGTAGGCGCCCAGCTTACCTTGCGGATTACGCATGTGCCATCCAGGGGGAAAGAGGTGTTGTGTAGGCACGCTGCCATAGCGATAGAAAATGCTTGCACCTGATTGGTCGAGACTCGACTGTTCTGAACGTGGGAGTTACTTGTTATTCTATTGGTTACTGAGAGGACAGCTGCTAATATAAAAGAGCTGTCGGAATGTTCGTGCTAGTTCTTGTTCGCTTGTTATACAATAAACATTTGGTTATGTTGATTCCGAGTCACCTCAGTTAATGAGACGTTTTAAACTGAACAAGGGGGACAACCTATTTTCCAAAGCACCCAAAGGCCAAACAAGGAACAATGGATGGAAACTGATCAAGGAGAGATTCAACCTAGAAATAAGGAGAAATTTTCTGACAGTGAGAACAATCAACCAGTGGAACAGCTTGCCTTTGGAGGTTGTGGGAGCTTCATCACTGGAGGCTTTCAAGAAGAGATTGGACTGCCATTTGTCAGAAATGGTATAGGAGGAGGGGCTTGGATTAGATGACCTACAAAGTCCCTTCCAACCCTGTTTTTATTGTTGTTGTTGTTAATATTATTACTAACTTTTTTTCTGGGTTTAATGGGGGAAAAATGAAACTTTGATGTTTTATATGTTGATGGCAACAAGATTACTTTACACACAAAAATGGAAGGACACTTTTATTCTTACAATGGATGAATGATTGCAAAAGTTGATGGAGTTAGCAGAGATGGCCAAATTGACTGCTTTGATCAAAGAAAAAATACAATTACTTTTGTTTCTATTTGGAAACTGCTTCTGGACTTTGTGCTTGAGGTGGAAAAAAATGAAACTTTGATTTTGGATTTTCCTGATTAAATAGGTTTGTTGTTATAGAAGTGGCTAGTTTACATTATTATGTAAAAGTAAAAAGTTGAGGTTTGATGCTATCTTTATTCTATTATGCTATTATTATTATTCTACAGCACCAAAGGGAGTGGAAGTCAATGCCTTCTCTTTCTTTTTTCCCTTTGCCTTACACTTTTCCCTGTTCCTTTCCCTCCCTTATTTTCCATATATTTTTTTTGTATTTTATATTATAAATTAATAAATTATAAAAAAGAAAAAAGAAATGAACAAGCATTGCTATTTATAATTTTGTTAATAAATAGAATATATAAGGCTTTACTTTGCTAATCTCTAAATAGATTCAGACCAAATGGTGCTGACGTTATTTCACTCAAGTTAGTTTATTTCATAAAATGCCCAACACCCCCAGCATATATTAAATAAATCAATACTTGCAGGATAACCAGGAAAAGATGGGTAGCCTGATGGAGGATATCCTGGGTATGACATTCTGTAAAGTAAGGGGGAAAAAAACACTTGAGACCTTCTGTAAAATTTCATCATTCCATGTATCGAGCACTAATGAACTCACCGAAGGGAGACAAGAGGCATATAAAACTCCTTTTATTCACATCACTTTTTAATTGTGTATTTATATATGTGATCTATAGTAAAACTTAATAATAATAATAATAATTTTATTTGTTTTTAAATTTCTTCAAATAATACTTTAATTTTTAGGAATTCATGAAAAAAGAAAGGAAGGAATGAAACGCCTGAGATTAATTTATTCAATCACTTATATTCTGGCTATATTATAAATGAATCATAGCAAGCATATGTCTGCCTGACAGCTGGTTGCTCACAAAATGTTCACTTTTGTTCATAAAAACAAAAAGCCCAATTTCTAGGCAATGGGAAGTACTTGCAGATACCAAAATTGTAAACAAGAACTATGCAAAACATGTCAAAGAGATGCTCTGTAATATATAGTAAAAACCCCTCACTCTTGAAATTATTAATACATTTGGGTCTCTTGAAGGACCCACACAACTACTCTAAGGGCTATCCTCAACTGTCTCTGTATACATGTGGAAACAACAACACTTAATTGGCTACACCAATGAAAGTGCATATTATTCTAAAAATACGAGTTCCAGGTATATTTGTAAATAAAGAAGCAGGCATTCTGCGAGCTCCGGAACTAAACATTTTGTCAGCAATGGAAATCTGGAAAAGGTGCAACCTCACTTTTCTCCCTCCATTTCAGCACTTATTAGTTGTGAAACATCCTCATTGTGAAAAATTACTACTGGTAGAAAGTAATGAAAGAACAAAAGGCAACTGAAGTAATATGTGATGTTATTTTATTCCCGGGGGGGGGGGGAACGGGACATTTTCAAGCACCAATCTTAGTTGCCTCAATTTGCTACAAATGTATTTCTTTTTCCCCAGCCCAAATAATATCAAAGCTATAAAAAGGCAGCTTATTTTTTTTTATTGAAAAAGTTTTACAATACAAATTTTATCATTTCTCCCCCCCACACTTCCCCCCTACCCCCCCACCCCAACTCCCCCTTACCCCCCCAAACCCATTTCCCTCCCCTTCCCCCCCTTGGCTTCCGCTACAAATTTTTTAAAAAAAATCTTTACCTTATATTGATCTAAAAAAATAAATAAATAAAAAATACAGTGAAACTATTAATAGTATAATGGAAAAAACTAATAATAATACTACTCTTATCATATTTAAATCCCGCTACAAAAAGTCAACATTTCTCTAATCTGATATTAATTACCTAAATCAATCCCTCTAAATATAATATATAACATCCATATCAGATAATTTTCTGTATCAAACAACCAATTTTGAATCTTTTTCTTCATCTTAATTAAAATTAAATATATTCCAAGTACCCCCATCAACAACAAAAAAAAACCATCAAACATTTCTCTAATCTAATATTAATAATTATTATCTAAATCAATCCCTTATTGTATGCTAATAAAATATAACAATTATATCTAATAATTTTCTATTTTAGTAATCCAATTTTTAATCCAACATAGTTTTTATAAACTTCATATTCTTTCAGAATATATAACAATTATATCAAATAATTTTCTATCTCAGTAGTCCAAATTTTTGTCTTCTCTTCATCTTGATTGAAGTTAAATCGCTATCCTCCAACATAGTTTTAGTAAACTTCTTGTTCCAGCTGCCCCCATCAGCAACAAACATCTCTCCATATATAAATCCCCCCGAGTGACTTTATATTTATAAAATCCAACCACAAAGGTATTTTGTATTCCTCTAGGTAGATCATTTAAACTGGCTCCTGTTGTATTAATTAAAAAGAAAAACAAATGCAGCTCATCCCAGTTTACCAAACCTTATATAAAAAGCTACAAGCTGCATTCGCAGATGTTTCTTTAAAACTCTTTCAAATCCTGCCAACCTTCCCGTTTCCCTCCTTCGGGTTTCCAAGATGTTTTCATCTTTATTTTCTTCATCTAGATGATTAATTCCAATAAATTATAATAGGGTAACCACAAATCCTCTGCATGTATTGCAGTGGTCTGTTTACCTTTCTCAAAATGTCAAATCCAACTCAGGATGAGTTTTGCAAAAATTTTATAATCCATTTTCATATATAAATCAGGTATGGCCATGATTATCTTTTAAACTATTTCAATATTTGCCATTCTTTCTGTAGAGAATTCAATCTATTCATAAATATCCTTTAAGTTTCATGAAGCGACTCAAGCAATTGACACAATTTCCGTTGCACCGCAGTTTCAGTTGTTTTCAGGTTATTTCCTCCCTTAACTTCTGCATTCTGTTGTTTACCATCATCCTCCTTTTCCACTTGTGGAGTACCTCTGCTGTTTCTTCTTTAATGATATTTGTTTCTCATCTCGAATTATATGTTTATCTTTCAATTCTTGCTTCAACAGTTCAAGGTCCAGCACCACATCTTTTGAATCTCTGGGATGCATTGTTTTCAAGTCTGGAAAGTCCATAATAAAATCATCTGAAAAACCACCTGATGCTCCTTTTTCTTCTGACACACTTTGGTTATTTTGATTTTCTAATTCCATCTGCATACATTGTTCCTCAATCTTTCTTTCAAACTCTTTATCCTTAATGTCTTCTTCCATAGTTAACAACATAGATGAGGATGAAGATATGGGGGCTCCCTTAAAAATATTGTTATAAAAATGTTCCGCTTTTTCAATAGTATTTAAACAATATCTCACATCTTGATATCGCAAAATTACACCAACTGGTACATCCCATCTAAATGGAATCTTACTTCTCTTCAATTCCTTCATCAGAAATCCAAAATCTTTTCTGTATCTTAAAATCTTAGGTGGTAACTCTTTATAAACACTAATTTGTATACCTTCTATCTTCAGAGTAGCAGAATAAGACTTTTGCAAAATATTATTTCTCAATCTTCTGTCAGTAAAATAGACAACCACATCTCTGGGCAGATTCCTTTGTCTGGCCACACGTGAGTTCACACTATAGACTTTTTCAATACAACCAAAAATTTGATCATCTTCCAAATTTAATAATGCCGCTAATGCCTTAGCACAAAGTGTTCTTAGATTTTCTCTATTATTCTCTCTTATACCTCTTAGTCTTAAGGCAGATTCCATAGCTTTAAATTGAAGCATCATGACATCATTTTCAATTTCTTGATTTTTGGCATCAGCTTCAGAAAATTTTTCTTCTGTATCTTTCATCTTGGAATCAAGCTTTGTACTGATTTCAGCCATTTTCTTCCCCATTTCCAACACCACATTTGAAATATCAGAAACTACTTTAGTAATAATTTGATTCAGTTTATCATGTTTTCCCTGTATCAGTTCCTCAAGATGCTTCTGTGAGCTTTCTATCTTCTCAACAACACTTCCCAAGGAGCTGGTTATAAAGTCTTTTAAGTCCTCATTTCCAGTTCCCTGCAACTGCATTTGAATCTTTTCTGCTTTTTCCTTTGTCTGACAAGTAAGGGAGCCCCCCACTTGATTTTTGTTTAGGAGTCATACTTCACAAAATCTTAACTTTTCCCAGAAAAACAAAAAAATTCTGTTTAAATCAATTTTGTTTCTTTTTAGAATCCTGCTAGAATGTTTCTTTTAAGTACTTCAGCGCGGGCTTAGCTCTCACTTTCACTTTCCACTCTCCATTTTCCCAGGCATTTTCCAAGCAAAGCCAGTCGCCATTTTCCAAGACATTTTCTTAAGCCTCTTTTTTCCTAAAAATTAGTAAAAAAACAATACTTGCTTTTTCTCCTCTTTAGTAAGTCCAAGTTTCACCAAATTACTTGCTTGCTGTAAGTTTCAATCATTGTAGTGGCGTTACTCACTTCATCTAGCTCTGCTGCCACGAGCAGAGGTCTCTCGCTGCACGGAGCTTCTGTGGGGGTGAATAGGGAGCCATCACCCTGAGCCCTCTCCAGGATAAAAAACAAGTTCTGGGGGCAATTCAGGGGGCTCTACCGCTCCCCACTTGCTCTACCCGCTCTTCCATTCAAAGAGCGGGTTTTCCGAGCCGCCTGCCAGCTGTGAGGTGGCTCCAACACGCGGCGAGACTGGCGGTCATAAAAAGACCGTCCGGCAACGAAGGAGACGCCAACCGGAAGCCAAAAGGCAGCTTATTGAATTTGAAAAATTAATTCTGGATGTTATCAAGTCAACAAAAGAATTAACATCCAAACTTTATATTATTGTATTAGAGCACCATATTTCTGTCATAAAATGGATTATAATCACTTTGAGGGAAACAACTGAGTGAGAGGACTGAGGTAAGATTTCGGTTTACAAGCTTGTATTCTCTCAAATCAGACAAAAATACACCACAATAATTTCTAGATAATTCATTCCACCGAAACTGATATATATTTCAAAAAATAAATTTACGCCTTTTGGAATAAATACAGTAAGAAAGGCACAACCTGTGTTCTCCCGAAAATAAGACCGGGTCTGATTTTCTTTTGGGCCCCAAAATATGCACTAAGGCTTATTTTTGGGGGGGGTCTTATTTTTTTCCCCATGTACGGGAGGCCCACATCTGCTTCCTTGCGGAAGGGCAGGAGGCAGTGTAGTGTGCCAATGCCGCTGCCACAAGACAGGAGGTGCAGCTGCCCACATGCCCCGCATCAGCTTATCTCAGGGGCCCTGCAGCCAGGCCACCCATGCCCCAACACTTGCCTCGCCTTGTGGCGGTGGCTCAAATAGGACCCCGTGTAACCACAGCTGTGGCCATGTGAGGTGGGGGGTGGAACTTTCCATGCACCCTGCACTGGCTTACCTCAGGGCCCCTGCAGCCAGGCCATCCATGCCCTGACACCTGTGCCTTGCAGCCGCAGCACTAGCACACTGTTTGGCCTCCTGCTCTGTTGCAGCCACAAGCAAGCAGAAGAAGTGGGCTGGCAGCCACTTGGGTTTCTGCTGCACATGGCTGCTGGTGCAAGCAAACAAGTATTAAGGCGTGGATGGCCTGGCTGCGAAGGCCCTGAAGTAAGCTGGTGCAGGGCACGTGGAGAAGCTCCACACACACCCCCACCTTTCCTTGGGGCCACAGCACTACAAACAACCAGATGAAATGGGTGTGCGGCCAGCTGCACAGGCTCTTAAGAAGGGCTTATTTTGGGGGTAGGCTTTATATTAAGTGCACATGTAAAAAACACGCTTAGGCTTCTTTTTTGGATAGGTCTTATTTTCAGGGAAACAGTATTTGTAGTTGATCTAATCAAGGGATTTAGGATTTTTAGAAATACTATGTATTAATGGATCTAATTCTAGGATATAGTATTTATAGAAATGGTTAAATTCAAGAAATAAAAAATAAACCTATAACGAACTAGATATTTTTTATTTAAAAAGAAAAAATATATGGAAAAGAACTGCCTACTTGTTGCCTCCAATACCATATATGCAAAAATATGTATTTATAAAAAGCTTTAACATCAGTAGTTAATAGTTTAGAGTAGAAATATTACAATTTAAATATATATGAAATTCATAAAATATAGGCATTTTCCTATTGCATGCTGTGAAGTTTTATCCTGTTTTAGCTGATAAATCTTCATGTTTAAATTATCTGACCATAATAGTCAGAACACTGTAAAGTGAGAAAGAATACAAACTTTTATCTCCATATGTAAAATGGGAAAAGATACACTTTCCTAAACTACAAGCTGAAAGAGATAAGTCCTGAAGGATTCATCAACCAAAGCTTCTACTGACATTTATTATTTGGCAGAGAGAAAGACACACGCACAGGAGAGGGAGAGGGAGGCGAGAGAGATTTAATTTATAAAATTTAAATGGCTGCACATCTTACAAGAAGAATGCTTAACACAATGGTTAAATTTGTGCAATGTGTAATGTTAGGGTTAAATTTGGCTAGCTATTGTGAAGTTAAGTGAGTTCTATACAGATAGCTCCATGAATTATGAGAACTCAGTAAATAGTAAAAAATGCTAATAAAGCACATTTTATAGCCTAATTGGTTTAGTTACTGGTTATACGTTTTATTTTTATATTATCTTATGTTGGGCTACATCTGAAAATAACTTATGAAAATAACTTAATTCAGTAACTAGGTAAATGTATCATGTGAATGCAGCTTTGTTGTGCTCGTTAAAGGCCAGTCAGCTACTGGATGGGAGAGGCCCTTGGAAAGCTAGTATCTGCTGGCTCTTGTAGAAGAGGAAGAAGATCCATCATTTGGGGCTACCTGGTTCCTATCTGGTTCCCTAATCAACCCATGGTTCTTCCACCCCACAATATCTATTTCTTCTGGTTGAAAAAGAGAATCAACAGGGTTATGACTAGCTTCTTAATCTCCTTTTGTTGCTCAGAGCTGCTTTCTAGTTGGGTTCATGGAAAGAAACAGGGATACAGTAGCCAGAAGATGAAAAATGACAAAAATTGTAAGGAGTGTGGTTATATCTGGAAGTGCCATTTGACTGGCTAAGGACAAAACCCAATAGAGTTCCTTAGCCTCACCAGTCACAGAGGTGTGTTTCAAGCAGCTGACCGGCCACAGGAACACTGTGACCGTAGCAATGACTTGCTTGCAACATCTTGCTTCCTTGGTCTTAAGTTTTCCTTCCTTCTCCTTCAAACCTTTACTCTTCCTTCCTATGCATGATTTTGGTACTTGGCCTGAAGACTGAGCTGAAGGGGGAAAGCTCCTTCTCTTATGCAACCTGCAAAAGAGGGGCTAAGTTCCATTAGATGATGAACAATTTCAATTCTGACTTCTAATCAGAAATAGAATTAACCTTCTTTTTTGGCTCCATCTGCAGGTGTAAAGAATGGGCAAATTAATGAAATAGTAAACATAAAAGATTAACTAATCCTGACAGGCCTCCTCAATCTTCTTCTATCAGATAATATGTATTAAATGGAGGAGAAATGTTACAGTAAATGAGATGATAATATTAAGATATGATAAAGATTGGAGGAGTAAGAAGACACAAAAGATATACTCAGATGGTACACTGAATGATTATGTATTGTATGTTTGTCTATAAAATAAAAAAACTTTTTAAAAAAAAATCTTCTATCAGCAAAATCCCACTGAAAAAGGTTTATATTATCAGTATTAGTTCTCTAACAATATATTTTAAGTAAATTAACTTGAAAGGCCGCTACATCTGTAGTACTTCCAAGAGCCAGCATAACTGGTACACTGTCCAATTATTTGTGATGTAAAATTCTTTGGCAGCTACCCCAGTGGTACAAATGTTTTAAGAAAAAGTTGGACAATCTGTGACTTGCATGCTGCCCTCAGAAAAGTGCATGCAGTCCCCTGTCTGGTTTTCCTGCTAGCAAGTAGATCAGTTTACCAATGGGGAAGAAATTGCAGCAGAGAAGCAGGGATTTTCAGCAACTCTGCTTAAGAAGAGGGCAATGTTTTCCCACCCCATTGTGGTGCTGAAAACTGAACTGAAAAAGCTTCTTGGATGAGAAGCGAAACATCTTCAAGAGGGAAAAAAGCAAGTCCAGTCGCCTTTTGAAAAAGAACTTTTGGGATAACCATGATCTGGATGACAGAGAATCTCCATAGACATTTATTTCCTTGTGAGGAAAATTATCTTCCTTCCCAAAAATTTCCCAGAGGGAATAGGGTGTGTATGAAGGCGTTTCCCTGCATTCACAGATCTACTTTATTTATTTATGAAATTTATTTGCCACCCATCTCGTAGCCAATGTCTCTAGGGAAACAACCTACTCTATTTGTTAGTAAACAAGGCTAACCTCTGCTTAGAGCAGCTACGCATTTTAAGGAAGCAGAAACGAGCACACTAACAATGAAGAGAATAACTTCACACATTAGCTGCCAGCACTATAGGTCAAATTAAGGAGAAAGATTAAACACAAAGAGAAAATTTTCCTGAGGAGTACTTTAATTTAGCATGCTATCGTTAATTTGCTCATTATACAACCGCTAGAGAAAAGCGTCTAACTCAAGAGTAGCAAAAAGGCCTTAAATCGTTTTCACGTCTGCACTGACTTGTACATAATTTCCGGCGCTTTTATTCCACATTTTCTATTCATGAATGACCTATATTCACAATAAAAAAGTTTGCTTCATGATCTGAAGGGGGGGGGGGCATCAAATGGCAAAGAGAGCGGAGTGGGTTAG
Organism: Masticophis lateralis; assembly: GCA_030761175.1. Classification (NCBI taxonomy): domain Eukaryota; kingdom Metazoa; phylum Chordata; class Lepidosauria; order Squamata; family Colubridae; genus Masticophis; species Masticophis lateralis. Next base: position 98,989,309 of record JAUDYJ010000005.1, read on the forward strand.
CTGGTTACAGCGGGAGACGCCAGCCCTTCTAACTGGGACATCCCCCCTCCCATAAAACAGCATTTTAAAAAAAAAGCAAAGATCCAGAAAACTAGAGGCAGGCACACGCCCTGTGAGGAACCTGGAAAGGGAGGGGGGGAAAGCCCGTCTCTGGAAGGAAGGGACTGTCTCTGCCGACTCAGACGGAGTACTTCCCGGCTCGGCCTCCCTCACCCCTGCACTCGCCTGGAATGTGGCTAAGAAACTCGACGTCCCCTCCGACCACCAACGCTCAGTACGAAGAGCAAAATGGAGACGGGCGAGGCGAGCCTGTTCCGCCCCTTTCCTGGTCCGAGGGTAGGAACGTTTTCGCCCCGCCTGCCCCGCCAGCCTTCCGCCTTCTCTGGGCAACGGGAAGGCGAAAGTGGGAGCCTCCGGAAGGACGAACTTCGGCATCGGCTGCGCATCCCTGTTAGTCCTCGCCCCGACAGCGAACCGGACGCTAGACTACCGCGGAGAGACCGGCTGCGCCTCAACAACGCCCGCCGCCACTCAGCGGGCACTGCTTTTTGAGCATTAGTCTTCGTTGCTCCCTTCGAAGGAGCGCAGCGCTGCCGCAAACCCTCTTTCGGAAAAAATGCATGTGCTGAATTGGGAGTCAACCCTGTGATTTAGGCCCTTGTCTGGTCAAACGAAGGATGCGTAACTGCCAGCCCGCAATTTTACTTGTTCGATGAACGTAGTTTTGCTTTAGCTTTAATAGGTATTAAATCGGCGAAACAGGATTTATCATAATGTTTTTTACAAGGGAGCCAGGGGAAAATCCACTGAGATAAGAGCATACTTGGCTGCACATAAGAAGCCAGCACAACTATAGATCTGCTATTTTTGGCAATGCTGTGCCATCACAGATCTGGTTCAGGTAGTCCTCAGTTTACAACCAAAACTAAATCCAAAATTTCTATTGTTAAGTGAGTTAAGTTTTGCCTCATTTTATAATCTTTCTTGCTAGTTATTAAGTGAATTACTGCAGTTAAATGGATCTGGCTTCCCCAAAAACGTTTGTCAGGTCAAGAAAAATATCACATGACCTCAGGACACTGCAACCTTCATGAGTCAGTTGCAAGTACCTGAATTTTGATCACATGACCATGGATATACTGCAGTGGTCATGTGAAAAAGTCATGTTACTGTTTTCAGTGCCATTGTAACTTCAGTCACTAAACTTCAGTCACTAAATGTAAATTGAGAACTATCTGTATTGAGCTATACAAATATCTGCATGGGATCTTGATGAAACTTCTGTCATATTCCTAACCTCATTTCTGTGTTTAAAGTAAGTTCAGATTTGATCATCTTTGCCTCCGAAACTGAGATAGGTATCTGTAGAATTTTAAAAAGCACAATTGAAAAAAAAAATGAGGCTACAGATAAATAGCTCAGGTCCATAGGGATTATATCAAAGTAAATGCAATTTGGCAAAAATATGTTGACAGAACTATAATAAAAAGATTTAGGATTTGTGGTAACAAAAAACTAAATAGCCATGATTTTCTAAAAAAACAAATAAAACTCAATTTTGTCTGTTATCCTGGACCTTTGTGGTAGCTGACAATCTCTGCTTTAGTTTTTGATATGTACACGTGTGTATAATCTAGGGGCATAATCAAATTTGAAGAAATTATGCTGAACTTGTTTTTCTAGTTTTCATTTCTCCCTTTACACTTGGATGGTAAAAAAGAAAGGAATCTTCTTTTATCTGGCTCGATTAATCAGATTAAGACTTCTGCTACATTTGAATTATATGGGGACCATGATTCAGCCAATGCCACTTCCCAAGAACATCCAAGTTTCAATGATTGAGGATGCATCATCTCCTCCATGCTATTTAAAAGCTGAAATTCAGGCATCCCAAAGGTGATACAATGTTATTCAAACAGAAGTCTGCAGTGGCTAAAAAAGCACTATAGGCTTCTGCTTGAATGTTATTGCTAAGGTGCAATATATATATATATGTAGGTCTTTGGTTATTCGAGTTTTCTCCCACGTAAAATTTGTAGTGTCTTGGCGACGTTTCGACAAAGTCTCATTCGTCATCTTCAGGCTGGGGTTTTCGGCTTCGTGCTTCTAGGAGCAATGTGAGATCGCAGCTGTTTCTTCCTTTTAACTGCTAGTATATATATTAACTATATATATATACTTCTTTTAGTAGACTTCAAGAACCACAGCTCTGATTTTCTCTAGTGCTTCCTTGGGTATATTATAAAATACTCCTTAATATCCTCCTCTTGTTTTCTACACATAATTTATCCTGAATAGAAACTAAGTATTAACAAAGATGTGATTTTTACAACAGTGACAAAAAGTAGCTCAGAGCTAGTGCCAACTCATATTCTTATTCTCATAATGTAATTATTACTTGATCATTAGCCAGTTTAAGCAACAAGTGACAACACTGAGAAAATAACATAGAACATGCACAGGGATATCTTCATACAGGGGTAGATTTACGATTGAGAGGCATAGAATTGTTTCCTCAGAATCCTCATCCATTTATTAAGTAACCCTAGATGACAGCTGATAGCAGCAGGCATTTCCAAGACATATCTGATAAGTCATGGTGCAAAGACCCAAAATGTTTCTGCAAAAAATGGTTAGAGACCTCCAACCCTCTACCTAAAGACTCAGCCATTCCACTACTACAGCATCATCATCATCTTAGGCCAGCGGTGTCAAACTCGATTTGAGGGCCACATCAGGGTTATGGTTGACTTTGGGGGGGGCAGGAGGGTCATGGCTAGGTGATCACAGCCAATTGGGTGGGCTTGGCCAGCTCAATGTTGCTCGCATCAGGCACCTGTGATGGCCCAGGCAGGGCTGAGGGGATCCATTGTCTCCAGTGGTAGAAGGCAAGACCAGAGCAAGTGCCAAACCCTTGTCCACCAGAGGCCACATGGAGGATGCCCGGATGGCGGTGCAGGCTGCCCAGAGCCCAGTCTGGCCCTCAAGGTCCCAGGGCACTGGGACCCCACAGCCAAGCCCAGCCCCACTTCCCAGAGAGGCCCTGGCTGCACTTTCCTCCTCCTTGAGGCTGCTGCTGTTCTGCTCGCTCTCCTTGGCCAGGTTGCTCATGGTGTGTACGGGAGAGCAAAGAGTATGGGTCAGAGGGAGGCCCACTCCCTCTCCTTGCAAGGAGATCCAACTTTGTAACCAAAGCATCCTCAGTGATAGGAGACCACCAGGAGAGGAGGCAAGGGGATGGCAAAAGGGCAGCAGGGCTGCTGGTGGCTTCCCTCACATCTTCCTTCCTCCCCCTTCCTCCCCGTCTCCCTTCCTTCCTTCTCCTTCCCCCTCCTTCCTTCTCCCCCCACCCTTACTCCTCCTATCCCTACCTTTTTCCCTCCCTCCTTCCCTGCTTCTCATTCCCAGCTCCCTGTGGGCCTCCCTGTGGGCCAAGAAGCATGTCTTATCAAATCAGTCTGGTTTAGCATTCTATTCCCATAACAGTCAATCAGTATCTGTGGAAAGGGCCAGCAAATAATAGCACCTCCCATTTATATTACTCACTAAAGAAAAAAATCTTGAACAAGATCAGATCGATGCAATTCTATTCCCCTATTTATTCTGGCAATATTACTACAGTATTTTGTATCACCCACATCAGGAACCATGTACAGAAAAATAATGTTTGGTTTATAATTCAAATTCCCAAACACATCTATGGAGCATCAATCCATAGTAGAACTGTCATTCATATATAAAGAAATATATCCTGATCGTCTGATTTCATCACTGCATTAATCACTAGACCATCTCCCACTTTTTCACTGGATAGCCAAGTTCCCAAGCTCCTTCTACTGAAAGGAAAATCCTTGATTTTAAGGATATCTGTTCTTGCTCAAGAAAAAGGATTAAACACCCTTTCATGAGCTCCTTCCTTGAAAACAAAATTCTTTAACAGAACAGTAATTGCTTTCATTTTCCCCAGGTCAACTACCTAAAGGAATTTCCTGAGACCTAGAATGTTATTTTCATCTAAGTAAATGCCTACAATTTCTGTTGGCACTATCGCACTGTGTTGTGATACACTGTGATACTTGAATGCATTAATTAGCTTTCACAGCCCTGTTAATGTTTTGCATTTATAGCACAGTTGAAACATTGGTTATTTGAGAAGTATTGTTCTTCTGCCTTGCCCTTCAACATACAGCATAAACAATGCTGTATGATTTTTTGTATCAGTAAGCTTCAGTCCAACAAGTCTCTATCCTAAAAGAAAATAATCTATAAAACAGGAACGCGACAGAGATTAACTTTTTTTTCCTACAATGCCTATCCCTATATTCAACTAAATCCTAAAGTACTTTGGTAGAAGTTTGGAATGACATTTTGAAAAGCTTATTATTTTTAATTAAATTATTCTTTCTTTCACACTTGAAGCTGATAAGTATTTTCAAAAACAAATTCAAATATATTTCCTTAGTAGAAATCAAAGATCCCTACTAATTTATAGAGCTATGTTAATAATACACAAGCAAGACAGAGGAATTTAGGAATTCCTTGGTCATTTTTAATGATGATCACCTTTCTGACCATACTTAGAAGAGGGGAAAAAGTAATCAGAAAAATTAATTCAGCAGTCAGTTCAGAAGACAAAATCCAAGTATGGAGTCTGGACTGTGCAAAGAAGTTCCACTGTTTCTTTAGGATGTCTTGTTAATAGATGATTAAGATTTCATTACAGGTTTAAGATTTTTTCATTGAGTGCAATCTGTGATTGGGTGAGATTTGCTAAATAAGTTACCATCAGCAGGTCCTAAGGAAGAAAAAAAAAAAAGAATATACTTAGGAGTCCGTACATTATACAACATTGTTCAGTGGAAATAGTAATTAGAAACAAATCTATAACTTTGTCCATTCATTCATACTAATAAACATTTTTTTTATTGAAAAAGTTTTACAAATACAAATTTTTCATTTTTCTCTCCCCCCCCCAGTTTCTCCCCCACCCCCAACCCCATATCCCCCCCCCATGCCCCCTTGGCTTCCCTTACAAAACGTATTATTTTATACAGTCTACATATTTTAAACAAAAAGAATACGGTGAAATCCGAATAGAATAACATCTAATCCAACTATTAGTAATAAAATTTTTCTAAAATTAACATCCAGATATTAAACCAAAAAAAAAGGAGATCTCAAAGTAAAACATATCAAACATTTCTCTCAACTGGTATTGTAATAGTTAAATCAAAATAAAAGATATCAAACATTTCTCTAATAATAATAATTATTTACCTATGTCAGTCCCCCATACTGTATAATAAAAATAAAATATAATGTATAACGTCACCTATATCAAATAATATTCTATATCAATATATCAATCTCTATTCAAATTTTTATTTATCTCCACTTACTCTTTCAGTTACATAATATACGCCCTCTAAACAACCTAAACTTCAGCTAAATGCTAACTGATATTTCTTTGTTTGGTATTTATTCTGCACATAATCTATCCATTTCTTCCAATCCCTTCCAAAACTTTCTTGAGACCTATCTTTCAAATAGGCCGAGATCTTTGCCATTTCTGCAAAACTAGCCATTTTCAAAGTCCATTCTTCAATAGTAGGTAAAGTATCTTTCTTCCAATATTGCCCTATAAGTAACCTGGCTGCAGTAATCATATATAATATCAATCTTGTTTCATTCGTTGGGAAATCCTTAACTATACCCAATAAAAACAATTGCAGAGAAAATTGAAGCTTCTTCTTCAAAACATTCTGCATAACCCACCAGAGTTTAATCCAAAAAGCTTTCACTTTTCTACAAGTCCACCATATATGATAATATGTAGCATCTGAACAGTCTCCAACATCTTGGTTGAACATTAGGGTACATGCATGGCAATTTCCTAGGATCTAAATGCCACCTATAAAACATTTTATAAAAGTTTTCCCTCAAATTCTGAGCCTGAGTAAATTTAACATTCTGAACCCATATCTTTTCCCATGTTTCCAGCATAACTGGTTCTGCAAAGTTTTGTGCCCATTTTATCATGCAATCTTTAACCAGTTCACTCTCAGTCTCTTTCTAACAATATATTGTAAACCCTTTTAATGTGCATCGGCCCTTTCTGTTTTATCTGCGTCACCAAATCTTCTTCATGCAGCATCAGACCAACTTTTTGATCTTCTCTCCATCTTGACTGAAGTTGACTATACTGTAACCATGTTAAATTAATCCCTTCTTCCAACAGAGTTTTTAATGGCTTCAAATTCCAGCTGCCTCCATCAATAAAAAGTATGTCTTTATATAAAATCCCCCCGAGTGACTTTATATTCCCTGTAATATGCCCCAAATCCAGCCACAAAGGTATTTTGTAATCCAATTTAAACTGGTGCTTCTTCCAAACTCTCATCAAGGAATTTCTGAATATATGACTTCTAAAAACATTATCCACTTTGTTTTCATAAAATAAGTATGCATGCCAACCAAATTCCAAATCGTGGCCTTCTATATTCAAAATTTCAGTCTTTGTTATTCCAAACCAATCACTCACATGTGTCAACACAGCTGCTTCATAATATAACCGTAAGTTAGGAACTTTAAGGCCACCTCTTTCCCACACATCTTGTATGATTTTCAGTTTTACTCTAGGCTTTCTCTCATTCCAAATAAATTTGTTCAATCCTGATTGCCACTCAGTCAAATTCTTATCACTTTTGAGCACCGGAATCATTTGAAACAAGAACAGAAATCTAGGTAGAACATTCATCTTAACTGCTGCTATTCTACCAAGCAAAGATAGTTGCAGTTTTTTCCAATTTTCCAAATCTTTTTGCATCTTTCGCCACAAAACTTCCTAATTATTTTGAAAAAGTTTTATATTTGACGCTGCAACCTGCACTCCTAAATATTTCACTTTTGAGACTATTTCAAATCCTGCCAACCTTTCCAGTTCCTTCCTTTGGGCTTCCAACATATTTGTAACTATCATCTTTGTTTTTTTCTGGTTCAGTCTGAATCCTGAGACTAAACCATATTCCTCTATAGTATGTTTCATCTGGATGATTGATTCCAAAGGCTGTGTTAGGGTAACTACCAGATCATCTGCAAATGCTCTTATTCTGTAGCCCTTTTGCCTTATAACTATTCCCTTCAAAACATTCGAGTCCCGTATTGAGTTCAAGAAGACTTCTAAAGTTAAAATAAACAACAATATCCTTGTCTTGTTCTCTTTTGTATATTAAAATTTGTTGTTAAACACCCATTAATAATAATTTGCGCTGTTTGCTCTTGATAAATTGCTGATATCGCCTGGACAAACTGATCCCCAAAGTTCATTTTTGACAAAGTCTTTAGTAAAAAGTTCCAATTGACCCGATCAAAGGCCTTTTCCGCATCCAAAAACACCAGCGCTGCAGGGATCTGTTTACTTTTCTCAAGATGTTCCAATAAGTCTATGAGTTGCCTTACATTATCCTTCATATATCTGCCCTCTATAAATCCAGCTTGATCATAATGAATCACCTCTTGGATAACTGGCATCAATCTGTTGGCTAATACTTTTGCAAAAATTTTATAATCCGTGTTCAGAAGAGATATTGGTCTGAAGTTTTCTGGTTTTGTTGAGCCATCCTCTTTAGGTATCAGTCCACGATGGGGGTATTTTGCCCCCCTGTTGTATACTGCAGAATAAATCCTTAAGATGTTCAATCAATTCTGTTTGTAAAGTTTTATAATACACTGCTGTCAAACCATCCGTCCCAGGAGCTTTGGCTGTTTTCAATTGTTTAATTGCAAATATAATCTCTTCAGAAGTTATTGCTTGATTCATTCATTCTTTTTGTGCACTAGAAATTTTGTAACTCTGGTTCTTTCAAAATACTCATCTATAGCCTTATTGTTTATATTATCTTTATAGTATAATTTAGAGTAATAGTCTAGAAAAGCTTGTTTTATTAAATTTTGTTGAAAAACTTGTTTTCCTCCATATTCAATAGTATCAATAATTTGAGAACATCGCTGTTTTCTCAATGTATATGCCAACCATCTGCCGGGTTTATTAGCATTACAAAATGTATTATGTTTTGCATATTGTAAATTGGTTGCTGCTTGTTCTGCTATAAGCATTTGAAATTGGTCTTTCAAAAGTTTTGATTTCCGGTGGCGCCTTCCTTGTTGGCGGCAGGCTTTCCATGCCCGCCGGTCTCCCGGCGCGTTAGAGCCGCCTCACAGCTGGCAGGCGGCTCGAAAAACCTGTTTCTCGCTGGGAGGAACAGGCAGAGCTTCTGGGGGTGAGGTAGAACCTCTTTGAGCCCCCCAGGAATTTTCCATGTCCTGGGGAGGGCTCAGAGGGATGGTTCCCTCCATACCCCCAGGGTATGCTCCGCGCCGAGAGGATCCTCCGCTAATTATTTAATTAGCGGAGCCAGACGTGGGAGCAACACCACGACTGAAATCACATTTGGAGCAAGCTGGAAAAGAGAAAAGAAAATTCCAAGCAAGTATGGATTTTTTCTTTAACGGAGTTTTTTTTTCGGAAGAGGAGGGGGGGGAAGGGGGAAGGAGAGGAAGAAATTTGAAAGCCTTTAAGATGGTGACAGGCTCTGCCTGAAACGAAAGTGTCAGTGGAATGGAGTGCAGAGCTTAGTCTTGAAAGGAATATCCTGTTACAGACAAAGAACCCAAAGGAATAGAGGCTGATTTAAACAGATTTTTTTCTACCTCTTTTTTTTTTCTCTATTGAAGTAAGGAAGATTCTTTTTCTTGGTTTTTTTTAAAAAAAAGTAAAGATGCCTAAACCTAAAGGAAGGGGGGGCTCCCCTTTGAATCAGATGAATAAAGTTGAAATGTCTCATGTGCAGAGACTTACAGAACAGGAGTTAAAAGAGTTAATTACAAGGTCCTTAGAGAGTGTGGTAGATAAGATAAAAGGTTCACAGAAGGATCTTGAGGAACTGGTTTCTGGGAAATATGACCAACTAAATCAAATCATTGCTCAAGTAGCCTCAGATTTTTCAACAGCGCTGGCTGCAATGGGGAAGAAAATGATTGAGATGAGTAGTAAATTTGAACTTCAAATACAAGAGTTACAAATGAAACTCCTGGAAGCAGAGGCCAATAATCATAATATTCAGAATGATGTTATTATGCTTCAAATTAAGTCTATGGAATCTGCAATTAGATTGAGAGGGATAAAAGAAGATAACAGAGAAAACCTAAGGACAACTTGTGCAAAGGCCTTTGCAGAATTATTAAAGTTACAAGATGAACTAATTCTGGGCTCTATTGTGAAAGTTTATAGAGTTAACTCACGTTTGGCTAAACAAAGGAATTTGCCTAGAGATGTTGTTGTCTACTTCACTGATAAAAGACTGAGAGATGATATTCTACAAAAGTCTTATTCTGATAGATTGCAGGTAGCTGGCACACGAATCAGGGTCTTCAAAGAGCTACCTTCGAAGGTTTTAAAAGACAGGAAAGATTTTGATTTTTTGGTCAAGGAATTGAAGAGAAGTAATATCCTATTTAGATGGGACTTTCCAACTGGTATAATTTTTAGATATCAAGGTGTGAGACACTGTTTGAATACTATTGAAAAAGCAGAATATTTTTATCAAAATATTTTTAAGGGAGCACCGAAATATCTCAAGAATAAAAAGTCAAAAACAGAGTTTGCACAATGTGAAAAGAGAGGAGAAAATCAAAGTGTGTTAAAAGTAAAAGGAGATTTTGGTGGTTGTCCAGAGGATTCTATTATGGATTTTTCAGATGAGAAAACTGAACACCCCAGTGTTTCTGGGGGATTACAAGACCTTGAACTGCTGGAGGAAGATTCAAAAAACAAAGTTTTACATCGAGATGACCAGCAGCAGAGGTCTAATATTTCTCAAGACATGGGGGTTGATGCTAATCGACAGGAATTAGAATCCAACGAAGAAATCCGACTGGAAACCACAGGTGATAAATTCAAACAGCATCGTGAATTGCTTGATACTGAATCGGAAAGCATTGAAAGATTTGGAAAAAATGGATTAAGCACAATAACTGGTTAAAAGTTCATTCTAAACTGGATTAATTTTAAACTCACATATTAAAATGGATTATAAAAACTTTTACTATGAAGTTTATCCTGGATTGGACATGATATCCTGAGTTTTGATAGATTGCTGCAAAGCTAGCAGCGATCATTGGTTACCCAATTATATATTTTGGTGGAACATATCGTCTAGAAGAAGACTAAGAACTTGAAAACATTTTGTAACCCGAAGGGTTGAATTGCAAAGGGTGGCAGGATTTGAACTAATTTCAAAGGAACATCTGGGAATGCAGCTTTTGTTTGAAAGGCTGCAAAAGCCTATTTTTAGGTATAGTATAAGCTAGTTGGAATGATTTTTTCCTAGAGGAGTGAATACCTTCGTGGTTGGATTTTACTTATATAAAGTCACTCGGGGGGTTGTGTGGAGAAATGTTTTACTTTGCTGATGGGGGCAGCGGCAAGATGAAGATTATTGAAGCGGATTTACGAGAGGAAATATATTTGACATCAATCAAGTTAAAGAGAAGATCGAAATTTGGATTATATAGACTGAGAAATGAATTAAATAAAAGACAATCCTTCTTTTGATATAACTGTATGATTATAACTATATATGCATATATATTTTTTGTGTTTTATGTTTAAGGGTGTAGTTAGGATAGAACTATAATGGTGCTTTTAATTATAACTATTCTTTTTTTATTATAATATTGTTTAAATATATTAATGTTTGTTCTTGTTAGTTTCTTTTTTACTTTTTTGCCCTATTTCCTTCCTTCTCTTTCTTTTCCTCTTTCGAAATTTGTTTAATTTAGAATTTGAATATTTAATAATCTTTTTCTTTTTCCCTTGTTCTAAATTTTGTTTTTTTTAAACTTGTAGCGGAAGTCAGGGGGGGGATAGGGAGGGAAAGGGTTGGGGAGGGACGATGGGAGGGGTAGGGGAGGGGGATGGGGGGGGAGAAAATGGAAAAATTTTTGTATTGTAAAACTCTTTCAATAAAAAAAAAAGTTTTATAGATTTTTGCAATTTATTATCTAGAGGATTTTTAATATGTAGTTGTTCCTTTTTCTTTATCTCTAATTCCAATTCTGTTCTTTTCCTTTGTTGAAGTAGAGTTCATATAAATCAGTACACCTCTCATATATGCCTTGCTTGCATCCCAAACAATTTCAATGGGTGTACCCTTATTCAAATTCATTTGAAAAAATTCCTTCGCATGTTTTTTAAGATCAGTTATATTCTTTTCATATCTAAACAAATTCTCATTCAATCTCCAAGATCTTCTCTCTTTCTTTTCCAATTCTATTTCTATCCATACCGGACTATGATCCGTTAGCGTTCTAGGAAATATTTTGGTCTTTATTGTTTTAGTAAGTAAATCAGGTGTAACCAAAATAAAGTCAATCCTCGAAAAGGATCTATGACGATCAGAAAAAAAAGTAAAATCCAATTCCTTCGGGTTCTGAACTCTCCATACATCTTTTAATTCCAAATCTTCTTTCATAGCGAAGAAAGTCTGTGGTAATTTAACCCCTGATTTTGCCAAACTCTTTTTATCAATTTTACTATCAATCACCCCATTCCAGTCTCCCATAATCAAAATAGATTTGTAATTCCATTGTAATATTTTAGCATGTATTAATTTGTAAAAATTTTCCTGCTGTTGGTTAGGGGCGTAAATTCCAATCAAAAGCAATGGATCATTCTGTAAGTTTATTTCAATTGCAATATATCTTCCATTATTATCTGTTTCAACAATTTTAGCTGGTATTCTTTTGGAGATATACAACACTACTCCATTCTTTTTTTCCGGACTTGAAGATAGAAAATGTGTTCCTAATTTAGAGTTAATATGAGTTTCTTGCAGGCAAATAACATCATTTTTAAACTGTCTCAAATAATGAAATATTTTCCTTCTTTTCTGTGGGGAATTCAGTCCGTTCACATTCCAGGATAAAAATTTAACTGTCATTTGAAGTTTCACGAAGCGAATCGAGCAATTGACGAAGATTCTGTTGCAGAGCAGTAGTCTTCGGTCTAGCTCCTCCCATGGCTTCTAATTTCTGTAGTTTGCCATTGTCCCCCTTTTCCTCTTGTGGTGTACTGGACCTCTGCTGTTTCTGCTTTTCTAACATTTGCTTCTCAGCTTGAGTTATACGTTTATCTTTCGGTTCCTGCATCAACAGTTCAAGGTCCGGTGCCACCTCTCTTGTACTTCTGGGGTGCTTTATTTTAGGCTCTGGAAAATCCATGAGGAGATCATCTGTAAGACCACCTACTGCTCCTTGAGTTTCTTCTATTGCTCTTTGAGTTTCTAATTCCATCCGCTTGCATTGTTCCTCAGTCTCTCTTTCAATTTCTTTATTTTTAATACCTTCTTCTATAGTTAGCAACGTGGATGAACGTGGAGATGTGGGAGCCCTTTTGAAAATGTTGTTGTAAAAATGTTCTGCTTTTTCAATAGTATTTAAACGGTCCTTTTTTAGAAAAATACTTGCAATTTTGAGGCTTTAAAGTCCGGATTTCACCTTATTTCGTTCAATACACTTTTATTATTTTGGTAGGTGTTGCTCACGCCGTCTTGCTCTGCGAAGCAGAGATCCTCCGATGTCCGGAGCCCTGGCGAATTGAAAGGGGAGCCTTTTTTCCCTGATTCCTCCCCAGGACAAAAAACAATCCTGGGGGCTCCTCAGGGGGCTCTACCCCATCCTGCCAGCTCTATTTGACCTTCCATATGGAGAACAGACTTTCCGAGCCGCCTCACAGCTGTTGGGGCGGCTCTAACAGACAACGAAGCCGGCGGTCATAAAAAATCGCCCGACAACGGCGGAGACGCCGACCGGAAGCCTAATAAACATATTTTAAAGCTTTCAATTCTAGATTGGCATAAATGATCTAGATGAGGGAATTGAAGGGGAACTCATCAAATTTGCAGATGACACTAAGCTGGCAGGAATAGCTACACCATAGAAGACAAACTCAAGATCCATAAAGATCTTCACAGACTTGAAAAACTGGGCCTTAGCTAACAAAATGAAATTTTGTAGAGAAATTTTGTAGAGAAATTGTAGATAAAAGTAAGGTTCTACACTTAGGTAAGAAAAACCAACTGTATAGTAAAACTTGGCTTAATGCCAGCAACTGTGAGAGGGTTCTGAGTCGTAGTGGACAACTGCTTAAATATGAGCTTATAGTGTGTGGCAGCAGCCAAAAAAGACAATGCAATCCTAGGCTGCACTAATAGAGGGATAGGATCAACATCACATGAAATTCTAATATCACTTTACAAATCCTTAGTAAAACCACACTTGGAATACCTCATCCAGTTCTGGTCACAATATAAAACAGACTCTGGAAAGAGTACAGAGAAAAGCAACAAAAATGATTAGTGGGCTGGAGGCTAAAACGTAAAAAGAACAGTTATAGGAACTGGGTATGTCTAGTCTAATAAAAACAGTGACTAGGGACACGATAGCATTGTTCCAATATTTGAGGGGCTCCTACAAAGATAAGGGGGGGTCAAACTGTTTTCCAAAACACCTGAAGGCAAGACAAGAAACAATGGTTGGAAACTAACCAAGGAGAGAAGGAACCTAGAACTAAGGAGAAATTTCCTAATGGTGAGCGCAAATAACCAATGGAATAGTTTGCCTTCAGAAGTTGTGGGTGTTCCATTACTGAAGGCTTTCAAAGAGACTGGACAACTATTTGTCTGAAATGATATAGGGTCTCCTGCTCGAGCAGGGGGTTGGACTAGAAGATCTCTGACATCCTTTCCAACTCTATTATATAATATATGTTCTAATATATGTTTTCTGAATAATAACCCTAATTCTTCCTTAGGCCTAAAACCTGCCTGAGTCAGTCCCTTTTGGCTCACCTCACCTCAGAGAGTGCTGTTGTAGAGAAAATAAGAGACAGAAGCATTATATACACTGCCTTGAGTTGTACCAAAATACCAAAGTACAAAATACCAAGTACCAGAATAAAGGTACAACTCTAATAATAACAACAACTGAACTTGATCTAATGATCAAACCATCAGCTAGAAAGTAGAAGACCATGATTTCTAGTCCCACTTTAGCCACAAAAGCCAGCTGGGTTACTTTGGGCCAGTATTCGCTCTCAATCCGACCAACCTCACAGGGCTGTTGTAGGAAAAATAGAAGTGCTGGATATATTTGTCACCCTGAGTTATTTGTAAAATAAAAATAAAATTATGTCCCATAAAAAGCATGTTTAGCAATGTTTACAATGCTCTGCTACATTATAAGTTATGCACTACTTTTGAAAATAAAAAAAAAAACTAAATGAGAGTTGGCAAATTACAATTACTTAATCCTGAAATATACCAAGTTTTAAACTGAAATGTCACAGCCATTTACTGTATTTAACATTTACACCAGGGGTAGTCAACCTTTTTATACCTACCGCCCACTTTTGCATCTCTGTTAGTAGTAAAATTTTCTAACCGCCCACCAGTTCCACAGTAATTTATAAAGTAGGGACAAAACCCTTACCGCCCACCATGAAAGCTGGAATGCCCACACGTGGGTGGTAGGGACCAGGTTGACTACCACTGATTTACACTTTCTAAGTTTAGTAACAAAATGTGTAGAGCATGGTTTTTGAACCTTTTGGCTTGCCTGGCTGCACTGAGTAAAGAGAAATTGTCCTGGGCTCCATTTAAAATATATAATATAGTTAATGTATATAAAAATAACAAACTTCCTTTATTTTTTAATTTTTTATGAGATCTTTATGAGTTCCTGTGGGGCTGTATAACGAGCTGTCCAGGGCCTCATAGAGCCAATGAGCCGTGAGTTGGACACCCTGGTGTACAGTATTAGAAGCCAAAGGGGAGAACTTAAAATCCTAACACAAGACAAAAAATATGTCATAGACATTACTGATACTTTGTGACAATATAGAACTTGAAGGTATTTGGTTTATTCAGAAGGAATAAACTGCCCTATACAAAAGGAAAGCATATGCCTGCATAAAACTTCATGAATTGCAATATGAAAATCCTGTCAACAATGTTTGGACAGGAATTAAAAAAGAGTGAAATAGAAGTGTCATTGCTGTGGATGTTTATTATGAACTGCTTGCCCAGGCCAGATATATGGATGAAGTTTTTTGTTGTCAAATGATCAAATTTCCCAGGAGGCATGTGACAGTAACAGGAGGTTTCAGCTATCCTCACAAATGATGGGAATCTAACGCTTATCAGAATCAGAGGCTGGATTTCTGTTTTCTGCTGACATTCATCTTTTTTCAACAAAGGGGTCTACAATCCTAGATGTCATCATAATTAAGTTGAAGGAACTATTGGAAGAAGTGAAAGTGACTGGAACTCTAGGAAAAAGTGACATATTAACCTTTCATGATATCAAGGGAGAGGGAATGGAAAAAAATCAAGTATACGGGATTTTAGAAAAACAGATTTCAATGAACTCAGGTGGAAAGTCTAATGGTTTAAAAGGAGAAAAGAATCTGGGAATGATGAAAATTCATTCAAAACAAGACATTAAAGATGCAAATCCTACTAATTAGAAAAATAGGAAATGAGACCAGTATGGATACACAGAGCTTTCTAAAACGGAAGGAAAAAAGTTGCATAATAACCAAAGATACAGTTACCAGAAGAGATTATGTTAGAAAGGTTAAATATATGATGAGTTGAGAAATACCTAAACAAATAAATACCCAATAACAACAAAAGTTTTGCATAGTATGTCAGAAGAAAAAGAAAAGGCAAAAATGGAGCAGGCATATTGTGAGATAAAATTAGTAACAAGTCATGACAAGAAGATATAGAATCTTAGAGCAGAAACCCCAGTTAGCTACCAACCAATTAAAACTCAGGTTAAAGAAGAAAATGGTAAAAGAGTCCCTAATTTAAATGAATTCAAGTCTCCAAGGACATGAATACAATATTGAAGGAAATAGCAAAGATGACCACAGAACTCCCAAGTGGTAATCTTTCAAACTGGTAATTTTTGAACACTCATGGAAAACTGGTGAGTTTCAGAAAACTGGAGAACAAATAGCCTTATCTTCAAAATGGACAATATTCTTAGCTTCTTAAAAGTGAATTTGAAAGTATGTATGTTAAAAGGAAGTTAAAAGAACAGTATAGTGAATGTTTTTAATATAAATGATGATAGTCTATCAAGATTAATAAGTGCAAATATAGAAATAAATATTATTTCCCATAGCAAGGAAAAAAGGTTAAATTGATTGCTTTATTCAAAGAAAAGAACATGTCTAATTTTGTTTCCACTAGAAAACCACTTTTGGATTTTGTGTTTGAGAGGGAAAAAATGAAACTTTGATTTTGGTTTTGCTGATTAAATACATTCATTGTTATAGAAATATCTAGTATATATTACTGTGTAAAAGTAAAAAGTTGAGGCTGTAATGTTACTATCTTCTACTGTGCTAAAAACAGTTGGAGGTCAACACCATTTTTTCTTCCCTCCCTCCCCCCCCCCCACTACACTCTCTCCTCTTCCATTTTTCCTCTTATTTTCCATTATTTTCATTTTCCTTTATATTTTGTATTCTGATAAAGTAATAAAAATTTTGAGCCATGTACATGGACAATATTTTCAAACAGATTATTAACCATTAAATGTTTTTATTTTATTTTTTAATTTTCAAATGGCTGTCCTATGTAAGAGGGAACTATTCTCAGAGCAAATCAAATCTTTATTACAGGAATAGACCAACATAATTGTTCTCTGTTTCCTTGGAGTGCAGGAAATGCAAATGCTGTCCAGAAAAGATATCAGAAAGATTGATATCAACCCAAAGCAACTTCTAAATTGTGTAATTTAAGAAATCAGACAAAAGTTTATGGTAATAATTAAAGATTATTCTACTGGAGATGTAATGCAGGCTTGCATATTAACACTTATCGCTAATTTGAACATCAAATTTACAACTCACCCATCCATACAACTTATTAGTACTACTTACAAGTCTACTCCAAGGACTTACATTGATATTGCTATTCAACATAGTCTCAAAGTCCTCTGGCGAAATTTTTGGAACTTGGTTAACAAGATCCATCAGGAAGCGCCCAACAGTGTTGTCAGCAGCCACTTTTCCAGACTAGACAAAAAGGACAGAGATACTATTTTTAAAATATTTTTGATATATTACACATCAACAGAAAAATGAATACACACACACACACACAGACACACACACAGAGTCTTGTTTCCTATTAGTGCATATTTTGGCCACAGCACATTTACCAGCACATCTTCTGCATACTGTAGTACTGTGCTCAGGGTATCCTGAATCTGAGCAGAAGCAGTCCCCACTTGCTGAAGATCACTTGACAAATTAATCACTCGATTTGGGCTAAAGCAGGTTTTCATGATGAGGTCAACTGAGAACAGAGAATAGATATGAATCTGTTAAACACAGTTATGGTCACAAATACTACAGTAATAATTTAGTAAGTAAACCATTAACTTATTTTTAACGTATTTTTTATCATAGGTATAGTGTGCCCTCACTAGAAAGGTATTGACAATCACACTGCGTAATCACTTTGACCTTGACGGTGTTGATAGGAACCTTTAACAATATCTCCAAGCAAGACTGTTTATGCAAATGCTGAAATTGAGACAGTTGTACATGTATTTCTTAAATGCCCTAGTAATCATTCTCAGAGGGCAGAGCTAATCACTCTTCTAATCGTAAATTATTCAGGCTGGTCTCAATGGGTAATTGTGTACATCCTATTAAATGACCAGGACTGTCAACTGAAAAATGGCCAAATTCTGTGCTGTAGTAATAGTTTGTTACCTAATAGAGCGGGTGTTGGTCCTACCTGATAAACCCCTTTTCAGCTGGAATGAGAGACTCCAGGCATGGGGTATCACTCTGTCTTCTGGCTCTATGGACTGGGTTCAAATTGTAGAGACGCCCCCTCTTGCTGACACTCCCAGTTTCAACGATGTACCGCAAGAGATCCATAAGCATCACCTCTAACGATACCCCACGAACGCCCCCTGACCAGATCCCTGTCTTTTGGGTGGGGCTGGAGTCTCGTTCCAGCTGAAAAAGGGTTTATAAGGTAGGATCAACACCTGTTTTCCAGCTAGGAACTCGAGACTCCAGGCATTGGACTTACCAAAGCAGACAGTCCTCAAGGGTGGGAAGTCGTCTGGTCCTGCAGTCTGGGCGTCTCCACTAAACTGTGCCAAACTCACCAACCCCAATCTGCTTCTTCCAAAACCCAAGCTTCAATATGGTAATGTTGGAAGAATGGCGACAGAGTCACTCATGGCTCTGCAGCCCCTCTTCAAAGATACACTAGTGTCCCACAACGTGAACATGACCATCCTTCATGTGGCATGTGAGTTAACCACCCTGGGTCATGGTAAAGACTGAGCATCGAAGCTCAGGCAATTATAGCTCTATCCAGCAACCCCTGTCTCCCTCTGCCCGATTGACCGGAAAAAATATATAAAGGGGTCCTTTCTACATTGAACCCCTGTGTCCTCTTGATGAAATTCCTCCTGACCTGGCTTACCCCAAGTGTCTGCCAGTCCCCTTTCCAGTGGACAATGGATAATGGTAAGAAGGGTGGAATCCACTCCTGTGCCCGGTGAAACCCAGAGGTGAGATTGATCTTAAAGACCAGGTCTAACGTAAACACTCCTCTATCACAGAGAAAGTGCCCCACTGTGATATCTTTCGGGTCGATGTAAGGGCCACAGAAAAAAAACCCGTCTGTGCTCTAAGAATTGAGGTGAACGATCCTAAACGGCTCAAACCCAAAACAAAAGGGCTGAAGGGAGAGCTGAAAAACCCCCCTTGGCGTCCCAGTTGGTATAGCAGTAACCAACTGCCGGTCTCAATTAGTGGTCCACCGGATAAGCTCTTGACCTCCAGATAGTGTCACCACTTTGCTTCCTCCAAAACATAACACTCTGCAATACTATGTGCTGCCTAACATCGTTGGATCTAATCCTGTTTTCCACCTGCTTGCCCACTCGATGAGTAGTGGAACCACTATCCTTGTTGGCTGTATATCTTTGGAGGAGCACCATAATTAAATACCTTTCAAGTAGCAACAGAATTGGAATTCATGAACGGGCGTCTGGCCATCTACAAAGACCAGGGCACGCTGAAGGAGAGGGTCTGCCTCTCCAGAAGTCCCCGCTCCATTGCTACTTGGTCAAACTTAGCCCCCTGGGTTTCTGAGTGGCCAAAAGACCTCTGGTCAAGGGATACCCTGTTGGACGGAAGTCTCCGCGGAGGCCAATCTACAGACTCACTAGTACCGTGACCCCGATTACCATGATCAAGACCAATGTGGCATTGTCCAGGATACTCTGCCCTGGTTTGTAGAATCCGCTGAAGAACACTGGTAGGAAAGCCAGAGCAAAAAGAGGACTGTGGGCTCTGGGCCACTGAGAACAAAGTGTGTCGACCCTTGCTACTCCCTGAATCGGGCACCATGAGAAACAACGGGATATCTGTCTGGATGTTGACACCGTGGAGAGATCCCTGGGCGGTCCACCGAACCAAATCACAGTCACTTCGAACCACGCTAGAAGCAAATGCCACACCAAGTGGTGTAAGGGCCCTACTCAACCACTTCTGCCCTCATATTGTCTGCCTGCTTAAGCTCCGCTCTGATGGAACCCAGTTGCGTCCAGCCTGACGCCAGAGGATCCTAGTCACTGTCTTTAGTGTTTAAGAACGAGTTCCTCCCTGTCTGTTGACCTGGTCTTGACCACCTGAGAGTCGGTCATAGGAAAGCACAAGGTAGCCCTGGAGACCCTCTGAAATGCCAGAGCACCATCTGACCTCCTCCTCTCCAGCTAGTGCTACTCTTGCCTGCCACCACTTATAACCAAGTCTCCTGGGTCACAGGTCCAGACAATGGGGCTCCCAACCGACAAAACTGTCATCCTGTGTTACCACTATTCGCTCCTGGACGATAAGTAACATCCCTGCATCATGTGCCTGTAAGTGCACCAGCGGGTAGTCCTGAAGACGTCCCCTGGAACCTCAACCCTGGCATGGTGAATGTCCCAGCCATTCCTCTGCAATGGGAGCCCGAACCATTACCAAAACAGTGCAGGAACTCTGAACTGTCTCTACCTATGATAGAAGAGCTGACATGTTCTAATGTCCTCCGCAGAGGTCTCCTTGGGCCTGTGTGGCTGTCTCAGGCGCCGGGACTACATTCCTATGAGCGGACTGCTTCCAAGGCTGTGGTAGGTGTCGATCTGCCCTCTATAGGCTCGTAAACGGTGCCAAGCACTCGGTCCCTGCCTTGCGCTTTACCTTCACCCTACCATGCATTGCCTCAAGACCATGGCCCTCTGAACTCCGACCAGGAGCAAACCGTCCATGTCCCCGGGTCCCTGGTCTAGCCCTATTAAAAAAGGGTCCAAAACACCCAACACACTCCACTCTGCTCTGCCACGCAAACAGAGATCTGCTTTGAGACCAAATATCCTTCAAGACTTTCTGGCAAAACTGGCCGCAATCAGGCCCATCATAATTGCTAATCAAGCCTTGTTGTCCAAGACTTTCACATCAGGCTTTCCAAATGACAAGTAAGCCCTGCAACCAGAACCAGCCGCCTCTCACAGATTCACTGCCCCCAGGCCATTCCGAAACCAATCCAGCCTTGTTGTCGGAACCAGTAGCCATCAGGCCATTCAAAACTGTAAATCAAGCCTTGCAGCAGAATCAGTCTCCATCAGGCTATTCATACTGTAAAACCAAGCCACACCCCGCCAGGCCCAGCCACTATCAGCCTTCTTATAAAAATAGATCCAGCCCTGCTATCAAGGTGGTCGAAAACAGGCTATATAGAAGTATTGCCAGTCTCGCTGCACAGTCAGGCTACTCAAGAAGCCCTGCTGCCATAACCTGCCACAATCAGGCCATTCAGAAGTAAAAAAGCCTTGCTGCTCATCTAAGCTATTTCTGAATGTAACAAGTCCTGCTATCAGGACCTGGCCCCATCAGGCTGATCAATCCGTTCATGTAGGCTATTCAGGAATGTAAATAAGTCATTTTGATAGAACCGGCCGCAATCCAGTTATTCAGAATAAGTGCACCTTTGCTGTGCACTTAGGGTAATCAGGAATGTCAACAGCTCCACTGCCAGGGCGGGCCATATTCAAGCTATGCAAAAATAAATGCAGCCTTGTAGTGCCCGTAGGCCATTCAGGAATGTGCTGCCAGGACTGGTCACAATTAGGCCAATCAGAAAGAACGCAGCCTGTTACGCACTTAGGTTATTCAGGAAAGTAACCAAGCCATGTTGCCAGGCCCAGTCACAATCAGGCTAGTTGTAATATTGCAATCTTGCTGTGCCCATAGGCTATCCAGGAATGTAAAAAAGCCATGCCTAGTCGCCATCAGCTATTTAGAAAAGTACAGTCTTGTTGCACCCTCAGGTTATTCAGGTATGTAAACAAGCAGTGCTGCCTGGTCCAGCTGCAATCAGGCCTTTCAGAATAAATGCAGCCTTGCTGCGCACTTCTGATAATCAGGAAAGTAAACAAGCCATGGTCCCGGGTTCGGCCAGAATCAGGCTTCCATAAATAAATGCAGCCTTGCTGCACACTTATGTTATTCAGGAATGTAAACAAGCCATGCTGCTGGGTCCAGCCACAATCAGGCTATTCCGTCTCATTTAATGACTGTCTCAACATTCCGGATCACCTCAGAGCCCAAAGTGGGCTCAGGTCCAGGACCTTTCACGCTTCCAATTGAGGACTTCATGCTGTGCTGGAGGGCCAAGAACCAAGCCCTATGACAGCTTTTCATTCCTGTTTCATTTCATTCCATACTATTTTATTTCATGTCATTTCCTTTCATGTCATATCATATCATGTCAGGTCATGTCATGTCATCATTTCATTTCATTTCATTGCACTGTATTGCACTGCACTGCACTGCATTTCACTTCAGTTCATTTCATTGCATCACACTGCATTTCATTTCATTTCATTTCATTTCATTTCACTTCAGTTCATTCCATTCCATTCCACTCCATTCCACTCCACCGCATCACATCTCATTTTACACTTCATTCCATTCCATTCATTGCATTGCACTGCACTGCATCACCCTACACTGCATTGCATTGCATTGCATTGCACTTCATTCCATACCATACCATTTTATTCCATTCTTTTAATTCCCATAAAAAGGCCCCATCCATTTGGCGCCAAAACAAATCCAAAAATTTTCTCTTCCTGGACAGTTCAGACCAACCATCCTGAAATCCCAACCATTTCCTCCTTACTGTTCAAGGCTCCGTGTTGCCTTAAACAAGCCGTGGGGAAAACAACCCTCACCAAAGGCTACAATCAAACTGTGAAAATTTCTATACTTTACCAAATTCCTAAACCATCTCAGAAATCCTATCAGCCAAATTGCTGTGTTTAATTTTAAAGAGAACCCTATAGCCTGTCCTAACGAGCTCAAGACTGAGTTGAAACTGGGAGTGTCATCAAGAGAGTCTCTACAATTTGAACCCAGTCCATAAAGCCAGAAGACAGAGTGATACCCCGTGCCTAGAGTCTCAATTTCCTAGCTGGAAAATTTGTATGCTCTATTTCTATTGCAAACAAAACTTTTATACTGGATGGTATACATTTTAATTTTGGTTGTTTTGGTCTATGTCTCTAGATAAACTAAAACAATATAATACAGTGGATGCTCTATGATAGTTCATTATAAGGATATGCAAAATTCAATCATTTGGAAACTTCCCTGTTGTTTCCCTTTTCAAAATGCTATATAGTAGAGTTCTGAAAGCAAAATCAGCTTGTAGATTTTCCAGAAGAGGAAACAGGCAATGGTAAAAAGCTGTGACAGGGAAACAGTGATGGCTGACTCCACTTTCCTTTCATTCATTGTGTTATCCAGCCAGATAAGGCCACACCTACTTAAAATAGATCTGTTCATTAGCATGGTCATTGTTTGCACTCATGTGACTTGCTAAGCACAACGATTTCCAACTGGAAATAAATCGATATTTAATAAATATATAAGGGATTAAATGATAAGCACATATTTCTGTCAGGAACAGTATTTCTTATTTCTTCTTCTCTGGGATGAAGATGCAGCTTTATTTTATTATCTAAGCTTTATTTCAAAGCGCTGACATTTAACTTTATTGTACAGAGCGTATAACCAATCACAGACATATCCCTGTGATGGCAAACCTTTGACACACAGGGCCATTTTTGGTGACATGCTAAGCCTCTGGAAGTTGTACAAAGAGATTTTGCTCTCACACGGTCAGGGGGAGGGGGGGTGTCTTGAAAATCATGCAAGCATTCTCATGCAATTTTTCTGATGCTCCAGAAACTCCAAAAGAGCAGGCCTCTTACCTGACTTCTAGAGGGTCCAGAGAGTGAAGCCAAGAGGAAAATCCAGCGAGGTCCGCAAAAGGCCTTTTTTGTCTGAGGGTAGCGTAATAAATGATACCCCAGTAGAATCAAAGTAGACATATTTTGAATTTTTCACACTCTTGAGTCCAAAAGGTTTGCCATCATAGGTCTAACCACTCACTAGGTTTCACTTCTTGGCTATGCTAATCATTAGGACAAAAACAGCAGCACTATATCCATCAATAATATAATACTTACCTCCTATCCGCTCTGTTTCATAGTAGGCATACTTCACAGTGAGAGGAGTAAACATTACTCCCATAGTCTTACCAGGAACTCCCATTGTAGTGCTAAAAGAGAGAGAATTTTTCTTAGCATGTATATTCCAAATAAGGTTTGATACGCAAGAGTTGCTTTCAATTTATTAGAATACTGATTCTGAAAAACACACAATAGTGACCATATATATGTACCTAACTGCCATGTACACGTACATAACTGCCAGAATAATTTTAAGAATGTCATAGGAGAAAAAGGATCAAAGCAGGAGCTTCTCAAAACTTTGGAATCTGAACTTATTCTTTTAATGTTATTTTTGCAATATGATATCCATCTAAGCTGTTCTGCTGTAATGTTAAAAAATAGTATGGAATAAGGTTCACACTTTTCTTTTATGGACTATAAAACTTTGTTTTTTTAACCTTTGTTTCTTTCAAGCAAAATGCAGATGAATTGTTTTTGCAAGTACCTGATATATGCCTTAATGCTCATACGTCCATTTTGTAAACTGGTGTCCACAGTTAAGTGAATTGGATTGTGAGCTTCCCGACTGTAATATTCATGGATTAAAACAGAGTGTTCTGTGATGTCATGTCCAGTTGCATACCTGCAAAAATAAAATCAGCTTAGAACAATTAATATTTGCACACAGTGAATACATTAATTTAATACAGGATATTTAAAAGCTGCTATCCTAAGAATACAGACTAATATTTTGCCAGTGATGTATCCATAAAATATATGTTATTATTTTACCACTTGAAATATACTAAATAATAAAATTAAAACTAAATAAAACTAAATTAGTTTTATCCAATACTATGAGAAAGGTAAATATTACCAATACCTCTCCTCAGAATGGAATAAACTAATGAAATATGAATCTGATACAAAGTTACTTGAGATTTTCAGTAATTTTTTGCAAATTAACAAAAGATTTTTTAAAATTACTGTTTTGGGTTGTGGATAGGGTTGCACTGCCCCAGGCGACCGAGTACATAATCTGGGGGTTCTCCTGGACTGGCAGCTCTAGCCCTGTACAATGGCAAGTTGTGTACTTTTTTGTTAGTTGCGAAGTCGTGTCTGACCCATCACGACCACATGGACAACATTCTTCCAAGCCTTCCTGTCCTCTTCCATCCCCCAGAGTCCATTTAATCTCACACCTACTGCTTCAGTGACTCCATTCAGCCACCTCATTCTCTGTCGTCCCCTTTTTCTTTTGCCCTTAATTTTTCCCAGCATTAGGCTCTTCTCCAGTGAGTCCTTCCTTCTCATTAGGTAACCAAAGTATTTGAGTTTCATCTTCAGGATCTGGCCTTCTAAAGAGCAGTCAGGGTTGATCTCCTCTAGGACTGACCGGTTTGATTGCCTTGTAGTCCAAGAGATTCACAAGAGCCTTCTCCAGCACCAGATTTCAAAGGCCTCAATTCTTTGGTGCTCAGCCTTTCTTATGGTAAAACTTTCACATTGCAACTGGGAAAACCATAGCCTTGACTATATGCGCTTTTGTTAGCAGGGTGATGTCTCTGCTTTTTAGAACGCCATCTAGATTTGCTATAGTGTTCCTCCCCAGGAGCAAGCGTCTTTTTATTTCTTGGCTGCAGTCCCCATCTGCAGTGATCTTGGAGCCCAGGAAAATAGAATCTGTCACTATCTCCATTTCTTCCCGATCTATTTGCCAGGATTTGAGAGGGCCGGATGCCATGATCTTGGTTTTCTTAATATTGAATTTCAAGCCAACTTTTGCATTCTCCTTCACCTGCATCAAGAGCCTCTTTAATTCCTCATCACTTTCTGCCATTATGCAGTGGTATCATCTGCATAGCTAAGGTTGTTATTTCTCCCAGGATACAACCCCATGGATAGTACCAAAAGGCAAAAAAAGTTGTGTACTAGTTAGTCCCTTTTGTACATCAATATGCCCTTCTCACCGTCACCCATGCCCTAGTCACCTCTTGTTCAGACTACTGTAATGCACTCTACATGGGGTTGTGCCAAATAGTATTTGGAAGCTTCAGATGGCTCAAAATGCAACAGTCTATGTTACCTCTTTTGTGGAAACTATATCAGCTGCCGATTTGCTTCCTAGTACAATTCAAGGTTCTGGTTATCACCTTTAAAGCCCTATATGGCTTGGGGCCAGATTACCTGAATGACCATCTCTTCCCAGTTACATCACTCTGGCCCACAAGAGCGGGAAGGCAGGGTGTATTACAGTGCCATCTATTAGGGAAGCACATCTAGTGAGGCCCAGGAAAACAGGCCTCCTCTAGTGGCTCCCTCCCTTTGGAATATCATCCCCCCAAGGATAAGATTAGACCCCACTTTGATACTCTTCTGGAAGGCCCTTGAGACATGGTTCTGTCAATGGCCAGGGACCTCAAGATGACATGGAACTAATCAAGTGGTTGGTGTTGGTTTTGCCTGTTGTGTTGTCGCCATACTCCCATGGAGCAGTGGTGGGTTGCCCGTGGTTCGCACTGGTTCTATAGAACCAGTAGTAAAACCGGCAGGGAGCTCCGCCCACTGACCCTGACGTCATGAAAACGCTTCTGTGCTTGTGCAGAAGAGCACGCACGCATGCGAGCAAAGCAAGCATGTGTGCGTGGCCCCGTTGCAAACCAGTAGTAAAGGTAAGTAGAACCCACCCCTGCCATGGATGTATGTGTTGTGGTCCACCAGTAGCCTGCGGAACTGGCTGCGGAGTCGGACAGTGAGGAGGCTGGGGAGAGCAATGGGACAATCCTCGAGTCAGGGGAAGGCCCAAACGAGGGCTCTGCATCAGAGGCAGAGATGGGGCCAGGGCCATCTGGGAGTGATGTGCGGACTCCGAAGCCTCCAGAGGCAGATAAGAGAGGCAGAGGAACAGGAGGAGCCTGTTCCTAATGCACGCATGCGAAGAACTGCCAGAAGGCAAGAGCAGCTAAAGCAAAAAGGATGACTTGGGAGTAAGGAAATGATTGGCCCCTCCCAGAAGACTTAAAAGAGCAGCCATTTTTTCTTGTCGGCATCTCTTGCTTCTGAACTTCATGGGGCTTTGCTAAGAAAAGCCTTTGGCAGGGTGCCAAATAAGACAAAGTTTTGTAATAAGGCCAAAGGATTGTTTATGAAGGATTTGCTTTGGAATTAATTTGTACTAAGCTGAGAATGAAGTAAAGGTGAATGAAGTAATTCTCAGCTGTTCTAATAAAATGTGTTTGTTTAGGTCTGATTGTGTCTGGTAATAACTACGTGTGCCTAGGTCACAACAGTATGGGAGGAATTGTTAAAGGAATTTTACATTGTGGAATTTTAATATTATATGTGTGAGTTGAGCTGCCATATAAATATATTAAATAAAGATTATACTGCACATCAGAATGTTTATGTCTGAAGCAAAAAAATATGAAAGTGGATGGCAGCTAAAATGATATTTAAAACAAAGCTTTCAAATTTGCAATGTTACAAATATAATAGAAAAGAAAATGCACAAGTTCATGTTATCTGCTGAGATTCTCTTACAGATTCTGAGAATCTATCATCTCAAACAGCTTTTGACACTATTTTAGATCAATTAGAATCTTGTGTGATTATACAGTTTTATCCACGGATACTCCAAGGATTAAATTGGATCTATTACTAACAACAGATAACGATCAAAGCAATATGCCACAAAGGTTCAGTGAATATTGAAAACCTATCATCAACGTTAAGAAGCAAACAAGCAAACAATACATCCCTGAATGAAAGGGGGGGGAAATACAGTCAAAGTTTATCCTATTAGAATCAAACTATTTCCTAAAATAGTTCCTAACTATAGTTTCTAACTATAGTAACTAATTATAGTTTTCTAACTATTTCCCAAAATTCTATAACAATGGAGGAGTATGGTTCTCAAGACCATACTGTTGACAGGTGAAGTAATTGTTTAAAGAACTGTTGTTATTTTATGGCACTCTATTAATTAAAGATAGTCCTCTCTTTTGAGAAGCTGGATAGATAATTTTTGGTAGAATGAAGACTTACCATCCCAGAATAATTTCACTAGGAGACACTTTCTTGTGTAATTCATACATATTCTTGGCAAATTCCATGTCCACTGCAACCTGAAAGTTAACAAAATTCAATATTCTGCAATAATGACATTAATTCACTGATATCCAGAGGACCTTTCCAAGCCTTTTATCTAAACTTGTTAACCTGAGAATAAACTCACTAGTCTGAGTGTGGAAAGCACTTGTCTTTGATTGATAACTTATCTCTAATACAAAAAAAATCACAGTTTGTCTCCCTGAATTCCTTTATAAAAGATACTTATGTGGCTTCATGAATATAGGATAAAAAAAAAACATTCATTTTTTTTCATTTTGAACGAAGTTTGATGGTAAAGAAAAGTACATCCCAGGGTCCATTATATCAATAAACAAGTAACTACTATTCATTTCATGTGATTAAATGGGAAAACTGGTTAAGAGTAAACCTAATGCCTGCCATTCACTCCAGCCCACCCTCCCATATTATTTTTAATGTAAGTATAGTAACTATTTCCCTGTAGCTCCGTGTTCAGTGGAAGAAGCAAACTCACAAAATGAATATATAAGATATAGCATATATGGAAATCATGATATGTACAGGTAGTCCTTGACTTATAGTATAACCACAATTGGGACCAGAATTTCCATCATAAGTTATTGCAATCATTCAGTCAAAGCAGACCAATATTATGACAATTTACGGTCATTAAGCAAATCTGCAGTTATTGAGTTCTTCTGTTCTGAGATTTTTGCTGAAACTGGCAAAAACAGTAACAAATTGTGATCACATGATCGTAGGGCACTGCAATTGGTCACAAATGTAAGCAGTTGCCAAACAGCCAAATTCAGAGCACATGAATATGGGTGTGGTGCAATGGTTATAGGAAGTGGTGAAATGTAAATTTTGTTACTACCGGTTCTGTGGACGTGGGGGTGTAATATGATTGAGTGGGTGTGACCAACTTTTTTTTTTTACTTTTAAAACCATTTTTTCTACAACCTCTTCGGCTGAAAAGATTGTAAAAAAAATGCTTTTAAAAGCCTCTGAAGGTCCCAGCTGACTTGCCTGATAAGCAGAGGCTTTTTTTCAATTTAAAAACATTTTTTCTATAACCTCTTCAGCCAGAGGTTGTAGAAAAAATGCTTTTAAAAACCTGATGATCCCTGCTGAGCTGGGCGATCATCAGAGGCTTTTTTTTTGAAAGGGGAGAAAGGCCTGATTTTAAGTTTCTGAAATGTAAGTCAAAGAATTACAGAATCCTTAAACCAATTCTGATTTTGCTACCTTTCTAAAAGAATCTTCTTACATGCATTTAAGCTAATGGCAAAACTAACATCATGATCAAAATAACACACACTCACCTCATCTTCTGATTCATTATGAGGTACTGAGAAGCAGTTGGTGACCTCTACAGAATGTTTGTCAACTGTGCCTACAAGGTTAAAGAAAAAAACATTTTTCTAAGAAAAATTATTCCCAAGCAAAGGCCTAGGAACATCCAAGGAAGAACTTATAACTGAAGATAATATTAAATTTATATATGCTGAGAAGTACGCTACAGTACAACTTGAACCCCTTCAAGTTCAACCCCCTTACAAGAGAAGAGAATGATTTTATAGCGATATTAAAACAATCTTGGTACACAAGGATGTATTAAGCCTATGGGGTGAAGTCTGAGAAGAATGAAAACAAGGCTGTTTGCTCTCAGCAAGATACAAAAAGAATGCATTTCAGCAACTATATCCTGCAACTGAACTATCTTCTACGAAAGCTCTTGAATATACTTATAAACTATTAGATGCTGTAGCTAAGAAATGTGCATGTAAATAAACATGCAAGAGAGCATGGCTGCAAATCAAAGAAGCATTTTGGTTTCATTTTACTTCTTCAAATTTAACATTTTGTTCCTATTCAGGAAACTAATGCATATCAGGGCTAGCTTTAACTCCCAACTACACTGACTGAAAAATGAATGGAACAATGAAATTCAGATCTAGCATTTTATATAGGAAAAAAACTAGAAAGCATCAATTTAACCCAATGCTCGCATATAATTATATTTTATATTTTATATTTTGTATTTTTATCTCTTATGTTTTTATCGAAATGTGATATGAATGTGCCATAAGATAAATAAACCAACACTGTAACAAAGCTACAAAATATAAAAATTCACTTCAAATAATATTTTTCATATTAAAAATATAATTTCCCCTTTTTTAATTTGAGGTTGTGAACACTAAGTTGCCTTTCAACCAAATAATCACATGAAAAATTCTAGCATACTACCTTAATGCTACAAAAATAGTCTCACTGGAGACCATGAGGTTTAAAAGTCCTGTCTTAGCCATGAAAGCCAACTGGGTGACTTTGGGCCAGTCACTCTCTCAGTCCAACTACTCACAAGGGAGGTTGTTGTGGGGAAAACAGGAGATGGAGGGGGACTTTATCTTACCATTTATCTTACAATAATTGGCACAAACAAAACTAGACAGCTTTATTTCAGTGATGCAATGAAATGTGGTTCCCTAAACACCCTCCGAAAACCGCTGCTCAACATGATGTAGAACAGAGGTCTTCAAACTTGGCAGCTTTAAGGCTTGTGGACTTCAACTCCCAGAATTCTCCAGCCAGCTATGCTCCAGCTATGCTGGCTGGAGAATTCTGGGAGTTGAAGTCCACAAGCCTTAAAGCTGCCAAGTTTGAATACCTCTGATGTAGAAGGTGCCAGAAGCAAACACATCTAATTCTCTTTCTCCTCCTGTTGTCCCATCAACCCTGTGAGGGGGTTCTGCTGGGGGTTCTTTCTGTCTCTCACAAAATCCAGGATTCCACTGGATATAATTTGAAGAGAATGACTTGCCCAAAGTCATCCATCTGTCTAAAGCGGGACTAGAAGTCGATTTCCTGGTTTGCCTGGTGCCTTAACCATTACTGACTCAAATTTACGCACATTTATTTTTTTATTCATTTAATAGACCCGTGTCCAGAATCTCATTCCGCTTCCAAAGCGTGCTCTACACGGCGCCTCTGAAATGGGCAGGCCCCGTCTAACGCCTGGAATGGATAAAAGCCGGGCACCTGGTGACCGAACAGGGTCTTCTCCGCAGGCCGGCCTTCCCACCACCCTTTCTCTACTTCGTGCCAGGACCTCGGCGCGGGATAGAAGGCAACTTTGCGCTGGGCTTCCTCCTCACAACACCCTGGAGGGCCAAGAGAGCAGCTAAAGGACCTTCGGGTTCAACCGCCACCTCCTCTTCAGCGGAGCGCGCGGCGGTCCTTACCAAGCAACGTGCCGATAACGCGGGCCGCACCCTCGTTGCGCCTCTCAAAGCTGTCCACGATAGAGGCCAGCACCACCGGGTGAAGCCGGACCGCACGACCACCGGGAAAAGGCGCCGCCAGCGCGGCCGGAGGAGGAGGAGGCGGCGCTGGCGCCGCCGCGGCCGGATGAGTAAGGATGGCCGGCATAGCAGTTATCGAGGGTGTGTTGGGAGAAGAAGCGGGTGGAGACGGGATTACGACGCTCGGTGAGGCACCGGGGACCCCCACTGCCGCCGCCATTTTGTGGAGAAAGAAACCGCGAGCACTCTCGGGTGGTGACTGATCACGGACAACCCGCCTCCCCAAAAGCAGCTGCTCATAGGCTGTTCCTGCTGCTTTTCTACGGGCACTTTCCCCAATCAGGAACAAATGAGATTTGTTCATTTTTTATCGCTTCGTGAAGCGCGCAGATGGATCTTCATTTATTTATTTTATTTATTATTTGTCAACATGTACAACGAAACAGTAGCAGTATAGACACGTGAAAAAGGGTACAAATAAATGGATATAAATTAGCAAAACATAGCCATAAACACATAAAATGAGTATATATAAATGGAGACAGTAGGACAGGAACGGTAGGAACGCTTATACACGGCCCCTCGGGGACCTCTGAAGAAACGTGTAAGGTCCACGGTAGGCAGTTTAAGATACAAGGTTTTGATGGTAGAAGAACTAACAATAGGATCAGGTAGAGTGTTCCAGACATTTAGTACTCTATTGCTGAAATCGTATTTTCTACAATCAAGATTGGAGCGGATTACACTTAGTTTGTGTCTATTAATAGCCCTTGTGTTATTGCGGTTGAAGTTAAAGGACTCATTAACAAGTAGGACATTGTGGTAGATAATCTTATGTACTAAATTTAGGTCCTAACGTAGATTGTGTAGTTCAAGGTTGAAAGGCCTTATTTTATTTAATTTAATTTGATTTATATGCTGCCCTTCTCCGAAGACTCAGGGCGGCTTACAATGTGTTAAGCAATAGCCTTCATACTTTTGTATATTTTATATAAAGTCAGCTTATTGCCCCCACAAACTGGGTCCTCATTTCACCTACCTTAGAAAGGATGGAAGGCTGAGTCACCCTTGAGCCTGGTGGGATTTGAACTTGCAGTAATTGCAGGCTGCTGAAAGTTAATAACAATAACACTGCTTTAGTCTGCTGAGCCAGACTAAACCAGAGCTCCTATTATTATTGATACGAACCAATCTAACCTTTGCTCTTTGCTTCTGTTAAAGAATTTGCTTGTACCATTTTGCTATGGTTGGGAATCATTTGTTAGGAATTCATTCTGTAAGAGAATTGTATCCTTTTCTATTTGGTTTCTCACTTCTGTAATTTGTTTCAGATCTAGGCACATCCTTAGAGGCAGTTCCCAGGAACATCCTGCTCCATAGATTTGGGGGGAGGGGGGCTGCCTAGGAGCCCAAACACATGAGGACAAGGAATACTCTGTAAAATAGCAAAGCATGGACAGAGACAGAGGCCCGAACAAAGAAAGATCATGTTGGTGACGAACCTTTGATTGGATAAATTTTGTTTCTATCAGCTAAAATGTATCTAATACTCTGAGCCACTCTTGCAGTGTGTGTCTACTCCTTACATGTTTTTGTCTGTGTTTTGGAAATAGTATCACCCAGACTTTTTACTTTGGCCAAAGAATAAAAGGCTAATATTTTTTTGCAAACCTTGTCCTGAGTCTCACTCTCTTTGGCATTTCAGTGGCTCGGGGAAACATCTGGGATCTTACAAGGTTACCCAGGCCTAAAATTTCAAGCCTGGTGGTATAAGGAATTTTATTCCGAGAGACGAGTTGAGTACTCTTCTTGTAAGATACCCCTGGACCCTCTCTAATGTATTAATGTCCGAAATACAGTGTGGGTTCCAGGCAGGTGAGCAGTATTCAAGAATAGGTCTGGCAAAGGTTTTGTATGCCCTAGTTAGAAGTATAGCGTTACCAGAGAGAAAACTTTGTAAAATAAGGTTGACAACTCTTAATGCCTTTTTAGCAATGTTGTTACAGTGAGCTCTGGGGCTTAGATCTTTATATTCACGAATTTGTTTCAAAGGCAGTTAAAATATTTTGTTTACTTATATTTATAAAAAAATTATTTTAGTCCGTAACTGCATAATTATGTATTTATTTATTTAATCATATTTATATATTTGTATATTTATGTTTTTAAACCGGCTGTACTTTGGGAGGAAGGCAGTATATAAATAAAATTATTCTATTCTATCATATTTATGTATTGTATATTGGAGGTGGTGACCCTTTGAGAGTTGCATGCAACAAAATTTTATTTTAATGTATGCCAATTAGTGTACATTCAAAATGACAATAAAGTTATTTTAAGTCAAGTCTAAGTCTAAGCTGGGGACCCCTGGCTTAGATGATACCTTATGGAAATAGTATGGGTGTACATGGTATTTAGACAAAACAATTGCTGTTTTGTTTCTGTAATGCCCAATTCATATGAGGCTATGGAAAATACCATAGTTTGAACAAGTTCATTTTTACAGGCCTTTTGTTACTCTCTGTGACTTTCAATGCCTTCTCTTCATATCCAAAATGGTTTAAAACAGGAAATCTAATTTTAATAATGTATTCCTGTCTGAGGGATAATTACATTTCCTCATTCCTCTTATTTCTTTATGTCTCCTCACTTTATGACTAATAACCAAAGCTATTTATAAATGTAGCAATTGTACTGTTAACCTGGCTGGGGTGACATGTTGAATGAGCCCATTTCAATGGACACATGGAATGAGACAAACATGAATGCAAGAGATAAAAATGGAAGAAGGCTGCTACCTAACATGTAGCTACACTTGTCTATTAGTAAGAATAAGACCATGCTAGGAAGTGTTACCTACAAAGATAAATAAGACACCTGCTTACCTTTTTTACAAGTTTTACAAGCCTAGTTAATAATAGCATATTATTAATAGCATACTACATGATTTCTAACATTACTGTCAAGCAATTAAATGTATTTTACAAAAGGATTACAGGTAGTCCTTGACTTACAACCGTAACGGAGCCAGAATTGCAGTTGAAAGTTGTGTGGTTAAGTAGGTCATCATGTGACTATGCCCAATTTTATGACCTTTTTGTGATAGTCATTAAGCAAACCTATTGCCTGCAATGGGTGTTTTTTGCTGAAAACTGGAAAAAAAACAACCTCAAAGTAAATTTCAGTCAGGTGACTACAGGATACTACCAACAATTGTAAATGCAAGCCAGTTGCCGAGTACCCAAAATAGAATCTCATGACTGCGGGGAGGGGGGAGTGGCTGTCAGAACTTTCAGTCCAGGTCCCCATGGTCACATGATCACAATTCAGATGCTTGGCAACTGACTCAAGACAGTTGCAGTGTCCTCTGGTCAAGTTATTATCTTTGGCAACCTTCTGACAAGGAAAGCCAATGGGGAAGCAGATTCACTTAAATAACCAGGTTACTAATTTTGGGATCAATTGTAGTCATAAGTGGAGGACTACCTTCAGTACAGTTAAGTATCTGCTTAGAAAAAGGTCAATTTTGAACATGAGATCTAAGCATGAATATTTCCATAACCGTATGTGGTAAAAGAAAGAACAGAAAAGCATAATTTATGTATAATGAAACACTGGAAGAACAAAGGAAGTATACAACCACCATGTGAGATTTTGGTGTTAAAAGTTAAAGTAGAACTGGGGAAAGAAGGGAAAGAGAAAAATGAGAACAGTAGGATGCGAAAGTATGGATTTTGTATGAAAAAGTATTTTATTCTAATACACAATGAAAACTTTGGAAGGAAAGAGGATGTGGAAAGTGAAACAAATCTTTCTTGTAATAAGAAATAGGAAAAATACATTGGGTAAAATGAAAAGAAGCTGAGGATGAGAAAGAAAAAATTATAAAAGAACAACCACTTCAAAGATTATTATAAGGTATTGTATAATATACAGAGCTTCAATGAAAATAATGTTTCCATTGTTTTACAATGTGCAAGGAGACATGTATCAGGAATACTTGTCAGTTGTTACAGGCATGTTTACATGAGCTGTAGTCTTGTATGCAGGTGATGTCATGTTGGTGAGAACCTGTATCATTTGCAGTGAATTTAAGAATATATGATGCAACAAAGAAAAAATATGAAAGACCAACAGTTTGATAGAGAAAATACAATGAATATAAATGGTAAAAAGTGAAGTAAATAAATGAATCAGTATACTTTGATGGAATCTTTATTAAACTTGGAGAAAGAAAAACATTTTAAAATATGCAATTACTGGTGAAAAGATAAATTGTCTGTTGCAAAAAAATGAATGGAAAAATATGCTTTTGATTACCTTGTTATATATAAATTAAAATGTATCAGGAAATACTTCAAAGTTGAATACAATGAGAATAGATAAATTTAAGATGTCTATGTAGTAAGAGCAGCAGTATTAGGGTTAAGAACAAATGGTACAAAAGAATATAAACTGACCTCATCTGTGACCACTCTGACAGAAACATATTGTGATGATTTCATCATGTAGAGAAAGACTATCAAATTTCAAAACATAGATAGATGGATGGATACAGAGATAGAGAGATAGATAAAATGAATTGGTTGAAAAAATAAGAAAGTAATGGTTGGATGAAACTGATGAGATTTGCAAAAGGAGAGGTGAGAATTTTAAAAATATTAAAGCTACAGGTTTGCTTTGACTGCACTGATTGGAATATTTTTGAAGATACCTCTGCAGACCTGAATGAACTCACAGATACTGTAACATCATATGTCGGCTTCTGTGAAGACCTATATGTACCGACCAGGAACTTGCAAATATACAGTAACAATAAACCTTGGTTCACAGTTAAACTGAAGCAGCTACATCGTTCCAAAGAGGAAGCCTACAAAAAAGGTGATAAAATGCTGTACAATCAGGCCAGAAAGGTATTAACAAGGGAGATCAGAGCAGCAAAAAGAAGCTACTCTGAAAAGCTAAAGAATCAGTTCTCAACAAATGAACCGGCAAACATGTGGAAATCAACAACTGGCAGATGATCTGAATGTGTTTTACTGCAGGTTTGAAAGGAAACTACAGCCACCTATCTCCATAACCTCC
Organism: Masticophis lateralis; assembly: GCA_030761175.1. NCBI lineage: Eukaryota > Metazoa > Chordata > Lepidosauria > Squamata > Colubridae > Masticophis > Masticophis lateralis. Next base: position 99,025,455 of record JAUDYJ010000005.1, read on the forward strand.
ATCTCAGACACACCAACAACAGCCAAGACTCCTACAACTGACCCCATTCCATTGGGTTCACAACCCCTAGTGATCACAGAAAAGGAAGTGCAAGACCTATTTCACAGACAAAAGCCAGGAAGAGCTCTAGGCCCAGACAAGATAACTCCTTCTTGCTTAAAAGTCTGTGCTGACCAATTGGCCCCCATCTTCACCCATATCTTCAATAAATCGCTAGAGATGTGCTATGTTCCTTTTTGCTTCAAACGCTCTACTATCATCCCAGTGCCGAAGAAACCCACCATCAAGGAACTGAATGACTACAGACCAATTGTTCTAACATCTGTAGTCATGAAAACCTTTGAAAGGCTAGTGCTGTCCCACTTGAAAACCATCACGGATCTGCTGTTAGACCCCTTGCAATTTGCATACCGAGCAAATAGATCAACATATGATGCTGTTAATATGGCTCTGCACTACATCTTACAACATCTTGAATCTCCAAAGACCTATGCAAGGGTCCTCTTTGTAGACTTCAGTTCAGCATTCAATACCATCATTCCAGACATTCTTCTAACTAAACTAAACCAGCTACAGGTACCTGAACACACTTGTAAGTGAATCATAAGCTTCCTAACAAACAGGAAGCAACAAGTGAAGCTAAGCAGAATCACATCAGATACCTCTACAATTAGCACAGGGGCCCCCCAAGTCCTCTTTTCTGATGAGTCCAAAGTCCTCTTTTCTGATGAGAGCAACTTTTGCATCTCATTTGGAAACCAAGGACCCAGGGTCTGGAGGAAGAATGGAGGCACACACTGCAAGATGCTTGAAGTCCAGTGTGAAGTTTCCAGTCTGTATTGATTTGGAGAGCTATGTCATCTGCTGGTGTTGGTCCACTGTACTTCATTGAGTCCAAGGTCAACGCAGCCGTCTACCAGGACATTTTGGAGCACTTCATGCTTCCTTCCGCAGATGAGCTTTATGGGGATGCTGACTTCATTTTCTAGCAGGATTTGGCACCTGCCACACTGCCAAAAGTACCAAAACCTGGTTCAATGTCCATGGGTTTACTGTGCTTGATTGGGCAGCAAACTCGCCTGACCTGAGCCACATAGAGAATCTATGGGGCATTGCCAAGAGAAAGATGAGAGACATGAGACCAAACAATGCAGAAGAGCTGAAGGCCGCTATTAAAGAATCCTGGTCTTCCATAACACCTCAGCAATGCCACAGGCTGATAGCATCCATGCCACGCCGCATTGAGGCAGTAATTGATGCAAAAGGGGCCTAAACCAAGTACTGAGTACATATGCATGCTTATACTTTTCAGAGGTCCGATATTGTTCTATGTACAATCCTTGTTTTATTGATTTCATGTAATATTCTAATTTTCTGAGATTGTGAATTTGGGGCTTTCATGAGCTGTAAGCCATAATCATCAAAATTATAACAAATCAAGGCTTGAATTATCTCGCTTTGCATGTAATGAATTTATCTCATATATTAGTTAAACCTTTTAAGTTGCATTACTGAAATAAATGAACTTTTGCACGATATTCTAATTTTTCAAGTTTCACCTGTATAGCAAGATATAGTAAATCAGCTTGACAAATATGTACAGATGTTTGTTCATTTATTATTTTGTGCACTAAAGGGTTGGAATATTTTCAAACTTGTTAGCTAGCTATAATTCTTCTAATGCTGTTTTTATCAGTGCACATTTTAATGCAAAAAAATTGCTTTTACATTTTTTTCACTATTAAGTCATTCACATCTGGGAAATCCCGAATCCCGAATCTGAAAAGTCAGGGCTTTCCTTCAATAATTCAAAGTTCCCAAAATCACCCCCTTTCTCCTCAGTCGATCACATGATCCAATCAACGTCCGTTCCACCTCAACCCAGCGCCTGACCACTCCTCCTTCAGATGCTGGATCACGTTGACCTATAGGAAGAATGCTATTAAGAATGCCCCCCTGCAGAAAGAACCACATCCTGAAAAACAAAACAGACAAACCACAAAAGGGGTTACCACATAGCACCAATCCCTTTAACACCGCCCCCCCCAGGAGGACCTTTCGGTTTGTCAGGAAATTGTTTCACGAGTGCATCAGCCTTCACATCCCAACTGTTAACCCAAGTAGCTTCAGCCGAAGGGTAACCTTTCCAGTGCACCAAATATTATAATTGACCCCTGTAGAGTCTAGAGTCCAGGATTTTCTTCACCTCATAATGAGTCTCCCCTTCAATTACTAAAGAAGGGGCAGAGCAGCTGGCAAAGGCCTGAGGGTAGATTCTCTGACCGGTTTCAATAAGCTGCTGTGGAAAACGGTGTATTTTCCCCAATATGCGAGGGAGCCTAAGTTGCATAGTCACTGGGTTAATCACTTTCACTATGGGAAAGGGACCTATGAATTTGGGTCCAAACTTCTTTCTGGGCACTCTCAATCTTAGGTACTTGGTTGACAAATACACCTTATCACCTATTCAGAAAGGTGATTGGAGACCCCGAAGTTTGTCGGCCTGAGACTTATATTTTTCCACTGACTCTGCTAAAGCTTTTTTTGTATTCTCCCAACCCTTTTTCAATGATGTCATCCAGTCGTTAAGGACATGGAAGTGGGCGGCTCTCTAGGCAACTCAGGCATCAGCGCAAAATCCATGCCCCTAGTTATTTGAAAAGGGGTCAACCCAGTACTGCTGTGTACTACATTATTATAAGCAACTTCTGTGAATGGTAGCAAGTCCGCTCAGTTCTCCTGTTGATAATTCACATAACACCTAATGTACTGCTCCACCATTGAGTTCAATTTTTCAGCCAATCCGTTAGTCGATGGGTGAAAAGCCGGGCTAAGTCCCTGGGATGACCCAATGGATCGTAGAAATTCCCTCCAGAACTTAGCAGTAAACTGGACCCCACGATCCGATATTCTTCTTCTTGGGACTCCATGTAGCCTGTAGATGTGTTTCACAAACAGCTTTGCCAGTTTTTTAGCTGAGGGTAGTCCGCTGCAGGCAATGAAGTGGGCTTGCTTGGAGAATAAATCGATGACAGTCCAAATGACTCAGTTGCCCCCACTGTCAGGGAGCTCAACTATGAAGTCCATTGCAATCTCCTCCCAAGGCTTAGTGGGTTCGGCCACAGCCTGGAGAAGGCCAGGGGGATTTCCTGGTTGGGATTTCAGGGTGGTGCAGGTGGCACAGCTCCTCACATAGTCTTCCACTTCAGTTTCCATCTTTGGCCACCAGAATTGCCTCCTAGTCAAATAGAGGGTTTTTAAAAACCCAAAGTGGCCCCCTAGGAGACAATCATGACTTCTCTTCAGTACCAGGAGCCACAGGCTGCGGGGCACGTAAAGTTTATTCCCCTTCCATGCCAACCCGTCCCTTAAGGTGAGGTCCGCCTGATGTTCTTTGAACGTGGAATCATTAGAGAGCACTGCTTTTAGCTCCACTGTTAACTTGTCTTTGGGGAGGTTAGAACCCTGGCGCGTCTGCACTCTGGTGCAGGCTTGGGCGGCTGGCTGTGTCTCTGAAACCATGGTGTGAATTATCTCTTCCCATCGGCTGTCAAATTGAGGTTTGCGGGAGAGAGCATCAGCGAGAAGGTTCTTACCCGCCGGGATATATTTCAGGTTAAAGTTTAAGCGTTTGAAATATTGAGTCCAATGAACCTGCTTTGGAGAAAGCTTCCTCAGGGTCTTCAGTGCCTCGAGATTCTTGTGGTGAGTCCAAACCTCAAAAGGCTCCCCCACCTCCTCTAGGAAGTGTCTCCAGGACAGGAGAGCCCATCGCACCGCAAACGCCTCTTTTTCCCATACCACCCATCTGTGCTCAGTGTCAGTTAACTTCCTTGATACCTAAGCACACGGCATTAGATTGTTCCGGGGGTCCCTTTGTAGTAGAACAGCTGCCACCACCACATCACTTGCATCAGCCTGAACCATGAAAGACTTATTCAGGTCAGGATGCTGTAGGATTGGCTCCATCGCAAATAGGTGTTTTAACCGTTCAAAGGGTTTTTGCCAGTCCACTGTCCAAGCTAAAGGTTGGCTAGGTTTTGGCTTGGTGGGAGACGGGCTGGTTTTTAGCAGTTCTGTCAAAGGGAGTGCGACCTCAGCGAAGGAAGGGATGAATTGTCTGTAAAAGTTTGCAAACCCCAGGAAGCTCTGGAGTTGCTTACGGGTGCGTGGGGGCTGCCAATCCAGTACTGCCCTCACTTTTCTGGATCCATTTCGATCCCCTTATTCGACATCCTGTATCCCAAGTAGTCAAGGGCTTCCTTATGGAACTCGCATTTGGACAATTTTGCATAAAGTTTGGCTGCTAGGATTTTTTCAGCACTTGTTTGACCAATTTGACATGGTCTTCCATATTTTCGCTGAATATGAGGATGTCATCAAGATAAACAAGAACCCCCTGATATAAATGCTCATGTAAAACTTCATTGATCAGTTGCATGAAGACCCCTGGAGCCCCCTGGAGTCCAAAAGGCATGACCCGGAATTGGAAGCTGCCCGAGGGGCAGTTAAAAGTGGTCTTCCATTTGTCTCTCTCCCTTTATGCGAACTCGGTAGTAGGCTTCTCTTAGATCTAGCTTGGCGAAGATTTTTCCTTTCGATAGGTGGTTTAGTAAGTCTTTCATCAGTGGGAGGGGGTAGGTATTTTGTACGCAAATGCTGTTGACAGCCTGAAAGTCGACACATAATCTTAAGGAACCATCTTTTTTTTCTTTGAACAATACTGGGGCGGCCATGCTGGATTTCGCAGGATCGATGAACCCTCTGGCTAGGTTGGTGTCATCTCAGCAGATGTCATGGAGTACATACTAGGTTTTGGCAATTTAGCCCCTGGTTGTAAATCGATGGCACAGCCTGTGGCTCGATGAAGGGGGAGGAAGTCACCTTCTTCCTCACTGAAAGCTTCAGCCAAGTCTGCATACACTTTAGGGATCTGGTGTTCGCCCAGAGGTCTGTCTGAACAAGCTGCTGCTGTCTCTGGCCACTGGCCATTATGGGTAGGTTGTTGTTTGGGAGGAGGGGTAGGGGGTGATGGGCCAACTGCTATTCTGATTTTTCGGTATCCATCTTCCCATGTGATGGTGGGACCCCATTTGTCCAGCCAAGGCAGGCCCAGTATGATAGATTGTGACATATTTATTTATTTATTTGTTTGTTTGTTTAGATTTGTATACCGCCCTTCTCCTTGCGGACTCAGGGCGGTGAACAGCCAAATAAAAATAGTACACAAAAGTTAAACAATTTCTTTAAAAAAAGCATATAACTTTGGCTAAAAATTAAAACCATTAACCATTAAATATTTAAAATACCCAACCCTATAATACAGATCTTAAAAATTCAGCGGGGTCAGGCTAGACCAGCAAGCTGAAAGAGATGAGTTTTCAGGGCCCGACGAAAAGTCCGGAGGTCAGCAATTGTTCTCAGTTTTGGAGGAAGATCGTTCCAGAGGGTAGGGGCTGCCACAGAGAAGGCCCTCCCCCGGGGGTCGCCAGCCGGCGTTGTCTGGCTGACGGCACCCTGAGGAGACCCTCTCTGTGGGAACGCATATATTTGGGACTACTATAAATCGTGTAAGTTCATGATGCTTCCCCATCTCTAATTTAATCAGTTCAGTAATATGGGTGGCAGGGACTCCCCCAATCAACGTCCCATCCACCTGGTGAAATTTAATTGGATGCTTTAAGGGTGTTGTTCTAATCCCCAGCTGTTCTACCACTTTAAGCCTGATTAAACATCTGGTGCAGCCGGTATCTATTATTGCTGGGCATTCTGCTTGTTTCCGTTTCCAGCAGCAGTAGTTTTACTTTAATTGAGAAGGGGGAGATGGGTGCATTCACCATCAGGTCTTCATCTCTGCTAGCCCTGTCAGGAGGGGCTCCTTTTGCCGGAGGCTGCTTGCTGTCTTCAGTGGGGAGGGGAATCTCGACGGCTTGTCTGGCAAATTGGCTGGTGTCTGGGGCTTTCCTTGGAGCCCTCCTGCCTTGTGCAGTGTGGGGGGGTCATTGTTGTGGAACTGGGGCAGGGGCCAGGCACTCAGAAGCTCGATGTCCTGTCTATTCACAGCAATAGCACTTAATCGTCTCCCCAGTTGAGGGGGGGGGGTGAGATTTGTAGCTTTTGAAATGGGGTTTCTAGATAACGTTTTTCGAGGCGGTGCTGTGCTAGGGTTTGGCTGGGGGGGCATGGACTTCTCTGTCTAGAGCAATGGACATGGTATACCAGTCATGGAGACGCTCAGGCACTCCCCGGATCCCACAGGCTTTTCTGACTTCTGGATCAATAGCTTTTTTAAAGTAGTGCAGGAGTATGCGGTCAGGCCAATGGCCTAGATTCCCTGCGATTTGTCTAAAATCCCATACAAAGTCTTTTATAGGTCAATTACCTAGCTTCATGACGTGGCTTCATTTTCATTTACGCGGTCTGGGTCCTCAAATCGGGACCGGAGCAGTGTGATAAATCCATCGACATCGTTTAGTTCAGCAGTGCCCTCATTATGCAGCTGGGCTATCCATTCAGAAGCCTCCCCCTCATTCATTCCATCCGAGATGGCTGACACTAAGTCTTGTTCTGATTCGTATTGCACCATACTGATCCACGTGAGCCCAGACCCTGCTGAGGAAATAAGCTAGCTTGGCTGGCATCCCATCAAAGGTTGCTCTGAAGCAAGGTGGTGCTGGCCTCGCAGGTGGGGGTGGGCAGCAGGCGCGGCTGGTTGGGGTTGAACTTGCTGTGGGGCTGCTTCTGGTTGTTGCATTCCAACAGGCTGTTGCATATCAACAGGCTGGTGTAAAGTTTGCTGGGCTGGAGGGGGGGCAATGGTGTTGGCTGATGGGGGAGGGGGCCTGGCTGCTGAGCTGCTTGCTGCACTGGAGGGGGGGCATTCCAGCTGGCTGCTGGATTAGTCCCCCCCCCCTGTGGTGCCAGGATCGTTTGGCCATAGGAGGGGGGCCAGAGGGATCCCTGGAAGCTTGGAGCAGGTGGCACGGAATACCACTGGCCCTGGATCCATCCCTGGCCGGGACAGAAAGCCCATCCAGGCGGTATGCAGGACATAATAGGCAGTATACAGGATGTAAAGGCTGGTGAGGGGCCCAAAAAGGGGTTTTGCCTTCTGTATGTCGGCAGACCTGATGCCCCATTGCTGCAGGATTGGAATGTTGTGGTAATCCTGTTGTTTGGCCTCTGGGCGGGTAAGGGGGCGGGTCTGCATCCTACGAATCCATATCCCGGATCAGAGAGGGTGAATGTTGGTTTCACTAGCTTCCAGCTCACCTTCAGGGGTTGGGAAGGGGGAGCTCCGCTGGAACCTCTCCCAGGAATCTGACGCCTCAGCCCAAGCCCCAAGTCGAAGGGCTTCCTCTGCAGCCTCCATGGCTCATACCCTCTCATCAGAAAAAACAGCCAAGGGATCGGCAATTCCTCAAGCATCCAGGGCCCTGGCAGGCCTCCCTCCAATTTCTCCTTTCTCCTCCATCTTCACTGAGCTTTGCATCACCCAGGGTTTTAGGTCGATGCTGGGGCTCAGCACCCGACAGCCTCCTTACAGGGTGCTGTTTGGTTTTAGGGTGATTCGGGATGTCAATGTTCCCGAAAACCCCCAACTCCCAGTAAAGATGCGGAAGCAGGCATTTTCCAAAGTTCTCTTTACTAGAATAGGTAAACTGGCACATCTGGGAAATCCCGAATCTGAAGTCAGGGCTTTCCTTCAATAATTCAAAGTTCCCAAAACCACCCCTTTCTCCTCAGTCGATCACATGCTCCAATCAATGTCCGTTCCACCTCGACCCAGTGCCTGACCACTCCTTCTCCAGATGTTGGATCACCCTGACCTTGACCGACAGGAAGAATACTATTATGTCTACTAATTGCCCTCTCCTAAATCCCCCCTCCTACTTTCCCACACATAAGGAGGTGGCAGCATTGAAGCTTCCGGCCTAATAAGGCTTCCAAGGCTGACATTGGGATTACAGTATAGTATCTGTTATAATAGCATAATATAAATAGTAATATGGGAGGATTCAAAGCTTTGAAAATGATGAAGGCAGCATCGTGCTGAAGCTCCCCCCTTTTGTACCCATATATATATCATGGTATCATACAAAATAGATGGAACTTACTGTGTTTGTCATGTGCCCTTTGGCAGATGATTTTTATAGATTAACAGAATGGTTATGCCATAATGCCATCCCCACTTCTTAAAAGATATCTAATTTACCATGATCCTCAAAGAAAGCGGCCAACAGAGATCAGCCAGTGCAGTCTTTTAGGATAAAGAAATGATCATGAGAGTAAGTAGACTTTAGGAATGGATACTTTTGAAGTCAGCTTTATTAAGAAAAGTATTAGTCCTAGGGAGGTCACTGTTCCTCAGATAGGCGTGGCCTCAGCCCTGCCCGCACTACTAGATGTCCTGGCCGAATTGGCGGTGGAACTCCCCAACCTTCTGGTTGTGGGAGATTTCAACCTGCCGTCATCTGAGCTGGTGCGGGAGTTCATGGCCTCCATGATGGCCATGGACCTAACTCAGATTGTACAGGGCCCAACTCATATTGGATGACACACACTCGAACTGATTTTTCTCTCTGGACAGTGGATAAATGATCATGGGGAGAGGACTTTATCCATCGACCCTCTGTCATGGACCGATTATTCTCTCCTCAGGCTGGACTTTCCCACTGCCATCCCCCGCCACAGGGAGTCAGTAATATGGTTCCACCCCAGGCACCTGATGGAACCCGAAAGGTTCCTGAAATGACCCAAGGGAGCTTGGGTCATTTCCCACCTCCTTAGCCCAGGATTCATCTGAGGCCCTTGTGGCAGCCTGGGAACAGGCTGCGGTGGGGGGCCTGGATCAAATTGCGCCTTTGCGGCTTCTGATCCGACGCAGTTCCCGGGCGGCTCCGTGGTTTATTGCAGAGCTCAGGGAAATGAAGTGTCGGAAAAGACGCCTGGAGGGTGGTTGGAGGTCCTCCCGATCGGAATCCCACCGAACACAACTAAGAACCTATATTAGGTCTTATCTTGTGGCAATGGAAGTGGCAAAACTTAATTATTTCGCCTCTCTCATTGCATCTGCAGAAAACCGCCCAGCAGCCCTGTTTAAGAGTGACCCACTCTCTCCTTAATCAGGGAGCGAGGGAGGACCCCTTGCAGGGCCGAACTGAGGACTTTGCAGTTTCTGCAAGATAAAATCGCTCCGATCCGGACCCAGTTGGACTCTGACTGGACAGAGTCCGCTGAGGAGACTGGGGCTAGTTTTGATGGGAACATCTGGGTTGAGTTTGAGCCTGTTTCGCTGGATGACATGGACAGGATTATGGGTTGGCTGGGGTCCTCCACGTTTTTATTGGAGCTTTGTCCCTCCTGGCTTGTTTCTGCAGCCAGAGAGGTGACTGGAGACTGGATCCAGGCTGTTGCCAACGCTTCGTTTATGGAAGGGGTCTTCCCCGCTGCACTGAAAGAGGCGGTGGTTCGGCCCCTCCTTAAGAAGTCTAGCCTGGTTCCTCATGTTCTTAACAACTATCGTCCAGTCTCCAACCTTGGCTTTTTAGTGAAGGTTGTTGAGTCCGTGGTGGCACAGCAATTCCCTCAATTCCTGGAGGAAACAGACTATCTCGATCCTTATCAATCTGGTTTCAGGCGTGATCACAGCACGGAAACAGCATTGGTCGCTCTAGTAAATGATCTCTGACGGGCCAGGGATGGGGGGTTGTTCCTCCATCCTGTTCCTTCTTGACCTCTCAGTGGCTTTCAATACCATCGAAAGCCGCTGCTGCAGGATACCATTGAAAGCCGCTGCTGCAGGATACCATGGTATCCTGCAGCAGCGGTTCAGGGGGATAGGGCTAGGAGGCACTGTTCTACAGTGGTTCTCTTCCTACCTCTCTGGTCGCTTGCAGTCTGTTTGGGTGGGAGGGTCAGGGATCCTCCCAGAGGCCGCACACTTGTGGGGTGCCTCAGGGATCAGTTCTCTACTCCCTGCTCTTTAACATCTATATGAAACTGCTGGGTGAGATCATTCATAGTTTTGGGGTGAGGTATCATCAATATGCCGAAGATACCCAGCTTTACATCTCCATCCCTGACCACCCTAGTGATGCCCTTTCTGTGATGTCCCACTGCTGGAAGCTGTGCGGGTTTGGATGGAGAGGAACAGACTCAGCCTCAACCCTTCCAAGACAGAGTGGCTGTGGATGCCGGCATCTCGGGATCTGGCGGTTCCATCTTTAGTGATTGGGGGGGAGACTCTTACTCCCTCTGACAGGGTCCACAATCTGAGTTCCTGGATTCTCGGCTGTCCTTGGATGACCATCTGACGGCCGTAACCAGGGGGGCCTTCGCACAGGTGCGTCTTGCGTGCCAGTTGCGCCCTTTTCTAGACCAGGATGCCCTCACCATCGTCACTCATGCCCTCGTTACCTCTAGATTGGACTACTGTAACACCCTCTACATGGGGCTGCCCTTGGGATGCATCCGGAGGCTCCAGCTAGTCCAGAATGCGGCCGCACAGGTAATTACGGAGGCCTCTCGATATTCCCATGTAACATCTCTCCTGCATGAGCTGCACTGGCTGCTGGTGGCGTTCTGGATTCGTTTCAAGGTGCTGGTGCTTACCTATAAAGCAATTCATGGCTTAGGCCTGTGGTACTTGCAGGACCACCTCCTGCTGCTCTCCCACCATCCTGTGCAATCTCAGAGTGGGCCTCCTCAGGGGGCTGTCAGCCAAACAATGTCGGCTGACAGCCCCCAGGAGGAAACCATTCTCTGTGGGAGCCCTGACCCTCTGGAATGGTTTGCCCACCGAACTCAGGAGAGCCCCCGACCTCCTTTACTTCCGTCGCGATCTGAAGACGTGGCTCTTCTGTCAACTTAACTGATCCTTTATGGGTGTACATTGTCATAATTTTAAATTGTTTTAATTGGGTTGATTTTAATTTTATTGTGATTTGTATTGGAAATTGTCATTTTTGTAAGCCGCCCTGAGTCCCTCGGGAGAATGGCGGGATAGAAATCGCAATAATAAATAAATAAATAAATAAATAAATAAATAAATAAATAAATAAAGTTGAGTGTCTGAGAGTTGCAGGAATTAAACCAAGCTTACAGCCTATTATAGGGACACAAAGTTCAATTGAGCCTCATTCCTTAACCACTTTTGGATGTAATTAATTTCAAGCTAAAGATTTTGTAGGCAGCAGAATAAGAGAATTTCACTTGATGAGTTGTAGTTATTTCTACATTAGAAAGAAATAGGAGAGGAAAGGAGTTTTAAGGACTCAACAAAATTCTGGCAAAAAGCTTAACCAGGAACAGATGTAAGAAAGTAAAAAATGATAAAAAGGGGAGTTATTTTGAAAGAATGTTTTTGTTAACTACTTTTGAATCAACTAGAATTCATTTAGACAAATTAACCAGGTCTTTTTGGAAATGTTTTTTGTTTATTATTAAAGGGAGCAGGCCATTGACATATTTTACAAAACAGAAGTTGAAGATAATATGAGTCGGACTGAGATATTGGCTGTAACTATGGGGGTATGGATTGTGAGGCTCACTGTAACTATGGAGTGTCATTAGAGATGAAAATATTAAAGAAAAAGAAACTTGAAAAAGAAATAAAAGGGGGAAACTTGCCTTTTTCCCCCTCCCTTGTTCAAGATAATTTTCTTTTTGAATTAAATATAAAGACAACCAGAAGAGTAGCAAGAATGGAGGGGAAGGGAGTATTGTTAGAACAATCAGCAAAAAAAAAAAAAAAAAAAAAGGAATTACACTGGATTTGTTTCCATAGTTGTTTAAGGAATTGGGTAATAAATTAGCTGAATCACTTGGTAGTAAATTGAGGGCTTCTGAAAAATATTTGTGAAGATGAAAGTGGAGACGAAAGAGGAAGTTAAGAGGAAAGCTCTGAAAAGAAGTGTCTGGAGAGGTAAAACAAGTTAATGACAGTAAAAATGTTACAAAGTATAACAGGTTTATAGAGAGAGTTGAAAAAAGAACTAAATAATCTAGTTGTATTGGAATTGAGAGAGAATGAATTTGTTTGAGACTTAGAGCAATCCCAAAGGATTCTGATGAAGACATTAAGAGAAAAGTTCATTAAAGCCTAAAGCCTTAGAAATTTTTTGGATTGGAAAGAGGATACAGAAAATTGATGAAGTACTTAGAATAAATTCCAGATTTGTGAGAACACAAAAAGTTCCAAGGGATGGGTTTTGGGGGTTTTTTTTTTTAATTAAATATTTTATTTGTTTTTAAACATCTTAAACATAAAATACATCTTTTAAGAGCCAAGGTTTGGTCCGGTATTAGATAAGTACAATTGCCCACACTTCTTTAACCAATTTGATTCCAAATTTCATCCATTTACATCTTTAAAAAGAAAAAACATCAAATCACCATTTTTTTATCATACAATTTAACATCTTATTCTAAACATTTGGCATTCTATTGTATCACCATAAATCTTAAATCACAAACACAGCTCCTTTTATACACAATCTTTCATTTCCAAATAAACACCATTCTAAATTTTTTCCATTTTATCAATCAGAATTCCATATATATTCTTTAACCTTAAGACCCATTTCATCAAATCTATATTTTAACCTCTATTGATTTACGTCGAATTTCCTTAATCTTGTCATGAAATACACTTCTCATTTTACATAAAATCACTTCAGAATCATTTCACATTATCATTCATTCCACGTTTCCATCCATAATTTTATATTTGGCTGGTTCACAGCATTTTAATTTAGCTGTTCTCCAGCATAGTATCCTCCACTCCTTCCGCTGATTACCAGCATAATCTCCTCCACTGCTAAATCTATTGTTGCTGATTACCAGCATGCTTTCCTCCACTCCTAGCTCTACTTATTTGGCTGGTTCACAGCATTTTGTTTTAGCTATTCTCCAGCATAATATCTTCCACTCCTTCTGCTGATTGCCAGTATAATCTCCTCCACTCCTAAATCTATTGTCGCTGATTACCAGCATGCTTTTCTCCACTCCTACATCTATTATTATGTTTTATTTTAGCTGGTTCACAGCATATTACATAAATTGCTTTTTCAACATATTCTCCTTCATATCTCCCGCCAATTTGAAATAGAAACATGTTACAACAAATATCTTCTCACATTTTAGCTCCTGGATTATACATTTTCCTTAAATTCATCCCATTTCATATTTCTCCTTATTTTTCTATGAAAGCAACATTTTTATCCGCCTTGAAATCAATTTTCTGTAATTATTAAATCTATAAATAACTCCTGTTCATATTCAAAATTCATTTAAATATTTAAAACATCCTATTCTCTTTTAATCATTTATATTCTTGTTTCATGACCAGATTAATATATGTATATCTAAGTAGTCAAATTTAAAAGGAATGGAAATAAAAAGTAAAAAAGCAGGAAACAATAAGAGACGAAAGAAAAAGGTAACAAAGGGGAAAAGAAAAAAAAGGAAAGGAAAAAGAGGGAAAAGGAGGAAAAAAACACCTCCTATTAATATTCAAGCTTCATGAAGAAATTTAAACATTACATTTCCATTTTTAATCAGGCTATTTTATTTTTCACAACCAATATTTTATTTTTCACAACCAATATTCAATTTTTCCCTTTCCCCATCTGTCCAAAACTGTTCCTTTTCAAGTTCAATATTGTCAACATTAAGAACTCTATAAAGTTTTGCTCTTTTGTAACATCTATTCCATATATAGTATCATCGTCCCGTCTTTTGTTGCTGCAGCATTTTCTTTTGTTGCCACACCTGCTAGTTCAATTTTAATTGTTCCATTTTATTTCTTTTTTCTTCCCATCAATAAAACCACCAATAGACAGATTAGGAATCCCCAAAATCAAATCTCCTTGGTTGTTCAAAATAATCCAATTTAGGTAGCAAGACACATTGTTTCTCTTTCAAGCCAAAAGCAATCCACAATTTACACTTTCACTCCGTAGTGGCAATCCTCCATTTTGTCCATTATATAATTGTCCACTTGTCCTTTCCCTTTAGTTTTTAAAAATTCCTGCTTATCGCCTCTCCCCTCTTTCTCTCTCCAAGAGTAGTCCATTTCAATTTAAAGAAATTTCAAAGTTTTGTAACTTTCCAACAGTCATTCCAAATTGGTCCATGATAAAAGTAACTCCTTAATGGGTCTCTTCTTCCTGCAAATTATCTTGTCTTTTTGCCCCAATAATCCGTAGCTGCTAATTAAGGCTAAGGGCTCACTTGTAAAAGTCCATTTTTTGAGCGCTGTTCCCGCCTGGGTTATTATCACTCACCCGGCTTCCAAACACTTGGCTCTTTTTTCTCCAATCTTCCTCCTGCGCAATGCTTCTTCAGTTTGCCCCGGCTTCGAGGCAGCTGCCATGACTGCTGCATCCCCGCCGCCGACTCAGAGGGTTTCCTCCAGCCCCGAGGAACTTGCCCATTCCTCTTGGCCGTCCAAGGTGTCCTTCTCTTTCCCCTGTCCCTACAGGACAGGACCTCTTGGCGGCAGCTCAACAGTTGGGGTTTTTGCAGGGCTCATCAGAGCCCCGCTATTTCCCCGAATGGATCGCCATGGCGCCAAACCGGAAGTCCCCCAAAAATTCCAAGGGGTGTTTTGATGCACTTTGTCAAGAAGAAGACAAGTGGTCAAGTTTTACAACAGCCTTTTAATACAAGATGGAAGATAAAACTCTGGCAGAAAAGTAAAATGGGACAAAATACACTTAAGAAATATCTTATTTAGCAACAGAAATTTTGGGTTCGATTGTAGTTGTAAGTCAAGGACTACCTGTACAGAAAAAGTCCAATAGGTATAACAAGAAACTGAAAGGGATGATACTGAACTAAGTGCTACAGTATCAATTTTTTAAATAAGTTTTGCTTGATAAGATTATAAATACTTAGCATAGAATATAAATGGAGCAAATGTATCTCAAATGTGTAATGGAACGTGGAACCTTGGGGAAGAAGCAGGGGTGAAATGCTACCAGTTCGGGATGGTTCTCCCGAACCTGTAGTGAAAATGCTACTATGTTCGCCCGATAAAAATGCTTTAAAAAGTAAAACAAAAGTTCCAACGATCGCGCGGCACAGCTGATCATCTGATTTTTTTTTTTTTTTACTTTTTAAAACATTTTTTTACTACCTATTGCTCCCAGGCTTCTCTGAGGCCTGCTACGCCAAAAACAGGTTGGGGTGCTGCAAAAGAAAGAAGGAAGGAAGGAAGGAAGGAAGGAAGGAAGGAAGGGAGGGAGGGAGGGAGGGAGGGAGGGAGGAAGGAAGGAAGGAAGGAAGGAAGGAAGGAAAGAAAGAAAGAAAGGGAAGGAAGGAAGGAAGGAAGGAAGGAAGGAAGGAAGGAAGGAAGGAAGGAAGGAAGGAATAAAGAGGGAGAGAGAGAGGGAAAAAGGAGAGGAAGGACCACAAACCTGGCACTAGACGCAGCTTCAGAGGATACCTTAAAAGAGCATAGCAATCCAGGGCTGTAAGAGACCTGGAGGTCATTTAGTCCAACCCCTTGCTCCAGCAGGACATTGTTAAAGTGAGTTTCTGTCTTTTGTCCCCCATCACATGACTACATAGCCACATCCACCGTCACATGACCCCCCCCACCCCACCAAGCCACACTCATCAAGCCACACCCACAGAACTGGTAGGAAAAAAATTTAGATTTCACCACTGGGAAGAAGATATGCTGTCCAGGAAAATCATAGAAGTACAGAGGGCCCCCCTCCCCCCTGTTTTAAACATCAGAGAAAGAATCTTAGAAAGGGTTCACCTAATGCATCAAGCAGTTGAAAGAGGTAGCGGAACGTCTTATACTTTCAGACTTGCAAGATTCATGTCAGCCCTTCTAGGTATATCAAACAGGAAACATGATTAGATGAGCTAAATCTGCTTTAAGACTATCTTAACATAATCTAGTCACTTAGATGAGATGGGCAGTGTAGAAACTTGATTAATAAAATAAATGGTAAATTTGCTGTGGTGGATGAAAATTAATTTGCACAGGACTAAGACACTGATATTGGAAATTTATACCCCAAATGAAGAAAATGTATTTTTTTTATAAAGGAGACAATTTTTTTGTATTGATGATTGGTGGGGAACCAGAATGGAGTCATCTCTCCACAACTGGGCAGAATTTCTGAGAAAAACATTAAAATCACTCAACGCAAATTACCAAAAGTTTTGTTTGATCTGATGGACAATTTAGGACTCATTGATACAGGGAGACAGAAAAATGGTAATTCAACACTGTATACTTGCTTTCCTGAAAGACAAAGATTTTTTTTTCAAGAGTAGACATGATTTGGATTTCAAAGAATTTGGCCACTAAGATTTCCAAAGTAGAAATATTACCAATATATTTGAATCATAATCCTGTGAGTTTGATGTATAAAAGAAAATTAATTATTTTAGATGGAGACGGAATGCAATGTTGTTACATCAAGAAGTGATAGTGGAGGATTATAAAAAGAAATTAAAAGATTTTTAAAAAAATAATTTAGGTAAAGGCACTGATTTAAGAATGGTCTGGGATGCAAGTAAATCTTTTATTGAAAGTTATTTTATACAACATAATAATGAACTACAAGCTATTCTGGATGAAATAAAAAGAACTAAAAAAATCTCCAGAGAACATAAACATTTCTCAATAAATTAAGCTTGTACAACAGCTATTAAATTTATTAAGAGAAATGGAAATAAAAATGAATTATAAAAAGTTTAAAAATGAATTTGCAAATAAACCAGGGAAATATAAATCAAATTTTTAAAAAAAGTGGCTAGCATATAAAATACAAAAAGAAAAACGGTATTGAAATTATAATAGAAAGATACTGTATTAATAGACAGTACGGCAATACAAAAGCATTCCATCAATATTATTCCACTTTATACAAGGCAATGCTATTCCATCAGAGAAAATAGATAAATACTTAAAGGAACAAAATTTATAGAGGATTACCGAGGAACAGAGTATGAAGGGACCTACAACAAGAGGGAAGCTTCTGAAGTAATAAAAAGAAATTAAGATTAATTAAATTAAGAAAGGTACCTGGACCAGATGGATTATCAGGTTCTTGTTAGAATGTTTTGAGGATGAATTTTATAACCTTTCAAAACAAGATGAATTCTATCTTCTAGGGAGGAAAGATATCAAAGAGTTGAATACAGAGTAAGCTGCAGTTATTTCAATAGAGAAAAGGAGATTGAACTCCATATCATGTAATACAGTGAATCTTATTTTAGGAATATTGTAAAATATTGTATAATTATAATATTTATTCTTCTCAGCCTTTGCGCCCTGTTTGAAACTAGGTAAAAGCCTGTAGGGTAATTGTAAAATGTAATTATAACATTTTATATAACAATCAGCTGCAATTCATTTACTGTAAATTGTATTTATTTCTCTTGCACAATTATTTTCCAATGTGAAAAGTCTTCAAGTGAACTCAACTCAGGAAAATAGTTTAATATCACACGCACACACAACCAATTAGGATTAACAAATGCCCCTCATAAAAGCTGTTTCTTGAAATAATCTGCATTATTTAGCTTCAAACTTTGCCTTGAAGATACATACTAAATGTTTACCTCAAACTTTCTTTAAAAACAAGGATTTCTAAATCCTTATTGCAGCTTAATCTTCAGGAATTTGGGGGAAAACTTATGTTTACTTCGTTGGTTCTTGCTTTTCACTTACAACATCTGAATACTTATGGAAAACGTTTCCTTGACCAGGCAAATTCTTTTTAGATGAATAAAGCACATTAGGGAATAGCCCAATGCAACATGGGGTTTAGTATCTGAAGAATATATATGAACTTTTTCAGAATTGTTTTTCCAAAGACTGATGAACTAATCATTTAATTTAAAATATATCTATTTTTCACCATCAGAAAGTTTGTCTGAAAAGTTTATTTGAAACTTTCTGAACACTTAAAGCAACATTGCTTTAGATATTATAAAAGTGTCCAGAGAAAACTAAACAAAATCAAACTCTTATAAATTACAAGTTTTTGCTTTTGAAGGAGCTTAAGTAAACAGAAAACATGAAATACGTACTGCAAGGAAATCCCCAACATTTCATGCAAAAGCAGGCAAGATGTAAAAAGCCACCTAAATTCACATATTTATACACTGAATCATCAGAAAAAAAAGTATTCTTTAGTAAATCTGTACATCCAAATACACTTGGGAGCTACATCTAAGTTACATCATTTAATGTTTCATACATTTGTTACCCTTTTAAATCAAGTAAACATTCCAAACTGGGGGTGAGCTGGTGAAAAGAAAGAAAGAAGGAAAGAGAGGGAGGGAGGAAGGAAGGAAGGAATCACTGTAGACATTCATTTAGTTTTTAAATCTAGACCTCCATATGTTGAATGCTTCATCTTCATATATTTTGCTTCCTGACATTTAAAAATTGCAGTGCAGAAAATTCCACCTTTATTATTAGTTATGTTTCTTTGGATGGGTTTCAGATATACCATATTTCAATATACTTTTTGTAATGAACAAATGGAAACGTGGTCCTATTAAACTGAGAATGCATGCAAATATTTGACTTTTTTAAAAAAACAAAACAAATGCATGTATATTTTATAATAGGTAACATTGCAAATTATTCAGGTAGCACCCGTGTTTCTTTGCCCTATCAAATAACACTAAAGTTGAAGGGAAGAAATCTTTCCAGAACAGTTATTTTTTGTACCAATAACTTACTAGAAACCTCTAAGAACCATCTGTTTCACTTTCCTTTAGAACTGAATGGAACAAATAGTTAAATACAGTTTGTCCTCTTCACTGAAGAGATCTAGTCTATTCATCTTTATGAGCTAATTTTGGGAGATAAGCATGTACTGTGGAAATGCCTACTGAATATAATCCACACATTTTCTGAGAACATTTGGAAAAAGTCAGTAAGAACCTAGGATCAATGAAAACGGATGTTGCTTTAAATGATCCACAAGAGAGAGACCCACAGAGTGCCCAGTGCCACGCACACAATTTTTCCTGCGTTTTTTGGTGTGCAAGTTATATATTCTTTTCCCACCCCATACCCTAAAATGTTAACTGTTCCAGTTTTCAGTTCTTTTAGTCAATTTTCACATTCGTGTAGATTTTTCGAACAAAGGCACTTGTTCCCATATAGCCGATTGCTCCTGCAAAAAAATAAAAATAAATAAATAAATATACAATTGATAAAACTTTGACATATTTTCTAGAGTAACTTTTAAAAGCAGGGTTCACTATTGAGTAAATATAAATAGGACAACTGAACAACAATAAAACAGATGATGTACAATCTTTTAAATTTCAACAAGATGATCTACCTAAAATTCAGCTAACCTATTAGTACTGTTTGTTGTATTCTGTATTCAACCTGCACTGAGAATTTCTGCTAAGATTCTTATACCAGGGAAGTGACAGAACTTGGTTACACATAGCATGTGCAGTTCCAAAAATGCACTTGCAAAAATACTTGTAGAAGCTACCAGTGATTAACAGAATCAAAAACTGGAAGGGGGCATTTAAACTACCAATTCCAATTCTCTGCTCAGTGCAACAATTTAAACTAAAGCATCTCAACGGAAGACTTACCAATTCCTGAACACATCCAGTTCTCCTATAAACTATATTTTTAAAGAACCAGTGTAGCTCAGAACAGCGATATTACATACTATGTGAAGCCACACAAATAACAGATATTTCTAACGAAAGCTAGAAGAAGATAGAAAGAAATATCTGTGCCTAGGTAATAAGAGAATTGTGTAAGAAAGTGTTTGGGCTTACAGCTGAGAAATCAATTGGTTTTGCAGTTCGGATGCCTTAATTTATATGCAATTAATTCTAAATCTAATAATTCATTTCATTTCTGGCCTTGGTCTTGCTTATTTTTGAGAGCATTCCCATCACTCAAAGTCCTGTGCTATCCTCAGCATGTTATATGTTTCACTTTAAAATTTATGCCTAAAACTGAATTTATTTATTTTTATATATATATACACACACACACACACACACACACACACACACACACATACACATATACACACACACAAAATTATTATTACTTATGTAACAATATATCTATTGAATTCAAATAATTTTATAGCTGACAATTATTTAATATATTCAGAAAATTAAAAATATATGTGCAAAAATATATTAAGTAGTTTAAATGGATAACATTTGAGAACTAAAAATTCTGAAACCATTGTGATCTTACCACACATTATTCCTAGGGCTGTGCTAAATACTGCCATATAACCAAAGTAAAAAGATGTCTGAAACAAACCATACATCCTGGAGAAAAAAACAGAAGATAAAACAAATTTTAACATTCCCGAAATTATGAATAGTTACAAAGTAAAGTTGTCATTGTGTTATTTTAAAATAGATGTAAAATGTTAGATTACGTACTTTGTCTTGAAAAAGTAGTAATAAAAGGAATACATATAAACATAGATTGCAGTTGAAGCAGCAGAGAGAAAACTCGTCCATTGCCTGAAAAACATAAATCAAGTATATAATACTTTGAGCAATTACATAAAATGTTTCATGACAAAACTTGTAATACATATTAATTCAAATTTAATTAACTATTCTGAGATTCGTAAAAAAAGTAAAGTTAAATATTTTACAAACATTGTAACATAAAAACTCTTTTGTGTTTTTGTTCAGTCTCTTTTACAACCTAAAAGAGACCCATGTTCAGTCTTGCTCTTTAATGGTTAAAACTGAATAAACATATTGTACTTACCACCTATAGTCCTCTGCATTCAATAAAAAGTATGTACACACAATTGTCACACAAACAGTTACAATGCAAAGGATGACCAAAACTAACATCATGAAGCCATAGACGTAATAGATTTTGTAAGCCCAGAAGGAGGTGAAGATAAAATACCTAAAGAGAAAGTAAGGATAATTCAAATATACACCTCTAGTTAAGCTGATAAACATTCTACTGGCAAGTTGCTTCCATTAAAAAAACTTACATTTCAATGAAAATTGATCCAAAGGGGAGAATGCCACCAAGGCAGACAATAACAGCTGGTTCCATAAACCTGGAAAAAAAGAACTAATTTTCTCATTTAACCAAGGGTAATGGGAAAAAGCCACGTAACGGAATATTCCTGCTGAGCCTGAGTAGCGTAGGGGGCTAATGCCTCCTAGTAAAGGAAGCAGTTAAGATCTAGTTGCCTGCAATTTCTGCGAGTTCAATCCTAGCCAGGCTCAAGGTCGACTCAGCCATCCATCCTTTCTAAGGTGGGTAAATTGAGGACCCAGTTTGTGGGGGAAATAAGCTGACTTTGTATAAAAAATATATAAAAGTATGAAAGCTATTGCTTAACGCATTGTAAGCCGCCCTGAGTCTCTGGAGAAGGGCGGCATATGAATCAAATTTTAAAAAAAAACCTCACTGAAATCAACAGAAAAACACCACTGATTTTTTAAAATACACAAGGGGTAAAATCTAAAATATTTTGAATTTTTCAATAAAATTCAGACTGTGAGAGTCATAGGTCAGTCAGCATTTTAAGATTAATTACAACTGATGCAATATTAGTTTGTGCAATATCGTGCAATATATTGTGCAATACTAGTTATGTTTTGCCAATGGACAAAGGCATCTGACCCTTGCAATCAATTCATGAAAAGAGATCATTCACTACTTGATGAAAAATGTCATGTAGTTCTGAAAGACAATGCATCCTGTCTCCTATTAGATGCCATATCTTATGCTTAGATAATTACCTGGAAGTCTCCATAAAGGCCAAATACCCTATTTTTCGGTCTATAAGACGCACTTACTCCCACCCCAAAAGTGGCTGTAAATGTCTCTGCATCTTATGGAGCAAATATGGCGGGGGGGGGGGTTGCCACCACCTATCATCACTGCTGCCTGGTAACACTGGAGCTTTTGCTGCCGAGCAGCTGATTAGCAGTTGGATCGGCCTCCCGGAATACCATCTTTCAGCTGTTCTAGGCGGCAGATTGCCACCTATCGCCGCCGCCTATCACCGCCAATCACTGGCAATAGGTGGCAATAGACAGTGGTGGCGATGGCAGCGATAGGTGGTGGTGATTAGCGGCGGCAGCGAACAGCAGCAGCAATCCCCCACCCCGCCTAGAACAGCTGATCACTGGTATTCCGGTAGGCTAATCCAACTACCAAGCAGTTGGTCAGCAGCGAAGGCTCCAATGTTCCTGGCGGAGGCAGCAGACATGGAGGAGGCAGCAATGGCAGTGTTTTCGGTTGGCCAACCCACTGATTGGCGGGTCTACGGGAAGCCAGGATCCATATGTCACTCAGCTGACCAGTGCTGGGCGCAAGGGAGCAGAGCCCTGACGAGCCATATGCTGGGGCTGCAATAACATGTTGAAGCTGATCAGGCTGTTTGCTGTTTGCTGCAAGGATGCTAGCCAGATGAATACCAGATGGATGCTGGGAAGCAGAAGCAGATTTTTTTCCCTTGTTTTCCTTCTCTACAGCTAATGTGCATCTTATGGTTCGGAGCATCTTATAGACTGAAAAATACGGTAACCTTTAAAGTAGGTTAACATACTTTATCAGATACATGAATACAGACAAATTTAAATTTTACCATTTTTTCTCTGGGATTGGACGAGGAACAGCATTTACTCGGCAAGGAAAGTTGGGCTGACCAGAAAGATTTCGTCCAAGTATTGTTCCAACAAGATTTAAAGGAAGAATAACAAAAAAGCAGATGCAACAAACAGCTACCTGTTAAATCAAGTAAGAAGAGATATAAAATATATTCATTAAAATAAAATCAACCATTATGTTAGCAGCAATTAATTATAAGAAAACATACTGTTATTCAAAATAGACAGGCTAAATGTTGCTTCAAGTTGATAGCAGCAACTTTCAAGCTTTGCTATGAGTTGGATGACCAGCAATGCCCCTCCTTTACATTCCCACTCACTCCGTAAGAACCTTAGCTGCATTAGAAGCCTTCCTTCGGTAATATCCTGTTGGGAGATTACCCCTAGTACTATGTTTCTCTGAAAATAAGACCCTGTCTTATATTTTTTTGAACCCCAAAATAAGTGCTTGGCCTTATTTTTGGAGAGGTTTTATTATTTTGGGGCATGTGGAGCAAGACGTCTTACTGTCTTGCCTGATTTTCAGCTGTCTCCCTAATCCTAACCAGAGGAAATGGCTGGGACCGGCTGTACATGCGGTTAAATATTTTCAGGGAGGGGCTTATTTTTAGGGGGGCGGTATTTTCAGGGAGGTATTATTTTAGTGCATGTCCTCAAAAGCCCAATTGGGCTTATTATATGGGGAGGTCTTACTTGGGGGAAACAGGATAGCTATGTGAATTTCAGTCCTCCATCTTTCAACAGATGGAATTTCTACTTCTTGGCAGATGTAATTTCTGCAAATTAAAGTACTCACCATTGTCCCAAAAGGAATAGCTCTTGATGCATGATAATAAATGGCAATAAAATTAATGAAGAAGGCTGTGCCACACACCATTGCAGGAATAAGGAATGCTCCAATGAACATTTGCTTTATCCATCTTCTTCCTGGCAATCAAAACATTACATGCATTTGTGACTCAGGGTTACTATTATGAACTTAAAAATTCAGCAGAAGGACATAGCTTAACTGGCATTGTAATACTATTTATACTGGAAATGATGACGAGCTCTCAGTACCACTTTTCTCTTTTGAACCCAAAATAGAGCTACAACTCAATGGGATATTTTCACAAATCTTGCAAATAAATACATTTTAGGGAACTTTTTTATGTTTCATTAGAAAACACATATTCTAAAGATTATTATCATTTCTTCTTAAATTTGGATAATGCAGGAAACTTAATTTGTTATACATCATGAAACTTCCATTTTCTAAGATCTGTTACACTGTCTATGAAACTCTGGCAACATCATAGCAAGATTATAAAATGTATTTATTTATTTATTTATTTATTTATTTATTTATTTATTTATTTATTTATTTATTTATTTATTTATTTATTTATTATTTCAATTTATAAACCAATTTATAAATCAATTTATAAAATTGATTTTAGCGAAGCAATTAATGAATATAATCTTCCTCATCTCTTCTTAATCTTCTTGGAACACAGTACAATCACTTCCAATCATGTTTATTTTAAAAAATATTAGTCTGTAATATTTTCAGCATTGGATATTAGGTGTAAGAGAAGTAGTGTACTTCTCAATGCACTTTGCAGGACTTCTTCAAGTTCTCCCTGCACACGTTTAGATGCTCAGCTGGTTGCTTCATCAGCAAAAGTATTGTTCATGCATGAACACATATGTAGATAAACCAAGAAAACTCTTGAAGTAGCTATACCATGTCTTGTGCTAGACTGCAGTATGAACAATAATCAAGAAATGCTTTACCTCCTTGCCTGGCATAAAGGCTTCCTCCAAAGTAGCCATTCACTGGTGATGTTGCAGCATAAACAAAAATAGCAGTACTTAACATTGATCCCCTCCTAAAATAAAAAACATTTTTTTGCTATACAAGTGACTGCAAAAAGAAAAGTAAAAGTATAAAAAGAATGTTGAATGCTTAGTTCTCATTTAGTTAAACTTTGGTTCTTGAGCTGAAAAGAGATGGCTATCATTGCCATGGTTAGTGGTATCCCAGAAATAATAAAAGCATTATGATGCTACAGGGTGGCATTATGATGCTACAGGGTTGATTTAAATCACAATTTAAATCACAATTTAAATCAACTCGATTTAAATCATAATTTTTAAAGAGCAACTGTCATCTCTATTCCACAGTAACTCCTCCTCTGACCTGCTGTTGACTCACCGACAGTCCCAATATTGCAGAATATACAGCCTCATGCTACATAACTCTATTTCATGCTGAATAAACTAAATTATGAATGTATCTTCAATAGAAAATTATCTTTAGATAGATTTTTACTCCAAAAGCATTTTATGAAAATAAATTTGATAAAAAAATCAAATTTAAATTTTTAAAAATCAGATTTTTTAAAAAAAATTAAAATCACCATCCTGTGATGCTATAATGCCAACTACAGTTTTCTTTCCATAGTTTTCAAACTACAGGGCATAGCATGTTCTATGCTATGTTCTATCCAAGGAAGAGAGTTTACGATCTAATTCATCATTTTAAATTTAAAATATGTTTTACCATAATTTTTACTTATGTTAACATTATAAGTCAAATAAATATTTGAGCATTAACTATGTATCTTCTGCCTGTACAGCTATTTTTCTATCTTTGGAAAACTCTAGTGCTCCAAAGATAGCTGATATACAAGTGGGCCCATTGGACCTTACCAACATATTTTAATATAACCAGAAAGTAATACTTACTCTGTATACAAATCTTCCAGCATGGCAACAATGATTACTATGAAAGAAACTGCAAAGATTTGGCAGCCAGAACCAATAAGGGACGAAAATATTAAAGGATGACTAGATGGCCTGAAAACATCTCCATGAACTTGTTTCCAACCATATTCATCTCCTAGATCTCTATCCTGCACAAAACACAATACATTCATTCAAAACAACAAGAAAAAAGCTAATTGCCAAACCACAATCTAATTCAGTCTATAAAGTATCACCCACAACTGAAACCCCTTCTAAAGTGCACAGATTCTCTCCTCACTCCTACCCTGCAGCAAGAGAAAGCTAAAAAGCTCACATCTTTGGCACTAGCTTATGATAATCTCAGTGACATTTCTGAGGAGAGATACTGGTGATGGGAAAGGGAGTAGTAACCCATGTTGTTACTACTGTAGAAAACACATGCAAGAGAATGCACAAAAATGTATTAAGTTTTTCATGCTTGCAGTATACATCAGTATGCTTTGACAATAACACTCATTTTGGATCTTCCTACCTTTATGTCAAAGCCATTTAAGCTGGACATCAACCCCAAATTAGGTTATTTACTATAATTTAGGAATACATACATATTTTCAGGTGGAAATTGATTTCTGTCAGAAGCTGCAATTGGACAGGACCAAGACAAAGACGAAATTTGATTCAAAATGTAAGCAAACATATTTCATATGATTATTCCTCATAATAATTTCCTTTATTTTCTTAGTTGCAATTTTTAAATGAGATTTGGGGTTATTCACAATGATTTGGGATTAAGAATTATGAACCCTTGCACTAAAAGAAAATAAAAGTCAAGATAATCTTCTGCAATATTTTTATTACTTCATTGTATTAATGCAGGAGTCTGAATTCTTTGTTAATAAACTAGTTCAAACAATGTAATTACAGAGAAACCAGAAAAAACGTAAAGCATAAATATTATAAAATGGCATGTTATTACATCTCTCATATCAACTGCAAATTTAGCCTCTAATTTAAGTTTAAATATAGACTTAGTTGTTTATGTTTCATTAGATGTCTGAATGAATACATACGAACTTAAATGCAAAAAGGTTTTAGATATGGAGGAGTTAGGGATTTTTATGCTGGTTGGAGAATTTGGGAGGCATCTGCATCAATGATAAATTCTCTATTCTCCAAGTCAAATGTCTCAGATTCAATCCCTAGCTAGGAAAGATATTTTTGAAAAGGATAGGCTCTAACACAGTGGTTCTCAACCTTCCTAATGTCGCGACCCTTTAATACAGTTCCTCATGTTGTGGTGACCCCCAACCATAAAATTATTTTCGTTGCTACTTCATAACTGTAGTTTTTTACTACCGGTTCTATGGACGTGGTTTATTTTGTGGGCGTGGCTTGGAGGTCATGTGACTAGGTGGGCACGGCTATGTGTATAGGAACTACTCAGAAGGCTGAAAAAAGTCATTTCTGACAGGTCCTCGCACTTTTGATTGGTCCTCACACTTATGACCATCCTCACATTTATGCCTGTGCAGCATTCTTAACAACCATGTCACTCATTTCACAACTGCTTCTCTTCCCCATGGTGATAAGATAGAGCAAAAACGTAAAATGTGAGGACAATCGTAAGTTTGAGGACTGGTCAAAAATGCGAGGACCAGTCAAAAATAACTTTTTCAGCCCTCTGATGATATGCACGAAAGGACTATTCAGAGGGCTGAAAAAAGTGATTTCTGACAGGTCCTCGCACTTTTGACCGGTCTTCGCACTTATGACTGGTCATCATTTATGCCCATTGTAGCATTCTTAACATGTGACCGGGTGGCCATGGCTATGCGTATAGGGACTACTCAGAGGGCTGAAAAAAGTCATTTCTGACAGGTCCTCGCATCTTTGACTGGTCCTCACACTTATGACCATCCTCACATTTATGCCGGTGCAGCATTCTTAACAACCATGTCACTCATTTCACAACTGCTTCTCTTCACCATGGTGACAAGATAGGGCAAAAACGTAAAATGTGAGAACAGTCGTAAGTTTGAGGACTGGTCAAAAGTGCGAGGACCAGTCAAAAATAACTTTTTCAGCCCTCTGAGTAGTCCATATGCATAAAAGGATACAGCAATAGAGAGGGATGAAGGAAGGGAAGGGAAATTAGAGTAGGAGTGAGGGTAAGAGAGGGAGGAAGAGAGGAGGAGAAGGAGAAAGGAAGAGGAAGTAGGGAGGAGAAGAAGAGGGGAGGAAGAGAAAGTAAGAAGGAAAGAAAAGAGAGAGGTGGTAGGTTTGAGGAGAAAGATTGCTGTACAATAAAAGAGATGAAAGGGGAAAAAAATCAACCCCAAACATATACAAAGATATTAAGATAAAGAATGAATTATTAAACTTTAAAGAATAAAAGAGAACAAATATGAATAAATAGCAATAATTAGAAACACACATACAAACATACAATGTCTTTTCTTTGATCAGAGTATTTGGCCTGTTCACAAATTTAAACAGTGTTTAGTCACTTCAATTAAATTTACAATTTCTATATTTCCTTTTGGCCATATTTATTCCTCATCCATTTTTTTTAAAAAAAACCAATATTACCCTTCATCCTCATCTCTAATCTTAATCAAATTTAATTTTTCCCTTCTCTTCTATATTATACCCCTTCCCATTGTCATCTATTTTAATATCCATCCTCATATTGATTAATTATGTAATTATGTAATACAGTTGTTTAATACAAATTCAACATTTTTTTTATTGAAAAGTTTTATAACAATACAAAGTAAAAACATTCCCCCCCTCCCAACATCCCCCACCCCTTTCTTCCCCCCTCCCTTCCCCGACTTCCCAGAGCAAAATACAGGGTATTAAAAAGAAAAGAAAAACAAAGATCATCTAAATTAATCTATCTATCCTCAAGTTAACAACCCCCCCCCCCCCCCCAGAATCTTAACTCCAATATAGTTAACCCCATATTTCTTTACTTTTGTTTCATTCATACGCAATTTGGTGTCTTTTTATTTGATACTTATTCTGGATATAGTTAATCCATTTTGTTCACTCCAAAATATATTTTTCCTGCGTACGATCTTTCAGGTATGCTGAGATTTTTGCCATTTCAGCTAAATTTATTACTTTTAAAGTCCATTCTTCTACAGTAGGCAAAGAGTCTTTCTTCCAATATTGTGCAACCAGCAATCTGGCTGCTGTTATTAAGTTTAAAAGCAATTTCATCTCTAATACTGTACAATCATTTGTTATACCCAATAGAAACAATTCTGGGGTAAATTTCAACCTCTTTTTCAAAATGTTCCGCGTTACCCACCAAATTTTTATCCAAAATGCTTTAATCTTCTTACAGGTCCACCATATATGATAATAAGTTGCATCTTCACAATTACATCTCCAGCATTTGGCTTGTACATTAGGATACACACATGACAATTTCTTTGGGTCTAAGTGCCATCTATAAAACATCTTATAAAAATTTTCTCTTAAGTTTTGTGTTTGTGTAAATTTAACATTTCTAACCCAAATCTTTTCCCATGTTTCCATCATTATTGGTTCCTGGAAGTTTCTTGCCCATTTAATCATACAATCTTTAACCAATTCTGTTTCTGAATCTATCTCTAATAATGCATTATACAACCTTTTAATATATGCATACAACTCTGGTCCCTAATCTGTTTTACCAGATTTTCTTTCTTTATAAGTAATCACTTCCATCTTTTGTTCTATACTTATATTTTCTATTGCATGTCTAGGATTTGCCCATATAGGTATCTTATAATTTAACTTATATTGATATTTCTTCCAAACTCTCAACAAAGCATTCCTAAGTATATAACCTTTAAAACTTTATCTACTTTCTTTTCATATAGTAAATAGGCATGCCATCCATATAATAAATCATATCCTTCTACATTCAAAATTCTTTCTTCAGTCAAATTAAACCAATCACTGATTTGTACTAGCACAGATGCTTCATAATACAATCTTAGATTAGGCATTTTCAAACCACCTCTCTCCCGAATATCCTGTATAATTTTTAATTTAACTTTAGGTTTTTTCCCTGACCATATAAAAGTATTAACTCCATTTCTCTCTGCACTTTTTGCCATAAAATCTCATAGTTATTTTTAAATAACTTCGTATTTGACCCAGCAACCATTACTCCCAAATATTTAACCTTTTTAACTATTTCAAATCCCGTTATTTTTCCTAACTCTTCTCTTTGAGAGACAGACATGTTTTTAGTTATTATCTTAGTTTTATGTTGATTTATTTTAAATCCAGAAACTCTACCATATTGTTCTATCATTTCCAACATATGTGTGACTGTAGTTATAGGTTGAGTTAATGTAACAACTAAATCATCTGCAAACGCTCTTAATCTATAATCTTGTTGTCTAATTACTATTCCTTTAAGTTCATCAGATTCACGTATTTTTTTCAATAAGATTTCTAAAGATAAAATAAACAGCAATGGAGATAATGGACAACCCTGCCGTGTTCCCTTCTCAATTTTAAAACTATCTGTTAGGCCTCCATTGACAATTATTTGTGCCGATTGCTCTTGATATATTGCTTTAATTGACTGTTTAAATTGCTCTCCATATTGCATTTTGTCTATAATTTTAAACAAAAATTGCCAGGTCAATCGATCAAATGCTTTCTCAGCATCCAAAAAGAAGAAGGCAGCAGAGATCTGGTTGTTTTTTTCCAAGTATTCCACCAAATTTATAATTTGTCTCAAATTGTATTTCATATATCTCCCTTTTATAAATCCTGATTGATCATTATGAATTATTTGTTGCATAATTGGCATTAGTCTATTTGCTAATACCTTAGCAAAATTTTATAATCAGTATTCAAAAGTGAGATTGGTCTAAAATTTTCAGGCTTAACACAATTCTGGTCTTCTTTTGGAATCAGTGAGATAAAAGCTGTCCTCCATGAGGGTGGGATTGCTCCCCCTGATTGGATCTTGCTAAATAACATCCTAAGTGGTTCTACCATTTCCAACTGCAAGTTCTTATAATAGATAGCTGTCAATCCATCCGTTCCTGGTGTCTTGCCTACTTTTAACTGTTTGATTGCTGCAATGATCTCTTCTGAAGTTATTGGCTGATTCAAACCTTCCCTTTGTTCTAAAGTTAACTCATGAATATAACTCACGATTTTTGTTTCTTCCTTAATACATAAGCCAACCATCTACCTGGCTTATTAGCATTACAAAAAGTATTATGTTTAGCGTATTGCAAAATGGTTGCCACTTGATCAGCCATTAACATATTAAATTATGTTAATGGCTGATCAAGAGGCGCCTCACTTGTGTGGTGCCGCAAGGGTCGGTCCTTTTGCCCCTTCTGTTCAACATCTACGTGAAGCTGCTGGGCGAGATCATCCGTGGCTTTGGGGTGAGGTTCCATCAGTACGCTGATGATACTCAGCTGTACTTCTCCACCCCAGGCCACCCCAACGATGCCGTAGAAGTGATGTCCCGGTGCCTGGAGGCCGTGCGGATCTGGATGGGGGGCAACAGGCTCCAACTCAACCCCTCCAAGACCGAGTGGCTGTGGCTTCCGGCGTCCCGATATGGCCAGTTGACTCCATCACTGACCATTGGGGACGAGTCATTGGCCCCCACGGATAGGGCTCGCAACTTGGGCGTCCTCCTGGATGCACGGCTGTCTTTAGAGAAGCATGTGACAGCCGTGGCCAGGGGGGCTTTTTATCAGGTTCACCTGATACGCCAGTTGCGTTCCTATCTAGATCGGGACTCCTTATGCACAGTCACTCAGGCACTCGTCACTTCCCGCCTGGACTACTGCAATGCTCTCTACATGGGGCTCCCCTTGAGGTGCGCCCGGAGGCTCCAACTGGTGCAGAATGCGGCCGCGCGGGGGATTATGGGAGCAAGGGGGCGCTCCCATGTGACACCTCTCCTGCATGAGCTGCATTGGCTTCCGGTGGTCTTCCGGGTGCGCTTCAAGGTGTTGGTGACCACCTTTAAAGCGCTCCATGGCATAGGGCCTGGGTATTTGCGGGACCGCCTTCTGCCACCGATAGCCTCCCACCGGCCAGTACGCTCCCACAGAGAGGGACTCCTCAGGGTGCCGTCAGCCAGACAATGTCAGCTGGCGACGCCCAGGGGAAGAGCTTTCTCTGTGGCGGCACCAGCCCTCTGGAACGATTTGCCCCCGGAGATCCATACGATATCTGATCTCCGGGCTTTTCGCCGTGCCCTAAAAACTTTTTTATTTTGTCAAGCTGGGCTGGCGTAAACCCCCCCCTCTTTTTAAGTCTAAAGTTTTATGGGTTTTAAATTTTAATTGTCTATTGGTTTTTTAAATTTGTTGGGCCAAATTATTTAATTCTTTTACTAATATTTTAAATTTTGTATTGGAGTGCTTTTATTCTTGGCTGTACACCGCCCTGAGTCCATTAGGAGAAGGGCAGTATATAAATTTAATAAATAATAATAATAAAAATTGCTCTCGCAATATATTTATTGTCTTTTTTACTTTTTTATCTCCTGGATTAACAATTAATAATTGTTCCTTCTTTTTTTATTTCCTCTTCAATATCTTTTCGCCTCTTTGTTTTAATCTATGTCTATTATTCATATATATTAAAACTCCTCTCATATAGGCCTTACTTGCATCCCATACCATTTCTATGGAGGTACCTTTGTGCATATTATTAAGAAAAAAAATTCTTTCATTTGTTTTTTAAGTTCATTCACATTTTCTTCATATCTAAATAAATTTTCATTTAATCTCCAAGACCTCCTTTCCCCCCTCTCCTGTTCCAATTCTAACCAAACCGGACTATGATCAGCTAAAGTCCTTGGAAATATCTTGATCTTCTTCACACTAGAAAGGAAATCATTTGTTAGTAATATAAAGTCAATCCTGGAAAAGGATTGATGTCTGTCAGAGAAAAAGGTAAAGATTAGATTAGATTAGATTTAGATTTATTGGATTTATATACCACCCTACTCCCGAAGGACTCAGGGCGGTGTACAGCCAACAATAAAAATACATACGTACAAAATTTAAAAACCAACTAAAAACAGATTAAATGAATTTGGCCCGGACAGAATTAAA
Source organism: Masticophis lateralis (assembly GCA_030761175.1). Lineage (NCBI taxonomy): Eukaryota > Metazoa > Chordata > Lepidosauria > Squamata > Colubridae > Masticophis > Masticophis lateralis. The sequence continues at coordinate 99,057,923 of JAUDYJ010000005.1, forward strand.
ACACCCCAATATAATTTAAAATTTTTTAAAATTTGACACTAAAAACGGGGAGTGGTTAGGCCAGGCCATTCCGTTCTCTCCAAACGTCTCTCAGTTCTAAATCAGCCATAATTTCAAAAACAGGTTTAGGTAGTTTTGCATGTGAAGAAATTTTAGATGTAGTCTTCTTATCTTTTAAAATATCAATTACTCCGTTCCAATCACCCATTAGGATAATTGATTTGTAATTCCATTGTATTATTTTAGAATGTAAAAGTTTATAAAAATTTTCTTGTTGCTGGTTCGGCGCATAAATCCCAATTAAAAGCATTTTTCCATTTTGAATTTGTAATTCAATTGCTATGTATCTTCCTTGATCATCTGTCTCAATTAAGTTTGCTGATAGTCCCTTCTTTATATAGACAACTATTCCATTCCTTTTCTCTGGAGATGATGCCACAAAGTCCCTAACCTTGAATTGATTAAGTATTTCTGGTCAGTTGATCTGATATGTGTCTCTTGTAAACAGATAATATCATTCTTAAATTGTTTCAGATAATGATATATTTTCTTTCTCTTTTGTGGTGAATTTAAACCGTTGACATTCCAGGATAGGAATTTAGTTGGCATTTTTGGCACCTTGAAGCATTAAGAGCATTTGCTGAAGATCCTCCTTCACTTTAATCTTCGGCCTTGCCCCCCCCCCCCACTGCTTCTGTTTTTTGAGTCAGGTCTTGAGTTTGTTGCTTTTTCAAGTAATGTTGTTGTTGTTGCTGTTTATAAGTTGATCTTGTCAGGCGTTGTTCTCTCGGTTCCTCCGTCTTGGATAAATCAAACGCTGCTCCCTCTAACTTCCCTAAAGGAAAGGGAAGTGAGGCTGGCTCCAGTTGAGCAAGGTCATCTTGCATTTTAGGTTCTCCAGCCACCGCCTCTGCATATGTTTGTATCTTTTCCCTTTCCCTTTTTACTCCCCTCAGGTGGGGGTGGGTGTCCAGCCTTTAGTATATTAAAATAAAAATCTCTTGCTTTCCAAACAGTGTTCAGAAGGTATCTTTCCCCACCATAAGTCACTATTATGCCTATTGGTGCATCCTACCTATACATTATTTGTTGTCTTCTCAATTCATCCACTAGGAAGCCAAAGTCCTTTCTATCTCTTAGCATTTTGGGAGGGATCTCTTTCAGTATCTTAATATCTTGTCCAGACACCTGTACCTTGTTGCTATAGGAGGCTTGTAAAACATCATTTCTAATTCTTCTGTCCAGAAAATAAATCACCACATCTCTTGGCAAATTCTTCCTCCTTTTTTAATCCAGCCACTGATGCAATAACTTCTGCACATCTGTCTCTTAAATTTTCCCGACCATTCTCTTTCAATCCTCTCATTCTCAAAGCAAACTCCATGGATCTGTACTGCATCATAGTCACTTCATTTTCCAACCTCTCAGATTTAGTTATAATTTCACCCATTTTAGACTCTAGGTTTAGATTAGCCTCGTTGATTTCTTCCACTCTCTCATCAAGCTGAACAAGATGTTTAGACAAGCCTGAAACCGCCAGCAAAATGTTATCTCTTATATCATCATTCTTTTTTTGCAACAACATCCCTGATTTCTTTTATTTCCTCCTCAAATTTCCCTAATTTTTCCTCTATCATCATTGTTTGGTTACTCATAGCTTGTTTTATAAAGTCTTTAAGATCTTTCATGGAATCATCCTTATTTTGTGATTCAACCGGAAGTTGAGCCTTTTGGGTCACAATGGAAACTGTAGGAGAACCCCCTCCTATTTTTGGAACTGCTGGTTTAATCTGCTTAGAAGCCATCTTAATTCCTTTGTTTCAAAAAGATCTTTTTTCCTCTTCACCCCCCTTTGCAAATACCAAGTCCCAAAAGTCACCAAAAACAGCTCTCAGCAGGTTTAAATTGCTGCTTTTAAAACAAAAACAATTCTTCTCCCCAAGTTCTCTTTTTCCAGCAGCTTGCTTCAAATTTAAAACGCAAAAAGTCTCAGCAATCTCTTTCAGTACTCACTTTCACTTCTCACAGTCAACAAGGACACCATTGATTGATCACTTTCTCTCTCAATTGACTTCATTAGCAATAAAATAACCGGGAGTTAAGCTTTGATACCTTCTTGCCAGTCCTCCTGCTTTCGCTCCGTCTGCCTTTGAAATCATTTAAACTTTCAGTTTGCCTGCAGAGCCGGTCGCAGCATCTGTTTCTGTGCTTGCAGCAGCGCTCCGAATCCGGAGTTCCGTTTCACTGAATGGGAGCCCACCTTTCCAGCCCCTGGAATTAATCCCAGGGGCTTTTTTGGTGGCTCTACCCTCAGGAAACTACTCTGCTTCTCCTTCTTCTCCCGAAGAGGAGGCTACGAAGCTGTCAGACAGCTGTTTTGCGCTGTCAGGGCGGCTTCACAGGGTTACGGAGCTGGCGGTCTAAAAGAAGACCACCTTCGATGCCTGCGGCGCCGGCGGAAGCCGCAAATTCAACATTTTAATATAAATCAATTAGTTATATAACTATCTTTTTTGTATATTAATCAATATGAACATGAATATTCCAATTATCTCCATGCAATCCAATTTCTTACAAATCAATTAATTATATTTACCAATAATAATAAACCAAATAATTTCCTCCATATATTCCTCCAAACTACAATTTAACCATTTCTGCTTTCAACACAATATACAATTAATAATATCTCAATTATTACAATTCCCTAGTTAAATAGAGCTTTTTTTCTTTTGTGTTTTAAAATCTTGAACCCCCTCTTTTGCCCTAAATTTCCCATTGTTTGTACCTACCTTTTTTGGTGAGGAAAAAGAAAAATTAATCTCTCTCCCTGCCTCATTTTGTCACTTGCAGCAGAGCCTGCTTTACTTTCAGTTTCGTTTCAGCTAGGGAAAAAAAACCTTCTCCAGCATTCTTTGCAGCAAAGAGCTTGCAAAACAAGAGCTTGCAAAAGAGCCTGCACAAACAGCTGAGAGCAAGGAGGCTGATCAAATCAATTTATGGTAATTAACCTATGCTGAAGCTGAAAGAGGCTGTTTTTTTTTTTATTTTTGCAGGCATGGTCTACTCATTTGTTTTCTTTTAACACGGATCAGCTGTAGGGTGGCCCTTTGAAGCCCACGGTAAGAATTTAAACAGGCTTTTTCCCTCTAGCCATCAACTGGGACTCAGGAGGCAGCAACAGATTGGGAGTGGGCGGGGTAAGCGAATGGGGGCCGGTGATCCAACAGAGGCAGAGGGTGAGGGTGAGTGAAGGCGTGGCGTGGGGGGTGGGCAAGAGAGGGCTTTGGCGACCCCTGTGAAATGGCTGTTCGACCCCCAAAGGGGTCTCGACCCCCAGGTTGAGAACTACTGCTCTAACAGATAATACCTTATTAAATAGAACACTGGCCTAACTGGTTATGTAAATCAGCTGTTCAATTAGCTGATCAATTTGCCCCAGACATAGACCAGAGGATCAAGTCTTGAAGAAAAGATTTTTTTCCCATAGTGAACTACAGGGCATTGTAAAAAAAAAAAAATGGCCCCATTTCTTGATCAACTGGCACATACAAGATACTGTCACATACAAGATTCTCTTTATCAATATTCTACTACCATACATACATATCACTTTCTGATTTTCAGTGATATTAGAACACATGCCTTGCCCAAATTTCTAACTCTAGTATAGTGAAGGAAGGGTTAGAATGATGACTGAAGAAAAGGCATTCAAAATAATTATTCATGAACATTTATCCACCTTCTTTGCCAAATAGATGGGACTCAGTCGGCTTTATCTTAAAACTGACTTAAAAATTCTTAAAGTTTTGAGAATACTATTCTAATTAAAGTATTGCATATAATCTTGCATAATTAAGCATGTGATATTTTAAAAATATCAGCCAAGAGTCTATTGAGATAAACTTTAAAACTTTAACATGTTGTCAGAAAAGGTTTTTAAATCATTAAGTTATTAAAAAATACTTATAATCTTTATGCTTAGGAGACCCTGCATTTACAGAACTGGTCACATTAATTTATTATGTTTGACCCCATTTGTAACACATTCAAGCTTTCTGCATCCAGGCTTTCTCACAGACCGAACAGATATAAATTTAAGAGTGAAAATAAAAGCAAACGTTTTACCATATCATCCATTTCTTCTTCTTTACTATATCGTGCATAATCTTTCCTCAGGGTCCTCATTAAAATCATAGAAACCAAGCCCACCAGGAAAATAACCATCATAAAGGAATTGAAGATTGAAAACCAATGAATCTAAAATAAAAAGTGGACACTCATTAATATCTTTTTTTGTTTACAAGCCCACAGATTTATAATTATGGAGAAATGTTCTAAGGGATGACATAGACTGTTTATGAATAGAAAGGAATTTGAAGTACATATAAAATTATGCAGCCCTTTTGTCTGGCAAAGCCAAGATAAATAAAACAAAACACTGTACCCCACTTTTTCCATTCTGAAGAAACACAGTGATACAGACAAAATCTATTCACATTTTATCTTATGTGAAAAGATGAAAATAGTTTTTTTTCTATAGCAAATCTAAGATTAGTAACTTGTTCAAATTTATTTGAAAATAGATTTCAGAAAAAATGAAATAAGTATCTATGGTCCATTCTTCAGTTGAACATGATTTCTTCAGAAGCCAGAAAAGAAATTTGCAGCTAACTTACTAACTTCCTATTGTAATTTATTAGAAAGCCAAAACCAGTAAGTTTTCATATGAATATGTTAAATGCTCAATGAAAATGCCCTGGTCTCTAATTAAAATATATAGAAAGGATATCCTTTGCTCACATAATTAATAATGTTGTAAAAAGAAATTACAAGAATAAGGAAGAATGGATACTTAAAGTTCAAGTCTACCGAAAAATCACTCATACCAACCAAATACTCCACTATAAAGTTAATAACCCATCCTCCCACAAGAGCTGCATAAGAACTATTTAGACAAGGATGAAACACACTGCAGCAAGCCTGAACATCAAAAAAGGGATTAGTACACAAAATCACCTATCACCTGTTTACAATACAATCCTTTTCAAGCAGATCCAAGAAGGCTCCACACCCATTTGCATTATTCAGGTGATCCTGAGGATACAGATAAACCTTCAAGTGGCCTCAATGACTCTCAGAAAGAATGCTAAGGAGCAGATAACTGCAAGGAATATCAATTCTTCCATCCCCCACCATTTGGTCAGAGCCGAAGAAGCTTCTTGGATGAGAAGCGAAATATCTTCAAGGAAAAAAACGAAGTCCAGCTGCCTTTTGAAAAGGCACTTTTGGGACAGCATGAATATTGCTTACTATGCTGCCCAAAAAGGAATTTAGATCCATTATTCAATTTACAGAACAGACTCAAAAGCCATGTTTGTTCTTGCCTTCTCACTGGTAGTCAGACTCTGTTTTATATGGCACAGTAAACAAAAGGCATAGTGATTGATAAGCAGCATGCACCAGCAAGCTGTTCTTTCTTGGAAATATCACTGGCCTATCACTGCATGCAAAATAGACGTAATGGAGTCTGTCCATGTACAAAGGATATTTGCTATAAACAATCAAGGAGACCATACTGTGCATGAATTGTTGTGTCTAAAAAATAGAGATGGACTATTACTTGACTAAGAGAATTTATTAAACAAAGCGTTGTTATATCCTTTATAAATCTTAAAAATTAATAGGCCTCAACTCCAAGATTGGAAGATATAAAATAAAGGTGAATGTTGGTTCCTTTATAGTTTAACCTTCATATTAATTCCTTCACTGAAACAACCTATAGGCCTGTATCTCTACTCACCTAAAATGTGGACAAATAACGAGCAATTTTACAATATGAGGATAATCTGATCCCAGACAGACTACAGCTCTTGCATCCTAGCTTTTGCTATCTAGGACATTTTAATCAACAGTGAGATCAGAAAATGAAAGACTTAAAAGTACTAATTGTACATTGATGGATTGAAATTGAACACATTTTGAAGATATTTTGGAGATACTTTTCACAGCACTGGGTCCTTCAAAAAGCATGCCACATTTGTAACCTAAAGCACCCAATGCAATACTGAAATAATTTTGGGCTTTTTTCTTCTCTTCAAGTTTTAATCCAGTAGCCATGAAACTTTTGAAGCTAAAGATATAATGCAAATCTTTATACTGTACTTTTAGAATTAATCTAAATGGAATTTTCCACATTTCTAACTTTTTTTTATTTGGCTTTTCAAAATAGAGTTGATGAACAAGTTTGTTTGGTTGGTTGGTTGATAGATGGTTTGTTACTGGCTAACACTAAACTTAAATCTCTCTGAGGTTAGATTGATGGGAATTTAAGTGTTTCCTAGAGTTGCCTTTTGAAAGCTGGCTCCAACTATGGCTCCAACTATTACTATATCTCTAGGGATATTTTTGGTACCACCAGAGCCAATATTAAGTAAAGAATAAGTTATACAAAGCAAAAATTAAACATGTCATTGTTTCTAAGTAACTGGAATTTGAACAGATACAGATATACAGGTATGTATGCATGTATGTATGTGTGTGTGTGTGTATATATATACATATATATATATGTAGGTCTTTGGTTATTTGGGTCTTCTCCCGCGTAGAATTGGAAGTATCTTGGCGACATTTCGACGAAGTCTCATTCGTCATCTTCAGGCTGGTGTTCTCGGCTTCGTTCTTCCAGGAGCAATGTGGTGTTCTCGGCTTCGTTCTCCTGGAAGAACGAAGCGGAGAACACCAGCCTGAAGATGACGAATGAGACTTCGTCGAAACGTCGCCAAGACACTTCCAATTCTACGCGGGAGAAGACCCGAATAACCAAAGACCTACATACAAACACCCGTGAAAACATATATATATATATACATACATACATACATACATACATACATATGTGTGTGTGTGTGTGTGTAGATCTTTGGTTATTCGGGTTTTCTCCCGTGTAAAATTGGGGATGTAACATCCCCACTAGCAGTTAAAAGGAAGAAACAGCTGTGATCTCACATTGCTCCTAGAAGCACGAAGCCGAAGACACCAGCCTGATGATGACGAATGAGACTTCGTCAAAACATCGCCAAGACACTACCAATTTTACGTGGGAGAAAACCTGAATAACCAAAGACCTACATACAAACACCCGCGAAAACCTCAGAAAACATATATATATATCTATATATATCTATATCTATCTATCTATCATCTATCTATCTATCTATCTATCTATCTATCTATCTATCTATCTATCTATCTATCCCCGAATAACCAAAGACCTACATACAAACACCCGCGAAAACCTCAGAAAACATACATACATACATATATATATATATATACATACATACACATATATATATATATACATATACACATACATACATACATACATACATATATATATATATATATATATCCCCGAATAACCAAAGACCTACATATATATATGTATGTATGTACATACTATGTATGTATGTATGTATGTATGTATGTATGTATATATGTATGTATGTGTCAGCCAGATCTCCAGCATGGGTTTCTTCAGCGTGCTTGCTATTGGCTGCCATAGTAATGGGGAGGGGGGCCTTGGGATAGGGAAATGAGCTGGAGTAGTCCCATGAGAACTGAAAGGGAGGTTTGCACTCAATCATCTTGAGACTCCAGAGGGGAGAAATACCTGAAGATGGACTTTTCCACAACATCATACTGGACATCATACGGGTCCAAGTGCTTGACCCTGGGGAGAGGGATTTGGAGTGACTTTCAATCTGTAACTTTCGCATGTTTTGAATCAGATGTTGCCTTGCTCGTTGCTATCACTTCAAATTTAGTAAAAATACTTCTCTAAATCAATGGAGTTGGGAGTTTTCTTTTTTGAGTTTTGAATGGAGGTAGGCCTGACTGTATGTATGTATGTATGTATGTATGTATGTATGTATGTATGTAACCAATTTCTTTGTATCCTGTGGAGAAGAAAAAGCTACTACAACTTGAATGACAAAAAGTAGCTTCCTTTATCTGAGGTAAATTTAATTTCAAAATTTGATCTGATGCTATTTGCTAACATTTATGTATATGATTTACTAACTGAACAAATAAATTGACACTGACCACCTGTTATTCCAGTGTGTACTTTGTATCACTATTTAGTAAATATTTAGCATATTTATATTATCACATTATAGAGAAATGAACTCTTAAGACTCATTTATATGAGGACAGATTAATGAAGATAGAAGCATATGTATCTATGTGTATGTGTATAGGTGTGTGTGTGTGTAGGTAGGTAGGTAATCCTCAATTTATGACAATTGAGCCCAAATTTTATGTTGATAAGGGAGAAATTTGTTAAATGAGTTTTGCTCCATGTTATGACTTTTCTCACCACATCTGTTAAATGAATCACTGCAGTTCTTAAATTATGTAGTAACATGGTTGTTAAGTGAATATTGTTTCCCAATTGACTTTGTGTCAGCACGTCAAGATGCATTTATCTTAGTGCTGACATTTAGAAGGAGAATGCAGAAGTCTGCAATGGGATGGTGGCCTTTCACCTACTTATTTTTTGCTGGAGATAATGTCGCCTAGGAGATGGATGGGAGGGGGGAAATTCTTTGAATTGGAGCAGTAGATTAGGGGTGAATGATTGAGAAGATGGCCAATGAATGCAGAGGAGTGGGGGGAAGGAAGAGGAGGGTGTTTGGGTCAGCACGTCAGTGCTGGCTGCATGGAGTCAGTGTAAAGGTTGCCGTGCTAAATAAAATGGAAATTTGTTTCATAAAAGAGACTTTGTTTGAAATGCAATTACTTTGAAGACGGCCTGAAAACCTGACACTTTGCTTGTAAGAAGGTTGCAAAAGGAACCACATGATTCCAGGACACTGCAACCATCATAAATGTGAGTCAGTTCTCAAGCATCTACATTGTAAATCATGTTACAATAGAGATGCTGCTAGTCATAAGTGTGAAAAATGGTCATAAGTTATTTTTTTTCAGTGCCATTGTAACTTTGAAGGGTTACTAAATGAATATTATATACACATGCTGTATACTCTCTCTCTCTCTCTCTCTATCAAGAAAAACACAGAGAAAATAAAATTGGTGTGGACAGGATCAAGATCAAACAAAATGGTAGTATCAGAGACATAATACTGACAATGCCAATGTTAGTCAATTTTAAAATTTTCAAATTAGTTATAAAAATGGTTTGAACCTTATATTTTTAGACCTAAGCAGTAATACAGTTCTTAAGTCATTACAAAGAATTTTGTAAACTTGAGTTATTTAGCATTTTTTAAAAGTCTTATGATGTGGGGGTCCCTTATCCTTTTGGAGTGGTGGACATATATTTGGAATACATTTTGTACATCTTGAGTACATTATGGATAAATTTAAAAAACAGTTGCCAAGGTGATTATGGCTTGTACCAAAATATCATTTACCACTAAACTAACTAGTGAGATTATTTCCCAACATCTTTTCTCATCTACCTTACCTCTGTCTTTGCAGGGGGGAGAGGGGTGGGTGGGAGAAAGAAACAGAGTTTCAAATAAAACATTTGGTTGTAGCCACCCATCGTTTTATACAAATGCTTCTATGGTCTACTTAATACCACCAAACATCTAGGGAAATAAATATTTCATTTCAAGCTGGTACTTTGCAATATGCTAGCTTCCCATTTTTTATTTTTTTTAAAAAACCTTGAGCATCAAGGAAAATATCACTGGGCACTATTTTGAATACATAGGTTTCAATGTAATGACATATAAAAGAAGCATACCCTGTGTTGAAAGAAAGATGGATCAAGGTATTTGTCAAATCTATCTTCAAACTTCACATCTGACTTTTTCCATTTCACCTGGAGAAAAATTACATTTCAAAATCTGACACAGTATATTACAAATCAACAAAATCAACCCAGTTCAAATTCCAGACATAACTAAGAAAAACATTAACTGCTAACATACTTTTTCTAGCAAGCCATTAGAACTTTCAAGTTTTAATGAATGATATCATTATACAAGAACATTTATTCTTTGTTTTTAAATGTTTTAAACAACTATAAACTATTGAGAGTCACTAGAAGTCAGTAGCAATTTTATTTATTTTTATTATTAAAGTAAGCTAATATAATGTTCTACAAGAGATCTTTGTCTAACAACTACTCATTCAATGTAATGAAATATGAGAATGAACTTGGAAGATAGGGGCAGGGGAAATGCTGCCTAGGGAATTATTACATAAAATGGGAGGAGCTCACAACTGAGTACAAGTAGTCCTTGACTTACGACCACAACTAAGCCCAAAATTTCTGTTGTTAAGTGAGACATTTATTAAGTAAATTTTGCCCCATTTTATGACCTTCCTTGTTTCAGTTGTTAAGTGAATCACTGCAGTTGATAAATTAGTAACCCAGTTATTAAGTGAATCTGGCTTTCCTGTTGATTGCTTGTCAGAAAGTCACAAAAGGAGGTCACATGACCTTGGGACACAGCAACACTTAAAAATGTAAACCAGCTGCCAACCATCTAATTTTAATCACATGATCATGGGGATGCTGGAAAGTCGTAACTGTTAAAAATGGTCATAAGTAACTTTTTTCATTGCCATTGTAACTTTGTACTGTCACTAAACAAACAATTGTAAGTTGAGAACTACCTGTAATGGTCAAAGAAAGAAACTTAGAAAGGATCTAACCTGACTGATAGTAAAAAGAGACAGCTGGAGATCTGTGCTTTCAGATTTGTAAGATTATGTTAATGTAGCTTTACAGTATTTACTTTACATTAGTTCATCTTATAATGTTTCCTGTCTAGTCTACTTGGAAGACTGACATTCAGCGACTGTTCAAATTTGCAACAATATTGAACAAGTATTAGTTATTACCAGTCCTCATTATTTTAGCTATTACAGCTCACCAGAGGTAACATAATAACATAACATGATTCAGACACTCACCCATTGACCTGGAAGTCCAACCATTGCATGGTTACATGATTGTATTTTTTTTTTTACATTCCTGCCAATTTCCCAAATGTCAAAGTCAGAGGGAAGCAGGCAGGAAACGGACGTTGGCTTACCTGAACGTCCCTTTTCTGGACACTGCGACTACAATCCATGGCTAGGTTATTCACATATGTGTTGCTAGGGAACTGAGTGTAGATTGTTCAAATTTTTTTGCTGGGCTACGCCCCCTGCGCTATACTCGTCAGTCTGTTCACGAAGTTGCGATCCAACAGTAATCTACAAGAAAGGAGAGAAGGGCACACAGACCAAGGCACCCGCACAATATCCAGAATAGGAAGCCGGAACAAGGGAGGGTATGGATTGTAGTCGCAGTGCCCAGAAAAGGGACATTCAGGTAAACCAACATCCGTTTTCCAGTGCGCTGCTCCTACAATCCATGGCTGGGTCATACCCAAGCTCATAACTTCTGGGCGGGAGGCTGACTGCTCCCCAGATCCTGGGCAGAATGGACTTGTTGCAAAACTCTTCGACCAAACGAAGCCTCGGCATAAGTATCAATCTTGTAATGCTGTATAAACGGCAAAGCTGAGGTCCATGTGGCTGCATGGCAAATGTCAGTGATCGAAGCCTGCGCAGCCCAAGCAGCCGTGATTGCCGCGCTGCGGGTAGAATATGCAAAGATACGTCCAGGGACAGGTCTGGTGTTGCGCTCGTAAGCTGTTGAGATGCAGGCTTTGATCCATCGACCCACAGTGGATGAAGACACCTTTCAACCCATGGAGGCAGGATAGAAGGACACCAGAAGCGCCTTCGTCTGACGAAAGGAAGCAGTACGTCTCAGATATCTACGCAGTGCCCTCCGGACATCTAACGTGTGCCAACGCTCCTCCCGTGGATGTTGCGGAGCCGGGCAACAGTCAGGCAAAATGAGCTCCTGTGCCCAGTGAAACCCGGAGTTCACCTTGGGCAAGAAAGCGGGGTCCAATCGCATCACCACACGGTCCACATGAAAGATGCAGAGATCTTTACGGATGGACAAGGCCACTATCTCAGTAATTCTTCTAGCTGATGTTATAGCCAGAAGAAAGGCAAGTTTAAAGGAGAGAAACTTGAGGCTGATGGAGCCCAACACCTCGAATGGCTCAGAGGTAAGTGTCTGGAGCACAAGCAGAAGGTCCCAGGATGGGTAGCGATGCACAGTCGGCGGAGAGAGGTTTGCAGCACCGTGAAGGAAGCCCCAAATCCTCAGGTCTTGTGACAGAGTACGATGTGGGTCACAGGTAAGTACTGTAGCGAGGGCTGCAACCTGATGTCTCAAGGTCGCCGGAGCCAGGCCCTTTTCCAACCCTGCTTGCAAAAATTCTAGGACATCTGCGATGGTGGCCGATGTTGGATCAACATGGCATCTAGAGCACCAGAGAGAAAACACTTTCCATGAAGCCTCATAGATATGAGTCGTTGACAGGCGCCTTGAGGACTGGATGGTATGTATCACGCCATCAGACAGTCTGTCCTTCCTCAGCAGGATCCTCTCAAGTGCCAAACGGTCAACCGGAGCCATTGCGGCTCTGGATGGGCGATGATCCCCTGGCAGAGAGATCTTGTGCTGAGGTATGGTCCATGGAGGTCAGATGGAAAAACACACCAAATCGGCGTACCAGGCCCTGTGAGGCCAAAGAGGCACCACAAGCAGAATCTCCATCTGTTCCTTCAGGAGCTTTTGAATGACCTGTGGTATCAGGGGAAGAGGCGGGAAAGTGTAAAGCAGGGAGGCAAAGGGTAGCGTAGTATGTCACAATCTTCCGCTCCTGCGCTTGGGAAGCACGTGTAAAACCTGGGCAGCTGAGTGTTCCGAGGCGTTGCGAATAGGTCCACCAGAGGATGGTCGAACATCTGCACTATCTCCAGAAAGATCCGTGGGTGAAGCTGCCACTCCGCTGGATCTAGTGTCTCTCTGCTTAGCCAATCGGCGCGCACGTTTGCCTGGCGGAGATGTGGTCTGCCTTTATGGACAGAGTATGGTGTTCCGCCCAGCTTAGAAACTTCTCTGCCTCGATCATTAGGGGCTCGGACCTCGTGTCCCCCTCTCGATTGATGTGTGCCCTTGTAGTCATGTTGTCTGTAAGAACCAACACATGTTGATTCTCCAAGACAGGGCAAAAATGTCGGAGGGCCAGGCGCACCGCCCTCAACTCCAGCAAGTTGATGCTGAAAGTCCTCTCTGTTGGAGACCACAGGCCTTGATTCACCTGGTTCAAAAGATGCGGCCCCCCACCTCTGCAGGCTGGCATCTGATGTCAGGACCAGAGATCGGGCTCTAAAACGTGCACCCCTTCGAAAGTGCCAGAGACATCCACCATGGAGTGAAAGTCGAACATGAGGAGGTACAAGAATGGGAGACCTGGAGGTGCCGCAACCCGACCTCTGGTACGGCAACAGAAGCCACTGCAATGGGCAGTGTGTCTGCGTGCCCAGGAAATGATGACTATGTATGACACCATCTTCCCTATCAACTGAGAAAGCAGAAGAAGCAGAACCGTCCGTTGTGCTCTCACCTGAGCTACCAAGCTGGTGATGCTGCGCACCCTGTCTGGGAAAGGAATACCTGACCCTGGGGAAAGGAATACTGATCACTGCACCCAGGTGTAGCAAATACTTGGTTGGTATGAGGTGGCTTTTCTGCCTGTTGATAGAGAAGCCATGTCATTGGAAAACCTGGAGCAGTGCTGTGATGTCGGTCGCTGCCTGAAGGGCGGAGGATGACAGGACGAGAATATCGTCCAGATAACAAAGAACACGCACCGGAAGGAGTCGGATCTGTGCAGCCATCACCGCCACCAATTTGGTAAATGTCCTGGGGGCAGAGGAGAACCTGAAGGGCATTGCACAGTATTGGAAATGATTGCCATCATATTTGAAGCGGAGGTATTTGCGGTGGGCCGGATGAATTGGGACGTGCAAGTACGCCTCCTTGAGGTCCACTGACTGCAAGAGGTCCCCTTTTCTAACACACATCAAAATGGACCTCAGGGACTGCATCTTCAACTGACGATATAAGATGAACTGGTTCAGATGTTTGAGGTTTAGGATTCCTCTCCAGCCGCTGGAAGCCTTGGGCACCAGGAACACAGTGGAATGGAACCTGGACCCCTCCTGAGATGAGGACACCAGCTCAATGGCATTGATGGACAACAGGTGGTGTATCTCAGCCTCCATCAGATGTCGCTTTGCCTCCAGAGGGGACACCGGACAACAAAGAAAGCAATTGGGAGGGATGTCTTGGAATTCTAGGCAGAGTCCGTACATCACTGTGCGCAGAATCCAAGGCTCGCATGTTGAGGCTGCCCATTGCTGGTGGAATTGCTGGAGCCGACCACCAATGGGTGCCAATGGCTCTAAATCACTTGCCCCGTCTGAATGATCTGAAGCCAGATCCACGAAACTGGGGCTTCGCTGGGGGCTGGTTCCAGCCACGGTCATGAAAGGGCTGCCTGTCAGAGCTGCGGTCCGCTCCCTGGGAGTAGGCAAGCTGGTTGTAGTGGCCACCTGAACCTGAGAAGGTCCGAAAGGACTGCCTCAGTGAACCGCCGGAAAAACAAAATGGCAGCTATCAAAAATGCTGAATCTTGCCACCTCCTTCCAATGGCCAATGCTCCCACTATGAGCAGTGAAATCTTCCCCACCAACCCAAGGTTCAGGAGCAGAGCGGTGCAAGCGCCAAGGCGAAATAAGTTTAAAAGACTCAATGATGCTGGGTCAAACCTCGGAGTGTGCCACTGAGTATGGGCATTGATTCCAGAGCTGCCAAGTGGAAACTGTTGGAGCTGAGGCAGTAGCGGTTATACCGGCGGACCAGCACACCCACCTGCGGCTAAATCGACCTCGGATCTGCCCAGCCGGGTCAGAATCTGGAAAGTTACGTTCGATTTGAATCCAAGCGGTGCGGAGCCCGAGGTTACCGCAACCTGACAGCAGCAAAATAAAACGGAACAACAGCCAGCAGTGAAAATTGAGAACTAACCTAACTAAAATATATATATTAGGACAAAAATAATAAACGCTAAGATTAATCAGCTAATATATAACTGTAAAGAGCACAGAGCAAATTCAAACACTAGTTCCCTCAGCAACTGAGTGAATAGACTGACAAATATAGCACAGAGGGGACGTAGCCCAGCAAGAAAATTTGAATAATCTGCACTCAGTTCCCTAGCAACACGTATGTGAATAACCCAGCCATGGATTGTAGGAGCAGCGCACTGGAAAATTGGAAGTATGATCACATGAGATCCTCACTTAATGACTCATACAGTCCTTACCTAGCAACAGTAACCAGGATCTCCCAGAACTGCCATCACTAACAGCATAGGCATGCGATGTCACATTTTATAAATGCATCACTTAGCAATGAAAATTTTGGTCCCAATTACCATTGTTAATTGAGAACTACCTGTATTGTTGAACCAAATTTATGAGCTGCAAAAAGGCAATTCCAAGTGGCATCTTAAATAGGAAAATCTTTTCTACCAGATATATTAAAAGCAGTTTCAATTTACAATTTCATGTCACTCGCTGTTGAAATACACAGGGAGAAAGGGTTACCCCAAAAAAGGAATGCCAACCATTTAAGTAGGAATGATATAGGAGTTATACCACTATCACTGAGACTATTATAAACAGAACTTAAGGAATTTCTGTCAACGGTAGCTTTAGGAAGAAGCATCATTTAAAGAAATTCTTTTTTCTAGATTACCTCTAGAACAACTGCTCTTTCAGGTCCTAGATTTAGACATTTAAATGGGATAATGTACACAATTATGTGGGATGACATGTGGGATATGGCATACAAAATAAACAGTAAGTATGTACAATCTTTTTCTTTATATAAATAGCAGGATCACCATTTGACAGAAAGCTTTGATTTCCCCCTCACCCATTTTAACTTTAAATTTTAATTCCCTTTTTACCACATCCCCAATGTCCATAGAAATATGTATGTGGAAAAATGAAGAAAAGAATTGCTGTGATTAGAACAATCTCATTTTGTAACCATTTTAGCTTCTGGTTTGTTTATCTGGAGATAAGGGAGTTTACTTTAGATTATCCTTCCTCTTGGAATTTGGATAATACTATTCTCAGGGTAGGGAAGAGTAAGCATACAATGAACTATGACAGATATTGTGATTAAGGCCTGCCATCACGATATATGGCCAGTACTTGGACAAAACATGGTTCTGCCAACATCCTATTTCTACAGTTTAACAGCTGTGTAACCATTATTATTTATAAATTCAGATTACTTACAGAGTAAGACATCTGGATTTTAGTGTTGGGTACCAATTTAACTTTTCCTTCACTTGTCAGATTCACATCTACAATCCTATTTCCATTATAACCTATTTCAAGCTTTTTGTATGTCCAGAGATAAAAATCTTCACCATTTTCATCTGCTTCACCAACAATACCTGCAGAGGGAGAAAGTGAGGAAAAGAAATTAATTTTCCTACACTAATTAACCATTGATTAATAGCAGTCTTCACACCAGCCTTGCTAACGGGGAGAGTGAATACTGATTTGAGAAAATCTCACAGATTCGTGATATTGAAGGAAGAGTTCACATTTCATAAATAAAACATTAATCCATAATAATATAAATTCTGCATTTTAATTTTGAAATTTGTAGTCTATGTTACTGTGAAATTTCCTTAAACTGGTCAAGGGGAGCAACAACGAACTCTGCAAAATACCAACTCCATGCAGTTCAAATTCAATGCAGACTCCTAAGCTTGGGCTTCTGACATTTTACTATATAGGCTCTTCTTAACCTATTGATTAAAATATAAATAAATTTAGATATAAATCAAAAGCTGGAAATATAAGATTCATCCTTTTTCTATCCAAATATTAAAACATACAAGAATTAAAAAATTAATTAAAGGGTTAATAGTTACATCAGTAATATTTAGCTGCAAATCAGGCTTCCTGTAAATTAAGAAAATCATGTATCAGATGACTACACAAAGCTATAGCTTTTAAAGCAAACAATAAGTGCTGCACACTTAAATGTCTTCTGTTGGTGACTGCTTTTGTATCCACCTAGCACACACTGTACCTTGTGGTTGTCCCTGACTCAACACTATTATCACCCTACTATCCTTTTTGGTAAATGGAGTAACTTCAGTTCAGACTGAAGCTGAGAAGAAAGCTAACTTCATTCTCGATACAGCCTTCTCCAGTTGTATAACAAAGCATAGTTAGGGAATTTGAGCATGACAGTGCTTGTTACAATCGATCCTAATCAACCTGCCTGGAAGCCACTTTGCCAGTCTTGTCTCCTAATAATTTGGGTTTTATAAATAATAAATTGGTTTTATGATTGGACATACATTATGGCAGTGATTCTTTGAATTGTGTATATATATTACTATAGATCTATTTTCTTTCAGCATCCAAGACATGCTCTCAAGCTGTAAAAAAAAAATCTACTGGCTTAAGACGACTGGACTACTAGATATTTTACAACACCTATGAAAGAGGAAATGCCAAATACTAGTAAATGCTAGTACACAGGAAATATCAAATGCCACAAAATCAACGAAAAGGCTTTAGGGAATGTGTTATGACTGAAATGCTAAAAGCTCATGGTCACAGTTTAAACCAGATACTAGCAAAACTATACTCGAGATGCTTCAGAGAGGAAAAATATCAGATGCATGGAAAAATGCTGAAGTGATTCTTATACACAAGAAAGGGGCCCAAGACAATTTAAAGAACACTCGCCCAATAAGCCTTCTTTCAGTCATCTAGAAGGTTTTCACCAAGATAATAGCAAAAAGAATATTAAGAACATTACATGATGCATAGCCAAAGGAACAGGCAGGGTTCAGAAGTGGTTAGATTGTACATCCAGGTTGTTCAGCAAGTCATTGAAAGCACAATGAGTACACCAGGGCTCTGTGCATGTCTTTCATTGACTAAGAAAAGGTATTCAGTATTCCAGCAAGCAATAATCAATGCATTGCTCAACCAAGGTGTAGACACTGCTTACATACACTTACTACAATCAATATATAAAAAATACAATGGCAACAATTTGCTTTAATGATCTTAAAGTAGAAATCAACATTGAACAAGATGATACAATATCATCTATCTTTTTCTCAACCTGCCTTGAAGAAGTACAGTGGGGCTAAAAAGTATTTAGTCAGCCACCAATTGTGCAATTTTGCCCACTTAAAAAGATGAGAGAGGCCTGTAATTGTCATCATAGGCAGACTTCAACTATGAGAGACAAAATGAGAAAACAAATCCAGACAATCACATTGTCTGATCTGGAAAGAATCTATTTGCAAATTATGGTGGAAAATAAGTATTTGGTCAATATCAAAAGTTCATCTCAATACTTTGTTATATATCCTTTGTTGGCAATGACATTTTCTGTAAGTCTTCACAAGGTTGGCACACACTGTTGCTGGTATGTTGGCCCATTCCTCCATGCAGATCTCCTCTAGAACAGTGATGTTTTGGGGCTGTCGCTGGGCAACATGGACTTTCAACTCCCTCCCTATGGGGTTGAGATCTGGAGACTGGCTAGGCCACTCCAGGACCTTGAAATGCTTCTTATGAAACCTTCATTGCCTGGGCAGGGTGTTTGGGATCATTGTCATGCTGAAATACCTAGCCATGTTTCATCTTCAATGCCCTTGCTGATGGAAGGAGATTTGCACTCAAAATCTGCACACGCCATTGCATGGCCCCATTTATTCTTTCCTGTACACGGATCAGTGGTCCTGGTCCCTTTGCAGAGAAACAGCCCCAAAGCATGATGTTGCCACCCCCAGGTTTCACAGTAGGTATAGTGTTCTTTGGATGCAACTCAGCATTCTCTCTCCTCCAAACACAAGGAGTTGTGTTTCTACCAAACAGTTCTACCTTAGCTTCATCTGACCATATGACATTCTCCCAATCCTCTTCTGGATCATCCAAATGCTCTCTAGCAAACTTCAGAAGGGCCTGGACATGTACTGGCTTAAGCAGGTCTGGCACTGCAGGATCTGAGTCCCTGGCGGCGTAGTGTGTTACTGATGGTAGTCTTTGTTGCGTTGGTCCCAGCTCTCTGCAGGTCATTCACTAGGTCCCCCCGTGTGGTTCTGGGATTTTTGCTCACCGTTCTTGTGATCATCTTGACCCCACGAGGTGACATCTTGCGTGGAGCCCCAGATCAAGGGAGATTATCAGTGGACTTGTATGTCTTCCATTTTCTAATTATTACTCCCAAGTTGATTTCTTTACACCAAGCTGCTTGCCTATTGCAGATTCAGTCTTCCCAGTCTGGTGCAGGTCTACAATTTTGTTTTTGGTGTCCTTTGACAGCTCTTTGGTCTTCACCATAGTGGAGTTTGGAGTGTGACTGTTTGAGGTTGTGGACAGGTGTCTTTTATACTGATAACAAGTTCAAACAGGTGCCATTAATACAGGTAATGAGGGGAAGACAGAGGAGCCTCTTAAAGAAGTTGTTACAGGTCTGTGAGAGCCAGAAATCTTGCTTGTTTGTAGGTGACCAAATACATATTTTCCACCATAATTTGCAAATAAATTCTTTCCAGATCAGACAATCTGATTGTCTGGATTTGTTTTCTCATTTTGTCTCTCATAGTTGTGGTCTACCTATGAGGACAATTACAGGCCTCTCTCATCTTTTTAAGTGGGAGAACTTGCACAATTGGTGGCTGACTAAACACTTTTTTGCCCCACTGTATTTTGTAAACTAGACTGAGCAAAAGATGGAATAAAAATTACCTATTTAAATCACTTAAGATTTGCAGATGACGTTCTTTTCTCACAAGACCCACAAGAGTTACAAAGACACATACAAGAGCTGCACAAAGCAGGAGAAACATTTGGCTTAAAAATAAACCTGAAAAAGAGCCAGGTTACGTTTAATAAATTCACCAAAGAAAGAATTTTTTTATATCTGGAGAAGAACTAGATGTAGTAGATCACTCTATATATACCTTGGCCAATGGTTGGAAACATGCAGAAAAGATCTTCCTGCAGTAGACAGACAATGGCTAGAATGATGATGATATGCAATAATGGCGAATATCTGTAGCTTGGGTTTAAACTCCACTGAAGATGTTACCTAGCCTAATAATGAAACGTTCCGAAACCAACCCACAAGCTCAGGGAACGAAACCTCACCCTCATGATGATGATGATAATTCATATACTGCGCTATATCATAAATGTTTGGTTTACAGGGTGGATAAAAATCGATGATTTTTTATGTGTTTTTTTTTAATTGTGATGTTTCTGCACATACCTTGAAGTGCTTTATTCCTCCCTTGAGGAGCAAAATGGCAGCAGCCAAAAGAGAGACCCAGTTTGGGAATATTTTAATGAAATTCCTCTACCTATGGGTAAAACAGATATGTGTGCAAAATGCAAGCAATGCAACAAAGAGATGCAAGGTCTAGTGGCCCAAATGAAACAACAGCATGAGAAGTGCTGTGATGAAAGGACCATGTTTGAAGAGGCAGGACCTTCAAGTTGGTAAACTGTTTTTATTTCACCATATTTTATTGCTCGGTTTGTTTATGCAACAAGCACTTCTTTCCGTCTGCTTGAAAACCCCCACTTTGTTAATATGATTCAGTCACTGAGACTAGGTGTCAGCTCTGGAGACCATCTTTTTCTTTGGCTCTTCAGGGCTGCCACACTTCGTACTGTGGGAAACTAGGAGGAGGGAGTAGCAGGGATGTCTAGCTGTAACATCATTCTTTTCTCTGAGAGTCAAGGACATCCAGTCTACACCTGGTATGGCGTGTCTGGGAGGCATCTCCAGTTGGGACGGTGCATTGATTGGACCAAGTGATGGACATGTGGGTGCAGGGGAATGGACTTGGACTTTCTTTTGGGTGGGGAAAACCTGGAAGCTTTCAGATTCAGGTTTTCCCAGATGTACCAATATGACATCTCTAATAAAAAGGAACAGTATTCCTTGCAGAAATAATTGATACTTCAGGAAATGCACACAGAGCAGCATACTTAGAAGAAGTAGCAGCAAAAGTTATAACATGTGGGGCGGGGGGGAGATCAAATGTCAAGTACACAGTTTGGTTACTGACAACGTTGAAAATTTGTCCAAAATGAGAAGAAATTTAGAACAACATGAAGAAACCACCAAGCTAATAACATATGGTTGTAGTGTTCTTTTGATGCACCTCCTAGCAAGATTTCTGGATCCCAGAAATAAAGAGTAATGTTGTTGAAATTGCTAAATATTTATGAAACAATCATTCTGCAGCATCAGCTCTGAAAATAATGAGTGGAACCAAGCTAACGCTCCCACAAGATGTTAGATTAAACTCTGCAGTGGACTGTTTTGAACAATATTTATAAAACTGGCCTATTCTGATGACCGTTTGTGAGCAAAATCGAGAAAAAATAGATGGCACTATCACAGCCAAAACCCTCAACACTGGGCTTAAGAGAAATGTTGAACATATGCTGAACATCCTGAAACCCACTTCTGAAGCTTTAAACAAGATCCTGAAAAATAGTTGTTTTATTGCTGATGCTGTTGAAATTTGAAAGGAACTGAGTGAGCACTTAAAAACAGAACTACACACTGAAAAGCAGAAATTACAAGATTTAAAAAAGCGAATGGGACGAGCAGACTCCAACTCATTTTCTCACAAACATTGTCAATATCCAGTACCTGGGTCAAACCTTAAGTGTTGAAGAAGAGGAATTAGCCATGACATGGGTATTCAGCAATCATCCATCTCTAGTGCTAACTATAATGAATTTCAGAGCTAAGGGGGAACCATTCAAGAAATATGTTTGTTGATGAGATTTTAAAGAAAGATTCACCAGTGAACTGGTAGAAATCACTTAAGCACTTGGATTCAGGCAGTGTTGAAGTAATGATTTCACTTTTAACCGCAGTGGCCTCTTCTGCAGGCATTGAAAGAATATTCTCTTCCTTTGGACTTGTTCACTCTAAATTGAGAAATCATCTGGGGCCTGATAAAGCAGGAAAGCTTGTTTTTGTTTTCCAGATCATGAACAAACAAGAGAACGAAGATGAAAATGAGTGAGCTGCAGAAGACTGTATTTGAAGAGGGTTTTTTAATGTGAACCCAGCTGATACATTCAGTTTAAGTTCTTTTGTTTGTTTTTTTAAAGATTTTGCTTATGCACTTTAGTTACTAAACATTGATGTCTAAGCAAATACAAGAATATGTAATATAGTATTATTATTTCAATTAAATAAAAGAATGAGTTCTCCAACCATGTGTGATTAACCTAAAATCAGTTCTGATATGGTTGCTTCACTAACCTGACAGCTTATTATTCTAAAGAGGAAACCTTCATTTTGTTTGCAAATAATAATATTAAAGATTCTAACCACCAGCAAGAATGAGTCCTTACATTTAAAAAGCGCCTGTCATTTCAGATCCATCATGGCAGCGAGTGTTGGCGGGGATTCACCCACCTGCTGCCTGCCACGTCCTTCACCACATCACGGCCACATCACCAGCCATTCCATTAAAGTGAATGGGACTGTGGGTGAGTCAACAGTGGGTTAGAGGAGGACTGCTGGGGGACAGAGATGACAATTGCTCTTTAAAAATTATGATTTAAATCGGGTTGATTTAAATCAAGCTTTTTACTACTGATTTAAATCATGATTTAAACCGACTTGATTTAAATCCAATCCACAATTGTTTATGACATTTACATGAACTCAGTCAAATATGATTTATTAAACAATCATTAAACTATGGTTTAGAATAAACATAGTTGTTTTCAATAGAAAGATTGTAGTTCTGCACATTGTAGGCATATATTTCTTACCCCATATTGGCAAGTCATCAATGTACATCTGATACCAATAGTGATTTTTGATAGCATAAACAAATGCATCTCTTGTTTGTTTATCTAAATCTATTTCACAGTAGGTGGTCTGCATCACATCATCTGTAAAAAGTAAAACAATGTGTTAATAGTGCATTCAGATTGTTACATCAATATAATCAAAATAAATTTTACTAATGAATCAGTGCAAATATACCAATCTGACTCTTCAGAGCAATCTACCAATAGCTGACTCTTATGCTATATTCATGCCAAGTATTTATTTCCGATACACACAGAGTATAAGTAATCTAATTCAAAAGGGACAAAAGAAGTGTACATTCTATTTATGTGGAACAATTGTAGAGTTAGGATTTTGAAAAAAAAATAATTGCCAAATGCTATGATTTACCAGCGTGAGCCTATGTTCAGTTAAATCCAACCAAAAACATCCTATCAATTCTTAAGAAGCTTATTTCAGGCCTTCTGTTGGAATCTATACAACTTGCATTTGGGATGGTCTTCCAGTAAGAGTCTGCATTTATTGACTTAATTCCTCAAACTAAATTTTATAGGGAATTTTTAGCTGCATTGATTTTCATGGAAGATGCAGCTCCAGGACATATTGTCAGAATCGTTTTTCCAAGTTAATTTTCCTGGCACAGTACAGAACTGGGCTAAAGTTGAAACAACAAAAATGTACACTTTAGACCAATGTCTAAATGTCTGGAACTTCAACTCCCTGAATTCCCTAGCCAGCAGGGGAAAACTGGGGAATTCTGGGATCTGAAGTCTACCCATCTTAAAGTTGCTAACATTGAGAAACACTGCTTTAGACAGAGCTCTCTAAAAAGTTCACATTCTTTTTCTATGAGGGATTACTTATTTGGTCCGATATACTTAAACTACTATAAATAGAATAGAATAGATTTATATAGAATAGATATTGGCCAAGTGTGATTGGACACACAAGGAATTTGTCTTGGTGTATATGCTCTCAATGTACATAAAGTAAAAGATACGTTCATCAAGAATCATAAGGTACAACACTTAATAAAGCTTTCTCTCTATTTCATGTTCATGTTCTAACTTGATAATACTAGAGCAGGGCTGTCAAACTCCCAGCCCATGGGTGGGATGCGTCACATACTGGCCACGCCCATGACCAGTTTAGCGAAGAGGGAGGGAAGTCCAGATATGTCATGTGACGCCGCCATGATGACATGAGTTTGACACCTCTGTACTGGAGGGAACAAAGAATACTATCTCCATTCTAAATGAATATGCTCAAGTGAAATTCAGCAAAATGAATTTGTGGACTCCAGTGCAGTCCTCTCTATAAGATCCTGCATTCCGGCCTTATAACTTCACTTAAAATTAATAGGTCTGATAGAATTATAAATGATTATATCCACTTTCAGCTGTCAACTTGCATCCTGTGATCAATACAAAAGGCACAGGTTTCTTTTCTACCATTTAATTGCGTCAAAATATATTAGGACAACCAAAGTCTGTATTACTATTATTGTATTGTACCTTTTTTTTCTTGCCTTTGAATATTTTTAATCTACCTTTTTATTATTTCTAATACAAGAGAACGTTAAAAAGAAATTCTGAAAAGGTCATAACTGTACATTTGTCTGATAATCAGTCCAATAATTCTCTAAAAACAACACAATAGAATAAAATTTGATGTAGAGTAAGAAACCAGCAAAAGAAAGTAAAAGTTTGAAAATAGTTCAATAAGGCTGAGAGCTGTTGAAGAGGAAGTTGGATGGTGGTTCAGAATATTGCTGGCTCCTCTACTAATCCTTAGCTGCTAATATTACTATAAGACTGAGATCTGTCCACAAATCCCACCCAAATCATGAACAACCAATATTCAATAGTTCAAGCTGTCTGCAGAGAAAAAAACATCAAGCACAGAATTCTGAGACAATGGCCTAGATACAGAAGTACCTGGAGAAAGAGCCATGCAGAAATCTTATACTTCAGTTTGTCAGAACGTATAATCCAGCCACCATTTTTTATTCTTTATTTTTAAAAACTGACCCAATCCTTTTTTGGAATAAATTTTTATTTTATTCAGAAAATTAAGATAAAATACAAAATACAAAAAAAGGATATTTTTTTTTTACAAAGACAAAACCAAAAGACAAAACATTAAAAAAGAAATGTTTTTGTTCTCCCCCCCTTGTGGAACTGATATTAGAACAATATTAATTTCTACAGACACCCCTTGCGAAGCAGGTCCAAAATTTATAAACTGTTACAATTTGGCCTGCCATCTATATCTGCTATATATGAAAACAAAGTAGTTAGCAGGTGAACCAACAACAAAGTTAAAACTTCAAAGCCCTCTGTTAACAATCTATTATATTTAACTGGTAGAAAGTCTACAACAGCTTATCTACCATAAATCACTACAATCATGATCTCTGATCCATCTGAGATGAAATACCCGAGTTTGATTCTTAATAATAAAATCTCTCAAAATTTTGGTTGAAAACTTTCTCAACAATTGTGTCTTATTCCCTGAAATGATAAATCTCTGTTGTAAATCAATTTTCCCAGTCCAGTCCAAGTTGTTTTCCAGTTAGATATAGTAAGTCCATTCCATAATTGCCATCAATCTTCTTATCCACTGATTCTGTTAACTCCAAATTGTGGAATCCATATCCCCATCAGCTTTCTCCAATAAACCTGCAGTTTCCAAACAAAGTTCCTGCTCCTTTAAATCTGCCAACAGCAATTTAGATTTTAATCCATCTAGTTGTGTGTTTGGTTTGCATACAATTGGTTCTGTCTGGATATCTTCTTTAGGTTGATTTATTTTATCAAACTTTTGACAAAGTTTTCCATTTGAGCTTTTAGATTAAAAAGCATTCTTTTTTCAAAGACCTCCCAGAGAGCTTTATCTTTTAAGTTGGTATATTGTTTGCATTTTTAATATAGTCCTTGGCATTCACACCCAGATTTTATGTATTTATATACATTTCCTTTCAAAAGCAGGGGGGTTAAATATGATGTAACAAACCAGTCATAGAGAAGTTGAGATATTTCCCACAATAAAGAAGGATGGAAAATGAAGAAAAAAAAAATTCATGAAGCATTAAAAAATTAAGACCAGAGCTTTTTAAAAGTTAAGAAAATGTGAAATCCCTGAGTGAAAATCTGATGCAAATGAAAATCCAAACAGGTCATTTTCATTACCCTGAAAATCTCTGTCAACTTCCATATGGGAAAGCTAAAGTAATTCAGAACAGCGGAGTAAAACAGTGAAAAAAATATTAAAGAATTCATATTAAAAAACAAGAGAGGGGTTAAAATAAATCAGCTTTCAACCAGTCGATTAACTTTTAAAAGGAAAAAAAAAAAAGAAAATTGAAACCATGCAGTTAAAATTCAGACATGCTTAAAACTAGACCGTAAGGACCTGCCTCAGCTATCTTCTCAGAAAAGCATGACTCTTGAAACAAATGGTATTTCAAAAGGAACTTTTACTGAGAGAAGTGGTTCAGGGGTGGTATTCACCTACCTTCGCCAGCAGTTCGCAAATGTGAGCGCTCTCACACCTCCATGCATGTGCAGAGGGTCAAAAATAGGACATAACGATGTCCGGGCAGGTGGGCGGAGCCTCCTACCGCCAGTGCTACCGGATTGCGCAATCTGGATAAAGCCAGCTAAATTTCACCACTGAAGTGATTGCAGAGAAATCAGGTAGAGTCTGAAGAGTCCCGTGCAGTGTTAAGCTAATTTCCCCTGTTCAACACTATGCACTGCCCCATGTCCACCATTAGCCAGTACAATGCCGGAAAGGTGTTATGAGAACTCCGAGGCAGGATGCTGATAACAGGTCATCCTCGGGGTGCCGCACCCTTGAGTAACAGGCTGGAACCGGCTGGGCTCCCTCCCTAATTCCCATGCAGTGACAGCAAAAGCGAAAGCATTCAACCACAAGAAGAATCCCCCCTCCCTTTTGGAATGGCAGCATTCTGGCAGGAACCTGACACTGACCCAATTATGACATTCTTTGGGTGTGCAAAAAAAACATCCCTAAATAAATAAAATAGCATCATAAAAACATCAGTAAATGGTACATGCTCTTGAACTGAATTAATCCAATCTAAATGGCCAAATGCATGCTGGAACAAAACTATTTCCACTTGTTTATAAAATGCCACCATGGTCCTGGCTATACATCCCTCTGGGAGGGATACTCCTTAGAGAGGGATGTCAAACTGGCGGCCCGGATGTGTCACGCACAGCCCAGCTCCGCAAAGGGAAAAAATGTCATGATACCTCATATGACGGCAACGCTGTGAGTTTGACACCCATGCCTTAGAGGGAACCGCTAGTGTTGAATATTTGATCCATACGCTATGCACCTTGCACAGAAGGGAAACCTACCACAGGCCTTCTCTTTGATAACTGGACTGCACTGGAAGGTTCAACTCTAGCAAGGTATTATCTGATACAATCCAGTGTGGTGTGGTAAAATGCCGTATTTTTCAGAATATAAGACGCACCGGAATATAAGACGCACCTAGCTTTTTCGGTGAGGAAAAGAAGAAAAAGAAATCTCCCTCTGCCTCTGTGCAATTCTGCCTTGTTGACGCAAACAGCAAACAGCCCGCTTTACTTTTGTTTTCAGCCTAGCTTGATTAACACAAGGGGGGGGGGGGAAATCTGCTCCAGCAATTTACCTCTTTGCAACAAGCAGCAGAGCCCTGCACAAAACAGCTGAGAGCAAATCAGCTGAGAGTCGGGAGTCCGATCCAATCAACTTGTGCTAATTAGGCTGTGCTGAAGCTGAAAGGAGCTTTTTTTTTTTTTTTTTTGCTGTCTGCTTGCAAGGAGATAACTGCTGGGAGGCAGAGGCCAAAGGGTGGAGGCCAGTGGGTGGGCAGGGCTTCATTCGGTGTATAAGACACACCTAAATTTTCACCCCCTTTTGGGGGGGGAAGGTGCATCTTATACTCCGAAAAATACGGTACTTTACAGATGGTAACAATATTGAATTAGGCTTGGAATTGGCAAGCAATATAGTAACTTCACGAGAGGTATTATTCTAGCCTGATGGAGTTGTTAGGAGGCTAACCACCTGCAGTTTGTGCATCCCCTCCATAGATAGACCTGGTCCTCTGCAAGGGTAACTGAATCTTTAGATTGGAGTGCCCCATGTGTCAAATAGATGACGCTCTAAATGCTTTTGTGGATGGTCCCAACAATTTTGTAGGAGAAATAAAATGGCAGCTAGATTGCTGGACAAAATGGCTTCATGGTGCTAGTACGAATTCATTCAAGCCTATGTAGTGCTGATAGCAGGTATCACATTTATAGCCCAAAACTTAGAAAATTAAGAAGTGTCTGTGTGCCAGGAAGGTTTAATTTGCAAGACATACAGTCAGAAAACAAGATCAATGTAAGAAACATATGTAATAGGATTAATTTATAGAAAAGAAAATAAAAGGAACTATTGGAAGAAGTACAAGAGAGTATGGAAATGAAAGCAAAAAACACATCCACAAGATTTCAAAGAGGGAAAAAAATCCAAGCAGCTTTCAGAAGGTAGTAAAAAAGACCAAGGATAAACACGCTGGGCTAGTCCTAACTAGCCTAATATAACACACATACACACACACACACACATACATATTCCAATCACTGCATTCTTTTTCACATGAGCAAATTTTGTGAAGATTTCCCCAAAGAGTCACACATGGAAAGAAATGCAAAATGTTTAAATTTCAAAAGAGAAATAAAATATAAAATGGATTATGTAGTAATTAAACAGATATAAGGTCTACCTTTGCTTCTGTGACTATAATAAAGTCTTTGTGTATATAATGCCATGCTCTGGAATATGGTAAAGATAATGAGTGTGCCAGAATAATTGATTCTAATGAAATGAAATGAAATGAAATGAAATGAAATGAAAAATGAAACAAATGAAAAACTAAAGAACTGCATCTGGAGAAACAAAATAGCATATTATCCACATATCTGTAAATAATTCAGCAATAAGCTATAATTATTCAGCAATAATTATATTACAAGATCTGAACTCAGAGCAACCAGATGCAGGAATATGGGTGTGGCAAGAGGTTCAGAAGAGACCCTCCCAAGTACTTTCAGACTTGCAAAATTCTGTTAATGTAATCTTACAATATACAGTGAGGCAAAAAAAGTATTTAGTCAGCCACCAATTGTGCATGTTCTCCCACTTAAAAAGATGAGAGAGGCCTGTAATTGACATCATAGGTAGACCTCAACTATGAGAGACAAAATGAGAAAACAAATCCAGACAATCAGAAGATAGGCTATAGTACAATCAGTTCATGTGGCAACCAAAGTAATGTTGTGGCCGACCGGCGACCTGCGGAACTGGCAGCAGAGTCAGACAGTGAGGAGGTTGGAGAGGAACATGGGCCAGTCCTGGAGCCTGGGGAAGGCTCAGACAAGGGCTCTGAGTCGGAGGCAGAGAAAGGGCCATCTGGAAGGTATGTGCTGCCTCCAGAGCCTCCAGAATCAGACCTCAGCGAGGCAGAGCAACAGGGGGAGCCTGTTTCCAATGCATGCATGCTCAGAGCTGCCAGAAGGCAAAAACAGTTAGAACAAAAGGGACGACTCAGGAGTTGGGCTTGGAGATGATTGGCCCCTCCTATAAGACTTAAAAGAGGAGCAAAGGTACATGGGCCTTTGCAGGAAGCAACATTGTTAATTCTGTTCAGTTTAAAGTCTGAAGCTCTGTTTGATTCTGGACTCCGTGTGGCTTTGCCAATTAGGTCTCTGGCAGCAAGTCAAGGGAGATAAAGGTGGGTGATTATCAGCCTTATCCCAAAGGACTCTTTACAACTATTTGGGACTCATCTGTGAATGAACAGAATTCACAGCAGTTGCAATAAAAGAGGTTTTTGGGACTACTCGTGTGTTTTACTGACTCAGGAAGCCTAGGTCAGAACAAGTAGGATCCACAGCACATATATTATGCACGCTTCAGGATATAGCAACTAGTAACTGGACCAATCCAGTACTCTTCATATCTTCATAAATGACTTAGATGAGGGAATAGAAGGGGAACTTACCAAATTTGCAGATACTAAGCTGGCAGGAATAGTCAATAGGCAGCTTGGCTGTCTCAGGAATTCTGGGAGTTGAAGTCCACAGATTATAAGAGAGCCACAATTGGCCACTGCCCACCCGTGCCCTAGATGGTAGACTGAAGATCCAGATGGATCTTGACAGACTTGAACACTGGGCCCCATCTAACAAAATTAAATTCAAAGTAGAGAAAAATAAAGTTTTACACTTAGGCAAGAAAAATCAAAAGTACACATATAGATGGGGTGAAACCAGGTGTAATAGCAATAACTATGAGAGGGATCTTGAAGTCTTGGTGGACAACCAATTAAATATGAGGCAACAATGTGCGGCGGCAGCCAAACAAGCCAATGCAATCCTAAATTGCATTAACAGAGGGATACAATCAAGATCAAGTGAGGTACTAATACCACTCTATAAAGCCTTAGTAAGACCATGCCTAGAATACTGCATATAGTTTTAGTCACCATACTATAAAAAATATGTTGAGAAACTAGAAAAAGTCCAGAGAAGAGCAACCAAGATGATTAGGGTATTGGAAGCTAAAACATACAATGAACTGTTTCAAGTACTCGGCATGACTTGTCTAGTGAAAAGAAGGACCAGGGAAGACATGATAGCAGTGTTCCCAATATTTGAGGGGAGAGGAGTGGGTAAAGCTATTTTCCAAAACACCCAAAGGTCAGACAAGGAATAATAGATGGAAACTGACCAAGGAGAGATTCAACCTAGAAATAAGGAATAAAATTTTCTGACAGTGAGAACAATCAACCAATGGAACATCTTGCCTTCAGAAGTTGTGGGAGCTTCATCACTGGAAGCTTTCAAGAAGAGACTGGACTGCCCTTGGTCAGACATGGTGTACGGTCTCCTGCTTGGGCGGGGGGTAGGACTAGAAGACCTACAAGGTGCCTTCCAACTCTGTTAATCTGTTTAAATAAAGACTGATTGCTTGGTGAACCTTAATATGATTTAAGTCTAAAGGAATAATGGGTTAAAATCAACAGAATGAATTTTAGTAGGGGAAAACCATACAATTCTGTATGTGGAAAGAAAAAAGGAACAGCATAACAAAAGGATGGGAGAAACCTGCTTGGTACTAGTACACGTGAAAAAGATCTGAATATCAGCTATTAGGTGATGCAGTTGCTAAAAATGCTACTTTGTCATGCATCAACAGGAGCAGAGTCAACATTCCAAGAAGTGCATTTTCTACTCTGCCTTGTGTCTGAACCAAGGATCTGATACATGTCATCTGATACGTATCTGAAACATGCAATATAAAAACATAACATCAACGTACTGGAAGCAGTTCAGAGATGGGCTAACTAGATGGTGAGAGTGACTGGAAACTAGATCATGTAAGGATTGGTTAAACGAATTAAGGTTGTTCTGTAAGAGAAATCATAAGGAAAAGTAAGAGAGCAATTTTATGATGTCATATAGAAGGTAGAGTGGACTTGTTTTCTGTCAAACTAAAGAACAGACCCAGAAGCAATAGCCTGAAATTACAGGTAAGTAGATTCAGGTTAGGTATCAAGAAGATATCTACCTATATGGAATTTACTGTCTCAGAAAGTGGCATGCTCATCTTCCCTCAAGATCCTAAGACAAATACTGAATATCAATCTATTAGAATTCTTTAAGTTTCTGTGCTAGGAGTTGGGATAAATTAACTTCTGAAATCCCTTCCAACTTTAGGAATGTATATTTCTATAAACAGTAGACAGAAAAAAACCATTATCCCCTACCATCATAGTCTGACTAAATCTAAGACAATACTCCCCATTTAAGTTAAATTTATTTAAGACTGTAGCAGGTTTGTTTTAATTTCTGATGAAATGATAAATCAGTTTATTAAACCCTGTTCACAACTATATGGAAAACAGACACCAAGTTTGGAGAAGATTATGGAGTACTTGGATAAAATAAAGTTTATGAAATTATTTATAGATCAGCAAAAGAAATACTTAACAAGCTAATTACAGGACACAGAACATTAAATTAATTTAAATTAATTAAAGGACGCAATCTGAAGAATAAATCCCCATGATCAAATTGATTTTCTGCACTATAAAAATTCATTTTTTTTTGACAAAACATTAACTTAGATCATGAATGGAATGCAGTAATGTGAAGTGTGTGGCACATAGCCCTTAGGTCTCTGATTTACAAGAAGGGTTCTAACCCATCCAGTAGTTTATGGACTTACTTCTTCATTAGATGTAGACAATAAGTTTTTCACAGCTATTTTACAATAAGGTTAAATAGTCTTTCAAATGGCATAATTCATTCTAATCAACAGACATCTTAAAGATACATGAGAAATAATATCAAAAAAATCTTGAATAAATATATACATCCAGATCAGAACGGATTCTTAACGGGATGACAGATAAAAAATAACATGAGGATCATAATGAATACACTGGAATACTACGAAGCCCATCCTGAAAAACAAGCTTCACTGGTTTTCCTTGACGCCCAGAAGGCTTTTGATAATTTGAATTGAAAATTTATCACAATACAATTGAAAAGTTGGTGGAAAAAATATACACAAAACAAACAGCTAGAGTAATTATGAATGACAGAAAAATTTGATATAACCAAAGAGTAAGACAAGGGTGCCCACTTTCTCCTCTTCTATTTATTTTATTATTAGAAACACTATTGACAAAAATGAGAGAAGATCAAGAAATAAACGGTTTAAAAATTAAAAAGGAAGAATACAAGGTTCAAGCCTTCGCTGATGATAACGGTATTCATTTTGGAAGACCCATTAGAAACCGGCCCTAAACTGATCCAAAAAATAGAAGAATTTTGTGAGGTAGCGGGACTTAAGATTAATAAAAATAAATTCAAATTAATAACCAAAAATCTTACAAAGAGCCAAGAAAGTGAATTGGAAGACAAAATTAAAATGAATATAACCAAGAAAATAAAATATTTAGGGATTTGGCTTACAGCGAAGTGCTCTTCAAACAAAGAGGATAATTATGACAAAATATTACACTATATAAAAAAAGACCTAGAAAACTGGAAAAATTTACAAATTTCATTTTTAGGAAGGATCACTATGGTTAAAATGAATATTTTGCTGAAAATTTTATTTCTGTTCCACGTTATTCCAATAAAATTAGGGAAAACATTCTTCGAAGAGTTACCAAATTTATATGGCAAGGGAAAAAACCTAGGATTAAATTAAAACTTCTGCAACACATGAAAGACAGAGGGGGTTTGGCATTACCAGAGTGGGAAATATATTACCAAGCATCAATTTTAACCTGGTTAAAAGACTGGATGGATCTGAAACACAATAGAATTCTAGCAGTAGAAGGACATGATTTGCAAGCGGGGTGGGCATATAGAAGGGCATCATTTGCAAATATGGGATGATAAGTATAAAACACATAGATATTTTCAAACGCATGTAGTTAGGAATGCATTGCTACAGACTTGGAAAAAAATAAAACAAAAACATTATATAAGAATTCCAATGTGGTTATCCCCAACAGAAATATTGAAACACCCAAATTTATTTGATGTAGCTAAGATAATTAGATATGAGAAACTGGTAAATTAAAAGGGAAATTTGAAAACAAAACACGAATTGGAAAAAGATGTGAGAGGGAGATAGACTGGTGGACATATACACAAATACAATCAAAATATACAGAGGATAAAAAATTATATGAAATACAAAAGGAACAGCAAGAATTGGATAAAATTATATATGGAACAGAGATAAAATTAATCAGTAAAATATACAAATATCTTTTGAGATATAAAATGGAAGATGAGGTTGTTAAGGAAACAATGATCAAATGGGCAAAAAATTTTAGATATAATGTAGAATTGGAGAAATGGGAAAAATGTGGGAAACAAATATAAAACTGTCTATGTCTGCGGCATTCAAGGAAAACCAGTTGAAGAGTTTTACAGATGGCATCTCCCACCAGCAAGGCTTGCTAAGATGTTTCCGAACAGTTCTCCAACATGTTGGAAGTGTAAAAAAGTATATGGAACGTATTACCATTTATGGTGGACATGTTCATCTGCAAAAAAATATTGGGCCAAAATCAGAAAATGGTTGGAAGAAATAACTGACCAACCCATAGACTGGAAACCAGAGGTCTTTTTGCTGGAAATACTTAATAGGAAATATAGTAAAGAAATAAGGTATCTAATTCTACACATAATAACAACCACAAAAATATCTTATGCACAGAACTGGAAAAATGAGAATATACCATTGGAGGAGGAAGTGATAAGGAAAATTCTGGACTGTGCTGAGATGGATAAATTAACAAAGGAGATAAAAGAAAGATACAGAATACTATGTAGTATGGAATAAATAGTATAATTGGATAGAAATTAGAAATGGTAAATAAGAAAAAAGGGGGAAATGTTACAAAAAAGGTAGTGCATGAAAGAAAATGTACTGGTATAATGATAGGCATGATGGAATATACATAGAAATAAGGGATAACGGGACAAAAAGATAAGTACAATTGAAGAAAAGTAGAGGGGGAAATGTAAATAAGAGAGGATTACCGTTACGAAACTGTTGTAAAGGAGTATATGTTTTATGTTAGTGTTTGTTATGTCTTGTTGTTTTAAAAAATAAAAAAGTATTTTTCAGAGAAATAGTATCAGATATATATGTTAGTATCACTGATAATGTCAACTAGAGAAATAAGAAAGTAGCAACATTTTTTCTTGATGTAAAAAATGCTTTCAGCAATTTGGAATAACTCTTCATATTCACAGTCTTGAAAAAGATGCCTCAAAAACATGCTATTATGAAAACGATAAAATGGTCTTCTTTGTTTTCTGTTTTTATTGACCTGAACTACTAGTAAGAAAGATATTACAAAGAGTAAATTTTCAGGAATTAAACTGGCAAATCAAGAGCATATGGTGTTGGTGATTTCTTAGTTACTTAACTAAAGAGTCCTTAGGAAAAAAAATGGAACATACAAACAGTATCAGAATACCAAAATAATAAGTCATAGATGATTACATGGAACCTAACCGAAGAGGGAAAAACAGCATTTGAAAAAAACAATAGGGTTTAAGATCAGTACTAACTGATCAAGTAGCTGGGAATTTATATAGCTAGAAACAGTAAAAAAAATTATTTAAAAATAATTATTTGCAGATCTGGAAAAATAATGATTGATATCTTAAGATGGAAAAAGCTAAGCTGATCTTGGCTATGAATAATGTTGGCAATAAAAATTAATGTTTTTAAGAAATAAGCTCAACAATTTAAGAAAGTATATTTGAATGAATGACAAAGACAAATGAATAACTTCATTTAAGTAAATAACTGAGTAACAATCAAATATAGAATTCTACATGCTACAAAGGAATATACCAGCTGCACCAAATGTTAACTTCTATTATTATTTGATTGTTTGACCAAGATTACAAATTGGATTATATCCTCATAGGGTTGAATTACTTCTTTGGAAAGAGCTTCCAGAAAACCTGTTCAAATATCTCTGATCTGATAACTATAGAATTATATTATAGATTATTAAAAGTAGGGAGAAATATATATGAAAAAGGATAGGCTCAGGTTCATCTCCTCTTGCTTCAAAATTACGGTAAATTAAACATTTACTTTCATGAATATGCTAAAAATTATTAGTGGAGAGATAATATGCTGCAAGATTTAACCTTTAATAAAACAAAGATGAAATCTTTTGAGAACCTCTCTTCGGAATCAGAAATACCTCATTGGTTTCAATATTCAAATAAGTAATACAGTTCCTTTTCACCTACAAAAGCAAGTGATTTTATAG
This sequence comes from Masticophis lateralis, assembly GCA_030761175.1. Taxonomy (NCBI): domain Eukaryota; kingdom Metazoa; phylum Chordata; class Lepidosauria; order Squamata; family Colubridae; genus Masticophis; species Masticophis lateralis. The sequence continues at coordinate 99,093,664 of JAUDYJ010000005.1, forward strand.
AATTTGAAATGTTTATACTATGAAAGTCAGAACTTCTGTTTCAATTTGTAAATGTTACTGAAATATGATTCAGTAACAGAAATTGAACAAGTTAAAAATTATATGATTCAATGGATGCAGAATTTAAACAGGACAACTGATATGCAACAATGGGAACATCAATGGAAGGTATGTTTTAGGTTTACTATGATCATTATACCTAGTGGAAATTGGTGTTTTTCAATAGCATATTATCCAGCAACGATTTGTCAAAACGGGTAATACATATTTAAAAACTGCAGGTAATGAAGAGTGGTAGCACAGTGGTTAGAATGCAGTATTGCAAGCTAACTCTGCCGACTGCCATCAGTTCAATCTTGACCAGCTCAAGGTTGATTCAGCCTTTCATCTTCCAAGGCCAGATTGTTGGGGCAATATGCAGACTCCGTAAACAGCTTAGAGAGGGCTGTAAGGCACTGTGAAGCGATATATAAATCTAAGTGCTATTGCTATTGTAAATCAGCTTAAATCATTCTTCTGTATCTACTGGAAGCTCACAATTCTGTAAGACAATTTTTTTTTCTTCCATTCAAATTGTCCAATTGTTGGAGGTTGCCCTGACAAGTCCCTGCAGTTTTCTTTGCAAGGATTTTCAGAAGTGACTTGCCACTACCTCCTTCCTAGGGCTGAGAGACTGGCCCAAGGTCACTTAGTTGGCTTCATGCCTAAAGTGGGATTCAGTTTCCCAGTTTCTGGCCAATGTTTTAACTGTTATACCAAACTGGCTCTCATTCATTTGTATTATATTTAAACATTTCATATTTTGAAATATTTAGTATATTTTCCTTTTCTGTCTTTGTATTTTTCTGTTTTCACTCTTCAAATATCTTCTTAAACTAATGCATTTACAGTAAATTATTTAAAAAAAGGTTTTCCTGTTAAACAAATACAATAATTTTTAAAACACCAACAATCATGACTTATGGTTATTTTACCTTTAAATTTAATATCCAAACCGCTGAACTCTAGTTCAACTCCTTGAAGTGCTTCCCCAAGAGTTTCATGGTAGTGATCAATGCTTTTTTTAGATCCACCACAAAAAGGGAGAGAGAAGTATTTGTAAGTTTCCTGGCGATTGTGATATGGTCCTACAGTATTCATCCATAAAACAACTTCTTCTTTATCTTGGTACTGAAAAGAAACCATATTTTAAAATAAAGAATTATCAATAGGAACATTGTTTAGAATGGAACAAATTTTCAGAGAGAAATATGAAGAAAATGCTTTAAAATATTGACAGGCAACTTCTGGTTTGCATGCCATTCACAGAAATTAGACCATTAAAAACGAGTAATGTGTTTACCACCTGCATTTTGGCAGTGGAAGCAAAAGTGCTACAGGTAGTCATCGTTTAGCAACCACAACTGGGACCGCTAACTTAGTTGTTAAGTGCACTGTCACCAGGATGGATAAAAATGGTTTTTTTTAAAAAAAAATGTTAAATGGATTTTTAAAAATTTAAATTGGATTCTTTTTATGTTTATCAAATTTATTTTAATAAAATGCTTTTGGAGTAAAAATCTATTTAAAGATCATTTTCTATTTAAGATACATTAATAATTTAGTTTATTCAGCATGAAATGGAGCATAGTTATGTAGCATGAGGCTGTATATTCTGCAATATTTACATTTTTGGTAAACTCGTTCAATGAATCCAAGCTCTGCCAGCTCAGATAACATGCACTGCATTGATGCGTTCACACAATTTCACAGTAACCAAGAGATAAATCATAAAACAAAGTTCAGGAATATTCCTTTATCCCATTGTTTTGCAAATCTATGTACACTAAAAACTGTATGGTTGTTTGAAGAGAAATACATCTGTACTACCAGGCTCTTAAGCATGAGGAGGAAGGGCAAGCAGCAAAAATGAAAGTGAAACCTTCTAAGCAGCTTATAAATATAATATTAAAGAGCACCTGTCATTTCAGATTCCTTATGGCAGCAGCTGTTAGCGGGCATCCATTCACCTGCTGCCTGCCACGTCCTTCACCTTGTTGTGTCCCTGCCACATCACCAGCCGTCTCATTAAAGTGAATGGGACTCTTGGTGAGTCAACAGCGGGACAGAGGAGGAGCCGCTGCAGGACAGAGATGACAGTTGCTCTTTGATTTAAATCAAATCTGTTTACTAGTGATTTAAATCAAATCCACCCTGACAGTCACTAAGTTGAAAATCATATGACCATAACTGTGCTTAGGATTTTATGAGTTTTCCTTTTTCCCCATTTCCTGAAATGCTGTTCCTCTCCAATCTTCTCTGCTCTGAGGGTGGAAGGAAAAAATGGGTCAGGTGCAGGAGAGACTGCCCATTTGTTTAGCAATCTCTCTGGTCGGTAAGAGGGGAGAGAGAGAAAAATGGGTCAGGTACAAGATACTGTGTACTGAGTATAACGAGAAACACATGACTAGAGAGAAAGTAAGTTGTTAAGTCAAACGTGTGCACCTTGATTATAGTGTTATTTTTTTCAAGACTGTCGTATCTTTAAGTGGTTATTGCATGAGATCGTGGTAAGATCTATCTATATATCTCTCTCTATTTTGGCTTAATAATTGCCTTAAAGTTTAAGTTCTATCTATGTCCTATACTACCATTCGAGCTTTAGCTGTCCAAAGTAATGAATTAAAAAAATTGAATGAAACGTACTTTTTTCTTGTAGTCAATTTCTACTTGTTGCATAATTAGTTGGCCATGACTAAAATTATCTGGTGTCTGCACAATGTATCCACAAAGCACCCAGCTAGATGGATCTTGGCTATTCTCAAAAAAATTACATAGGCCTGGATTTGATTAGTACTACTAAGATAATTCACCAGGAAATCCCAGTGCTATAGACTAAGACAGGAAAGCTGAATAATTAGCTAAGAAGAAAATAATGCCAGTTTTTCTATTGCTGAAGAGAAAATTTTGTGGATGTGATCAAGAACTGAGCTTAATTTAATTAAGCTTAATTTTTATTTATAAAGCACAATGACTACATTCACATATTACACTATTAAGCTAACTAAGAAAATCACACAAGGGGTTAGCAAGATGTGCATACTGTATCCAGTCAAACTGTTACCAGTTAATGGTGGACGCAGAAATAACCTGATGTGCTAGAACAGCAATTCCCAAAATTCAAAGCTGGCAACTTGGAAAAAAACAAATCTTCTTTTCACTTTTTGACAAACTGAAGTGTAAAACTGTTTGTTTTAACAATAGCATATAGATTGCAGTCACATATAATATTCAAATGAATGGCAGGGCTAAATGCAAACTTCTGAAACTTTTTTTAGTAGGCACTAAAGTCACTTGGACAACTTTTGCTGAAAACTGCTAATAATTTCTGATATTCTGAAATGGAAAAATGTATGTAAGCCCTTCATTTGTTCACTGACTACAAATGACTGCCTGGACTAGTCCCAGTTTTCTTGGCAAGATTTTTTCAGAAGTGGTTTGTCTTTGCCACCTTCCTAGAGCTGAGAGAAAATGACTAGCCCAGGGCTACCCATCTGGCTTTGTGCCTAATTTGGGACTAGAACTCATAGTCTCATGGGTTCTAGCCAAATGATTTAATATTATTAAAAGAAAATAATGGCCATTTTAGAGTGGTCTGGAAAACAATTCATATAGCCAGGATATAATCCCCAAAACAAAGACATAGAATGTTAACAATTTATAATTATTGCTATGGGCCATTTTATAACATTAAGTTAGTAATTTCATTATATGTTACTGAAAAGAAGCTATATGCTTTACTGAGCAGAAAACATGGAAACTGAATCATGAATTCCAATCTTTTGATGTGTTTTGGGTTTCTAGAAAGAAAACATATAACTGGACTTTTAATACTATGCATCAAATATATACCTGTGCCTACTTTTTTTTATATGGCCTAACATCATAGCATTTCAATAATGTTAGTCGAGACATCAGTCATTACAAAAACTTTCAATTTTACATGTTGGATCATCAGAGCCATTTTAGGGCCTGACAAAGGTCTGCTGCTGGAACATACATGTACATACATAGTACATAGTACTAGAGGTACTATGACTCATGGACACTGCAACCATCATAAATACATATTGGTGGCCAAGCACCTGAATTTTGATCATATGACCATGGAGATGCTGGAATGGTTGTGAGGACCAGCTGAAAGTCACTTTTCTCAATGCCACTGTAACTTTGAAAAGGTGCTGAACAAATGGTAGTAAGCTACCTGTACACATTTTCATGCAGAAGATTCCACTATCAAATCTAGCAGCACACCTCTGCACAGGTTTTCATGTAATTTCCATGGACAGCTACTTCTTTTCTCAAACTTTTTTTCTCAATATTGCAACGATCTCCCATCAGGGTGGATTTGATTTAAATCAAGTCCATTTAAATCACAATTTAAATCATGACTTAAATCACTAGTAAAAAGGCTTGATTTAAATCAACTTGGTTTAAAACATAATTTTTAAAGAGCAACTGTCATCTCTGTCCTGCAATAATTCCTCCTCGGACCCGCTGTTGACTCACCAACGGTCCCAATATTGCAGAATATACAGTCTCATGCTACCTAACTAAGCTCCATTTCATGGTGAATAAACTAAATTATTAATGTATTTTAAATAGAAAACTATTTTTAGATAAGATTTTTACCCCAACAACGCATTTTATTAAAATAAATTTGATTTTAAAAAATCTGATTTAAATTTTAAAAATCCATTTTAAAAAAAATCATAGATTTTTATCCACCCTGTCTCCCATCATTCCAATGTTTTTGATCATTTGTTGTAACAGCTTTATCCTTTTCTTCCTGCTTGCACAATGCCCTTGCATTCAATCCCTGGTTTTTATATACTACTTACATGCATCTGTTACTTGCTTGACATTTCTCCATCTCAATAGCTGGATGTTTTCACTCCGACATTTTCAGTTCTAAGTTCTAAGTTCTAAGACTGCCCTATATCCTATCATCCACATCATCAGACACCCTGGTACAGTAATCTTGAATTTCTTACATTCTCCCTTGCTTCATATATGCAAATATGCTGTAAGACATGTTGCTTTTCCATGTACAATATTGGGGGGTAATGTTCTCTTTTCAGCCAAACCCTTAATTCCTCTCATTCACGATTTTTCCACTTCTATTACAACTTTTAATTGGTATCTTGATACTGCCAATTCCTCAATTGGGTTTCTATTGCCTTTTTCAAGGGACTCCTTTTTTACTTTTAGAAACTAAATACCATCTATTTTCTGCTATATTGTATATACATGCTTGTCACATTTGCCTAAGTCACTTTTTATCATATGTCTCCTTCCTTCTTCAATTATCTGAATCTCTTCTCAAGGACACCTTATAAGTGCAATTGTAAGTCCAATATGTCTCAAGAATGTTCTACATATTATTTGCCCAATATTTTGGTTTTCATGTTCCTTTCTTTTCTGCTTTTATATGTATAATGACATTTTCTCAAAGTCTTTTATTAATACTTGGTGTGTAATGCAGAAAATTGCAACCACTAACTTTCAAGAAAATAGCCATTAAGAGATTATGCTATGTACTCATTGTCTTAGCGTTAGCACTGGATGACTTTTGAGCGGCATTACAAGGGCAAGTGTATGACTAAGTCATAATGCAAACCTAGCCACAATGTAAAGTACTGTTGGCAGAAGTGAGTAACGCAAAAGGGTAATGCTTCATGCAATTACTTGAATGCCCTTTTTTCTGCTGCCTTCTGGAGCATCCTTGGATTCAGGGGTGGGTTTTACTTACCTTTACTACCGGTTCACAATGTGGCCGCTCGCACGCTCTTCTGCGCATGCGCAGATCATCATTTATGATGTTGGGACCAGTGGGCGGAACCCCCGGCCAATTTTATTACCGGTTCTATAGAACTAGACAGAACCAGGAGCAACTCACCACTGCTTGGATTGCACCACTAAAAATCTTTGGGAAATCATTGAAATCAGTGATGCAGATTTTCATAGTTCACCAGCAGAAAACTGAGGGATAAGTTTTCAGATAATGTTTAATATGTGTAAAGCAGCGACTCAATTTCAAAAATAACGCTTTAAAATTTCATCCATTTGTACCTTACACTTCCAATATCCATTGCCCAACACCATTTTTCTCCTTTTAAAAAAGTAAATCTTTACCATTGGTTTATGGCTTAGTGTTATGTTTGAACCCATCAATAATTAAAAACAGAGTGTTTTCTGAAGTGACACTAAACTTGATCACATTATGCTTGGAATCAATATTATCCATTATACAAGCTCCTACTGCTTTCAACCAAGTTTGCAAGTGCTACTTTAAAAGCTATTTTTCTAATTAAGTTTGGTTTATACCAACTATATTATTTGGGTTTAAAGTGCTTGGATTTCATATTCTACATTATTTGTATTTTCTTTTAAGTGGTTTCTATCTTAATTTGTCTTTCTAAGAATACTTGTATGGAAGACTTTAGAAAAATAAGAAGTCCCAGGTTAAATACTGCAATTTCTTGATATTTTAAATAAGATGTATGCTTTGCTATTTTTTTCAACCTTCCATCTTTATTTCCCACTTGGGGGGAGTGGCCCTTTGCTGTTTTTGCATCTTATCGAGCAGCTACCGCATATTACAATTATAGCCCATACGATACAATTACAGCAATCAGACTATACAGGTTTTATACTCTACACAAGCAAAGCAAATGAGTCATGTCATTTTACAAATTATCCTGATCAACTGAATCAGGATAACCATAATGCACAAACTGTATCTTCGTTAAGCATAATCAGTCAGTGTTCAAAAGTATAGAAACACATCCAGGGCCCACTATTTAAGTATCAGATTTCACCTGGCTTGACAAAAGAAATACTTTTTTTGGTAGAACAGAAGCTATACAGTTTGAGCCACGCTGCTGTCTCTCAGACTTAACTACTGGAATTTATTCTGAATTGTAGCGTTTATAACGTTTCTGCCTGCTTTGGGAAAGATTAATTCCAATTTACTTTTTTTTAAAGCAGGGCGATTCTTTATCATTAATAGGTGCGATTCTCTTTCTAAGTTCTAACAATGTGGTGACACCAACAGAAATGGTGAAAAGCACAGTGTTGTTTGAACAAAGGCTGCCCTTCCTGATAGCCTTCTTGGAGCTTCGTTCTCTGGAACTAAGACAGACCCTTTACAGGAGAACTATATTCGGCCAGGCCGCTCGCAATCACCTCCCCGCCACCCATCCAGCGGAAAAGGACCACTTCTCACTGAGCCGTCGGCTCTCAATGATCTGCGGAACAGCTTCTCCTCTCACGCACGCTGGTCCCGTCCCGCGCGGACCGACTGGGTCGATCGTGCCGGCTCTGGCCTCTGCAACGCCGCGCAAAGACGCACCCGCACCCGAGCAGGGGAGCCGCCGCCGAAGGATGAGGGAAGGAGGGAAGGAGAAAGAGCTGGCCCGTCTCTCCCCGGGGCCTCGGCCGCGCCGCCCCCTCACCGTGTGGTCATGCTCGTCGGCCCGGCCCTGCCAAACCAACAAGGCCACCACGCACCACAGGAACCCGGCCAGCGCCATCCCGTGTCGTCGCCGCCGCCACCGAGGAAAGGAGCCGCCGCTTCCGCCGTCCCCGCCACGTCATCCAAGAGCACGCCGGAACAGACGCCGCTTACGGCGACCGACAGCACTCACAAGTCGCAGAACTCGAAGGCAGAACGCGAAGCGGGAGGCGGGGGCCCAGTCCGCGCCGCGCTTCCAGGCGAAGGGCCCCTTCTGGGGCGCTCGGAGATGGACGAGCGCGCCTTCTGGAAGCCAAGGCGAGCTTTCTCTTCCCTAAAGGGCGTCGTGTAAATTCTTCCCTCTTCGTGGTGCCGGACCGGGCGCTCGTTTCTCCATACGCAAACCCTCAGCTCCTGGATGGGCTCCAGCAGCTGAAGCAGCAGAAGGGAGAAGAGCACAGCCGAAAGAGATCCCCCAGGGTACTAGCCCGGCCGTTTGCAGGTCTGCCAATAAACAGGGAATACTGGCATTTAGTTTCCAAATGGGTGGAATCCACAAGCAGGAGTTAGAAAGCACATCATGAACAAACTCGGAGAAACACGATTTAAAAGTTTGCCAAAATTGTTTAAATATAAATGGACCATGAATAAATATGGGGGCAATTTCAGACTTCTGAACCTGGATTATTCATGCACAAGTTCAAGTATCACCAACAGTTACTATACTGTAGCATAGTATCTGAAAGGTGGAAGGAGGCTTAGAGATTATCTACTTGAACACTCTACTCTACTCTGTGAAAGATCCAATCTTGGTAAGAACAATTTTGGACCAACTCAGCATGCTGGCTGGAGAATTCTGGGACATGAAGGGTGCATATCTTAAAGGTGCTGTGGTTGAGAAGCATTGTGTAAGAGCACCTCCAGCTCTCTAACAAATGACCAGTATTTGAAAATATGAAAAACGCTATTGAAAGGGAGCCCAATTTTTGCAGCAGCAGCTATTCCATCAGTTGAAGGAATTATTCCTGTCTAGCCTAAGCTGCCATTTTAGCTTCTTATCTCTATGGTAATAAAGAGTAAATCTATCCGACAATACTTCAGTAATTTGAACTGTTAAATCTCACCTCAGTTCTTTCTTCACAATAATCCATTTTTATATACAATGAAAATAGAAGTGAGACAAAAAAGCTACTACATATACTGGTTTGTATATGGGCTTACAACCATTTGTTTTAGTGAGTGTTCAAAATTACAGCATTGAAATGGATTTATGACCATTTTTCATACTTACGACTTGCACATCCCCATGGTCAGGTGATCAAAATTCAAACACTTAGCAACTGGATCATATTTATGATGGTTGCAGTGTCTCAGTATCATGTGATTTTTTTTTTTTTTGTGATCTGACAAGCAAAGCCAATGGGGAAGCCAGATTCACTGAACAACTGTATTACTAACTTAACAAATGCAATGATTCACTTGACAACTGTACCAAGAAAGGTGGTAAAATGGGACAAATCTCACAACAACTGTCTTGGTTAGCAATGGAAATTTTGGGTTCAATTGTGGTAGTAAATAGAGTAAATAGAAAAAGCATACTGAAAAAAGAAAAACATTACCTTTGTTAAAAATATCACCTTTATTATTGCCTTCATTTGAAAAAAAGAAAACTCACTTAACAATGGAAATTGGAACTAGCAACTCCATCAGTAAGTGGCACAATCATAAAGTGACATTACATGACTCCTAATTTAGAATAGCAGTTGGATTGTTCTGGTTGCTATTGTTGAACAAATCACAGGTGGCCATTACACAAAGCTTCACATGTAATGATATGTGGGAAGAAAATTGGGTGAAGAGCTGCTGTCTAGAGGGTATGCATTTTCTTTATTGTTTTGCCAAACATGATTAGTGACATGACTAGAGGAAAAACCAAGTTGATGACACTAAATTGTTCACAGTAATAAAAATAAGTTTGTATTCCGGAGGGATCTCTACCCATTAGGGGAATGGGTGTTAAAATGAAAGATGTCATTCAATGTGAGCAAGTGTCAAGTGATACACATTGGTGCCAAAATCCTAACTTCTACAAATGAACAATGAGAGTCACAACAGGTGAGATTGTTGGTGTAGAAATATGATAGAAAAATAAAGAATGAAGGAATGGAATCGGAACTAGCAGTGACAAAGAAATCTTGGGGGTAATAGTAAACTGTTCAATTTTATTTGCTCCATGCATCGGCTTTAGAAAAAGGTTAACAGTATGTCAGGGTATGAAAGAGTTAACAGCTGTAAAATGAGCTGTAAGCTGATGGGACCCAGTAAGCGGGAAACTGATGCAGTGGAATGAGGCAGCAGAGTTACTGCCAATTTAAGGAACTGGGTCAGAAGCTGCCTATATAAGGGAAGCCATTAGAGGGCGTCTCCCTTCCCAAACCTCAAGCCTTCTCCTCAAGCATATTTCTTGTTCTCTTAGTCTGTATTATTGCTCGTCTGTATAGCTGTAAAGCTATTGAACCACGTATATATTTGTATAGTTCACTATATATAAAACCACTGTTATAAGTGGTTTTATATATAGTGCCCTAAAAACTTTTTTATTTTGTCAAGCTGGGCTGGCGTAAACCCCCCCCCCCTTTTTTAAGTTTAAAGTTTTATGGGTTTTAAATTTTAATTGCCTATTGGGTTTTTAAATTTATTGGGCCAAAATTATTTAATTCTTTTATCAATATTTTAAATTTTGTATTTGAGTGCTTTTTATTCTTGGCTGTACACCGCCCTGAGTCCACTAGGAGAAGGGCGGTATATAAATTTAATAAATAATAATAATAATAATATATCTTAAAAGCTCTGTGTGCTGTGTACTATGTTAAAACTCCTGGGTTTATCTCTATAATACTACTTACGCTGCCTAAACTCTGACACAGTATGTTAAGGATATTAAGCAATAACATTGAAAATACATTTGGGCCTTTTTTATTTTATAAAAAGATGAATGATAGGGGACATGATTAGCATGTAAGATGCATGGAGGAAATAAAATGGACACTGAGAAGCTATATTTCTTTCCCCAAAATATTAGAACCAAAGTGAAACAGAATCCTGAAAGAAACAGGAAAAAGAAACAAAAGGATTTTTTTTTTACACAAACATAATTAAAAACTTGGATTCACTTTCATGAGATGTGCTGGCTATCAACATGCTAGTTTCAAAAACAGGTTGAACTAATTCATGGAAACCATAGTGACCAATGATGATTAGTCTATATGGCCATGAGAAGCTTTTGAAGGCCATATGCTAGAAGACCAGTGGGTTTCCTTGTGCAGTTGATTGGCCATTGTGAAAAAGTTTGAGGGGTCTAATCCACAAGGGCATTACTTATGTACTGCAGAGAGAAAGAAATACTGAAGACAGTGTCACTGTTGGTGGAAGAGAAAAAGGAAATTGAGTCAGAAAGCTGAACGAGGTGAAATTGAATATCAACGTTTGGTAGAGAGTAAAGAGACTCTGAAGCTTACACAACTGGAGTGACAGCCTCATAAGTCTTCCAATATTGCACACCAGCAACAGATAGACAGCAGTTAGTAACTTTTCCCTTTCTCCTACAAAATGATAAGGACAGAGATTCAAAAGCAGCTCAGTATAAAGGAGTAATTACTAGGCCACTTCAGTCTACAGCAGGAACTACAGCAGAGTGGAGGAAAATAGGTGATCAAGAGCATTAAGCTAATAAAAGGATAAAAAGAATAGAATTTATAGCCAATAAAGAAAAGGACTACAAAAAGTACTATGTACAAAAAGTTTATTGTACAAAAAGTACAATAAAGACTACTGACTGTATTGCTAAGAAAAATTGTGTGGTTAACAGGGTAAAAGGGAAGTTTTTAACCTTGTTAAGCACTGTAACTTCGAATTAAGATGAGATAAGTGATAATTTGTAAATAACAGACTTAAGACACCAGAGCAGATGTGTCAAACTGGCAGTCTGCAGACCCAAAGTGTCACGCACAGGCCATGCCCACCCCAGCTCCACAAAGGGAAAAACGTCACAATACCTGATGGCAACGTGACCCCGTGGGTTTGACACACGTGCACTAGAGTGCACTAAAGTTGGTATAATTCAGACTCGCAGATACTTAAATTTTGACAGGGGATGCTGCAATGGCTGTAACTTCAAGGCATAAGTAGCATTTAGTGCCATTAAACTTTGAACTTTTATCTGGAATCTTAGGCTTCACTATTAGTTTTTTAAATAAAGGTGTTATTTGCATTTTAGCATGGTGTCCATGCTTGCTTTTGAAGTTCAGGAAACCATGTTTTCTTTTTAGTCAAGGACAGGACTAAAGGGGAAGTGCAACATATTTCAAGGGAGAGAGGTTTTTCTCACATCTAATCAATACCTTTTATTATTCCTTCCTAATGCATCACATTTACCAAATATATGTATCATTTGCTTCTGTACTCTACCAAAAGATTTGATCTTGCCCCCAGATAAACATTTTTAGCTTTGCCTGAAGTACTCATGATTCTTATGTTAGGTTTCAAAGTTACTCTCTCCCAAATTCAGGGATCAAATTTTTATCAGTTCCATGCCAAACTTGGATGACTTGGATAATTGAGATTAACAGGCAATGGAATGACTACTGAACAAATTATGAGATAACAAGCAATGTTAAGATGTTCAGATTTCCTAGATAAAAGTTAAAACATGCCTTTTTACAAATTTGTACAGACCCCCATAAATTACCTCTATTTGATAAAAAATATATTTTATTAATCTACATAATGAGTTTGGCACTTCTGGAAGAAAATATTTCATTAGCATTTATGTCATGGTCCACTGAAGTCTGAGTCCGTGAAGGAGGAAGAGATGGATCTGGGGCTGACAGAGGAAGAGGGTGCAGCCTCGTTGGCTCTGAAGGAGCAACCGGAGAAGCAAGATGAGACTGTCCCGGGTCCCTTGGACGTTGGAAGGATTGCCAGCGAGGAAGAACAGGCACAGGATGACCGAGAGAGGGCGTAAGAGAGGGCAGGCAGTGGAGCAGAGGAGTGACGGAGCTTTGGTGATGAGCAAGGACTGCCCCCTCCTGATCCCCAAGCACGGAGAGCGGAGAGGAGGTAGGAACACTTCAGACCAACCTGATGACTCAGAAGGAGAGAGTGCCACCCCTCTTCACAAGGCTCACCTGGGAACTGAGACTTAAGGAGACACCATTGGGAAGGGCGTTTATCGGGAACAAGCGTTGAATCTGTGATGCTTCACATGTAGTTGCCAATGTCTCGGTTTTACTGTGCTTTTGTCTTGTGTGCCTTGCCCGGTATGCCTGCCTCGCTGGACTTCTTGCCTTGGTTGTTGCCTTGCTAACTTTGCTTACTGGGCTTCTTGCCTTGGTTGCTGCCTTGCTAACTTTGCTTGCTGGACTACTCATAGCCAGAGGCTCTCAGAGGTGTGTGTGAGAGCTTTGCTCCAGGACTTGCAGTGGAAGACAGTTTTCCGGATGCGTTACGGATACTTCAAATACACCGTGATGCCATTCGACTTGACCAACGCGCCCGACGTGTTCATGCACTTTATGCATCACATGTTCAGGGACCAGCTGGATCAGTTCATGGTCTACCTCAATGACATCCTGATCTACTTGTCCTCCTCACAAAAGCACTGGAACATGTGTGGCTGGTGTTACACTGCCTGCAGGAGAATCACCTATTTGCCAAGTGGGAGAAGTACCAGTTTGCACAAACGATTGACTTTCTGGGTCATTGCATCTTGCATATAGGTGTGGAGATGGACCCAGAGAAAGTAGAGTCGCTGCAGGCATGGCAACCTCCGCAGTGGGTGAAAGACATGCAGCAACTGCTGGGGTTCATGAACTATTATCACACATTTGTCACCCGCTTTGCTACCTTGACTGCTCCCATTTCCAATCTGCTAAAGAAAGGGGAGAAGTTCCATTTGGGCACTGAGGAGTAGTGGCCTTCGCTTCCAAGCCCATCCTCAAGCATCCTGATCCTTTCCAACTATTTGTGGTGGAGATGAATGCATCAGACATGGCTGTCAGGGCAGTGCTCCTGCAGGCCTATGGCCCTGCAGGCACCTTGTTCCCATGTGCTTATTATTCCCAGAAGCTGTCATTGCTGGAACAGAATTACACCATATGGGACAAGGAGCTGTTGGTAGTCAAGGTTGCCTTTGAGACAAGGTGTCACCATTTGGAGAGGGCCTATCACCAAGTCAGGGTTCGAACCTTGAACATTTACATACGGCCTGGATGCTGAATCAGCACTAGGTGCAATAGTTGCTGTTTTTCACCAGTTTCACTTCTGGGTGACATGTGTCCCTAGCAGGCAGAATCAGCACATTGATGCACTGTCCCAGAAGCCTGAGTATGCCTGAAAAGAGGACAAGATTCCTCCCAGAACAGTGATTCCTTTGGAGCAGTTGGTGGCCACCGAGGAGCCAGTGGACGTCTAGGTCAGGATTCGGAAGGCATAGTGACAGGATCCATTCAGGGTTGCTCGTCATCGGGAGCTGGATGGCAACAAGAGACAGGAAAACCCTTGGATGTAGATGGAGGACCTGTTGCGATTTTGAGACCGCATCTATATGCCTGGGGAACGCCTTCGTAGCCTCAAAACATTACACCTCATCTCTAGGATGTTTTGTGGTTGTGGCTCTGACATGATGTGTTGGGATACTTGGCATCATGTGGGCCCTGTCGGCAAGCCAAGTATGCCACTGGTGTGCCCCCTGGTCTATTGCAGCCGTTACCCATGCCAGAAAGACCATGGGGAGCAGTCTCATTGGACTTCATTACAGAGTTACCCCATCAAAGAGTGCCACAACAATCCTGGTGGTGGTGGACATGCTCACTAAGATGGCCCATTTTATCCCATGTGTGGGTCCCCCAGACTGAGTAGTGTGTCTGATTGAGGGGTGCAATTCACAGCACGCTTCTGGCAGACACTACTCATGTCACTGCAGGTACAGGTGTGTCTGTCATTGGCCCATCACCCTGAAACTGACGGGCATGGAGAGGATGAATGCCATCTTGGAACAGTACCTCTGCTGTTTCAGCAACAACCAAGACAATTGGGCAGAAATACTGACTGTGGCGGAGTTCGCCTACAACAATGGCCAGCATACATCCACCCACATGTCCCCCTTCTTTGCCAGTTATGAGTCCCATCCAGGGCTCTTTCCATTGGCTCTGTCCAACTCCCCAGTATCGGCTGTGGATACATTCCTCCAAGAGCTGAAAGCCATGCACCAAGTGGTCCGAAGCCAGCTGGAGAAAGCCAAGGAGGACTATAAAAGATTTGCAGACCAGCATTGTCGAGACATCCCTCTATTAGCCATGGGCACCTGCTGACATTGCGGCCTTCGAAAAAACTCTATCACCGCTACTTGGGGCCATTTCTGGCCAAAGCGGTGATCAATCCAGTAGTGTTTCACTTATCCCTGCCATGTACCATGAGGATTCACTGGTGTTCCATAGGCCATTGCTGGTACTGGTATCAGCCAATAGCCTGCATCAGTCGGCTTCACTGCCAGAACTGGTATCCCTTCACAGAGCGGTGGAGTATGAGGTAGACTCTGGGACTCCTGCCGGTTGCGGGGCTGGTTCCAGTACCTCGTGGCATGAAAAGGCTATGGACTTCACCTAGGTTAACGCCGCCAACATCCATGTCCCTTGTCTGGTCTGTGATTTTCATGCCCAGTTCCCACAATGCCCTAGGCCACATGTCCCAGGGGAGGGGGCCCTGCGGGGGGGAATAGTGTAATGGCCCGTTGAAGCATGAGTCTGTAGAGGACAATCCGCAGGTGGGGCTGACGGAGGAAGAGGTCGCAGCCTCATTGGCTCCAGAGAAACAACCCCCTCCTGATCCTAATCATGGAGAGTGGAGAGGAGGCAGGAGAAGCGCAGGACAACCCTACAATTTGGGATGAAAGTACCCTGCCCCTCTTCTCAAGGCTCACCTGGGGACTGAGACTTAAGGAGACACCATTGGGAGGGGTGTTTGTGGGGAACATATGTTGAATCTGTGGAGTCTCATGTGCAGTTGCCGAAGTCTGAATTTTGCTGTGCTGTCTTGTGTGCCTTGCCCGGTTTGCCTGCCTTGCTGGACTTCTTGCTTGTTTGCTGCCTTACTAACTTTGTTTGCTGGACTACTTGCAGCCAGAGGCTGTTGGAGGTGTGTGTAAGAGCTTTGCTCAGGACTTGCAGTAAATGTGGGGACGTTGGGGGGAAGTTGGAGCAATACTGGGGAGTTAGAACTGTTATCTGGCTGTGTTGCTTCCGTGCCTTGCGCTGGGTCATCACAGTTTCCTTTTATACATCAAGCAGGTTAGAAGTAAATTTTGTAACTGATATAAAATAAAAAAGAGGATTTTTTAGGATTCATAAGTCTGGTGTAGTGATTAAACCAGGGGTGAAATGCTCCCGGTTCAGACTGGATCACCTGATCCAGTAGCGATAGTGGTGGGTGGTTTGGAGAACTGATAGCAAAAATCCCTGCCCTCCCCCATGCCCAGCTGAGCCGCACAATCACCAGAGGCTTTTTTTAAAAAAATTTAAAAGCATTTTTTCTACAACCTCTTCGGCCAAAAAAATGCTTTCAAAAGTAAAAAAAAGCCTCTGATGATCCCGCAGCTCAGCTGGGATCATCAGAGACTTTTAAAAGCATTTTTTTTACACAAAATGGTTTTAAAAGTAAAAAAAAAAAGTTGGCCATGCCCACCCAGTTACATTACCCACCACCACCAAGCCACGCCCACAGAACTGGTAGAAACAAATTTTATATTTCACCACTGAATTAAAGTAACAGGCCAGAAACTTGGAGAACATGAGTTTTAGTCCCATCTTAGACACAGAGTCAGCTGGGTGACATTGGCCAGTCACAAACACTCAGTCTCTCGCCCCTGTTGTTCAACATTTATGTGAAGCCGCTGGGGGAGATCATCCGTGGTTTTGGGGTGGAGTGTCATCTGTATGCTGATGACACTCAGCTGTACATCTCCACCCCAGACCACCCCGATGTTGTCCTTGATGTGATGTCTCATTGTCTGGAGGCTGTGCTGATCTGGATCGGGAGAAACAGGCTCAGACTCAACCCCTCCAAGACTGAGTGGCTATGGCTCCCGGCATCCCTGTATAGCCAGCTGGTTCTATCGCTGGATATTGGCCCCCTCGGAGAGGCTCGCAATCTGGGTGTCCTCCTGGATGCACGGCTGTCCTTAGAAGAAATATGACAGCTGTGGCCAGGGGGACTTTTTATCAGGTTCGCCTGATGCACCAGTTGCGTCCCTTTCTGGACCGGGATGCCCTGCGCACAGTCTCTCACACCCTCATCACGTCATATCTGGACTACTGCAACTGTCTCTACATGGAGCTCCCCTTGAAGGGCAACCAGAGGCTCCAACTGGTCCAGAATGTAGCTGTGCGGGTGATTAGGGGTGCGACTCAATGCCTCTCCTGCGCGAGCTGCACTGGCTCCCAGTGGTCTTCCAGGTGCGGTTCAAGGTGTTGGTTACCACCTTTAAAGCGCTCCATGGCTTAGGGCCCGAATATCTACGGAACCACCTTCTGCCACCAATAGCCTCCCACCGACCAACATGCTCCCACAGAGAAGGGCTCCTCAGGGTGCCATTGGCTAAACAATGTAGGCTGGTGACCCCCAGGAGGAGAGCCTTCTCTGTGGGGGCACCCACCCTCTGGAACGAACTACCCTCTGGGATACGTATGATTCCCGATCTCCGTACTTTTCACTGGGCCCTTAAGACCCTGTTATTTTAGAAGGCTGGCCTGGCTGAATAAAAAATTTGGGATGGGGTATTTTAAATTATGGGTTTTAATGGAGAAAGCCAAATTTGTTTAATTCAGTTTTAAATGGGTTTTAATGTTGTATGGTTCATTGTTTTATCATGGCTGTACACCGCCTTCGGGAGAAGGGTGGTATATAAATCTAATAAACATAAAAAACATAAACATAAACATCAATCCTAGCAAACCACTTCCTAAATGTTGTCAACAAAACTGTAGGTACTAGTCCACATAATTACCAAGAGTCAAAAACTGACTTAAAAACACACACACTCACACACACACAAAACCACCCTTAGTTACTGCTTGTAAAATTGCTGGGTATAGCAAACCATACAAAACTGAGTAAGGAAAAAAACCTAGAGCATCATTAATTGTATGTAAAAACAATTAGATAAAAGTACTAGAAAACACTTTGCGGCCTCTGAAAAACAGAATTATTAATTTAGTAATGAAATGGATAGTTTCATAGTATACCAAGTGTTTTAGAAGATCCATACAGAATGATAATACTCATGAAAATACTGTATAAAAAATTGTTATCTCCTCTGTTAAAAGAACACCTTAATATAATTTAAAAGTATTACTGTACTCATTAAAATACAGAAGTTATATTAAAAGATGACATACTTATTTAAAACTTCCATATTTTCCCAATATCTTGACATTTGTATTTTTAAACAAGGAGCTTTTGCATGTCTGTGGTTTGAAAACATAGTAAAATAACACATACGCTGGGGGGGGGGCATTGAATTGTGGGTGTGGGCACGCACATGCGCAACCCACCCTCCCCCTGCTTTTGGCACACAACAGCAAAAAGGTTAGCCATCACTGGTCTAGAATCTGTGGGCTAGTACAGAAACTACAATCCAAACCTTGATTAAACCCTTTCCTTTTATTTGGATTAGCAAGGGGTAAGGGAGAGGGAGACATACATAGCCACTTGATTGTATTGTTGCAATATTAATTCCCAGAAAATAACACATCCTGGATGTCAACTTCCAACTGAACCTGGCCACAGCCATCTTTCTGTTCCTCAGTTGCCACATAGAGGGGGAAGGAGGTTGGAATGCATTACTAGACAGAACAAAGAACTTTCTTCTGAGAACTATGGTTGTCTCTATTGGCAACAGATAAGGTAAGTGCCTGAAGAGCCTGCCAATAAATCCAATTGGCCAATGTGACCTGTGACATTTTGGGATGGGGTTATTTCCTACTTTAATTATACTGAAACTGGGGGAAAGATTTAGATTTGGTTTTCCATTGAAGCTGTGCCGATATGATGTACTCATGAAAGAAGACCTTTGAGAAAGAGCCCAGTCTCAAGAGTTCTGATTTGCTTGGGTTCATTTGTTGGAGGCTTGACATTAAACCCAATCTCATAAACCTACCCAGAGTCCTGAGCTCCAACCGCTCTCCCAACAACAGTGGAGGGGTGGAAAAGACTCAAGGAAGATCAGAGATGGAGAAGACGGGAGAAGCAACCGCTAACTCTAGTGCTGCCCCGGTCCTGGCTGCACCTCAGGTAAGTCACTCCAGTGAGATGGCCATCCCACTGGCGGCCAGGCTGAAGGTCCATGTGGAAAGGAAACCAAGAAGCCAGCAACACAAGAGGAAGCCCTAGCCATTGAGAACCTTTAGAATTCTTTATTGGCCAAGTGTGATTGGACACATAAGGAATTTGTCTTTGGTGCATATAAAAGAAAAGATACATTTGTCAAGAATCATAAGGTACAACACCTTAATGATAGTCATAGGGTACAAATAAGCAATCAGGAAACTATCAATATAAATTGTAAGGATACACACAAAGTTACATCATGCAGTCATAAGTGAGAGGTGATGGGTGATAGGAACGATGAGGTCTAATAGTAATGCAGACTTAGTGAATAGTTTGATAGTGTTGAGGGAAATATTTGTTTAGCAGAGCGATGGTGTTCGGGGAAAAACTGTTCTTGTGTCTAGTTGTTTTGGTGTGCGGTGCTCTATAGCGTCGTTTTGAGGGTAGGAGTTGAAACAATTTATGTCCAGGATGCCAGGGGTTTGTAAATATTTTCACAGCTCTCTTTTTGGCTCATGCAGTATACAGGTCCTCAATGGAAGGCAGGTTGGTAGTAATTGTTTTTTCTGCAGTTCTAATTATCCTCTGAATTCTGTGTCTGTCTTGTTTGCAGAACCAAACCAGACAGTTATAGAGGTGCAAATGACAGACTCAATAATTCCTCTGTAGAACTGGATCGGCAGCTCCTTGGGCAGTTTGAGCTTCCTAAGTTGGCGCAGAAAGAACATCATATGTTGTGTTTATTTGATGACATTTTTGATGTTAGGTGTCCATTTTAGGTCTTGAGATATGATAGAACCTAGAAATTTGAAGGTCTCTATTGTTGATACAGTGTTGTCTGGTATTGTAAGAGGTGGTAGTATGGGAGGGTTTCTCCTAAAGTCTACCACCATTTCTACGATTTTGAGTGTGTTCAGTTCCAGATTGTTCTGGTCGCTCCACGAGGCTATTTGTTCAATCTCTCTTCTGTATGAGGATTCATTGTTGTCTCAAATGAGACCAATTTACCAAGTGGAGGTGGGTGCCAGAGGCCACTGAAGTGGATTTTTTTTTTAAAAAAAATTATTAGATTTATATGCCGCCCTTCTCCAGAGACTCAGGGCGGCTTACAATGCGTTAAGCAATAGCCTTCATACTTTGGTATATATTTTTTTTATACAAAGTCAGCTTATTGCCCCCACAAACTGGGTCCTCAATTTACCTACCTTAGAAAGGATGGAAAGCTGAGTCAACCTTGAGCCTCGAACTTGCAATAATTGCAGACAGCTGAATGTTAATAACAGGCTATTTAGCCTGTTGAGCTATCTGAGGCTCTTTCCCGAAATCCCCTCAGTCGCTGGCGGCTCTCATCCTGAGATGGAAAGTGAAGAGAAAGAGTGTCCCACTCGTCGCTGAGTGGGAGGAGCACAGGAATGGAAGTACTTAACTGCTCTTAACTGACCATTGGTAGAGCAGCTGAAGGAGATGTTTGACCACATGGAGATCTGAGGAATTGAGTTGATGCACCGAGTCAGATCACCTGTGGTGACAGTGGCTTGGGCGCCTCAGCAGCTGATGACCCACCAAGGCCAGAGCCCAACCCCAATGGCACGAGCAGCCAGCCCGCCTCCTCAACCAGCTGCAGCAGTGAGTCCAAGCCCAAGACAGAGACCCCCAAGGCAGCAGCCAGTAGCAGGTCAGGTGGGGCAACCCCAGCCTCTTCCTGAATGGCACGGGTACTCACCGTGGTCTTACTATTCGGGGCCCAGTTGGTTCCTCAGTCAATGGGCACCCTCTCCTTGTCCACTGCTGGAAGATCCACCACCCATGAAGGCCACATCTGATGGAGACCCAGAGAAATTGGTGTTCTTCCTCAACCAGGTGTGAACCCATCTGGACTGCTACCAACCTACCCATCGGATGTAGCAATGGTGAATGCTGTGACCACAAACCTAAAGGGGGGAGCAATGGAGTGGTTGATGAAACTCCACAACAAAGACACACCAGAGTTGGGGAATGTTGAAGCCTTCGTGGGGGAACTGAGAACCAGATTCAAAGACAAGTCCAAAGCCTTGCAAACAGAAGTTGAAATTTGAGATCTAAAGCAGAGGGGTCAATTAGCGAAGGAGTATGTACAGGAGTTCTGGCAAACTGAAGACTGATCAGACTGACTGTTAGTCTACTACTTTAAGGAGAGCCTTGGACTGAGAATTACTACAGCCTGTGTTTACCAAGGGGTCCTTGAGCGAATCCATGACCAGATAGCCATAGCAATGGACCTCGAACTTAAGCAGTGCAAGAAGCGCAGCGCACCCAAATCAAAGCCCAAGTGGACACAAGAGGGTCGTTGGTTCAGACACCAACCTGTTGCCATGCTGCCTACTGACCCCCCCTCCTGCTTTGGCCTGAGCAACTATCAAGTGCTTCAGATGCGGCCAGTAGGATCATCAAGCCACGGAGTGCCTGGTGCCAACACCCCAGCCAAAAGTGATCCTGGCACATCGTTTAAGCCAAAAAAAGCCACCACAGAAGGGACGGGAGAAGTCAAACTTGGCACACCAGGCTGTCAAGGTCTTCCCCTCTTCAAGTGAGGGAGAGGGATCTCTGGCCCAGAGGGATAAGCAACCTGTCCCCTATGACAGCAATGATGAGCCTTGGTGGTGCAGCGGACTAAGTGCTGTTATTTATTTATTATTTATTTATTAATCAAATTTGTATACTGCCCTACTCCCCGAAGGGACTCAGGGCGGTTATGTAGCACTTAGCTGCCAGCTGCCTGCAATTAGTGCAAGTTAAAATCTCACCAGGCTTAAGGTTGACTCAGCCTTCCATCCTTCCAAGGTAGGTAAATTGAGGACTCGGATTGGGGGGCAATAAACTGACTTTGTAGAAACACCGCTTATGGGGGGCCAAAAGTCCTAATAAGCATGTATATACAAAAGAATGAAGGCTATTGCTATAAGTGCATTGTAAGCCACCCTGAGTCTCCGGAGGAGGGCAGCATATAAACTGAACAAACAAACAAACAAACAAACAAACAAACAAACAAATGTGAAAATGACCCGATGGTAAGTGAAGCCATCCTCCTCTTTGCCATCTCTTTAATATTGTGGTGTTGAAGTCAGGAATCCAGGGAAAGGTGGACACCCTAATAGACCTAGGTTGCACCAGATGCTTAATTATCCTACCGACAGTGCTGAAGCTAGGGATCAGAACGAGGAGACTGCCCCAAGCCAAGGGGTTCGAACTAGTCGATGGATCACTGATAGAAGGGACCCCTGCAATGCACATCACTGAGCCAGTGTGGCTAGAGATGGGCCAACATTGGGAGATTATCCAATTTGTAATCATCCCAAAGGTGACAGAGGCAGTGATCCTGGGACTGTCCTGGTTAGACAGGTGAGGCCTGATGATCTGGTGGAAAGGGTGCAGAGAGAAAAATGAGGCTAGGAAGAGGCACTATCCCTCCTCAAGGCCACCAGAAGGGAGGAGCTATCCAACACTAGACAGAAATTGAAGGAAATGAGCTCCTTAAAGCCGCTTCAGAGCAACCACCAGAAATCCAGCTAATCCTCAAAGAATACTGAGACCTAGTGGGGTGTAAAGCATGAAAGAATATGACATGCTACCCCCACTCCCACTCCCCTGAACGTGCCATTAAGATCCTACCAGATGTGAAGCTCCCCAAACCAAAAATGTACTCCATGACCCCAAAGGAAATGAAGGAGCTAAAGGAGTACATTGACAAAAACCTAGCCAGAGGCTTCATCCAACCAGCAAAATCCCAGGTGGTCACTTCCGTGCTATTTAGAGAAAAAAAATGGGACAATAAGACTGTGTGTGGACTTTAGGGTGTGTATGGAAAACATGTATCGACTCCTAATGGAAGACATGCTGCCCCATCTAACAAAAGGGAAGATATTCACCAAGCTAGACCGGAGGGAGGCATACTACAGAATGAGAATCAAAGAGGAGGATGAGTAAAAGACTGGTTTTAACTGCCCACCAGGCACTTCCAATTCAGAGTAATGCCATTCAGGCTCCCTTGGTCTTCATCAACTCATAAACAAAGTGCTGCATGAGCACCTATACAAAGGGTTCATAGTGTACTTAGATGACATTCTCATCTTCACCAAAACGATGGAGAAGCACATCAAACTGGTCCTCCAGGTACTAAAGAAACTCCTGGCTGCAAACCTATATGCCAAACTATCCAAATGTGAGTTTTATAAGACCCTACCCGATGTCAGCATTCCAGGGCTGACATAGAAGAGAGAGAGAGGCTTGACATTTCACCTAGTTAAATCTCTCTGAGAGTTGGTTACCGGGAAGATGGATGGGGGGCGACATTCCTGTGGGACTGAGGTGGCAGAGTCGGAAGAATGAGGAATGATTTGGAAGACAGCCAATGGGGAGCAGACAATGGGAAAGAGGAACAGGAGGGTCTCGGGTGGGTGAAAGTTCAGTGATGACTTCGAGTTTGCCAGGGAAGGATGCATTGCTCAATAAAGAGAAATTTCCTAAAAAGTTTTGATGCCTGGAAATACACTTTATTTGAGAATGAAAGCCGGAAGCCTGACAGAAAGTCATCACTCAACTTTCACCCGCCCGAGACCCTCCTGTTCCTCTTTCCCATTCTCTGCTCCCCATTGGCTGTCTTCCAAATCATTCATCATTCTTCCGACTCTGCCACCTTAGTCCCACAGGAATGTCACCCCCCCCAATCCATCTCCCCGGTATCCAACTCTCAAAGAGATTTAACTAGGTGAAATGTCAAGCCTCTCTCTTCTATGTCAGCCCTGGAATGCTGACATCGGTAGTGAGCGGTATGGACTTCGTCCCCATGCCGGAGTACCCAAGGGAACCCTCTTCCTCAGTCAGTTGGAACGATTGGATGGCGATGCTGAGAGAATCCTGGGAGAATGTCAAAAAGGCATTAGACAAGGTGACACAGGCTTACAAGAAACAAGCAGATAAGCACCAAGCACCCCAAAGACCATTCCGAGTAGGAGAAAAGGTCTAACTCTCCACCTTTGAGACTCAGACTCCCGACCAGGAAACTCGGCCCGAAATTTATAGGCCCTTTTCTCATAGTTAAGATAATAAACCCGGTCACAGTACAACTGCAGTTGCCCCGGTTACTAGGAAAGATACACCCAGTTTTTCACAGTAGCCTCCTGAAGCATGTGGTGGGGTCGAATTTAAGGCCGGTACCTCGTGACCCCCCAGGACCCTTGATCATTGGGGGCCAGACTCACTATGATGTGCAGAAATTTCTTGATTTGAGGTGGCATAGAGGGTGCCTCCAATACCTAGTTAAGTGGAAGGGTTACCCCTAGTCAGAAGCTTCCTGGGTGAACAGCATCAACATCCAAGCTGACCGGCTCATAGCTAAGTTCCATGCAGATCACCCGGGCAAGGCGGGAGGGGGTGGGACACACCCTCGGATGGGGTAACAGTACTAACCTTGCTGTTTATCTTGCACAGGCCTTGCTGTGAGAATGGAGGGAGAAGGGCCGGATGTCAGCATTCCAGGGCTGACATAGAAGAGAGAGGTTTGACATTTCACCTAGTTGAATCTCTCTGAGAGTTGGTTACCGGGAAGATGGATGGGGGGCGACATTCCTATGGGACTGAGGTGGCAGAGTCGGAAGAATGAGGAATGATTTGGAAGACAGCCAATGGGGAGCAGAGAATGGGAAAGAGGAACAGGAGGGTCTCGGGTGGGTGAAAGTTCAGTGACGACTTCGAGTTTGCCAGGGAAGGATGCATTGCTCAATAAAGAGAAATTTCCTAAAAAGTTTTGATGCCTGGAAATACACTTTATTTGAGAATGAAAGCCGGAAGCCTGACACCCAGGCTATTGAGTGTCAAGTGAGGGGGTAGAAATGGATCCAGGAAAAGTCAGAGCCATCCTGGAGTGGCAACCTCCCAAACCTGCAAGCAACTGCAGAGCTTTTTAGGGTTCAGAAATGCCTACTGACAGTTCATCCCCTCTTTTGCTAAAACAGCCCTGCCCATCACCAAATTGCTAAAAACAGGGAAAGTGGGGAGGCAAACTGCAACCTAGCTAGCCGCTGGAGTGGACAATGGAGTGCCAAGGAGCATTTGAGAAACTCTAATGGCTATTCCAGAGGAACCGGTCCTAAAACATCCAAATCCCAAGGAGACATTAATTGTTCAGGAAGATGCCAGCAATGTAGCTATAGGGGCAATCCTCCAGAAAAACAAAAAAGGGAACCTCCAACTATGCACCTATACCTTCAGAAAGCTCACTGACACCAAACCAGGGTGGGTGGTGTGGGAGAAAGAGGCTTTCGCAATCCGTTGGGCACTATTAACCTGGCAGCACTTCCTAGAAGGGAGCGAAGTGCAGTCTGAAGTATGGACTAATCACAAAAATCTGGAGGCCCTTAGGACTCTTCAAAAGCTCTTTCCCAAACAGGTTTGATAGGCGCTGTATTTTAACCGATTAAACTTCACCCTGAAATACAACCCAGGAGGGGAAAAACTTCCTGGCGGATGCCTGGTCCCAAATGTCCCAGTACAAGAGTAAGCATGAAGAGCTGGTCAATGCCATCATTGTCCCCAGCACCCTTCAGGTTCAAGTCCTGTGCAGAAGCCACAACTCCAAGCAAGTTGACCACTTTGGATTCCTAAAGATGTGGCATCTGATGCAAAGACAATTTTGGTGGCCAGCAATGAAAAAGGATATTGAAAGCTATGGGAAAAACTGCAACATTTGCAGCATGTGATGAAAATAAGACCTGGGAAATCGTCAGGATTGTTACAAGTGGCCAAACCATCATGACCCTGGTAGGATAGCAATGGACTTTGTCATGGAACTCCCAGAAAGTGGAGGAAACACCATAATTTAGACAGTGATTGACCTTTTTTTCCAAACAGGCTCATTTCAATGTCTGTTCTGGCCTCCCTTCAGCCCATAAACTGGCTAAGCTGTTCCTGAAGCACATTTATCGGCTGCACAGAGTCCCAAAGAGGATCGTATCCGATCAGGGGGTCCATTTTACAGCCAAATTCTGGAAGGAATTTGTAAGGTCGATTGGGTCTTCTCAGGGGCTTAGCTCAGCTTTCCATCTGAGTACCAATGGGACGGCAGAATGTGTGAACTTCATGATAGAGCAGTACCTGAGGTGCTAATGTACACTACCAACAAACCAATTGGGCTGATCTGCCATCTTTCGTTGAGGTAGCATACAACAACGCCATACATATCAGCATAGGCTTCGCATCTTTCAAAGTGGCCACAGGAATGGACTTTATCCCAGTGCCTGAGTTCCAGCTTGGGGGAATGTGAAGCAGGCACTCGCCAAAGCCACCAAGATGCAGAAAGAGAAGGCAGACAAAAGGCGAGCATAGCCCCTCCCCGAAGCCATTTCACATAGGAGAGAAAGCTACCTCTCCATCAAATATCTGAAACTAAAGCTGCCAAGTAGAAAACTGGGTCCTAAATTTATAGGATCCTTTCCCAGCGTAAAAATCATTAATCCAGTCATTGTAGAGCTGAAACTTTCACCCTGTTGGGGAAAATACACCTGATTTTCCACAGTAGTCTATTGAAGCTGGTAATAGGTTTAGAGCTAAGGCCAGTAGTTCGGGAAGCTCCAGGTCCAATCGCAGTGCAGTGGGAGACTCATTATGAACTAAGAAGAATCCTGGATTTTAAACTATACAAGGGGAGGTTACAGTATTTAGTACAGTGGAAAGGCTATCCCCTTTCAGAAGCCACTTGGGTAATGTGAGAGCAGACAGCTTGGTCGGCTGTCAACTTTAAACTGAACATGGCCGCAGCCATCTTTCTGTTCCTTAATTGCCACACAGAGGGGGAAGAGGGGAAGGAGGTTGGAATGCATTACCAGACACAACAAAGATATTTTTCCTGAGAACCAAGGTTGTCTCTACTGGCAACAGATAAGGTTGTGGAAGGAGTGACTGAAGAGTCCGCCAATTAACCCAATTGGCCTATGTGACCTGTGACATTTGGAATGGGATTATTTCCTAGTTTAATTATACTGAAAGTTTTTTTCACAGTTTTCAGTTTTTCATTGAAGCTGTGCTGATACGATGTACACATTTTATTTATTTATTTATTTATTTATTTTATTAAATTTATATACTGCCCTACTCCTGAAGGACTCAGGGCGGTGAACAGCCAAGATGAAATGCATATAATACGAATGTTAAAAGACATTTAGAATACAATAAATATTTTGGCCCAATAATTTAAAACATCCAATTTAGGACAGATTTAAAACAATTTAAAAAGGGAAAATAGGCCAGGCCTGCCTGTTGGAATAAGAATGTTTTAAGGGCATGGCGGAAAGTGTGCAGATTCGGGATCCTCCGTATCTCCAGTGGGAGCTCGTTCCAGATGGTAGGTGCCCCCACAGAGAAGGCTTTTCCCCGGGGGGCCACCAGTCGACACTGTTTGACCGATGGCACCTTGAGAAGCCCCACTCTATGGGAGCGTACTGGTCGGTGAGAGGTTACTGGTGGCAGAAGATGGTCTCATAAATACCCTGGTCCTATGCCATGGAGCAATCTAAAGGTGGTAACCAGAATCTTGAAGCGCACCCGAAAGACCACCGGGAGCCAGTGCAGCTTGCGCAGGAGAGGAGCCACATGGAAGCACCACATTGGTCCCATAACCACCCACGCAGCCGCATTTTGGACCATTAAAGAAGACCTTTGAGAAAGAACCAAGTCTCGGAGTTCTGATTTGCTTGGGTTCGTTAGTCAGAGCCTTGACATTGGAACTATTTATTTAGATTTCTCTCAAGGGCTCAAGGCGGTATACATAGGAAAATTCTCTCATTTTATTTTCATAAGCATGATGCTTCTGGTATGTTCAGAGAATATGGAAATGTTTTTTTTGTAAGAGAGTCACTTAACCTCTTAGCAGGGTTCTGAAAATACAGCAAAAAGGAGGTTTTTTCAGATGTCTCCATTATCTTAACAAACTCTGCTTTTGCAGAGTGGGTACACTAGTTGAAATTGTATCTAAACCTAATTTTAAAAAAAGATCGCTGCAAATTGATTTGTATTGTTTTGTAACACACAGGTTATCCTCAGGGACATACTAAAAAACCTTTAGAAACAGTTTTTATACAATGTAGATGAAATATCTATTTTTAAAATTTATTTTTAACTTCTTGATATATAAATTTGAGAAGCATGTCATTTGTCTGCAAGGCACAGTGTTAAACCATAGTACACTGGTAAAAACTGAAGAGTTTGGAACTCCTGAATAAGCTTCACTGAATAGTCTTCATTTGAATAGAATTATGTACCAGTGGCACAACCACATAACAAGTAGTAGATTGATTAAAATGTCTACCTACTGATAGATTTATGCACATACAATATTTGAAAAGAATCAGTGGATAATGAATTTATATACATAGTGAAATAACAAATTAAGTACATTCATGTACATTTCTTACAAGAATTACAGCTGATACATTATCTAACAAGTAAAACAAGATAGCACATGTTCTTAAAAAAATACAACAGAAAATTATAAATTAATAAAATTATTAATTAAATCATCTCTCTTTTTCAAAAAATATTTGAAATAAACAATAGGTATTCATGGTTTGGGAGTCCTCCTGCTAGTTCTGGCTCTTAGAATCATGGCTTCAACAACAGACTAGCCTTGTTATTTCTAAGTCAAATTACTACAATACAGTCTACAGGTAGCCCTTGATTTACTATCACAATGGGAAGTAGAATCTCAGTCATTAATCAAAGTGGTCATTAAGCAGACAGCCATATGATCACTCATTCAGTGATGACAATTTCAGCTCTCCCAGTTGAGTTGCCAAGCGATTGTGCAAGTCATTGGCATCAGGGAGAAGTGCTCTCTGTGACCCAGTACATCCAGGTTGCCTAGGCTCTCTCCCCACGCCCACCAAGCTCGGGTCCATTACCTTTGCCTGTAGCTGCAAGTGTGCCCAGCTGATGTGTGATTGACCTTCCTACCAAAGCCATTTTATGCCATCTGGCAGTGGGCAACATTCTTGCAAATGGAAGGCTCACACACCTTGGATTCACTAGTCTTTCTAGCCCAGGAAAGATAGAAAGCTAGTGAACATTATTGTTAGATGATGAAATCTAAGGCTAGAAATCTGCCAAGTGGAGGTCAGCCCCTCCATTGAGCTGCAGATCTTTGGCATCTAAGCCCTGTCTCTGCAGACTAGCAGAGCCTTAGCTTTCCTGTCTGTGTGGAAGAGAAGGTCTCTGGCAGGCTGCAAAAACAGGGCTCAGGTCTTCAGGAACCAAGCCCTGTTTCTGAAGCCCAGTAGAGGGCTTGAGCTCCATTTAGTTGGCAGGTCTTTCAGCTAGGCCCCCCAAGATGATGATGATGATGATGATGATGATGATGATGATAATAATAATAATAATAATAATAATAATAATAATAATAATAGCAGCCCCTCCAAGGAGCTCTACCTTGTCATGGTGGAGGGGCTTGCATGCTCTAATGATACTAAGGGCTATGCTGAACAGGTGCAACCATATCAGACAGATCTTAGGTGAAGGGCCAGACAAAATCTGCTCCACAACCCATTCAAACATGGTGAATACGAAAAAAATGAAATTTATGCCGGCTGAACCATCGCCCGGATTAACAAGGGTTCCATTGGATGCTATGGCTCCTGGGCATTCTACGCAAAATGAGTTACAGGGCTCAGCTTCCTCTGCTAGGCAACCAGGGCATGGAGCTGACAAGCTACTGGAAGAAAAACCCAAAAAGCGAAAAATCTGGACTAAGGAAGAAAACACCTTTATTATGGAAGCTTACTATCATATCAGTCTGAGCCAGCAAAACGGGGATTTCAAAAACGAATGTATCGGATTTGGAAGATGAACCATACAGACTGTGACACCAGTGAACAAAGGTTAATGGACCAACGACGTGTAATCCTAAACCACAAATTTTTCACTACAGAAGAATTAATAGCAATAGAAGAGAAAGCAATTAATGGTCTGAGTATATCAACAAAGAAGAATAACATAAAGAATGATTTGCAGACTCAAAAGCAAATTGAGAAAGAAAGGGAGGAAGAGGATACTGAAATGGTTGAAGATATAGAACAAGGAAGCACTGAAGAACAAATACCAAAAGATAGTGCTCAATTAGCTGGAAAAAATAAAGCATCAAATGGAAGATGCTGAAAGAACACGTTTGCCAAAGCTGAACCAAGTGAACCGGAAAGAATTGAGAAATGTACTAAAAAAGGTCAATGAGGCTGTGCAAACTATTAGAACCACTACATTAGCCGAAACAAACCAACTGATGTATGCAGCAGCTGTCATAACCACCAAAGAACTGGGGTTGAAAATACAAAAGAACCAAAGAGGCAAGAAGGGGAAGCCTAAGTGGAAAATTCGGTTAGAATTGAAGATAAAAAAATTACATGGAGATTTGAGCAACTTGAAGAACCTAAGGCAAGGTCAGTTAAAGAACAAGCAGGTCAAAAGCAGCCTGGAAGCAAGATATGATCTGAGGAATAAGGAGATTGCGGTAGTAATTGAAGAGCTGAAGCAGAGGGTTGTTGCCATCGCTGAAAAGATTAAAAGGTATGAAAACCGAGTAACTCAGTTCAAAGAAAACTCACAGTTCAGAGCAAATCAGCACCAGTTTTATAAGAGCTTAGAAAATGGAGAAGGAGTAACAACAAATGAAAAGCCTGATAAAGAGAAAGCTCTGAAATTCTGGAAGAACTTGTGGGAAAACAACAAGAAGCATAACAGAAATGCAAAATGGATCAAACAGGTTAATGACTCCAAGTACATAAAATGGAAGACACAAAAATAACAAAAGCAATGGTGCAAAGACAGTCAAGAAAAGTGAAGAACTGGAGTGCACCTGGACCAGATGAGCTGCATGGCTTCTAGTTAAAGGCACTTACAAGTGTGCACAAAAGATTGGCAACCCAGATGAACCAGGTCCTAAAAACACCTGAAAATGATGAATGGATGACAACTGGAAGGACATTTTTGATCCAAAAAGATAAAGAAAAAGGAAAGGACCCTGGAAACTATAGGCCAATCACCTGTTTGCCAACAATTTACAAGCTTCTTACTGGTATCATTGCAAACCAAATCTATGGATACCTGGAAAGAAATAACTTGCTTCCTGTAGAACAGAAAGGATGCTGCAAAAACTCAAGAGGAACAAAGGATCAATTGCTGATTGACAAGCTAATCCTAAAGAACTCAAAGAAAAGACGAAACAACCTGTTCATGGCTTAGATAGACTATAAGAAAGCGTTTGATTCAGTTCCCCATAGCTGGATCAAGAAATTCCTGGAAATTTTTGGCATCAGCAGAAACATAAAAAAATTCATGGAATCTTCAATGAACCTCTGGAAAACAAAACTTATGGCTAATGAAGAAGAACTAGGTGAAGTTGAAATTAAACAAGGCATTTTCCAGGGCAATTCCCTTTCACCCCTACTTTTTATACTCTCAATGCTACCACTGACAATCATTCTGAAAAAGCTGAACTGTGGATACGAACTTGCAAAGAAAGGACTGAAAATCTCGCACTTGATGTACATGATTTGAAGCTGTTTGGTAAAACAAAAGCTGAACTGAATTTATTAATTGAACACACAAAAGAATTCAGCCAAGACATTGGTATGCAGTTTGGAATTGACAAATGTGCAACAATAGCAACCAAAGCAGGTAAGATCATAGAAGAGGATGGAATAGAACTAGAGAATGAAGAAATGACAAAGGCAGTAAAATCAGAAGAAGGCTACAAGTACTTGGGGATTTTAGAGGCCTCTGACTTAATGCATAATAAAGTCAAGGAAATAACTTTAGCCAAGTACATTCGGCGAATTCGTAAGATATTAATGTCCAAATTGAGCAGAGGAAACATCATAAAAGCCATAAATACCTGGGCTATACTTGGATTCGATACTCTGCAGGAATAATTGACTGGATCCAGATGGAGTTAGACAATTTGGACAGAAAAACAAGGAAGCTTATGACAATGAATCATGCCTTGCACCCTAAAAGTGATGTTGACCGATTATATTTACCAAGAGCAGAGGGTGGTTGAGGACTCCTACAAGTAAAGCAGACTGTGGAAGAAGAAAAATGCAGCTTGAATGATTACATCAAGAAAAGTGAAGAACCAATGATTAAGGAAGTAAATAAAGGAGGCCTTTTAAAGACAACTAAAACAAAAGCAGAATATAAGAAAGAAGTAATTGAGCAGCAAGCTGAAAATTGGAAAAGCAAAGCTCTGCATGGCCAATACTTGAAAAGTATTGAAGGCAAAGGTGACCAGAAACTAACTTGGAACTGGTTAAGATCAGGAGTACTGAAAAAAGAAACAGAAAGCTTTATTTTGGCAGCTCAAGAACAAGCCCTAGCCACAAACTGCATGAAGGCAAAAAATTTTGCATGAAGGCAAAAATTCAAAAATGCTGTTACCACCAACAGCAAATGCCGCCTCTGTAATGAGAAAGATGAGACAGTTGACCACCTGATCAGTGGGTGCAGCAAAATTTCATAAACCAACTACCTACAATGCCATGACTACGTTGCTAAGATCATTCACTGGAAATTGTGCCAGAAGTTTGGATTTGAATACAGCAAAAACCACTGGGAACATCAGGTTGAGAAAGTTTTAGAGAATGAGAAACTCAAGATCTTGTGGGACTTTAGGATTCAGACTGACAGGCACTAGGTCCACAACACACCTGACATAACAGTAGTTGAAAAGAAAAAAGTATGGTTCATTGACATTGCAATACCTGGTGATGCACGGATTGAAGATAAGCAGCAAGAAAAAAATCACGAAGTACCAGGACTTGCAAATTGAAGTTGAGCAACTGTGGAAAAAGAAATTATGTGTTGTCCCGATTGTAATTGGAGCCCTTGGAGCAATACCCAAAGGGCTATCCCGCTATTTAGAAATTCTAAATTTACCAGACTTGAACATTTTGACTCTACAAAAAACCACCTTACTCGGAACAGCTTACATCCTCTGACGATATCTTAACAGTTCCTAGGTCCTTGGTTAGGACTCGAGCTGCTGAGCTATTAACCAGCTTCAAAGGCTGTGAATCTTACTACAGATTAACTAATAATAATAATAATTTTATTTCTATACCGCCCCTCTCCCGAAGGACTCGGGGCAGTGTACAGCCTGATTAAAAGCACAAAGACAGATAAGATTTAAAAATAATTAAAAATATTAAATAATTTGGCTCAAATATAAAACCCCAATTTAAAATCCCACATTTAAAACCAATTTAAAATCTTTACATTGATAGCCCGGCCTGGCGCAACAGCAAGGTTTTGAGGGCACAGCGAAATACACGGAGGTCAGAGATCTTACGCATTTCTGGGGGCAGTTTATTCCAAAGGGCAGGAGCTCCCACAGAGAAGGCCCTCCCCCTGGGTGTTGCCAGCCGACATAATTTGGCCGATGGCACCCTGAGGAGACCCTCTCTGTGGGAGCGGACTGGCCGGTGGGAGGCTAGTGGTGGCAGAAGATGGTCTTGAAGGTACCAGGTCCAATGCCATTGAGCGCTTTAAAGGTGGTAACCAACACCTTGAATCACACCCGGAAGACCATTGGGAGCCAGTGCAGCTCGTGCAGGAGGGGTGTCACATGGGCACAACGAGCTGCGCCCATAACCACCCACGCGGCCGCATTCTGGACCAGCTGGAGCCTCTGGATGCTTTTCAAGGGGAGCCCCATGTACAGAGCATTACAGTGAGATGAGAGAGAGATGAGAGGGAATCTTATTGGCAGGCAGCAGCAGCTTTCTGTGGAAGCCCATGGAAAAGCTGGAAAAT
This sequence comes from Masticophis lateralis, assembly GCA_030761175.1. NCBI lineage: Eukaryota > Metazoa > Chordata > Lepidosauria > Squamata > Colubridae > Masticophis > Masticophis lateralis. Next base: position 99,127,367 of record JAUDYJ010000005.1, read on the forward strand.
AGCAATCACATGATGAGGTGCTTGGCAACCAATCATAAGTGCAAACAGGTTGCCAAGTGTCTTAAAAGTTAGTCATGCAAGAGAAAAAGTGTGAATGAACCTAGAAACAAAACTTTTTAATAGCTGCCTATCCATGTGGAATGTACTGTCCTGTAAAATCTGTATGATCTCAATACATTTTCCACAAAGCAACCTATCTAGAAACCCTCTCCTTTGTCTTCAAATAAGTTGAGGTATTGCAAAGGCCAGTCCTTACTAGGTGTCCCTGGAAATTGCTCTGTAACAGTATAATCAGGGCTTCAGTTAAAATAGCCAAGTCTGATATACTTTATCATATATTATAGTAAAGGGTAAATCTTTCACCTCTCTATTAAATTCTGTAACAAATGTACCTAAATTGGAAATAACTTGATCATACCTGCATGTTACATCAATGAGCTTCCGAATGTATTTCTTTCTTTTTAAAGAAAAAAATGAAAATTCTGAAAAAGGAACTGTGGATTTGTGTTCAGGCTGAGCTTTAAAAAAAACCATATACAGTATATGACATATCATATAGGAGTTCCTTCCTTAACAAGCACTTGTTCAGTGAAAATTCAAACTTACAACAATGCTGAACAAGTAATATTTATGACTGGTCCTCAAAGTTCCAGCTGTCACAGCATCCTTATATTCACATGATTGCCATTTGTAACCTTCTTCTTACAAACAAGGTCAATAGGGAAGCCAGCATGAAGTCACAAATGAGAAGTACATGATGTCCTTGCTTAACAGCCCATGATGATTTGCTTAATAATGGCAATGTGAAGTGCCAGAATTTCCATTGCTAAGCAACTTCGTTCAGTGATGTCACGCATTAGGACTGTATCACTTAGAAATGAAATTCTGGTCCCAATTGCCATCCCAAGGATTACCTGAATATATCTTGAAACTCAATGCAAATAGGGTCTGGCAGCTGTTCCACCTTGTTATGTTGTAGATGCAGTCCTCTCCATCTCATGCTGTGCTATTACATTTTCTCACAAACCAACAGGGCAAGCTGCCTTTTTGGATAGAATCTGTCTACAATGGGAACAAGAATCTCTTCTAGTAATGATGTGATCCCTGTCTGTTGAGATTGGTGCACAAATTTTATTGAAGTTCAGAAATAAGAACCAAGTTTCTTTATATTCATGGTCTGCTAAGTAGTTCTTGGCATATTCTCACAGAAATAATACAGATTCAAGACTCGTATAGATGACTCATATAGAGACTCTTTGATTTAAGTTATACGATCTGAACAGAAAAATCCTCCTCAATTTCTCAGTATTGTATTACTGGAACAGCAACCAGACACATCAATTAAACAATTCTGAATATGAAATTATCATAAAATCATTAAGAAATTAGACAAATTTCAAATGAATTGCACTATTCAAGACAAGGCACAGTAGTTTCACTATATTGTGAAAGTATAGTTATCTACAACAGAGTAAATTTGTTTTCAGAGCAGCATCACTGGCTACTTTATTTGTAGATCAACAGACAAAAAATATCTGCTGGTAGCTACTCCATTCTGAAGTTTAGGAATATGTGAGAAATTATTGAGACACCTTTAGTCTGGTATAATTAGAATCTAAGAATTCTAATAAGTTCAACAAATTTTTTTCATTTTCTAAGAGTTTGTTCTAAATGAATTTTTGTTCATTCACCCTTGACTCAATTTTTAGAGTAAATTCTACCAAAACTATTCATTTGAGATTCACAAGGGGTGAACTGATATGCTGATTAGAGTTACAGCATAACCATTCAAAAGACAGTTTTTAATATCCAAAAGATTTAGTATAACTTATCACGACCTCTTGGAGGCACAGGTGGTGGATGGAAGTTGTCAGTGTTCAATCTGCAAATAAATATTTGAAAAGAATCATTTATTATGTTACGTAACTTTTGTTACGTAACTTTTATTACGTAATGTTTTAAAACATTTATTTTAAAAAGCAATTAAATACTTTGAAATGTAAGTTTTTTAAAGTTGATATACAATAGCATTTACAATAGAAAAGCATTATTGTTCTTTCATGTGGAATTATTCATTGACATCCCATTATAATACTAGCAATTTCTAACGATTAAATTAATCAAGTAATTTGCAAGCTGCACTGCTTCCTGGCTTGCTTCTGAGTGCAATTCAAGGAGTTGGTTGCTATCTATAAAGACCTACATGACCTCGGTCACCTGCCTCCCATAGCATCTGTCTGGTCAATTCAGTCCTGCAGGGCTGGATCACCCTAGGTTCCTTCGATTAAACAATCTCACTTATCAGGACCTATCAGGACCTATCAGGACCCCTGAAGCAGGCCTTCTTTATAGCAGTATATGCCCGAGAATGAGGTTTTGTCCAACAATGAAGCTCCCCTTCCCAAATTGTTGTTTAAAAGAGCCACCAAGACCTCTCTGTTTACCCAAGTCTATAGGTTTAGGGACACGTAGTGAAGTTCTAGTTTCCCTGAACACCTCTGCTGCCATGTTTCCCATCTGTTTTACTTTCTTTATATCCCTTTATATTATCTATTTTAGAATTAATCCATGTGGAATAGGGATCTGTCAAATCATTCTTTGTACAGTATAAATGTATTATAAAACAATATATAACCTGCTAGCAATTCGAGGAGGTATTCTTGGAGGCCTTCCGAGTGAAATGGAAAGTTGGTTGTCTACCTGCAAGGTTTTAGGGCAGAAATTTCTCTTCATGTCAGGTATCTCATTATCCTATGTAAGAATGACAGTGATGTTCATTCAGTTTTAAATATACTTTTTGAAAGTAATGTATCATTTTTTTCTTATTCCACAGAAGATTTTATATACCCAAAATCCTTACCAACATTAATTATTTTTCCCTTCCTATCTTTCCTTGTGGTTACCCTAATCCTACAGACTACTTTAGTTTCTCTGTACACGGCGACGGCAAAAGGAACTGGAAAGGTTAGTGAAGGGGTGTGGCTGTCCTGGATGGTGGGGGTGGGAAGGTGAGGGTTTGATGTTGCTGGCCTGGCTGAAGGGCTCTCAGGTAAGCTGGGGTGGGGTAGGTGGGGTAGCTCTGCACCCCCTACCTTGCTTCGTCCTCCACCACCACCCCCGCCTAGCTTCATTCTTCTTTCTTCACCATTTCTTTTCCTTTCTCACCACCGTAACCTAGCAGGAGGCTGAGCAATGCACTGGTGTGGCGGCCACAAAGTGAGGTGGTGGTGAGTAGAGTACAAAGCAAGGCAGGGGATGCGGAAATGCCCCCCCCCCCCCAACATACACACCCTGTACCGGCTTACTGGAGTGCCCCGCCAGCCAGGCACTGAAGCGCTGCAACTGCCACCGCACTGAAATTCAGCTTCCCACTGAAGCTGGAGTTCACCATGCCGGAGGGAAATGAGAGGCCCTGCTATACCACAGAGCCTGCCACTACTTGAGTGGGGAGGACGAGGAGAAAAATGGCTGCTCAGGTGGCTCCTGCTGCCCCTGCCACTGCCAGCAGCTTGAGTGCCCTGGTTGAAGGATGGATCATGCTCTCTCCTACACAAAGAGGTTGGAGAGCCCCCCTACTCACTCTCTCTCTCCCTCTCCCTCTCCCTCTCCCTCTCTCTCTCTCTCTCTCTGCAGCGGCAGTTGTGGTGCTTCAGTGCCTGGCTGGTGGGACACTCAGGTAAATTTGTGCGGGGCAGCTCTCTACCCCCCACCTTGCTTCGTACTCCACCCCCTACTGCCTCACTCCTCAGGCAGCTCTGCCGCCTGCGCCGCTGCCAGATGCTTGGATGCCCCTGCTGATGTACGGATTACTCTTTCACACACACACACACACACACACACACACACACCACGTTGCATTGGATTGTGTTCTTTCTCCCTCTCTCTCCTTGCAAGCGGGACAATGAGGTCTCATTAAGTAGTTAAGTGGAAAGTAATTGGTGGGGAGGAGCAGGAGACCGGCAAACACATTTTGCTTTGAGAATGAAAGTTTCTGGGTCCCTCACTCTCTGCAAAAGAGGTTGGGTGCCTGAACCTGCACGATATTATAGCACCCAGAAGCATCCATTCTTGGCACATAAAGCATTTCCAAGCCAACTCTCCTATCCCTTCCTCAAAGACAAAAAAATAGAGAAACAAAGAGAGGAGAGAGATGTTTGCAAGGTAAGTGAGTCCTTGTGGCAGGAAGGGAGGGAGAAGCATAAGGTATCTTAATGGGCCAGGGAGGTTTTGAGGGCCTGTTCTATCAATAGCCCCCCTCCCTCCCGTGGCCTTTCCCACCCTGAGATACCTCATGTGCACGTAACAAATGGCACATTGATATTCTTGAATTGTGAGCTCTTGGGAAAGTATCCCGTCTTGTGTGTTACAAATAGCTCTTTCCAGTGGGGAAAACAGGACAAAGCAGAGTGGGGGGAAATATTTTCCTTTGCTATATTTCCAGTATAAATTAGACCATGGCAGGGTCCCTGCAGGAGAGCCCTTTTAAGGATTATGTATTAATAAAAAAGCAACAAAGTTTAACTTAAATGCTAAAGCTGTTCCATATAAAAAACAGAGGAGCTCTGATCAACTATCAGAGCCATCATTTTGACAGTTTTGCGGTACTGTTGTGTGTGAAAATGAAATGAAATGCAAGCATGTTGAAGTTGAAAAATTACCATTATGTATACTTAAATTGTAATATTATCAGAATTGTATGCAAAGTAAACGGACTCAGATAATACACTGTTCACCAAGCACTTATGGATGTTAAAGAAAAAATTATAAATAAAATTATTTTTTTAAAAATGTAAGCATGGGATAAACTGAGCCTGGTTTGTTCTCAGTCTTATAAGTATCCACAAACTACCAGCAAAAGTGGCATTTAATCATAAGGCAAGAAGGCATCAAGAAATTTTTCCCCTTTTGCATTTGAGCATTCAAGAAGGTACAGGAAAGACAAACAAAAAGAAGGAAAGAGGAGAAAGAAGAAGAAAGGAGAAGGAAGAGGTAAGAAAAAAGAAGAGAAGGAAGGAAGGAAGGAAGGAAGGAAGGAAGGAAGGAAGGAAGGAAGGAAGGAAGGAAGGAAGGAAGGAAGGAGATTATAATGAGAGAGAGTGAGGGTCTGAGGTCAATCCTGCCTTAGCACTTGGCCACCAGCAGCCCTGTTGCTTTTTGCCATCCCTTTGTCCCGTCCTCTGACCTCTCCTGGTGGTCTCTCATCCTATCACTGAGGATGCTTTGGTTACAAAGGTGAGTCTCTTCATAAGGAGATGGAGTGGGCATTCCTTTGACCCACACACTTTGCCCTCCCACACACACCATGAGCAACCTGGCCAAGGAGAGCGAGCACAGCAGCAGTTGGAGCTGGCCATGGCCACCACGACCCCCCCAAAGTCAACCACAATCCTGATGTGGCCCTCAATGAAATTGAGTTTGACACCCCTGGTCTAGACTAGTCCCTGCAGTTTTTTTCTGACAAAGTTTTTCAGAAGAAGTTTGCCACTGCCTCCTTCCAAGGGCTGAGAGCAAGTGACTAGACCAAGATCACCCAGTTAGCTTCCTGTCTTAAGGCAAGTCTAGAACTCATCCATGAATTATTTAGAATGATTTACACAAGTATACAAAACTATCTGACTTTTTATTAGAATATGCAAAAATGGATAGGAATATACTGTACCTATTAGAAACACTAAAAATAAAACAAATATTTTCAATTTTATATTAAGTAATTAGGAATAATTTCTGTGTTTGCAATTCCTTAAATCTTCCTATTAGGAATTCTAATTCTGGGAGAGAGGGGTGAGTTGTTTTTTAAAATGATGCTTTAAATATGTAGAAATTATCCCCAACCTCTTTATCTGTAAGCTTCTCAAACTGCTTTGCATTATAATTATTAAGGTACATATTATGGTGCTTCACTGTAAATTTAGTTTAAAAAATCTCTGTTACTACTATTAGATTCTTAACAAAAAACATACAATCACTTCAGTAAATAATGCCAACTGTCAAAATTCTGTAAAAATAGATCATGTTAGCAAAAACAGTCCTTTGTATTTCAACTAAACTTTATTTGTTAAAATTGTTTGGTGTTTTGATTGTAGGGAGTCTATAGCTGTATTAAAAAGAACTGATGAAGACATTGTGACATGCATAAATTTGTCTTTATATCTTACATTGAAAGACTTTTAAAAGAAACAAATAGCCTTATTCTTTTGGCAACTATTTTCAACCCTGCGTTGGATTTTAAGTCCATAGGACAAAATCTATTGCTTATACATTCTGGCATAAATATAGAATAATAGTTATTAATATCCTTAGCAGGAAATTCATACTAGTGTATGTGTACATGTGAGAAAGAAAGAAAGAAAGAAAGAAAGAAAGAAAGAAAGAAAGAAAGAAAGAAAGAAAGAATTTGCACAAAGAAAGTTTACCTCATTGTCACCCTCCATCCCACTACTGATACTCAATAGACTTCGGGTACTTGATCGGTTACTTGAACTGCCTGGTTAGAGGAGAAAATAAACATTTTATAATTTAAATTTCCACCCATTTTTGCTAACTCTGACTGAAAAGTGAGAAATTATTTTGGTTTATCATATGTTTTTAATTAGTCAAATATTTTCCTAAAAAGTTTTAGTCATTCTTGAACTATTAACTATTAATCATTCTTGTTCGCCTTCCAATAGGCAGCAAATAAAAAACAACAGTAATTTATCTATAATCTCTATATAATCTATTCTATATAATTCTGTGCAATGTCACCAAAAAAATAAGTTTATATTATTTATAAGTATGTGCACATATTAATCATTTCCCATAATTTATTATGACAATGGGAATGATAGTGGCAGGAATTCAGAGTCTCACCATATATTTTTATGCTTATTTTCACAACTCTTAAAATTATAAATGTTTTGTTTTCAAGAAAATGAGAGAATGATCAGAATTCCAAGCTTATATTTGTAGAGAATTGCAAAATATAGTCAAGCCAAATCTCTTTATTTCAATAATTGAACAGAAAAACACAGCTTTGACAAATAGAATTATGATTGTCACACTGAAATATTAGTCTAACCCATATGCTATATTGACTAAAATGTTAATTGTTAGCAAAAACTATGATATCATGATACTGATAGCATAAGTTTAAAGTTCTAAACACAAGGCTGTATACAATGAAAATATTTAATACTGTGCCTATAGGAAGTATAACTGCAAAATATATAGTAGGATAGTACAAAAAGAGTGATTATGACTTAAAAGGCTACAGAATTTAATTGTAATAATTGATTATATATAATTGATAGAAAAAAGTAATGAAAGTAAGAATCAATATTAAATAAATGTACCTACAAACATAGTGCAAAGATATAAATAATTGACTAAATAGACAGCTAGAATTGAAATTGGTGATCACAAGAGCCAGACAGGAAGAAAAGAGATTTGACAATACATTTAATGTGAAGAATCAAATTATAGGTTAGGAACTCCTTAATTTCAGCAATGCAAATGACTGAGATCCAAAGTATACTTCTTCATTTCTTGCTAGATAGCTTTCTGGCTACCTGCTTGCTTACTTGCAGTACTTGATGTGCTTTCTGTTTTCCAGTCCCCTCGCTTTATCACTTTACTTGGGAAAAGATTTTTCCTCGGATTATATTCATAAATGCTACACTCTGGTCTCTTTGGCATAATCTGAGAATGTCCAACTGGTACAGTAATTTCCAAATCTAAGAAGAAAGAATAATGATTAACCAATTAGTTAGCATCTGCAGGCCAAAATTTTCAAGTTCTCTCCTAAATTAAAGTTGGAAAAATAGAAACTGTTCCGCTTCTAGCACATATCTTGGCATGTACAATTACAATTCTAACAGGTGGAATCATCAAACTTTGCTTTTCAAACAGAGTGCTTCTTCACCATTTTGGACAACCATGCATAGGGGCAGGGGTGCTATTCAGCAGGTTCTGACAGGTTCTGGAGAACTGGTAGAGGAAATTTTGAGTAGTTTGGAGAACCGGCAAGTATCACCCCTGGTTGGCCCCAGAGTGGGGTGGAAATGGAGATTTTGCAGTATCCTTCCCCTGCCACTCCCACCAAGCCACGCCTACAGAACCGGTAGTAAAAAAAATTGAATTCTACTACTGCATAGGGATGCTTTAATCTTCATGTGGACAGGTTTTGATTCTTTTCTTTTTCCCACTGAACCTGGATGTACTATTGAACAGCATAGGTAACAAGCTATGCCATAAATTTTTTATAGATTTAGAGTCATACTTAAAATGGACAATGGACAATCAGTATTGAATGCAAAGCATATCTTTCAACCACTTACTGTATATATACACTGCAGCATGAAAAAATGACCTATTGATATTTGTCAAAAACAAAACAAAACACTGAATATTGCATGAGTATATGCTCTTTGGAACATCTGAAAGGCTTTGTATGCCAGCAAAAACATTCCTGACTTTTACAATTCTTGACAATATATTCCCCTATCTATAGTTTGTATTACAACAATAGAGCAATTACTCTTTAGTTCGATTTTTTATAAGATGCTAATTAAGAATAAAGGTATTCAGCATTTGGAGAATTGGCAGTATATCTTTAGCATGCCCTGGTTGCTGAAGAGTTAAGACTTTTGGCAACCAGCTCACATTCTGACCAAATTGAAATGGCATTTTTTCTCTTTAATATTATGAGTTTTTTGTATTCTCTTTTTATATGCAGCATCTCAACTTGTATATGGGCAGTAAGACTCCTCTGAGCGAGACGCAGGACTGCCTTCAATTTCTTTTTCAACAACCGGCATCAAAACCAAACTAATGAGATCTACCTGCTTGAAAACTTTTGGCAGGAAGTTATTAAATGTTTCTTCAGCATATTGCAGAGATTAAAGAATGCTTTCAAGGCTGACAGCCAGTCAGTAGTAGATGACTGTTATTGTTTTAGCCCAGTTAACTGCATTCTCTGTTTTAAGATTGTCTGATATTGCTTTGTATCAATTTTAGGCCAAATTAACTTTTTATTTTGGATCATTGCTGAGTCATTTGTTGGGAATATTATATGATCTTAAATCTGAGCAACCTTGTAATGTCATGCTCATAGGCTGATGGTCACTTTCATCACCTAAATGTATGGTAACTTCTTTAAAAAGGTCAACTTTATCTCTTGATACACAGAAGAGGTCTAGCACACTACTTCAGTGGGCTGAGTGGTATGTATGGGAGTATACATAGTTATTATTCTTACCTCTCAAGATTTGAAAATTAAAGAGACCAGGAGCAGACTAGCAGTATTACTTTTGTTGTCTCTAGGAAGCCACAGTGAATGATTATCAAGAAATTCCTTTGGGAATCTTTTCTTTTGAGCAAACTCATGCAAAGATGGACCTAATTTAGCATTAAAATCTCCAAGCAATATAATTATAGATTGAGGAGGCAGTATGGATATGTCATCTAAACATGTCCAATACAGGTAGTCCTTGACTTACAACAGTTCACTTAGTGACCATTCAAAGTTACAACAGCACTGAAAAAAGTGACTTATGACCATTTTTCACACTTATGACCATTGCAGCATCCCCATAGTCACGTGATTTACATTCAGATGCTTGACAACTGACTCACATTTATGATGGTTGCAGTGTCCAGAGGTCAGGGGATTACCTTTTACAACCTTCTGACAAGCAAAGCCAAAGGGGAAACCAGATTCACTTAACAACCATTTTACTAATTTAACAACTGCAGTGTTTCACTTAACAAATGTGACAAGAAAAATCATAAAATGGGACAAAACTCACTTAACAAATTTCTCACTTAGCAACATAAATTTTGGACTCAATTATAGTCATACTACCTGTAGTTATAGTACAAGGATATATTGAGGACTACCTGTAGTTATAGTACAAGGATGTATTTGGAGGAATATATGCATTTACCAATATTAATTCAAACTCCTCGTATCTAAATTTCACAAAAAAAAAATACAAAAACTTATCTTCATTATAGTTTCTCCCTCTGCCATTGCAATTCTTGCTTAATGAAAATACATAGTCCACCAGAGGGTCGTCCCTTATTCTTTGTTTTTTGGGCGGAGAAAGCCCATCCATGAAAGTTGTACTAATTTGTCCTTTACAGTTGCCAGCTTTCCTGAACGGCTATTACATCAAATTTAGACAAGAAATTCACTAGTCCCCTATCAGCCATTTCTTTCCAGCCAGTTATGTTCCAAGTCACAATTTGTATTGTACTCCTGAAAGCAAGATATTCTGACTAGGCTGATTGACTAGGGAATAAGGGTACTGAATGTCAACTTGTTTTTGGAGCTGGATCAATACTGACTATACTTCCTGTGTAAACATAATTATTGTAAAGTTCAATATTCCTCATCATAAATTGTAATGTGATTAGATTAGATTAGATTAGATTAGATTAGATTAGATTAGATTAGATTAACAGAGTTGGAAGGGTCATCTATTCCAACCCCCACCCAAGCAGTTTCTATACCATTTCTGACAGATGGCAGTCCAATCTCTTCTTGAAAGCCTCCAGTGATGAAGCTCCCACAACCTCCAAAGGCAAGCTGTTCCACTGGTTGATTGTTCACACTGTCAGAAAATTTCTCGTTTCCAGGTTGAATCTCTCCTTGTTCAGTTTCCATTCATTATTCCTTATCTGGCCTTCAGGCGCTTTGGAAAAAAGCTTAACCCTCTCCTCTCTGTGGCAGCCTCTCAAATATTGGAACACTGCTATCATTCACTAGATAATTCCTGCAACTGTTCATCTTATGTTTTAGCCTCCAGGCCCCTAATCATCTTGGTTGCTTTTCTCTGCACTCTTTCTAGAGTGCAATATATTTTGTATAGTGTGATGACTAAAACTGGATGCAGTATTCTAGGTGTGGTCTTCCTAAGGCTTTATAAAGTGATAATAGTACCTCACTTGATCTTGATTGTATCCTTCCATTAATGCAATTTAGGATTGCATTGGCTTTTTTGGCTGCTGCTGCACTGTTGACTCATTGGTTATCCACTAAAACTCCAAGATCCCTCTCACAGTTATTGCTATTATGCCTGGTTTCACCCTGTCTATGTGTACTTTTGATTTTTCTTGCCTGTAAGACTTTACTTTTCTCTATATTGAATTTCATTTTGTTAGATAGGGCCCAATGTTCAAGTCTGTCAAGATCCATCTGGATCTTGAGTCTATCATCTAGGGTGTTGGCTATTCTTGCCAGTTTAATATCATCCGCAAATTTGGCAAGTTCCCCTTCTACTCCCTCATTTAAGTCGTTTATGAAGATATTGAAGAGTACTGGGCCTAAGACGGAAACTTGTGGTACCCCACTGCTTACTTCCCTCCATGTAGATGTAGTACCATTAAGGACTACTCGTTGTATGGTTTGTCAGCCAGTTACAAATCCATCTGGTGATAGTGCTATCTAGTTTACCAAGAAGTAGGTTGTGGTCTATTTTGTTGAATGCCTTGCTGAACTCTAAGTATATTATGTCCACGGTATTTCGCTGGTTTACTAATTTAGTTACTATGTTGAAAAATGAAATAAGATTGGTTTGGCATGATCTTTTTTTAACAAACACATGCTGGCTTCTAGAAACTTTACTGGTTTCTAGATGTTGGCAGATCTGTTTTTTTATTAACTTTTCCAGTATCTTCCTGGGTACTGATGCTAGAATTGTTGCTCTTCTTTGATTGCTAGTATTCCCCTGATTTTGATCTAGGGCTTGCATTTCTACTAATAAACGAGTACCCCAACCATCCTTCTCATTATCTAGTTGTTGTACTGGATGGTTAATTTGAAGTTGTACTGTTATATCCTGCTGAGTATACTTTTCCTTTATTTTTTGCTTTGGGTTTACACACCTTCTCTTTTTATTTGTTGGGGATTTGGTGCTTTCAGAAACTGAGCTTGATAACAATTCCACAGAAGAGCAGCTAGAGGAGAGCAGAGTGTTCAGACTTTCTGTTGCATTAGTTACTGATTTCAACATTGAATTAGTTATTCTGATTTTCTATAAAATCAGCTGTTGATCTGGGCAAAGAGTGGAAACTGATGGATTAATTCTTCCACATCATCCATATAACTGTTAAGTAGATCTCAGATCTGTTAAGTATCCTTATCTTGTTCTATCCTTGTTAATAGAAGGATTCCTTGCTTGGCCGTTAATGTGACCTCCCTCCTGCGCGAGCTGCACTGGTTCCCGGTGGTCTTCCGGGTGCGCTTCAAGGTTTTGGTTACCACCTTTAGAGCGCTCCATGGCTTAGGACCAGGGTACTTACGAGACCGCCTTCTGCCATCGGTAGCCTCTCACTGACCAGTTTGCTCCCATAGAGAGGGGCTCCTCAGGGTGCCGTCAGCCAAACAGTGTTGACTGGCGGCCCCCAGGGGGACAGCCTTCTCTGTGGGGGCACCTGCCATCTGGAACGAGCTCCCCCTGGAGATAAGGAGGATTCAGGACTTACGCACTTTCCGCCGCGCCCTAAAAACATTTTTATTCCAACAGGCGGGTCTGGCCTAACTCTCCCTTTTAAATTGGGTTTTAAATGTTTTATATAAATTGGATGTTTTAAATTTTCTGAGCCTAAATTATTTAATCTATTTTAATAGTTTTTAACTTTTGTATGTTAATTGTATTTTTATTTTGGCTGTTCACCGCCCTGAGTCCCTCTGGGAGTAGGGCGGTATATAAATTCGATAAATAAATAAATAAATAAATAAATAAATAAATAAATAAATGATTTAGAATTTTTTAGATCAAAGTCAGCCTCCCTTGCTGTTTTGGCTCTTTGCCCAGATGTTAGCAAAGGCTGGATATGTGTGATATAAAACACTCATATTGGCCAAATACAATATTTCCTTAGAAAGCCTGAATAACATCAATGGAAGAACAATCTGCCCAAAAGTTAACAATATTCTTTTACAATCATGTCTTCTGAGGAGCCAAGAAATCTCTGTTAGTTCATTAGAATATACTCTGCAGTGTAAAAGTTGTAAAGACAGTTCAGTATTACTTGTCTATTATGCCAACTGTCCCTGTTCAAAAGATTATCAGCAACTTGGAGTAGAATCCTATGTCTCTGTAGAACTACATATGTCAGTAATGAAAAATAAACCCTACTTTTTTAGGGGAATTGAAACATGCTCTTTTTAATGAGAATGATTTAGCAAAGATTTTTTTTAAAAGCGATATTTTTGGCGTTTTTACAAAAACCATCAACTTTACACTCAATTTGTGAATTATTGGAAAACAATTAAGAGAATGAAAATTTATATTTGAAAACCTTGTGTTGCTAAAGTTTCATGTTTCTCTTATCATTCCTTTCAGAGATATAAAAAGTCAAACTTTAACCTTTTTTCGAGCCACAGTAATTTTCAGCCAACTTTGCTCCAAATTATCTAGATGGAGATCGCTCATGAGAATGTTTTTATTATTTTGTTTAATAGAGCACAAAAAGTTGTACAAGATGGCCAAGATTTGTTTCTCTCAACAAAATATTGCTGGAGATATTATGTCTCAAAGTTGCTGGAACCTCAGAGTCATACTGGAGAAGGCTGCGGCATAGGGTCACACAAATGACTATATCTCCTCATGTATTGCATTGGCACATGTAACACTTTGCCAATGTTCATTGGGGACATGTGTGCATGTTCACACAAAATTTCATCGAAATCCATGATGGTTGAGCGGGGCACTTTTCTGAAATCAGACCACTTGACATGGAATGACCCAAATTTCATAGACAGAATAGCTAGATAGCTAGATACATCTATTAAAACAAATGAAGTCAGAGAGAAATGACATTAAAGAAGACCTATTAAGATGGGGATAAATTGCAGTTATCACTATTGGGCAGAATCTCTGTAATTAAGATGAATGTCTTACCAAAGATGTCTTTGTTTCAGACACTACCAATACTTGCAACTGATATTCCATTTAAACAATGGCAGAGGGATATCTCAAAGTTTATATGGCAAGGAAAAAACAAAGAATTAGATACAGACTACTGTAGGATGCTAAGGAAATCTGAGTCTACCAGATTTGAAATTGTATTTTGATGCCTGCTGTTTGGTCTGGTTAAAAGAATGTGTGATCCTTCAGAATAAGAGGTTACTGGACTTAGAAAGCCATGAATTAAGATTTGGTTGGCAGGGTTAATTATGGTACAACAAAGTTAAAGTAAATGTTGACTTCAACAGTCATTTTTATACAAAGTCAGCTTATTGCCCCCACAATCCGGGTCCTCATTTTACCTACCTCGAAAGGCTGGAAGGCTGAGTCAACCTTGAGCCTGGTGAGAGCTGAACTTGCAGAAATTGCAGGCAGGTGGCAACTAAGTGCTACTTTAACAGCACTTAGTCCCCTGCGCCATCAGGCTCTTAAAATGTTATTGAATTTAAATCTGGAAAATGAGCAAGTAAAGCATTGTATGAATCAGTGGGCAAGGAATTTTGGATGTAATGTAATGCTTGAACAGTGGGAGAATATGTGGAATAAAGGTTTAAAGTTTACATTAAACTATAATTTAAAAGAAAATTTCTATAAGATGATGTATCATTGGTATTTAACTCCAGATGAATTGTCAAGAATGTATAAAGGTACTTCAAATGAATGTTGGAAATGTAAATGTAAAGAAGGAACTTTTTATCATTTATGGTGAACATGTGATAAAACGAAAAAATATTGGAGTAGGATTCATAATACAGAAAATTCTTAAACTGAATATAGAAAGCAAACCAGAGACTTTTCTTTTGGATTTAATGGAACAAGACTTGGAAAAAAAAATCAGAACTCTGACGTTATATATGTTGATGGCAGCAAGACATCAACAGCACAGAAATGGAAGGTCACCTCAATCCCCAAAATGGATGAATGGCTGTAAAAACTAATGGAGTTAGCAGAGATGGTTAAATTAACTATTTTGATTAAGGAAAAAAACACAAATACCTTTATTTCTACTTGGAAACCACTTCTGGACTTTGTGCTTGAAGTAGAAAAAAATTAAACTTTAATTTTGGGTTTTACTGATTAGATAGATTTGTTGTTATAGAAATAGCTAGTTTATATTATTATAAAAAAGTAAGAAGTTGAGGATAGAGGCCTTATGCACCAAAGGATTCAGAAGTCAATGCCTTTCCCCCCCTTGCTCTCCCCCACTATCCATTTCCCTTTTTCCTTTCCTAATTTCCTTAATATTTACTTTTGTATTCTCTTTGTATGTCATATTATAAATTAAAAACTATATTATAAAAATTAATTAATTAATGATAAAAACTAATGGAGCCAATTCCAACTTGCTCAGATTTAGTGAATCTTCTCACCATCTTCCCAATAAAGTGCTTTACAAAAATGTATCTGCCAGGACGAACCATTAACATAAGAGTTTCCTAATTATTACTTCTTAGTTTTAGACCAACAGAATGGCTAATTACTGTTATTAATTATCTAAGGATTTTACCTGTATGCTTCCCAGCCTTTTGCTTTTCAAGCTGTCGTCGAGTGATGCTATCACGTAACCGTTTTAGATTTTCCTAGAAATGCAAAATTATTTTTTTAGGAATATGAACAAATGCATAATTCATAATAACACGCAAATCTGGCAAGAATTAATTAAACCAACACAAAGTAGAGATTTCAAACTGAAAAATCCAGGACAGCCAAATTTGGTCTAGTGGTTAGGGCACCAGGCTAGAAAGTTGGAGACAATGAGATCTAATTCTCTTAAGCTTAGCCATGAAAAGCAGCTGGGTGACTTTGGGCCACTCATTCTCTCTCAGCCCAACCCACCTCACAGATATGTTGTTGTGGGGAAAATAGGAGGAAGAAGGTGTACTGGAGAAGTTTGCTGTCTTGAGTTATTTGTAACTCGCATGACCCTTGGATATCAAACCTGGGTTGCCGGGTTTCCAGCCGACAAGCCTAGCATCTTAACTGCTCAGCCACCGCACTGCCCTAATAAAAGGTATAATAAAAGTATTGAAATATCTTTGATATGCAAGTGTGGGCCACTCCCCAATACATGCAATGTGGAGGGGGATATTCACTATCTGGAAAGCTACTGAGATGAATTTTGTCAGGCTCTTTTAAGTGTCCCTCCTTTGTCACTTGACTAGCTAATATAGGAACTATCTATACTGGATTCTTCTAAAGCCAAAGTCTCTTGTAAAAAGAATGTCATGATCAGATAAAAACTTGATTAAGAGATTTCTTTCCTAACAGGATATTGTTATGGAGTGGGCAACTACGTAAAGAGAATAAGTTTAATTCACAAAAACCTTCCTATTATCTTACTGTTCATTGATAAAGAAACCGAGGGGAAATATTCCACTAGGACAAAAAGTTTTCAAGTTGTCACAAGCTACCTTAAGAGATCTGTTTACATAAATCAGAAGTTCTGTCTATTCTAGAGAATATTTTCACCATTTTAGCCTATTAATATTTGAATATTTGAATTCTATTTAAAAAGTCAACTATGCTATTTACAGATAGATAGGGAGCAGAAATTGTAGCCCCTTTCCTGCAATGACAAAAACAAAATAAAATAAAATTATATGAGATATAAGGTGAACTAGGTTTAGAAATTAGATTTTGTAATTTACATCTGTTTAAAATACATACCTGTTGATAGCGAAATGATTCTGATCTCTTCTTTTGATTTAACTGCCACTCCTTGAAACACAGGACAGCTTCATCTACAGTGAGCATCCCCAACTTCACCTGCTCTTGTAGAGTAATCAGCTGCCTCTGACCTGGAGTCTTCATACCAGCAAATGGGTCATATATACTCTGTTGAGGCTGGTTTGAAACTGTCTTTATTTGTTCTAAAAATTAAAAAGAAAAAAAAACCCATAATGTTATTCTCTCACAGGGCATATTACACAGTTCAATCGTGAAGTTTAAATCAAAGCCGTCTATATTCTAACTAAGGAATGTTGTTTTCCAGGACTTGGGGGGATCAAATGGGATATTTGGGAATGACTTTTATAGGAAAGATGAAGGAGAGAACAGTGGAAGTGTGCTGTCCCACTCACTCACACATAATAGTGGTTTAGTGCATTTATTAATATTCTCCAGCAATTCCCTTCACCAAAACCCCAGAACTGTTCCAATTAAGTCCAGCCAAAAGCAGTCCAATGCTAGTCCACAGAGCAATAGCCAATGAGTCCTCAAGGCAACTTGAAAGGTTCCCAGTCAAGATAAACCCACCAGGCAAACTTAAATCCACAATATAAGAGGGTTCACAAGGCAAGAAAAATCCTGAGTTCACAAGGCGCAATCAAAGTCAAGGCACGGTGTCAATCCAATGTGAGGCAGGGATCATAATGACCAGGAAACCCACAGCTAGGAAATGAATCTGTTGTTTCCACCATCGCCTCCATCTGTCTGCTGTGCTAAATAGCCAGCTTCTGGTGTTGCTCATGAAGAAGGGTGAGACTGCCTCCTCACAAGTAATTAGGCTGACCTTCTCTGCTCCTGCCTTTTTTCTGCCCTATGTGTTCTTTGATCAGGTGCAGAAGCAGTTCCTCCTCATTGCTGACCAGTTGCAGCTGCGTGCTTTCTCCACCTGAAGCCTCAGGGCTGTCCTGCTGCAACTGCACTTCAGCCAAATCCCTGTCAGATGGCTGCTTGGAGCCATTGACCAATTCCGCTCCAGAATGCCTGGAACTGGTTCATCCTCCTCCGAGCTGACATCTGGAGAAGGTATCTGGGGAAGTGTTGCACGTGGCCCTCCTGAGCTCTGTTTTCACTGGATTGCAGGAGGCTGTCACAGCCAGAAATGGAGCTTGGGAGCCCATTTTCGCTGGCAGAGCGCTCGGGCCACCATAGGTGCTCCTGATGTAAGTGACACTGAGCAGGCCACACCTCCTCTGACCACACCCACCCCACCCCCCTGAGGTCAAACACAACCCTGATGTAGCCCTCAATGAAATTGAGTTTGACACCCTTGCCATACCTCTGCCATGGTAGCCTGAGTTTCTCTCCACACACCCCAGGGATCGGGGAGTGATTGGAGAGCCCAGGGTTCAGGAGTTCCAGTGATTTTGATTAGTTTTGAGGGAGTTGGCTTGCTGTTAGGGTTCTAACCAATGTCCTAAGTATATAATGAGCCTCGAGCCAATCTTCAAAAGAAATCCAGTTATTTATTAGGAGCTTCATGTTGGCACGTTCCAAGTGAAGCCAACTCTGACCTCATGTAATTTACAGCCCAGGCTTGACCCTGTTTTCCCCTTCCCCCAGGGTGTGTCATCAATTACATTCGCCAAGAAAGCAATTTCACGGGTTGTAGAGATTACTCCCCTCCAGCCACTGTGAGTAACCCCCGGAGACAACCTTGACAGAGATATGTCTGGAATGTGCTTTTGTTTTTGGCTGCCATGATGCTTCGCCGTAGCTGCAAGTTCGTTTTCCCATCCCCCTTGCCTATAGCAACTTGAGAGCAGGCCAGGGATGCTTTGTAAGTTGACAACATACATTACTCTTATGTTTGGCATCTGAATTTTAGGGTGGACAAGCTTCTGACTCAGCATATCAGTAGGTTTGAAGAACAGAAATATTTGGAAAACACCACATATCTGTCTTCTTCAAGCCCATCAAAACACTACTCTGACTGCTCAGCTAACAAATTTATTCAGATTAGATGAGAAATGAAACTACGCTGGAAGATGTATACAGGGTCTCTCTCACCAAGTTGCTCGGATTGAAGAAGCTACTTGGATAAGCAGCGAATGTTTCAAACCAAAAAGAAAAGAAAACCAGTTGTCATGACTCAACTTTCAGATTAGAAAGGAAGTATGTGAACCCAGTGTCCTTTGGAAAGGCATCAATTGCAGTTTGAGCAAAGATGGTTTTCCCTTGTCTCCCTTGACCTCTAAATCTGCTAGAGACTGCTGGCTCATTCATTCCACCACTGTCTCCAGTTCCTCATTTCTTCCCCAGAAGTCCTTTGCGTTTTCTGTGCCCTTAAGGCTTTAGCCCAAACTGGCATTCCATATAGTCACACAATCTATCTCATATTACATTTATTTCTTTATTTTGTAAAATCCAATAATTGCCTTTTCCCTTTTATATTAAACAATAAGCATTCCCACAAAGGCGTGGTCTATTTGTCTAATTATTTCCAAATAGTATAAAAAGCGCTTTTGCCAAAATAAATTTAAACTGTTCAAATAGAATTAAACTTTTTGCTATTAATTTGAAATTCTTGAAATTATTATTTTTTCTGTCTTTAATCTATTAGGATTTTTTATTCATCCTGCTGATTTAAAGATTTCTCTCTATATCCAAATGTGGTTAAGAAAGGAGATCTAAACCCAGTATCCCTAAATGCCTGTGTTGCAGTTGTGAGAGCACTGAATCGTCTATGACTCCCAGCCATTCAACTCCCGTTTAATTCCTGCAGTCTCCTCATAAATAGTAGCCATTTGAAATATAGGTGGAAAATTCTTTTTATCTCTCCTTATCTGAAGAGGCTCTGCTGCCCAGAATTTGTGTCTGTCCACCAGTCATCACCACAGTGTTGTGTCCAGAGATTTTTTAGTCTGCCATGCACTTTTTCCAGACTCCTTTATTTATTTGGTTAAATTACACTGAAGACCAAAATAAGCCTTGCATGAGAAAGCAATAAAACAAATGATAAATATCAAGAAATTTGCACAGCCTAATTTATGCTAGGAGCTGCTGTGGCCTAGAGGTGGAGGTCTTGCCTCACAGTCAGGAGGTTGTGAGTTCAATCCTAGATAGAGGCCAGATGTAGGGTCTCCTGCTTGGGCAGAGGGTTCGACTAGATGATCTGGAAGGTCCCTTCCAACTCTGTTACTCTGTTATGAAACTTCTGAAGTTCTCAAAACTAACACGCAAGCTAACATGATAGTGTAGTAAATTTAGCAGTATTTCTAGAAATGTCTGGAGACCTGTCAAGTAAGATTAAGAGTTGAAGAATGCTCTTTTCTGAGATTGTGTAAAAACAGGGAAGAGAAATATTATTAAGACAGATCATCACTGTAGATAGAAGAGGAATCACATCAATACCTTGCATGACTACTTATGTTCCAATTCTTAGATCACATTGCCATTTCTTATTTTAACCACAGTAACTAACATGGCTCAGCTATGCTAATCTATGATGAATATAGCCTTAACCCTTAATAAAACTTACAATAACCTGTCAAAAAAAACCCTGCAAAAATTGTATAGTCGTGACTTACCTTTACTAATATTTTTTGCAGAAACATAAAGATTCCCAGATTTCTCTTGACCTTTTTCTGTAAATACTGAACATGTAAAATTTAATTAAAACATTTTAAAAATTCATAATATAAAGTTATGTAAGTAGTATATATATAAAAAGTTATAAATCAGATTATCAAACATAAGATCAAAAGAAATATAAATACAAATAGGAATAAAACTCAGAGTACCCAAAATTGAAACACATGTTAAAAGGAAGACTATATGAGTTTTTAAATGATATAGGTATAGAAATTTAAAAGATATAGAACAGAAATATTTATCAGCATAAGACAAACTTTTAAAGACATGATGACATAACTGACTCAGGTCCATTTTCACAATACAAACTGTGGGAGAACTATCTTTCAGAGCAAATCTGTGAATCAAAGAGAATTTATTTTTTAAAATCCCTTCAAATTGAACTGTTAGATTACAGAATAAGACAGTACTTCATTGTTGATTCAGCCTGGGCTGAATAATTACAATAAAATTATTATTGTAAACTTCAAGGGAAAGGATATAGAGCAGATGTATAGGGACTTTTCCCCCCTTTGTTAAACTGGGCATGGGCGTGGCCAGAGTGTGACGCATCCGGATTGTGGCCAGGAGTTTGACAGCCCAGATAAATTGGATTTAAAATCTCAATTCCATTATGCTAGTCAGGTAAAAATATCAGGATATAAAAACATTACATTATCAAAACTTAAAAATGAGATAAGCATTTATATCCCTTGCAGGGTCGTGCTGAGGACTTTGTTCAATATCTGGATGATAAAATAACTCAGATTCGGGATGATTTGGCCGCTGACTGGGTTAGTTCAGGAGGGGTGACTGAGGCAGGTCTTGAGAATGTTATCTGGGCTGAGTTCGATCCTGTGGCTCCCGAGGACATGGACAGGACTCTGGGAAGACTGAACGCAACCACATGTTTATTGGACCCGTGTCCCTCCTGGTTGGTGCTGGCCTCCTGGGAGGTTACACGAGGCTGGCTCCAGATGATTATAAACGCTTCTCTGAGTGAGGGTGCCCTACCGGCCGCCTTGAAGGAGGTGGTGGTGAGGTCCCTCCTCAAGAAGCCCTCCCTGGACCCAGCTATTTTGGCTAATTATCGTCCAGTCTCCAACCTTCCCTTTTTAGCAAAGGTTGTTGAGAGTGTGGTTGCGTGGCAGCTCCCCCGGTACCTGGATGAAGCTGTCTATTTAGACCCGCTCCAGTCCGGCTTCAGGTCTGGATACAGCACCGAAACAGCATTGGTCGCATTGGTGGATGATCTCTGGAGGGCCCGGGGTAGGGGGTACTCCTCTATCCTGGTGGTGTTAGACCTCTCAGCGGCTTTTGATACCATCGACCATGGTATCATGTTGCGCCAGTTGGAGGGACTGGGGGTGGGGGGCACTGTTTTACGGTGGTAAAACTAGGCGCCTCGGGGTTGACCGCTGCCCCCCTTACCTCTCTGACCGGTCGCAATCTGTGTTGACAGGGGGGCAGCGGTCAACCCCGAGGCGCCTAGTGTGTGGGGTGCCACAGGGATCGGTCCTCTCGCCCCTCCTGTTCAACATTTATGTAAAGCCGCTGGGTGAGATCATCCGTGGTTTGGGGTGGAGTTCCATCAGTACGCTGACGATACTCAGCTGTACATCTCCACCCCAGACCACCCCAACGATGCCGTGGAAGTGATGTCCCAGTGCCTTGAAGCCGTGAGGGTCTGGATGGGGAGAAACAGGCTTCGACTCAACCCCTCCAAGACCGAGTGGCTATGGCTGCCGGCGTCCCGATATAGCCAGCTGACACCATCGCTGGTTATTGGGGGCGAATCATTGGCCCCCACGGAAGGGGTGCGCAACTTGGGCGTCCTCCTGGACCCACGGCTGTCCTTAGAGGATCACATGACAGCTGTGGCCCACGGCTGTCCTTAGAGGATCACATGACAGCAGAGGGAGGACGATCTGGAGAAAGATCTCTAATAGAACCTCCATCCCCAGGGTCAGTTGCAGCAGAAGGCAAATTGCACGGGGGGTTGGAGGACAAAGTGGTCAACCCAGATTGGCCAGAGGCTCTGAAGAAGGCCTTCTCCATGGCCTTGTGCCTGCGTTGTTCATCCCTGGAGGGAGGAGGGACAGCAGTGGTAGAAGCAGGGGCCTTGCGAGGTTTGCTCCGCTTGGATGGGGGGGGGGCTGACATTCCAATGAAGGAGCCTGATCCTTAGAATGCCTGGAGCGGCCTGAGGAAGAAGGCTGACTAGGCCCATCCATCCTGAGGGGAAACAGAGCAAATGTAGCTGTCAAAATGGCCGCCGCGCGAAAGCGCGCCAAAAAAATAAACGGAAAATTTTTGAAACTTGTACTCACAGGAGTGCCTCAACGGCAGAGCCGGAATTAGAGGCCAGCAGGCAGGCAATCAGGCAGGCAGAGAGAGAGGCAAGCTAATCGCTAGCTCAAGGCTATTATTGCGATGTGAGCAATCAGCAGAGAAAGCGTCCAAATGAGGCGAGCTGCTCGGCGCGAAGCCGCTAAACACAGCGGGAAGCCGACAAAAAGATCGGAGGCAAGATAAGCCCCTGAGGCAAGCGCCGAAGCGCCCTGCCAGCAGGCAGGTGAAACGCTCTGTTTAAAATAGACGCTGCAGTAGGGAGGCTCTCAGGAGACTATTTTAAAATATTAAAGAGAGCAAAAAAAAACCCCAAAAAGGAGCAATCTCAGGCAAATAGATCTTTAAAACGAAGAGCTGAGCAGGAAGACACTACCAAGCAGCATAGGCTGAGACGAAACGGTTCTATCAGGTTCGCCTGATACGCCAGTTGCGGCCCTTTCTAGATTGGGACTCCCTACGCACAGTCACTCGGGCGCTCGTCACCTCTCGCCTGGACTACTGCAATGCTCTCTACATGGGGCTCCCCTTGGGGTGCACCCGGAGGCTCCAACTGTGCAGAACGCGGCCGCGCGGGGGATTATGGGAGCGACGGGGCGCTCCACGTGACACCTCTCCTGCGCGAGCTGCATTGGTTGCCGGTGGACTTCCGGGTGCGTTTCAAGGTGTTGGTAATCACCTTTAAAGCGCTCCATGGCTTAGGACCAGGGTACTTATGGGACTGCCTTCTGCCGCCAATTGCCTTCCACCGGCCGGTTCGCTCCCACAGAGAGGGCCTCCTCAGGGTGCCGTCAGCCAGACAATGCCGGCTGGCAACCCCCAGGGGGAGAGCCTTCTCTGTGGCAGCCCCTACCCTCTGGAATGATCTTCAACCAGAACTGAGAACAATCTCCGACCTCCGGACTTTTCGTCGGGCCCTAAAAACTTATCTTTTCCAGCTTGCTGGTTTAGCCTGATCCATGTTGAATTTTTAAAAAATTTTTAGAGTTTGTACAGTTGTTGCATTTTAATATTTACTTGTTTTTAATTCTCAGCCAAAGTTATATGTGTTTTATAATTTTTTAACCTTTATGTACTGATTTTTATTCGGCTGTTCACCGCCCTGAGACCGGAAGGAGAAGGGCGGTATATAAATCTAATTAATAATAATAATAATAATAATAATAATAATAATAATAATATATATATATATATATATATATATATATATATATATATATATATATATATATATATATATATATATATATTTCTAAGCAGCTACTTATTCTAAGATCTATACCAGTGATGGCTAACCTTTTTGCCATCGCGTGTCAAAAGCAGGGGAAGCACGGGGGAGGTTGTGCACACGTGTACCCATATCCATAATTCAAGGCCCCCCACCGTGCTCTCCCCCGCGCTCACCCAGCTTTTGGCACATGATGGCAATAAGGTTACCGCTGGGCCCAGTATGCCTGTTTTTTACCCTCCCCAGGCTCCAGAGGTTTTCTTGGAGCCTGGGGAGCACGAAAACGGCCTGCCCCATGCCATCGAGGCCCTCTGGAGGCTGGAAACAGCCCATTTCCTGACTTCTGGTGGGCCTGGAAGACCCAAAAATTAGCTGGCTGGCACACACATGGGTGCTGGAACTGAGCTAGGGTGACACTCATGTGCCCACAGCTATGGCTCTGCATGCCACCTGTGGCATACATGCCATAGGTTCGCCATCACAGATCTATACAAACTTTCTTTATATAAATTAGACTAAATTTTAGGCAGAAAAGGCAAACCACAAATGTTTGTCACATGTCTAAAGTTGCCCCTTTTTTTGACAGTTAGTAGCTTAATAGATTAGGGCAATGCCATGGATATATTTTAACCCAAGAAACCTGACATAATCATATGGTCAGAAACAAGCTAGATGATAGCAGTATAAATGAATGCAACTGCATAAAAGGCAAATGCTCTTTTAGAATATGTTAACAGATGCATAGAGTCCAGATGTCATGTAATAACTGGTTTAACTTTAGTTCTCAGAAAAGATAACTAAGGAGAGATAGTCATAAAACTGAGAGTATAGACATTGCTGGTTGCCTAGAGACTATTACCGCCACAAATAGGTCAAGCTGCAGGGAGATAGATTCAGTTTACTTATCAGAGGTTTCTGATGATGGCAAAAGCTGTCAACCAGTAGAATAAGTTAATTTATGTAGTAATGTTTCTCTTCCCCAGAGGTTTTCAAATATAGGATGGATCATTTGGATAGTCATTTGCCCAAAATGTTTTTGCAGCTCCTGCAGTGAGTAAGGGATTGACTAAATTACTTCTAAACTATCTTACTAAACTACCAGGCCACAGGCAAGCCAAGGGACACAAAGACAAGCACCCCACAGCCAGCCATCCGCTCTGGCCCACTGATTCTCAGCTTTTCCACAGCGCAGCGCGTCCAGATTGTGTGCCAACCCCTGCGTTGTCTGCTGGAAAGGTAATCAATTTGACTGTGCAGCCCCAAAGTGCATCAACCAAGGAGCCAGCGTGCTGCAGCTGCTGCTGGATGTTGGCCCCTGCATGCTTATTTTATCTATCTATCTATCTATCTATCTATCTATCTATCTATCTATCTATCTATCTATCTATCATATTTCTATGCCGCCCACTCTCCGAGAACTCTGGGAGGCTTACAACAATCAACAGTATACTAAATAGCATATTGCCCCCAACAATCTGGCTCCTCATTTTACCCACCTCGGAAGGATGGAAGGTTGAGTCAACCTTCAGCCAGTGAGATTTGATCTGCTGATCTGCTGAACTAGCAGTCAGCTGAAGTAGCTGTAGTACAGCACTCTAACCACTACGCTACCTCGGTTCTCTTGCCGAGGTGCCACCTTTGTGTGCGTGCCAGGGGGGTGGGGCACTCAGCCGGGCTGAAATTGTGTTTCCCCGAAATTACCCTGAAATCGTATTTCCCCAATAATAAGCCCAAGTGCTTATTTTGAAACCCCAAAAATATAAGACTGGATCTTATTTTCAGGGAAACACAGTATAAATTAAAGATATTATTTAAGGCAAAAGCAGAAATAATGGGTGGAAATCACAAGGCAATATATTCAGGTTAGACCATAGGAATATTTCCTGAAAGTAAAAACTTTCAATTAATGCAGTGGTCCCCAACCACTGGGGGGGGGGGCGGGTGTTAGGCATGTGAATGGAAGGTATACAGCTCCATTTATGCAAGTGGCGCATGAGCATAAATTAATATTTACTTTTTCACTTAATTATATTTGCAATTTGGAAAGAAGAGGCAAAAAACTCTGAAATGAAATAATTGACATCTGTTAAAATGGACATTTTCCCCTCCTACTGTACACTGTCTAGCAAAAAAGTTATCAGATTTTTGTTCACCAGTCACCTTTATAAATGTATGGTTCTTTGTCTTGTTGTATGGAGGAGGGATCAGGTCTTGGAATAGGAACAGGTGGCCTGTTGACCATTTCCTGGGGGAAGCTATCTTGTTCCACAGTATGATAGACATCTTTGTCTTCACTTTGATGGCAGATACCTTCTTTAGGTTCTGGTATCTCCAAATTAACACCTAGAAAAGGAAATCATATTAAAAATATTTTTTAAAAAAACCAAACAAAAATGGATAAACAACAATTTTCTTCATAAGCATAAGTTTCAAGGCTTCAGCTCCTCTAGGGAGCTAGCTTAGGGTCATCCTGTAGTTCACTAAAGTCTTCTGCAATTTCCAAAGTGACCCCTACATATATGCTAAAAATAACTGGAAATTCAGGTAAGGACATGGTCATACTCTTAAGCAAAGTCCGAGCTGTATGTTTCTATAATTAATATGGGCTAGGCCTATTTCTCATCATGCTAACCCCACTTTTTACCTTCCTATAAATACATTTATATAAATACTGATCAGTGTTCTATTTATGGAGATGCACTAATAGGGGGATGAGAATTATTGAAGAAGCAATACATAAAATTAGTAAGATACAAAAGCTGGAAAATGAAAAACAGAGAGGTATAGGATTCCATTTAGATTGGATATTCTATATTGATTAACAATATCTATCTTAGTACGGTAGTAGTTTCACTATATAAATTATGTTGCCTTTTTCATGCAGTAAAAGATTTGCTGATCAATGACTAAATAAAATTGTTTGATACAATAAAAGCACTTAAAAGGTAAAATACAGAGTAGAGTAGAATAGAATAGGGTTAGATTAGATTAATTGGCCAAATGTGATTCGACACACAAGAAATTTGTCTCCGGTGCATATGCTCTCAGTGTACATACAAACAATAAAGTCATAGATCATAGTTACAATGATTAATCATAATATATAACAAGGGATAAATCATAGGTATCAATAGGAGAATATATTAGAAAAGATGAGAAGATGAGAGTATCAATACGGCCTGTTACATGGGTAAATATATTTAGGCCTAAGAGCAGTGGTGAAATGTAAAATTTGTTACTACCGGTTCTGTGGGTGTGGCTTGGTAGGGGTTAATGTGACTGGGTGGGCGTGGCCAACTTTTTTTTTAACTTTTAAAAGCATTTTTTCTACAACCTTTTCAGCTGAAGAGGTTGTAGAAAAAATGCTTTTAAAAGGCTCTGACGATTCCAGCTGAGCAGTGCAATCATCAGAGGCTTATTTTTTTTTTACATTTAAAAGCATTTGTAGAAAAAATGCTTTTAAACGTATGTATAAAATTGAGTATGTATGTATACGCAGGTCTGCCAGTTTTTAAGTAATGCTGAACAATATTTGAAACTTGGTAAAATATTATGGACTAGATATGAAAATATGAGAATGAATTCCTCACAGCAAGGGAAGCTGAGATGGTTAAAATGTTCCCTTTATAAGAAATTATATTTAATTTTGTCTCTAGTTTGAAAATGCTTCTGGATCTTGTGAGAAAGAAAATAAATAAATGAAACTTTGATTCTGTTTTTGTAAATCAGACAGGCTTGTTGTTATAGAAATGGCTTCCATATATTGTTGTATAAAACAAAAAGTTGTAGTTCTTTGGCACACCTTTGACTGTGCCAAAGAGAATCGGAAGTTGGTGCCTTTTTCTTTTTTTCTCCCATTGTTTTCCCCCTCCTTTTCCCTTCCTTCCCTTCTTACTTTTCCATGTTTTCTTTTCTTTGTATCTTATACTTTGATAAACTAATAAAAAAGTTGTTAATGCTGAGATGTAGTCATTGGTATATAGAAAAAAGAGTGATGAAGAGAGCACACAGCTCTGGGTAACTCCTGTTACCCAGGAGTATTAGTAATACTTGTTACTAATCGAACAAGTATTCATTGTGATTTTACCTAGCTTCACCTGCTGCTTCCTATCTGTTAGAAAGTTTATAATCCATCTCTATGTATGGTCAGGTACTGCTAGCTGAGTCAGTTTAGAGGGAAAGATATCTAAAATGATGGTGTTAAATGCCAAGCTGAAGTCTACAAAAAGGACCCTTTCATAGGTCTTTTGGGATTCAAGATGTTATAAGAAATAGTGCAGTGCCATACTGATAGCATCATCTGCTGATCTGTTTGCACGGTAGCAAATTGCAAGGGGTCCAGCAGCAGATCTGTTATGGCTTTCAGGTGGGCCAGCATTAACCTTTCGAAGATTTTCATAACTACAGATGTCAAAGCAACCGGTCAGTAGTCATTCAGCTCCTTGATAAAGGGTTTCTTGGACACCGGGATGATAGTAGAGCGTTTGAAACAAGAAGGGACATAACACATATCCAATGATTTATTAAAAATGTGGGTGAAGATGGGGGCCAGTTGATCAGCACACTTTCAAGCAGGAAGAAGTTACCCTGTCTGAGTCTGGTGTTCTTCCAGGGTTTTGTCTATAAAACACACCTCGCACATCTTTTTCCATAATTACTGGAGATGGGGGGCTCAGAGGGATGGAGGCAGGTGTAGGAGACTTGGCTGTTGTGGATGCATCTGACAGTGATTTCCTCTCAAACCTATAGTA
The DNA here is from genome assembly GCA_030761175.1 of Masticophis lateralis. Lineage (NCBI taxonomy): Eukaryota > Metazoa > Chordata > Lepidosauria > Squamata > Colubridae > Masticophis > Masticophis lateralis. The sequence continues at coordinate 99,155,944 of JAUDYJ010000005.1, forward strand.
AAATACATTCAGATCATCTGCCAGTTGTTGATTCCTTTCAGCAAGCGAAGATGGTTTGCTATAGTCAGTGATATTTTTAAGGCTTTTCCACACATTTTACTGATTCTTTTGTTGAAAGCTGATTTCTCAGCTTTTCAGAGTAGCTTTTCTTTGCTGCCCTGATCTCCCTTGTTACAACATTCCAGGCCTGATTGTACAGCATTATATCTCCTTTCTTGTAAGTTTTGTCTTTGGCACTATGTAGATGTTTGAGCTTAGCTGTGAACAGAGGTTTATTATTACTATAGATGCATACGGTATTGGTCAGCACATACAAGTCTTCATAAAAACTAACATACGATGTCACAGTGTCAGTGAGTTCATCCAAATCCTTTAAGTCAGCTTCCGGCGTCCCAATATAGCCAGTTGACGCCATCGCTGGCTATTGGGGGTGAGTCATTGGCCCCCACGGAGAGGGCTCGCAACTTGGGCGTCCTCCTGGATGCACGGCTGTCTTTAGAAGAGGACATGATGGCCATGGCCAGGGGGGCTTTTCATCAGGTTCACCTGATTCGCCAGTTGCATCCCTATCTGGATTGGGACTCCTTACGCACAGTCACTCAGGCACTTGTCACTTCCCGCCTGGACTACTGTAATGCTCTCTACATGGGGCTCCCCATGAGGAGCACCCGGAGACTCCAACTGGTGCAGAATGCGGCCACATGGGGGATTATGGGAGCGAGAGGGCACTCCCATGTGACACCTCTCCTGTGCGAGCTGCATTGGCTTCCGGTGGTCTTCCGGGTGCGCTTCAAGGTGCTGGTTACCACCTTTAATGCGCTCCATGACATAGGGCCTGGGTACTTGCGGGACCGCCTTCTGCCGCTGGTAGCCTCCCACCAGCCAGTATGGTCCCACAGAGAGGGACTCCTCAGGGTGCCATCAGCCAGGCAATGTCAGCTGGCGACCCCCAGTGGGAGAGCCTTCTCTGTGGCAGCATCTGCCCTCTGGAACAATTTGCCCCTGGAGATCCGCAGGATACCAGATCTCCGGGCCTTTCGCCGTGCCCTAAAAACTCTTTTATTTCATCAAGCTGGGCTGGCATAACCCCCCTTTAGCTTTTTAATTGTTTATGGGTTTTAGTTGCGATGTTTTAAAATTTTTGGGCCAAAACTGTTCAATTCTTTTTAAAAAAAATTTAAATTTTGTACTGAAATGTTTTTTATTCTTGGCTGTGCACCGCCCTGAGTCCACCAGGAGAAGGACGGCATACAAATTTAATAAAATAAAATAAATAAATAAATAAAAACATTCTAATCTGTGCAATTGAGGCAAGCCTGTAGCTTTAACTTTGCCTCTTCAGTCCAGGATTTCACTTTTTAACTATTGGTTTTATGATTTTAAGTCTTTGTCTATAAACAGGTACAAGGTGAATCCTACAGTGATCAGAGTGTCCCACTGCTGCTCTTAGTAGAAAATAATAGGCATCTTTTATTGTTGAGTAGCAGTGGTCTAAAATATTTTTGCTTCTGGTGAGACAGTTGACATGATGAATATATCTTGGTAACTCTTGACTTAGATTAGCACTGTTAAAATCTCCTAATATAATGAGTGGGGAGTCTGGATATCTCTGTTCAGCTCGTAAGATTTGATTAGTTAAGGTTTGCAGTGCCTTGCTTAAGCAGGCTTGGGGTGGTATGTATACCCAGTTAGGATGAATGAAGAGGGGGGCATAATAGGGTATGCAGTTAATGCATAGTGTCTCTAAGTCCACATCACAAAATGTCTTTAGTGTAGTGACATTTTTACACCATTGGTTGTTAATATAAAAGCAGGTACTGCCTCCCTTCTTTTTACTGGATGTTTATGCAATTCTTATCTGCTCTTTGAATCTGAAATCCTGGGAGCCATGGTGGCGCAGTGGTTAGAGTGCAATACTGCAAGCTACTTCTGCCGACTGCCAGCTGACTGCAATTTGGCAGTTCAAATCTCACCAGGCTCAAGGTTAATTCAGCATTCCATCCTTCTGAGATCGGTGAAATGAGGACCTAAACTGTTGGGGGCAATGTGCTGACTCTGTAAACCGCTGTAAAGTACTATAAAGCGATATATAAGTCTAAGTGCTATTGCTATTGCTATTTGCAAGCAGCTAGCATTAATCAAATTGTTCAGCCATGTTTCAATGAAGCAGAAGGCTGCCAAGTTAAAAAAGTCTAAGTTGTTCCTCTTTAAAAGTAGCAGTTCATCTATTTTATTTATGAGTGAGTGAAGATTAGTTAAATGCAGAGAGGGGAAGGAGAGATTTCCTTACCCTATGCTTCCTGAGTCTTTGCAATATGCCTCCTCTCTTGCCCCTCCTTCTCTTTTTGTTTCTCTTCTTTGTTTCTGCTGGGCCGAAAGAAATAACTGCTGTTCCCTTAGTCAGAATTTCCTCCACATTTGAAAAGAAGGGAGGACTAGTCTCAGAAAGCAGCTTGTTATTTAAAGTTCACTGTCTGATATTCAAAATTTCATCTTTTGAGTATGAAATTTTCAGTCACAGAAAATAATAGAAAACATCAAAATTACAAGATAACATTTCACTGAGACTGCCATTGGCATCGGCATCTTGAGATTGCAATGTAACAAGATAATACCGCAATCATACTTAGATTGTGAGGGTGCTGATAGATACTTGCCAAAGAATAATATGCAAATCAATTGTTTTTAATTGTAATCTTGCCTTTTTGTTAAATTTGCTCACCTTCTAAGAATCTGCGCATCATATAGTCCTTGGTTGTCCGTGAAAGAGGATTATTAGCATCTGACTGAAGCATTTCTACATCTGGAAAAAATGACCACACATGTACTTAGTTGACTTTACAAACATACATATTAAATATATGTGTAGCTTCCTATATTTTTATTTTCTTAGATGAGGAAGGCTTATTTTTAAAAAGGTATTGTATTGAAAACAGAAAGAACACCTTTGAAACTTTAGTACCATTCTGAAAATCAATTTATGTCCAGGTATTAATCATAAATTTTATATTGTGGGATTAACAATATTTGTTCCTCGTGCTTCCATAAAAGCTTGGCCATCAAAATATCACACAAAGGTTATATGTTTACAGGGAGTCCTCAACTTATGAGGACAATTGGGACAGGAATTTCCATTGCTAAGGGAAGTTGTAAATTGTAAAGCACCACCACTTTGCTTAGCAATGAGAATCTCTGCAGTCCCAGTTGTCGTTAATAGAATTCCACACTTGTTAGGCAACTTCCTCTTGCTTCCCACAAGCAAAGTCAGTGGGAAAGACAGAGGATGTCTCAGGCTGGCAGGTAAGTGATTGTTGCAAGGTGAGGAAGGGAGGAGTGCACAGAAGGGGAGGACTGGGGATGATGACCGAGGATGCAAGGGGATGTGGAAGAGGTGCTAAGCAGGTTGGGAAGGTGCACTAGGATGCAGTGGTTGGGAAGTGTGTGTGAAGGTGTAGAGCGGATGTGAGAAAATACGTAAAGGTATGCAAGAGCCATGGGAGGGCCAGATGTGAGAAGCACCACAGGGATCAGGGAGGGATGTACAAGAGGTTCCATGTAGGTTGGGAAGGGTGCCCATGAGTGTACATGGGTGTGTGAGTGGACAGTATGACACTATGCAGAAGGGCTGGGAAGAGCGTATGGGTGGGGGAAACTTACTCCTGTGACTTGTGACCTTCCCTGCCAGCTTCTCCATTGACTTTCTGGGAAAACTGATAGAGAAGTTTGTGAATGGTGATCCTGTGATTGAGAGTGCTTGGGAACTGGTTCTATGAATAAGTTGCAAAATGCCCAGATTGTGAACACATGACTGCAGGGATGCTGTAATGGCTGTAACTTCAGCGACCGGTCGTAATTCCCTTCTTTCGCTACCATCATAGCCTTGAACTGTTGCTAAACAAATGGTCCTAAGTCAATCACTACCTATATTTTAAATATAATTGCCCAGAAATATGCAAGTTCTTTGAAGATACAGATGAGATGTCTATCCTCCATGTAGTAAAAGCCCCTGTAGCATAGAGACAATGTGACACTAAATGTTCCAATAATTAATGAATAATATTGATCTCCTTATTGAGACTGCAGAACAAATTTTGGTAAGAATATCAAGAAACTATAAGGACCTAGATAGGAAATAAAAAGAGTTGGAGCATCATTCCAATGGATGATGATGTGCCAAGGAAGGAACAAAAGATTCTGGAGGTGAACTGTTGGCTCAAGAAATGGTGTCAATAACTCAGAATGGCTTACAGAATTAAAACACACTTAACTCCCACATACACACTGGTACTCAAGGTTAAACAATGGCCCAACACATCATCAATGATAACAGCTCATCTACTCACCATTAAGAAAAAAAAATGGATTCCTGCACCATGGTTATCTCTACCTATAAGAAGGGCTTCTGGCAAAAGATAAACTTCATTTCACAAAGACAGGAAAGAATATCTTTGGAAAACATTTCTAAAAGTCATCTAGAGAGCTTTAAACTAACTGGAAGGGGAAGGAAACCTTAACTTGAGCCATACTTACAACATAAATCAGAAAAGAGTAAACCTTAGGACAAGGAAGGAAGTGCTAAAGGGCTCAGATGCCTGTACCCAATGTGCTGTGTATGAGCAATAAATGGGCAAAACTTGGTCCTAGTAGAGAAATAAATATGATATTCTAGATATGATTTAGGTAGGACGAATCTCATAATCAGTATTCAGTATTAGAAGAAAATTATTTGTTCAAAAGAAATAAACTCAACAAAAGTCATATCTAGTATATGGTATTTATTTCTCTATACTAGGACCATGTTTTGCCTAGTTATTGCTTTCATTGCATTATATGTACAGAATGATGACACTTGTATGAAAATGTATCACCCTGAAGAACGAAAACGCTAGAGAGTCTGGCTAAATAGTCTGGCTGCTAAGCAGTGCTGTGGAGTCGGAGGAGTCGGAGTCGGAGTCGGAGGAAATTTTGGGTACCTGGAGTCGGAGTCGGAGTTGGCAAACAATGCACTGACTCCGATTCCTACTAAATTTAGATTGGAATTTTAAAAAAAGCAAGTTTAAAAGAACATTAATCTCCCGACTCCACAGCCCTGCTGCTGACTCAACAGACAGTTGAATAAAACTCAACTCACAGTTGAATAATTCAATTCTATGATCAAGCTTGTGGAAAAATTGTAACTGCATTTCTTCGAAGCAGCCACATTATTTTTCTTCTGTTGCCAAACCCTTCAGTCTTATACTCCAGAGATATTTTCCATTCTAGACTTCAGTCCAGACTTTATGGATAAATATACCTACCTTACTTCTTTTCTGTTTCCCACTTGTCTACCACACTCTTCTTTAGGAAAAACAGTTATCAATATCTGTCTAACTTAGTTCCAACCATAACATCCATTAAGATGCAAAAAGGCTAAAACTAATACTACTGTGGCAATGTACAGGTAGTCCTTGACTTACAACCATTTGTTTAGTGACTGTTTGAAGTTACAACAAAAAAGTGCTTTATGGCCATTTTTCATACTTATGACTGTTGCAGCATCCCCATGGTCATATGAACAAACTTCAGACTGTTGGAATACAGTATTCATGCATTTTGTACAACAACACAGCAGTATTCAGTAAAGATATATATTCTTCAATGAGTAGATGGCACTGTCGCAGTTAAAAAGAAAAGCACATGTGGACTGTCACTGTTTGTTCTGCAGGGTTATATACTGTACAGAATTTTAACAGGTTATGGGCCCAATCATAGCTGGTTACAGCAAATAAGCGCAAGATGACTGCAACAGAATAAAAGAAAATGGCCAGTTACACAGCTGTGACAAAGCTTTCATTTACAAATCTGACAAACCAGAAGTACCAGTCTTGGAAATTCAAGATGAAGATGATGCTAATAAGAATGTCTATGGAGATTCTCAGTCATCCAGGTCATGGTTGTTCCAAAGGTGTTTTTTAAAGAGACAACTGGACTTTCTGGTTTTTCTTTGAAGACGTCTTCAAAGTAAAGTCTTAAAAGACAAACCAGGAAGTCCAGTTGCCTCTTGAAAGAGCACCTTTGGGATGCTAATAAGAGTATGATCGCGGAAATGCATAAATGCAGTTAGGCCAGAACACCTTTCAGATGAGTGGATAGAGAAAGATCAGAGCCCGAGGCAATTATGACCACATGCTATCAGTAAAATTAACTACCAGGAAAATCAACTGTGAAAACTCTACATGAACTGTGTGAATGGAAAAGCCCCAAATTTGAGCCATCTAAACATTTTTGGAAGCAAAGCCTATGTGCAAATCCCAAAAGAAAAATGTACAAAATGGGATACTTGCACAAAGGATGGTGTGCTTGTGGGATACAGAATTCTACACCAAGACACAAACAAGGTAACCGTCAGTAGAGGTGTAATTGTTGATGAAACTTCAGAATTTCATGAACTAACACAAATACTTCAAATTGAGGGAAATTTCACATCTGTATCACATGAATATCACAACAAAGTGACATAAAAATAGAAATGAATGTAGACTATCCAAATACTGTAGAAGAAGAAAACATGCCACAAAAGGCTTCAATCAGGAAATCACCAAAAGCAACAAAGGTGTCTGTCCTATGCTGCTTGCAAATCATGAAAACCAGAGCCAGATTCATGGGATGAGATGCAAAGACTTCCAACCCATGAGAAACAAAAGTGGATCAGAGCTGCAATGAAGAGATAACATGTCTTAAGGAACTGCAGACATGGACATTTTCAGCGCTACCTCATGGAATAACATCAAGAGTACTTGTTGAGTGGGGGTGTTGAAATATAGTGTTCATGTATTTTGTACAACTACAGCAGTTTTTGGTAGAAATATATATTCTTCACCCAGTAGATGCCAGTATAATAAGTTTGTAGTTGCATTTATGGTATACTCTGCCAGGGGTTTCAAACTCAATCATGTCGCAGGCCGGATTGTGATGTTTTTTGCCTTTGCGGAGGTGGGGTGGGTGTGGCCTCCATGGGCCATATAGGGCCTGTGGGCCATCAGTTTGACAGACCTGTTCTTGTTCTGACCTAGGCTCCCTTAACAAGCAGGAGGCAGGAATTACTGGCAAAACCTCTTTTATTTACACAACTGTGAATTACCTTCATCCACAGTCAGCAAGGTTTGTCCAAACAGTTTTTCAAAGGAATATTTATCTCGTTTGGCAAGTTGCCATGTAAATTGTTTCCAACTACAGTACAAGGCAAAACTTGGAACAGAGTCTCTCAGAGTAACGGAATGAACTAATTGTTTCTTGCAAAAGCCCACTCCTCTTTTATTTCCTATGAGAAGGGCCAATTATCTCCAAGGTGTGACCTTACTCCCTAGTCCACCCTGCTTTCTTAATTGTTCTTGTCTTCTGGCAGCTCTGCGCATGTGCACACGGAATGGGTTCCAGCTGTTCCTCTGCCTTGCTGCTGTCTATCTCCCTCTCTGCCTTCGATGCAGAGCCCTCGTCGAAGCTTTCCCGAGCCCCCAGGACTGGCCCAAGTTCCTCCCCAACCTCCTCACTGTCCGACTCTGCTTCCAGCTCTGCTGACTGCCAGCGGGCCACAACAGCTCTATGCCTTTTCTTTGACTACAAAGTTTCCTGCCTCCTTGTCACAGTTAAACATAAAAGCACATGTGGACTGTGTGCTGTTTGTTCTGAAGGACTATGCACGGAATTTCTAACACTTGGTGTCATGGCTGCATCTCACCTATCCAAGCTTCATGATCTGATTTTGGGGGGGTGGGGAGAGGGAAAGATTGGAATATAAAGAATAAGGGGAGAATGGAAGCCCAGCTGAGTCTTGTAAGAAGCTACAGCCAGCCAAAATCAACTAACAATATGCAGAGCTGGGAACTGAGCACCTGTTTCCTAAACAATATACAAGCACCTGATTGGACATTTGCAGATAATGGGTGGGGCAGGAGAGAGAGGGGGAATGGCGAGAGGGGGAGCAGAGGGAACTTTTCTTTGTGTTGTTTGTACAGGAAAACCACAGATTCAGCTTATCCTAGTTCTGTAACTATTTAAGCTTTAGTCGAATATAGCCTTGGCAAAACAAATGGCCAGGAGTCTTTCTTTGCTAGATGACTGAGTGGGACAGTTGACATTTGGCAACTGGCACATATTTATGATGGTTGCAGTGTCCCAGGGTCATGTGATCACCTTTTGCAACCTTGTGACAAGCAAAGTTAACAGGGAAGCCAGATTCACTTAACAATTGTGATACTAACTTAAAGGATTTGTGTCAGTGTTCCAATACTGACATAGAAGCAATGAGGAAAAAAGTTTGACATTTCACCTAGTAAAGCTTTCGGTGAATTCAGTCTCCTGGGAGATGTATGGGAGGGGTGACATTCCTGTGTGCTGAAGAGACAGATAAGAGAGAGTGATCTGGAAGACAGCCAATGGAGAGCAGTTTCTGGGGAAAGAATAGGAGGGGTTTTGGATGGAGGGGCCAGTACTGTCTGCATGATTGTCGGGCACGGATGCATCGCTCAATAAAGAGAATATTTCCTAAAGTTTGCTGCTTGGAAATTAACTTATTTCGAGGATGAAACCGAAACTGACAGACAGACAGTACTGATTTTTTTTTCCCTCTCCGAGCCAATCTGGCCAGCCTCCAGAGCTCTGGTTCTTTGCCAGAAGTCTGGACACAGTGGAGAGAGAGCCCGGAAACCATGGCTGAAAGCCAACTCTCCACTGAAAGTTTACTTCAGGCATCTGCACTAGAAGCAAACATGGATGCAAAGTGTGCCCAACCCCTCCCTCCTCCAGCAAAGCTGCCAGCCGAGAAGAAGAAAAAAGAACCTTTGTGGGCTTTGCCAAAGTCGGCAGAAATGGAATTCCCCTTTCCAGGCGGGAAAGGTAAGAGCAAGCCTCTAAGTGAATTAGCGAGGGTGGATTGGATGGGGAATGGCAGCAGGCCAGACAGGCGAAAGCTTTAAAACAGCGACTCGAAAGCTCCATAGATAAATTAAAGGAAGATTTTGACCGTGCTGTCCGACTGGGGGAGGAGCCGTCCTGCAGGCCCAAGGAGAGGGGGAGGCCAGCCCAGCCCACTGAACTGAGTCACCATAAACAGGAGCGCAGTCCTCCCCCCTCCCACACCAGAAGAAGAGATAGCCCCGGCAGGCATCCATGGATTCCTCCTCCCCCCAGCAAGCCCATCAGCCTGCGTAGGGCATCACCCCCCCGGCCCCGAAGGAGAGATGAAGAAGAATTCTAACGACATTATGGGCAGGCTGAGAGAGGCCCACAATGGGAGGAGGGGCCACCGAGGGCGGAGCCACCCCGGTTTAGAGGGAAATTTGATGGGAATCCAGACCAGCTAGCGCAATTCCTCGATGCGGCTGAGATTTACATCGAGCGCTACGCACACCTTTACCCATTCCCCAAGGCCCTACTCAGTGCCATCGCAGAAGGCCTAGAGGGAGAGGCTAGGAGCTGGTCAGGGGCCCTGCACAAAAACAGGGCCGCCCAACAACAAGATGCAGATGGTTTCTTACAACTGCTGCGAGCCCGTTTTGAAGAAACAGGGGAAGACCCCTATGTAGAAGATGAGCTTAGAAACCTAAGGCAGAGGGGAAGGCCCATCCAAGAGCACATTCGTGAGTTCAGGAGAGTTGTTGGAACTTTACCTCCTTTGCCGGAACGACTACTCGTGTACTTCTTTAGAACAAGCTTAGATAAACAAATCGCCCAAGTGACCGCTTATCGTGATATTCCGAACCGACTCACTGACTGGTTCCTGATAGCGACACAAGTCGAGAGAGGGCTAAGGGCCAACGACATGCTAAAGCAACCACAGGCAAAGGAGAAAGCCCAACTGGACCAGAAACCGTATACCAGACGAGGAACTTCAGCACCACGGGCCACCCAGAGACCACCCGCCACCCGGAGCCTGCTGAGATGCTACAGATGTGGAGGAGTTGGCCATTTGGCAGCAATGTGTGGAACCCCGGGACTGAGACCAGAGCCAACGGGCATGTCACGGCCAGAACGAGGACCCAGGCGCGCCACCAATACACCACGAAGGCCACCCCCCGGTTCAGAAGTCTTCGCCCACTTGACTGAAGCAAGGGAGAACCCAGATGATGCGAATCAGCCTCCCAAACTGTATGACAGCGATGACGATGGTGAAGACGACCCAATGGTGAGTGGACCCATCCACCCTTTTCTATTCCCTGTACATCTAACGGCCCCAAAAACAGGGACCCAAGGGGTTTTCCAAGCCCTAATAGATTCAGGCTGCACGAGGTGCCTGATCAACTTACCCACGGTCCAAAAATTGGGAATACGAGCAAAAAAAACTCAGCCACCCGATCCGATTTGAGCAAGTTGATGGATCCTTAGTAGGTGGGGCGCAGGACACACATTTAACCGAGCCAGTGAAACTGGAGCTAGCAGATCACTGGGAGATGATTCGGTTTATAATAGCCCCCAAGATGACTAACCCAGTCATACTGGGACTCTCCTGGCTTGACAAGTGGGGCCCAACTATCTGGTGGCAGGAGGGGATCCACAGACTGAGAATAGCAAGGGGGCCTCACCCCCTGCCGCCCCAGCCAGAGAGGACGTCTCCCACACAGAGGCCCCAACCCCTCCCACCAGGAGGACAAAAAACGCCCTCAATCGCAGCGCCCCTGATCAAGAGTACAACTAAAAAACTGACGGCCTCATCCGACAGCCCCCATGACACAAAGCAGATCCCAAAAGAATATCAAGATCTTGCAGAAGTATTCAGCGAGACCGAGTGTAATGTTCTACCACCCCACCGCGAGACCGATTGCGCCATCGAAATCATCCCTGGGGCGAAACTACCTAAACCTAAGTTGTATGCTATGACACCCCGGGAAATGCAAGAAATGCGAAAATACATAGACACTAACCTACAAAGGGTTTCATTGAGCCAGCCAAACCCCGAATAGCGGCACCAGTCTTCTTCAGAGAGAAGAAAGACGGCTCCATGAGTTTAGTAGTTGACTTTCGAGGTGTCAACGATGTCTGTGTACGCAATTTATATCCCCTTCCTCTCATGAAAGACATTTTAGCCCACCTGGCCAAAGGAAAGGTTTTCACCAAACTAGACCTCCGCGAAGCCTACTACCAGATACGCATCAAGGAAGGTGACGAGTGGAAGACAGCATTCAACTGCCCCTTAGGAAGCTTCCAATTTAAGGTAATGCCTTTTGGACTACAGGGGGAGCCGGTGGTATTCATGCAACTTATAAATGAGGTGCTTCACAACCACCTTTACAAGGGAGTCCTCGTCTACCTGGATGACATTCTCATTTACACGGAAACCATCGACGAACACATACCCCTCGTCCGCAAAGTGCTTGAGAAACTGCTGAAGGCGGACCTTTATGTCAAACTGTCGAAATGCGAGTTCCACCAGTCACGGCTAGACTATTTAGGCTACCGAGTGTCCAATGAGGGGATAGAAATGGACCCAGCCAAAGAACAATCAGTCCTTGACTGGAGACCCCCACGCACCCGCAGACAACTGCAAAGCTTCTTGGGGTTCGCGAACTTCTACAGACAATTTATCCCGTCTTTTGCAAAAATTGCCAAACCTCTAACCGACCTCCTAAAAACAGGGAGCCCAGCAACAAAACCTCGCCCAGGACAGCCTCTACAGTGGGACCCAGCCTGCCAACACGCATTTGAGACACTGAAAGAAATGTTTGCAAAAGAACCGATCTTAAAGCACCCCAACCCCGAACAACCTTTCGTCATCCAAGCTGATGCCAGCGACATGGCAGTGGGGGCGGTCCTACTCCAAAAAACAGCCAAGGGAACTTACAACCCTGTGCCTACACATCCCGCAAACTCACTGACACAGAGAGACGATGGGCAGTGTGGGAAAAGGAAGCGTTCACAGTGAGGTGGGCGCTGTTAACGTGGCGACATCTGCTGGAAGGAAGCCAAACACCGTTTGAAATTTGGACTGACCATAAAAATTTGGAGGCCCTCAAAACTCCAAGGAAGTTATTACCCAGACAGGTCCGGTGGGCCCAATACTTCAATCGTTTCAACTTCGAGCTAAAGCACATCCCAGGGGGAAAAAACTTTCTGGCCGACGCCCTCTCCCGAATGCCTCAATACAACAGTGAACGAGAGCAGGTGGTGAATGCCATCATCTCCTCCACCCAAGGAGCGGGCCAGATAATTACCAGACGGCAGCATCGTGATCAGCAGGGCCAACCAGCGAGTGACCTGACGACAAAGCTCAAGGCAGAAACATTGACGGACCCCTGGTTCCGAGACAATCAACATCTCTTGACAAAAAGGGATGACCTAGCCTGGAAAGGAACAAAACTTTACATCCCAGAGAAGCTGCTTAAGAGGAGCCACGATGTTAAGCCAGCGGGACATTTTGGGTTCCTAAAGACTCTGCATTTAGCACGGAGACAGTTTTGGTGGCCATACATGAGAAAAGATGTAGACAGTTATGTAAAAAGTTGTACCATCTGTGCCACGATGACCCGACCAGGAAGACCCTCCGGACTGCTGCAGCCAGTAGCTGAACCGTCAAGGCCATGGGAGGAGATTGCTATGGACTTCATAGTCGAACTACCCAGGAGCGGCGGAAACACGGTGATCTGGACTGTAATAGACTTATTTTCCAAACAGGCACATTTCATACCCTGTAGCGGGCTACCCTCAGCCCGCCAATTGGCAAAGCTGTTTGTGAAACACATCTACCGTCTGCATGGAGTGCCCAGAAGAATCATCTCCGACCGAGGTGTCCAGTTCACAGCGAAATTTTGGAGAGAATTCCTACGATCCATAGGATCATCCCAAGGTCTCAGCTCAGCATTTCACCCGAGCACCAATGGGGGGGCGGAGAGACTGAATGCTATGATAGAGCAGTATTTGAGGTGCTACGTAAACTACCAACAGTCGAACTGGGCAGACCTCCTATCTTTTGCTGAGGTCGCGTACAACAATGCTATCCACAGTAGTACAGGACTAGCCCCATTCAAGGTAGAGAGCGGTATGGATTTTGTCCCCATGCCAGAGTATCCCAGGGAACCCCCTTCTTCAGTCAGCTTGAACGATTGGATGGCGATGTTAAGAGAATCCTGGGAGAACGTCAAGAAGGCATTAGACAAGGCGGCACAAGCTTATAAGAAGCAACCAGATAAGCACCGAGCCCCTCAAAGACCGTTCTGAGTAGGAGAAAAGGTCTACCTCTCCACCAAGTATTTGAGACTCAAGCTTCCAACTAGGAAATTGGGCCCAAAATTCATAGGACCATTTCCTACAGTAAAAATAATCAACCCGGTCACGGTACAATTGCAGTTGCCCCGCTTACTAGGAAAGATACACCCCGTTTTTCACAGTAGTCTTCTGAAGCCTGTGGTGGGGTCAACTTTAAGGCCGTGCCACGTGATCCCCCAGGGCCTTTGATCATTGGGGGCCAAACTCACTATGAAGTACAGCGAATTCTCGATTCGAGGTGGCACAGAGGCCATCTCCAATACTTAGTTAAGTGGAAGGGTTACCCTTTGTCAGAAGCTTCCTGGGTGAAGAGCAACAACATCCAAGCTGACCGGCTTATAGCTAAGTTCCATGCAGATCACCCGGGCAAGGCGGGAGGGGGTGGAACACCTCCCCAGATGGGGTGACAGCACTAACCCTGTTGTTTCTCTTGCACAGGCCTCGCTGAGAGAATGAAGGGAGAGGGGCCGGATGCCAGTGTTCCAATACTGACATAGAAGCAATGAGGAAAAAAGTTTGACATTTCACCTAGTAAAGCTTTCAGTGAATTCAGTCTCCTGGGAGGTGTATGGGAGGAGTGACATTCCTGTGTGCTGAAGAGACAGATAAGAGAGAGTGATCTGGAAGACAGCCAATGGAGAGCAGTTTCTGGGGAAAGAATAGGAGGGGTTTTGGATGGAGGGGACTGCATGATTGTCGGGCACAGATGCATCGCTCAATAAAGAGAATATTTCCTAAAGTTTGCTGCTTGGAAATTAACTTATTTCGAGGATGAAACCGAAACTGACAATTTGCTTAACAATTGTGACAGGAAAGGTTGTAAAATTGGGCAAAGCTCACTTAACAAATGTCTCACTCAGCAACAGAAATGTTGGGCTCAATTGTGGTTGTAAGTTGAGAACTATCTGTATTCTATGTTCTATGTTCCTCCATATCCAAACTTGAAGTGCAATACTGTAAAGAATACAGACTGCCAAATCACAAACTATAAAGATAACATCCACTACATGAACATTGCAGCTTGCAGGTAAGTATGTTCCCTTTCTGCTTTTTTGCTACTTACATTCCCATGCAAAATTAAATATGTTTTAACTTTGCATCACACGTACAAAACAGCCACATTTAAAGTGACAAGAAATTTTGGCTTAACATTCGTTAGTAGCCACCATCACTTATATTATGAGATAAATAAGGAGCACTGTATATGTACATAAGTCCTCTGTAGAGCTGGGGATCAAACCACCCATGGATTCATAGAGTTCTTCATCACAACTGGGGTTCAGTGAACATTTCATCAGAAGGTCAGCAGAGACATGAGCCATGGACTCATAAATAGAGCCATCTTCCTCCCCCTGCATCAATTCCTCTTTTATGTGACATTTCAGCATATCTGCTGTCTCCTGCAAGAAAAAGAAAAGCAAATGGTCTCTCTAGCCCAGTAATGACTGCTTCATTAATATAATCAGTTCAAAATATGGTCCTACTGAACCTAATTTAAAGGTAGCAAAGTGAAACCCAGTCTACAAGTGTATCATGTATAAAACAACAGAATCATAGAATAGGAAGGGACACAAAGATCATCTAGCCAACTGTAAAGTGTTGGAATCAGTTAAATCTTCCATGAGGGACGATTGTCCAGGCCTTCTTAAATACCCCCAGAGATGGAGACCCTACAACTTTTATAAACAGATTTATTCCACTGCTGTGCAGTTGAGTGTTTTGTTCTTGTTGTGGTTGTTGTTTTGGTTTTGGTCCCTTAGAGAAAATTATGACTCCTGGCAATTTCCTGGACCAAGTCCCTATAGTTTTCTTGGCAAGATTTTGGAAGTAATATGTCATTATCTTCTTTTTATGGCTGTGACTAACCCAAGGTCATCCAGCTAGCCTTGGTCTAAAGTGGGATTAGAACTCACTGTCTCCTAGTTTCTAGCCTGGTGCCTTAACCACTACACTAAAGTGGTTCTGAATAAATCTTATCATCAGGAAATTGTATACAAATAAAATCTTGACAGCTGCAACTTATAGCTATTAGGTTTGGCTCTGGTTTTTGTAGTCATGGAAAATAGTTCTGGACCATCTTCCCTGTAACTTCTCTTTATAAACCTGAACATACCATATCTCCATTCAGTCTCATTTCTTCCAGATTGAAGATCTCTAGTTCCTTCAACCTATCGGTTAAAGAGCACCTCTTTAAGTACTTGTATCTTCTTCACTGCTTTCCTCTGAACTTTCTCTAATCTAATATCTATTTGAAAATATAATGCTCAGTTCTCTTATATTTATTATTCGTGTTCAGCTTCTTATCAGTGATCACATCAAAGTCCTTCTCTAATGTATTTACAAGCCATGTATTCCCATATTATATAGCTGTCCTAGATTTTTTCTTTCTAAATGTAATATTCTAATTAAGAAAGTTCACCTTCTGGAAAACTCAGTATCATTCACATGTTTATTACTGTGGAATAAAACATACATATATCACTGAAACCTTCAAATCTATTGTTTCTATGTGAGTCATGAACTGTTAAGTTTTAGCCCCAGTACTTTTCTTCCCATTATAACAGAGAGAAAAAATATTTTTACCACATATTCATCAATGAATTGACGGAGATCTTTGAAGCCTTCCTTTTCAGCAATGTTGTTAGGATAGTGACCATACTTGTTGGCAACACTATAGGCCTGCAGAGCTCCTGGGCATGTAAGCAACAGGGCTGTGAGATTTTTTAAACCATATTTTGCAGCAAAGTGCAGCAGAGTTGGCAGCTCTTCATCTCTTTGACCTGAAATAAAAAGGAGGAAAATACAATTTCTTCTAGAGCTATGCCACTGGTGACAAATTAAATAAGGGAAATGGCCTAAATTTAATTTCAATTTTTGTTTATCATGTGTGGACTACTGGCTTGTCCAGTAGAATTCCTATAAGAATAGGACTGCCAACTCAGGTCACATGTGGCATTTTTGGGGAGGTGGGGGTCACGGCTACTCTACAAGATCTGATAAAGCACTTTCTAGAATACATGCAACATACAAGAGTATTGCACGATTGTTCCATTGACTTAATCTCAGACGCACCGCTCTCTGCAGGGAGGTTGCATTCTATGTCGGACTCTGTGTTAAGGAAATTGGTGGACAAAAACCTGGGCTGGGGTTTTATTCAGTCCTCGTCATCACTCCGGTCCTCTTTGTCAAGAAAAAAATCGAAGACTTGAGTCTGTTCTGCGATTACTGTAAGCTTAATGCCATTACAGTGCGTAACTGGTATCCTTTGCCCTTGATTCCTGAACTCTTAGAAAGACTTCGGGGGGCTAACATGTTTACCAAGTTGGACCTGCGTGGCGTGTACAATCTGGTTCAGGTATGAGAAGGGGATGAATGAAAGATAGCGTTCGGCACCAGGTATGGCCATTTTGAATATACAGTCATGCCGTTTGGATTAACCAATGCTCCCACTGTCTTCTAGCATTTTATGAACGATATTTTCTGGGACCTTTTGGACCAGTTTGTTGTGGTTTATCTTGATGACATCTTGATTTACTCGACATCCCGGAAAAGTCATCTCCAACATCTCCGATTGGTCTTGCAATGGCTTCAGGAACACCAGTTATATGCGAAGCTGGAGAAATGCCAATTCTACCAGATGACCATCGACTTCTTGGGCCATCGCATTTCTCCCGAGGGAATAGCGATGGATCGGTGCAAGGTCTAGGCGTTAAGAAGTTGGCAACCTCCCCATCGGGTGAAAGATGTTCAATGATTCCTCGGGTTTGCCAATTATTACCAGACATTCATCCCTGGCTTCACCACTTTGACCGCACCCCTCACTCAACTCCTGCAGAAAAAATCCCGTTCCTATGGGGCACCCCCGAGCTGCAGGCGTTCCTGGCCTTAAAGCAGGCCTTCATGAAAGAGCCGATTCTTAAGCATCCTGACCCTCACCACCCATTTGTGGTGGAAGCGGACGCATCGGATATCGTGGTCAGAGCAGTGTTACTCCAAGCTCACGTGGCTGGCAGTACTCTTTTTCCTTGTGCATACTATTCCCGGAAATTGAATCCTTCCGAGTGCAATTATACCATCTGGGAAAAAGAGCTACTGGCCATTAAGACCGCATTTGAGATCTGGAGACATCACTTCAAGGGGGCCTGACATCAAGTGGAAGTCTGGACAGACCACAAGACAGATCCGGTGGTCCTTTTTTACCCGCTTCAACTTCAAAGCGACATACATTCCAAATGGGTGCAATCAATGAGCAGATGCGCTCTCAAGGAAACCCAAATATTCCCAAGTCAAGGACCCGCTTCCGTCTCGGACAATTGTTCCAGTCGAGTTGTTCGCTGCCATCCAGGAACCTATTGACCTACAGGTTCAGATCTGGGAAGCACACTGGCAGGAGGCCTACATCAATCTTTGGAAGAATGAAGTAGGGCCCGACTCTCCCTGGACATTTACTGACAATCTCTTGAGGTACCAGGAGAGACTTTATGTACCAATAGGGCCACTTAGGGGTCTTATATTGTCCCAGTGTCACGACAACCCTGCGGCGGGACGTTTTGGTCTCTTTAAAACCTTTAACTTAGTGTCATGGACCTTCTGGTGGCCTTGTCTCCGTCACAATGTCCAGACGTATGTGACGTCCTGTGTCCGTTGTTGACAGGCGTGTGGCTGTCGACAAAGCATCCCCCTCAGACTGGTCGGTCAAAAAACTAGACCATCGTAACATCAGGCCTTTCCCTGTGGAGGCAGTCATCAATCCAGTGGCCTACTGCTTAACCCTGCCTTGGTCTTTCAGGATACACTCTGTATTTCATTGATCCCTCCTGGTTCCCGAATGGCTTACCTGTCCGCTTCGCCAACTTGACCATCCTCAACCAGCGCCCTGTGATGGAGATGAATCGTTAGAGTACAAGGTCGTTAGCATTCGAGACTCCCGGTGGATGAAGGGTCAGTTCCAATACCTCATTGAGTGGAAGGGGTATGAGCCGGAGGACTTCACATGGGGGAATGCAACCTCTGTTCATGCTCCAGATTTTGTACGCACCTTTCATGAGCAGTTCCCGTCCCGACCGCATCCGAATCAACAGACTAGGGGAAGGGCCTTCGGTGAGGGATAGTGTTGTGGCCTCTCAGCAGCCTGTGCAGCTAGTAGCTGATTCCGACAGCGAGGAGACTGGTGTGGTGCTGCACCAGCAGCCTCTGCAGCTGGCACTCGAATCAGACAATGAGGAGGTTGGAGAAGATGTGGTGCAGGAGGCGGGGATTCAGCCAGGGCCTTCAGAACCTCCAGAAGTTCCCATAAGTGAAAAGGAAGAAGAGGAGGAGCCTCTTCTCAATGCACGGGCGCACAGAGCTGCCAAAAGGCAGGAGTGTCACTTCAGCAGGAGGTCTCCTCAGGAGTAAGGCTTGGGGCTAATTGGCCACTCCCTTAGCCTATTTAAGGAAGGACGATGACTGAGGCAATTTACAGGGAACAACTTCGTTCACTCTCCTTCGTGTCTTGATCTTAGTTCTCTGCAAATTGCTTCTGGGCTTTCTTGCCAACCATAGTAAGTTTATGATTATTTATTCTTTGGATTTTTGTAGGCTGTTAAGAAAGCTAATTAACAGCCTTTGTTTGAAAAAGACTGATTTAATTTAGTAAACTAAATGTTTGTACAGACTTTGTGTGTTCTGTGTTCTTTGGGGTCCGTAACTGGGGCAGAACAGGATTGTAGAGAGCCATCTTCAGGAGGGAAAAAAAATCATAGCACTGAACTTTTTAAAAAGAACAAAATGGCTCAGGAATTGAAGGAAATGATGATAACGATGTACCTATCATTGAAAATGGAATTAGGGGAAATGACTACAATGTTGCATGGAAAACTGGAACTTGAGGACCAAAAAATTGATTTAGGATACATTCAAGCTGATAAAGAAATAACAAAAAGCAAGGAAAAGACACTGAAAATAAAGAAGACAAAGACAAGGAGATTGATTATGGAAAATTAAATGATTATTACATTGGGTTTAACAATGAAAAAAATGGAAAAAGGGGAATGTCAGCCTCCGCCTTTCCCTGCTTTGGCTGTCATAGTAATGGAGGGAGGGGGGTTTAGGTAGCTGGGCTATGGATGAATCTAAGAAACAAAACCAATTCCTAAGCTGTTATCAGGCCAATGGACACTGCATTCCTGGATGCTGACACGGCCAGACGTGTGCTCCCACCTGACCTCTGGGAGACCTTTGGATTGGATGATTTACGGTGGACAGTGGGAGGGGATGCTTTCTATATGTAAGGCTTTTTGCCTCAGAATCCTGCTTTCCATGATTGCGTTCATTTCATATCTAGTAAAAGTACCATACTTTAATCTATGATGAAGTCTGGGTTTTCCTTTCCTGGATACTGAAGGAACAGTATCCTTCAGTATCCAGGATTCTCATTAAGCAGGATTCTCACACTCAGCCATCCTGGACAACACCGAGGGGGCTGAAATCCACAGAATGTCTGATCAAGAAAGTGATTTAGATCAGATAGGGGCATATGGCTCAGCAATGTCTTCATACCAGCCGGGAGAAGAGACCGCGGTGTGGATGGAGAATTTACAGCTGAGAGAGGAGTCAGACGAAGCCTAATGGTCGAAGGGAGTAGGAAGATTGCCGGACCTGGGGAAGACCCCGCACGGAGTAACCAGCTCCAGACCCCGAAAAGGAGAGGCAGTGTGGCTGCAAGAGCAAAAGGAAAGCCTCATGATGGCACAAGCACTACAACTCATCCACGATATTGAAGAAAGCCGAAAAAACCATGAGTTTTATGCAACCCCTGCAGGGAAGGGAAGAGAATACTCCAAAGTAAATCCAGAGGAAGGGGCTTGTGGGGGAGAGGAAGAGGGAGCTGGCAAAGGTACATCCCAGGCTTTGGGTAGTCAAGCGAGGGATGCAGCAGTCCAGGGACACCCAGCCTTGCAGGCCCCACCCCGTAGATGCAAGAAACCAAAAATCCCACCCCTGCCTGGAAAATATGGAGGAGACCTGAAAACCCTGGGGCTTTTCTTAACCCAAGTGTGGAATCACATGCAAGACTGGGGGGAGGACTAGCTGTTGGATGCAGCGCGAGTGAGATGTGTCACTAGCACCTTAGAGGGAGTGGCAGCTGAATGGATGGTGGTCCTCCACAATAAAATTCCCCCCCGCTGTGTAATTACAACCAGTTCATGGCAGCTCTTAGGAGGCGTTTTGAAGACCACCTAGCTGAGCGGAAGGCAAGACTCCGAATGAAGAGTATCCAGCAGGGCCAGAGATCGGTAGCGGAATACACTCAAGAATTTCGGGAGCTGGCACCATACATGACAGGGTGGTCAGAAATGGCTCTGCTGGAGAGTTTCAAAGACGGACTGAATGAGGAAATCTACAAAGACTGTAGAGCATGGGGGGTCCCCGAAGATCTGCCCAGTTGGTACATAGCAGCTGAGGATGCGGAAATCGAGATAGCCCGAAGTCGACTCTGAAGAGGGCGTGCTGGGGAGCCTTCATCCTCCTACTACCGCAAGGAAGCCCCAAAGATGGCCGGTGGGAGGGCGGAGTCCAAACCCAAGCCGAAACCCTTCACGTGTTTCAAGTGTGGCATGGAAGGTCACCAGGCTGCTGAGTGTTCCTCCAAGCCAGTGCCAAAACCTACCAGCAGAGGGCTTAAGAAGACGGACAAAACATCCACAAAAGTTTGTGAAACCACACTGGAAGGGGAAGTCGTTGAGTTCGCTCCCCAGGCCAAGGGTGAGTTGGGAACTCTGACCGACGCGGACGACAGCGAGACCGACTCCGACTCCGACGATCTGGTGAGTCACACTGAGGGCCCCATGCTCATCCCCGTAGAACTAAGGGTGCCATCCACAGGGGCCCATGCACAGATGCCAGCCTTATTAGACTCTGGGTGCACCAGATGCATTATCAGCCCGAAAGTAGTAGAGGAGATGGGCCTGAGACTGAAAGCATTGAAAAGGCCTATTGTGTTTTGTCAGCTAGATGGATCGATGGCAGGGGGGGAGGCAACCAGTTTCATAACGGAACCCATTGAAATGAAATTAGGGGACCACGTAGAGACTCTCAGTTTTATTGTGGCCCCTAGCATGGAACGACCCCTTATACTTGGCCTGCCCTGGTTACGTAAATGGAACCCGCGAGTTAACTGGAAAACGGGGGGTTTGCGCATTCGTGCTAGGAACCCGCCACTAGAGAGGGAAGAACCCCCCCTTGAGGGCAGAGGGGAGCACGAAGAAGCAGAGATGGCAATAGACCACATTGAAGGGGAGGAGAAAATTCCAAAGGAGTATTGGGATCTCCATGAAGTCTTTAGTGAGAAGGCCTCAGATGTGTTACCCCCGCACAGGGCTACGGACTGTACCATTGAGATACTCCCTGGAGTAAAGCTCCCTAAGCCAAAAATTTACCCAATGACCCCCCCCCCCGTGAGCTGGGGGAACTACGAAATTTCATTGACAAAAGCCTAGAACGGTGTTTCATCCAACCAGCTAGACCACGGATGGCCGCACCAGTTCTGTTCCGGGAGAAGAAAGATGGTTTATTTCGTCTAGTAGTTGATTATAGGAACTTAAACGCTATTTGCGTGGAAAATATCTACCCCTTACCCCTCATGAAGGACATGCTAGCGCACTTAGGGAAGGAAAAGTTTTCACCAAACTAGACTTACGGGAAGCTTACTACAGAGTGCAAATTAAGGAGGGGGATGAATGGAAAACTGCATTTAACTGCCCGCTGGATATTTCCAGTTCCGAGTATTCCCTTTTGGTCTACAAGGAGATCCTGCGGTATTCATGCAATTGATCAATGAAGTTTTGCATGAGCATTTTTACAAGGGGGTGCTGGTTTATTTGGATGACATTCTCATCTACTCTGAGAACATGGCCGACCACGTGAAATTAGTGCGCACCGTCCTGAAAAATCTCAGGGCTGCTGAACTGTATGCAAAACTTTCTAAGTGCGAATTCCACCTAACCAAAATTGACTATCTTGGATATTGCATCTCCCAGGGGGGAATAGAAATGGACCCTGCGAAGGTTCGGGCGGTGTTGGAATGGACGGCGCCACGCACCCGCAAGCAACTACAAAGTTTCTTGGGGTTTGCTAACTTTTATCGACAGTTCATCCCCTCGTTCACCAAAATCGCACTGCCAATAACTAATCTCCTGAAAACCAAAGGTGAAGAAAAACCAAAACCCTCCAAACCTCTTGAATGGACTATGGACTGCCAGGCAGCATTCGAAAAGTTGAAACGTCTGTTTGCTGCCGAACCAGTCCTCAAACACCCAGACATGGATGAACCTTTTGTAGTACAGGCAGATGCCAGTGACGTCGCAGTAGGAGCCGTACTTCTGCAAAAGAATGCAGATGGGAAACTACAGCCTTATGCCTACACGTCCCGGAAACTGTCCGAAACTGAAACTGGCGGCACCAGTGACTACCAGAGCATAGTCGAAGAGTGACCCAAGCCTCTCGGGCGGTTTGCTCCAGAAATTACAAGAGACTTTGAAAACCGACGAGTGGTTCCAAGCCCACTCAAATGAATGCACACTTCGTGATGGTCTAGCTTGGATTGGAGCTAAATTGTATGTTCCAGCTAGCCTACGAGTAATAGTTCTGCAGCACACTCATGACTCCAAAGTGGCGGGGCACTTTGGATTTGTCAAAACCTTACATCTTGTCAAAAGACAGTTCTGGTGGCCTGCACTCAAAAAGGACACAGAGGCATATGTAGGGAGCTGTCCAGTGTGTGCCTCAGCTAAGAGACCTCCAGGGAAGTCACCTGGTCTACTCCAAAGTGTAGCCAGACCCACTGCCCCTTGGAAGGAAATATCCATGGATTTCATTGTAGACCTTCCAGAAAGTGGGGGGTGCACAGCTATATGGGTAGTGACTGATTTGTTTTCCAAACAGGTGCATTTTATCCCATGTTCTAAGATCCCATCAGCAAAAACCCTTGCTAAAATGTTCATTCAACATGTATATAGGCTACATGGAGCTCCGAAACGTATAATTTCAGACAGGGGAGTACAATTCACCTCCAACTTTTAGAAAGAGTTCCTGATGCTGATAGGCTCCGCCCAGGGGTTAAGCTCCGCCCATCACCCCCAGACCAATCGGGCCTGTGAAAGAACCAATGCCGTATTAGAACAGTATCTGAGGTGTTATATAAATTACCAGCAAGATAACTGGGTAGATTTGCTGCCATTTGCAGAGATGGCATATAATAATTCCATACATAGCAGCACAGGGTTCACTCCGTTCAAGGTGGCTTCTGGCCAGGAATTTGTGCCAATCCCAGAGCTACCTCAAGATAACCCACAGAACCCTTCTCTGATTGAGTGGATCGAACAGTTACGAGGGACTTGGACGGTGACCCGAAAAGCTTTAGATGACGCTCACCAAGCTCATAAAACCCAAGCCGACAAAAGGAGGTGCCCTGCGCATGTTTATGAAGTGGGAGACATGGTTTATCTTTCTACCAAATATTTGCAAACTCCTCAAAAATCAAAAAAGCTTGGGCCTAAGTATGTGGGGCCTTTCCCCATTACTTGGATCATTAACCCAGTAACAGTTGAATTAGATTTACCCAAGAACTTGCGACGGATTCATCCAGTGTTTCATGTTAGCTTACTGAAACTGGAACATTCTTCCCCTCTCCGTCCAGCCAAAGAACCTCCTCCCGTTCCCAACCTCATTGAAGGAGAACATCATTTTGAAGTTAAGGAAATTTTGGACTCTAGAAAACATCATGGTAAACTGCAGTATCTGGTGGCATGGAAACACTTCCCGTTATCACAAGCTGAATGGGTGAATAAACGTGATGTTCGGGCACCTAAAAAAGTGCAGTTGTTTCACACCAAATACCCTGATAAACCTTAAGTAATGATAGTTATTAATTGTTGTGATATTACCTCTTTTTCTCTCTGTTTCAGGACTAGAGGTCATCTCTTCTGAAGGGGGGCTGAATGTCAGCCTCCGCCTTTCCCTGCTTTGGCTGTCATAGTAATGGAGGGAGGGGGGTTTAGGTAGCTGGGCTATGGATGAATCTAAGAAACGAAACCAATTCCTAAGCTGTTATCAGGCCAATGGACACTGCATTCCTGGATGCTGACACGGCCAGACGTGTGCTCCCACCTGACCTCTGGAGACCTTTGGATTGGATGATTTACGGTGGACAGTGGGAGGGGATGCTTTCTATATGTAACTTTCGTGCTTTTTGCCTCAGAATCCTGCTTTCCATGGTTGCGTTCATTTTATATCCAGTAAAAGTACCATACTTTAATCTATGATGAAGTCTGGGTTTTCCTTTCCTGGATACTGAAGGAAGCATACCCGACAGGGAAAGAAAAAAAAGAGGATGGAATAGAAAGAATATAAAAAACTTAAATGATTACACTGGGGTTATCAGTGAGAAAATAAGAAAAAGGGAAAAGGGATGGAAAATAATGGGAAAGATACAGCAAAATAGAAGATTTTATGATCTTAAAAATCAAAATGACTATAATGGGGTTAGGGAAAAGAGAGATCAGGATTTTAAAATACAAAAAAGAAGAAGGGGTAAGAAAAAGAAAAAGTAAAATATAAAGATAGAAAAGGAGAAAGAAATGGAAGGAGAATATAGGGTAAAGCAGATGAATAAAAGATGAAATTGTATTTCTAATGAAGTGATTTTAAAACTACATGGGTGTATGAATAATTGGAATATTTTTAATTAATGAAGGGGATTGTAATAAATAAGATACTCTTAATTATATATTGGATTATGAATTAATTAGATATATTTAACTGGTCTTTATAAAAATGATATAAAAATGTTATAAAAATGTTGAAGCCTAGTAGTGGAACAGTTGACAAAAAAAAAATTATTTGAGATTGGAACTAAAGAATTTAAGAAAATATTTGAGAATTGTATTATGCTTTATGTTTTATTATGCTTTATACTTTAGGTAAATGTAGAGGTATTAGAGTAAGATTGATATTTAATTGATTTTTTATTGAATATGTTTAATTGTTGCAATCTATTATTTGGAATAGTTGATAAAAGAATCATTGGTGATTGGAATAAGATAATTAAAGGTAATAATGGGGGATGGTATTAGGTTATATGAATTTAAATTTAGGGGTTCAAATTTTAAGGAGGGAAAAGAAAAAATGGACTATATTAGGATGAGAAGTTAAGATGATATTGGTTTCTTAGAATTAGAGAGAATAAATGATATGAGAAAATTTATATATAAAATTATGTTAAAATTGTGTTAAAGACAAACAAAAATCTGTATAAATCTAAAACTGGGCCTACATTCTGTTCAGAAAAGATGCATTGTATGTATGTTTGTGTTTTAAAAAAAATTTATTAAAAAAAAGAAAGAATATTAGATATGTTCACCACCTTGAGTTATTTATAGAAATAATTTTAAAAAATGCTAATCTTTCTTTCTGATTTTTGCCACTGCTGCCTTTAATTACAATAATTAATTGTAATAAAAGGCAGCAGTGGCAATATAAAGCATGCCTATAAAGCATGAATTATTAAATAAATATCAATAAATAAATAAGGGCATTATTTCAATGTATATTCTTCTGAACTATGATTTTTCTTAAAAGAATGCCAACAATGGGACCAATATTGGGGGGGCAGAGCTTGGTGTCGCGATGAAACAGATGGGAGATACTGGGGCACCAGGATCGCCACCAATAGCCCAGCTGCTGGACGGTCCTTTTTGGACCTCATAGTCTAGTTTTGACTGTGGTAGTGGAGGGCACATCTTGACGATCCCAGGGACACCGCAAAGTCCCAGGTCTTTGGAGAAGTCCTTTTTCTCCCTCCTGATCCAGGAGAAGCCCTTTTTCTCACAGTGGGGTAGCAGCTGTTGCGGCTGCTGAAGTGGGACAGCTCCAGGAAGAGAAAAAAGACAGTGAATCGATGCAGTGAGAGAGCTTTATTTTAAATTAATACAAAGAATGCCCTGAGAAGAAGTTATAAGAGACTTTGAGATTAAAAAGATATAAACTGCGAATTTGATTTGTAATTGTTTTTTTTACCCAAAATACTTAATTTGATGGATTTTAAAGTTTAGACTTTTTTTACTATTGACCCGGATTGGACTGAAAGAGAATGAGAAATTAAGAGGCTAATATTAGCAATCCTTTGTGCCTTTTCTTTTTGTAATTTTTTGGGACTGAAATCTTTTTTTTTCTTTTTTTTTTTTTTTGTTGATACTTTTATATTACTCTTCTGACAAAGAAGCCTTGGATTTTAAACTGTAGGAAAGACAGGAGAGTGTGCAGTGCTGCCATCTGTTGGAAAAAGAAACTTTGTTGCTTATGTTTACACAAGCAACAAGTTGAGAGATATATTGTAGCCATAATTTAGAGACTCTGAACTTCTAGGCTGCTAAGGGAATAGTGAGAACATCTGAGGAAACTGAAACTATCTGAACTGTTTACACAGATGTTCTTGGTGGATTCATTTGAAATAGGAGTCTTGAAATATTACAGAAGAAATTTCTTTTGGCAGTTATTTTTTTTTCCCTTGTGGCTTGGCTAAGTGATAACTCTCTGTATGCTTTCCATGCATAAATGTGTTTGATGGATTTTCTGTTTTTTGCCATTTCTATATAATTGAATTGGATTAAGGTACTCAAGAGCCTGAAGATTGATTGCTGACTTTTGAGTTTTGATTTTCATTTTCATTTTTTTGTATGTTTTTTATTGGCTGGCTGATTTTTTCTTCATCTTCCTTTTATCTGCATCTTTTTTTTTCTTTTTTCTGTTTTCTTCGCTATTGGATTAGGATTTTGAAGAACCTGAAGATTTGGTTTACTTTATCTTCCTCTTTTCTTTTCTTTTCTTTTCTTTCCTCTTTTTTGTATTTTGTATTTTTTTGCTACTCTTTGGCTTTAGTCTCTGTTGACCACTGAACAAATGAACAGAAAAGTTGTGACAGTGGGAGCTGCTTCAACCACGCCTTCTTCATCACCATCTGGAGTACAACACACAATGCAGGCTATACTTCAATAAGAGAAAGATAAGGATAAAGAGAAAGATACATTGATACAACTGATTCTCCAAACAGTCCAAAGGATGGAACAACTATTTAAGACAGATGAAAAAGTTCAAAGGATGGAACAACAACTACTAAAGACAGATGAAAAAGTGGTCAGTATTCAGCAAACAATGTCGAAATATGAAGAAAGGATACAAAAGCTAGAGAAAAAGGATGATCAAAAGGAGGAAAAAATGAAAGATATAGATACCAGGCTGGGAGAAGTTGAAAGAGAAAGGAGTGGACTAATTGGATGGGAAATGGATAAAGCAGAAATCTATCTTAGATTTCAAAATGTGGAAGAAGAAAAGGGAGAGAATTTGGCAGATATTATGATTGTAATGCTGGCCGAAGCTCTTGAAATTACTAAGGAAATTACTAAGGAGAAGATGATGGATGGTGTGGATGAGATATATCTAATGTATACTAGATATGCAATGCATAAGTTGCCATGAGAAGTACACATAAGATTTACCAAGAAATCGATTAAAGCACAAATTGTCCAGGCGGCTAGAGAAAAAACTTTGAAATACAAAGAGAAAGAAGTGGTGGCTTTGAAACAAATACCAAGAAAAGTGAGAGACATGAGAAGAGAATACCAATTCTTTACTAAAATATTATTACAAAAAGGAGTAAATTATAGATGGTTGATAATTAGCCATCTATAAATTATAGATGGCTAATTCTAACGTGGCAACTTCAAAGATATAGATTGGATGCAATTGACAAAGTGAAAGCTTTTTATGAAGATTTTCTTAAAGGGAAGGAAGTTGAAATGGAAGTTGAAACTCAAACAACAGTAGTGCCAGTAGAATTGAGAGAAGAGGAGTTGGCAATCATTGAAGCAGCAGAAGGCAATCAATGTAAATGGACTTAACTCAATTGTGAAAAGAAGAAAAGATTTTCATAAATTAGAGAAATTAAAATTTGATATAGTTTGTTTACAAGGAGTACATATTAAAAAACAACATGAACAATTATTGATACAACCAAAACTTGGAAGAACTTTCCTATCATTGTCACAACATAAAAAGAGAGGAGTGGTTTTATATTAGAAATGCAATACTAAGTGAACACATATATGCGGATGCAGAAGGCAGAATACTGATGGTGGAGATAATTGACAATAATAAGAAAATTCTCTTGGTTACAATATATGCTCCAAAAAACAATCAAAGTGACTTTTATAGAAAATTACATATGAAAATAATTGAAATAGAATATGACAATATATGTATGATGGGAGATTTTAATGGAATAGTTGATGAAAATTTAGACTATAAAACACATAAAATAGTAAGACATAGTAGAGAAATACTACCGAATTCCTTTTTTAAGATGATAGAAGAAATAAATTTGAAAGACGTATGGAGAGATACAAATGGAAAAAATAGACAATATACTTTTTATTCTGATAGACATGCATCTTGGTCTAGGTTGGATATGATATGGACAACAATGGAACTGACTTTGAATATTGAACAAGTAGAAATAGAAACAAATATATGGGCAGACCACAATCCTGTGATAGTTACTTGGAAAGGACAAAAAAGAAAATCCAGATGGATTTTAAATAATACAATATTAAAAGAGAAAAATTTTGTACAGAAAATGGAGAGAGAGTTGGCTTTTTTTTTCAAGGAGAATAAGAAAGAAGACACATCGACACAAAATCTTTGGGACACACTGAAAGCCTACGCTAGAGGCTTAATAATGGATTATACAAGGAAAAGAAATTTGAAGAAAAGACAAACATTTAAAATACTGACAGATGTTCATAAGAGATTTGAAAAGGAGCTCCAGAAATGTCCACATAAGAAAGATGTAAAAGTGAAAATGGATATAATAAACCATAAAATGGACTTACTAGAGAAAGAAGAATTAGCCCAAAAAAGCAGAAGCACTAAACAGAATTACTTTGAAAATGCGAATAAACCAAGAAGATGGCTATCATTTAAATTGAAAAAGAAAGAGAATTAAGAAAAATAACACAATTAATTGATGAGCAAGGGCAAAGTAAATTTGGAAATAAAGAGATGGGGAAAATAATACAAGAATATTATAGACAACTTTATAAGAGAGAGAAGATAGAGGAGGAAAATGTGGCAAGATATTTACAAAAAGCAAAATTACCTCAGATTCCCGCAGTTGTTTATATTGACATTAGAAGTGTTAAATAGAAATATTAGAGAAGAAAAAGATATAAAAGGCATGAAAATTTAAAAGAAGAATACAAATTGCAAGCATTTGCAGATGACCTGGTCTTTATTCTTGAAGAACCACTAACATCAATAAATAAGTTGATAGAAAATATTGGCGAGTTTGAGAATGTAGCTGGCCTGAAAATTAATAAAGACAAAACAAAGATAGTGACTAAAAATATGTTGACAAAGCAAAAAGAAGAGCTGATGGAGATATCTAAGATGCAAGTCACAAATAACGTAAAATATTAGGGGATATATCTGACTGCAAGATGTGGTACACTTAAAGAAAATAATTATAATAAGCTTAAACAACAGATAGGGACAGACTTGGCGAAATGGGGAAATTTGCAGCTTTCTTTGATTGGTAGAATCTCAACTATTATGATGAATATTTTGCCAAGAATTTTGTATTTATTCCAGACAATTCCAATTAGGCTGAGTAAGGAATTTTTTGAAGACTTGAATAAAATGATGTTGAAATATATTTGGCAGGGAAAGAAGGCGAGGATAAAGTTAAAGTTGTTACAAGATGCTAAAATGAGGGGTGGTTTTGGTTTACCTAATTTGGAACTTTATTACCAAGCAACAAGTTTTATGTGGATTAAAGAATGGATAACTTTGAGAAATACTAGATTATTGAATTTAGAGGGACATGATTTGTTGATAGGGTGGTGTGCTTTCTTATGGTATAAAGGAACAAAAATACAGGGGTATTTTAGAAGACACCAGATACGGTAAGCTTTATTGTTGAATTGGGAGAAGATCAAAAAACAACATTATATGTAGATTCCAGTCTGGGTATCTACAGTTGAAGCTTTTTCATATTCTGTAGTATTTAAAAAGGGAACAAGTGGTTAGATATAGTGAATTATTGGATGAAAAGGGTGAACTTAAGTTAAAGCACGAACTAGAAGATCAGGGATATAAGATGGATTGGTTTTCATATATGCAAATACACTCTAGATATGAAGATCTCAAACAAGGTTTTTATAATGTTTTGACTATTTTAGATAAGATTTTAATGGGTTCTGATGATTATGTAATTAAAAAATTATATGGATATTTGTTAGAGGTAAAATTGGAAGAACAACAAGTTAAAGAATCAATAATAGCATGGGGGAAATTTATTTGGTCATGGTATTGATTTAGAGAAATGGCAAAAACTGTGGTCACATAGTTATAAAATGACAATGTCTACGGCATATAAGGAGAATTTGTATAAGATGTATAAGAGCCTTGATGGTGCAGTGGACTAAGTACTATTATGTAGCACTTAGCTGCCAGCTGCCTGCATTTAGTGTGAGTTCAAATCTCACCAGGCTCAAGGTTGACTCAGCCTTCCATCCTTCCGAGTTAAGTAAATTGAGGACCCGGATTGTGAGGGCAATAAGCTGACTTTGTAGAAACACCGCTTATGGGGGGCCAAAAGCCCTAATAAGCAGGTATATACAAAAGAATGAAGGCTATTGCTTAACGCATTGTAAGCTACCCTGAGTCTCCGGAGAAAGGGCGGCATATAAATCGAACCAATAAATAAATAAATAAATAAATAGCCAAAATGTTCAAGGATAAATCGGAGAAATGTTGGAAGTGTCATCAGACTCCAGGATCATATTACCGTATGTGGTGGACATGTGTAGAAGCTAAGAGATATTGGACTAAGATATACACATGGTTGGAAAAAATGATAAAGAGACATATTGACTTTAAACCAGATATATTTTTATTAGGGATTTTACCAGAGACATACAGTAGAGAATTGCAACATTTAATTGTGAATGTTTTAACAGCGGCTAGAATTGTATTTGCTAAAAACTGGAAAGGAGACAAGATACCTAATGATGATGAAGTTATTAAGAAAATGTTGGACTGTGCTGAAATGAGTAAGTTGACATTTGAAATTAGAGAACAGGAAGATAAATAATATTATTTGATATGGGATTTGTTTTATCAATGATTAGATAATAAAACATGGAGATGAAATATGAAATATGAAATGATGTAAAGATAAAATATGTAAAGTCCTTTTTTGTGGGAAATAAGCTTCTGTCATATATTGATATTTTGAAGATGGATTGAGCACAAAAGAATGCTAACAGTTCGACACAATGTAATTGGAATGATGATGGTTTTTATGTTATGTTTTTTGTTTTAAAATAAAAAAATATTAAAAAAAAACAATAGGACCAGTATTCTGTCCACATTGTCATGGTTCCGAGTAATGCTCCCAACAAATTCAAGACTCTGAGGCCTTGGCTTCCTCAAAAATCCGGTTTATTGGGTACATCATATCGGCACAGTCAAAGGTGAAACCAACACTGAATAATTCCCACGTTTTTTGTATAATTAAAGAATAGATACTGTCCACCCCCTCGTGTCACAGGTCAGATTAGCCAACCAAGCAGGTGAACTTCTCAGCACTCCCCCCTGCCATTGCTGATTTAGCCTTGGTTCTCAGGAGCCTTATCATTGTTTTGTCTGGCACATTGGAGGAAAACATTCTACATTCCATAAGTCCCCCCTATCCCCCTGCATAAGTATGGCAACTAAGAAACAAAGCAAGAAAAATATGGCTGCAGCTAGAGTCGTTTTGAGAGTTGACACACATCCCTGTTTAGTCTCTTAAAATATTAGTTTTAGGAATTGGCATACAACTGTGCTAGTTCCTCTAGTTACTAGGATTGTGCAAGATAGTCATACATGCCCAACTCTTTCATATAACATATGCTTTTGCATAATGTAGTAGCACTTGAATTTAGTATAGAATCATCCAAATAGGTTTTTTTACCCAAATCACCATCATACTCACTAGTAATATTTTCTTCTTCCAATTGGTTGATTCCTAAGAGGTGCAAACCACTGGCAGGAAGGTTTTTTTTCAATGATTCTGTGAGGATTTTGTCCAGAGCTTCTGTGTTATAGGGTACAATCTTAAATGCCTGGATGTAAGAAGAGAACGACCACCAATTATGTATACCCAGTACTGATTCAATATATTAAGAATTTGTCTCAATCATTCATGCCCTGATCATCACCTGAGGGACTCAGGACAATGTGCTCTACATAGGGCTACCCTTGAAGAGGATCCATAAACTAGAGTTGGCACAAAATGTGGCTATGCAGGCAATTTTGGATGCCCCAAGGACTGAGCCTGTAAAACCTTTGTTGCATTAACTGCATTGAGTCCTTGTTTGCTCCTGGATCTAATTCAATGTGCTGGTTATCACTTTTAAAGCTCTTCATGGCATGCAACTGGATTACCTGAGGAAGCATCTTGTTCCAATTACATTGACCCATCCCACCCTGTCAGGCAAAATGTGTATGCTACCGACCATGTCAGTTGACAGGATCTAGAAAGAGAGCCTTCTCTGCAGTGACCTATGAAACATCCTTCCTCCAGAGGTGAAGTTGGCACCCGATCTCTTGGCCTTCCAGAGAGTGTGAAAACCTGTCTCTGCCAACTTGCTTGGGTATGCCACCCGGAGGGAAAGTTGGTGCCTTGAGGGCACTCCCTCCAATTTTATCTTTGTTTATACTTGTTTCTCATCCTGTTTTGATTCTATTTTAATTGTATGTTTTTATATGGTTTTATATAAGAGCCCAGAGTCACATAGATAGTTAGACTGGCTCTGGCTACTCCCTAGGAAAGAACAACCCTTGAGTCCATAAGTTTTAGAGAAACAGTACTTTTACTAGAAATACTGAATGCAGCATGGATGAGGCAAGCTCTGAGGAAAAACCATGTGAAAATTGTATATTGAAAGCAATCCCCAATGTCTAAAACCCTCCACCCGGAAGAACAGTCCAATCAGGTCTCATTCCAATGTTTTGGGAAATCAGTGCCTCAGGCACCAGTGTAAATTCCTTTTCCAGGACTGGCATCCTTGAAGGTTGGCTGTTAGTGTCCATACTCCAATAGCATTCTTTCAACCTCCAGCATGTCTTCCCCCACCCCACCCCCATGCCTCCTTCCCCCTGGTTATGGAAATAGCTAGCGAACTTCAAAGAAAGTGAAAATGAGTGGCTGACAAGGGTGGTACCTAAATTTGATAAATAAAATAAGTTTGTAGTAATACTGAAAGCAGTGTTGTATATTTAGACAGTAGCAGTCAACTGATGGCTGATATGAAAATGAATGTTCATATGCTACATACATATACAATGTTTACTACCAAACATTTAGAAATCATCAGGTAATAAATATGGAAAAAGTAAATATAGTAATACAGGTAATCCTTGGTTTACAAGAGTTCATTTAGTGACCATTCAAAATTACAATGGCACTGAAAAAAGTGACATAACCATTTTTCACAGTTACAATCTTTGTAGCATCCCCATGATCATGTGATCAAAATTCAGAAGCTTGGCGACTGATTCATATGTTATGATCATTGCTGTGTCCCAAAGTCATATGATCACCTTTTGCAGCCTTTTGACAAGCAAATTTAATGGGGAAGCCATTCATCTAACAACTGAGTTACTAACTTATCAATTGCAGTGATTCACTTAATAACTGTGGCAAGAAAGGTGGTAAAATGGGGCAAAACTCAGTTAACAAATGTCTCACTAAACAACAGAAATTTTGGGCTCAATTATGGTTGTAAGTTGAGGACAACTTATATTTAAATATACAGCTTCTAACAATATTACTGCAGAAATGCAGCTTTGTTGCGGAGGTTCTTATATATTTTACATCTCAAGCTACATGAAATTAAAAATGTTCATGGCTGAACTTCCCTTCCTTTATTCTTTGTTTGAATTTAAGAAACTTAAATCAGGGATATTGAATATTGAGAAGAATAATGCATGCCCAGAGTCACGCTAGATACCGCTTCCCTATCCAAAAGCAAGCATACAAACTTGAGAAGCTATCATGTTCTGAAAAAGTGGATAATATCAGTTATGGATCATTACATTCCCCCCAAATGAAGCAGCTCAGAGGACTGGTTCTGATCCCAAAATCATGTCACAGCCACGGATGCCCCCTTGTGTATGCACCAACCCATTAAAGTTGGAAAGAAACTCATGCAATTTAAACAGCTTTTCTTTCTAAAAAGGAAAAATGCTATAGATGTAAGCAAGAGCTGTCACTCATGCATTATTGGTCACCTCATGGTTGGACTATTGTAATGTACTCTTGGACCAGACCAATTGGAAGCCATTGCAGGTACAGAATGCAGTGGTGCAGGTAGTGTCAGGTAGGCCTCAGTATGCCCCTGTGACACCACTACTGCATGAACTGCACTGGTTAACAGTGAGCTTCCAGACACAATTCGATATACTGCTTGTTATCTATATAGCCCTTTGTGGTGAAGAACCAGGTGGGAATGCCTATCTTGAGATCTTCAGATTATCACAATTAAACAAGACCATAAAGTTCAAAAATATCTTTTTCTAATAAACACACCACACATTTTAGCAAGAAACAAGTTTTCTGAATCCTCCATTTATTTATTTCTCACAAGATCCTTCTGCTACTTACTCATACCTCAGGTTTACAGTTGGTCCTACCTTACTACTGTCTAAATGATATATCGAGCTCTCTCCTGTTCCCCCTTCCCTAAAACAGAGAGGTTATTTACTTTGCCCCATTTGAAATTAATTTAATATTTCACCTGACACATGAATTCCACTGGATTTGCTGCAGTAGACAACAAGTTGCTTATTTCTTCCATGTCAGTATAGTAATTGATGTTTGATTCAGCTATCATTAAATCTCCAGAAAACAGTTTCAAACATACAGTTCCAGGTGATAAGTCTGAAGGGGAGACAAGATCAGCAATAATCAGTACATAAAAGGAAACTCATGTACTGTGTTGAAAGAAGCAGTGGAAAAAAGGATCAGCATATACACATGTAAATTGGATACTTCTTTAACTCTAGATTAAGCAAAATGCCCAGAGTTCCATTAAACATGATGACACCTTGGGTGGGAAAACAGGGCTATATGTTGGGGGGGAAAACCCCACATGCTGAGGAAAAAAATGGGCAAAGAACTTCCATTTTTGAATTAAGAGAGTCTTTGTTCTTTACACAACTGAAAAGCTAAAGTCAGAAAAGAGCTCATGTAGAAAATGCTGCTGATTAGAATCAAGCAAGAGTCCATGTTTTTAATTCTATTTTTATAATTTTATGTTAATTTTTAAAGTGATAAAATCTATCATTTTAACTGCTGTTTCAAGATCAGTTTAAGTTCCATCCAAATTAAAAAGCCTCAGAAAATAGCAGTACCTGGATAGTTTTCACTGATTAATAGATGGAAAATCACCAAGTTAATTTGGGGCCAAAGGCTAGAAGAGAAAATTGAGCAGCGTTTCAGGAAGCAATGATAAAATGCTTCCTTACTGTTTCCAAGAAAACTACACAGATGAATCCATGAAGTTGCCTTGAAGGAGACTGTCTTTTTCATTTTATTCAAATACACTCAATCCTTGTCATCTGTGGGGTTTGTTCTTGAAAAACCCCACAGAAATGGAAACCACAGTTACCGAAGTATTGGTCCTATGAAAAAAATGGGATTTGGTATATTTTATTTAAAAGAGTAATCTCTCTTTCTTTATAAAACAATCCAGTTTCATCCGCATTAAAAACCTGCCCTTTGCTTCTGGTGTTTTTCAGAAGTTTTACAAACACTTCAGCAACTTCCATTATTTGCTGAACCAGCCTCACCTCACCTGACAGTTTCACATTTTTTAAACCATACCTGTTTTAGCCGCCTTGAGTCTTCGGAGAAAGGTGGCATACAAGTTGAACAAATAAATAAAATAAAATGCTCCAACAAACCAATAATCCCATGGATGACTTCCTGATTTTCAATCAAATGTTTGTAAAAAAAAAATTCCTGAATCTGCATGTTTTGTTTGTTTGTTTGATTTTTGTAAATTTTCATTCATAAACATTTTTGAAAAACAGTGCATCATCAGAGTATCGTTTACAAATAGAACATAACCAACGAGAGTTGATAGTAAATCTTAGCTCACAAACTAATAGCAATAATAATAATATAATAGCAGTAATAATAATATAACCAAAAGGTTTAAACTAGCTTTCTTTTTGTATTAGTGTATTTACATTTTTATCAATTACTATGTTTATAGGTATCTATTAAATAGATTAAATAGATTAAATAATTTAGGCTCAGAAAATTTAAAACATCCAATTAATATAAAACATTTAAAACCCAATTTAAAAGGGAGAGTTAGGCCAGACCCGCCTGTTGGAATAAAAACGTTTTTAGGGCTTGGCGGAAAGTGTGTAAATCCTGAATCCTCCTTATCTCCGGAGGGAGCTTGTTCCAGATGGCAGGTGCCCCCACAGAGAAGGCTCTCCCCCTGGTGGCCGCCAGTCAACACTGTTTGGCTGATGGCACCCTGAGGAGCCCCTCTCTATGGGAGCGAACTGGTCAGTGAGAGGCTACCGGTGGCAGAAGGCGGTCTCTTAAGTACCCTGGTCCTAACCCATGGAGCGCTCTAAAGGTGGTAACCAAAACCTTGAAGTGCACCCGGAAGACCACCGGGAGGGGGTCACATGGGAGCGCCACGTCGCTCCCATCACCACCCGTGAGGCCGCATTCTGGGCCACTTGGAGCCTCCGGGTGCTCCTCAAGGGGAGCCCCATGTAGAGAGCATTGCAGTAGTCCAGGCGTGAGGTGAGAAGGGCATGAGTGACTGTGCGTAACAAGTCCCGATCCAGAAAGGGACGCAACTGGCGAATCAGGCGAACCTGATAAAATGTCCTCCTGCCACGGCCGTCATATGCCCTTCTAAAGACAGCCATGAGTCCAGGAGGACGTCCAAGTTGTGAACCCCATCCATGGGGGCCAATGACTCGCCCCCAATAGTCAGGGATGGCGCCAACTGACTATATCGAGACGTCAGGAACCACAGCCACTCGGTCTTGGATGGGTTGAACCTAAGTCTGTTCCTCCCCATCCAGATCCGTACGGCCTCCAGGCACCAGGACATCACTTCGAGGGCATCATTGGGGTGGTTTGGGGTGGAGATGTACAGCTGAGTGTCATCAGCATACTGGTGGTACTTCATCCCAAAACCACGGATGATCTTGCCCAGCGGCTTCACATAAATGTTGAACAGAAGGGGCAAGAGGACCGATCCTTGCGGCACCCCACATACAAGGGCCTCATGGTCGACCTCTGCCCCGCTGTCAACACGGACTGCGACCGGTCAGAGAGAAAGGAGGAGAACCACCGTAAAACGGTGCCCCCCACCCGTAACCCTTCTAACTGGTGCAGCATGATACCATGGTCGATGGTATCAAAAGCCGCTGAGAGGTCTAATAGGACCAGGACAGAGGAATAGCCCCTATCTCAAGCCCTCCAGAGATCATTAACCAATGCGACCAATGCCGTCTCCGTGCTGTATCCGGGCCTGAAGCCCGACTGGAACAGATCTAGATAGGTCGATTCATCCAGGTACTGAGGCAGCTGCTGCGCAACCACACTCTCAACAACCTTCGCAACAAAGTGAAGGTTGGAGACAGGACGGTAATGTACCAACATTGCCGGGTCCAGGGAAGGCTTCTTGAGGAGGAGCCTCACCACCGCTTCTTTCAGGGCGGCGGGGAAGACACCCTCACTCAAGGAAGCATTTATAATCCCCTGGAGCCAGCCTTGTGTAACCTCCCGGGAGGCCAGCACCAACTAGGAGGGACACAGGTCCAATAAACATGTGGCCACGCTCAGTCTGCTCAGTATCCTGTGTCGGCAGTCACAGAATCAAATTCTTCTCATATAATATTCTCAGGACCAGCCCCCGTCATCTCCCCTGGATCTACCCAGTCAGAGTCCAGCTGTTCCCAAATCTGAAAGATTTTGTCATACAGATATTGTACGAAGTCCTCAGCTCTACCCTCCAAGGGGTCCTCCCACACCCCCTGTTGGAGCAGGCAGTGGGTCACCTTAAACAGGGAGGCTGAGCGATTATCTGATGATGCAATAAGAGCGGAAAAGTAGTTCCTCTTCTCCGCTTTTATCGCCACTAGGTAATTCTTAATATGAGATCTTACCAGTGTCTGGTCGGATTCAGAATGATTAGCCCTCCAACTGCTCTCTAGGCATCTTTTCTGGCGCTTCATCTTCCTCAGCTCCTCAGTATACCAAGGAGCCAGGTGAGACCGGCGCTGGGTCAGAGGCCGCAAAGGCACGACTTGGTCCAAAGCTTCAGCATCTGCCCTATCCCAGGCGGCTACTAAGTCCTCAGCCGAGCTGTGTGCCAGAGCCTCAGGAAATGGCCCAAGCTCTGTCTGGAACCTATCAGGATCCATCAGGTGCCTGGGGCGGAACCATCTCATCGGTTCCACCTCCCTGCGGCGGGGTGTGGCGGTTCGAAGGTCTAGGCGAAGGAGGGAGTGATCTGACCATGACAAGGGTTCTATCGCTATATCCCCTATCTCAAGATCACTCAACCACTGTCCAGAGACAAAAACCAGGTCCAGCGTGTTTCCCCCCATGTGAGTAGGGCCATAAATTAACTGGGTCAGGTCCATGGCCGTCATGGAAGCCATGAACTCCCAAGCCGCCTCAGATGTCTCGCCGACTGATGGCAGGTTAAAATTCCCCATGACCATAAGCCTGGGGGTATCAACCACCACCGCGGCTATAACATCGAGCAGCTCAGGCAGGGCCGCTGCCACGTGGCAG
Source organism: Masticophis lateralis (assembly GCA_030761175.1). Taxonomy (NCBI): domain Eukaryota; kingdom Metazoa; phylum Chordata; class Lepidosauria; order Squamata; family Colubridae; genus Masticophis; species Masticophis lateralis. The sequence goes on from JAUDYJ010000005.1 coordinate 99,195,101, forward strand.
GGAGTCAGGTACGTGACTAGCAGGCCCAACTGCACCTTATGACCCCACTTCTCAAGGAGGGACTCACATCCGGTTGTCTAAGGAACAGTGGCCTCCTTCGAACCAAGACCCTCTTTAATGACAACCACCACCACCCCACCCCTCCTCCCTCCTGGCCCAACCAGGTCTCCATAATATCCGCCAGGTCCGCATCCCCCTCCTGAATAAGGTCACAAATGAGGGGGGCTTTATTTACCACAGACCTGGCGTTGCACAGCATCAGTCGAAGGCCTGGGGCCCGAGGGTCCGTGCAACCTGGGGAACGAGGGGAGCTTTGGGGGCCGGAGCGTGCCACCACTTGCAACCAGCGAGGACACACTCCCACCACGCAATATGGCCCCCTACTCCCGCCGTATCTGCCCTTCCCACCTACAGTCATGATGTCATAGCAATCCATATTGCAAGCTCTAACCCCCTTCTCGACAACAGGACCCGCACCCCCTAAGCCGCGCTCCTCTGTTGGCCCAAATACCCTCCCCCATGGGTTCTCCCCCAGACCCACACATCCCACTCCCCTACCAGTTAAAAGCCTAGTAGACCAGTACCTCTGCTAAATCCTAAAGAACTGTCACATGAACATCAAGCCATGCCCACAAAATAAGCCACGCCCACAGAACCGGTAGTAAAAAATTTTAGAACCCACCCCTGGTCTGGTTGCATTTCCAGCATTTGGCAGATAGGTTGCTGAATATTTTCACCAGTCTTGCAAGTGGTAAGTGCCACCTGTAAAACATCTTATAGAGATTTTCTTTGTATGCCTAGGCCAGAGTCAATTTGTAATTTCTGCCCCAAAGTTTTTGCCATTTCTCTAATTCTATATTATAACCAAAGTTTTTGCCCAAGCAATAATCATTTCTTTAACTATTTCTTCCTCCATTTTGTAGTTCAGTAAATAATTATATATATTTTTAATCATTTTCATCCGCCACCATTAAAATTTTGTCAAATGTTGTTGGTTCTTTATTTATACCACATGTTCTAACATCTTTCTCATATCTTGACTGAATCTGGAAGTACGGCCACCAAGCTAGATCTACCCCTTGGTTCTGTAGTTGTTGCCTAGATTTAAGTTCACCCCTCTCATTTAAAATATTTTTATAGATGTTGGGATGGGGGGAGGTTTGCCCCCGAATCGTGAACCAGCACACAAGCAAAAACACTAGGACTGAAATAAGACTAGCAGAGGAATCTTGTATAAAAATATACTTTACTACAAAACTTTTAAAAAACACTGTATCTTTAAAAAAACACATTAATAACAAGGTCTTATTCTGGTTAAATGAAGCCAGGCCGTCTCCTTAAATTCCTCTCCACAATACCAAAACCAGTCCTTGGGAAAAATTAATAAGACATTGAATGGCTTCGGTGTCAATAGATCATTGAGGTGGTAGAAGGGCAGCAGCATGGGCTTCAAAGGAAAAGTCACCTGTAAAAGCAATCCAAACAGCAAACGTGGCTTGAAGCTCCTGGCAGGGAAACTGTCCAGTGTATCCCTCCGATGTAGCAGCAAATGTTCAAATGTTGGCTTATGTGCTTCAAAAGCAAAAAGCAAGCCGAAGGTAAAAACTTCAAAAGGCTCCCGGCTATCTCAGCACACAGCTGTAAAATAGCTACGTGGGAGTAACACAGCTTATTCTCCGCTGCTATCTCTGCTGCAGGTGTCGGGGCTTCCCAGCAGAGTTCTCCTCCTTTCTTCCAGGTCTGCATCCAGGTGCCTCAGCACTAGGACTGCATTTAGGCCCAAAACTGTGTCTAGGCCCCACTAGCAATGAGAAAGGTCCCTGCTTATATGATAAGCTAACCTGCAATTAACTAGGGCAGGGAAGGCTTGCAGTTAATTGCAGACTGGAGATGGCTTGATCAAAGTCCATACAATTTGTAGCTGATCAAGTGGCCACAGCAATCCTGAAAACACTTTTGACAATAGAGTACATTTTTTTCTAGATTAATGAGATTTGGATATATTAGTGCCTCCGTTGTGGACAGACTGGTATTTTCCTATAATGTTGTGATTTAATTTTTTCCCATATGCTAAACAACGCATTCCTCACAAATGCGTCTGAAAGTATTTATGCCCTGTGCTACCAAAAAAAGGCATGCCAACCTAATTGCAGATCATGTCCTTCTAATAATAATAGCCTTCTGTGTTTCAAGTTTATCCATTCTTTTAACCATGTAAGAGCTGCTGCCTGGTGGTATAGTTCCCAGTCTGAGAGCCCAAAGCCACCATTAATTCTAGATTCCTGTAACATTTTCAGTTTTATTCTCAGTTTTTTACCTTGCCAAATATATTTCAGAGGCATTTAGTTCATCAAAAAAATTCTTTTCTAATTTTAACGATATTGTTTGAAATAAAAAAGTAATTTTGGTAGTATGTTAATTTTTACAACTGCTATTTTCCCTATCATAGATAACTGTAAATTCTTCCATCTTTCCAGGTCCAATTTAATTTGGTGAATCAATATTATATAATTATCATCTTTAATCGTCACACACCTTGTTGTTAGATGGATATCAAGATATTTAACTTTTTTTGTTATCTGTAAACCAATTTTCTCTGACAATTCCTTTTTTTATTTGTCTGTAAGATTTTTGACTAATACTTTAGTTCTATCTTTGTTTATTTTCATCCCTGCCACTTCTCCATATTCCTCAATTTTCTTTATCAGTTTGGAGCCAGTTTCTAAAGGTTCTTCTAAATCATCAGCAAATGCTTGTAATTTATATTTTTTGTTTTTAATTTCCATTCCTTTTATCTCTAAATCTAATCTGATATTCCTGGTTAAAACGTCTAGTGTTAAAATAAATAATTCATTTTTATTTATTTATTTTATTAAACTTGTATGCCGCCCTCTCTCCCAAAGGACTCAGGGCGGCTCACAACAATAAAAACACATAAAATTCAATATACAAATATAAAAGCAATAAAACCCTTTAAAAAACTCCTTCAGTCCAATCCGGCCAGGCTAAATAGCCATGTTTTGAGGTCACGGCGGAAAGAGTGAAGGTCAGGGGCCATCTGGAGTTCCAGGGGAAGCTGATTCCACAGAGTGGGTGCGTCCACAAAGAAGGCCCGCTCCCTGGGAGTCGCCAGTCAACACTGTCTAGCCGACGGGACCCCAAGGAGGCCCTCCCTGTGAGAGCACACTGGGCAATGGGGAGCTGTCGCTGGCTGCAGATGGTCCACCAGGTACCCCGGGCCTAAGCCATGTAGAGCTTTATAGGTAATTACCAGCACCTTGAATCTCACCCGAAGGGCAACTGGTAGCCAATGCAGGTCACACAGAAGGAGTGTAATGAGAGTGTTGGGACACTCCCATCACTACCTGTGCGGCCGCATACTGCACCAGCTGAAGCCTCCGGGTGGTCTTCAAGGGCAGCCCCATGTAGAGAGCATTGCAGTAGTCAATCCGGGAGGTGACGAGCGCATGAGTGACTGTGTGCAGGTCATCACGGTCCAGGTAGGGGTGCAACTGGCACACCAGACGAATCTGAGCAAATGCCCCCCTGGTCATGGTCGTAACATGATCGTTCAGAGTCAACTGTGAGTCCAGGAGGACGTCTAGATTGCGCGCCCTTTCTACAGGGGGCAACACCTCACCCTCTATAGCCAACAATGAAATATTCTCCTGGAACTGCGATGCCGGTATCCACAGCCACTCCGTCTTGGCAGGGTTGAAGCCTGTTCCTCCCCATCCAGAGTCAGACACATCACATTGAGGGCATCACTGGGCTGGTTTGGAGTGGATATAAAAAGTTGGGTATCATCAGCATACTATGATACCCCACCTCGAAACCACGGATGATCTCTCCCAGTGGCTTCATATAGATGTTGAACAGAAGGGGAGAGAGGACCGACCCCTGAGGGACCCCCCACATGAGGGGCCTTGGGGCTGACCTCTGTCCCCCCGCCAACTCCGTATGCGAATGCCCAGAGAGGTAGGAGGAGAATCACCGTAACACAGTGCCTCCCACTCCCAACCCCTCAAGGCGCTGCAGCAGGATACTGCAGCAGCATACTGCAGCATGGTCGATGGTATTAAAAGCAGCTGAGAGATCTAATAGGACCAGGACAGAGGAATAACCCTTGTCCCGAGGCCTCCAGAGATCATCCATTGTAATAATGGAGAGAATGGACATCCTTGTCTTGCTCCTTTTTTAAATACTAAAACTTTGTCACATCTTCATTTACCAATACTTTAGCTTTCTGTTGAGTATAAATTGCCTTTATTGTATTCAAAAATTTCCCACCAAAATCCATATATTTTAATTGCTGCAACATAAATTGCCAATTTATGTTATCAAATGCTTTTTGTGCATCCAAAAATATTATAATTGTTTTTCATTATGAGTTTCATAATATTCTAATGTGTCCAGAATTATTCTCACATTGTTTTTTATTTGTCTCTTGGGTAAAAACCCATTTTGGTCCGGATGAATAAAGTCAATTAGGAATCTTTTTAATCTTTCAGCAATTATTGATGTGGAAATTTTGTAGACTGCGTTTAATAATGAAATTGGTCTATAATTTTTTTATTTGTGTTATATCTGAATCTTCTTTTGGAATCAGGGTGATGTAGGCCACTTTCCATGTATCTGGGATTTTGGCTTCCAGTAGCACTTCGTTATATACCTCTAAAATTGACCGGCTCAAAGTGTCTTGTAATTCTTTATAGATTTCTACTGGTAGACTATCTGGTCCTTGTTTTTTTGCTTTTTAGTTGCTTCTGTTAGTTCTGCCATTGATATTCTTTCATCCAGCATATTCTTCACAGTTTCTGGAATTTTGAGTAAGTTAGCATTGTCCAAATACTGTATTATTCTGTTGTGGCTCCGACTCTCGAGCCTGTATTATCAGCAGGAGAGGACTCCGAGAGTGAAGAAGAGGAGTTGGCAAGGCCTCCCTCTCCAGGATCCTACTCTCTGGCAATGCCTTCGGTGTCCTCTGAAGGCCAAGAGATAGGCCCGGGGCCAAGCACTTCCACACAGCCACAGGTGGACAGTAATGATGATGATGAGTCTTGGCTGGACCCTCGACAATGTCACAGAGATAAGTGCACACAGCAGAGGAAGAGGCGTGCCAGGGATTAGGCTGAGTCACTGGACCACACCCCACAGGGTATAAAAGGGGGTGTGGTGGCCGTTCAAGCTCTGTGACGAGCAAAAACTGGAAGTGAACAAGCCTCTCTGTGTCACTTGAATTTTGTGTTTGCATTGCCTGGACTGACTTATTGGACTTATCTCTTAGTTTCGGTGATTGTAAGTAAAGGACTATTGGCAGCCAGCCACTGGTTGCTGCCAACTTGGTCATCAAAGAAACTTTTGTGTGCTGGCTTATTATCTCTTGGCCGTCCGTGGGGGTGCGTGTGTGAGGCGGGGACAGAACATATTCTTTCCTCTGGTATTTTGTCGTTATCATATAACATCTTATAAAAGTTATATATTATGTACCTTTCTCATCCTGTAATTTTATTCTTCTCTTTTTCTTTTTTCAGTCTGTAGGCTAGCCACCTTCCTGATTTATTGGCATTTTCAAAAAAGTTTTGCTTTGTTCTTTTAATTTGTTCTGCCAGTTCATCTTTTCTTATAATATTTAATTTGTGTTTAATCAGCTCCATTTAGTTTCTTAAACTTATCTTGTATGGTTCCTTTTGTGACTCTAATTCAAGTGCTTTATATTCTTCTTCCAGCACCTTTTAGTACTGTTTCTTTTTTTTTATTTTTCTGTGCTGTATTTATTTTTCTGTGCTGTAACTCCTTTTGGGTATCCCACACGTTCTGTAAGGAAGTCTGTTCCTTTCTTTTCTCTTTAAAGAAGAATCCCATTTCTCTTTCCATCATCTGTATACATTCTTTGTCTTTTGTGATTGATTGATTTAAAGTCCATCTTATTTTCCTCTTTTGTCCCTTCTAACTAATTTTTATTGGATTGTAGTCTGCCCAAAAATTTGATTCAATTTCAATCTCTCGCACATTCCCACTTAATTCCGAATTCATCCAAATTATGTCTATTCTAGACCAAGATTGATGCACGTTGAAGTAAAATGTATACTGTTTTTTCTCAGGATTTATTTCTCTCCAAATGTCATGAATTGATAGTTCTTCTATCATTTTGGTAAGAGTTCTAGATAGGGTCCTTCTTGTTTTCTTATTTGTTTTACTACTTTTGTAATCCAGTTTTGTATCAACTATTGTGTTAATGTCTCCCGTGAAAGAAATATTTTCATGTTCTACTTCTAGTATTTTTTTATGAAGTTTCTTATAGAATTCCTCTTGTCCTGTATATTGTGCATATGTAACAACCAGGAGAGTCTGTTTTTGATTCAAAGCCACCTCCCTCATCAAGTTTCTCCCTTCTTCATCATTAAAAATTGGTTTGGCATTTATTTTGTCTTTAATATATAGTAACACCCCTCTTTTTTTTTTTTTTGCTGCGATAGTGAATAGAATAGTTTTCCCAATTTGGGGTCTTATGGTGTTTTTTAATGTGCACTTCTTGAAGTGCTATTATGTTCAATTTTAATTTTTGTAGTTTAGAAAATATTTTCTTCCTTTTTGTATGTGAATTCAGCTCATTAATGTTAACCGAGAGCATCTTTATTTCTTCTTGCATTAATTTACTTATATCAGGTCTTATAGTCCAGGTTGCTCTTACTTCTCTGGGTTCTTTTGCTATTACTCCTTCTCGTTCTGAACATTCTTTTTTCTCCTTGTCATTCTGCGCTTGTTGTAAGTATCTCTCTTCTATTGTTGGTACTTCTTGGCCTTTGTGTACTAATTCATCTCTTGCTTCCTGTTCTTCTTCTGAGGTAAAATAGTTTTCATAGAAGTCCGTTGCTTTGTCAAGTGAATCTAATCAGTGTCTTTTTTCCTGCCAGGTGACTAAAATCCCTTCGAGTATCAGCCACCAAAAATTTACATAGTTTGTGTAGATCTGATGTGTTTCATCCATTTCAACATCCATCTCTTGTTTATCTATTCCTAGCATCTTCGCCAGTAGTTTTTTCATTAACTCTGGTAGTTCTTCTCCCTTCTCCTCTACTATATTTTGAAACCTTAGATAGTGGTCAGCTTTCTCTGTCTCTAACATTATCACGGTATTTATTAACTCTTTGTTTGCTTGCATCAGTTTATAATTTATATCATCTACTTTCTTCTCTATTTGTTCTGTTTTTTCTTCCATTTTTTGGATTCTTTGTTCGTTTTTTATTATCATTTGTTGAAAGCTCTCATGTTTTTCATCCATATTTTGGATTTTCCCCTTCATCTCTCCCGTATCATTTCTCACTTCCCCTGTATCTTTCCTTATTTTATTTTGACTTTTGGTCATAGATTCCTGTAACGTCTGTAGCAATGTTAATACCTCCTTTTGGGATGAGTTAGTTTTCACCAACTGTAAAACACTTTCAATTGACCACTGGCCTTGAGGATGCTGAAGACAGTGTGGAAGATGCCTTCTCCCCTATTTTTGTTATATTTAAGGTTGACATTCAGCAATTGGTGTTTTTAACAGGTAGATATTCCCACCTACTATCCACTAAAACGTGGGCCAACCCAGAGTTAGTATTCCAATACAATTCTAAAGTATTCCAGTACAATCAGTATCAATATCTCCCACCTGTTCTGTCCCCGTCTCACACAGGCACCCCCACAGACGGCCAAGAGTTAATAAGCCAACACACGAAAGAGTCTTTGATGACAAAGTTGGCAGCAACCCAGTGGTTGGCTGCCAATAATCTTTTTACACACAAAAACAAAGAGATTATTCCGAATGCAGTCCGATAAGTCAGGCAAGTTCCAGCAACACATAGAAGATGAGTTACTTCCAGTTTTTTGCTTGTCACGGAGCTGAACCAGCCACCACACCCACTTTTATACCCTGTGGGGTGTGGTCCAGTGACTCAGCCTAATCCCTGGCATGCCTCTTCCTTTGCTGTGCGCGCTAATCTCTGCGACACTGTTGAGGGTCCTGCCAAGACTCATCTTCCTCATTACTGTCCACTTGTGGCTGCGTGGACATGCTTGGCCCCGGGCCTATCTCTTGGCCTTCGGTGTCCTCCAGAGGCATTGCCAGAGAGGAGGATCCTGGATAGGGAGGCCTTGCCAACTCCTCTCCTTCACTCTCAGAGTCCTCTCCTGCCGATAACACAGGCTCAGGTAATGGAGCCACAACACCACCTTCAATACACAACAGTACAGATAACAAATAAATCCCTTATCGAGGTACCAAAATAGGTATAGGAAGCAGTATAACAGCTTCCACTTTTCTTCAATCCAGTTTCAGTCAATCTTTCATTTTTCAGTCTTAATACTTCAAAAGCTCAGAGTCAAACCTGGATCGATTGGTTTTAGTAATCCAGAAAAGTCCACAGTAACTCCAATATATTCTTTTCTTCCTGCCCAGTAGGTATCTTCTTTTTATATATTTTGTATTTTCTTCATTGATATTTATAATCCATAAGGCCCTCTGTTTCCCCAGACATCAGCAAGATAAGAAGGTATTTATTTATTTATTTTTATTTACGTATTTTACTTTTATATCAGTTTTTTAAAATTAGATTTATATGCTGCCCTTCTCCAGAGACTCAGGGCGGCTTACAATGCTTAAGCAATAGCCTTCATACTTTTGTATATTTTTTTTATACAAAGTCAGCTTATTGCCCGCAGAAACTGGGTCCTCAATTTACCTACCTTAGAAAGGATGGAAGGCTGAGTCAACCTTGAGCCTCAAATCTTGCAATAATTGAAGACAGCTGAATCTTAATAACAGGCTATTAGCCTGTTGAGCTATCTGAGGCCCAAGTTATTTATAATCCATCAAGGTTCAATAGTATTTGTCTCCATCACAATTCCAATCTTGTGTTCCCCCCAAAGATTTCCAAAACAGGGTACAATCCTTAATTAAGTCTCTGACACCAGATATTACAATTCCAGAAACACCTTTGTTAAGCCTGAACAGCTCAAAGTATTCTTTCTGGTATGTTCTGACTTTGACCAGTAGATGGCAGCCTTGCTTCTTTTTCCTTCCATTCTAAGATAGGAGTCTGGAAAAAGAAGAGCAAATGGGTGAGTTCCAGTTTGGCATCGTGGCAATACAGTCAGAGAGATAGCAGGCTCTGATGAGTCCCACGAAAACCCCGGCTGCCGAACCACCGCCGATGGGTCTTCAGATTGGAACCATCCTGCAGAGATGGGGGAAATGGAGGGGCACCTCGGATGACCAAGAGGAACAGGCGAGTTCCTCAGAGGTCAAAGGGAACCCTCTGTGGATCAACAGTGGGGGAGGCAGCCATGGCAGCTGTCATGAAGCTGGGACAACCAGGCTAAGAAAAGTGCTGGAGGAAAGCGGAGTGAAACGGAGCTTTCTGAAGCCAGGTGAGTGACAACAACCCCAGGCTTGCAACAACATGTGGAGCAATATTATTTAGAAGACCCCTAGCGTAAAATAGTAGCTGTGCAACAAAAGGGCTTTGGAAAGTTTTAAACTGCAACCTTAAAGAGACAAAGACCCGAGAAACAACTAATCTTTGAACAGAACTAAGGGAATTAATTATTGAGATATGGTAAAAAGACTGGATATTTTAAAATTCGAACTGGATTCTAAAAAAAAGAAGATTTGATACTTTAAAATTAAAAGAAGAATTGCACAAAATGGATACTTGCATGACTAATGGAAAATGTGGATTGTAGAGAGACACCATCTGGTTTAAAAAGGAACTTTGTAACTTTTTTTCTTATGGAAAATTCTGAGCCCTACCGATAAAAGCCGTGGGACTTTGCGGAGGAGTTTTTTTTCCTGTCTGCAGGCAGCTGGATTTTGGTGAAAAGAAAAGGAAACTATAATGGAACTCCTATAGTTGAAATAACAATAACTAAAAAATTGGTGCAGGAACAAAAAAAGGAATAAGCGCAGGCTCAAGAGAGGGAGACTTGATACATTATATCTGGAATAAAAATAAGAAAAAGATTTAATATGATTTATGGAAGACAAAACTGAAAACTTTGAAAATGGAAGGAATATATGTTTGTAGGCAAGGAAATGAAGAAGTAAGATAAACACAACTGGAAAAAGAAAAAAGAAGATTTAAACAATGTGATTTAAAATAAAATAATATAAAGGTGGATTGTAATAATAAAAAGGAGGTTTTTATAGAAACTAAGAATGTTAAATGTAAATTCCTTGTAAAAGGAATTTACAAATATATTTAAAGGTACGTCTGAAGCAAGAACCATGTTTCAATGTTAAATTGTTATGAAAAAGAATAAGGATAAATATGATTAATTAAAAATGTTAAAAGGAATTTGTAAATATATTTAAAGGTATAACTTAAGCAAGAACCATGTCTCAACAATGTTAAATTATCATGGAAAAGATAAGGATAAATATGATTATCTGAAAATAAGCAATGCATAGATGGATGGAAACAACAAAGAAAGGACTAAGAAGGGATCAATAGTTAAACCAACTATGATTATGCTGTGTTTAACAGCCAAAAAATAAAAATAGGTATGCTGTGTAACAGCCAGAAAACAAAATGACTATGCTGTATTTAATAGCCAAACAAAAATGGCAATGCTGTGTAACAGCCAAAACAAAAATGAATATGCTGTGTAACGGGCATATGTAAAGGGCAGGAGGAAAAAAGAAAATGTAGCCTGAGAAAGTTTAAACAACAAAAGAAAATCCTCTGAGATAGGGTATTCTATCCCTGCCTTCAAAACAAAAAGTAATACTCAGTTCAGTCCAGCCTTTCTCTCAATTTAAAGATAATTAGATCTTGTTTTGCTTTTCACTTCAGCAAATGTGTATTCAGCTCCAATCTTTTACTTGCTGTTTCCAGAGGAAGACAGAATAATAATTTCCTCCCCTCCTTCTTTCTAGAGTCTCCCTTCTTAGCAGAGGTATTTTAGTGGGGTAGGTTAATTCAGGGTAGAAATTGTATGTTCCTTACCCCATCCAATGCACTGTGAGTTTTCCGCTTATTTTCCATGCTTGCTTTGGTTGGGTCATTAATGGCCATCTTCTTCTCCACCTGTTGAGAAGGTTTTCCTGGATCAAGCTAGGTGGACCACCATCCACCTGTGATCTACAGGATCCCTTCCAACGTGGTCACCCCTTTGAGGTGACACTTGGCCTCGAGGAGCCTCCAGGCCAGCCGAAAACAGCTGAACTCCGTAAGTGTCACACTCCTGCAACCGGAAGTCCAAATATTTGTAAATTTATATGGGGTTATTTTTATTTTGTTGTTCATAAGACATCCCTTGGAACCAACGATTTCATTTATGCACAAACTAGGTCACTTTTCTATTTCTTCCATACTTCTTTACAAATCACAGAAATCACTTTAGCACTTTCTGAAACAGCTGCGCAAATAGCCTTATAAACATAGTCTTCCTTTTGGCATATGGCAGATGGTTGATTCATCTACACTGAATTTTCTGTCTACACCGTTTCCAGAACAAAGCAAATCAAACTCTAATTGTATCCATTAGGCTCATTATGGAGTGTTTGCACTTGCTGAAACATGTCATTAGCATTTTGCTTTGATGCCATTGTTGAAATTTATTAAAACTTACTCCTGAACAGCATAAAAGAATGAGAACACAATAACTATTATCAAAATGACATGGAGAATAAAAGAACAAGAACATGGTTTCCTTTTGTGTAACTTTTGTCACTTGTGTGTGTCATTGCTACACAATAAGATTCCATTGTGCATGGCACAATGAGACCATGTCGTTACACATACTTCCACATATAAATGATCTACAAGAACAGAATATATGAGGAGTGAGCATATACAGGTAGTAATCAGTTAATAAGGGTAATTGGGACCAGAATTTCTGTCACTAAGCAATGTAGTTGTAAAGCACAGTATCACATGATCACATTGCTTAGCAACCTCAATCTCAGGAGTTCTGGTGGCTGTCATTAACCAAATCCCACCTGGGTATTAGGCATGGATTCACCTCAATCCAAGTAATTCCTGGTTTGCTGCCTTGGGGAGCCCTGAGTCTTGGTAAGGTAAGGAACTGCTTCCTCTTCAGTTCCTTTCACTCACCTATCTCCGCCCCTCTGCATTTCTGGAATTTTGGCTGTCCTGTACTCTGTCACCTTTACCAAATCTGCTACCCAGCGCTCCACCGGCCCAGCTACCCCAGATGATCTTTGCTGTCATCTTCCTTCCACTGCTGATGAGACATGCCTGAAATGTCTTATCTTGCAAATGTTGGGCCAGCAGAGTGTAGGATACTCCAAAGTCCAAATATGGGGGGAGAAAGTAGGGGCGTCTGGGCCGGGGAGGAAGGGCAGCCAAAATTGTAAAGCAGTAAGCAATTTAAGTATTCCAAGCAATCTGACAATTCTAGCAATTTCACTTTCTGTGTAACTAAAAGGGACCAGGAAAGTTTAAAATAAGCTTTCAAACCACTTTTGATGTTTACAACAATTTTGTTTCATTTCTTACTTTATTAAAAAAAACTTATTGTACAGAGTCTATGAGTGTATCAGGCTAAAATTCTGATTCAGAAACCCAATGACCAGAGTTAACAGTGACTCAGATATCCAACTAGTTATTTGAAGGACTATCATGTCCTTCAAATGCTTGGCTCCATACTGAGTGCTGATCTATATAGGGTCTTATTAGAGAAAATTTATTTCTCTATAGCTGTGCCTATTAATGGCTTTTGGAATGGACAGATACATAAGCCAATCAGAGGGCAGCTAATATGTTTGAATCTCCAGGATCCTACCCTAATTGTCATAGTTAGCAATATAAAAGAAGATTCTTGTCAGAAATTCTTTCCTCTTAGATATTCACTTGTCTTAGCTATTTGGTCTTAGGTCTTAGGTCTTAACTCTTCTAGGATCTTCCATTAAACAACTGTGAGCAGTTTGGAAGTCTATTAGAAGAGCAGTTCTGGTGGTTTATAATAATATTTCTTCTGAGGAAGAATAGTCATAGATAACATAGCTTAGAGAGATATAGATATAGATAAATAGCTGACAGGATAATTAATCATAGTAACTAAGTGGTTTATTAATTGTATAGATATTGTTATGTTTTTATTATGTAAATAAAAACATTTACTGTTAAATGATTTAAAGGCTCTGTTGCTTATTTTTCTTCTTTTATTTGTAGGCCCAATAATCAGTAGACAAGGTATGAAAGATCAACACTGTTTTATTTACATGTTTTCTACTGCAGGAGATCATCAGACAAGAGAAGTGCTCTGACAGGAACATCAGCTTATATATACAGGAGGCGGAGCAAAAGGTAAGGAGGAGTCAGGGGGAGGGACATGATACATTCCAGAATTTAACTCCTACATAGGCACAAATACATAAGTACATATAGTTAGATATTTTTCCTTGTAACAAATCCCCCTCTAAAATACCTAACGGTTAAATGAATCTTTTGTTTTTATATATATACATTTAATTTTGAAGACAAATAAGCATGTTGATTAGTTGGTAAAGGTTTTGTTAATATATCTGCAACTTGTTCATGAGTATCACAATGTGTGGCTTTAATGAATCCTATATTGGATAGTTGTCTAACGTGTTTATATTTAATATCAATATGTCGTGACCTCTGACCTATTGCTTCAGATGTCAATATATCTATGGCAGCTTTATTATCCTCATGGATGGTTATTGGATAATTGGGTTCAGTCCAGACATTGGATAAGAGGTCATCGAACCATATTAAATTGTTAGCAGCTTTTGAAAGACAAATATATTTGGCTTCCGCTGTAGAGGTTGCAATCAAATTCTGCTTACCAGTGTACCAGTGTACAGGACAATCATTTATGAGGAAAACATACCCTGAAGTACTTTTTCTACTTTTTGTGTCCCCAGCCCAATCCGCATCGGCATAACACATTAAGATTGGTTTTTCTGAATGGGGCGTTGGTCCTACCTGATACGCTCCTTTTCAGGGTGCGGGGAAGATCATCCAGGAATGGGTAATACCATCACTTGGAGACCGAGTCAATCTTTCTTGCCCACGCCTCTGCTGTCCGGGTCTTGCCCCAGTTCGACGAGGGCGTAGCAATGATGAGGCTCAGAAAACCTGCAAAGACAGGAACCCCCTCCCAGACTATGGACCAGACGGCCCGTAGGGCGGGGCTGGATGATCTTCCCCGCACCCTGAAAAGGAGCGTATCAGGTAGGACCAGCGTCCCTTTTCCATTGTGTCGGGGAAGATCATCCAGATCTTACCAAAGCAGTTCAGTCATATGGGAGGGTGGCAGTCTGGTACAAGTCCCTTACTGCGCGAGCCTGTCTGAGGACCATCAGACCCAGGCTGACCAAACTGGGCAGAAACTCCGCAGGTCTGCAAGCCCCCCCGATGATGCCTTGGGAGAGATGGAGAGGACCTCCCCTCTTCGGCAAGGGAAACACCACCAAAGGAGGAAACAAAGTGGACTACAAACCTGACAGAAAAAGCTTCCCCCGACATCTGCAAATCACCTTCAACTGGAGGACAGGGATCCCGGCGCCAGGCCTGACCGACAAACTCCAAGGTCCTACAGTCTAAGGACCAACAGCCGCCTCCTAAGTGTGCCTGGGAAGAGAAAGGAAGAAGACGTATCCTCCCCAAGGGAGGTAGACCATGGCACGTAGTGAAATGACCCACCGTCAGTCCATTGTAAACTGTTCGCAGCAGAATGTGACAGATCAGGCTGCCGCCAAGGGCAGGCCAGATGGTAGACCTGACCGGGTCAAAGAGCCCGGGAGAGCATCGACCAGAATCAACCCAGGAGGGAGAATTCCAGGCAGGTCCCCGTTGGGAACAGAACTGACGGGAATCAATCCCTGAAAAATGGCCATCATGAGTCGCGGGAGCCCCTGTCCTGAACCTGGTGACCGTGTCAAGAAAGCCCCCCACCGGGACCGTACACCACTATCGCTTTGGAGGTACTTGCGGTATGGCGATGCTGTTGTTCTGATGGCCCTCATACAGTGGCGATGACAGAAAGCCTCCTGCCAGGAGACAGGTTCTTCCAGTGGCCAGTGCTGCAGCGGATGGCGAGCCAAACCCATGGTGTCATATGGGACCGGGACCCCAAGTAAGAGAGGATGTGATGGGTGTCCACTCGAAATGAAGTGATGGATTGTGGAATTGACAGTCAAACATAGGAGGAGAACGTGATGATGACCTCGAGCAGACAGCCCCTCTCCGTGCCAGACAGCCAGGGAGACTGTGTGGGGGAGAGCCGGCAGACTGGTCATGCAGAGGGCCAAGGAGTGTGTAATCCCCCCCAGCTTCCCGGGACCCGACCTTTTGCCAGCAATGGGATCCATTTTAGGCGGCATGGTACTGTGGAAGACCTGAGGCCCTAGCCTTTAAATTGTATAAACCCCAGCCCCTTGTGGCCCCTACTGGTCTGTCGGCTGTCCGACTAAGTGAGGTGTAAACGATCGCCTCCAGATTGAAGGGGCAGGGCCGTAGGGCTACTGTCTGACACCTAAACCTCGCCCAGTGAGGTGGGCCAGAAGAATATGGAGCTGAATAGGCTGAGAGGTCCCTACTGCGAAACATACCCTGTCCCCGAAATGGGAGCCTAGATATCCCCAGGGGGATGCAATGGGCACCCAGACCTGCCTCGACATCTAGAGAGGAAGACCCATACCCAGGGGAAGCCCTGGTAGATGGAAACGTGGTCTGACATAAGGCCTTTCGCGCCCTGGAGGCAGAACACCTGTATGTTCTGACCCGCCCAGGGTATGGCTCACAACTCTGTGGGCGAAGGGTGAGCTAAAGGGAGCCAATCCCACTGTCGACTGACCAATAAGATTTCTGGAAAGTCAACGGGAACCCCCTAACAAATTTAGAGTGATCCTAAGTTCCATATATCCCCCGATATACTGGGATCTTGAAGACGGTGACTGATAGAAATGAATATTGCCTGACTTGATAGGTTGGCCATATCTATATCTATATATCTATACATCTATATATCTATATCCGAATCTGTACCCTCGATATAGCTTAAAGATTGCTGAATTGGATCATATCCTGAACAGAGACAATTGTGCCTAAACATAGCCAACACCTACATCCAACCTATTGCCTCAAAGGGAACAGTGGGGTGAGGGAGCCTTATGCTAACCAGAGGAAAAACCCCAGTGCAGAAACATCAAGGTGAGGTTGAAGATAGAATCCAATTTTTCACCAGTCTCCATACAAGCCCGAGGAACTACCC
This sequence comes from Masticophis lateralis, assembly GCA_030761175.1. NCBI lineage: Eukaryota > Metazoa > Chordata > Lepidosauria > Squamata > Colubridae > Masticophis > Masticophis lateralis. Next base: position 99,211,352 of record JAUDYJ010000005.1, read on the forward strand.
TGGTGAGGGAGGAATGTATGGTGTGCGTTTTGATGTCTAGCAGTCTGGGGTAGGCTGCACCCCTAAGGACTCCAGGAGTCTCGTCAAAGGCGTCAGGAGGCGAGCCTCCTTGAAATGCTCTAAGGATGCCCCCAGTATCGGGCTAAGCCAACCCGTCAGAGAAGAAGATCCGCTAGGCCGGGAAACTCCCCCTTAACTGGTGTGTAGCCCTCCCAAAGAGAACAAGTCCAGGAAGGGAGGGAAGGGGTGGAGTCGGAGAGCATAGGTGGGAGGCGTAGAGAGAATGAAATGTCGTATCCTATTATTGAGGGTGGCAGGAAGGACCTGGCCAGCCCTTGGGTGCCAAAATGCAATAACGGTGGAACTCAGTCCACTGAAACGGCCTCTACTTCCGTGGCTGGTTGCATAGGAAATACACCTGGCATGGCGGGTGTGCTGGAGCGAATCTCAGAAAGGGCAGATACTTTACTAAGGCCTTGCACCCTTGGGATCAAATGCACAGTGATGAGCTAAGAGACCCTGGAAGTATGCTGGGTAGGCTGGAACAATTTCTGGGTCGGCCAAGGCCTAGGACCCAAGGGAACTGTGCTTACACATGATCTGAATTGCCAGGCCCAAGCGGGCCACTGGGTAGAGTCCGTGTGGTCCAGGTATGAGAGAACCTGAACATAACCACCTAGGAGCCCTTACTTCTGCCTAGCATAAAGCCCCTGATAGTCATGCCAAGAAAGGAGCCTGCAAGTATGCCCACATGTTCAAGACTGAGGCGATAGCCTGAGGACACAACAATAGATAAAGCTATAGGCCAGGCTCAGTCCTTCCCCTGGAAGAATCCCCCCCCTAGGGTGACTGCTGCCCCTAAGGAACAGGTCGCTCCAGGAAAGGCTCTCTGGGGTCGACCTGAGCACTGCAATAGTATCCAAAAAGGGACAGAAGTTCCACCTAATTTTATGAGGAAGGTCTAATGCTAGCTGACCCCTGAAGGGAAGGTGAGACAGGATACAGAATATTGCAGGACGAATGCCCTGTTGGGCGAGCCTCACCATGTTTCATACCAGAGAAGGCACCCGAGACTATCACTGCCATCCATCATTATGTCCCCATAACAGAGTGTTGATATGTACACACCCTTTGTAGCCCACAAAGCGGACCGCAGTTGCCTCTCCTATGCCCCTGTGGCCCCATGCCAACAGGGTGCCTGAGAAGACCAGGGCTCCAGTACTGTTGGGAGTTAAGTTCACAGAGCCTGGGATGAGAGGTTGACTGCTAAGAGAGTTAGAAGCAGCTCCTTAACCTTATGCGCATTGCAAAGACCCCAAGGGCGTTCTCCATTCCCATGAAAGGAAGTGCTAATCCTTCCCCCCTTTCATAGAGCACTGCAAACCTGCTACCGGATTAACGGTTGCCCCGTTAAGAGGTCAGAATGTCAGGAGCCGCTGTCATAGATATATTAATAGCTTAATGCCGCAAGGACACCTGGATAGCTACTGATTTTCACATGCGGCAATATAGCGCCAATGTAGCCCCCGGTGTTGACAAGGCACCTCCCACTTAACCGTTAAAAAGGACAGCAAATTCTCCCTGTTGTAGGAGGGAAATCCATCCTGTAGTGTCAGCCAACAAGACCGACTCCACGAAACACTCCCTCTGGAGTTGACATAGCATTCCTGCTGCGGCTACTTTAGCGCTGGCGGAGGAAGTGGAGTAAGGTAAATGGGCTCGGAAGGAGCTCTCATGCGGTGGCTGCTTTTGCGCTAAGCGCAACAGAGAGAATAACGCAGACTGGCTGGAAGGAACTCCCCTGCTGAGGCCTCCGTGCACCTGGCGCCAATATTGATAAGGAGACAGGCTAGCGCAGAAGGAGCTCTCCCACTATGGCTATTTTGCATGGGGCATAGATACCAATGGGAATAAGATAGGCGGGCTTGGGAGGAGCTCTGCTGCCCCAGCTCTGCAAGCGCTCAGTGCAGCCCTGGGAATAAGCAGACTGGCAAGGGGGATTTTCTGCCCGTGTTGCCCCAGCACCGATGCCGTAGACTATAATAAGGCAGACTTGGCTCACAAGGAGCACTCCTGCCACAGCCGCCCCTGAGCTGGGCTTTGCTGTAGAATTAAGGCAGACTTGGGCCAGAAGGAGCTCCCCTGCTCTGGCCGCCGTTATGATGGGAACTGCTATCTAAAATAATGCGGACTGGCTCGGAAGGAGCTTTCCCGCCAAAATAGTCCGGGCGCAAGTAGCTGGCTACCTAAGGACAGACTGGTGCAAACAAGCTTCTCTGTTGCTGCCGAAACGGCATGAGGAGCCACCAATTAAGGGGATCCTCCCTTCTAGAGACAGATTGGCCCTTTGGGGGCTTGTCTGCTATGGCAGTCATCGCGCGTGAACGCGACCCTTTTGGGGAGGCAGCCGCCCTTGCAATAGACATCTTACAATGTCTGCGAAGTTGCTTGGCCACCCTGTTACCTGTGAAGCTGGGCAGACTGGTTCCGGAGGGCATTTCTGCCATGACTGCCATGGCGCTGATCGAGAACGCCACTGAGGTGGCTAACCAGGCAGACTGGCTCTGTGCTAAGCACTCCTGCCGCGGCCGTGATAGCGCTGACGCTCCCCTGTTCAGAGCAAGGGGGAGGCCCTTTGTTATGGCTAAACAAGCCGAGCGCTATTGCCGCCTCCTTTCTGTGGAAACAGGCGGCCTGGCTCTGAAAGAGCACTCCTGCAGCAGTGAAATGGCGCCAAATTCCTCAGCCGCTTTCCACAGCAATCCAGGCCAATTGGCTCGCCATGAGCACTCCAGCCACGGCTCTTGAAAGCGTCATCACGCTTGCTGCTGTCAGTGTGCCTGGGGAAACCAGGCACGGACTGAATCTCTTTCTGCTTTCGCAGATTAATGCCAGGGGCAGCTTGCCTAACACATGTCCCCTCCGCTGAGACTTTGGCAGGGTCGGCAGGGACTTTGGCAGGGTTGGCAGGGACTTCGGCTGATAATCAAGCCAGCAGGGAGTTACCAGTATACCGGTAACCTCCAATATCGCTTCCAGCGATCTTCAAGCCTCGCTTAGTAAGAATCATGCCATTGTCGATCGAAATAGCTGAGCCTCATATTTTCTCAGTCTCACTCATTGGAAGACCGAGTCGAACTGGGGCAAGACCCGGACAGCAGAGGCGTGGCCAAGAAAGATTGACTCAGTCTCCAAGTGGTGAAGAAGAGTATTACCCATTCCTGGATGATCTTCCCCGACACAATAGAAAAGAACAGGTTTTAAATATAAGCAAGCATCAGCACTAAATTTAAGATACCTGAGGATTCTTTTTATCCCTTCCCAATTATAAGAATTTGGGTTGCTTACATGTCTAGACAAAAGATTAACAGAGACAGTAATGTCCGGTCTGATCCAATTGGAGATATATAATAATGAGCCAATGACAGATCTGTACAGGGCGTTGTCTTTAAATGGTTCACCTTTGTTGTTCATGTTTTTTGCAAAGTCTGTTTGCATAGGAGTCTCACATGGTTTAGGATTTAGGATTAGGATTTATTGGATTTATATACCGCCCTACTCCCGAAGGACTCAGGACGGTGTACAGCCAACAATAAAAATACATACGTACAAAATTTAAAAACCAACTAAAAACAGATTAAATGAATTTGGCCTGGACAGAATTAAAACCCCCCAATATAATTTAAAATTTTTTTAAAATTTAACACTAAAAACGGGGAGTGGTTAGGCCAGGCCCGCCTGGCAAAATAGAAAAGTCTTAAGAGCGCAGCGGAAGGTGGGCAGATCCGGGATCCTCCGTATCTCTGGGGGGAGCTCATTCCAGATAGTAGGTTTAGAGTTCATCATATTGCATCTTTGTAAAAGTTCTAATATTTTTTCTTTTTGAGATAATTTAAAACCTCCTCTTGTCTTGTCAATCTGAACACCCAGATATTTATTCACTTTCCCCAAGATTTTCAAAGTGAAAATTTTGCTCAGTTTTTCTGCGAATTCATCACACTTGTGCTTGTGTTCGCCAAAATATAAAATGTCATCTACATAAATAAGTACGTACTCTATAGAATCATTTGTTTTTCTAATGAAGAAGCATAGATCTGCTAACGTAGCTGAAAAGCCTATGTCTTTAAGTGTTTTTGCTAAGCATTCGTACCAACGTTTTACAGATTGTTTTAATCCGTATAGACTTTTATTTAATAACCATATTTCCCCTTTTTGTGTATCTTTACCTGGGGGAGCTCTCACATAGATTTTTTTGTCAAGGTTGGTGTGTAAATATGCTGTTTGAATGTAAAACTGATATACATCTAGATTTAGAATTGATGCTATTACCAGTGCACTCTTGACACTCTGATCTAATAGTGGGTGAATATGTATCTATATAATCATCAGGGAACCTCTGTGCGTATCCTAGGGCAACTAATCTGGCTTTGTATAAGAATTTACTATCTTCTAATTCTTTAATTTTAAATATCCATTTTGTTCCAATGGGTGTCTTACCCGCTGGTGGTTCTGCAGGAGTGTATACGTTCAATTTCTTTAAACTATCCATCTCTTTCTTTATTGCTTGTTCCCATTTGGCCCTCTCTTCCTGTGGTAATTTTAATATTTCTTCATATGTGCTAGGTGTTGTTTTGTTGGCATTAATGAATAGTACGTAGTCTTCTAACCTTTGGGGCATTTTATTTCTATTACATCTGATGGGACTATTGGGGGGTAACTCCACATCATGCATGTATTTAGCTTCTTTTTCTGTTAGTCTCTGGATCCGTTCCAGTCGGGCTTCAGGCCTGGGTACAGCACTGAAACGGCATTGGTCGCGTTGGTTGATGATCTCTGAAGGGCTCAGGACAGAGGGTGCTCCTCTGTCCTGGTCCTGTTAGATCTCTCAGAGGCTTTTGATACCATCGATCATGGTATCATACTGCACTGGTTGGTAGAATTGGGGGTGGGAGGCACCGTACTACGGTGGTTCTCGTCCTTCCTCTCCGATTGGTCGCAGTCTGTGTTGACAGGGGGGCAGAGGTCGACGCCGAGGCCCCTTATATGTGGGGTGCCACAGGGATTGGTCCTCTTGGCCCTTTTGTTCAACATTTATGTAAAACCGCTGGGCAAGATCATCCGTGGTTTTGGGGTGAAGTACCACCAATACGCTGATGACACCCAGCTGTACATCTCCACCCCAGACCACCCCAACGATGCCCTTGAAGTGATGTCCCAGTGCCTGGAGGTCGTACGGATCTGGATGGGGAGGCCGTACAGATTTGGATGGGGAGAAACAGGCTCAGGCTCAACCCATCCAAGACCGAATGGCTGTGGTTTCTGACGTCCCGATATAGTCAGCTGGTGCCATCGCTGACTATTGGGGGTGAATCATTGGCCCCCATGGAAAGGGCTCGCAACTTGGGCATCCTCCTGGATTCACGGCTGTCTTTAGAAGAGCACTTGACAGCCATGACCGGGAGGATTTTTCATCACCAGTTGCATCCCTTCCTAGATCAGGACTCTTTACACACAGTCACTCACGCCCTCGTCACCTCCCATCTGGACTATTATAACGCTCTCTACATGGGGCTCCCCTTGAGGAGCACTCGGAGGCTCCAACTGGCGCAGAGTGCAGCCGCGCGGGTGATTATAGGAGTGACATGATGTTTCCATGTAACACCTCTCCTGCGCGAGCTACACTGGCTCCCAGTGGTCTTCCGACTGCGCTTCAAGATTCTGGTTATCACCTTTAAAGCGCTCCATGGCTTAGGACCTGGTTATTTACGGGACCACCTACTACCACCAATAGCCTCCCCCTGGCCTGTACGCTCCCATAGAGAGGGGCTCCTCCGGGTGCCGTTGGCCAAACAATGTCGACTGGCAGCCCCCAGGGGGAGGGCCTTCTCTGTGGGAGCACCTACCATCTGGAACAAGCTCCCCCCGGAGATATGGAGGATACTGGACCTGCGCACCTTCCGTCGTGCGCTCAAGACTCACTTATTCCAACAAGCCGGCCTGACCTAAGTTCTTTTCCCCCTTCTAATTGCAAATTTTAATTTGTTTTAAATTATTGGGGTTTTAAATTGTCAGCCAAATTATTTAATTCGTTTTATTCTATTTTAAATTTTTGTATTTATTTGTTTTATTTATGGCTGTACACCATCCTGAGTCCCTCAGGAGTAGGGCAGTTTATAAATCCAATAAAATAAATAAATAAATAAATAGTCTGTCTACTTGTATGACAGGATGATTCTTTTTCCATTCTCTAGTTGTTATCTCTTGATGTCTGGGTTTGTCTATTTTTTGTGTATTGGATTTAGTTGCATATGGTGTGTGTTCTCTATGTGTGTCTGTTGTGTTCTCTGTTATGAGGCATAAATCATTAAGATGAATTTTGGACCAATTTACATGTTCATGAAATACAGCTGACCTGGAAATGATGAATTTATTATTTTTGTCTATGAAATGGTATCCTTTAGTCCCCGATTCATATCCCATAAATCTTAATCTTTTTGATATTTTCTCACCTTTATGCCTTAATTGTTTTGGGACATAAACATCTGCGGTAACTCCAAAAATATGTAGGTGACCAATTTTGGGTTTTCTGCCATACATGACCTCGTATGGTATTTTACCAATCACACTGGACCATAACCAGTTTATGGTATAATTTGAATATGTGAGTGCTTCAGTACCCAGAAGATTTGTCCTAAACCTGCATCCTCTAGTAGACATCTAACCATGGTTTGCAACAAACCATTCTTTCTCTCTACGATCCCATTCTGGAATGCTGAAAAAGGACAGGATTTGAAATGTATCATCCCCTGTAATTTTAGCCAATTGGAGAATTTCTTTGATAAAAATTCTGACCCTCTATTTGTCATTATTTGTTTGATTTTTATGTTGTGTTGCGTTTCTATTCTTTTGTGAAATTCTTTCAATTTCTTAAATACTTCACTTTTATGATTGAGTGTATACGAATCCAAATCTGCTGAAGTCATCTACTATAGTTAAGAAATATCTTTTTCTGTATTTAATTGATGGATTAATGGGACCAACTAGGTCCATATGCACTAGTTGGAAGACTGAATGTGTGGTGCGAGTGGCTTTTCTAGGTCTAGGTTTGTTTTTAATTTTTGAAGATTTTGCAACTTTTTACTTTAACATCATCAGAACATTTTAACATTTTCTGGATAACGGGGAAACTAGCATGCCCTAGTTTCCTGTGGAGTAAATGGGCACATTCATCATGCATTGGTTTGCCACATGACATCTTCTTATTGGCAGTGTCATCGTTTGTATGACCTTCACTCATGTTATTCTCAATTTTCTTATGTGTGTCAGTTTTACTTTCTTTGTTTTCTAATTCTGCAATTGCACATGTTAATTCATCACCTTCAGATAGAAAGTACGTTAATCCCCCTTTGGTAATAGTTTTGCCTATGTTCTCTTTGTCTTTGGTTACATACACTTTTCCATTTTTGAATGTGATTTCTATTCCTTTTTCCTCAATTTATGTATAGCTAATATATTATGTGGGATTTCGGATATAAAAAGTACCCCCTCTATTTTTCCTAAGCCTCTAATGTAAGTAGTGCCTATTCCTTTCACTAGAACTCTATTTTGGTTAGCCACTTTGACACAGTAATTCTTTTCTGTGAAGTTGCTAAGGCGTTTTTTATCTTGAGCAGTGTGATTTGTAGCTCTGGAATCAATGAGCCATGTATTATTCGATTCTGTCTTAGGGTTTTCGTTGTCTCCTAATCCAAACAGTGAACCATATTTATTCTCCCTAGAATCATCTCTGTATCTTCTTTTATCTTTTGGATTGGGGGATTCCCTACGTTTATATCTATAATCTGGTGAATGTCTGTCTGAGAGATTAATTTTCCTACCTGACCTTTACCTGTGGTATGAATAGTCCCTATCCCTATTATTTTTTTGGGCAGTCTCTTTTATAGTGGTTCTTGAAACCGCATGTGTGACACTCTGGTGCATATCTACTCCTGTTTTGGAATTCTACCCTCTTTGTGTTTCTATTTTCCCTGTGACCCATGGAGCGCTCTCTCCTTAGATTATCTTCCGCTATGAGTTTGCTAGTTAGGGTTTCCAAGGTGATATGCTCTAAACTGAGACTATCTAATAAAGTTATATAGTTATCCTGACTGGAATCCAGTGAATTAATTATTATGCTCTTCATGCTGCTTTCAGAAATGTTTTCTCCTCTTTGTATAAGATCAGTCCTACTCTCATTTAAATTCAAGATATGTTTACTCATAGTTGTTCCACTTTTTAACCTAGCAGAGTAAAACTCCCTGGATATTCTTGTTGTTGAGGCAACACTCTTGCTGTGAAATAAATTAAATAACTTTTGGAATATTTCGGAAACTGTCAGATGGTGGTCAAGACTAGGATATATGCTAGGTGATATGGTGGCAATGAGAATATAGTAAGCCTGATGATGTATGCAGTCCACTTCAACAGTCCAGAGTTTGCTGGGAGGATTATTAATTAGAAATAACATATTTTCTCTTAAATATATAACTTGGAGTTGCTGATTCCATTCCAACAAATTAGTTCCATCTAATTTTAATTTTATGTGTTCTGTTGGTAAAACCCCTGAGTGGTGTGAAAAATTACTCACTGTCTGTTGCTGTCTATGGTCTAGGTCATTAGTGTACTCACAATATGGCATTGGGATAGTAAGTGTATGTCTGTACTGACTTATCTCTATGTTCGCTCCCTTTTTTCTTATAGATGGGAACTGCACATGCTCAGAGCTTATTTTTGGCTTGCAGACACGTTCCTTTGCTTGCGGCTCTTGTCTGAAGGCCCCAGTCGACATGCTGACCTCTCGCCTTTGTCTCGGTGGACTCCAGATGGTTGGTGGTCGCCTGGGAAGCTGTCTGGATCGTCGGGGTGTCTTTGTAGCCTCGATGATCTCCGTGGCCCTCTTGGAAGGTCCGGTGATCTCGCTCCGTCGTCCAGCCGGGAAGCAGGGTCCATTTCGGATCGTACACAGACTGAACAAAGCGTTCTCTTCTCACTGGTAAGTATGATTCTTTCTTTACATTTTCTTGGCTGGTTCTAGTGGTCGCCGGGTAGTAGTTTTCAGCTGGGGGCGATCTGTATCTCCTTTCGCAGATGGCAGTCTCTTCTTCTAGGTGGCTTAGTTCAGCTGTATTTGGGTAGTATACAGGTTTAGGTAGCTTAGTTCAGCTGTATTTGGGTAGTATACAGGTTTAATGTGTTTCTCTGGGTTGTCCGGTTGTGCACCCGGTAGTTTTAAGTTTTTTTCCGAATGCTGCAGTCAGTACCTGCATGGCATTATTTATCTCTAGCTCGGAAGGCAGGCTAGAGGAATAGTTTCTCAGTTGTTCTTTATTAGTTTTAGGTGTAGGATTGTAGCTTAGTTCATGATCCCCATTTCCCGCTTTGAGATTTAAATCTTGAAATTTTATTGGTTGTTGGTCGGCCATCTTTAATGGTGTTCTTTTCAAAGATGGCCACCATGAAAAAGGCGCGAAAATGTCACCGGCTTCATCGGCAGCCACACAGTTAGTGCTTGACTGTCCTGCTGTACTTTCTTCATCCTGACAGTATTCTATCTCCTCCTCATCCGTCGCTGCTCCGTGGTCTTTTATGATATTGCGGAGTTTCGCGAACAGGTTAGGATTATTCGGAGCTGCTTCTATTAATTCAATTATTTTCTTTTTAGCGTCATCTCCTTTTTTGATGACTGAGGGGGTATATTTATTTTCGGTCTGTGATTTCTTAACGTCTGGCAGGGTATCTGTATTAAGGAAATGCCTGTCTTTCTCTGCCTTTTCTTTCGGTGTGGTTTCTGTAGAAGTTAATTGAGCTGCCATTCTTTTATTAAGCGATCTGGTGATGGGTCTTCTTTTTACCTCAGTTAGAATTGGCGTCTCTTGCATCTTTTGGTTGATTGGGCCTTCCCAACCATCCTCTGCTACCAATCTTGTTGCTTATTTTTCTTCTTTTATTTGTAGGCCCAATAATCAGTAGACAAGGTATGAAAGATCAATACTGTTTTATTTACATGTTTTCTACTGCAGGAGATTATCAGACAAGAGAAGTGCTTTGACAGGAACATCAGCTTATATTTACAGGAGGCGGAGCAAAGGGTAAAGAGGAGTCAGGGGGAGGGACATGATACATTCCAGAATTTAACTCCTACATAGGCACAAATACATAAGTACATATAGTTAGATATTTTTCCTTGTAGCAGGCTCATTTGTTAAATTAGAAATTCATAGAGACAAAGGTTCACGGTTCATTGATTTTATTAACCTCCACAACACGTCTAACATTAACATTGTGGATAATTCCATAATTATCAACATAAGTATCTTGTTAATGTGACTTATAACCCTAATTGGACTGTAACTTCCAATACTAAGCAATGTGATCATTAAGTGACTGACTTTTACCACAGTTGTTAAGCGAAGCCAGCTTCACCCATTGAGTTTGCTTGTTTTTGATCACATGATCATGGGGACATTAGTGTCATCGTAAGTCATTTTTTCAGTGTTGATGTAACTCTCAACCGTCATTAAACATATGGTTATAAGTCGAGGACTACCTGTAAAAACTAAATTAGCTACTATATGTATAGAAATATGTCCTCTTACAATACATAATACTTCATATAAAGAGAAGTTTCTTAATGCTTTTAAAAATATAATGATGTTAAAATTAGCAGCATGAACAGAAAGTACAGGAAACAGGAAGTGCAGCTGAGCTTCTGCTTCCTGTGTCAGCTTTCTCCTTGCATCTTGACTTCTCGTATTAACCCATGAAAGATGCAGGTCTCCTTTATGATCTTAAACTCTTTTAATTCTGTGCATTCTACCAGCCACCCACTTGTGAGTTTGTATAAATAAATGTATTTTCTAATTGTAGCTTTTTGCATCCATCCTCAGTGACAGGAAAAATATTTTTGATAGTGTTAGCCTAGTACAAGTGTGCCACTAATAAGAAGAGAAACTCTACTAAAATGTTCTAAGACCTACACAAATTCAGAATAAAAAGACTAGCTTTAGTACTTACCTGGTGTGTAAATGGAGACTGTATACTCATTCTCGATATTTGCTGATAGTCGCAGTGGCTGACAGCTCTTAGAAGAAAATTCCACTTCCATTTTTATTTGTCTATCCAATTTACACTTTAGGATTATAAAAATGGTTGTCTGCACCTACATTTAAAAAAAAAACATAGTAAGATCTAGGGCCTTTGGCATATTCAATTTTCACAATAATTGGTATCTTTTGGGGCGTGAGGATCTACAGGCAGAAGCTCCTTTATTTGGGCTTGGTATGAGGAAGAATGCACCTTCTTTTTCAACCCTATATAGATGGCTGCTGGCCTGATAACATTGGTTCAGAGGGAATGAAACAAAGTTTATTCTCATCACAACTTGATTGTAGTGACAGTGATAATGAGAGGAGACATTGCTGTCCTTTATTTAGCAAATTCATAAGTGGCATGCAATATTAAAAGCATCAAAATGTATTTAAGCACTTAACCCAATAACAAACATAAGTTCTACCATTCAGCAAATGTCAACCACATTTTTTTCCTAAAATGTGTATTTTTTGAAAAAAAAGATGAAATTTTTTTATAAAGCTATAATTAAAAAACTACACTCATTTTGCCTGCCACTCTTATGTCAATTATATGGTAATTTTCTCAGTTTTTCACAAAACATTTGAATGCATATCGCCACATTCAATTAACACTGCATTTTATTTAAGTTATTCCAAAGACTTATTTATCCTTAAGAGTCATGCTCAGCCTGCAAAAATATATGAAGCAGTTAGATTCTTAAAACTTTCCAAAGATTTTCCAATAGGCTTTGGTGCACATGGCTTGTGTCTCCTCCCTCCACAACAATTCTATGAACCCAATCCATCCCTTTTGCAAAGCTCAGGTGACTAAAACAACTGCAGGACTGAAGAAATTGTAGTATAGTATTATGAAGAACCAGCTCAGTATAGGGCAGAACTGGTTTTAAAAGAAGACATTTCTTCCTTCAGTTTGTTCCACAGAAATGTTTAAAAAGGCTGAAACTAGAAGACATCCAACTCTGTTATTCTATTATTCATGCAGAAATTGCCACATGTGTTGTTAGTCCCCATCTCACTCTGGAAGGGGTGGCAAATCCATGGCTTCAGTTCCTCATGGGCACGAAGCTCCTTCTGGAATACCAGAGAGCAACCTTGGCTGGTGTCCCAGTTGAAGCACTTTTGAGAGCAGGAGACCTTAGCCAAAATTAACAATATCTTTGTTGCCCCTAGACTGGTTTACTGTAGTAGTCTTTTTGCTTAGAACTACCCTTAAGATTACCTGAAACTATAATTGTTTCAAAACTCAGCTGCATAGAGGTACCCTTTGTTAAGATGGGTAGCCAATACATTTAATTAATAAATAAAATAATACATTAAAATAAAATAAAATGCAGTAGTCTACTTGCTGACAGGTAAGACCCACTTCTGAAGCACAGAATCGATACTGATGGTGCTACTCTGATTACCAAATTTCTCAGTGAAACTGATAAATCCCTGTATGATTTGGGTCTGGGTTAACCAAGGTACCGTATCCTCCAAATTGAATTTTCTCATCTTATTTGTTCATTATGACAGGGATGCTGTAGATTTTCTCTTTTCAGGACATTGTGGAGGAAAGGGGAGGAAATAAGCCAGAAACCTGGAAACCAACCTTCTTGGTACAAGCACTATCCTTTTGGTAAATTCAGGCCAACTATGCAGCCATAGATATAAAAATCATTATACCTATGTCTGAGCAGAACTACAACATCATTAAAACCCCAGCAACATACTTTGTTTCCCTCCCCCGTAAGATGAATTGCAGAAAACAAAACTAAAATTCAACCCAAACTCACGTAAGACCTCAGATAACAATGTGAAATAGAAAAAGGAAATGCAGAGTAAAAAAGAATACGGTAGGGATAGAGTACTTGTGGTAAATCAGATATTGAGCTGTGATTTAATTACGCATTCTTAATCAGTGTCTATGCTGGCTAGGGCTGCTTAAGTTTTGGTTGAAGAGTATTTGGTTTCAGGTTCATCATCCCTTGCCCAAGAAAAGGAAAATGTGTTACAGAACACGGTTACATAGATCACACATTTTTTTACCCACATAGTCCAACTCAAAAATTTGGCTAGCAGTGTTAAGAACAAGTCTGCTTGTGAATAGCTATGCTATTATAATTAAACTGCATCCAATGCAGAGCATGCTGTCTTTTCCAGTTCTATCAGATCAACTTTGAAAGAATAGAAATATACTATACCCCACAGCGTATACGATCAGGCTGCACTGCAACAAGATTTTCTAATCTGGTCACTAAAGGTTCATATGCCTGACGGGCTGGAAAATTGTATGGCACCTGTAGACTCCCAGCATCCTCCTTCTTTGCATCAGCCACTGAATCACAACCAGAATCTAAGAAGAGGATAAACATTAATGTGATTTCTGAAAGTTGTTTGGCTATTAGGAAAATCCATAAAAAGAAGAACATAAATTAAAAATTAAATGCATTCTATATAAGAAAGAAGAAATATTACTTTAAACTCAGTAATGATGATATGGAGAGCCAGTCTGGTATAGAGGCCAAGGTAATGCTTTCTCCATTTCTACGGAGAAATTCTGAAAAATGACATAACCATAACTCAACACTAGGGACCAGGGGGTCTTAAGATCCTATTGGTCCTAAGGAAGTGGACAGGTTCCTCAATACAATTCATGGTATCAATACAACCACCTATCAATTAGACCCTTGTTCCTTGTGGTCGGTAAAAGCCTCCAGGATGGTGGTTTGCAGTGATAAATTCCTCACTGCAAGAGGCAATGATCCTGGAGGAGACCCTGCTTTGCCCTCTCCTAAAATTTTCCACCTGCCTTGAAAATTTTTGTCCTATTTCCTATCCCCCCCTTTTTAGAAAAGGTGGTTGCTTAGCAACTTCAGAGAATCAGATGAAATATATTTCCTAGACCCCTTTCAGTCAGACTTCAGGTCCAGCTATGGGACAGAGACTGCACTTGTCGCACTTATGGATGATCTCTGGTGAGGGCAGAATGGTGGCAGTGCAACTATCCTGGCTCTCTTTGACCTCTCAGCAGCCTTCAATACCATCAGTCATAGTATCTTTAGGGCCAGTTATAGAGTTTAGGATTGCACAGCACAGTTCTGCATTGTAGCTTTTCCTGGATTAGTACTGCCTGCACTTGGTCACTCAAGCCCTAGTCATTTCTCGTCTGGATTACTTTACTACACTTTTACATGGGGCTAAATTTTGAAATGCATTCAGAAGCTTCAGATAATACAAAGTGCAGCAGCATGAGCAGTCCTTGGGTGGGGCCTGTAGAATGAGCCATGTTACATTAGAGTTTAGTGAGCTGCACTGGCTGCCAGTCTGCTTTGGGTGCAGTTCAAAGTATTGGTTATGAACTATAAAGACGTCCATGGCATAGGTCCAGATTTCTTGATGAACTGTCTCATCCCACTAAGACAAGCCTACCCTACTTATGCCAGTGGTGGAGACCTGAGGATCCCAGGATCCCTCAATCAAAGAACTCCAATTGACAGGATCCAGGAGAAGAGCTTTTCTGCTATAGCACCAGCCCTCTGGAACATCCTGCTCCTTGGGGTGAGGTTGCCCCCACTCTCCTATCTTCCTAAAGGATCTGAAGACCTGGCTCTGCCAACTGGCCTAGGGACCCAATAGAAGAGTACATTGTTGGAAGTGGCTATTGGACTAATTAACTGACACTCCAACTTCCCCCTGCGCTCCCTACTTCCCCTCTGCCCATCTTCTTTGACATTATTGTATTTCCGTTGTTTATTGTTATTGTTTTATTCCTTTGCTATTGCTATGTGTACATTTTTAAATCATTTTTCCATTTTGTTGTAGCCCCAAAGTGAGATGTCCAGTAAATAAATTTAACAAATAAAAAAATAAAGTAATTAGGACCTAGACATAAAGAACACCAAATGTAAAGAAAAATAGGAGACAGAGAATGATACAGATGCTGTTGCATAAAGAGCTCTCTCTCTTATATAGAGTTTCTCAGTAAATCAAAAAAGGTCAAATTAAAAAAATAAAAAGGGGTATATAACAAAAGCACACTTTATAAGGATAGTTTCAGGAAGACTAAGTTGCAGAATGAGCAGAGATTTGCAGTGAACAACAGAAATAACAAGAAAACAATATTTGGGTACTTGTGAAACAAAAGGAGTAGTCATTCAGCTGGTTGGACAAGAAGGCAAGATAGATGCTCTTCTTTGCACTTTTTCCAAAGTCTCAACATCTTTTTTGTAATGTGGTGACCAAAATAAGACGCAGTGTTCCAGGTGTGGCCTTACTAAAGCTTTATAAAGCAGTACTTATACTTCACATGATTTTGATTCTATGCCTCTGTTTATACAACCAAGGATTACATGCTGCCACACACTGCTAACTCATGTTTAAGCGATCATCCACTAGGACTCCAACATCCCTCTCACAGTTACTGTTTTTGAGCTAGGTTTAGCCTAACCTGTACTTGTAATTTGGTTTTTCCTGCCCAGGTGTAAAACTTTGCTTTTCTCCACATTAAATTTCATTTTGTTGTGTAGGGCCCATTGTTTAAGTCTGTCAAGATTTTTTGGGATCCTGCTCTTGTCTTCTGGGGTATTGGCTATGCCTGCCAGCTTAGTATATCTGCAAATGTGATGAGTTCCCCTTCTATCCCCTCATCTAAGTCATTTATGAAGATATTGAAGAGTACTGGGACTAAGACAAAACCTTGTAGTACCCCACTGGTTACTTCCCTCCATGATTTGGCATGGTCTATTATTAACAAACCCATGCTGGCTACTACTAATAATTTTATTTATTTCTAGATGTTCACAGATCTGTTTTTGCTAATTTTTTTCCAGTATCTTCTCAGGTATTGGTGTCTGACTGATTGGTCCGTAGTTTTCTGGGTCTGTTTTTTCCCCCTTCTTTGAAGATGGGAACCACATCGATTTTTTTCCAATCCTCTGGTAGTTCCCCACTGCTCCAAGATTTTTTAAAGATATGATACAATGGTTCTGAGATAACATGTGCCAGTTTCTTCAGAATTCTATAATGTAATCCATCAGGTCCTAGTGATTTATATTCATCAAAGTCAGACAGGTGTTCTCTTACCGTTTTGTTTATTTTAATTTTTATTTCTAGTCTGTGTTTCAGTTATGTTTTTGGTAAGTTGGGCTATAGTTTCTTTTTCTGTGAAGACTGACTCTGCTTTCTCTCTGCTGCCTTTTACTTCCTTGCCATCTTTTCTTTTTAGTGGACCAACAGTTTCCTTGATCTTTTTCTTGTTATTTATATGTTGAAAGAAACACTTTTTTATTATCTTTGATCTTTGGAAGTCTTTGTTCATTCTGAGCCTTTGCTTTCCTGATTTCATCTTTGCAAATTCAGGCTATCTGCTGATATTTTGCCTTAGTTATGTGCCCGTCTTTCCTTCTTTTGTACTTATCCTTTTTGTCTTCCAGTTTATCAGAGAGATCTTTTTCCAACCATGCTAGTTTCTTCTTGAATTTCTTGTTTTTAGTTTTTAGTGGTATTGTGTTGGACTGGGCTTTTATGTTTATATTTTTCAATGTTTCCCACACTTCTTGAGTTGTTTTCCCCTTTAGGATTTTTATCCATGAATTTTTGCTTAGGCTCTGAGTTTGTAAAAATCAGCTCTTTTAAAATCTAAGACACTGGTTAGATTATAGTCTATTGCTTGTGTTTACATTATATTGAATTCCAGTATGACATGGTCCCTCTCGCCCAAGATTCCAGCAACTTCAACTCCCTCTATCACTTCTTCTCTATTAGTAAGAATTAGGTCCAGTATAGTTTTTCCTCTAGTTCCCACCTCTACCTTTTGGATGACAAAGTTGTCAGCTAACTTGGTTAGGAATCTGTTCAATTTCCCACTTGCTGCAGAGTTTATCTCCCAGTTGATATCTCCCTGAAAATAAGGCCTATCCTGAAAATAAGCCCTAGCACGTTTTTACGTGTGTCCCTAATATAAACCTTACTCCCCAAAATAAGCCCTACTTATGAGCCTGTGCAGCTGGTGCCACCCACCCCATCTGGTTGCTCACTGTGCCACAGCCATGAGGCAAAGCGAGGGGATAGCACCACCCCTTGGGCCCTACACAAGCTTACTTCAGGGCTCCCATAGCCAGGCCATCCACACTCCAAGAACTGCCTTATGGCAGCAGCCCAAACACCCATGTGAAGCAGGAGCCCACATGGCCACCTGCCCACTTCTGCTTGCAAGGCAGGTGTATAAATACATGGTGCAGCTCCACCACCCCTCACCTCATGGCCACAGCACTTGTGCGTCGCTTGGCCTCCTACTCCATTGCAGCTGTGAACAAGCAGAAGTGGACTGGGAGCCACACAGAATCCTGCTGGACAGGGTTGCTGGAGCTGATGCCACGAGTGGAGGCAGATATCGGGGTGTGAGTGGTCTAGCTGCGGGGACCCTGAGGTAAGCTGGTGTGGGGCACATGGGGCAGTTCCATTCCCCACCTCACAGCAGTGGCACAGTTACACCATGCAGCCTCCTGTCCTGCCACATGCAAACAGAAGTGGGCCTCCTGTACATGGAAAAAATAAGATCCCCCCCCCAAAAAATAAGCCCTAGTGCTTATTTTGGGGCTCAAAAGAAAATAAGACCCTGTCTTATTTTTGAGGAAACACGGGTATCAGGGTAGTAAAAGTCTTCTATTACTATTGTGGTATGTTTCCTATATACATTTGTTAATTGCTTAGCAAAGAGTTCATCTATTTTTTCTTCATGGTTGGGTGGCCTGTAATATATGCCTATAGCAATGTCATATTCCGCTTTTTTATTAACCCATATGGATTCTAGGGGGCTTCCATCCTTGGGTTTGTGTATTTCAGTAGAGATGTAATGATCTTTTATATGTAATGCAATTCCACCTCCTCTTTTGTTAAGTCTGTTTCTTTTGAATAGTTTGTATCCTTCCATCAGTACATTCCGTCATGATTCCACCAAGATTCAGTAATGGCAACTATATCATATCCACCTTCATGTACTAATACTTCAAGTTTACCCTGTGTGTTCCCTAAACTTTGAGCGTAGTGTGTAAGCATTTGGTCTTGGATATGTTTTTTATATCTCCTACTTTGTAACTGGAATTTCCATCCTTTCCATAACTCTCTACTTCATTATTTTTTTTAATTTCTTTTTTCTCTTTCCTCCTTTCCTCCTTATGTGATTGGTTATCTAGTGGTTTTTGCTTGGAATTAGGTTCTATAAGTTGTGAAGATTGACTCCCTCCTCTCTCAATTTTAGTTGAAAACCCTTTCGATAAGATGAGCCAGTCATTTTCCAAATATATGGTTTCCAGTTCTTGTGTGGTACAGTCCATCCCTTGCCAGTAGCCCTTTATCTAGGTCAGGGGTCCTCAAACGTTTTGAACAGGGGGCCACTTCTGGGTCCCTGACTGTTGGGGGGCCAGACTGGCTAGGTGGGTGTGGCTGGGCCCCCCATGTGACTGGGTGGGCATGGCTATGCACATAGGGACTACCCAGAGGACTGAAAAAAGTGATTTCTGACAGGTCCTCGCACTTTTGACTGGTCATCATTTATGCCAATTGCAGCACTGGCCAGATGGGAGGCAGGCGCAGACCTACAGGGTTGGCTGCAAGGTGAAGCGATTGGATGGGGTAAGTCAGGGGTCTGCAACTTTAAACCTTAAACACATTTAAACACTTAAACACAACCTTAAACCTGGGTGGGCATTGCCAACTCCATATCATTTACTCCCACCCAGGTTTCATGGCTCCTAAGTATTTTCTTTTAAACAGGTAATTCTGTGTCTCTCTTTCATCTCTTATTTATTTACTTATTTATTTATTTGATTGATTGATTGATTTTTATACCGCCCTTCTCCTGAAGGACTCAGGGCTGTGTACAGCCATGATAAAACAATGAACCATACAAAATTTAAAAACCAATTTAAAACAAAATTAAATAAATTTGGCCCTGTCAATTAAAAACCCGTAATTTAAAATACCCCATCCAGATTCTTATTCAGCCAGGCCAGCCTGTTGAAATAGCAGGGTCTTAAGGGTCCGGCGAAAGGTATAGAGATCGGGAATCATATGTATCCCAGAGGGTAGTTCGTCCCAGAGGGCGGGTGCCCCCACAGAGAAGGCTCTCCCCCTGGGGGTTGCCAGCCTACATTGTTTTGCCGACGGCACCCTGAGGAGCCCCTCTCTGTGGAAGCGTGTTGGTTGGTGGGAGGCTATTGGTGGCAGAAGGCGATCCTGTAGGTATCCGGGCCCTAAGCCATGGAGCGCTTTAAAGATGGTAACCAACACCTTGAACTGCACCCGGAAGACCACTGGGAGCCAGTGCAGCTCGGGCAGGAGAGGTGTCACATGGGTGCGTCGAGTCGCACTCATAATCATCTGCGTGGCCGCATTCTGGACCAGTTGGAGCCTCTGGGTGCCCTTTAAGGGGAGCCCCATGTAGAGTGTGTTACAGTAGTCCAGACGGGACGTGACGAGGGCGAGTGACTGTGCGCAGGGCATCCCGGTCCAGAAAGGTGAATCAGGAGAACCTGATAAAAGGCCCCCCTGGCCACAGCCGTCATATGGTCTTCTAAAGACAGCCATGCATCCAGGAGGATACCCAGATTGTGAGACCTCTCCGAGGGGGTTAGAGTTTCACTCTTGATAGCCAGCGATGGAACCAGCTGGCTATACTGGGGCACCAGGAGCCATAGCCACTCAGTCTTGGAGGGGTTGAGTCTGAGCCTGTTTCTCCCCATCCGGACCGCACAGCCTCCAGACAGCAAGACATTATGTCAAGGACACTCTTTCATCTCTTTCTTTCTCCCCTACCTTTCTCTCCTTCATCTCTCTTTCTCTCCATCTTTTTCTTCCCCCCCCCTGTTTCTCTCCTTCATCTCTCTTTCTTTCCATCTTTCTTTCTCCACTCCACCTGGGCAGTAGCAGCAGCAGCACACCTACCGCACCATTGGGTCGGAATGGGTGGGTGTGACCAACTTTTTTTTTTTTTTTACTTTTAAAAGCATTTTTTTCTACAACTTTAAGAGGTTGCAGGGAAAAATACTTTTAAAAATCCATGGCGATCAGGCAATTCAGCTGGGATCGCCAGAGGCTTTTAAAGGCATTTTTTTTCCCTACAACCTCTTCGGCCGAAAAGCCAGCCATGCGAGGAGTAGTAGGGCAGGGGGCAGGGCTGAATCCCACCACTGCATGGGCCGGATACATTGTGTCAGTGGGCCGTACCAGGCCCACAGGCCTTACTTTGACAACCCCTGATCTAGGTAATGCAAACCATGGTCTAGGACAAATATGCCCCTTTTACAACCTGTGGACTTCAACTCCCAGAATTCCTGAGACAGCCAAGCTGGCTCAGGAATTCTGGGAGTTGAAGTCCACAGGTCATAAAGGGGGCATATTTGCCCACCCCTGGTCTAGGAAGCTGAAGTTCTGTTGATGACACCATTGAATGTTGGCCTTTTGTTGGAAGTATAGATGAAAATACTACTTGTGCTCCTAATTCTTTAACTTTCTATCCTAGCTGTTCATAATTTCATTATTATTTTCAGATTCATTGTTGTGTCATGTAGGAGAAGAAAGGGGTAGTAATTCAAGGGGTTGATTATTTTAGTAAGGTACTCAGTTACATCTTTGATTTTTGCTCCAGGAAGCCTATATACCTCCCTAGATTGACTGCCTGGTCTGCAGACTAAAATTTCTGTTCCCCTAAGAATTGAATCTCTTATCACTAATATTCGCCTTTTTTTCCTTAGGAAAATCTAGAAAACATTTTTTCTTGCCACTGGAAAGCTGGTTTGTGCCTAAACCTAACCCTAACTATTGATGAATGCTCTTTTGTAAGTGTCTGCATATTTTCTTCCATGGGGAGGTTATGAAAGCAATTGTTCCGTTTCAGAGAGGCTTCACTGGATTGGGCTAGGGTAGATAGTAGGGGCTTTGCTCTTGGTTGTTTTCTTCTACGTGTGACATATTTCCATCGGTCTTGCTCTTTAGGTAGATATGTAGGTTTGTTTTTTATGGAAGCTGTTTGTTCCCTACTGTGTTCAATTTGAGTGCATCAATTTTCTTCTTTATGTTCATATATGGGGTCATCATTTGTTTTAGAAACTGTTTGCTCCTATTGTGTTTTATTTTGGTGTAGTCTTCTTCTTGTTGGGATTTCACACTTTGCTCATTGAGTTTCAGAGTGGCTGGAGTTGCCTTTAAACCCTTTGCTTCTTCTTCTAGTCATTCAAGTAGTTTATATTTGATACATGTATAGTTTGGGTTGTCTGTGGGCATAAGATGAAATATATGGTACACTTTTCAAGCCACTATAGTGTCAGTCTCTACCTCCATGATTTTTCTTTGTTTGTTTGCTAAAAAATTTAAAACTTCTAAAAATTTAAATATTTTCCGTGTTGCAAAGTGTCAGTTTACAGTAGTTTACAAGAGCTCTTGACCTTTTGTTCTGTCATGAAAAATTCATCACTATTTTCCCTTTTTTAAATGTCTGTCTCTTTTTCTGCAGGTGTTTTTTTTTAAATTTCCTCTTAGATCATTAAGAATTTAGAAATTTCTAAAGAATTAAAATAAGCAATGGTGGGATTCAAATAATTTAACAACCGGTTTTCTGAGTAGGTGTGGCTGGGTGGTCATGGCCAACTCTACACCAATCGCATGGGTGGTGCCTGTATGAGCCAGATGGGGTTGTGTAGGGAATCCAGGGGTCTCCAGTGAGTGGGGCCTCAGGAGGAAAAAAAGATACAACCATTGTGTGCGTATGTGTGTGTGTTTGTGTGTGTGTGTGTGTGTGTGTGTGTGAGAGAGAGAGAGAAAGAGAGACAGAGAGAGAGAGAGCACACGCTGCTGCCAGCCCTGATACAACTCTCTGACATTGGATTGGATCTCTCCCTCTCTCTCCCTCTCCCTCTCCCTCTCCCTCTCACACACACAGAGGTTGGATTGGATAACTCCCTCCCTCCCTCCCTCCCTCCTTTAGGCAGGCTTAGAAAGTCTGCAAGTGCTGTTCCTCATTTGATAATGCTTAAGGAGAATTAGGGGCTAGAGACAGTTAATATTCTCATCTCTACTACAGGTGAAGCGATCAGAAAGACTTTGTGACAGGCACACAACGCCTTCTCCTCAGTCTCTCCAGCACTAATGAGAGATGCAGCTCTACTGCCCAGGGGAGGCAAAGCCTCTCATTTTGTATACGCTATCCACTGCCAACAGATACAGACTTATGGGTGGTGTGGCGGGTCCATCCTGGGCATGGAAGTTCTGCCACTAGCCTGGCAGCCCAGCCCGAGGCATGTTTTTTTTTTTAAATTATTTACCCTACAGGGGGTTACCGAAATGGGAAATGTGGTGTCACCCTTCCCCCCTCTTCATACTTCATAAGCAAGCGCAACCCTGATAGAGCACAGAGCCATCCACTTCCCAGCAGGAAGGGGTTTGAGACTCTGTTGTAGCCCTAAGCACCAACATTATAACAGCCTCCTTCCTCTTTCCCCCCGTTATGGCCTCACTCTCTTATTTTCCCCTCTCCCACGAGCCTGCCATTCCCCTCACAGCGCTTACAGGGTTTGAGACTTTCCCCTCTTCTCTTTCCCAAGATGCCAGCTTTAACAGAGAGGAAGCAAAAGTGACCAAATGGTGCGTGTCATCCCAGAGGACTCATCCCGTGGCATCAGCAGGTGGGATCTAGGCCCATGTTCTAGGCACCCTCCCCGTTTCACAGCATTTAACCTATCCCCATTTCCGTGATGGCCAGCCTGCCGGCCCATGTTCTGGGCTGGCAGGAACACACAGCATTGCTTGTATCATAGGATTAAAGTATGAAATAGTTGGGCTGCTTGGTTTGCCCTAATGGATCGCCTTTTTTTTCTTCCCTTGCCTCATTTTTTTAACTTGCCACTTTAAAGGCAGTGTACACAGGCAAAGCCTGGGTGACATGTGCGCACAGGGCAAGATGGCTGCGTCAGGAGTGAGGGGGAATGAAGAGGCCAGCCGGCAGGCAAAGGTTCATTCGCTTGCTTTGCTCTCCCACCTTCATTGCCTTTTCTCTTCCTGGCTCATCTCACAGCCAGCTTTCTCATTTAGGGAGCTGCTGCAGTCTCAATGATTGGGAGGTGTCACAGGGCAAGAGAAAAGGTATTTCATTTTGCAAGAGCGGAGGTGGGAGAGCAAAGGAAGCAATGCTTTAGGCTGCCGACTGGCCTCATAATTCCCTTCAATCCCGAGGCAGCTGGGTAACATAACACTTTATGTTTCTTGGACGAGTGGCATGTGCTGCTGCCACCGTTCCAGATGGCTGTGGGCAACTAGGAGTCAGGCACTCCCACAACCTGACTGGGTGGGTGGGCTTGGGCCGGCTGGCGGAAGGTGATCGTCCCTTCACTCGCAGTTCTCGGAGGACTGGCCAGGAGCGCCTGGTGGGCTCGGGCTAGGCTGGCTCGCTTGCGCAGATGTGTGCCACCAGGCATGGATGCGGCAGGCTGCACTTGCCCGGGTGGCTCCAAAATTAAATGCTGAAAGCGGCATACTGTGAGAGACCAACTCTAGACCTGTTCGGCTGAAGGGCTGCCTTGGGGGCAACATGGCAAGGCTTGGCCTCCTTTCAGGCCCGGCTGTCAGCTGCTGTCCACTCACCCTCCCCCACACCTCAGGCCCTGCATCCAACCTGTGACAGGGCAACTCACCGCTTCCAGGCAGCGGCTGACCCTTCAGGGAGAGTGCTGCACTACGGCACTATGTGCCCAGACCAGGTGCTTTCTCTTGGCTCTCCCTCCCAGAGCCAGGCCCAAAAGATGGCCAAGCCTCGCCGTGTCCCTCCCCCCTCTGCGACCCTTGGCACAGTGTGGCGGGACCCCTCCTCCTTCTCAGGCCATGTGAAGAGTGGCCGCATGGGAGGCAGCTGGGTGAGGAGCAGAGAACAACAAAGGAAGGCTCACTAGGCATAAATCAGCTGGGTCATGTGGTCAAGGCAAGCGAGAGAATCAGAGAGCAGCAGCAGCTATGCTATGGGTGTGACTCTAGGCATTGGCCAAGGTGGATGAGGCGAGATAAGGAGAGGAGGGGCAGAGGGGTGGGGCCAGTCAGTGGTGCAATTTGCCAGTTCTCTGAACTGTGCCAAGATTTAACAACCGGTTCACCTGAACCGGCCCGCACTGGCTGAATCTCACCTCTGAAAATAAGAAACTATTGTTGTTTTTTTCAAATGTGTAGTGGAAAAAGGAAATTTAAAACTTGAAAAAAAAATGAAAAAAATTAAAATTGCAAAAGATTTTAAAATTGGAAAAAGAATTTAAAATTAAGAATGACATTTAAGTGTTGAAAAAAGATTGAGATTGGAACAAGCGATTGAAAAATTGAAAAAAAATATAGAAATGTTAAGGAATTAAAAAGGATTTTTTCTTAAAAAAAGGAATGTAGAGATTTTTAAAAACTTAAGAATTTACAAGAGTTTTTGGCCCTTTATGAAACAATACTCCCTGACTTGGAAGTTTATCCCTTTCCTCCCTGTTCACAAGCGTTTTGTGCTCATTTTCTTTTTTCCCTGCTTTTTTGCCCTCCCATTGACTGGTTACTGCCTATGCATGGAAGAAGAACCAATGGGTGGAACCTTTGCAGAGGGTATCAGCCCTTTGAAAAAAGCCAAATCAAAAGCAAAGACTGCAGTAGTCCAGTAATGTCATTTTATATCAGGGTGTAAGAATAAAATAGGGTTTCTTCTAATGACTCTATGGTACTAAGTGCATTGCTTTGGTATTTTCAAATTTGAGCCCTACCACAATATTAATTCAAGAGAAAAACAAGAATTGACATGCCATTGCATATCTATTGCTTAACCAATATTTCACAGAAGGAAAAAAACTATACAAAACTTTCCAGATAGTTAGGCCCTAACTCTCTCCAGCTTGCCAATAAAGATCAGAATCATGCAGGTTTTGATTTCCCTTGTGATAGTCTATAAAAATAAGTTGGTCTTCGAAGAAACAAGAAAGAAAAAATATTGATTCTTTTGAACTTTGTTGTTGGAGAAGACTCCCAAGAAAGCCAAGAAAACAAATAAATGGATTTTTGAACAAATCAACCCAGAGTTCTCATTCAATGCACAAATGACTGGGATCAAATAATCATACTTTCGATACATTAAGCAAATACCTACCATATTTTTCGGAGTATAAGATGCACCTTTCCCTAAAAGGGGGTGAAAATTTAGATGCGTCTTATACACCGATGTAGCCCTGCTTACTCACTGGCCCTCATCCTTTGGCCGGTGCAGCAGTTACCTCCTTGCAATCAAACAGCAAGAAAAAACAGTTCCTTTCAGCTTCAGCACAGCCTAATTAGCACAAGCTGATTAGATCGGCCTCCCAACTCTCAGCTGATTTACTCTCAACTGTTTTGGCAGGGCTCTGCTGCTTGCTGCAAAGAGGTAAATTGCTGGAGCAGATTTTTTTCCCCTTATGCTAATCAAACTATGCTGAAAACAAAAATGAAAGTAAGGCAGGCTATTGCAAAATTAGGCAGAGGGGGATTTCTTTTTCTTCTTTTTCCTCACCAAAAAAGGTAGGTGCAAACAATGGGAAATTTAGGGCAAAAAAGGAGAGTTCAAGTTTTTAAAACACAAAAAAAAGGAGAAAGAAAAAGGCAAAAATAAAAATGGGAAGGGAGGAAAGAAAATGAAAGAGAAAGAAGTTATACATATTTAGAATTGAAATATGAATAGAAGTAAGAAATAAATGGGAAATCATGATTGTAAAAATGAAATGAATATTAATTGGAATATTTGTCTTTATATTTTAGAAATCTAGACAATGATAAGTTTTATTTTTTATTTTTTTTAGAAATATGAATAAGTATAAACTGTAACAATTGAAATACCTTTAATGGTATATGGTATATGGTGGTGAAAGTAAAAAAGGATTAAGTTGTAGCTTGGATAACAGCTAGAACATTTTAAAATTTAATTAGGGAAATAGTAATGATTGAAATATTTTAAATTATATATTGTGATAGAAATGATTAAGTTGTGATTTGGAGGATTATATGGGCAAAACTATTTGGGTTTTTGGAAGAGTTTAAGATGTGAAAATGAGTAACATAAGGGGAAAACTCTATTTAACTAGGGAATTGTAATAATTGAGATACTATTAATTGTATATTGTGTTGAAAGAAGAAATGGTTAAGTTGTGGTTTGGAGGAATATATGGGGAAAATTATTTGGTTTATTATTATTGGTAAATATAATTAATTGATTTGTAAGAAATTGGATTGCATGGAAATAATTGGAATATTGATATTCATATTAATATACAAAAAAGATAGTTATATAACTAATTGATTTATATTAAAATGTTGAATTTGTATTAAACAATTATAATATTACATAATTAATCAATGTGAGGATGGATATAAAAATAAATGACAATGCGAAGGGGTATAATATAGAATAGAAGGGAAAAATTGAATTTTATTAAGATTAGAGATGAGGACGAAGGGCAATGTTGTTTTTAAAAAAAATAGATGAGGAATAAATATGGCAAAAAGAAAATATAGAAATTGTAAATTTAATTGAAATGACTAAACACTGTTTAAATTTGTGAACCAACCAAATACTCTGTTCAAAGAAAATACATTGCATGTTTGTATGTGTGTTTGTCTAAAAAAAAAAAACTTTTTATAAAAAAACAAAAACAAAAGGTAGGTGCGTCTTATACTCCGGTGCATCTTATACTCCGAAAAATGTGGTAGGTCTCTTGAAAAATCCATAATGAAAAGAAAAAGCAACAAAAGATAAAGCAGATGGACTCAACTAGTATAGCAGCAATTGAAGAAGACTATTCTCTATTCTCAAAAGTCCTAAAAAAGCAGGTTGGAGATAAAGTGTCTGTGTTGTTGCTAAGTGCTAAAGCAACTTGATAGCAATCAATCAATCATTCACTTAATGACAAGCTGGTTAGTGTCTTCCAAATGCTTTAGGTTACAATTTCCATGATAGACCTAGAAGCCAAGATCAATTTCAACTATATAGCCACAAATGAATATTAGAAATTATTCTTTCAAATATATTCTGAATAATAGGAATAATTGGAAAACTGGGGAAGCATTTTTTGTTGAAAAGAACATAAATAAGGGCTTCCAGTGGCGTCTCCGTCGTTGCCGGATGGTCTTTTTATGACCGCCAGCTTCGTTGCGTGTTGGAGCCGCCTCACAGCTGTCAGGCGGCTCGGAAAATCCGCTCTTTAGGACGGAAGAGCGGATAGAGCCGGTGGGACTGGGTAGAGCCCCCTGAGTTGCCCCCAGGTTCCTTTTTTTGTCCTGGGGAAGGCTCAGGGTGAGGCTCCCCTTCCAGCCCACTGAAGCTCCGCGCAGCAAGGGACCTCTGTTTGCAACAGCAGAGCCAGACGATGAGAGCAATTCCACCAAACATCAGAAGTCTACAGTAAGCAAAACTTGGTGAAATCTGGATTTTTTTAAAAAGGGAAAAAAGCAAGCATTTGTCTTTTTAATAACTTTTAATAAAAGAGTCTTAATGGGAGGAAGTGCTTGAGAAAATGGTGACTGGCTTAAACGGAAGAAGGCAAAGTGAAAAGTGAAAGTGAGAGTTAAGCCTGCGTCGAAGCATTTAAAAGAAACATTTTAACAGGATTTTTAAAAGAAACAAAATTGACTTAACTCCTTTCCTTGTAAAACTGGGGAGAAAAGCTGGAAAAAGTGGAAAAGGAGGGAGATTTTCTTTTTTGGAGAGGCTAAGATTGTGTAGAGGCATGGCTTCAAAACAAACTAAATCAGGGGGGGATTCCCCCACTCATCAGACAAAGGAAAAGCCAGCTAAGCCACAAATGCAGACTAAGAGTCAAGTTCAAGAAATTGGAAATGAGGATTTGAAAGCTTTTATAGCTAAGACATTAGGAAGTGTTGTTAAAAAAATGGAAAAAAATCAAATTGAAATGAAGGAACTTGGAGAAGAAAAATATGACAAGCTGAATCAAAATATAACCAAAGTAGTTGCTGGTCTCTCAGATGCAGTGGTGGCAGTGGACAGAAAAGTGGATGAATTAAATATAGAAGTTGAATCTAACAAGAGAGTGGCTGAAGAGAAATTTTTTAAAGCTGATGTTAGAGCCCAAAGAATTGAAGATGAAGTTACAATGATTCAATTTCGGGCTATGGAGTTTGCTATAAGATTGAGGGGAATAAGGGAAAACAACAGAGAAGACTTGAGAGCAGTTTGTGTCGAGGCATTGGCTGTGTTGTTAAAGATTGATCCCAAGCTAATTTTTAGTAGGATTGACAAGATCTACAGGGTGAATTCTCGGGTGGCAAGACAAAGGAATTTGCCTAGAGATGTGGTTTACTTTACTGACAGAAGGTTGAGGAATGATATTTTGCAAAAATCTTTCCTTGCTAATATTCAGGTTGAAGGCAATCAAATTGGTGTTTATAAAGAGTTACCACCTAAAATGTTAAGAGACAGAAAAGATTATGGATTTTTGGTGAATGAATTGAAAAGATGTCAGATTCCATTCAGATGGAATGCCCCAGTTGGCATAATTTTGAGATATGAAGATGTAAGATACCGTTTAAATACTGTGGAAAAAGCAGAACATTTTTACTACAACATTCTTAAAAGAGCTGCAACATCTCCACATTCATCCATGTTGTTAACTATAGAAGAAGTTGTTAAAGATAAAGATCTTGAAAGAGGGACTGAGGAATTGTCCAGACAAGTGGAATTAGAAGCAATACAAACTCAAAGAGTAATAGAAGAATCTCAAGGAGCAGTAGGTGGTTTCTCAGATGATTTTTTTTATGGATTTCCCAGAGCCTAAAATAAAGCACCCCAGAAGCACAAGAGAGGTAGAATTGGACCTTGAACTGTTGGCGCAGGAACCAAAAGATCAACGTATAACTCGTGCAGCAGAGAAGCAAAGGTTAGAGAAGCAAAAACAGCAGAAGTCCACTATACCACAAAAAGAGAAGGGGGCTAATGGGAAATCACAGAAATCAGAAGCTGTGGGAGGAACTAGACCGAAGACTACTGCTGTGCAACAGAATCTTTGGCAATTGCTCGATTCGCTTCGTGAAACTTCAAATGACAGTTAAATTTTTATCATGGAATGTGAATGGACTGAATTCTCCACAGAAAAGAAGGAAAATATTTCATTATTTGAAACAGTTCAAAAATGATGTTGTTTGTCTGCAAGAAACTCATATTAGAACACAGGACCAAAAATATTTGATAAATTCTAAATTAGGAACACATTTTATATCTTCCAGTACTGGGAAGAAGAATGGACTAGTGTTGTATATCTCTAAAAGATTACCAGTTAAAGTTATAGAATCAGATGATGATGGAAGATATATTGCAATTGAGATAAATATACAGAATGACTCATTGCTTTTGATTGGAATTTATGACCCAAATCAACAGCAGGAAAGTTTTTACAAACTATTATATGCTAAAATATTGCAATGGAATTACAAGTCAATTTTGATTATGGGAGATTGGAATGGCGTGATTGATACAACTATAGACAAAAAGACATTGGCCAAAACAGGGATCAAATTGCCACAGACTTTCTTCGTGATGAAAGAGGACTTAGAACTGAAAGATGTTTGGAGAGTTCAACATCCGAAGGAATTGGACTTTACATTTTTCTCAAATCGACATAAATCTTTTTCTAGGATTGATTTTATGTTGGTCACATCTGACTTACTTACTAAAACGATAAAGACTAAGATATTTCCCAGGACTTTAACGGATCACAGCCCAATATGGATGGAAATTGAATTTGGGAAGAAGGAGAGAAGGTCTTGGAGACTGAATGAGAATTTGTTTAGATATGAAAAGAATATATCTGAACTTAAAAAACATGTGAAGGAATTTTTTCATATGAATTTGAATAAGGGTACACCTATTGAAATTGTTTGGGACGCAAGTAAGGCATACATGAGAGGTGTACTGATCTACATGAATTCTAAACACAAGTCAATTCAACAAAAGAAAAGAACAGAACTGGAATCAGAAATAAAGAAAAAGGAACAATTACACATTGAGAATCCGACTGATAATAAATTACAGGAAACTATAAAACTCTTGAAAGATCAATTTCAGATGCTTATGGCTGAACAAACGGCAACTAATTTACAATTTGCAAAACATAATACCTTTTGTAACGCTAATAAACCGGGCAGATGGTTGGCTTATACTCTGAGAAAACAGCGATGAAAAAGAAGTTTTTCAACAAAATTTAATAAAACAAGCTTTTCTAGATTACTATTCTAAATTATATCATAAAGATAATATAAAGAATGAGCTTATAGATGAATATCTTGAGGGGAGAAGAGTTACAAAAATCTCTAGAGAACAAAAGGAGAGAATGGATTATGCAATAACATCTGAAGAGATTCTATTTGCAATAAAACAACTGAAAACAGCAAAAGCTCCAGGGACGGATGGCTTGACAGCAGTGTATTATAAAACTTTACAAACAGAAAACGATTGAACATCTTAAAGACTTATTTTGTAGTATACAACAATGGGGAAATATACCCCCTTCATGGAAGACGGCCTTTATTTCACTGATACCAAAAGAGGAAAGTTCTACAAAACCAGAAAATTTTAGACCAATATCTCTCTTGAATACGGATTACAAAATTTTTGCGAAAGTATTAGCCAACAGATTGATGCCAGTTATCCAAGAGGTGATTCATCACGACCAAGCGGGATTTATAGAGGGCAGATACATGAAAGACAACGTAAGGCAACTTATAGACTTATTGGAATATCTTGAGAACAGTAAACAGATCTCTGCAGTGCTGGTGTTCCTGGATGTGGAAAAGGCCTTCGATCGAATCAATTGGGATTTTCTAAAAAAGACTTTGTTTAAAATGAACTTTGGGGATCAGTTTATACAGGCGATATCAGCAATTTATCAAGAACAGACAGCACAAATTGTTATCAATGGGAGTTTAACAACTAATTTCAATATACAAAAAGGAACAAGACAAGGTTGTCCGTTATCCCCACTGCTGTTTATTTTAACCTTAGAAGTCTTGTTGAATTCAATACGGGATTCGAATATTTTGAATGGAATAGTTATTAGACGAAAGGATTACAAAACAAGGGCATTTGCAGATGATCTGGTGGTTACCCTAACACGACCTTTGGAATCAATCATCCAGATGAAAAACATTACAGAAAAATATGGTCTGGTTTCAGGATTTAGACTAAACCAGAAAAAGACTAAGATGATAGTTAAAAATATGTTGGAACCACAAAAGAGTGAACTGGAAAGGTTGGCAGGTTTTGAAATAGTTTCAAAGGTGAAATATCTAGGAGTCCAGGTGCAGCTTCTAATATAAAATTTTTTCAAAATAATTACGAAGTTTTGTGGCGTAAGGTTCAAAAAGATTTGGAAACTTGGAAAAAACTGCAACTATCTTTACTTGGCAGAATAGCAGCAGTTAAGATGAACGTTCTACCTACATTTCTGTTTCTGTTTCAAATGATCCCGGTGTTTAAAAGTGATAAAATTTTGGCTGAATGGCAATCAGGATTGAATAAATTTATCTGGAATGAGAAAAAGCCAAGAGTAAAACTGAAAATTATTCAAGATGTTCGGGAAAGAGGTGGCCTTAAGGTTCCAAACCTACGGTTACATTATGAAGCAGCAGCGTTAACCCAAGCGAATGATTGGTTTGGATCAATAAAGACTGAAATTTTGAATATAGAAGGCCATGATTTGGACTTTGGTTGGCATGCATACTTATTTTATGAAAATAAAGTGGACAACGTATTCAGAAGTCATATACTGAGAAATGCTTTGATGAAAGTTTGGAAGAAGCACCAGTTTAAATTGGATTACAAAATACCTTTGTGGTTGGATCTTGGGCATATTATACGGAATATAAAGTCACTTGGGGGGATTTTATATAAAGAGATGCTTTTCAATGATGGGGGCAGCTGGAGCTTGAAATCTTTAAAAACTCTGTTGGAAGAAGGGACTAATTTAACTTGGCTACGGTATACTCAACTTCAATCAAGATGGAGAGAAGATCAAAAAATTGGTTTAATGTTGTATGAAGAAGATTTGGTGATACAGATAAAACAGAAAGGGCCGATGCATATTAAAAGGGTTTATAATTTATTGTTAGAAAGAGACTCAGAAAGTGAACTGGTTAAAGACTGCAAGATAAAGTGGGCACAAAATTTTACAGAACCAGTTATGTTGGAAACATGGGAAAAGATTTGGGTCCAGAATGTTACATTTACTCAGGCACAGAATTTGCGGGAAAACTTTTA
Organism: Masticophis lateralis; assembly: GCA_030761175.1. NCBI lineage: Eukaryota > Metazoa > Chordata > Lepidosauria > Squamata > Colubridae > Masticophis > Masticophis lateralis. The sequence continues at coordinate 99,243,761 of JAUDYJ010000005.1, forward strand.
TAAAATGTTCTATAGGTGGCATTTAGATCCCAAGAAGTTGTCATGGATGTATCCAAATGTTCAACCTAAATGTTGGAGGTGTGATTGTTTGGATGCTACATACTTTCATATTTGGTGGACTTGCAGAAAAGTGAAAGCTTTCTGGATTAAACTCTGGTGGGTTATGCAGAATGTTTTGAAAAAGAAACTTCAATTTTCTCCGCAACTGTTTTTGTTGGGTATAGTTAAGGATTGTTCACCGAGTGAAACAAGACTGATCTTATACATGATTACTGCAGCTAGGTTACTGATTGGACAATATTGGAAAAAAGATAGTTTACCTACTATAGAAGAATGGACTTTGAAGATGGCTAATTTTGCGGAAATGGCAAAGATTTCTGCATATTTAAAAGATAGGACCCATGAAGTTTTTGCTCAAGAATGGAAGAAATGGGTGGACTATGTGCAGAAGAAATATCAAACTAAGAAGTATCAGTTAGTATTTGACTGAAAATATAGAGATTAGTTAATGTTTGGGGATAGGTAATTGGGGAAAAATTAGGACTACTTTCTAATGTATGAATGGGGATTAATTAATTAACCTAGATAATTAGTTTCACTATATCTACTATATTGATATGTAAGAGAATTTTTAAAAAATATTTGATAAGTTTATATACATGTTGGATTGACAGCATATATTTGATAGAATAATTTTATTTTATATATAGGATGACACTGGAATATTATAATGTATATGTTATATAGGGATTAGTTAATGTTTAGGGATATGTAATAAGGGAGATTAATTAGTATTTAATGTTAAAAATATCTGATATGTTACTTGGATTTCACCTATACTTTTGTTTAATCTTGATAGACATATAAGAACAATATTTTTTTTTTGTAAGGGAAGCCAAGGGAGGGAAGGGAAGGGAAGGGAGGGGGGGTTGGAGGGAGGGGGGGAAATGGGGGGGGGGGAATGATAAACTTGTATTGTAAAACTTTTTCAATTAAAAAAAGAAAGAACATAAATAAATGAAATAAGAAGAGGGATGGTTAATGAATAGATGGAAAACAAAAGAATGTAGAAAAGTAATTGTACCTGCAGACCAGAATTTTGCTCTTCAGCAAGTCATTTAAAAATATATTAAAATGTTTCTTGTAAGTTTGTTTATTTATAGAAAGAGTATGATAAAACATATACAATTGAATTATAGAATGTGTTGTGCAAATATGAAGATGACTAATTGCAATGTGAGCAATTAGTAACATATGAGGCAAATAAAGTTTCTAGATGAATAAACCGAATGCTTAGCAAAAAGTCCATCTCTGAGTAGGGAGTAGGGCAAGAATACTGCACATAACTAGGTGATATGATATTTTTGACATAGGGATTACAAATATTAAAGTGGAGGGAACTTCGGTAACAAGTGATTCTCATTATAAAGAATCCTTGATTTTAACAAAAAGCTTTTAACAAAAATCATGGAATTCAATAAGGCTATTTTTAATAAACTAAGCAAAACAGCAAGAAAGATGTGGTAAGTGGAGGAGGGGAAGCACCATCTTATCAGTATTAACACTAATTACAACTAAACATTCAGAATGCAGAAAGTTACATAACATCAAGTCAGTACCCACAAATTTGCTCCTCATAAGACAGGCAAGCAGATGCTCTTTTTCACAAGCCAGAAAGTTTTGTTCCTCATGAACCACCTTTTTCCATGATTTTGAAACTCAAAAAATTGAGGGGTACATATCTTAGCCATATTTAAGCACTAAGATTAGGGAACTGAGAAATATTTTCTAACCATAACTAAACAGAAAAAAGTTGTTTTCTTCACCTTTTTCTTATCTCTCAAGGATTAAGTGGCTTTCCTGCATGTTGCAGAGAGTTGGATTCTTGTAGTTCCTTTCAACTCTAGGATTGACTGATAGATATCAGAAGAGCCAGTTCTGACAAGATTCACCTAGTACTAGGTAGAGTTGATAGATAAAAATTCTCAGAAAGAGGAATTCTCCTTTTCTGAATGTATTTAAGTAAAGGCTGGATGGACATCTTCTGGGGATGCTGTATCAGTGAATTCCTACACTAAGGAAGCGGTTGGGCTAAATATTCTACAAATTCTCTTCCAATGTGTGCATCCTATCATACTCTGATTTTACAAAATCAGTGGCAAATGCAGTAAACATTCAGGAAATGGCCATGGTGCTTGACAACCTAATTTTTAGTTAAGTGACATCAATCAATCAGAATAGAGCTGGAATGGACCTTGGAGATCTTCTACTCCAATCCCCTTCTCAAGCAAGAGACCCTATACAATTTGAGACAAGTGGTTGTCCAGTCTCTTCTTAAAAACCTCCATGATGAAGCATCCACAACTTCTGAAGGCAAGCTGTTCCACTGGTTAATTGTCCACATTGTTAGGAAGTTTCTCCTTAATTCCAGATTGCTCTTCTCCTTGATTAGTTTCCATCCATTGTTTCTTGTCTTGCTTTCTGATGCATTGCTCTTCTCCGACATAGCGCCAACAGCAGTCAGGCTTGGGAGTGGCAGGTCTGGTATCCAATTGGACTGAGCCTACTGAACTTTTAGCACCTCCCCTTCCTGCTAGTCCAGTTTTTCGGCTCGGTCTAATTCGAGACCAGACGTCTGTAGTTTCTCCTGGCAGTTTTAATCACCTGATATCTCAACTACAACAGATCTTCACTAACAGTAAGATCCTGGCATGAAGGGCAGGAGCCTGTGTCCGCCGAAGGCCGCGCTGCGGCAGGAGCTGCCTGTGGGCAGTTCTCCTCTTGAGCGCACGAGCTAATCCCCTTTGGCTCTGCCGCTTTTCCTTTCCTCTCTCTCCTCTGGTTGCTTTGCTTCGCTGGGAGTCGTGAGGAGTGTGTCCGCACTCCCAGCGGTCTGTTTTTCACCCTTCTCTCCTTGCCGCAGCTTCTTCAAAGGCCCGACTCTCAGCTGAGAGGCGTGGGTGCCATTTTGTTTTTTTCCCTCGCCGCTTGCCTTTTTTCGCCGCGTTTGGGCTTTTTCCTGGCTACCAAGGGACTCCGAGAAAAAAGGGGAAGCGCGAGGAGGGTGTCCGCCTTCCCCTGCGTCCTTCTGAGGGCCCTTCCTCACTCCTCGGACTCAGCAGCGAGGTGCGGCCACCATTTTGTTTCACCGCCGCCATTTGCATTTTGGGCCTTTTTGCCGCACTTCGGCAGCTCTCTCTCTCGGAGGACTGGCCATTGAAGGGGACGCACGAGGAGTGTGTCCGCATTCCCCTTCGTCCTCCTGAGGGGTTCTTCCCTCAAAAATAAAAAAAATTTTTAAAAAATTGATAATTCCACTGAGGCTTCTAGTGATACCGCAATTCACAGTGCCTATACTTATTGCCTCGCATCTAAGCCGCACGGCTAGCGAGAAGAAAGAGAGAGAGAGAGAGAGAGAGAGAGAGAGAGAGAAGGGGTGTTCCAATAAGACGTTGGCAGTCAATAATACAGCTGGGCCCCAATCTTCTAGCTAGGAGGCCATCAATTCATCATGGCGGATCTTCCCTCTCATAAATCAGCCCGAATCAAACAAAAGACCAAGGGTGGAAGATGCTGGGGAGGGTTCTTCTTCTCAAAAGAGCAAGAGTAAACCCGCTTCTACCAGAGGCCCTTCTTCATCCAGATCTTCCAATCTGTCCAGGGATGAAGATCGCAGACATAGGGCCTTGGAGAAGGCCTTTGATAGGGCGGACGCTAAGGCTCTACACCAACCAAGCTCAACTTCTGCAATTCAGGAGGGTTCTCCCCATCGCACTACCACTTCGCTGTCTCCTGATAGATCCCTCGCAGGGGATTCTGTTCTGCCTCAGGATGCTGCCTCAGTCTTTCCATCATGTTCGGAGGTCTCTCCTCAACCACTGCAACCATCTCAACCACCCTTGGCTCATTCGGAGACAGCTGCTCCATCTTCAGCTGACCCGCAGTCTATCCTCCAGAATCCTCTCTTGACTCCGGATATGAGGCTTTCTTTGGCTGACTTGATTTCTGAAGCCATTCGGCAGGGCATTGCCCAAGGCCTGCAGCAGCAACAGGTGACATCATCCCCTAGACGTGGGGATCAGCCTCGCTCTCAAGCTCGTGCTCGTAGGGAGGAAGTCACGGAAGACCCTTACGACCAGGATTCCGCCAGCCAGGACTCCCTTTCGGATGGAGAAATTCTCCCTGACCAGGATCTCTCCGAAGACGAGGGGCTGGAACCGGACCAACCTGCCTTTGTGGGATTGTTTAAACCCCACATATTTCGTTCCCTTCTCCACAAGGCTCAGTTAGTCACTGGACTGGGGGCTCCTCCTCCTCCTCCGGAGGCGACCCCCAGAACGTCTACTTCTTCCTCGGTCCTCTTCCAAGAGCCTACATCGCATTCTGATGTGGTACCGGCGCCAAAACTTTTCTCTGATGTCATGAAGCGACAGTGGTCCAATCCCAGCTCTGGCCCTGTTCCAAATAACCTTGACAGGAGATTTTATAATCTCGCTCAGGACTATTCCTCTCTTCTACAGGTTCCTTCAGTGGACCCTCCTGTGGTGGCTCTCACTTCCTCTTCCCCTCTCACAGGTCCTTCCGAGGAATTCTTAAAGCCAGAGGATAAGAAGGCGGAGAGGACCCTCATCAAAAACCCCAGGCCTCGGCGTGGGCTGTGCAGGCCTCTTCGGCCGCTTCGTTTTTCAATAGGGCCACTATCTTGTGGCTCAAACAACTGCAAGAGCTCATTCCAGTGACTGACCAGCGATCTCATCATGACATCAATAAGATCCTGGCAGCCGTTGAGTATTCTGCAGATGCCACGCTTAACACCGCCCGTTTTTCCGGCAAGGCCATCGGCTCCTCTGTCACATCCAGACGCCTCCTCTAGTTGCGAAACTGGCAAGCTGATGCCAGGAATAAATGGCGTCTCGCCTCTTCCCCCTATTCTGTTGGCAAGTTGTTTGGAGAGCAGCTAGATCCTCTCTTGGTGGAGACCAGGGACCACCACAAGATCCTTCCTTCCCTCTCACGCCGGTCTGATTTTCATCACCAGGGGTCCTTTCGCTCCTCTTCATTTCGACCATCTGAGTCTTCCTTCTCGCTCCAACGTCAACAACTGAGTTTTCCCCTGAGACAACGGCAGTATGACAGTCAGGTCAGACAGGGACCCCGATTTAATACCAAACGATCCTTTCGGGGTGGGAGATCCAGACCCTTTCGGAGATCTCGTTAATTGCATGCCAGATTCCTTGATTGGCGGCCGCCTGGCCCGGTTCGCTGATCAATGGGACTCCTCTACGTCTGACCTTTGGGTCAGGAACACCATCAGATTTGGCCTCTCCCTTGAATTTTGTTCAGTTCCTCCCAACCATTATTTGCCTTGCCCCGTATCAGCTGACCCGGTTAAACGGGCTTGGGTCGATGACGCCATCCAGCATTTGTTAACCATCAGGGCTATCCAGCCGGTCCCCGCTAACCACAGGGGGCTCGGGTTCTACTCCCGTTTATTTTTTGTACCAAAATCCTCAGGAGGTTGGAGGGCTATCCTCGACCTGAAGTCCCTCAATAGATACATTGTTTACCATCGCTTTAAAATGCAGTCCTTACACGCCATCCTGCTCTGCATTCGCAGTGGAGACCTTAGGTCTTCGATAGATTTAACCGAAGCTTACAAATGGTGTATAGAGAGAGAGAAATAATGATTCTAAAAGAAATATCAAGAAGATATAAGAAGATTGTGAGATATAAGCAGAGAATACCAATTTTTGGAAAGAAAATTGATTAAATACGATGTACACTTCAGATGGTTGATACCTGAAGGTTTATTGCTGACTTGGCATGAGAAAAGATTCAGGTTAGATTCAATAGACAAGGCAAATAAGTTCAAAGATCAACACTTTGCCATGGAGGAAGAGAACAAGAAAAGAGAGAAAACAGATGATAAGAGACAAAAAGTATTGGTTGGAGAAGAACTACTACAGTTAAGAGAGAGTGAAATGGAGCAAAAAGAAGAAGTGGAATGGGAAGGAGTTAGAGCAAAAGAACAGAGAGAAATAAGAACCACTAGAACAATTAGACCTATTTACAAGTAAAAGGTGGAAGAAGAAATTACTTTAATGTCAGTTAATGTTAACAGATTGAATTCTCCAATAAAAAGGAAAAACTTTTTTAACAAATTAAAAAATTGAACTTAGATTTGATCTGTCTCCAGGAAGTACATATTAAAAATCACCCTTATAAACTTTTGGAAAACCCTAAAATAAAAAAAAAAGACGTGGTCCTCTTTATCATCAAAGATAAAATCAAAACAAATTTACAAAGATGAAGAGGGGAGAATTCTGATGGTAGAAGTAATGATAAATTTTAAACTGACACTATTAATAGTAATATATGCACCAAATACCAAGCAAGAAGTCTTTTATGAACAACTACATAAGAAAATTATAGAAATGGAGTATGACAACATCTGTATTGTGGGAAATTTCAACACAATTGTTGATGTAAAATTAGACTATTAAAATAGTAAAACAAACCAAAAAGTTAAGAAACAGACAAGTCAACCCATTCTTGGCCACTCCTGGGACCTTGCAGGAGAACATACAAGAAGTAGAAGTGGAATCAAGCATTGGGGAGACAATAATTCAATAAAAGCTAAATGGAAAGGACAAATAAGGAAAATAAAATAGAATGATGGGATTAAGTCCTTGCTCGCAATGCCTACGTGTCTTTGTGACATTGTTGAATGAGAGGACTGATGGGATTAAGCCCCCACTCCTGATGTACGTGACATCTCACCTGTCCTGAGCTACCCCGGCAGGACCAAGGAAGTGGGCATGTCATACCCATATATGGTAATCATGTGTACATCCGGAAATGAATATACTGACTGAAAAGAATATATAGACTTGTATGTAACAACCCTTTGGGGTTCAGACTTTGCTGAGCTATCACTGCTGAACCTTGCGCAATAAACCTTTCCTTTCAATAAAGAGCTGGTGTGGTCTCTTTTCTGTAACAAAACTAAGATGGACATTAAAGCAGTCAGCACTGAAAAATAAACAGTTTATACCAAAAATGGAGAAGGAAATGGATTTCTTTTTTAAAAAGAATAAAAATGGAGAAACATCTCTGCAAAATGTATGTGGGATATGGCCAAAGCATACGTTAGGCAATTAGTGATCTCTTATATAGGAAGGAAAAATGAGAAGAAGAAAAGACAAAAGGGATAAGAAGACTATAAAAATCTCGAATTGGAATTACAGAGACCCACTTACTAAATGGTAAAAACCAAATGGAATTAGTAAAACATGAATTAAACATCTTAGAGAAAGAGGAATTGGCACAAAAAATAAAAGCAGCCAAACAGAACTTTTTTGAAAATGCAAACAAGGGAGATGGCTGACATTCAGGCTTAAAAAAGAGAAAGAAAAGAAATCATTATCTGAAAATACCAGTTTGGTTATCTACAATTGAGGCATTGATACACCCAAATGTCATAAATATGGAAAAAATCGTAAGATAGAAGGACATACTAAATGAAAAGGGGAGAACTAAAAACTAAACAAGATCAGGGATTGATTTATCATAGTGGCCACAATTACAGACACAATCCAGATGCGAAAAAGAAAAAGCCGTATGGGTTTTATAAAGACCCAAATGAGCTAGATCAGATGCTAATGAGAGCAGATGAAAACATTAATTAAGAAGATATATAGTTATTTAGTAACCATTAAATTGGAGGAAGAACAAGTAAAAGAAACTATGATAATTTGGGCGAAGAATTTTGCCTATACAATCAGATTAGACAAATGGCAGAAATTATGGAATAGAAACTACAAGTTTACAATGTCAACAGCATAAGAAAAGAAAATCTCTATAAAATGTTTTATAGATGGTAGTTGTCACCTGCAAGAATAGCAAATATGTACAAAGATAAATTTGTCAAATGTTGGAAATGTAACCAAATACCAGGTTCATATTATCACATATGGTGGACGTGTTCCAAAGCAAAAAAATATTGGAAGAAAAGTTGCATATGGCTAGAAGCTATGATAAAAAACATATAGACTTGAAACCTGACATATTCCTGCTGGGCATGCTACAAGAAAATTATAATAAGGATAATACATATTTAATTCTACGTATTTTAACAGCAGCCAGGATTGTATACACACAATATTGGAAAAATGAACAAACCTCCACAGATATAATTAAAAAAATAATGGAATGTGCAGAAATGGATAGGTTAACGTTAAAAATTATAGAAAAAGAAGATTCTGAATATTTTATGACTTTGGGAACTTTTTTACAAATGGTTAGTTGATAAAGAGATCAGATGGATGGATTTATGTGATCAGATGGATTTATATTACACACACACACACACACACAGAATGTGTGTGTGTGTGTGTGTGTGTGTGTGTGTGTGTGTATATACAGATAATATCTCGGGTTTCTTCCCGTGTAATTGTAAACATATCTTTAGAAAGGTAGTAGCGACGTTTCGACGAAATCACATGGGCAAACTGTGTGATCTTAACTGACTTTTTCTATGAAAAGAGGCAAAGGTGTATTCTGATTGGTTGACAGTATTGTTGTATTCTGATTGGCTGATGACGTAGTTGTATTTTGATTGGGTGGAAGCGCTGTTGCTAGGTTGTGGGTTGATGGATAAATTATGCTGGAAATGGTGGCAACACAGGCTCTTTGATGAACTTTGATCTATGGTTTATATTTTGTATTAAGATTCGTCTATTTAAGAGAGCAGGTTTCCAAATAAAAGGCAGACGGGAAGTGTCATCACGTTTATTCATACAATATGGTCTTTCCTCTATTTCAATGGCGTCTCTGATTACTCTGCCATTCAGATGTTCTATTTTTGCAACTGTTTTTGTGGTTATTAAAGTTACCGTATTTTCCGGCGTATAAGACGATTTTTTAACAAAGAAAAATCTTTTCAAAAGTCGGGGGTCGTCTTATACACCGGGTATAAGCCTGCGGAGCTGGCTGCGCGGAGCTTTCCCCACCGTGCCAGGTGTCCACATGGACTCTCCGACTTCCCCAGACCCCCAGTGATGGCGAGCCCCAGCTGTGTGGGGAAGTCGGAGTGTCCACGTGGATGCCTGGGACAGTGGGGGAAGCTCCGTGCAGCAACCCGCAGGATCCAGCATTAAGTGGCTTGCACCCTTGATGAGGTAGGCACAGCTTCGTGCCGGCAACTCAAGATTCGGGAAGCTGTGCCAGCTCATCAAGGGTGCAAGCTGCTTAATGCTGGACCCTGCGGGTTGCTGCACGGAGCTTTCCCCACCGTCCCAGGCGTCCATGTGGACTCTCCGACTTCCCCAGACCCCCAGTGATGGCGAGCCTCAGCTGTATGGGGAAGTTGGAGCGTCCGCATGGACGCCTGGGACGGTGGGGGAAGCTCTGCGCAGCAACCCACAGGGTCCAGCATTAAGCGGCTTGCACCCTTGATGAGCTGGCACAGCTTCCCGAATCTTGAGTTGCCGGCGCGAAGCTGTGCCTACCTCATCAAGGGTGCAAGCTGCTTAATGCTGGACCCTGCGGGTTGCTGCGCAGAGCTTCCCCCACTGTTCCAAGCATCCACGCGGACGCTCTGACTTCCCCAGATCCTCGGAGATGGCGAGCCTCAGCTGTATGGGGAAGTCGGAGCGTCCGCGTGGACGTCTGGGACGGTGGGGGAAGCTCTGCGCAGCAACCCGCAGGGTCCAGCATTAAGCGGCTTGCACCCTTGATGAGCTGGCACAGCTTCCCGAATCTGAGTTGCCGTTTTATTCCTCAGAACCGAGGAATAAAATCTCTAATAAGAACATAAAAACAATAAGGACCATTAGTAGAACTATTATTTTTAAATTGCTTTTACAGGTGTAATGTAATTTATTTGAATAAATTTGAAATCTTTCCCTATGGCATGTTATCTGTAAGTATTTACAGGAAAATCACAAAGAGCCTTAGTAAACTTCTGGGAATCCAACGTATTATAATACATGGGAAAATAATTTTAATAAATATTTTGGAAAAGATACCAGTTCCTCACAATATGTGACTAATACTTGCTATCATACTTTTATAATTCTGTTCTCCCTGTATACATTATGAACCAATACTTAATTTAACACTCATTTTTTAAAAAATATTCCCCTGCCCACAATTAATTATGCTATCTAATTAACAATAGTATTATTTGTATCGTTATGCAACATCCCCTTTAGAACAGGAATGAGAAAATATGAAGCTTGCAGACTTAATCTGGTTTAGCTAGCTTGCCCCTATTTGATGAGTCCCATCACTGCTCCTTTTCAGTGCTAGATCTCCAACTGGCAATGTAACTTTTGCTTTACTCATATTCATCTTTTTTCACATGGGTATAATGGGCAGTAATAATAATAATAACTTTATTATCATTGTATGTGTATAAATTCATTTAACACCCAAAGACCAGGCCCAACACACATAACAATCCCCAAACACACTCCCAACCAGCACAATTCCCCACCCCTAAACCACCCAAGCATCCACACAACAGACCAAGTAATACTGTCCAACTGCTCATTGATGGTGGCCCTTTAGTTCATTGTTGAGTGCAATTATAGCTCTGGGATAATGCCAGTAGCTGATCTCATTAGCATTTCTACCAGAATACCAACAGTTCTCATGCTGCTCTTCCTCTCTGAGAAAATAGCATTACGCTGGGCAAAATCAGAAGGATCAAAAGGAACCAACCTCTGGTTTATTAGATGGAACTTTGAATCACAGAAGTAATTGTCATTGAGTAGAAGTTCCTAATGTAATGATTATTATTTCGTTACTGTCTTCATATTAGCATCAGTGTAGTGAAGGGAGATGCTAGATCTGACCTTTGATTTCATGCCATTAAGTTATTGCCAACTCTTAGGGTTCACATTCATAGATTTTGTCAATGATGATCTGTACCTAATCTGGTGGTTGAGATCTTCCCATAGCACCCCAATCACCATTATAATTGAGTTTATCCACCTTGCTGCGTGTCATCCTCTTCTCTTTCCCCTCCATTTTCCAGCATTACAACCATCTCCAGAGAGCTGTTAAATGTCCTTTTTTGATATTGGAGAACTAATTTAGGACTGAATTAATTTCCTTACCTCACTTTGGAAGGAGGATATTTTGCAGCAGTATTTGGAAGCTAATGGCATTTGCTATGTTTTCTGTTCTCATATTAGCAGATTCTGTATAGTGGTATAAAGAGTCAATACTTTCTTCTTCCAACAAGGATTGGGAGCAGGGCAGGGGGAGAGAGAAATATTACCTGGAGTTATTCTTTTAAGAGTGCAAGAGTTTCAGCCTTCTGTATCTGTGCACCTAGAGCCGTGGTAATGCAGTAGTTAGAATGCAGTACTGCAGATTACTTCTGCTGCCTGCTGGCTGCCTGCAGTTTGGCAGTTCAATTCTTACCGGTTCAAGGTTAACTCAGCCTTCCATCCCAATGATTTTGTCCAGCCCATTTTTGGAGTTTTGTGTGACATTATTTCCAATTTGCTTTTTTTCCCCTCCCTTTTTTAGATTTGTTCCAATACACACAAAGGAAATAAACATGTGTATAGCAAAACATATGTTACTGCAATACTTTTCTGTGAGAAATACTTCATTTTCTGGAAAAATTTCAGGGGTGCCAACATTTACGGCCATGACTGTATGTTTATAAGTGACAGTTTTCCTGCTAAGTACCTGCATGTCAAAAGCATTTGAATTAAAATTACCATATTGAAATCAAATCTGATATTTTTTAAGTTTTATTTGGTGTGCGTTGGAAGAGGGGTCGTCTTATACGGTGAGTATAGCCCAAACCCTATATTTTAACAGGAAAAGTAGGGGGTCATCTTATACGCCCAGTCGTCTTATACACCGGAAAATATGGTAATATTATGTCCTGTGGCATTTATGTGTTGTACTAATGATGATGTGTATTCTTTCTTCTGTACTGAGTTTTTATGTTCCTCGATGCGCACACTCATTCTTCTGTTGGTCTGTCCAATATATGTTGAGGGGCAGGAAGCACACGGGATTTCGTATATGCCTTGATCTTCTAATTCTATTTTGTCTTTAGGGTTTCTCAGAATAGACGATATCTTTCTATCTGTGCAAAATATGGTTTTGATATTGTGTCTATGCAGTACTTTGCTAATTTTATCCGTTGTTCCTTTTATATAGGGCAAGATGGCTTTCCCATTGTTTTGTTCCTCTTGTTGATTTCTCTTCTGTCTGGGTGTTGCATGCTGGATCATACTGATGATTTTATTTCTACAGAACCCATTTGATGTCAGTACATTAGCTAATATATATAATTCTGTTTGTAAATGTGCTTCATCAGCCAGATGTTTAGTTCTTGTGGTTAATGTTTTGGCAACAGAGTTTATTTGTGCTGGATGGTGGTGTGATTTAGCATTGAGATAGCAGTTTGTGTGTGTCTTCTTTTGATAAATGGTATGTCCTAAGGTGCCATCAGATTTTTTATAAATTAATACATCAAGGAAAGGTAACTGATTTTCTGATTCTATCTCCATGGTGAACTTTATTTTGGGATGGAGGCTGTTCAAATATACTAAGAAGTTTTCCAGTTTATCTCTTCCATGCGGCCAGATCACAAAAGTGTCATCAACATATCTAAGCCACAATTTTGGCTTGTTAACAGTTTTTTCTAAAGCATTGGTTTCGAAATCTTCCATGAAAAGATTAGCGATGACCGGTGATAATGGTGATCCCATTGGTGCACCTTTTATTTGTTTATATCTCTGTCCTTTGTGTATGAAATATGTGTTGGATAAACAATGTTCTGTTAAATCTGCGATATGTTTTGGTAGTTGATATTTGTTTTTAATTGATGACAGGGCTTCTTTGACAGGTATTTGCGTGAATAGTGATACAACATCGAAGCTTACAAGTAAATCATTTTCTTTTATGTGTTGCTTTTTCATTATTTGTATGAAATGGTATGAGTTCTGTACATATGAAGCAGCAGATTCTGCATAAGGTTGTAGATGTTTTGCTAGATATTTGGCTAGATTTTGTAATGGTGAGCCTATGGAACTTACTATGGGTCTAAGTGGTATTCCATCTTTGTGTATTTTTGGGAGGCCATATAGTTTTGGACATTTTGATGATTTCTCTCTGGGAATAATTGTTTGTTGGATTTCTTTATTTATAGTACTTGATTTTATCTTTATCCTTATGGTTTTTTTCTAGCTATGTTGTTGGGTCTGTGTTTATGAGTTTATATGTGGCATCTTGAAGTAAGTCAGATAGTTTCTTTTCATAGTCTACTTTGTTCATTACTACTATTGCATTGCCTTTATCTGCTGGTAATATCATTATGCTATTATCTTTTTTTAAAACTTGTAGTGCCTTTTGTTCTTCTTTTGATAAGTTGCTTTTAGGTGGTTTACTAGTGCGTAGAATGTTGGTGACATCATGTCTCACTTTATCAGCATCATCAGCATTGAGTTTCTTTAAGCTGGATTCAACTTCGCATATGATGGTTTCTATCGGGATTTTCTTAGGTGCCACTGCAAAGTTAAAGCCTTTTGCTAAGACATTTGTTTCTGCCCTTGTTAGCATATGTATGTATGTATGTATATGTATATATATGAAATTTAGATATTTATTTATCTGTAAATTTATTTTTAAAAAATCTCCTAGTCTTTGCTGCTGAAAAACAGCCACCACGTTGGGATGGTATTGGGCAGGTGATGAGCGGTGCCTTGTTTTCTCCAGACATAAAATTTAGAATGGAGGCCAAACAGTTCAATCTTGATTTCATCAGACCAGAGAATCTTGTTCCTCACAGTCCTTCAGGTGCTTCTTTTCAAATTCCAAGAGGGCTTTCATGGTTTTGCATTGAGGAGAGGCTTCTGTCTAGTCACTCTGTCAAAAAGCCCAGATCAGTGGATGGCTACAATGATGATTGTCCTTCTGGAACTCTGTACTTATGTAATTTTGTAGATATATAATATTGATAGCCCTGATGAAGCATCTAATTTAACCAAGTTTCATGCTATTAAATCATGGGTGTCAAACTCGATTTCATCACATGATGTCACACGATGTATCACAACATTTTTTGCCTTTGCGGAGCCGGGGTGGGTATAGCCTGCATGTGATGCATCTGGCCCGCGGGCTGCCAGTTTAACACCCCTGTAATAAATTATCCACTGACAATGGCCGCAGTCACTTGTAGTTTTTCTCCTCTGCAATCAAATATATTTATTAGAACATTTCTTCCATCCAATCATGTCCATTCAATTCTTGCATAATGCCTGGACACGTCCCTTCAGATTTCTTGGCAAATATTTTCAGAAGTGGTAGGGCTTGAAAGAGAGTGATTGGCCCAAGATCACCTTGGCTTTGTGTTTAAGGTGGGACTAGAACTCAGGTTTCCTGATTTCTAGCCTGATATCTTAACCACTACACCAAACTACAGGCAGTCCTCAACTTACAACAGTTCATCTAGTGACAGCACTGAAAAAAGGGACTTATGACCGTTTTTCACACTTATAACCATTGCAGCATCTCCATGGTCACATGATCAAAATTCTGATGCTTGTCAAATGATTCATATTTATGACGGTTGCAGTGTTTCGGGGTTATGTGATTCCTTTTTGTGGCCTCCTGATGAGCAGTCAATGGGGACTGCATTGCACCACTTTATTAACTTAACAAATGCAATGATTCACTTAACAACTGTGAAAAGAAAAGTCGTAAAATGGATCAAACTCACTTAACAAATATTTCACTTAGCAACAGAAATTTTGGGCTCAATTGTGGTTGTAATTTGAGGACTACCTTTATCTCTCAGATTTATAACACGAAACAAGGAAAAAAGCATCAGTATTTGATTTTATAATTGCATGCAAAGTTAAATATTTTGAATACGAAAAAGTGCAAGCCTTTTTTTCAAGAAAGGTTTAGAAAACAATGCATGATGAAAGTCTGGAGAAAGTCTCAAATTAACCAGTTGATTAACTAATTAACTAAATTTATTTAATTTTTGATTTGATTTGATTTGATTTATATACCATCTAACTCTATTAGATTCTGGGCAGCTCACAGAAGAAAAATAAATGATACTATACAATGCAGAGTAAAGCCATACCCAGAATGGGGAGTGGAGACATTTTTAAAAAAATATAGCACCTTACCTGCTTCTGAAATTACTTTTATGACTGCATCAACATAGGTCTCTGGTTCATCATCATAGGTAAGCTCTTTCCATTGAGACCAGTCTTTGAAAAACTCATTGTAATTCTCACATGCTGAAACACCACAGAAGAATTTCACCACTTTTGATGGAGGTTGTAGAACATTTTGCAGACTCTGAAGTACAGCAGGAATACAGAAGCTCTGAACCAATTCAGATGATAGTAGAATAATTATACACTTGCTGTTCTTGAAGAGAACCTGTTCCTCCATGGAAATAGAAGGTCCACTCTCCACTTTATAGCTCTGGATTTCTTGGCATGAGTGCAAGAGACTCTGAAGATACTGACACCATTCATCAGCATCTTTTCCATATACAATCAGCACATTGCAAGCATCAGAGTGTTGTTCTGCTGAAAAGTAAAATAAATTTGATCTTACAAATGGGATTTTAAGATATACTAATTGAATCAAATATCAGTGCTGCCATCGTACTTCACCCCATCACTGCTTTGCTGATGCAAGACTGCCATGAACCCTGGGGGGAGAGGGCCAACAGATAGGAAGGGGAAAACCAGAAACCGAAACTATTCTGAGTGCCTGCCAGAGACATCGGTTGGCAGACCTCAAGGCCACAAGCATGGAAATGGAATGTGGACCGCTGAGCCTGCCAAACATCAGAACTGTTACCAAAACAATTTGTTTGAATCCAATTGGACACCAGAGACATACTGTGGGGGAAGGACTTGGGAAAGGGGAAAGTAAGGCAGTTTTCATATGCAAACTTCAGATCTAGCTTTTTCCTAACTTGTAACCGCTTGGCTCTAGTAGAGTATACCTTTCACTATGAATGCAGTTGAAGGCTCTTTCTTCCTAATGAATGAGTTGGGACAAGTCCAACATTAAGCAAATCAGCAGTAATAATTACCCAGAGAATAAATTCTATTGCAGATATCGTGCAAGAGATGTCAGACCACGAAGGAGAGGAGGAGAAGATGGAGATCTGGGGATCAGCCACTTCGAAACTGAGGGACAGTGAAGAGTATCCCCAGGCTAGAAGAAGCAGAGATACCCCCTAGAATTAAGCTCCCGACTGAAAGCCTGGTTGTTGATCAGAGTTAGGAGATTGGAGGATTGGGATAAACCTCCCCCCAGAGTAAGTCTTAGCCATGGGAGCCAATCCCAAGCCTGGCACTCCAGAGGCATATGAGCCCATTCCAGATGAACCTGATCTCCACACAATGGTGCTTGAGCAGGCAACTGATTTTCTGAGGGATGCCTTTGACAAGCTGAGAACTCAAGACCTTCTGGGGATGGCAGATCCACCACCGCCGCAGCAGACCCAGGGGGCAGCAACCCAGCCAGCAGTTGCCTGACGAGCTCCACCACCGACCGAAGCCACTCTCCTGGGAAGAGGGGACTGCAGTCCATTGGTGCTAGGAGTGAAATTCAATGGAGATGCGAAATAGCTGGCCTTCCTCCTAACCCAATTGTGGAATTACATGAAAGAGTATGGGACAGACCTACAGAACAACCTGGCCAAAGTGTGGTACATCACCATGGCCTTTGAGGAGGAAGCCAAATAGTGGCTGGTGGCCCTCCATGATAATGACAACGTGAAACTGTGCTAGTTCAATAGATTTATGGTTGCTTTAAGGAAGCAGTTTGAAGAACAGAAGGTATGAACCAGGCCAAAATCCTCAAGCAACAAAGAAGACAAGTCACAGACTACATTCAAGAGTTCCAGAGCTTGGCCAGCAAACTGGCAGATTGGCCTCAGGGCATGCTGATAGAGTGCTTCCATGAGAGTTTGGCCAACAAAATGTTCTATTCCTGTCTGTCTAGAGGGATGCCAAGGACCACGCAAGGCTGGTATGTCCTGGCAGATAAGGTGGAAATCGACTTGGCCAAGTACCACGCACATGCCAACAAAGAACAGCAATGATTATTCAGGCCAAAAAAAATGACAACCTTCAAAACCAGGAAAACAAAACGCCAGCCCTCATTGCTGCAGTGCCAGATGCTTTCGGTGTGGTAAAGAACGTCAACGGGCAACTGATAGCTGAGCCTCAGCATCCATGGGAGCTAAAAAAGGGCTGCAGTCCTTTTAGGAAAGCACAGCAATAGCATGCAAGCAGAGAAATCTTACTGTGCTAATTCCAAGAGAGTATTGGGACTTGAAAGAAATCGTCAGTGAATAGGATTCAGATGTGCTTCTACTCCACTAGCCCCCAAACTGCATCATTGAAATTCTACCTGGGACCAAATTACCCAACCCAAGCTCTACTCTATGACATTGAGAGATCTCAGGAACTGAGGGTGATCATACATAAGAACTTAGCCAGGGGTTTTACTCAACCCACAAAGTCGCACATTGTGGCTCCCATGCTATTCTGAGAAAAGAAAGATTTCCTCTATGCATGGACTATCATGGGCTCAATGCGATCTGGGTAGAAAATGTATATTCCCCTACTTCTAATGAAGCACATGTTAACCCATCTAGCAAAGCGGATTTTTTTTTTACCAAGCTGGACTTGACAAAAGCCTATTATCAGTTGTGCATCAAAGGGGATGAATGGAAAACCACATTTAATTCCCCCCCCCCCCCCAGCAGGTTTCCAATTCCGAGTCCTCCCGTTTGGATTGCAGGGAGCTCCTGACATATTGATGCAATTGATTAATGAGGTTTTGGATGAACACTTATACAGATTACAGATTAACAGAGTTGGCAGGGACCTTGTAAGTCATGTAGTTTAACCTCCCACCCAAGCAGGAGACCCTACACCATTTCTGACAAATGACAGTCCAATCTCTTCTTAAAAGCTTCCAGGGATGAAGCTCCCATAACTTCCAAAGGCAAGTTCTGTTTGGTTGATTGCTCTCACTGTCAGATAATTTCTCCTTATTTCTAGGTTGAATCTCTCCTTGATCAGTTTCCATCCATTATTCCTTGTCTGGCCTTCAGGTGCTTTGAAAAATAGCTTGACCCCTTCCTCTCTGTGACAGCCGCTCTAATATTGGAACACTGCTATTATGTCTCCCCTGGTCCTTCTCTTCACTAGACTAGCCATGCCCAGTTCCTGTAACCGTTCTTCATACGGTATGTTTTAGTCTCCAGTCCCTTAATCATTCTGGTTGCTCTTCTCTGCACTTTTTCTAGAGTCTCAACATGGTTTTTATAGTCTGGTGACCAAAAGTGGATGCAATATTGTCAGGTATGCTTCCTTCAGTATCCAGGAAAGGAGGACCCAGATTCCATTTGATAGGTAACTGGTACTTTTACTAGATATGAATTGAACGCAACCATAGAAAGCAGGATTCTGAAGCAAAACGCGCGAAAGTTACAATTAGAAAGCATCCCCCTCCCTTGTGCACCATAAATCACCCAATCCACAGGTCTTCCAGAGGTCAGGTGGGAGCAGACGTCTGGCCATGTCAGCATCCAGGAATGCAGTGTCCGTTGGACTGATAACAGCTTAAGGGAAGGTTTCGTTTCTCAGAAAGTTTCTAGAAAGCCCGTGTGAGCATAAACCTGCCTCCCCCCGATTCTATGGCAACCGAAGCGGCAAAGCAAAACTAGCGAGGTTGACATTCGGCCCCCCTTCAGAAGAGACAGCTTCTAATCCTGAAACAGAGAAAAGAAAAGGCAATATCACAACAATTAACACTCATCATGATTCAAGGTTTATCAGGGTATTTGGTGTGGAACAGCTGCACTTTTCTAGGTGCCCTAACATCACGTTTATTCACCCACTCAGCTTGTGATAATGGGAAGTGCTTCCAGGCTACGAGATACTGTACTTTCCCATGATGTTTTCTAGAGTCCAAAATCTCTTTTACTTCAAAGTGTTGTTCCCCTTCAATGAGGATGGGAACAGGAGGAGATTCCTTGGACGGACGTAGAGAGGATGATTGTTCCAGTTTCAGTAAACTAACATGAAACACTGGATGAATTCGTCGCAAGTTCTTGGGTAAATCTAATTCAACCGTGACTGGGTTAATGATCCGTGTAACAGGGAAAGGGCCCACATACTTAGGACCAAGCTTTTTTGATTTCTGCGGAGTTTGTAAATACTTGGTAGACAGATACACCATGTCCCCCACTTGATAGGTATGTGCAGGGCATCTCCTTTTGTCGGCTTGGGTTTTATGGGCTTGGTGGGCATCATCTAACGCTTTACGAGTCACTGCCCAAGTCGCTCGTAGTTGATCGATCCACTCAATCAGAGAAGGGTTTTGTGGGTCATCATGAGGTAACTCTGGGATTGGCACAAACTCTTGTCCAGAAGCCACCTTGAAAGGAGTGAAACCTGTGCTGCTATGTACGGAATTGTTATATGCCACTTCTGCGAATGGCAGTAATTCCACCCAGTTGTCCTGTTGGTAGTTTATATAACATCTTAAATATTGTTCTAACACGCCATTGGTTCTTTCACAGGCCCCATTGGTCTGGGGATGGTGGGCGGAGCTTAGTCCTTGGGCGGAGCCTATCAACATTAGGAACTCTTTCCAAAAGCTGGAGGTGAACTGTACTCCCCTGTCTGAAATTATACGTTTTGGCGCTCCATGTAGCCTATATACATGTTGAATGAACATCTTAGCAAGGGTTTTTGCTGATGGGATCTTAGTGCATGGGATAAAATGCACCTGTTTGGAAAATAGATCAGTTACTACCCATATAACGGTGCAACCCCCACTCTCGGGAAGGTCTACAATGAAGTCCATGGATATTTCTTTCCAAGGAGCAGTGGGCCTGGCCACACTTTGGAGAAGACCAGGTGCCTTCCCGGGAGGTCTCTTAGCCGAGGCACACACTGGACAGCTCGCTACATATGCCTCTGTGTCCTTTTTGAGCGCGGGCCACCAAAACTGTCTTTTGACGAGGTGTAAGGACTTGACAAATCCAAAGTGTCCCGCCACCTTGGAGTCATGGGCGTGTTGCAAAACAGTTGCTCGTAAATTAGCTGGGACATACAATTTGGCTCCAACCCAAGCTAGTCCATCACGAAGTGTACATTCATTTGAGTGGGCTTGGAACCACTCATCGGTTTTTAAAGTCTCTTTTAGTTGCTGGAGCAACTCACCCGACAGACTTGGGTCACGTTTCGATTGTGCTCGGGTAGTCACTGGTGCCGCCAGTTGGGCTGACGGGACAATTGGACGGACAACTTCCTCCCTGGTGCTGTTGTACTGAGGCAATCTGGACAAAGCATCTGCCATGAAATTCTTCCCGCCAGGGAGGTAGCGCAAAGTGAAGTTAAAACGGTTGAAATGTTGGGCCCAGCGCACTTGTTTAGGCGACAGCTTACGTGGGGTTTTCAAGGCCTCGAGATTTTTATGATCAGTCCAAACTTCAAAAGGATGTTTAGCTCCTTCGAGAAAGTGTCTCCAGGTTAGGAGTGCCCAACGTACGGCGAAAGCCTCCTTTTCCCATATGGCCCATCTCCTTTCGGTTTCGGATAGTTTCCGGGATGTGTAGGCGCAAGGCTGTAATTTTCCATCCGCATTCTTCTGCAGAAGTACGGCCCCTACTGCAACATCACTGGCATCTGCCTGTACCACAAAAGGTTCGTCCATATCTGGGTGTTTAAGAACTGGTTCAGCAGCAAATAGCCGTTTCAGTTTTTCGAATGCTGCCTGACAGTCCATAGTCCATTCAAGAGGTTTGGAGGGTTTTGGTTTTCCTTCACCCTTGGTTTTCAGGAGATTAGTTATTGGCAATGCGATTTTGGCAAACGAGGGGATGAATTGTCGGTAAAAGTTAGCAAATCCCAAAAAACTCTGTAACTGCTTGCGGGTGCGTGGCGCTGCCCATTCTAACACCGCCTGAACCTTCGCAGGGTCCATTTCTATTCCCTCCGGGGAGATGCGATAGCCAAGATAGTCAATTTTGGTTTGGTGGAACTCACATTTAGAAAGCTTTGCATACAGTTCAGCAGCCCTAAGTTTTTTCAGGACGGTGCGTACTAATCTCACATGGTCGGCCATGTTGTCAGAGTAGATAAGAATGTCATCCAAATAAACGAGCACCCCCTTATACAAATGCTCATGCAAAATTTCATTGATTAATTGCATGAATACCGCAGGAGCCCCTTGTAGTCCAAACGGGAGTACTCGGAA
The DNA here is from genome assembly GCA_030761175.1 of Masticophis lateralis. Lineage (NCBI taxonomy): Eukaryota > Metazoa > Chordata > Lepidosauria > Squamata > Colubridae > Masticophis > Masticophis lateralis. The sequence continues at coordinate 99,265,052 of JAUDYJ010000005.1, forward strand.
CTGGAAACACCCCAGCGGACAGTTAAATGCAGTTTTCCATTCATCCCCTTCCTTGATGCGCACCCTGTAATAAGCCTCCCGTAAATCCAACTTGGTAAAAATCTTCCCCTTCCCTAGGTGAGCCAACATGTCCTTCATGAGGGGTAAGGGGTAGACGTTTTCCACGCAAATCGCGTTTAGGTTCCTATAGTCAACCACCAGACGAAAGGAACCATCTTTCTTTTCTCTGAATAAAACTGGTGCGGCCACTCGTGGTCTGGCTGGTTGGATGAAGCCCCGTTCTAGGTTTTTGTCAATAAAATTTCGTAGTTCCCCCAGTTCACGAGGGGTCATAGGATAAATCTTAGGCTTAGGGAGCTTCACTCCCGGGAGTATCTCAATAGCACAGTCTGTAGCCCTGTGGGGGGGGCAGCACATCCGAGGCCTTCTCGCTAAAAACTTCACGGAGGTCCCAATACTCTTTTGGAATTTTCTCCTCCCCCTCTATGTGGTCTATTGCCATCTCCGTTTCTTCAGGGGCCCCTCTGTCTTCAGGGGGGGGCTCCTTCCCTTCAGATGGTGGTTTACTAGTACGAATGCGCAGAACCCCCGTTTTCCAGTTAATTCGTGGGTTCCATTTCCGTAGCCAGGGCAAGCCAAGAATGAGGGGTCGTTCCATGCTAGGGGCCACCACAAAACTGAGAGTCTCTGCGTGGTCCCCTAATTTCATTTCAATGGGTTCCGTTATGAAACTAGTCGGGGCCCCGCCTGCCATCGACCCATCGAGCTGGCAGAATGCAATAGGCCTTTTCAGCTCCCTCAGTCCCAGGCCCATCTTTTCTACTACTTTCGGGCTGATAATGCACCTGGTGCACCCAGAGTCTAGTAAGGCCGGCATCTGTGCATGGGTCCCTGTGGACGGCACTTTAAGTTCTATGGGGACGAGTAGGGGCCCCTCAGTGTGACTCACCAGATCATCGGAGTCGGTCTCGCTGTCGTCCGCGTGGGTCGGAGTTCCCAACTCCCCTTTGGCCCGGGGAGCGAACTCTACGACTTCCCCCTCCAGCGCGACTTCACGAACTTTTGCGGGTGTTTTGCCCATCTTCTTTGGCGCTCTGCTGGCAGGTTTTGGCACTGGCCTGGACAAGCACTCAGCGGCCCGGTGTCCTTCCATGCCGCACTTAAAACAAGTGAAAGGCTTCGGTTTGGGTTTGGTTTCCGGCCTTCCCCCAGTCATTTTTGGGGCTTCTTTGCGGTGGTAGGAGAATGAGGGTTCCCCGGCACGCCCCCTCCTTAGTCGGCTACGGCTTATCTCAATTTCTGCATCCTCAGCTGCTATGTACCAACTGTCCAGATCATCGGGAACCCCCCGTGCTCTACAGTCGTGGTAGATTTCATCATTCAGCCCGTCTTTGAAACCTTCCAGCAAAGCTACCTCTGACCACCCTGTCATGTATGGCGCTAGCTCCCGGAATTCTTGGGTGTATTCCGCTACCGATCTCCGGCCTTGCTGGATACTTTTCATACGGAGCCTCGCCTTCCGCTCAGCTAGGTGGTCCTCGAAACGTCTCCTAAGGGCCGCCATAAACTGGTTGTAATTCCGCAGCAGGGGGGAATTGTTATTGTGGAGTACCACCATCCACTCGGCTGCCACCCCCTCTAAAGCACTGGTGACACATCTCACTCGGGCGGCATCTGACAAATAGTCCTCGCCCCAGTCTTGCATGTGATTCCACACTTGGGTTAAAAAAAATCCCAAAGTTTTTGGGTTCCCATCATACTTTCCAGCAAGGGGGGGAATTTTAGGGTTTTTCCGTCTGCGGGGTCGGGCCTGTAAGGCTGGGGGTCCCTGGACTGCTGCATCCCTCATTTGACCCCCCAATGCCTGGGATATATCTTCGTCAGCTCTCTCTTCCTCTCCCCCACAAACTCCTTCCTCAGGATCTATTTTAGAGTCTTCTTCTTCCCCCCCCCCAGGGTATGCATAAGACTCACGGGCTTTTCGGTCTTCATCAATCTCACGAATGAGTTGAAGGGCTTGCTCCATTTTGAGGCGTTCCTTCTGCTCCTGCAGCCACACGCCTTCTCCTTTTCGGGGTCTGGAGGTTGTTACTCCACGGGGGGTCTTTCTCAGATCCGGCAACCTTCCGACCCCTGTCGACCATCGGGCTGGCTCTTCCCTCGTTTCCTTCAGTCGTAAATTCTCCATCCATTTCTCGGCCTCTTCGGGTTGCTGGTATGAAGACATTTCCGAGCCATATGCTCCCATCTGTTCTGTATCACTTCCCTGATCAGACATTCTGTAAAGTTTTCAGCCCCCTCGGTGTGATCCGGGATGGCTGTGATGAGAATCCTGCTTATTGTCAGGTATGCTTCCTTCAGTATCCAGGAAAGGAGGACCCAGATTCCATTTGATAGGTAACTGGTACTTTTACTAGATATGAATTGAACGCAACCATAGAAAGCAGGATTCTGAAGCAAAACGCGCGAAAGTTACAATTAGAAAGCATCCCCCTCCCTTGTGCACCATAAATCACCCAATCCACAGGTCTTCCAGAGGTCAGGTGGGAGCAGACGTCTGGCCATGTCAGCATCCAGGAATGCAGTGTCCGTTGGACTGATAACAGCTTAAGGGAAGGTTTCGTTTCTCAGAAAGTTTCTAGAAAGCCCGTGTGAGCATAAACCTGCCTCCCCCCGATTCTATGGCAACCGAAGCGGCAAAGCAAAACGAGATGTGGTCTTCCTAAGGCTTTATAGTGGTAATTAGTACCTCACTTGATCTTGATTGTATCCCGCTGTTAATGCAATTTAGGATTGCATTGGCATTTTTGGCTGCCGCCGCACACTGCTAGCTCATTATTTAGCAGGTTGTCTACTAAGACTCCAAGATCCCTCTCACACTTACTGCTATTAAGCCTGCTTTTACCCAGCTTATATGTGTATTTTTGGTTTTTCTTGCCTAAGTGTAAGACTTTACTTTTCTCTACATTGAATTTAATTTTGTTAGATGGGACCTAGTGTTCAAGTCTGTTAAGATCCATCTTGATCTTGAACCTATCTGCTAGGGCAGTGGTCTGCAACCTTAAACATTCAAAGAGCCATTTGGACCCATTTCCCCCAGAAAAGAAAACACCGGGAGGCACAAAACCTGGGTGGATGTGGCCAACTTGACATCACTCACTTCCACCCAGTCATATGACACCCTCCCCCAGCCATGCCTACCCAGGTTTTGTGGCTCCCGGTGTTTTCTTTTCTGTGGGGAAAGAAGTATCTCTTTCTCTCTCTCATATCTTTCTAATATCTGTCTCTCTCCCTGTCTCTCTCTTTCTCTGTCTTCTCATAACTCTCTCATCTGTTTCTTTCCCTCCCTCTCTCTCTCTCGTCTCTGTCTCTACTGTGTGTGTTTGTCTTCCCTCTTGAACCATTTCCCAAAATAGGCTAGGGTTGGGTTTTGGGTTTTTTTTTTTGCTGATATTGTTCTTTCTTCTTTGGGTGCTTTTTACCATATAATTTAAATCAAAAGTCATTTCAGGTTTCCAGATAAATGAAGCTCTTTCATCCCTCTGCTGTAGCTACCTGTCTGAATCCACCACTGGCTGGCCCCACCCCTCACCCTCCCCTTCCAGTCACTCCTCACCTGCCCTCTCCAACCAGAGATACTGGCCCAGCCCGGCTGTGGCCAATGCTCCACGCTGTAATGGGCTCCAGGAAGAGGATAGAACGCCATTATGAAGCACACTAAATTTAACTGCTGCGAGAGCAGCGCACAGGCTATGGAGGTGGCGAGAGAAGTGGCATCGGCCACAGCCGGGCCAGGCCAGTGTCTCGGGGTGGAGAGCAAGTCACGTGTCTCCCTGAGTGACCGAGGTGCACACAGAACCAACAAGGGCTGGAAGAAGCACCCACAAGATGGGGTGTTTCACTCCCACCCTGGAATATGGAGAGAGTCTCCATCCCTGGCCATTGTCCTTACCTTTTCAGGGCAGGCAAGGAGTGAGGGGCGAGGCCAGCCAGTGGTGGGTTCAGCCAACAGGGAGACGCAGCAGGGAACAAAGGAGTCACATGTAACTCTGGAGCCGTAGGTTGCTGACACCCTTTCTATGTATTAGCTATTCTTGCCAGCTTAGTATCATCTGCAAATTTGGTAAGTTCCCCTTCTACGTCATTTATGAAGAGTACTGGGCCTGGTCTTCCGGTGGTGCCTCCGTCGTTGTCGGCAGTCGCTTCATGACCGCCGGCCTGGCCGCGCGTGTAAGAGCCGCCTTACAGCTGGCAGACGGCTCAAAAACCCCGCTCTTCAGTGGGAAGAGCGGGTAGAGCTACTGGGGGTGCGGTAGAGCCCCCTGAACTGCCCCCAGGACTCTTTTTCTGTCCTGGAGAGGGCTCAGGATGATGGCTCCCTATTCACCCCCAGAGAAGCTCCGTGCTGCGAGGGATCTCTGCTGCTCGCAGCAGCAGAGCCAGACGTCGTGAGCAACACCACAGATCAACTGAAATCCACAGTAAAAGAGCAAGCTGATGAAACTTGGATTGACTAGAGGAAGAAAAATGCAAGTATTGTTTTTTGCTAATTTTTAGAAAAGAGAAGAGGAAGAAGAGAGATTGGAGAAAGTGTTTTGAAAATGGCGACTGGCTTTGCTCGGAAAATGCTTGAGAAAATGGAGAGTGGAAAGTGAAAGTGAGAGCCTAGCCTGTGCCGAAGTACCTTAAAGAAACATTCCAGCAGGGAAAAGGAACAAAACTGAGTTAAATAGAACTCCTTTGTGTGTATTTTTTTTTGAGAAAAGTTGGAAACTTTTTTAGAAGTATGACTCCTAAACAAAAAGCAATGGGGGGCTCCCTTACAAGTCAGACAAAGGAAAAAGCAGAAATGATTCAAAAGCACTTGCAGGGAACTGCAAATGAGGACTTAAAAGATTTTATAACTAGGTCTTTAGGAAGTATTGCTGAGAAGATAGAAAACTCACAGAAGAATCTTGAAGAGCTGGTACAGGGAAAATATGATGAATTGAACCAAACTATTATTAAAGTAGTTTCTGCTTTTTCAACTGCGGTGATGGAAATAGGGAAGAAAAAGGCTGAAATCAGTAGAAAGTTTGATTCTAAGATGAAAGATCTACAGGAAAAATTTGTTGAAGCTGATGCCAAAAATCAGGAAATCCAAAATGATGTGATGATGCTTCAATTTAAAGCTATGGAGTCTGCTTTGAGATTAAGAGGTGTAAGAGAGAATAATAGAGAAAATCTAAGAACACTTTGTGCCAACGCATTAGCGGCATTTTTAAATTTGGAAGATGACCAAATTCTTGGCTGTATTCAAAAAGTTTACAGGGTCAATTCACATGTTGCTAGACAGAGGAACCTACCCAGAGATGTTGTTGTTTATTTCACTGATAGAAGATTAAGAAATGACATTTTACAAAAATCCTATTCAGCTACTTTAAGGGTAGAAGGTTTACAAATTAGGGTCTATAAAGAGATACCATCTAGGATTTTAAGATACAGAAAAGATTTTGGATTTTTGGTGAAGGAATTGAATAGAAAGATTCCATTTAGATGGGACATACCAGTTGGTGTAATTTTGAGTTATCAAGATGTGAGATATTGTTTAAATACCGTTGAAAAAGCTGAACATTTTTATAATAACATTCTTAAGGGAGCCCCCATACTTTTATCTTCTGCTATGTTGTCATCTATGGAAGAAGACAAGAAAGATAAAGAGTCTGAAAGAGAGGTAGAGGAACAATGTGTGCAGATGGAATTACAAAATCAAAATAATCAAAGTGTGTCAGAAGAAAAAGGAGCATTAGGTGGTTTTCTAGATGATCATAATATGGAATATCCAGATTTGAAAATAAAGTATCCCAGAGATTCAAGAGAAGTGGTACCGGGCCTTGAACTGTTGAAGCAAGAATCGAAAGATAAACATATAATTCAAGATGAAAAACAAATATTACTGAGACAGCAGAGGCCCAGTATTCCACAAGTGGAAAAGCATGAGGAGGAGAAGCAACAGAAAGTACAAGTCAAGGGAGGAAAGAAATTGAAAACCACTGAAACTGAACTGCAGCCGAAATTGTGTCTGTTGATGGAATCGCTTGGTGAAACCTATACCTAATTTTTATATGATAATGGACTTAAAATTTGTTACAAAACTCATCCTGATTTGGATTTGACATCTTGAGAAAGTTAAACAGATCACTGCAATATATGCAGAGGATCTGTGATTACCCTATTATAATTTCATTAGAATTAAGTATCTAGATGAGGAAATTGAAAGATGAAAACATCTTGGAAACCCGAAGGAAGGACGTGGAAAGGTTGGCAGGATTTGAAAGAGTTTTAAAGGAACATCTGGGAGTGCAGCTTGTATAAGCTGCATTTGTTTTTCTTTTAATGGATACATTAGGAGTTAGGTTAATGATCTACCTAGAGGATTACAAGATACCTTCGTGGTTGGATTTTACAAACATTAAGTCACTCGGGAGGTTTTACATATGAAGAGATGTTTGTTGCTGATGGGGGCAGCTCGAATAAGAACTAGTTTATAAATATTGTGTTAGAAGAAAGTTGTCTAAATTCAATCAAGATCAAGATGAAGAGAAGATGAAAATTTGGTTACTGAGATAGAAAATTTATTTGATATAATTGTCGTGTATTTTGAAAGAACATGAAGTTTATAATATATATGTTGGATATTTATCAAGAGAAGACTATACTATATTTATCAAGAGAAGACTAAGATTTGGATTATACTATATTTATACTATACTATATTTATCAAGAGAAGACTAAGATTTGGATTATTAAGATAGAAAATTAGTAGATATGATTGTTATATATTTTATTAGTATATGGGGGTCTGATTTATGCAAATAATTATTAAGGTTTTTTTTCTTTTTTTTCTTTTTTTTGTGGCGAGGAAGATTATTGTATCTAACTTTAATCAAGATGAAGGAAAGGATTAAAAATTAAGTGATATAGAAAATTATTAGCTATGGATGTTATAACATTTTGTAGTCGGGTTTAAAGATTAAAAGACTATTATTGATGGATTACTGAGTATTTGAGGTAAAATTGGTAATTGAGGTAAATATTTTTATTATTATTAGTCTTTTTATTATATTACTAAACGTTTCACTGTATTTTTTTTTTAGTTTAATATAAGTAAGGTTTTTTTTAAAAAAATTTGTAGCGGAAGTCAACGGGGGGTGAGGGGGATTGGGGTTATTTAAAATACTTGACAAATTTATGTTTAGCAAATATTTGATAGAATAATTTTATATACATTTACTAAATGGAAGTCAAGGGAGGGAAGGGAGGGGTGGGAAGGGAAGGGAATGGGGGTGGGTGGGAGGGGGGAAAATGGGGGGGAATGAAAAAACTGTATTGTAAATCTTTTTCAATTAAAAAAAAAAGAGTACTGGGCCTAAGACAGAACCTTGTGGTACCCCACTGCTTGCTTCCCTCCATGTAGATGGAGTACCATTAAGGACTACTTGTTGAGTACAGTTTGTCAGCCAGTTACTAATCCATCTGGTGGTGATGCTATCTATCCCACTTTTTTCTAGCTTATCAAGAAGTAGGTTGTGGTCTACTTTGTTGAATGCCTTGCTCAAGTCTAAGTATATTATGAACACAGTATTTCGCTGATCTACTAATTTAGTCACTATGTTGAAGAATGAAATAAGATTGGTTTGACATGATCTGTTTTTAACAAATCTATGCTGACTGCTAGTTATTACTTTACTTGTTTCTAGATATTGCTAGATCTGTTTTTTTTCTATTATTATCATCATCATCATCATCATCATCTTTTCCAGTATCTTCCTGGATATTAATGTTACACTGATTGGTCTGTAATTTCCTGGATCTGTTTTTTTCCCTTTTTTGAAAATCAAGAATCAAACGAATGGAAGATTTGAAGAAAAAATTTGAAAAGTCTCAACAGGAGATTAAAAAGGTGGTTCAAGAAAAGTATGACAAAATGAAAAATGATATATTGACAGCAGTGACTGGTTTGTCAAAAGTGGTTGTTCAGATTGATAAAAAAGTGGGAGAACTTAGTTCAGAACTGGAATCTAAAATGATGGAAACTGATAATAAAATTACTAATGTGGATAATAAAACTCAAAGAATTGAAAATGACTATGATGCAATTTAGATTTATGGAGTTTGCTGTAAGACTGAGAGGAATAAAGGAAAATAACAGAGAGGATATGAGAGCAATTTGTGCTGAGGCTCTGGCTGTGATGTTAAAGATTAACCCTGAAGATGTTCTAAGCAGGATTGACAAGGCTTATAGAGTGAATTCTCGGGTGGCAAACCAAAGACAGTTGCCTAGAGATGTGGTGATTTATTTTACAGACAGAAGAATAAGAAATGATATCTTGCAAAGATCTTTTGTTTCTACTGTCCAAGTGGATGGAAAGGAGATTGGGATCTAAAAAGAGCTGCACCGAAGATGTTAAGAGATAGAAAGGACTTTAGATTCCTGGTGAAGAAACAGCAAATTCAATTTAGATGGGATGCAGAAACAGCAAATTCAATTTAGATGGGATGCTCCAGTTGGCATAATACTGAGGTACCAAGGAAAGAGATATCGATTAAATACTGTTCTAAAAGCTGAAGAATTCTATTTCAATGTTCTAAAAACTGGTACAGCATCTCCACGCGCATCCTCATCTCTATGTGTAGAGGAGAGTGATAAAGAGAAGGAATTCGAACAAGAGTCTGAGGAACAGCGGAAGCAAACATATGAAGAGGTGGCAGAAACTCCAGGAGCAACAGGAGGGGGGTTATTGGATGAACCATTGATAGATTTCCCCCTGGAGATTACAAGTGGATCACCTAAGAATACAAGACAGGTAGCATTGGACCTTGAACTGAAACTACAAGAACCAAAAGATCAACGTATAACCAGAGCAGCTTACAAGCAACTTCAAGAGAAGCAACAGCAGCAGAGGTCCTTGCCACTACAAGATAAGAATGGAGTCAATAGTAAATCACAGAAATCTGAAGCAATGGGAGGAGCTAGGCCAAAAATTACTACTTTGGAACAGGAACTTCAGCAAATGCTCTTAAGGCTTCAAAAGACCACAAATGACAATTAAATTTTTATCTTGGAACGTGTATGGATTAAATTCACCACAGAGAGAAGAAAAATATTTCACTATTTGAAACAATTTAATAATGATGTTATTTGTTTGCAAGAAACTCATATCAGATTACTAGACCAAAAATACCTGATAAACTCTAAATTAGGCGCTCAGAGAAAAAGAATGGCATCGTGATTTATATAAATAAAAGACTACCAGCCAAAATAATAGAGGCAGATGATTATGGAAGATATTTGGCGATTGAATTAAATACACACAATGGGCCAATTTTGATGATTGGAATTTATGCTCCCAACCAACAACAAGAAAATTTTTATAAATTATTATATTCCAAAATATTGCAATGGGACTATAGATCTATTTTGTTTATGGGAGATTGGAATGGAGTAATAGATTTTAAAAAAGATAAGAAGAGTCTGGCAAAGTCGTCAACACGTGCTAAACTACCACAAATATTTTTTGATATGAAAGAAGATTTGGAATTGAAAGATATATGGAGAGAGCAAAACCCAAGAGAATTGGACTTTACTTTTTTTTCAGATAGACATCAATCCTTCTCTAGGATTGACTTCATTTTAGTTACAGCTGATTTACTTTCTAGGGACAAAGAAAACAAAGATATTCCCGAGGACTCTAACTGATCATAGTCCAGTGTGGATAGAAACAGAAATGGGAAAGAATGAGAGAAGATCGTGGAGAGTAAATGAAAATCTGTTTAGATATGAAAAGAATGTAAATGAACCCAAAAAACAAATGAAAGAATTTTTTGAAATTAATCTGAATAAGGGTACCTCTATTGAAATCATTTGGGATGCGAGTAAGGCCTATATGCGGGGGGTACTAATACATATGAACTCTAAACATAAACTGAATCAGCAAAGAAAAAGATTAGAAACGGAAGGAGAGATAAAGAAAAAAGAACAACTACTTATAAAAAATCCAACAGACAAAAAATTATAAGAAATCATAAAACTTTTGAAAAATCAATTTCAAATGCTTATAACGGAACAAACAGCAATTAACCTACAATTTGCAAAACATAACACATTTTGTAATGCTAATAAACCGGGCAGGTGGTTGGATTATGCATTGAGGAAACAGCAGAGTTCTCGAGTTATTGGTAGAATTGAATATGGAGGGAAGGAAGTTTTTCAACAAAGTCTAATTAAAGAAGTCTTTTTAGATTACTATACAAAACTATATGCCAAAGATGATATACAGAATGAATTTATAGATAAATACTTAGAAGAAGGGAGAGTTACGAAAATTGCTAAGGAGCAAAAGGAAAGAATGAATCAACTAGGAGATTATTATTGCAATTGAAGAACTGAAAACAGCTAAAGCTCCAGGGACGGATGGTTTAACAGCGGTGTATTACAAAACCTTACAAGCAGAAATGATTGAACACATCAGAGACTTATTTTGTAGTATACAAAAAGGGGGTAAAATACCCCCTTCATGGAAAGCAGCCTTTGTATCATTGATACCAGAAGAGGAAACAGGTTGTACAAAACCGGAAAATTTTAGACCAATATCCCTCCTGAATACGGATTATAAAATTTTTGCAAAAATATTAGTCAACAGATTAATGCCAGTTATGCAAGAGGTCATGATCATGATCAAGCAGGATTTATAGAAGGCAGATATATGAAGTATAATGTGAGGCAAATTATAGATTTACTGGAATATCTTGAGAAGAGTAAACAGATCCCTGCAGTGCTGGTGTTTTTGGATGCGGAGAAGGCCTTTGATCGAGTTAATTGGAACTTTCTATTAAAGATGGGTTTTGGGGACGAGTTTGTGCAAGCTGTTACAGCAATTTATCAAGATCAAACAGCATAGATCATTATTAATGGAAGTCTAATTACAAACTTCAGTATAGAAAAAGGGACAAGACAAGGTTGCCCACTATCCCCACTGTTGTTTATTTTAACTTTAGAAGTTTTATTGAACAAAATATGAGATTCGAGTATTTTGAATGGAATAGTTATAAGGCAAGAGGATTACAGAACAAGGGCATTTGCAGATGACCTGGTTGTTACTCTAACACGGCCTATGGAATCGGTAATGCAGATGAAAGCTATTATAGAAGAATATGGCATGGTATCAGGATTCAGACTGAATCAAAAAAAAACCAAGATGATAGTTAAAAATGTGCCAGAAGCTCAAAAGAAGGAACTTGAAAGGAAGGCAGGTTTTGAAATAGTGGAATATCTAGGAGTTCAAGTTGTAGCTTCAAATACAAAACTTTTCAAAAATAATTATGAGGTGTTGTGGCAAAAGGTACAAAGAGATATGGAAACCTGGAAAAAACTGCAACTATCTTTATTTGGTAGAATAGCAGCAGTTAAGATGAATGTTCTACCTAGATTTTTATTTTTGTTTCAAATGATTCCAGTGCTTAAAAATGATAAAAATCTGACTGAATGGCAAAAAGGAGTGAATAAGTTTGTTTGGAATGAGAAAAAGCCAAGAGTTAAACTAAAAATTATGCAAGATGTTTGTGAAAGAGGTGACCTTAAAGTTCCAAACCTACGACTGTATTATGAAGCAGCAACTTTGACGCAAGCGAGTGATTGGTTTGGAATGACAGAGACTGGAATATTGAATATAGAAGGCCATGACTTAGAGCATGGGTGGCATGCATATCTATTTTATGAAAGTAAAGTTGATAAAATATTTAAGACTCATATACTTAGAAACTCTTTAATGAGAGTATGGAAGAAGCACCAGCTTAAATTGGATTACAAAATACCGTTGTGGTTGAATCTTGGTCACATTACACGGAATATAAATATAAAGTCACTCGGGGGGATTTTATATAAAGAGGTACTTTTTAATGATGGGGTAGATTACAATTAAAGACATTAAATACACTGTTGGAAGAAGGGATAATTTTAACTTGGTTACAGTATAATCAACTCCAATTGGGATGGAGGGAAGATCAAAAAACTGGTTTAATGTTGCATGAAGAAGATTTGGTAAGACAGATAAAAGATAAAGGCCAAATGCATATCAAGAGGGTTTTGTTAGAAAGAGATTCTGAAAATGAGTTGGTTAAAGACTTCATGATAAAGTGGGCACAGAACTTTGCAGAACCAGTTATGATGTAAACATGAGAAAAAATATGGGTTCAGAATGTTAAATTTACGCAGTCACAGAATTTGAGGGAAAATTTTTATAAAATGTTTTACAGGTGGCATTTAGATCCCAAGAAATTATCGTGCATGTATCCTAATGTTCAGGCAAAATATTGGAGATGTGAATGCTTAGATGTTACATATTATCATATATGGTGGACCTGCAAGAAAGTGAAGGCTTTTTGGATTAAAATATGGTGGGTTATGCAAAATGTTTTGAAGAAAAAACTGAAATTTTCTCCTCAATTGTTCTTACTGGGCATAGTTAAGGATTCTTCAGTGAAAATGATATTAGATATGATTACGGCAGCCAGATTATTGATTGGCCAATATTGGAAAAAAGACTTAGAAGAATGGACTTTGAAGGTGGCCAGTTTTGCAGAAATGGCGAAGATATCAGCATACTTAAAAGACCAGACCCAAGAAACTTACATGTTGGAATGGAACGGACGTTGTCTTACCTGAACGTCCATTTTCAGAGTGCTGCGGATACACTCCATAGATGGGGATCAATACTCTTCTCTGGCAGCAACTGAGAGAACTTAAAGGGTTAATTAACCCCACTCTGTGCCCTAGCCACGCCCTCCTTACTCAAACTTCCCCAGTCTTGAACGAAGGCGCAGCACTGGTAAGGAGCAAACAATTTTATTAGAAACCAACACAACCAACAACAGCCCACAACAGGCAGGCAGCACACCAACAAGGGGAGGGAATGGAGTGTATCCGCAGCACTCCGAAAATGGACGTTCAGGTAAGACAACGTCCGTTTTCCAGAGCGCTGCGTCTCCACTCCATAGATGGGATATACCCAAGCCTAAACTCCATGGGCGGGAACCTGGCTGCCCACAGCTGAATCCGAAACCACACTTTGTAAGACACGTCTCCCAAAGGAGGCCTCAGCTGATGCAAAAGTGTCAATTCTATAATGTCTAATAAACGGAGACAAGGAAGTCCAAGTGGCAGCTCGACAAATGTCCAGCACAGAGGCCTGCGTCGCCCAGGCCGCAGAAGTAGCCGCACTTCTCGTTGAATGGGGTAAAATCCGAGCTGGAGGATGACGAGCCTGATGTTCATAGCAGTACAAATGCAGGCCTTGATCCACCGTGTTCGAAGACACCTTCCTGCCCATAGACGCTGGATGGAACGAAACGAGCAGAGCCTCCGTCTTATGAAACGATGCTGTCCGCCGGATGTATCTACGCAGAGCCCTGCGGACATCCAAGGTATGCCAAAGAACCTCACGTTGGTGCTGGGGCGAAGGGCAGAAGTCAGGTAAAACAATCTCCTGCGCTCGGTGGAACCAAGAGTTCACCTTAGGCGTGAATGCCGGGTCCAGTCTGAGAACACCGTGTTAGAATGGAAAATGCAAAGGTCCTTTCTGACAGAAAGCGCCGCCAGCTCCGATATCCGCCTAGCCGAAGTGATGGCCAATAGGAAAGCAACTTTGAGGGACAAGAATTTCAACGAGATGGAGCCAAGCGGTTCGAACGGCGGACCAATAAGAGCCTGCAGTACGAGTGGTAAGTCCCAGGAGGGGTACCTATGCACCACCGGTGGTCTCAAATTTGTGGCGCCATGGAGAAAATCCCTCACCCACGGGTGATGACAGAGTGACCGGTAAGGGGAAAATGAAAGGACCGTGGAAAGAGCAGCCGCCTGCCTTCTCAATGTGGACGGAGCCAACCCCTTTGCCAGCCCCACCTGGAGAAAGTCCATTACGTCCTGGATAACAGCCTCCGTCGGGTCGACATGTCGAGAGGCACATCACTTGCAGAAGGCCTTCCAAGTAGCCTCGTAAATCCTGGTCGTAGAGGGACGATGAGCTGCCTGCATAGTCCCTATCACGTTGTCTGAAAGTCGACCCTTTTTCAAAATCAGCCTTTCAAATGCCAAACGGCCAACTGGAGCCACTGGATGACTAATGGCCCCTTGACGAAGAGCTATGCGATGAGGCGGGATCACCCACGGGCCTGTCACTGAAAGCCCCACTAGGTCGGCAAACCAAGGTCTGCAGGGCCAGTGTGGGGCCACCAGCAAGAGTTCTGCCCTCTCCTCTATCAGCTTCCGAATCACCAGAGGAATGAGTTTGACTAGAGGGAAGGCATACAATTTCCCTGGTGGCCATCTGCACTCAGCGCGTCCGTGTCCTCTGCCCAAGGTGACGGGTACCTGGAAATGAACTGAGGAAGCTGGGCGTTGGCTGGACTTGCAAACAGGTCATCACTGGAGCTCCAAACCGAAGCAACAGTTCCTGAAACAGCCTTGGATGTAGTTGCCATTCTGACTGATCGATCTGCTCTCTGTTTAGCCAATCTGCCTGCATGTTGGCCTCCCCCGATATGTGGTCCGCCCATATGGAGAGCAGATGGCGTTCCGCCCAACGAAACAGTCTCTCTGACTCGAGCATAAGGGTCCGAGACTTCATGCCCCCTTCCCGGTTCACGTGGGCCTTGGCCGACGTGTTGTCCGTGAGTATCAGAAGATGGCAACCCTGAAGCCTCGCCGCAAAATAAAGAAGGGCCAGTCGGATTGCCCGAAGCTCCAGCAGATTGATGCTGAGACGTGCCTCTGCCCTCGACCAAATCCCTTGAGCAACCTGGTTGTCCAAGTGGGCACCCCATCCGTGCAGGCTGGCGTCGGTGGTCAATGTCAGACGGTCCCAGACCAGGAAATGACAGCCCTTCAGTATCACAGGAGACGTCCACCATCATTACGACAGTCTCACCTGAGGCGGAACAGGAAGCGTCCTGGAAGTGTTGGACACTCCCTTCCGCTGGAAGGGCAGAAGAAGCCATTGGAGGGGGTGGGAGTGTCTGTGAGCCCACGGAACTATGTTGAAGCACGACACCAACTTCCCTAGTAATTGGGACAAAGTCAATAGGGGCACCGACCTCCGTGCCAGGAGTTGAGCCACGAGGCTTCGGATGCTCTTCACCCTGTCGGGAGACAGAAACACCTGACCCCGGGTAGAATCAATCATGGCTCCCAGATGAAGGATAGAGGTGGATGGCACGAGCATGCTTTTGTCCATGTTCACAGTGAACCCGTGTGTCCTGAAGGCCAGAAGTACAAGGTCCATGTCTCGAACTGCCTGGTCCCTGGATGACGAAAGGATCAGGACATCATCCAGGTAGCATAACAGATGCACCAGAACCAGGCTGAGGGTCGCTGCTACTGCTGCCAATAGCTTGGTAAAAACCCTGGGAGCCGAGGAAAGACCAAATGGCATGGCACAATATTGATAGTGCCTGCCCGCATACTCGAACCGCAGGAACCTGCGATGACGGGGATGAACTGGTACATGAAGATAGGCTTCCCGCAAGTCCACTGATTGCATGAAGTCTCCCCGCCGAACTGCGGCCAGAATGGACTGCAACGAGTGCATCTTGAACCGGCGGTAGCGAACCGACCGGTTTAAGTCTTTCAAATTGAGAATTCCCCTGACCACCACCACCACCCCTGAGGTCTTGGGAACGAGGAACAGGGTTGAGTAAAATCCTTCCCCCAACTGGTCTCTTGGAACCGGCTCTATTGCCCTGATGTCCAGTAAGTGAGCCACCTCCTGTGTCATAAGACGACGGGACTCGACCGTACGAAGCACAGGACATCTGAGGAAACGACTTGGGGGATGATCTGCAAACTCGATTAAAAGTCCATCTGCTACAGTGCGACGCACCCACATGTCTGACATTGAGGCCGCCCACTGCTGATGAAAGGCCTGCAGACGACCACCAACGGGACCGGACGGCGGTGAGTCATTTGCCACGTCTATAGGGCTTGGCACCGGAACCACAAAAGGGACGCTTTGTCGAGGACTGTTGTCTGCCACGATCCCTGAAGCCCTGTCTGTCCGGAAACCTATCTGCAGGGTGGTACGGCGGACAGTAGGAGGACGCCCCACTGCTGCCGGCGTAGGGCCGAAAGGACTGCCTCGGACTGTAAGGTGTAAAACGTCTCTCCTGTCTACGAAGAGTCGAGGGAAGGACCTTGCGTTTGTCCTTGTCCTCAACCAGCACTGGATCCAAGGCCGGACCGAAGAGGTTAGGTGACTTGTACTCTGCCATTTCGTCTTGGCATCAGCCTTCCAAGGGCGTAGCCAAAACAGGCATCTGGAGGTGATGGAGGATGCCAAACCACGGGATGCAAATTTAACAGAGTTCAGTGAAGCATCAGCCGAATACTCTATGGCATCAATGATCTTATTAACGTCCTGGTGCAGACGGATCTCCTCCGGAGGAAGCCGCTCCTGTAATTGTCGGAGCCAAATCAGGGAGGCGCGATTGAAAAAGGAAGTGGCCGTTGCGGTCCGAATGGCCCAAGCCACCGCTTGGTGGGATTTGCGAAAGGCCAACTCGGTGCGCCTGTCTTCCGCTTTGAGACCATCCAGAGGATCTGCTGAGATCATCGATTGTGAAGTAAGACTGGCCACGGGAGCATTCACCACAGGCAGGTCTAATAGAGACTAATTCAGGAGCAGGGCAATATAGTTTCTTGTCCAGATTGCTGGGCACTGTGGAAGACCCAGGTTGACTCCAAGGAGCCTGCAGAATGTCCATAAACAACTGGGGGCATGGAATAAAATCTTTTTTGAGCTTAGTCTGTTTAAACAAGGCATCGTGTGGGCCAGTTTCCGATTGGGAGGTAGTTGGTTGAGCACCCACCAAACCCAAGTTGGTAGTCAAGACGCGCCTTGTGAAGGAGGGATTTGAACAATGATGGCCTAAATAGACCAGTGAACGACGGGGCATCAGGCAACAACCCCTCATCCTCCGAGAATTCGAGATCCTCCAGAAATTCCTCCCCCTTCACCAAATCGGCCGACGAGTCGGAGTCTTGCCAACGAGGGGAGTGAGCCCTGCGATGCGTGGAAGTCGAAGGGGCCTCCTGGACAGGAGCCGAATGCACCCCTTGAGCAGCCTGGTGGGCACCTGCAGCCATGATATAGCCAAGGCCGAGGACAACATGGCCTGGAAGTCCATTTGAGGACCCCCTGTGGGCAACTCCGCGGGTCTGAGTCCTGCTTCAGTTGGCGTGAAAGAAGTCGAAGGTCCTTGCTTACGGGACGGTGGAGACGGGGTTACACCCACCGCTGAGACGTCAGGCAGCGATTGCGAGTACCTCTTGGATGAAGCCAAAGGGGCCAAGACAGGGAGTTCTCTGCCAAGCAGCTCAGGACCAGGAGGGGCTGTGGTAGCATCAACCGCCCACTTGGCCTTCTCATATTGGCGCTCAAATGCCTTATGACGCCTAAATGCATCTTTATCCACCGCAGTAGAGCTCTTGGCTTTATGGAATGTGCGGCTGACTGAGGCAGACCGCTTATCCCCTCTGGATTTCTTGGATTTGACAGACCTGGGGGGGCTGGCCTCCTGCTCCAGGTCAGATGACAAGGAAGAATCCGCCATGGCAGTTATGGCAGAATATGTGATGAGCCAGAGATGCCAATTTCTTCTCTTTTTTTTTTTTTTTTGCAGGTGGTAGTTGAACTTAAAATTTATATTCTGTTTATTTATTTATTTATTTGTTGTTTTTTTTGTTGTTGTTTTTTTGTTTTTTTACTTTTTTATTTATATATTTACTAATTTATTTATTTATTTGGTAACAAAAGACTTCAACAAGAGTGATATGTAACAAAGAAATGCCTTCTCCTTCTTCTTTTTTTTTTTGGTAAGCAAAATCAAATTTTTGCTGGTCTAGGCCTCAGCTGTTCTTCCAGGCCTGACCTTTAACAATGCTGAGTGGAGGAAGAGCTGGGGGGAGCTCCTCCACGCCTGGAAAAGGCCTGATCAACCAGAGCCTTGGGGTGGGGTGAAAAACAAAATGGCGGGCGCCGCTCGAATAGCCTCAAAATGGCACCCGCCATGAGGAGCCTCCAATCCGGCACACTAAGGCTGCTGGGGAGGTGAACCTGCGGCCGCACCGGTTCCCCCTGAAGCCAGGGTCAGGCCCAGTAGCCACTGGAGCCTCGATCTGCCGGAAATCATGGCGCCGCCCGCAGAGCCCTGTCGGGACGGTCGCCATTCGCCTGCTGCCTTTCTTCGGCTTCTCTGGGCCTGTACAGAACGAGTGTGCAAAGGCCCGCCGCTTTTCCGGCCTCCTCCCAGCCTCAGATGTCTCCTTTAACAAACAAAGCGCCGAGGGCTGCAACGGCTAGCCACCAGCCCTCCGGTCACTAGTGGCAAAGAGATAAAGGGTCGGATCTGCCCCTCAGAGTCAGAATCCGACGGCTGGAGGTGAAAGAAACCGCCGATGCAAGAACGGCCCAGCTGAGCCAGGCACATTACCAGCAGCCCCAGCAAGCAGGCAGGCAATCACTCATCCACTCTTCAAACACTCACACCAGAAAAATTCACTACTCAAAAATAAAGAAATAAAACTCCTAACGCAACAACTTAACTTACTTGGGCACAGAGCACAAATTCTCACCTCAGTCTGCCAGCAACTGAGAGAAAGACTGTGGAAGTTTGGGTAAGGAGGATGTGGCTAGGGCACAGAGTGGGGTTAATTAACCCTTTAAGTTCTCTCAGTTGCTGCCAGAGAAGAGGATTGATCCCCATCTATGGAGTGGAGACGCAGCGCTCTGGAAAAGAAATGGATAGATTATGTGCAGAACAAATACCAAACAAGGAAGTACCAGATAGCTTTCAGTTGAATGTTAAGTTTATAGTGTAGTCAGGGGTTAGAGTTGTAGGAGGGTAATATATGATATGCTATGATTTGGATTTCACCTAGGGAAGTCGGTGGGGGGAGGATGTGGGGGGGGGGGGTTAGGGTACGGTAGGGTAGGAGGAGGTAGGGGTTATGGGAGGGGGGGTTATGGGATGGGGGGAGGAGGGAAATGGGAGGGGGAAATTTTGTATTTGTAAAACTTTTTCAATAAAAAAAAAGATCAGACAAGTATTCTCTTACTATTTTTTTTCCTTATTTTAACTTTTGTTTCTAGTCTGTCTTTTACAGTTGTTTTTGGTAGGTTGGGCTATAGTTACTTTTTGCGTGAAGACCGATGCAAAGAATGAGTTAAGCAGCTCTGCTTTCTCTCTGTTGCCTGTTACTTCCTTGCTGTCTTCCCTCTTTATTGGACCAACTGTTTCTTTGATTTTTTTCTTGTTATTTATATGTTGAAAGAAACTTCTTTTACTATCTTTGACTTTTGTTGCAAGTCTTTGTTCATTCTGAGCCTTTGCTTTTCTGACTTCATCTTTGCAGATTCTGGTTATTTGCTGATATTCTGCCTTAGTTGTGTGTCCCTCTTTCCATTTTTTGTACTTGTCCTATTTGTCTTTCAGTTTGTCAGAAAGATCTTTGTTTCTTGGTGGTATTGTGTTGGCCTGGGCTTTTATGATCATATTTTTCAGAGTTCCCAAAATTCTTGAATTGTTTTCCCCTTTAGGATTTTCATCCAAGGAATCTTTCCCAAGTTCTCTCTGAGTTTATTAAAATCAGCTCTTTTAAAATCTAAGGCTCTGGTATCATTATGTTCTATTGCTTGTGTTTACGTTATGTTGAATTCTATTATGACATGGTCACTCTCACCCAAGATTCCTTCAGTTTCAACTCCCTCTATCATTTCTTCTCTGTTTGTAAGAATTAAGTCAAGTATGGCTGTCCCTTTAGTTTCCTCCTCTACCTTTTGGACAACAAAGTTGTCAGCTAGGTTGGTTAGGAACTTATTCTCACTTAGTGCAGAATTAGTCTTCCAATTGATGACAGGGTAATTGAAGTTCCCCATAACTATTGTAGTGTGTTTCCTACATATATTTGTTAGTTGGTTAGCAAAAAGGACATCTATTTTTTCTGTTAAATTGGGTGGCCTATAGTATATACCTATGGTCATGTCATTTTTTTTCCTCTTTTATATTGACCCATATGCATTCTAGGAGGTTTTCGTCTTTGGTTTCATGCATTTCTGTAGCAAAACTCCATCTCCTCTTTTATAGGGTCTGGTTTTTTTGAAGAATGTGTATCCTTCTATCAGTATGTTCCAGTCATGGGTTACATCCCACCAAGTTTCTGTTATTCCAACTATATCATATCTACCTTCATGTAATAATAGGGGTCCTAATCTACTTAGATGACATTTTGATTTATACAGAGACTATCAGAGCAATACTGTAAAAACTCTATGACATGTAGCTGTACATGAAGCTCTCCAAGTGCAAATTCCATAAAACTAAAATAGACTAGGCAATTGGATTTCACACAAAGGAGTAGAAATGGACCCTGAGAAAGTAAAAGCCATACTAGAATGGGAAACACACACCCCCATGCACCTGGAAGGAAATGCAGAGTTTCCGTGGCTTTGCTAACTTTTACTGGCAGTATATCCTATCCTTCACCCAAATAGCCCTTCCAATCCCCTGAAAACAAGCAGGGAGGGGAAATCTAAACTGAGTGAAACCACTTAAGTGGTCTATGGAATTCCAAGCAGCCTTCAAGAAGCTTAAATGCTTGTTCTTTGCCAAACCCATCCTTAAGCACCTGAATCCTAATGTGTCTTTTGTCATTCAGACTGATGCCAGTAATGTAGCAGTGGGAGCTGTTCTCCTTCAGAAAAATAAAGAAGAAATCCTGCAACCCTGTGCCTACATTTCCCAAAGCTCTTGGGTGCAGAGCGCAGGTGGGCAGTCTAGAAAAAGGAAACCTATGCAGTGTAAGGGGCCCTTCTCACCTGGAAGCACTTTTTGGAAGGTAGCAAGACCCTTTTTAAAGTTTGCACACACCATAAGAGCCTATGGTGTTAAAAACACCCTGAAAGCTATCTCCAAAACAAGTATGGTGAGTGCAGTATTTTAACCATTTCAATTCACCCTATGTTATTTAACTGGGAGAAAGAATTTTTTGGTGGATTCCCTCTCTAAGCTCCCATAGTACAACAGCATTAAAGAGAATGCTGTTAACTCAGTCATTCCTTCCATCCAGCTGGCAGCCCTGGCCACAAGAGCACAGATCAAGGCAATGCCCCAAGTGGCCGGCGATCTTGTACAAGCACTGAAAACATCCTTAACCAGGGATGATTGGTTTAACCATCACCAATTGGGCTGCATTCTACACAATGACCTCGCTTGCAGAGGTGGTATTCAGCAAGTTTGCACCGGTTCGTGTGAACCGTTGGCAGAAATTTGGCCAAGGTCGCCAAACCGGTAGCGATGGCCGGATGGCCGCACCCCCAAACCGATCTCCCACCCGCCATGTTTGTTGCTACCATGTTCTTCGCGCACGTGCATCCCATTGCCTTGCAAGTCCAATGGGATGCCTGAAGAACAATGGCAACAGCTTTTTCCATCACCTCCGGTACTTTTTGGCTGCCTGCAGCCAACAACTACAGCCTCAAAGCAACTCTCAAAGAAGCGGTGCCTGGGAGGCTTCTTTTCCAGCTACTTTCCAGCAGCAGTGGCTGCCTGAGGACTGCCGAAAACTCCAGTCAGCTTGCCTTCCAGACTCTGGACCAGCTGCCACAGGTAAGGTAAGGAGCCAGAACAGAGAGGTGGTGGGGAGGAAGTGGGGCTAGGGCTGTGGCCACTAAAGGAGGGGAAACGGGCAACTGGCAAAGAGAGGGCAGGGCTAGATAGGTGGAAATTCCAAACATTTTCCTACCTTTTCCTGTGGGTGTGGCTAGGTGGGGGGCCATGTGATTGAGTGGGCATGGGCATGAGTGATGTCAAGTTGGCCACACCCACTCAGTCACATGTCCACCTAGCCACGCCCACCAAACCACATAATGAACATTTTTGAAACCCACCACTGCTTGCTTGCATGGGAAATTGACCCTACATACCCAAAAGTCAACACCTACCCATTCTACAGTGAAGCCAAGACTCAGAATCTGTGGGACACTGTGGGTTTCTCAAACATCTCCATTTAATAAAACCAGTTCTGGTGGCCCTACATTTATTTATTTATTTATTTATTAGATTTATATACCGCCCTTCTCCTTGCGGACTCAGGGCAGTGATCAGCCAGATAAAAAACAGTACATAAAAGTTAAAAATTGTAAAACCCATATAAACTTTGGCTGAAAGTTAAAAACAATTAAATACTTAAAATACAACAACCCTACAACATTAAAAATTTTAAAAATTCAACAGGGATCAGGCTAGACCGGCAAGCTGGAAAAGATAAGTTTTTAGGGCCTGACGAAAAGTCTGGAGGTCAGAAATTGTTCTCAGTTCTGGAGGAAGATCATTCCAGAGGGCAGGGGCTGCCACAGAGAAGTCTCTCACCCTGGGGGTTGCCAGCCGACATTGTCTGGCTGACGGCACCCTGAGGAGGCCCTCTCTGTGGGAGTGCACCGGCCAGTGGGAGGCAACTGGCAGCAGAAGGCGGTCCCATAAGTACCCTGGTCCTAAGCCATGGAGCGCTTTAAAGGTGATCACCAACACCTTGAAACGCACCCGGAAGTCCACCGGCAACCAATGCAGCTCGTGCAGGAGAGGTGTCACGTGGGAGTGCCCCATCGCTCCCATAATCCCCCGCACGGCCGCATTCTGCAGCAGTTGGAGCCTCCGGGTGCACCCCAAGGGGAGCCCCATGTAGACAGCATTGCAGTAGTCCAGGCGAGAAGTGACGAGCGCCTGAGTGACTGTGCGTAGGGAATCCCGATCTAGAAAAGGCCGCAGCTGGCGTATCAGGCGAACCTGATAGAAAGCCCCCCTGGCCACAGCTGTCGTGTGATCCTCTAAGGACAGCCGTGGGTCCAGGAGGACGCCCAAGTTGCGCATCCTTTCCGTGGGGGCCAATGATTTGCCCCCAATAACCAGCGATGGTGTCAGCTGGCTATATCGGGATGCCGGCAGCCACAGCCACTCGGTCTTGGAGGGGTTGAGTTGAAGCCTGTTTCTCCCCATCCAGGCCCGCACGGCTTCAAGGCACTGGGACATCACTTCCACGGCATCGTTGGGGTGGTCTGGGGTGGAGATGTACAGCTGAGTATCATCACCGTACTGATGGAACTCCACCCCAAAACCACGGATGATCTCACCCAGCGGCTTTACATAAATGTTGAACAGGAGGGGCGAGAGGACTGATCCCTGTGGCACCCCACACATTAGGCGCCTCGGGGTCGACCGCTGCCCCCGTCAACACAGATTGCGACCGGTCGGAGAGGTAGGAGGAGAACCACCGTAAAACGGTGCCCCCCACCCCCAGTCCCTCCAACCGGCACATGATACCATCGTCGATGGTATCAAAAGCCGCTGAGAGGTCTAACAACACCAGGATAGAGGAGTAGCCCCTACCCCAGGCCCTCCAGAGATCATCCACCAACGCGACCAATGCCGTTTAGTGCTGTATCCAGACCTGAAGCCGGACTGGAGTGGGTCTAAATAGACAGCTTCATCCAGGTACCAAGGGAGCTGCCACGCAACCACACTCTCAACAACCTTCGCTAAAAAGGGAAGGTTGGAGACTGGACGATAATTAGCCAAAATAGCTGGGTCCAGGGAGAGCTTCTTGAGGAGGGGCCTCACCACTGCCTCCTTCAAGGCGGCCAGTAGGGCACCCTCACTCAAAGAAGCATTTATAATCTCCTGGAGCCAGCCTCATGTAACCTCCCGGGAGGCCAGCACCAACCAGGAGGGACACGGGTCCAATAAACATGTGGTTGCGTTCAGTCTTCCCAAAGTCCTGTCCACGTCCTCGGGAGCCACAGGATCGAACTCAGCCCAGATAACATTCTCAAGACCTGCCTCAGTCACCCCGCCCAAACTAACCCAGTCAGCGGCCAAGTCATCCCGAATCTGAGTTATTTTATCATCCAGATATTGAACGAAGTCCTCAGCACGACCCTGCAAGGGATCCTCCCGCGCTCCCAGATGGAGGAGGAAGCGGGTCACCCTAAACAGGGCGGCTGGGCGATTATCTGATGACGCGATAAGAGCGGTAAAATAGTTAGATTTCGCCGCTTTTATCGCCACTAAGTAAGTCTTAATATGAGCTCTTACTAGTGTCAAGTCAGATTCAGAGCGACTGGCCCTCCAACCGCTCTCTAGGCGTCTTCTCTGGCGTTTCATCTCCCTCAGCTCCTCGGTAAACCAAGGAGATAAGTGAGTTCGGCGCCGGGTCAGAGGCCGCAAAGGCACGATGCGGTCCTAGGCCCCACTGGCCGCCCTATCCCAGGCCACCACCAGGTCCTCAGCCGAGTCGTGTGTCAGTGTCTCAGGAAATGGCCCAAGCTCCGTCTGGAACCTATCAAGATCCATCAGGCACCTGGGGCGGAACCACCTGGTCGGTTCCGCTTCCCTGCGGTGAGGTGTAGCAGTCTGAAAGTCGAGTCGAAGGAGCGAGTGGTCAGTCCATGACAAGGGTTCCACATCTATATCCCCAATATCAAGACCACTCAACCACTGACCAGAGACAAAAACTAGATCCAGGGTGTGTCCACCAATGTGGGTCGGGCCCTGAATTACCTGGGTCAGGTCCATGGTCGTCATGGAAGCCATGAACTCCCGGGCTATCTCAGATGTTTCACCGATGGATGGCAGATTGAAATCCCCCATGACCATAAGCCTGGGGGTATCAACCGCCACCTCGGCTACAACATTGAGAAGCTCGGGCAGGGTTGTTGCCACGTGGCAGGGAGCCAGGTACGTGACTAACAGACCCATCTGCCCACGACCCCACCTCACAAAGATGGACTCACACCCGGCTATCTGAGGTACAGTGGTCTCCCTCGGACCCAGACCTTCCTTAATAATGACCGCTACTCCCCCACCCCTACCCTGAGCTCTCGGCTGGTGGAATGCAAGGAAACCTGGTGGGCACATCTCCACGAGGGGAACCCCCCCCCTCGTGGCCCAACCAGGTCTCGGTAATACCGGCCAGGTCCGCACCCCCTCTTGAAGAAGATCACATATGAGGGGGGCCTTATTGACAACGGACCTCGCGTTGTATAACAACAGCCGGAGCCTCGGGTCCTGAGACTCTATACAACCCGGGGAACGGGAATAGCTCAGGGGACCAGGGCATGCAATCGCTCAAAGAGTGCGTGTCCCCGCCACATGATATGGTCCCCTGCTCATGCCATATCTGCCCCTTCCACACAGCGTATTAACAGCACAGCCCTCGACAGAGGGCTCAGTAGGAGCCCTCTTACCTCCAGAATCTTGACCCCCCCCCGCGGCCCCATAAACAGTCGGACCTAACCCTCCCCCCCGTGGGTTCTCCCCCAAACCCACCCCCACCCCTGAACCCCTTAAAAATCTAATTAAAAGAGACCTTAAAAACCCCTCAATCCCCGTTTTGCGACATGCCACATAAAGGACATAGGGCGATGTGTTGCTGGGTGCCTATTGTGTGCAGCGGCAAAAGACCACCCTGGCAAACACATGGCACCCTGGAAGGAAATCTCCATGGATTTTATCGTTGAGCTGCCAGAAAGCTCTGGGAACATGTTGATCTGACCTCTTCTCTAAACAAGTACACTTTGTGGCTTGCTCCAAAATACCCTCTGCATGTACTGTAGCAAAACTCTTTATGCAGTGTATCTACAAGCTTCACAGGGTCCCCGACCTGATCATATCTGACAGAGGTGCCCAATTCACCTCACAATTCTGGCAAGAGATTCTCAAGCTGTTGGGGACCCTCAGAAGCTTAGCTTCTTGCATCATCTCCAAATGAATGGAACCTGTGAATGTACAAATGGCCTGCTGGAGCAATACCTTAGGTGTTAATTACCACCAAGACAACTGGTCCAACCTCCTCCCATTTGCAGAAGTTACATACAACAACACAGTTCATAGCAGTACCAGATTTACATCATTCTGAATGGCAACCAGCCATGTTTTTGTGGCTGTACTAGAACTATCCTGGCTGAACCCCTAAATCAGCTTATGGCAAAATGAATTAAATCTCTCCAAACCACCTGTCCTGGTGTGCACAAGGTGCAAGAAAACACAGAAAAAACTACAAAAAATCTGCAAGTGAAAAATACTCTCAGCAAGAGGACTTTTAAGTGGAAAAGGAAGTCTACATCTCCATCAAATTGTTGCAATTAAGGCAGCAATTTAAAAAATAGGGCCCAAAGTATATTGGCCAATTCCCCATTTCCTGAGTTATTAACCCAGTCACAGTTCAATTAATACTGTCAAAAACCTCAGGCACATCCATCCTGTTTTCCACTGCAGCCTATTAAAATCGGCAGCCACATCTCCTTTGCATCTGCAGTGAACCCACCTCCAACACTAAACCTCATTAAAGGAAAACAATGCTTTGAGATCAAAGACATTCTTGACTCTCACATTCATAAGGCAAGCTCCAATACTTAATCCTATGGAAGGACTCCCCCCCCCACTTTGAAACTGAGTAGGTCAATCCACAACATGTGCAAGCCCTACGTCTCCTTCAAAAATTCCATGGCAAATACCCCAATAAACCCCACTGAAATAATCCATTAACCTCTCATTTATTTTCTCTCTTTCTCTCTCCTAGGATTAGCCTTTCATTTTAAAGGGGGTAGAATGTCAGTGCTACCAACCTACTTTGCCACATTGCTTCTTCGGTGATGCCAGACTGCCATGAACTCTGGGGACAGGAGGGAGCCAACAGATGGGAGGGAAAGACCAGAAACTGAAACTATTCTGAGTCAGAGACATTGGCTGGCCGACCCCAAGGCCACGAGCATGGGAATGGAATATGGACCATCACCGAGCCTACCAAGCATTAGAACTGTTATCAAAACGATTTGTTTGAATCCAGTTGGACACCACAAAGATAATGGGGTGTGGGGAAGGATCTGGGAAAGGGGAAAGTAAGTAGGCAGTTTTCATAAGCAAACCTCAGATCTGGCTTTTTTTCTAACTTGTAACTGCTTGGCTCTGATAATGTATACATTTTATTATGAATGCAGTTGAAGGCTCTTTCTTCCTAATGACCGAATTAGGACAAATCTGACATCAAATCTGATGACAATACTCAGACTGAAAAGGTAAAAGGTGCAATCTGAGAAGGCTCATAATTCAAAGAGAATCTGGCAAACATAAAAATAGCTAAAAGTAATTTGGTTGAGTCAAATTTAATCAACTATTTTTGCAAATTCTTCAGCTATTGATAGTTTCCACATTATTAGATTGTTTCAGCATCACAGGTTAACATTTTGTCTAACTACCTTCCAAATAAAACAATAGTCTCTTCAGTTGCAGCAAATTAGGGAAGAATTGATGTCCAAAGAAGTAATATATTAAGATCCTAGATTGACCATATGGTTTCTTCTGCTATTCCACTTTCTTCACACTGTTTTGTTTCTGTCAGTGGCTGCAACATTGAGGTGCTCTATCCCCACATGAGAGCACCTCCATTTTAGCTACAAGATATAGCCTGAAAATGACTTTCATTAAATCTACAGCCCTTCTTCTAAGTAGTAATGGTATCCATTCTCTGCTTGTTCAACAAATATACACTAATAGAGGCAGGGAGCACTGGTGCTGTTATTATACTCAAAATACATCAGGCGTGAATGCTCCCGGATCGGACCTGATTGCCCGATACAGTAGCAATTTTTCCCTGTGGTTCAGCGATCCGGTAGCCGCCTGGGTGTCATTACTTCCTGGTTTTAATCAGGAAGTAATGTTTTTTTACCTTCTGCGCATGCACAAGTTTTGCACATGTGCTTCTGAACCGGTAAGGAAGGTAAGTAAATTTTACCCTTGAAATACATACAAGATATCAGTTTTACAGCATAGAAAATATTCTAGGCTAGGTTACAATGTGATAATTCTAAAAAGATCTATGTGATATAATGTAATAAATTTGAACCCTACTTGCCTACAAAATAGGTGAATTCTTCTATAAGGTTGAGATAATTGTTAGATCAAGCATATTAAGATGAATTCAGTGTGTCTGTTAATCCACTCCAAGCAGGGTAGATAAAAATTGATTTTTTAAAAAAAACTTTTTAATTTTTTTTAATTTTTTAAATTTAAATCGGATTTTTAAAATCAAATTTATTTTAATAAAATGCTTTTGGAGTAAAAATCTATTTAAAGATAGTTTTCTATTTAAGATACATTAATAATTTAGTTTAATCAGAGTAAAATGGAGCTTAGTTATATAGCATGAGACTGTATGTTCTGCAATATTTACATTTTTGGTAAACTCATTCAATGAATCCAAGCTCTGCAAGATGAGATAATATGCACTGCATTGATGCATTCACACAATTTCACAGTAGCCATGAGTTGAATCATAAAACTAAGTTCAGGAATATTCCTTTATCCCATTGTTTTGCAATCTGTGTAAACTACAAACTGTATGATTGTTTAAACAGAAATGCATCTTTACCACCAGGCTCTAAGTGTGAGGAGGAAGGGGAAGCAGTAAAAATGAAAGTGAAACCTTCTAAACAGCTTATAAATATAATATTAAAGAGCACCTGTCATTTCAGATCCATTGTGGCAGCACCTGCTAGCGGGCATCCACTCACCTGCTCCCTACCACGTCCTTCATCTTGTTGTGTCACTAGTGCATTGCCAGCCGTCCTATTAAAGTGAATGGGACTGTTGATGAATCAACAGCGGGTCAGAGAAGGAGCCACTGCGGGACAGAGATGACAGTTGCTCTTTAAAAATTATGATCTAAATTGAATTGATTTAAATCAAGCCTTTTTACTAGTGATTTTCATCATGATTTAAATTGTGATTTAAATCGACTTGATTTAAATAAAATTCACCCTGACTCTAAGATAGCATTTGCCTTTTTAGCAGCTGCACACAGTATTGGATCAAATTTAACTGTAGTTGACAAAAACCTTTTCATATATATTACTGCTAAACCTTTTGTGCCTTTTATTTTTCCTACTTAGATGTAGAACTTTACACTTTTTCCTATTATATTCCATCCTATTCATTTAAAGTCAGTTTAGATCTTTTTTGAATATTCTTTTTCACCTCTAAAGTATTAATCACCAGATTAATACTTATAGTATTAAACTATAATACTATAGTTTCTAGCCAGAAACTATATTTATATTATGCATCCTTTAGCTCCTACAGCTAGTTCAACAAAAGTAATGTTCCAATCAATGGGCATTCAATAGCATTCAGGAAACTATCAGCCAGTGCTGTGATTCAGCCAGTTCGCATCAGTTCAGTAGAACCGGTAACTAATTTTTTGTGTAGTTCAGCAAACCGTCTGAACAGCATGCTTTGCCCCATCCCCTCCCAGCCACTCCTTGCCTCGCCTGGCCTTCGAAATAAGCACAACACAGAAGGCTTCCGCCCTAGGAAATAAGCCCAATCAACACCTCTCTCTCCACCAGAACAGGGTGGCCCATCTTCACATTTTTTTCAAGTGAAGCCTCTCTTCCAAACAATCCTGTGTATAAGATGAGCAATGCATATCAAACTGATCCGGGGGGGGGGGGAGGAGGAGGATTTGAGCTACCTGAGTGGGTGTGAGTGATCAGTTCGGTACAACTGTACAAGCAGCACCTTGACTGGAGTGTGGGAGTGCCCAGAGACCAATCGGGATTCATGAGTAAAAGCAACCGAGCAGCTGCATCGCCTCCAGGCACTTTGCCACTTTTCGGGCTCTTCCGCCTTGGCCTTAATTAAGATTGAAAATGGTGAGAGTTGCAACCGGACTCCCGGGACCAACACCCCCTCTGCTCAGATGAACAGAGCCTGTATATCTTCCTCCTTGCTTCTACCAGCAGCCTCTCATAAGAGAAAGGCCGGGGCCAAAGCCTAAAAAACATTGGAGGCATCTTTCCTGAAGAGTGGCAGGTGGAGCAGCCTCCTAGGTTTTCTAGGCTGCAGTCCTGGCCTTTCTCTTACAAGAGGCTGCTGGTGGAAGTGAGGAGGAAGATGCCCAGGTTCTATTTGTTCTAGTGGAGGGAGCACTGCTGCCAGGAGTCCGGTTGTGACTCTCGCCATCCTCAGCCCTAATTAAGATCGAGGGAGAACAGCCCAAACAGTGGCAAAGTACATGGATGCAGCTGCTTGGCTGCTTTTACCCTTTGAGAGCGTGAATTCTCTGAGACATTTTTTATGTCTCCTAACTTTGGGTTATTTACAGCTCTGATAATATTTTCTAATCCCTCATCAACATAAATATATTGAATTGTACAGCAGCAGTCCCCAACCGTTTTAGCTCCATGAACTGGTCTGGCAACATCGGTGGTGTCAGCATCTGGGAGAAGAGGATGGTTTCCCCTGCATGTACAAATGAAGCTTTGTGCGCTTGCGCAGCCTAGTTACCAACAGGCTACAGATCGCTACCACTCCACAATCTGGGGGTTTGGGACCCCTGCTGTATAAGACCTAAAGCAGATTCCTACAGAATGGAATTTTAAAGCTCTGTCCAACTTGACATGAAGCCATTATTCTTCGGGTATGATTGTTCAACCAGTTCTATATCTATTGAATGGGAATACAATTCAGCTCATATTCAGTTAAGTTCTTTACCAGAATTTCAGGGGAAATTTGTCAAAAGCTTTGCTGAAGTCAAAGTGCCCTCCACTGCATTATCACTGTCAGCTAAACTGTTCTATCAAAAGAAAAGATCAGGTTGATTTAGATTTTTTTTCCCTGTTTAATCATGTCCAAATGATTGGAAACTGCCTAGACAAGACCCTACAGTTTTCTTGGCAAAGTTTTTCAGAAATAGTTTGCCATTGCCTCCTTCCTAAGGGTTGAGAGAAAGTAACTGGCCCAAGTTACCCAACTGACTTAATGCCCAAGGCTGAACTATAACTCATGGTTTCCCAATTTCTAGCCTGTTACCTTAATCACTACACCAAACTGGCTCTCTGATGATTTATTCTTAACAAATCAATGGTGATTCCTGCCAAACAATGTATTGTTTTTCCAAATCCTCACAGACTGATTATTTAATCTATTCCAGAATTTACAAAGAGTTCATGTTTCCATAGGACTCTACTTCCTTTGCTTTTAGCTCTGGGGAAAATGAAACTGTTACATCAGAACAGTTCAAAAAGCCCCTCAAAGGGTCTTGCATGAGTTCCTTCTTTGTATATTATCCATGCAGAAGCTTAAATTCAAAAACGGAAGAGAAACTTACTTGTATTTTCTGGCTACAATCCTTAGAAGATATGGGGTACTTAAAGTTGCTGATTTCACAGCAGCACAGTCCAGTTTGCACATGATAATGCATCTTGGTTACTTTATTTAGTTTCTAATATATATAATAACTTAAGTGCTCTAGGTAGGTGATAAAGTTATTTACAATACATACATTTTAAAATAAAGAACACTGAAAATAATATAATGCAATTAACAAATACAAAAAGTATACTTTAAATTTATTATTTATTAGTTTGATTTATATGCCACCCTTCTCCGGAGACTCAGGGCAGCTTACAATGCATTAAGCAATAGCCTTCATACTTTTGTATATACCTGCTTAGTAGGGCTTTCGCCCTCCCACCTTAAGCAGTGTTCTTTTTTATACAAAGTTAACTTATTGCCCCCACAATCCGGGTCCTCATTTTACCTACCTCAAAAGGATGGAAGGCTGAGTCAACCTTGAGACTGGTGAGATTTGAACTTGCAGTAATTGCAGGCAGCTGGCAACTAAGTGCTACTTTAGCAGCACTTAGTCCACTGCGCCACCAGGCTCTGTTTCTAGCTTTTAATTTAGCATAGTGTTAAATTCCATGTAATTTTTTTTATAATCTGGCTGCTGCAATGCAGTATATCTAAGCAACTTTCTAAATAAATCATATCTAATTTTTGAATTTATATGGAAACAGCAAAAAGGCAGTTAGGAGATTTGAAGTGCTGACAATTTGAAGACTTTCTAAATAATATCAACAATTGTCAAGCATATATATAGAGATAAGGAAAGGCATTGAACATCTGATTTGTAGCTGAATCAGTTTCAGAAGCTAGTATGGTGTGGGATAACTCAGCTGCCCAACTTTTAACAGTCTGGAACTCTGTGCTAGACAACAGCGGTTCTCAACCTGGGGGTCGCGACCCCTTTGGGGGTCAAACGGCCATTTCACAGGGGTCGCCAAAGCCCTCTCTTCCCCCCCCCCCGTGCCTTCACTCATCCTCACTCTCTGCCTCTGTTAGATCATCGGTGGCCGTTAGCTTACCCCGCCCATTCCCAATCTATTGCTGCCTCCTGAGTCCCAGTTGGTGGCTAGAGGGGGAAAAAAACCTGTTTAAATTCTTGCCCTGGGGCTTCAAAGGGCCTCCCTACAGCTGATCAGTGTTAAAAGAAAACAAATGAGTAGACTGGTGCCTGCAAAAATAGAAAAAACAGCCCCTTTCAGCTTCAGCATACCATAAATTACCATAAATTGATTTGATCAGCCTCCCGACTCTCAGCTGATTTGCTCTCAGCTGTTTTGCACAGGGGTCTGTTGCTAGCTAGCTGTAAAGAGCTAAATTGCTTGAGCAGATTTTTTCCCCCTAGCTAGGCTGAAAAAGCGAAAATGAAAATAAAGCAGGGTGTTTGCTGCAAAGTGATAAAATGAGGCACAGAAAGATTTCTTTTTCTTTTTCCACACCAAAAAAGGTAGGTGCAAAACTGCAAACAATGGAAAATTTAGGGCAAAAGAGGTGGTTCAAGATTTTAAAACACAAAAGAAAAAAAGCTTTATTTAACTAGGGAATTGTAATAATTGAGATATTATTAATTGTATATTGTGTTGAAAGCAGAAATGATTAAGTTGCGGTTTGGAGGAATATATGGGGGAAATTATTTGGTTTATTATTATTGGTAAATATAATTAATTGACTTGTAAGAAATTGGATTGCATGGAAATAATTGGAATATTCACGTTCATATTGATTAACGTACAAAAAAGATAGTTATATAACTAATTGATTTATATTAAAATGTTGAATTTGTATTAAACAACTGTATTACATAATTACATAATTAACCAATGTGAGGATGGATATAAAAATAGATGACAATGCAAAGGGGTATAATATAGAATAGAAGGGAAAAATTGAATTTGATTAAGATTAGAGATGAGGATGAAGGGTAATATTGGTTTTTTTAAAACAATAGATGATGAATAAATATGGCAAAAAGGAAATATAGAAATTGTAAATTTAATTGAAATGACTAAACACTGTTTAAATTTGTGAGCCGGCCAAATATTCTGTTCAAAGAAAATACATTGTATGTTTGTATGTGCGTTTCTAATTATTGCTATTTATTCATATTTGTTCTCTTTTATTCTTTAAAGTTTAACAATTCATTCTTTATCTTAATATCTTTATATTTGTTTGGGGTTGGTTTTCTTCCCTTTCATCTCTTTTATTGTACAGCAATCTTTCTCCTCAAACCTACCATCTCTCTCTTTTCTTTCCTTCTTACTTTCTCTTCCCCCTCTTCTTCTCCTCCCTACTTCCTCTTCCTTTCTCCTTCTCCTCCTCTCTTCCTCCCTCTCTTACCCTCACTCCTACTCTAATTTCCCTTCCCTTCCTTCATCCCTCTCTATTGCTGTATGCTTTTATGCATATGGACTACTCAGAGGGCTGAAAAAGTTATTTTTTACTGGTCCTCGCACTTTTGACCAGTCCTTGAACTTAAAACTGTCCTCACATTTTACTATCTTTACTATCTAACTACCTCTGAATATTGCACAAGAATTTCATTTAAAAGGATTTTAAAGATAGCCATATAAATTCACTGGCAAGCAAAAACTTTTGATGGTCAAAAAAAGAACATTAGCTAAAACTACTAACAGACCAAACTTAGACACACCTACCAGAAATAAGTCACCAGGGGACTTAACTTTGAGTAGACATGCATTGGACTATTGTACAATAGTCAATGGTTCAAGCACTGCCAAAATTCTGTCAGCTGAGAAATCTGCTGCCTTTTATAATGCATCAGAATGGTTTGTTGGGGCAGGGATGTCACTATGAATTGTGAACCTCAATAGCAGGGCATAGATAAAATGCTGCTCAGAAGCTTCTTCTGACTGCAAGTTTCTGACTCTGGCATAACGATAAGAAGCTGCCTATCATTGGCAGAAGTCTATGAAAGTCACTATAGTGCATTTTAAGCTGCCTTGTAAAACAGGGGTCCCCAATCTGTGGACCACCAAGCTGGGAGAATAGCTGGACAGTATTTATGTGTGTGTGTGTGCATGCACATACACCACACTTCTGATAGCATCATGGCAAGCATTGCGTGCATATTTGCAGTTCTGTTTGCATCATACATGTGCTTGCAGCCCCATTTGTGCATATGCATGTCTGCATAAAGGTGCCTGTCCCTCTCCACCTCTCCTGGCCACCAACCCAGAAAGGTTGGAAAACATTCTCCTTAACAATAATCGTGAAAAAGCACATTGGATAAAGCACCATGTCACCATGGTGAAGAGAAGCAATTGTGAAATGAGTGACACGGTTGTTAAGAATGCTACAATGGGCATAAATGATGATCAGTCATAAGTGCGAAGACCTGTCAAAAGTGCAAGGACCTGTCAGAAATCACTTTTTTCAGCCCTCTGGGTAGTCCTTTTGTGCACATGGACTACTCAGAGGGCTGAAAAAGTTATTTTTGACTGGTCCTTGCACTTTTGACCAGTCCTCGAACTTACGACTGTCCTCACATTTTACGTTTTTGCCCTCTTATCACCATAGGGAAGAGAAGCAGTTGTGAAAGGAGTGACATGGTTGTTAAGAATGCTGCACCTGCATAAATGTGAGGATGGTCATAAGTGTGAGGACCAGTCAAAAGTGCGAGGACCTGTCAGAAATTACTTTTTTCAGCCCTCTGAGTAGTCCCTATACACATAGCCATGGCCACCAGGTCACATGACCAGCTAGCCATGCCCACCCAGTCACATGACCTCCAAGCCACGCCCACAAAATAAGCCATGCCCACAGAACCAGTAGTAAAAAATTACAGTTATGAAGTAGCAACGAAAATAATTTTATGGTTGGGGGTCACCACAACATGAGGAACTATATTAAAGGGTCGCGGCATTAGGAAGGTTGAGAACTACTGCTATACAAGAATTCAGGTAAACTACATCTGTAATTCAGAAAAAAGAGACAGACAGTATTTGAACCATATGCTTAGTCTTAATTACCCCTCAGCCTTTTTTATGTCTTTCTAGAGGAACCATAAATTAATTATATGCATAGGCTTCAGTTAAGAAGCTGGGCGAAAATATGGTCCCTTTCTGGCTCATTTTGCAATGTGAATTCTGCTAGATTGCATGTACTCCTTAGGGCAACCTAACAGCATCAAGAGGACCAGCTTTATATTACTGTATTATGTGCAAAGCTGATTTGGCAACAAGTTCCTTTATATATCTATGAAGGAAGAAAAAAACTAAAACAAGCTTATATAAAAAGTATAAGACAGAAAACTAAAACTGCAAGAAAGGGGGGGAAGTTAAAAGAAAAAAAGAAAAGAAAAAAGATAAAGAAGTGACTTCCAATCTTTTTTAAAGCAGTTACAAGTTCAATTCGTACTCTTACTCGATAATTACAACATAATTCTTTCTTTTCTATAATCTATCCGATCTAACCAAAAAAATCAGAAAACCTATGTTCATCTTTTTCTGTTTTAGACAAAACGGTCATAAGGGGCTTCTAGTCACCAATAAGTTTCACTGAAAAAGTGCGAGGCTTATTGGGTAATTTTCCCATTAAAAAAACCAAAAAGAATATGCACAGGAACGGTGTCTAAAGCTGCGCCAGGCAGAGGCGCTCAGCCCCTGCTTTCTTTTCAGCATCGGCTAGCAGACGGGCTAGCTCAACCACTAGAACCTCGGTTAGGGCCGATCTCTTGTCAACCAAACTCGGAAAAGTTTAGAATAGATCGTCGTAGGAACGCGGCAAGTTTATCCGCCACGCGCCGCTTTCTTGGCCGCCCTCAGAGGCTTTTGGCCGGACTCCTTCGTCCACCTGAGCGAGCCAGAATCGGACGTCAGCGAGGCAAGAGAAATAGAAGCTCCTTGCTCCGCTCCTTCGGCTACCGAAACGACCGAAATGAAGAGGGGGGCAGCGGACCAGCAAGGCGCTGCTGCCCACAGCTGGGGGGACTCTTTCTCCAGTCTCCGAGTTCGCCTCACTTACCTGGGGCGGCGGCCATGCCGAGCTTCACCTCAGACAAGTCGAGCTGCCTCCTTATGGCCGGCAAGTCAGCCGGAGGTCCTGCCCCAACCTCCTTCCGGCGCTTGTGGGGAGACAGGCTCCTCTCACGGCGACGCGACAGTTCTGGCGCCTCAGCGAGAACCGGCCGGCTGAGGGCGGCGACCACTTCCTCCCTTTCCCTTCTCCTTCCCCTTTCTCTGCCGGTAGAAGAGCGACGGCCGGCCCGGGCGGAGTTCCCACGACTAGGCGAATGGAACCCCCTCGGTCCGCCGCGCGTGCCTGGCGCAGGTGGTTCGTCCGGCGCAGCCCAGGAGCTGCGCCATTGGGCCACCTCAGCAGGCTTCGGGCAGTTAAGTGAAGCCCGCAAATCTCTGTGAAGATGGGGAAGGCGCCCATCCGGGGAAGCAGGATTCTTCCCTGCCGATCTTGGAGCGCAGCTTGGTAGCTTCTGTACAATACTGTATACAAAATAAGTGACGAAGCACCGATCTCAGTATTGTAGTTTAGTTCGTTGTGTGCACAGTGAGGAAAGATAATTGCTATATAAACACTAGTTAACACTTACAGTGTTTATAGGCTGTTCTAGTTAATCCACTTTACTAACTCTGAGCGGAGTGCAACTTCCCAAATCCATAATAAAGAGTTAAAGTAATTAGTTTTAATCATCAAAGATTAGAGCTAAAATCATAATATAAAAGAATAATAAATATAATCAAACATTGTAACATCAGACAGTTAAACTAAATTACTCATCCAGAGGAGTAGTAATAGTTGCGCTGGCATTGAGGCTTGATAAAATAGCCTCCTGATTTTCTCAAGATCAAGAGGAAGGGTGCAGGCAAGGCAGTGTCAGCTGTAATACTGAGAAGGAAAGTTTCACTTGATTTTATAGGTGGCAATCTCTGATTGAGAGGAGTGAAGAGCTCACGATATTAGATTTATTGGCAGATAGATGTTATAGAGAGAAAATAGTCCCACAAATATCAAGGCTGTGAGCCTTGATTTTAAATATGACAACCTGCATCCTGAAGTGCACCACAAAATTAATCAATGTAGCTCTCAAATTAGACATATTTTAAAGGTGCCTCATAACCAACTAGAGCCACCACATTTTGGACTGTCTATAGCTTCCAAATGTTCTTCAAAGGCAGTCCCATATAACACTGCAATACTCCAAATGAGAGGTATCTAAAGTCTTTCATTCCGGCAAAGATTTATCTAGCACCACTCTAACCTTTTCAGAATCCATGTGGATCCCCTCAGGAGAAATTCTGTCTCTCTCACCTCTCTCTCTCTCTGTGGCTCTCTCATATCTCTCCCTCAAATCTGTGTCTGTCTGTCTCTCCCTTTCACGCATCTCTCTCTCTCTCCCTCTCTGTCTCTGTGTGTGTGTCTCTCTCTCTCTCATCTTTGTCTCGTGTGTGTGTGTGTGTGTGTGTGTGTGTGTGTGTGTGTGTGTATTCCCTCTTGAACCATTTCCAAAAACAGGCAAGGGTTGGGTTGTTTTTTGTTGTTGTTTTTGCTGATGTTGTTTTTTCTTCTTCTTTAGGTGCTTTTTACCATACGATTTAAATCAAGAATCATTTTAGGTTTCCAGATAAATGAAGCTCTTTCATCCCCCTGCTGTAGCTACCTGTCTGAATCCATCACTGGCTGGCCCCACCCCTCACCCTCCCTTTCCAGTCACTCCTCACCTGCCCTGAAGAGCTCTCCAACCAGAGATACTGGCTCGGCCTGGCTGTGGCCAATGCTCCACGCTGTAATGGGCTCCAGGAGGAGGACGGAATGCCCTCTCCCCCATTGTGAAGAACACTAAATTTAACTGCTGCGAGAGCAGCGCACAGGCTATGGAGGTTGGTGAGAGAAGCGGCATAGGCCACAGCCGGGCCAGGCCAGTGTCTCGGGGTGGAGAGCAAGTCGCGTGTCTCCACGAGCGACCAAGGTGCACACAGCACCAACAAGGGCTGGAAGAAGCATCCACAAGATGGGGTGTTTCACTCCCACTCTGGAATATGGAGCGAGTCTCCATCCCTGGCCATTGTCCTTACCTTCTCAGGGCAGGCAAGGAGTGACTGAAAGGGGAGGGCGAGGGGCAAGGCCAGCCAGTGGTGGGTTCAGCCAACAGGGAGACACAGCAGGGGACGAAAGAGTCGCATGTAAATCTGGTGTCATAGGGTGTTAGCTATTTCTGCCAGCTTAGTATCATCTGCAAATTTGGTAAGTTCCCCTTCTATTTCCTCATCTAAGTCGTTTATGAAGGTATTGAAGATTACTAGGCCTAAGATGGAACCTTGTGATAACCCACTGCTTACTTCTCTCTATGTAGATATAGCCTCATTAAGGACTACTTGTTGAGTACAGTTTGTCAGCCAGTTACTAATCCATCTGGTGGTGATGCTATCTATCCCACCTTTTTCTAGTTTATGAAGAAGTAGGTTATGGTCTACTTCGTTGAATGCCTTGCTCAAGTCTAAGTATATTATGTCCACAGTATTTGGCTGGTCTACTAATTTAATCACTATGTTGAAGAATAAAATAGGATTGGTTTGGCATGATCTGTTTTTAACAAACCCATGTTGACCGCTAGTTATTAGTTTATTTGTTTCTAGATGTTGCCAGACTGTTTTTTTATTATCTTTTGCAGTATCTTCCTGGGTATTGATGTTAGGCTGATTGGTCTGTAGTTTCCTGGGTCTGTTTTTTTCCCCTTTTTTGACGATGGGAGCCCCATCAGCTTTTTTCCTCTAGTAGTTCCACAGTGCTCCAGGATTTTTGAAAGATGTGGTACAATGGTTCTGAGATGACATCAGCTAGCTCCTTTAGAACTCTGGGATGTAATCCATTTGGTCCCAGTGATTTGTATTTGTCAAGATCAGACAGGTGTTCTCTTACTATTTTTTTTTGTTGCTTATTTTAACTTTTGTTTCTAGTCTGTCTTCTACAGTTGTTTTTGGTAGGTTGGGCTATAGTTTCTTTTTGCGTGAAGACTGATGCAAAGAATGAGTTAAGCAGCTCTGGTTTCTCTCTGTTACCTGTTACTTCTCTCTTTAGTGGACCAACTGTTTTCTTGATTTTTTTTCTTGTTACTTATATGTTGAAAGAAACTTTTTTACTATCTTTGACTTTTGTTGCAAGTCTGGCTATTTGCTGATATTCTGCCTTAACTGCGTGTCCCTTTTTCCATTTTTGTAATTGCCTGCAGAAGTTGTGGGTGCCCCATCACTGGAAGCTTTTAAGAAGAGACTGGGTAGGCATTTATGAGAAATACTCTCTTGTGAGAGCAGTGGGTTAGACCTCAAGCTCGCTTCCATCTCTTTTACTTTTGCAAGTGTTCTGTAAACTCCTCCCCCATCTCCTGGGTGCCTGGCTGGAGACTCTTAAGCTAATTACTGGCAAATGTTTTTTTTTTAAAGCAACTGCAAAATAAAAGCTGTTACTTTTTCCAAGCCTCTTCTTGGGTCTCTCTTTGGCATTCTGGTGGCTCAAGTACATTTTGGGACCTTATATTTTTAATAGCTAAACAGCATACTCAGTTTATAACAGCAATATATCAGAATAGACTTGTTTTACACTATTTGTTAGCAAAATATGATGGTATCTGTAGAAAATTTAATCACACAAATTGTTGTTTGCAATCTGACAAATTGTTGTTGTTGTTTCCCTGATGACCAGGGAAAAGCTATACAAACTATGGGACATCTGCCAAAGTATGGCAAGTCACTCATGCCCAGATACAGACTTGGACTCTGGCAATTGACTTCAACTGGTTTGGCAGTATCTTCTCCGACTAGTAAAGGATTGGGTTTTTAGTATTATTAACCTCTGGAAATCTCCTTCTCATCCCGTTTCATTCCCTTAATTCAGCGCATAGTTAAATCAGCCATCACTGGGATGACAGTTATAGCCTCCTCTGTGTCTGCTACCCCTCCCGATAAACCGGCAAATATCATGGTCCTCAAGACCATCCCCATTAAATATACTCCCCTAATACACCATTGACAGGACACACCTTGTCCTAAAAGAAAAGGGAAGAATGTAGGGACACAATAGTAGAATAGGTAGAATTAGTGGGACATAATAGAATCAGTAGAATTAGTTTAATTTGCTATTTCGCTTCTGTAAGAATTAGAATTGCCTCTGCCATTTGCTTCTACCAGTGATCTAACTCCTATCTTTTTTTTCTGTACAACTCAGTGCCTGATGCAGGGTATGACATGATGGCCTGGCAGGATTACATTGGTCAAATACCTGTGTTGCTAAGCACCCAACCCCCATTCCTTGTTGCACTGGCAAAGGAGAGCATGGACACGCAGGGCTACAAAGAATGTGCCAAGGGGCCAGAGTTGGGTAACCTGCAGGTATAAGATGTTCATCATACTCTCGGTAGCTGTGGTTTTTCCCTTGCATGCTTGCCGCCTGTATGCTGTGGGAAATTATCCACCCAGCGATTTTGTTTTGCAAAATAAAAGCTGTTACTTTTTCCAAGCCTCTTCTTGGGTCTCTTTGGCATTCTGGTGACTCAAGTACATTTTAGGACCTTACAACATGATTAAAAGGCCCGCTGTTTTATCCACTGTGGTGCACATCTCTGAGATTATCTGTTTTCTTGCACAAATTTCATTATCCAAACTAGGTAACAGCAGTGCAACAAAATAACCAAGCTCAGAGAGCACCAAGACTCCGCATTTAAATCTTGGGCTAAAAATATTCCTCCTTATTGGTAAAGCACCTTGATATGCAGCCCCTTTCAGTGAAACAGACATTTTCTGTCTGGAAGAAAATTTGGCAATAAAAAATTTGGCAAGCCGTTTCCTTGCCTCCTTTCCCCACTTAGCCTGCCTGGCAGGGGAAGGGTGGGGAGAGAAGCAGAGACAGTGGGTCGTTCGCTGCCAGCCCTCTGGATAACAGGAGATCCTGCTCCCTCCTCTCTCTCCCTGTCATGAGCCGGTAGGAAAGAACCCTGCCTGTTTTTCTTATCTTGCCACTTTGGCCTCCAACACAGGTTGGCAAGAGAGGTTGTGCAGTCGGACTGCC
This sequence comes from Masticophis lateralis, assembly GCA_030761175.1. Classification (NCBI taxonomy): domain Eukaryota; kingdom Metazoa; phylum Chordata; class Lepidosauria; order Squamata; family Colubridae; genus Masticophis; species Masticophis lateralis. Next base: position 99,306,353 of record JAUDYJ010000005.1, read on the forward strand.
AGCATAGGGAGAACCTCTGCTCCCCCTCGCCCAAAGACAAACGGCTCAGAAATCCAGGGGCAGGGGGAGTAGTCCCGGGTGGCCAATAGGAACGGGGTGGGAGCTCCTCTAACCTCATCTGAGCCCGATTTTATAGACCATAGGTCTTCAAATTTGGCCGCTTTAAGACTTGTGGACCAATTCCCAGAATTCTCCAGCCAACATAGCTGGCTGGAGAATTCTGGGAGTTGAAGTCCACAAGTCTTAAAGCGGCCAAGTTTGAAGACCTCTGTTATAAACTGACCCCAACAACAGCTTGCCCCTCCCTTTCCCATTATATGCAGCAGGTTTCGAAAGCAGCGTTTGTTTTTTTTCAGAAGCTGCTGCAGATTTTTACCCTTTCGCCACAGGAAGCTCTCACTCTAGTCGCAGAAAAGCCTGAACGTAGAAGCGCCGCTCTAATTTCATATCTCTACATTCTCCTCCCACCGAGCATGCGGCGCGGCGACGGCCTTTTCCGAAGACAAGATGGCGGCGGAGCGTGCGGTGCCGAGTGACTTGTTCCCGCTGGTGCTTGCTTTCTTGCGGGAGAACCATTTCGATGGGGCGGCGCGGGCTTTTGGGAAAGCGGCTGGAGTGGTGAGGCCAAGGTGGCGGGCACGCCTGGAAGGGCCTCTTCCGACGTGACTGCAGGGCAGAGAATCCCCGCCTCAGTTTCGGGAAGTCCCTTTGGGAGGTCGGCGCGGCTAGGAAAGCCAATTGGCTGCCTGCGGGGCATGTGTTTCCAGGCGGTTATGAGGATGAAGGGAGGCCGGGAGATATGATCGAGGTCGATTGCAGCCTTTAGAGAAGCTTAGATCAGTATTTCTCAACCTTGGTAGCTTGAAGGTGGGTGGACTTCAACTCCCAGAGTCCTCCAGGCAGCGCTGCTGGCTGGGGGATTCTGTGAGTTGAAGTCCACCCATCTTCAAGCTACCAAGGTTGAGAAACACTGGTTTAGATGAAACCTTATGGGAATAGTGTGGCCACACGTGGCGTTTAAAAGAAACGCTGCTACCCATCTATTAGCTTACTTGGGGGGAAATTCCTCAGGATTTAGAGTGTTACACCCCCTCCTCGTCCCCCGTGTTATTGCTGTCTTGCTTAGGTATAAGCATGTAGCAAATAACAGTACAGGTAGTCCTCAACTTACGACCACAATGGAGAGGCCAAAATTTCTGTTGCTAAGTGAAACATTTGTTAAGTGAGTTTTGTCCCATTTCACCACTCTTTTGCTACAGTTGTGAAGGGAATCGCTGCAGTTGGTAAATTATTAACACCGTTGTTGTGTGAAACAATCCTGGTCTCTGCTCCTTCCGTCGGTACCTGAAGACTTGGCTGTTCAAGCAAATAGGCTCACTCTGATTCTGGGTTTTAGTATTTAGTATTTATTAGTTATTTGATTTAAAATGGGATTTTGCTGTACATGTTTGAACTTGTGTTCGCCGCCCTGAGTCCTTCTGGAGAAGGGCGGCATATAAATACATGAAATAAATAAATAAACTGGTTTCCCTGTTCACTTTTATTATTTATTTATTTATTAGTTCGATTTATATATGCTGCCCTTCTCTGGAGACTCAGGGCGGCTTACAATGCATTAAGCATACTTCATACTTTTGTATATACCTGCTTAGTAGGGCTTTTTGGGCCCCCCTGAGCGGTGTTCTATTTTATACAAAGTCAGCTTATTGCCCCCACAAACCGGGTCCTCATTTTACCTACCTTGAAAGGATGGAAGGCTGAGTCAACCTTGAGCCTGGGGAGAATTGAACTCGCAGTAATTGCAGACAGTTGGCAGCTAAGTACTACTTTAACAGCAGCAGTTTAGTCCACTGCGCCACCAAGGCTCTTTGCTTGTCAGAAGGTCGCAAAAGGTGATCATGTGACCATGGGGATGTTGCAGTGGTTGTATGTGAAAACCGGTTATACATCACTTTTTTCAGAAATGTAACTTTAAGCAATCACTAAATGAACTTGTAAGTCAAGGACTACTTGTACTGCCATTAATACTATCTTATATATTATTTGTATATCTTAGTTTGTGAATTACTATTATAAGAATCGTAAAAGGCTTTTATAGGAAACAGTATGCACTAAATTGATAAATTTAGTGTATATTGCATATGCATCAATTTAAACTTTTAAAACAATTTAAATAGAAAACCTAGAAGTAATCTTATTTCTTCAAATAAAGTTTTAAGTGTTACCTTGCTAGATATAATTTCTTTCTACTAGTAATATTACCAATAATAACAAACTAGTTTTGCTGATGCTTTTAGTTTAGTAAACCAAGTAAATTGTATTGTGGTCTCTTTAAAAGCATTTATCAGTGTTTGAAAAACTGGTGGCCTTCAAGTAGCTGAATTGTTTTATTGTTAAATGCACTACAGCTAGTTCTCAACTTAACAACCACAATTGAGCGCCAAATTTCTGTTGCTAAGTGAGAAATTTGTTGTGAGTTTTGCTCCATTTTAAAACTTTTCTTGCCAGATTTGTTAAGTCAATCATTGCAGTTGTTAAATTAAAAACATGGTCATTAAGTGAATCTGGCTTCGCCCTTGGCTTTGCTTGTCAGAAGATTGCAAAAGGTGATCACATGACCTCAGGATATTGCAACCATCATACATGTGAGTCAGTTCTCAAGCATCTGAATGTAAATCATGTGACCATGGGGATGCCACAATGGTCATAAGTGTGAAAAAATGGTCATAAGTCACTTTTCACTGCCGTTGTAACTTCGAACAGTCACTAAGTGAACTGTTGTAAGTTGAGGACCATCTGTATTTGTGGGGAGAATGCTTTATGTAACAGCTCTGTACTCATGATATAGGATGTTTACAAGATGACAGGATTATTATATTTATCTCTAACCTGAACTTTTCAATCACTATCAACAATATTATCTTATTTTTTTCCCAATTTTCATTTTCTTCATGATTCTTTTGTAGACTGAACAAGATCCAAATGCTGCTTCTCTCCTTGATATCTTCAATTATTGGTTAAAGTAAGTAGCTTCTCTTCAGGGAAAAAATTATATATTTTTGTTTTAAACAATTTAGCCATCTAGCTTATTTTTTAGTGATTTGTCATTTTATTTTATTTATTTATTTTATTATATTTATATACCGCCCTTCTCCTGAAGGACTCGGGCGGTTTACAGCCATGTTAAAACAGTATCAATACAAAGTTAAGAATGTCATTAAAATAATTAAATCATTGGCTGTAATTAAAACCCCAACTAAAACCATTGTTAAAACTCTTTTCTAAAAAACCCATTTAAAATCCTTATTCCGTCAAACTGGCTTGCTGAAATAAGGTCTTCAGAGCACGACGGAAGGCATGGAGGTCGGGGATCCTTCGTATCTCCGGGGGCAGTTCATTCCATAGGGCCGGGGCCCCCACAGAGAAGGCTCTCCCTGTAGGGGTCGCCAGTCGGCATTGTTTGGCCGACGGCACTCTGAGGAGGCCCTCTCTGTGAGAGCATATCGGTCGGTGGGAGGCAATCGGTAGCAGAAGGTGGTCCTGCAGGTAACCAGGCACTAAGCCATGGAGCGCTTTAAAGGTGGTAACCAGCACCTTGAAACACACCCGGAAGACCACCGGGAGCCAGTGCAACAGGTCGCCCCCATTATCACTTGCGCGGCCGCATTCTGGACCAGTTGGAGCCTCCGGGTGCTCCTCAAGGGGAGCCCCATGTAAAGAGCGTTACAATAGTCCAGATGGGAAGTGACGAGGCGTGAGTGACTGTGCGTAAGGCCTCCCGATCCAGAAAGGGACACAACTGGGAGATCAGGCGAACCTGATAAAAAAAACCCTGGCCACGGCCGTCATGATTGTCTAAAGACAGCCATGTATCCAGGAGGATGTCCAAGTTGCGAGCCTTCTCTGAGGGGGGCAAGGACTCATCCCCAATAGCCAGCGATGGCACCAGCAGGCTATACTGGGGTGCCGGAAACCACAGCCACTTGGTCTTGGAAGAGTTGAGTCTGAGCCTGTTTCTCCCCATTGAGATCCGCACAGCCTCCAGGCATCGGGTCATCACGTTAAGGGCATCATTGGTGTCGTCCGGGGTAGAAATGTACAACTGCGTGTCATCGGCATACAGTTAACACTTCACCCCGAAACTACAGATGACCTTACCCAGCGGCTTCACATAAATGTTGAACAGGAGAGGCGAGAGGACTGACCCTTGCAGCATCCCACAAGTAAGGTGCCTCGAGGTCGACCTCTGTCCCCCCGTCAACATAGACTGCGTATGGCCAGAAAGGAAGGAGGAGAACCACCGTATTACGGTGCCCCCCACTCCCACACCCTCTAGCTGACGCAGCATGATACCATGATCGATGGTATCAAAAGCCGCTGAGAGATCTAGGAGGACCAGGACCGAGGAGCAACCCCTGTCCCAAGCCCTCCAGAGATCATCAACCAATGCGATCAATGCCGTTTCCGTGCTGTATCCCATCCCGAAGTCCAACTGGCATGGATCCAGATAGACAGCTTCATCCAGGTATCGAGGGAGTTGTCGCGCCACCACACTCTCAACAACCTTCGCTGCGAAGCGGAGGTTGGAGACTGGATGATAATTAGCCAATACAGCCGGGTCCAGGGAAGGCTTCTTGAGGAGTGGCCTCACCACCACATCTTTCATGGCAGATGGAAAGACACCCTCACTCAAAGAAGCATTGATAATCCCCTGAAACCAGCCTCGTGTAACCTCCCAGGAGGCCGGCACCAACCAGGAGGGACACGGGTCCGATAAACATGTGGTATTGTTAAGCCTCCCCAAAATCCTGTCCACGTCCTCAGGAGCCACAGGGTCAAACTCCTCCCAGATAACACTCTCAAGACCCACTCCCATCATCCCGTCTGAGGCTACCCAATTGGAGTCCAGGCCGTCCCGAATCTCAGCGATTTTATCATGCAGATATTGCACAAAATCTTCTCCTGCAAGGAATCCTCCCGCGCTCCCACTGAAGTAGAGAGTGGGTCACTCTAAACAGGGCGGCTGGGCGGTTCTCTGCAGACGCAATAAGAGCAGAAAAATTAGATTTTGCCATTCTTATTGCCACTAGGTAGGTCTTGATGTAAGACCTCACCAGTGTCCGGTCAGATTCGGTGTGGCTGGCCCTCCAATCGCTCTAGGCATCTTTTCCAGCGCTTCATCTCTCTCAACTGCTCAGAAAACCAAGGAGCTAATTGAGATCGGCACCGAGTCAGAGGCCGCAAAGACACAATGCAGTCCAAAGCCCCAGCAGCCGCCCTATCCCAGGCGGCCACCAGTTCTTCAGCTGAGTCGTGAGCCAGAGCCTCTGGGAATGGCCCAAGTTCCGTCAGGAACCTCTCTGGGTCCATCAGGCACTTGGGACGGAACCACCTGGTCAGTTCCGTCTCCTTGCGGCAGGGAGAAGCGGCCCGAAAGTCTAACTGAAGGAGCGAATGATCTGTCCATGACAAGGGCTTAATAACTAGGTCCCCTATTTCAAGATCATTCAGCCACTGACCAGAGACAAAAATCAAGTCCAGCGTGTGTCCCCCAATGTTGGTGGGGTCATGAACTATCTGGGTCAGGTCCATGGCCGTCATGGAAGCCATGAACTCCTGAGCTGCTTCCAATGTTTCACGGGCGGATGGCAGGTTGAAATCCCCCATAACCATAAGTCTGGGGGTATCAACCGCCACCCCGGCTATCATGTCAAGCAGCTCGGGCAGGGCTGCTGCTACGTGGCAGGGAGTCAGGTACGCAGTCAGGAAACCCATCTGTACCCCATTGCCCCACTTCACAAGGAGGGACTCACAGCCGGCTATCTGAGGAACAGTGGCCTCCCTCGGACTTAGACTTTCCTTAATAATCACCGCTACCTCTCCTCCCCTCCCCCGGGCCCTCGGCTGATGGAATGCGCGGAAGCCTGGTGGGCACATCTCCACAAGGGGAACCCCCCTCTCCTGGCCCAACCAGATTTCCGTAATCTCTGCCAGATCCGCACTCCCCTCCTGGACTAGATCATGAATGAGGGGGGCTTTATTTATGGCAGACCTGACATTGCATAGCATCAGTTGAAGGCTCGGGTTCTGAGACTCTGTACAACCTGGAACACGAAGCGCTTTGGGGGCCGGAGCACGCCACCACTCATAAATAGCAAGTGTGTACTCCCCGAACATGATACGGCCCCCTACGCCCTCCATATCTGCCCCTCCCACTCACTGTACTGATGGAATAACCCTTCACTTCATCCCCCGGCACCCCATCTAAACCCCCTCCTTCCTCCTCCCGCCATGATCCTCAGACTCCCTCTGCCGATCTGAAGCTCCCTGGACCCCCCCCCCCGGTCCATTCCTATATCTGACTACCCCCTCCCCTGAACCCCCTAAAAACTTCATAAAAACCCTCTTTTAAAAAACCCCTCACCCCCCTCCTTGTCGCATGCCATCTCTTGGGGTTCCAAAGCCCGTCATCAAGGAAGGCCCTCGCTAATGTAGAGGGCCAGGCCTGCGAGAGGGGGGGGAATCTCGCAGTGTGAAGAGCTCGGCCAGTGAATACATCTCGAAAGACTTAAAGCCATGAGCTTTAAGTCTTTCTGCTGTGGATGTATGTGAAACTAGTAATTAAAAGGCTGGGAATCTAAATTAGGGAGGAGCAACCTGCAAACTTTGCAGCCTTCAGGGTCCTGCTGTTTGTGATGGCTGGAAGTTGGCAACAGTTTCTCACCAATCCCAGAAGATAGGGAACATGTGTCATTTGTTCTATTTCTAATAGACTCTCTGAAACCAGAAAAAAATTCAAGTGTGATTTACCCAGTTCATTTTACAATTGGCAGTGAATACAGTGATGTTGTCCCAACTGTAACATCCTATACGGCTGCCACAGTTGTGGCAAGATCACTGCACAGTAAGCAGATATATGGAATAAAAATTAGCAGAACACAGAACATATTGTGGCTTGAGGTTTAACAGGATTGTGGTTGAACCAAAATTTGGAATTATAATGGCTCTTCAGGTTTTGACTACAACAAAGTCCAGATGGGTCTTCCAGAGTGAATAATCCCATTACTTTCTTTGCTTGCAACGGCTATGCTCCTAGCTTAGCCTTTGACCTGTTTCTTTCTCCATTTGTCTCAGCCAATTTTTTCACTGCTACACTATGCTCTCAACCTACACTTCCCACTCCCAGTGCTGTTTTTTTCCCTGCTGCTACCTTGCTTGAATTCAAGTGCAACAGGAGCAACCTGATTGGCTTATCTACCTTGCTCTTGATTATCCTAGCTCCTTTTCTCAGTATGCTATTACTATATTGATATTGCTGCCTCTGCAACACATAACTGGACAAAAAAAAATGTGAGTTCTGGGTCCAAACAAAACATGCTGTTCAGGCAAGGACAAGGTATGCTCTATTTACATAATGTTTCAGACATCTTTGTAGTTGAGTAAAATGCATTTGTTACATGACTGTTTGTTCAGTGACTAAGGTTATAACAGCACTGAGCAAATTGTGATTAGGAGAAATCTCAGAGTTCTAGCCATCCCAGCACTCCTGTGGTCATATGATCTGTTGGTTTGGCAACCAATTTGAACTTAGGACATAGCACCCTAGAATCACATTTGTAACCTTCCCTAGAAAGTCAGTGGGGAAGCCAGCCAGTTTTTGAGTAAATCCCCTCCCACCCATACACCGTCTTCCCAGCCCTTCTGTGCCTCATCATGTTGGCCCTTTTGCACACGCACAGCACTCCTCCGACCCTCACTGCACCCTCACACATCTTTCATCCACTACACCTTTCATACATACCTTTGTATGTTCCCCCAAACCTCCATCTCTCCTATACCCCCTTGCACACACTCCCTGATCTGCATTGTGCTCTTGCTTACCCTTGTGCACTCTCCCCATTTCACCCCTCTTCTGAATCCTATGCATCCTCCTGCTGTGGCATCTAGTGCACTCCCTTGCATCCTCCCAGATCTTTGCCACACCTCTTGCATACCCTTTTGTTTTCTCCCCCACCTGGCAGCAGCCACCTATCTACTTGATTGCAACTTCCTGCTAGCTTTCCCACTGCCTTTAGTTGTGAGAAGCCAGAAGAAAGTTGCCTTGCCGAACAACCATGAGATTCAATGAAGCAATAATAACCTGATTTGTGCTTTACAACTGCATTGTTTAGAGATGAAAATTCTAGTCCCAATAAATTGTGAAGTATATGTGTATAACTTCATGAGTTTATCTGCTAGCAGCTATATGTTATAAAGGCACATATATTTGTAAATAAATGGGACATGCTTCATTGATACTATATAAAGAAGTAAAATTAAGGTTGTGAGCAAATTTACTATTAGTTTCCATTTTTATACTAAATTGTTCTATACTCCTTTAATATTAATAAACTTTGTTTTTCCAAAAAATATTCATTGTATAGGTTAATAAGATACCAGCAGTAACCACAATATGTCTGCAGGCATTATGAATGTTTCAAATGAGCCCTTTGGGATTGTTTTTAATTACAAATTGAGATTAAAAGGCTATAAATATAATCATAGCTTCTTGACTAGTTTAGTATTATTTAATATTATTTAATACTATTTAATATTATTTATGACAGGATGAATATTTAAATGAACGTTTTCATTTTCCCCCACTTTCTATATTAGAGCATAAGATGATCTCTTTTTCAGTCATTGGATATGCCCAGCTGTGTTTATCTTCACACACTGGCTACAATCATGTCTCCTGAACATTCCAAAGCTTAATATGGAATAATGATTCTTATACATTCTCACTCACCCATCCATTCAGATCACCTGTTGCCAAAAAACAGCAAGCATTTGCAAATGGATCTCCTGTGAAGAAGACAAAGAAAGAATCATCTAGATACAAAACTTCTAACGAAAATGAAATCCCTCCAGTCAAAAAACAAGGTGAGGCTTGCTGGTTTATGTCTAGAGTAACATTTCATGTTTTTTCAAAGTGATTTGTTATATTACTGATAAAATGTCTCACGATTTGATTCCCCTTTTGACTCAGAGAATGATATTTCAGCAGTAACGTAGCAGATACTTGTTTACCATTATGAAGGAGTTTTTATCAAATCTTCCAACTGCCAGAATGCATCCAAATATATTTATTTTAGAACACCCAAATTCAACCACAGTTTCAGTTGAGAAACTAGTTATCTTAGATTGAAACCAGATCTAGAAATGCAAGAGAATTTCCTTTTTTTTATTGAAAAGTTTTAGTAAGTTTTACAAATGTTTCCCCATCCCCCTCCCAACCTTCCCCCCTCCAACCCTCCCCCTCCCTACTTCCCAGAGAAAAATACAGGGTATAGCATTTAACAATCATAATCTCACATAAAATAACTGACTATAGCCTCCTATCTCCCTCTTGTACTTTAACTCCCCTTTTACTGAACTAAGTTTAGATACTTTATAACATCTCATTATTCATTCATAAGCTATTTGAAAATTTTTAGTCCGATATTTGCTTTGAATATAGTCAATCCATCTTCTCCATTCCAACATATATTTCTCATTTGAGTGATCCTTCAAATATGCTGAAATTTTAGCCATTTCTTTTAATACTTTTGCTACTTTTAATATCCATTCTTGAATAGTAGGCAAATCTTCCAGGACTGCACCACCAACAGTCTTGCTGCAGTTATTACATTCAAAATCAAATTAGTCTCTATAACCGTACAATCTGTAATTAAACCCAACAAAAACAACTGTGGAGTAAACTTTATCCTCTTTTTAAGGATAATTTGAATAATCCACCATATTTTTATCCAAAATGCTTTAACTTTTTTACAAGTCTACCATACATGAAAATACGTAGCATCATCACAATCACATCTCCAACACTTAGATTGCAAATTCAGATACATACAAGCTAATCTTTTCGGATCTAAATGCCATTTATGAAACATTTTATAGAAATTTTCTCTCAAATTTTGAGCTTGCGTAAATTTTGCATTCCTTACCCATATTTTTTCCCATGTTTCCATCATTATTGCTTCTTCAAAATTTTGTGCCCATTTTATCATGCAACCTTTAACCAACTCTGTTTCTGAGTGTATTTCTATCAATATGTTATACAACCTTTTTATATGCATTTGACTCTGGTCTCTAATTTGTTTTACCAAGTTTTCCTCATTTTGTGTGATACCAATTTTCTGGTCATTTTCCATCTAGCTTGTAGCTGTCCATACTGAAACCAAGTTTGAATTACCCTTTCTTCTTTTAATACATTCAAGGGCTTTAACTGTAATATACCTCTTTCTATATTAAGAATCTCTTTATATGTGGTTACATTCTGTTTTTGTTCTACACTTATATTCTCTATCGCGTGTCTGGGTACTGCCCATATAGGTATCTTGTCATTTAATTTATATTGATATTTTTTCCAGACACGGAATAAAGCATTCCTTAGTATATGACTTTTAAAAGTCCTATCCACCTTCTTATCATATACTAGGTAATCATGCCAACCATATACCAAGTCATATCCCTCAATATTCAATATTCTTTCATCTATTAGATTAATCCAATCACTAATTGCTGATAAAACAGCTCCTTCATAATATAGTTTTACATTTCTTGATGTATGATACTCTGAGAAGCCGTCATTAGCAGACCTATTTAGATAAGCTCCACGTCAAGCCTGTTCCAGCTCAGAACCCTTAAGAAATAAAAACCCTCAACTCCATTTGGTTGAAATGATAGGTTCTTTTACTAGGTTAAATGGTTGCAGCAAAAGAAAGGCTAGATCTTAAGATTCCCGTGCAAAATATATTTTCCCCCTTCCCCTGGCCCTCCCCCCTTGACTAGACCATCTCCATCTAATTGCATACTGTTTAGATGTTTTGGGAACAGAATGGATGGTTGGATGGTTGGTGCTATGAAGCAGTTTCACAGTCTGTTCCCAGGCCAGGTGTTTGCTGGTTCTCACACTTCTGGTTTCTGTCAAGACTCTCGCCCTCCTTTCTTCTCATCTCCATTCCATTTTCCCTTCCTTTCCCTTCCCCCTCGCACTTTATGACAGGATGCCAGCAAAGTGTAAAAGCTGAAGATGGCAGATCTGACGCTCCATCTATGAATGTTCAAGAAAGAGCAATCAAAAGTCAAGGAAAGAAGCAAACAGACCTAAATACACTGTACTTACACCTGTTAATCAGCATCCAAATAAACAAGAGCAATCAAGATATAGTACCACCTAAAAAGCTAATAAGGAAGGCAAGGCTGTTAGAATAAGCTACCATATTAAAATATCCAAGAAATTCCACTCCTTCGCCCACCCACATGTTAATGAAACCTAATTATAAAATGCTTGCAGGAATATTAATGATGTTAATGAAACCTGGTAAAACGCTTGCAGGAAGAGCAGCATGTCTAGAGAATAATCCAGTTTCTTACAGAATACATGGTGTGGGGATTTCTACATACCTTTCTACCACTGTCAACAGGGGAAAGCAAAATGGTTCCATACTGAGATTTGTGCAGCATAGTGGTCTTAAGAGCATGTACAAAATGAAAATGATAAAAAGCTTTGTTCAGAGCTTGAAACAAAAAACACCATTTAGAATATTCCACTGGAATTTTTAAAGGGGTTGTAATGTGACAACAAATTTGAAACAAGTAATTTCTTGCCATAGGAAATACTGGGAAATACTGAGAATTCAAAACAAGCTCCGTGTTTCCTCCTGTGATTAGAGGTGTTTTTAGCTGCTTTGACTCTTCTATTGCACTGATAGATAGGACAAAACCATTTGGTTCTTAAGTTCAAAACCACAAATGGTTCTTAACAAGCTTTAAAGAGCCCCTCCCTACCTGTGTCAATTGACGACAAATTCTAGAAAAAACTCTAGTTCAAAATGAAAGACAAGTGTAAACCAAAAAGCCATCTTCATAAGAAATGAGTTCTGGGTGTCTTCATCCATAAGTATAAAACATCCATTTCATGATAAATCAGGTATTCCCTCCTGCATCTGGAGGATATCGCCATGTAGTCTCCTCAGTTTGGGGAACTCCTTGCTGAACTTATTAAGGAACAAAACTGCACTTGCTATTGCACTTGTCTGCTGAAAGAAGCTTCAGCCAAGATCTATACCTTGTTTGTAGTCCTTCACAAAGACTAGACTGCTGTTCTTAGTGGAGAAGTTAGCTAAGGTGAGTTATACTTGCTAAAGTACACTGGCTTCAAATCAGAGTAATGGACTGGGTTTTCTCTGATAAAGTTAAGCTGCTGTTTTTACTCTTTCTATTTTATGTATTTTGATTATAACTTATGTTTATATGGTCCTGTATTTTTATATCTTTTATTAAAAGTTTTACAAATAACATAAAAACTAACAAAAAGTAATAAAGTAGGGAAAAAAGGCTTGGGCAAAAGTTCAGAAAGAAACAAACAAAACTTTTTATTTCCTTTGCAGCAAATATAAATACAATTATAAAATTATCTTTTACTCTGTGATTACAAAAGAAAGCTCACTCCTTTCTATTCATTTTTTTCTAATCATTAAAACCACAAATTATTGTATTTTTTCCATTTTATACAAAAAGGGTTTCTGGTCAGTCATAAATGTAGATGTTTTTTCTTTAAGAAAAATTAATTTAGCCATGTCTACAAGTTCCTTCATCCTCACCAACCATTCTTCTGTTAAGTGTTAATTGAACTTTTCCACTCTTGAGTATATGGTAGTCTTGCTGCAGTTAAATATCATACGAACAAAAGTTTCATCAATTTTTTTCTAGTTAATTATCCATTAGTCCCCAAAGAAAAGTCTCTGGTTTCCATTGTATTTTAATCTTTAAAATCTTCTGAATTAATATATGTATTTGTATCCAAGATTCTTTAGCTTTTTAATACTTCCAAAAAGCCTGATAAAATGTCGCTTTATATTATTTCTATTTCCAATAAAGATTCAAAATATCTTTATACATTCTAGATAATTTCTCTGCTGATAAAAACTAATGATACATCATTTTATAAAAATTCTGTTTAAGATTGTAACGTAATGTAACATCCTTTCAAACACACGTTTTCCCATTGGACCATCTGCATACTATAGACCAGTGTTGGTGAACCTTTTCAGTACTCAGTGCTGAAATGGGAGCGTGTGTGCGCAGGAGCGCCGGAAATCAGAAGAGCAGTTCCCCGGCTCACATGTGCGCACCTGGGAAGCTGAGCTTCTGGTTTCCGTCATGTGCCAGTCACCTTGTCTTCTGGTTTCTGGTGCACATGTGCGCACGAAGACCAGCTACTGGAGGTCATATGCATGCTGGAACCCAGAAGAGCAATGGGCGATGGCTGGCGAGCCCGGAGAAATGGCTCTGCATGCCACTTCTTGCACATGTGCCATAGGTTCACCATCCCTGCTACAGACAGGGTTTTGCCCATCATGTATACAATTTTATCATACATTATTTCACTTCTGTCTCCTGTCTCAACAAAAATGTATACATTTTAACAATTACATGCTAATCATTAGTATATAATTCAACCTTAATATTATTTTGTTCAAAGTCAGACACCTTTCTGAGTAGAAGCTAAATTTCTATTTATTCCATGCTCTTAATAGCCCACCTGACATAATGGTTTTTAAAATTTACATTTACTTAAACTTTATCATATCATAAATATCTATGCCACCTAAATCTCAAATTGTGATTTCCTAAATCCAATAGCCTCTAACAACACCCAGTCTCATCCAAATTAAACAACAAGCAACAAAATATAACTTCAGATCTGTTAGGGTTAGGGTCTGATCCTCTTTTCTTCACATCTTTAATACTTTGTACTTAACTCATAGCTATTTTCTTTGCCATACCAATTTAGATATATTCATCTGCCATTGTTTAGATGGAACATATTGTATATTGTAGTGTATTCTTGATTTAGATTAATGGGTGCTGGGATTTATACTGAAATTTTATTTCATCTTTATTCTAAACTTTCCAGAATCTTTAGAGATGAGCAGTTCTTTAGATTTACTTTTTATGATTTATAAAATCGTAGCTGTTCACTGCCATAAAATATAGAAGCTGATCTTTGATTTTTGAGTAATAATGATCTATTGATGTTATTATTATTTTAAATTCTAGCTGCAAAACCAGTGACTGTGTCCCCAGTACCAATAAAGACAACTTCAAGCAGTTCTGAGAGTAGCAGTGCTGATAACACTGACTCCACAGACTCTGAGCAAGAAGAGAAGAAACCAGCAAAGGTTTGTTTTTAATTTTTTCAATATCTCTTCCACAGAAAACCAGTGGAGTTTGTTTATCATCACTGACCACATTTAAAAACTCATCCAAAGGAAGTAATATAAATTCAAAACATAGAATCAAATAAGATATATGCACAAATCCCGACAATGAAATCATAAAAGTAAAAATTAGCTGCTGTTTGGTCTAGTTTCTGTACTTTAAAATAGTTGATGCAATAAAGTAGCTAAGCAATCATGGTACAACAAACAGTGCATCTAGACATGACTTATTGCTTCACTAATTACAACTGAGCATATGCAATGGTGATAAGGAATGTTATTAAGTCTCCCTCCACCAGGTTCAAGAATAGAACATTTTATTGGCTACAACACATCATGTGCCAAGCAATGTCAGTGAGGTTCTTGAATGTATTATTTTTCCATTGCAAAAACAATGGAGTTTTGAAAGAACAAAGAGGTAATATTTCATTAGCATAGTTCCTTTTAAAAAGTTACTACCTTTTGTTTTCTTAAAGTTCTGTCTTTTGTCAGTTTATCATTATTCTTTGGCCTTCTGTTTTTATGTATGAGCTGGTAGTTTTGGATTCCCAAGGAATGTGTTTTTGTAATGGGGATAGTTGCTTAATTTAAAGCCATATAGCTGAGCCATAAAGCTGAGCTTTATTTTCTTTGTGAAGATGTATTGGAATAAGGCCTTTTAACTTAATCTCCCACATCCTCTTTTAGCGCAAAATTGTTATAAACATCTTTCTGCATGAGGAAAAAGTAATTTGGAATAGTGAAGGAAAATTGATGAAAAGTTCCTGAAGTACAATTTGCAACTTTAGATCTGTCTGCTTGTAAATCAAAGTCAAGATAGCTTTCCTCAGATTTGTGATTGTTGGTACTTGAACTGAAAGAGAGAAGTCAATTGCTATGTTTTTTTTTAAAATATGAGAAATTACATTCATCTACAAGAACAAATAAGCTTCTTCCTTAGTTTAGTTTCATAATATTTTAAGTGGCAAGTTGTTATTGTGTGTCTGGAGCTCCTAATCCAAATCTCATTCGTGAGTTAGGAATAAATCAAACCATGTATAAGGTGATTTTGATAAAATTGGGGTACACTTGTGTGCTTCACAACAGAATTTGGCTTTGAACATTTTAACTGCAGAAGGAACCAGAATGTTATCTTTCTGATATGACTTACATATCAAATTCTTTCATTTATGGCCCTCTGTGCATGAAAGGGATTTGTGGGTGATAGATTTTCATCGGGAGGTGTATTTAAAACGCTTGATGAATTGTTTTTCTTGGTGATAAAATGTAGCTAATACTCAAAGGCTTCTCTGGACCTGGGACAAAGAAATAATAGTGTCACCATCGTTGTATAATTGAATTAGGATGGGTGGGTATTAATGCTGAAGAATTACGGTTTGAAAATGACAAATGCATTGAAAATATTTCTTGAAATACATGCTCTAAGATGGCTCAGAGATTTTATTCTGATTCTTAGTTTTGACAGTTGCTATTAGGATAGAAAACAATGTGAAGCCAACAAAGTTGGGTACCCCTCACTTCCTGTTATACTCAGATACCTCAAGAGAGTTTTATTATACTCTCAAATTTTAGAGGAGTGGATAAGTTTGAACCAACAATAAGGGTCATCAGATAGCATTCACATTCTGTTATCTAAACACGTGTAAGAAATATTCTGTTGTAAATCATCCTTTATAATGCAAATGTGCTAGAGAAACATGGATTTCTTGAAACTTTATGGTAATAAGCTTATCTGATATCTAAGACTACAGAGAATAATATTTAGGAATAGTTAGGTGCCACTTTCAATAACACAGCTCTCCTAAAATGATAGGTGCTAAGTGAGAAGAATGATAGTTTTGAACAAGCTACACCCATCTGCTGTTGAACCTAGATCCATCCTAATTACATTATATTGTCTGACACTGACCTATCTTGATAGAAGAGAATAGCTCTCCAATCAACTATTCAAAAAACAAAGTCCCAGAACACATCTAAGAGTTCAAGTTCAGATTCAAGTAGCTCAGAAGATGAAACTCCAAAACACCAACCACCAAAGTCAGAAGGAGCCCAAAAAGTCATAAAACTGGCTTCTACATCAGGTAACAGCTAACTTCAAGCTATAAGTTTGTGAGTATCATATTTTTTGGAGTATAAGACACACTTTTTCCCCTAGGAAAAGAGGCTGAAAAGAGGCTGAAAATTTGGGCGCATCTTTTCAGCCCTAACGAGGCGCTAGCGAGTAAAGCAATCTCCATGCTTTGCCTGCTTTTCTCATTGCTTCTTTCTCCAAAGAACAGTTGTGCTTTAGAAGCTGGTTTTTATCCCCAAGCAGCAAACCAACAAACTAATGGGCTGAAGCTGACCAGACTAAGGACGCTAGCCAGATGAATACCCGGTAGGCAGATATTTTTTCCTGTTTTTCTCCCCAAAAACTAAGCTGCATCTTATATTCCGGTGCGTCTTATACTCTGAAAAAATGGTAATTCAAGTGATGTATGAAAGGACTAAAGGAGACATGAATGTATTTTTAAAAAGATTTTTCTATTCCCATTTTATAGATTTTATAAAAGAAAATTTAGTCATGTTCTGATATTGAAATGTGTTGAAGAAATCTTAAGAGGGAGGGGAAAATAGGATAATATAAGTTTCTTGTGACTCAGGCTTGCTGCACATCTAGAGAAACAGCAATGCCTTCAGGTTGAAATGGAATAATTAAAAGATAAATTTGGAAGGGATCATTTAGCTTTGTTTCATTTGTAAGTTCAGTTCCTGCTCAATGTATGCATCCATGTAATATAGAAGAGCAAAGTTCTTACTGTTGCTTATTCCTTGTGCATAATAAGGTGAATTAGTGGTTTATGGTGCTAATGATTCATATTTTTAAGTATAGAAAGTTGACTAATTTCCTTTGAACTTTGGTTGGTTTCACATGTTGCCAAGTAAGCTTGGATGCTGTTTTTGGAAATATTTTTGTAAAAATATATTACAAAGAGATACTTGTAAAGGAGAGGGAGGACTGTTAAAACTATACGGTATTTAAAGCTACATATCTGGTTATCTGATGTTTTAATTTAACGGAAACATTTTTATCACAATTGGCAGCAAAACCTACCAAGGTGATGTCCAAAACTACCAATGGCAAGGCAGAGAGTAGTAGCAGCAGTGATGAGTCGAGTAGTAGTGAGGATTCCAGCTCTGAAGAGAATCAGCCTGTCAAAGTAAGTTATGAATCTTTGGTATAATAGCTAAATAGTCATTATATATTTTTGACAAAGATAGAAAACTAAATATCTTTCTCTTCAGAAAACTTGTAAAGTATAGAAACTGCCAAGAGTTATTTGAAATTGCAGTGTCAATAAATTTAATATATAAATAAAACCTCCCTAATTTTTAGAAAGAAATTAGAAATTTAGAAAACCTAGTAGGGACAGTACATTTGTATTGTATATACCATATTTCTTTGGAGTATAAAACACATTTTTCCCCCAAAAAAGAGGGTGAAAATCTGGGTGCATCTTTACTCCGAATGTAGCCCCACATAGCTTCTCAGACGGAGGTTTCAGAGGCTGAAAAAAGCATCAGAAAAGAAGCTTCCGAAAAAAAGCCCCCAAACAGAGCTTCCGAAAAAAAGCCCCCAAACAGAGCTTCAGAAAAAAAGCCCTCAAACAGCTTCAGAGGCTTTTTTTCTGAAGCTGTTTCAGAGGCTTTCACAGACAGGAAAAAAAGTTTTTTCTGAAACAGAGTTTCAGAAGTTTCAAAGATACAAAAAAAAGTAAGGCACAGAGCTCACAACCAAGGAACCTGTTGCTAAAATTCACCTCTGGAAACAGCTGATAGGGGGTATTCTGGGAGGCTGATGCACCTGCCGATCAGCTTTTTTCTTATTTTCCTCCCCAAAAACTAAGGTGCGTCTTATACTCCAAAAATTTCGGTATGTGTGTTCCTGCATGCATGCATAAAATAGATATTTTGAAGACTCTTCTCCTAAAACTGGCTTACAGAATAACAAAATGTTCTGTTACTTTTGTTTAATAGGACATGTTTAATGTCTGAAAACCTGGGCTGTTCTGTTACGATAATAAACCATTTATTTTCTCCTTCTGTTCTCTTCCTGAAAACTACTCAGAATGCTGTCAAATTCAGCATAAAAGAGTGCAATTCAATGCTCAATATTCAAAAAGACACATAATAGACAAATTTCTGCAGCAAAATAAGATTTGATATTGTTGTAAATTGAGCAGCCACAAATTTTAGATAAAAGATCTTCAACATAGAAAATCCTCTTTATGAAGGCTTTTTTAAACCTTTCAATAGTATTGCAATGAAGGAGGTACATAAGTTTGACTTATCAAGATAATGATCCACCACTTTAAGTTCCTAACCCTAACTCACTTTAAGTTACCCTCACATTCAGGCCCTCTAAAACCTTAAGAATAATATAAATGCCACACAACTGAATATTGATCAGATGAGCATGATGTTACAGAGGTCGTAAGTGTAAGGAGCTCTGGTGGCTCAGCAGACTAAAAGCAGTGTTATTAACTATTATTAACATTCAGCTGCCTGCAATTACTGAAAGTTTAAATCCCACCAGGCTCAAGATTGACTCAGCCTTCCATCCTTTCTAAGGTAGGTAAATTGAGGACGCAGTTTGTGGGAGCAATAAGCTGACTTTGTATAAAATATACAAAAGTATGAAGGCTATTGCTTAACGCATTGTAAGCCGCCCTGAATCTCTGGAGAAGGGCGGCATATAAATCAATTTTTTTAAAAAAGTGTGAAAAACAATCGTGTCATTTAAATGAACTGTTGTAAATTGAGGACTACCTGTATTAGTTTTTTATATTCGTTATTCCCACTTTATTGGAAAAATATAATCCCAAAACAGTTTATTATAATACATTGCCTTTAATACATTGCTTCCAATTAATTTTAAAAATTAGTCCTACTAAATGGGCTTTTAATATTCTAAATCTTATATGCTTTACAGTTGCTTTTCATAAAATTTTCATCATCCTAGCCAAACATTTCTCAAAGATACTATTAACAATATTGATTCTAAATATCTTACTCAGTACTTTGAGTTTCCATCAGCAGTTAATTATGGTCTGTGAATACAGTTAATAGAGAATAGGCCCAAGAAAGTGAGGTATCTCCTTAATGGATTCTAAAATTAGGCAGGCAGGGAGAGGAAATGGTTACGATTAACCAAAAATTAATTTCAGCAGCAAGTATGGAAGAACTCTGAAAACACTCTTAGGCATTGGGGAACTGCTGATCCCTAATCTTATCCTATACAATGATATTTTGACAGCTTTCCATGTCTTTGGTTTGGCATTTGTATAAGCAGTGTCTGACTGAATGATGATCATCTTGAAAATGGTGTTTGTTAGATTGATGTTGGGACAATTTTAGTTTTCATTTTGTTTTGTTTATAAGGGTAAACTGAAGAAACTTCTACACTGTAAAAACAACACTGCTCAGCCACTTCCGGTTAAAACCAAGCATGTAAAGAAGAGCAACAGTGAGACTTCTTGTGACAGTTCAGAACATGAAAATCTAGCCTCAAAGCCCAAGCGTGGTGAGTTATTAAAAGAAGCAGGCTTCTTAATTTAGATGAAGATCTAGCTAGAAAGCTCCTTAAACTTCTGCTTGCTCAGAGGAAGGACCAAAGAATAGTCTTAACAGTCCAAAACAATACTTAAAAATCAAGTTTGTATTCTAGATTTTTTTTCATTTTCTGAAGTAATATATTGATAAATGTATGATAAACGTGAACAATTTCATCAGTAGATATAATTTTTCTATTTTCTATTGCTACATTCTATATCTGTGTGTTGCATGTGGGTGTAATATATACAACGCACATACACATATAGGAGGTAGCAATTGACAAGCTAATCCCAAATTGTTTTTTCCAGAGAAAAAGTTAGAAAATGGGCTTAGTAATGTACAGAGATCATTCAACAAATGAATAAGAAAGTGTTTAGAAGAAAATGGCAATCTATTTGAACATTTAATGCAGTTTATGTAATTAAATAATGTACATATGTCTACAAGACCTAACTTTATCCTATATATGTTTTTGTGTGTGGCTGTCCCTCTCTTTCTTCCTCCCTGCTGTCTGTCATTGCAGGAGAGTACTCTGCTGTGCCACCCCCTTTAGCCATAGAATCAAGGAAAGGCAAAGCACACCTCATTAAAAAGACCTTTAAGAAGGGAGAGAATAATGAGAAAAAAGAGCAAGTGTTCACAAAGAGACCATCAAGTATGTTTCATAAATAACTTGTATATAAAACTGACGAGATGTGCATATTAAAGAGATTCTTTCAAATATTTTTTGAAAATATCCTTTTAAAAGCTTGACAGTTGCTAAAGAGTTAAATCTAATCTATAGGAGAGAAAATATGACTATTTGATAGATACCAAAAGTATTAAGTAGTAGTAGATACTCTGGTAGATACATTCTTATTAATGAAGAAAAAATTCCTTTATTTATAGAAGGAATTTCAAATATAGGAAAGGATGCACTACTGTCCATCAGGCAGAAGGAGACATCTAATCCCTGCGATAGATGCAAGGAAGAACGCCTTTTTTGCGTTTTAGGCTCAGGAAAACAATTTTCAGACAATACCTGACAGATCCAATTTAGAATGCTTGCATATACCCTAAATTCATCATTTATTAGTCATGTGCAGGTTGAGTTTGGACATTAGTAAGGCAAAGAAATATAATGGCTAACAGGCATCTGGGCAGGACTTTTTGTGATTGTTGGCTAATTTGAGCAGTTCTATGCAGTACGTGAGAAGACATCGGAGCAGCCAGTCCATCCTAAATCAGGTCTTCCAAAGCAGTCACCAAACTTCATCAGTCAGAAATTGGAATTTCCAAATCACAGTTGCAAGTTATTAATCATGTTCAGACTGTTAAATGCCCACATTGAGATTTGCTTTTTGACTTAGCAGGTGGTGAGAACAGTGACTTTGTGGTGTGCAAATCATGGGCTTATACTACTTTACTGTAAATGTGTCCCTGCGTTCCTCTTTTCAGTGTATCTGAATTTTCCCTAAATTGTCTTTACCACAACTTGACGATAGCCTGATGCCACAAATGGGGATTGACCATCCCCCAAACCCCACCACTGTCAAAGTGGATCCCGGGCGCTGTGCTGCAATGGAGAGACGGAAAGCAGAGCGAGGGGAAGAGGAGCGGGGAGAAGAAAGCGGGGAAAGTGGCTAAATGAGAAGTGGGGTCATCCCAACTGGCCAGGCACTAAAACACTGCTATGAGAGCAAGAGAGCGATCTAATCCCAAACTCTGTGTGAGTGTGCGTGAGAGAGATCCGATCCAACCTCGAAGAGTTATACCAAGCCTGGCGGCGGCGTGCACTCTCTTCCTCTGGCCCTCTCTCTGTCTCTCTTACACAAACACACACACGGAGGTTTGATTGGATTGTGCTCTCCCTCCCTCCCTCCCTACCACTGTACAGCCCCACTTTCTCACTGGCCTGCATCGTCCCACATCTCCGTTCTGGAAATGTCAACCCCCTTTTCTGCCACTTCTCCAACCTGCATTTTGTTCCTCCTTCATATTTTTTTTTTTACAAAAATCATACTGTAGCTACCGTATCCTCAATTGTTTAGGAGGAAAACGTGTGTGCTCTGGATTTTGAGGCAGAAAAGCGTGGGGGGGGGGGGGAGATTTCAAAGGCCCTGGAGAAAAAGAGCAAAGTTTTTTCTGTTTGCCGTCCAAAGTGGGTGCCGAGGCCAATCCTGCAGGAAGCGATCTCCTCCTCCACAGAAAAGCTCAAGGGCTTTGCAGAACCATAGGTGAAGGGGAGCCTGGCCTTCCTCGCCCAGCTCCAGTGGCCTAGTTTTTCTGGAGCTTAGCGTCCTTCCATACTAGGGATCTGCAACCTTAAACACTCAAAGAGCCATTTGGACCCATTTCCCACAGAAAACGAAACACTGGGAACCACAAAACCTGGGTGGACATGGCCTACTTGACATCGCTCATTCCCACCCAGTCATATGACCCAACCAGCCATACCTACCCACGTTCTGTGACTCCAGGTGTTTTCTATGGGAAAGAGGTCTCTCTCTCTCTCTTTCTCTCTCCCTTCCTCCCTCCCTCCCTCTCCCTCTCTTCCTCCCTCCCTCTTATCTCTCTTCCTCTCTCTCATTTCTCTTCCTCTCTCTATCTTTATCTCCCTCTCTCATCTCTTTCTCACTCATTTCTCTCTATCTCCCTCTCATCTCTCTCTCTTTCTCCCCCTCATCTCTTTCTTTCGCTCTCTCTCGCTCCCTCTTTCTCTCTTTCTCCCTCTCCCTCCCTCTCCTCTCTCTTTCTCCCCCTCTCTTCCTCCCTCTCTTTCCCCCTCTCTCATTCTTTCCCTCCATCATTTTCTCATTTCTGTGTCTCTTCCTTTTTCCTCCCTGCCTCCTCTTTCTCTCCTTCCTCCTTTTGTTAAATAAATAAATACTGCTTTCTGAATTCTACTAGTTGGTTGCTGAAGCAACAGGAACCAGAAAAATTGCTATATGTTAGTTTCACAATTGGTGGTGGGAAGGGTGAGATGGGGATGGGTGTATTGTTTGTATGTATTGTTTATTTTTATGTGTATGTTTAAAAGCTCAATAAAAAAAAAATTAAAAAAAAAGGGAACCAGATAGTACCAACTCTGTCAGATCTCAAACGAAGGGAAGAAATCAGAGAGGTGATCCTCTTTGCCTCTCACCTCCACTTGTGGCTGGCTCTGCTTCTCTTTTTCTCCCCTTTTCTCTCATGTCTCTCTCTCGAGCGTGCACATTCCCAAGCAGGATACTCTCCTGAGCTGGGATCAGGCGGGGACGACTACTCCCCCTCCCACTGCTGCCACTGCGTAGTGAGGTGAGTAGTGGGCTACGCTGCGCAGGAGGCAGCCCAGGCTGTGCAGTTTCCTTCGTGGGAAGCTTAGTGCTAGCCATAGTCCCCTTCATGTCAGCTCAGGAAGGAGGGGAATGGGTAGGAGCAGCTGTCGCCGCCAGATACAAGAAAGGAAGAGCTCCGGCTCCCCCCTACGCAGTCCAGGCTGCCTTCTGCACAGCACAGGCTGCCCCCTGTGCTACGAGTGCTTCAGCTGGGTGGCTCTGCAGAGAGGCTTGTGCCTTCTCGAGGCAGAGAGCATGTTGCGCGACCTGGTTGGCAGTGAGCCATAGGAGAGGGGTCAAAGAGCCACATGCATCTGTTCCATACGAAGGAGGAACACAACACCGGTTGGAGAAATGGCAGAAAAGGACATTTCCAGAATGGAGAAGTGGTGTGATGCAGGCCGGTGAGAAAGTGGGGACCAGCTATCGTTGTACAGTGGAAGGAAGGGAGCAAGCGAGCGAGAGACAGAGGGAGTGATCCAATCCAACCTCTGTGTGTATGTGCCTCCTGCTTGATTTTGGCTGAGCAAGCAGAAGAAGTGGGCTGGCAGCCATCTGGGCTCCTGCTGGACAGTAGTGCTGTTGCGAGGCAGGTGTTGGGGCATGGGTGGGATGGCTGCGGGGATCTTGAGGTGCAAGTGTGTGGGGCACCTCCAACCCCCTCACCTTGTGGCCGGTGCGCTGCTTGGCCTCCTGCTTGGTTAAAATGTTGGGGCATCGGCTTGGCTGTGATGGTCCTAAGGTGCATGGGTGCGGGGTACGTGGGGCAGCTCCACTCCCTTCACCACCTACCTTACCTGACCTTGTGGCGGCCGCACCAGTGTGCTAAGCAAAAAGGCGGTGGGATGGAGTGAGTGGGTCTTAATTAGGGCTTATTTGGGGGGTTTATGTTAGGCACAGACATGGAAAATCAAGCTAGGTCTTATTTTCCGGGAAACACAGTATATTATGTTCATAAAAAGGTACTTTGTATTAACAACACATAATCCCTAAATGTTATAGTTAATTTAGCATAAATAGTGCAGATAGTCCTTATTCAATCTATAAAAAGTATTTGCAGTTATTTCTGCTGAAGACAACTTTAGTTTTAGGTTGCAGTAGTACCTGTAAATGTCGCTACATCATCCCAACTTGAGAGCATATCTGTGAAGTCTTATTATTTTGGAATTGTCACAGGGAATATAATAAAACTTTTATATTTTTTCTCTAGCTGAAGGGTCTGTGATTAAAAAAGCATTTTCCCCCAAATCTCTTCCTGTTTCTATCCAAAAAGGAAATACCTCTTCAGGGAGTGATTCAGGTTAGTACTATGTCATATAATATGTGATTTCTCTATTAGGAAGTTGTATAATGTTGATAGTTATAAGCAGCCAAGTACAAAATGCTGTCAGTACTATATAATCTTCCAACATTTTTGAGGTAAAAATAAATATGCCAGTATACATAAATGAAAGCTATGTGTGTTTTATTTAGATTCTAGTTCTGAAGAAGAAAAGAAAGTTTTGGTCAAATGCTCTGCCAAAGCCGTTTCAGCAAATGGTGCTACTAAATCAGTTCCATCCAAGAAAGTGAGCAGCTCCTCTGATACCTCAGGTACTGTGGATAACATGGTAAATCAATTGTTTTCCATTTTAATATTTTGTATTCTTTCATTGTAGAGCAGGAATATTGCTCAATCTTCAGTTACGTATGGACAGAAACCCAACATAAAAAAATCTATCATTAATATTTTTCTTACATTGCGTGCTTACAGTACCAAAGTTTAAATTTAAAATACACCATAAGTAAGTAAGAAAGGATTATGAATTGTTAAAACAAGCTACTTAGGTGGAGGTTTGTCCTCCGAGCTTGCTGCTTGGCTCTCAGATATTTCATTACCAAACTAGGTAAGATCTTCAGCAGGGTTTTGGGTGAAGTGACATGTTCGTTTATATAGAGTCAGTTGGTCAGTTCATCTTGTGACTAGTTGAATCACAAGGCTGAATGAATCACAAGACTGATTCTGGTCTTGTGACTTCTGACTGGTTGCTGTGAGGCGTGAAATTTAACTGGTGAGGGTGGTTGATTCTGTCATTGGTTGGTGGTTTGAATGGTCCGCTTCCTTATTTTGTACACTGGTTCTAAGTCAGTGTGTTTGTTGATGGACCCATTGGTAGAATACCAGGCTTTGAAAAAGCTCGTGTGCTTGATGGGTTTTGGTGTGGCTGATGACTTCAGCTTTATCTCAGTCAAACAGGTATTGTTTGTTGTTGATGTGACTGGCGATCAAGGACTTTGCGTTTGACAGCCTACTGGTGGTGGTCATGGATTCTGGATTTTAACTGCCCCATGTAGAACTGGTTACAATTGTTGCAACTGATTCTGCATATTAGGTTGGTGCTGTCTTCTTTCCGTCTTTGACCTTTATAAGTTTCTTTCTGAGTGTAAACGTGGCTTTGTGGGCTGTTGTTATTCCTAGGGGTTGCGGTAGCCTGGCAGCCATTTCTGATGTGCCTTGGATTTATGGCAGGACCTGTTTCTGTGCTGTGCTTTTCTGTGTGGCTTTCTGGGGTTTGGATGTTATGCATCACAGTATAAAATTCCTGGGGTAGCTATTGCAGAGAAAAATGTTGAAGTATTTCTCCTTGCTTTTCTTGGGTATTTGGTGCTGCAGTGTGTTCTGGCTGTCTTGAAGAGGTCTGGACACGGGTTTTTTTTGTATGTGCTGGGGGTGGTTGCTGGAAAAGTTGAGTATTTGGTTTGTGTGCATGGATTTCTGGTATACACAGGTTGTCATTTCACCATTCTTATGTCTCCTTATATCCATGTCAAGGAAGCAGAGATGTTCATCCTTTTCTTCCTTGCATGTAACGCTGATGCCAGTAAACACATTGTTGAGCAGGCAATATTGTAAGGTCTGGCCTCTCCTTGTTCGAGAAAGAACCTTGAAACTTTGGCATTTCAAAAGGAACCCTTTTATTGAACTGGAGTGATAGCAAGATGAAAGAAAAGCAGACTCTGAATTCCCTCAGGCAATACAGTTAGGATAAAGAAATTAGAAACCCTTCCCTTCAGCCCAATATGGATTCAGCCAATCCACAGGTGTGGAGATGTTATTGTAACGGCTGTCCTGAGAACCTGATAAGGGAACTTTCTCTCTGTCTTTTCTAGTTTAGATCATTCCAGGATGATGAATGTATTGTCCATGTAGCAGACCCAAAGTTTAGGTTGGATGGTTGGCAGAACAGTGCATTTGAGTTTCTCCATGACTGCCTCTGCTATGAGGCTGGACACATGTGATCCCATGGGTGTGCTTTCTATCTGCGTGTAGATCTTGCTGTTAAACTTGAAATGTATTGTCAGGCACATCTGTGGATATAGACAGTATTTTCTGGGGGTGTTTTTGTCTTCTATGAGCAGGTTATGAATGTTTGTTTGGCCAGGTTGATGTTGATGGAGGTGAACAGAGCAGTGACATTGAAGGAGACCATCATTGCTTCGGTGTTTATTTTGATGTTTTTGATTAGTTGAAGGAATTGTTCAGTGTTCATTGGAAACTGTCAAACCACCAACGAGGTGACAAAGTCTTTTTTGTAGTGCTTTCACTAGTTTGTAGGTCGGTGCTGCAGGGAGTGCTACAATGGGGCATAAGAGAATTCCATTTTTGTGCACCTTGGGGAATCTGTAGAACTTTGATATCTTGGACTCCTTGTGGTTGCAAATATTTCCTTTCTGTGGGAGTTATTTGCTTTGCTTTTTCCATCTTCATCGGGTTGTTTTTCATTTTGTTTTAATATTGTATTTGATGCTGGTGTCATGCAGTAGGTCCTCAGTTTTGTTGATGTAGCAGTTTTGTGCATTATGATGGTGCATCTGCTTTTGTCTGTTGGCAGAATGGCAATGCTTTTCTCCTTTTTCTTTTTTGCTTGCCGTTCTTGGTTGAGACCTGTTGTGTCTGTTCCTCTGGATGCTGGGGATTGTCCTCTGTCTGATGTCTTCCTGCATCTCATGATCAAGGTTGTTGGTTTTTAGTATGGATTCTAGGTTAGCAAGAAGTCAATCAGGTACGCATTTTGTAGTTGAAATTGAGGCTATGTGTGAGTACGGTTTTCTCCTCTTTTGATAGCATTCTGTTGAATAGGTTTTTGATCCATGAGTTAGAGTTGTCGGCTTGTGCTGTGAGGCGATCTTGGCAATTTTCTTTTGCAGAGTGTTGCATTTTTGGATCTGGAGTTTGTTGGATATTTTATTGATGGCATGTTCTAACTTGTTTTTGAGATCTTGTCCGATTGCAGTGAGGCACTCAGTTTTTTGTTCATTGATGGTGTGTTGGTATTTCATTACGCAGTTGTGTGCACCAGTGATCATGAATTTAAGCATTTTGCATGCATTTTGGAGGGCCAGGTTCCATGTTTGTGGGTGGTTAATGGGTAATCTATAGTGCATGTTTTTGGTAGCTTTTTCTTGCAGAGGCATTTATGGAGGAAACATAGTTGTTTGAGGGTTGACAATTGTTGATGGTAAAGGTCTTCCAGTGGTGAGCTAGTTTATGTGGTTTTTGCCCATGCAGTTTAGAAATTGTAGAGAATATTTGTAGCTCAGGTTGTAGAATTAAGCAGAGGGTTGTGCAGTGCTACCAGTGGATCCATCAACAAACAGATTGACTTAGAACCAGTGCATGAACTAATAAGGAAGCAGACCATCTGAACAAACAACAGAACCAACACCGCACCCGGTTGAATTCCACACCTCACAGCAATCAGTTAGACCAGAACCAGTCTTGTGATTCAATCAGACATAAGACCAACCAACCACTCAGGACCTATGTAAATGAACAAGTCACTTATTTATTTATTTATTTATTTGTTTAGATTTGTATACCGCCCTTCTCCTTGCGGACTCAGGGCGGTGAACAGCCAAATAAAATAGTACACAAAAGTTAAACAATTTCTTTAAAAAAGCATATAACTTTGGCTAAAAATTAAAACCATTAACCATTAAATATTTAAAATACCCAACCCTATAATACAGATCTTAAAAATTCAGCGGGGTCAGGCTAGACCAGCAAGCTGAAAGAGATGAGTTTTCAGGGCCCGACGAAAAGTCACCCAAAACCCCACTGAAGATG
This sequence comes from Masticophis lateralis, assembly GCA_030761175.1. Lineage (NCBI taxonomy): Eukaryota > Metazoa > Chordata > Lepidosauria > Squamata > Colubridae > Masticophis > Masticophis lateralis. The sequence goes on from JAUDYJ010000005.1 coordinate 99,334,615, forward strand.
TTACCTAGTTTGGTAACGAAATTTCCAGGAGCCAAGCAGCAAGCTCAGAAGACAGACAAGCCTCTGCCTAAATCTACAACCTGAGCTATGATTATTCTCTGCAGTTTCTAACAAATTACTTAATTGCTCTCAAAAAATTTTCTACTGTCCTGAAGCTAAAAAAAATCAAATACTTGCTTTCCTTTTGAAAGGTAGAAAGGAAGGAATTGGCTTTTTAGGTCAGGGCATCCATGGTATTTCTTGGGACTTTTCATACTCCAAATATTTAGGAATTAGCCAAAGATAATTCCTAAATCATCCTTCATTCTTGTAAACACCGCTTTTCTAGACTCTCTCACCTAAAAAAGTATCAGGTATTATGCTTGATTTTCTCTATGTTCAAAATACTGAGATTGTACTTTTGATAATATCAGTGTATTGTTCTGAATCTGTACTTTCCTCCACATAAAAAAAATCTAAACTTTAAAAATAGTAAGAATAAGTTGCAGTGAAATCAGATTAGTTTTTCTGTTGCTGTTTTTTCTTCCTAGATTCTGATAGTTCTGACAGTATTCCTGAGAAATTTGCAGTTAGGACAGGCATAAAGAAAGTGAAGAAACCTCTTGGAGTGCTGGCAAAGAAAGTAGAAAGTAGCTTTGAAAATAAGAAAGTTAATAAAATAAAAGGCACAAAGGCTGTCAAAACAGCACCCAAATCCAGCACCCCTGTCTCTAAACCAAAGAGTTCTGAGTCAAGCAGCTCAAGCAGTGAAGAACAGACTCAGCCATCCCAGAAAGCAACTAGCAAACTCTCAGTGGGTAGCAATTTGATCATTAGCAAGCAAGCCCCAGCTGGGATCAGGACCTCTTCTGAGAATTCCACTGATGAATTTAAAGTATCTGAAAAAACAGAAAGAAAGAGGGGACAAAATAACTGCAAAACAGCAAAAAAAGTGCTAAAAACTTCAGCCAACTTTGTGGGCAAAACATCTGCATCAAAGACTCCAACATCTGAAGTACTGAATTCCACAAACAGTAGTAGTTCTGATGAAGAGGCCACAAAGGAAGGTTAGTAATTTTTCATGTATTAAATAGAATGGCACTAGTTTGAAAATAAAACCAAATCAGATATAAAAGATAAAGGAAAAAATGTGATGGAATGTGCACCTAGTAGGTTACAAGGTTTAATTTGGCAAGATTCTGCTTGTTAGGAGTAAGTAATAGAAGGATTGCAGTCATTTCAGGTATCTTGCCACATCTTGCTGTGTCATCTTTGGGCTTGGTTCTGATACCATATTTAATATGATAGGTGAACATCATCCCTGTCTATCAAGAAAGACTTTTTAGTGGCTCACAGCATGCTACACATCATTTTAACCATAGCTTAATCATACTTCGGCTTGGACAGCATCAAGTTATAAACCACACTGGATTTTTTGCTTAGTATGTTGTATATATCCAGATATTGGGTGAATCAGTTCCTGCCAATTAGAGATATTTTAAATAACTATTTCATACCTGAATTTATAGCACAAATGAAACTTTCCTGCTCCACAAGCTGTGTATTGATTAGACTACTACTTACTTAGAATGAGATGGTTTTGCAGAAGCTTACTATTCCTGTAAAATGTAACAGGCTTATCCAAAAAAAAGCGGAAAAGGAAAGATGAACTAGAGTTGGAGACCCCAGACATCAAGAAGATGAAAGCCAGAAGTCCTCATACATTCCCAAAATCAAAGCGGGTAAGGATTGGGAAAAAGGATTTTATTATTTTATTTATTTTACCTTATTTATTAAATGCAATGACTATCACAGGATAACTCTTTCCTTCATAACTGCAAAAGCTGAATTTCAATTGTGGCTTACAAAGTTTTTTGAAAGAAAGTATTATGACATGGGTGACCTTATATCTCTGGTTCTAATGTTTGGTGACTCTAAAAAACAATTTCTCAACTAGAAAAGCCCTTAAATTGCCATTTTGAAGGATTTGGTCGGAAATCAGATATATCATAGGCAAGTAATCCTCAAGTTACAATTGCAGTTGGAATGGGATTGCTGTCACTAAGCAATGAGGCTGTGAAGTATGGTATCATCGGACATCATTGAGTGATGCCTCGCAGACCCAGTTGTCACAATCCAAGATGTGTGAGTCATTAAGTGGAGAGAACAAGGTAATAAATAGGGGTACTGGGAGAAGGGAAAGGAGACTCAACACAGGATACATGTGAGTTTGGGGGAGAAGGTGCTTGGCTGAGCACAGAGTATATGTGATCACAAGCACCCCAAGAAAAGGCACTGGGTTGCATGCATTTTTACATCCAAGTAGGATGCCACAATTGATAAGTACAAGATTCTTTTGTTCATGTGACCATGGGGATGCTGAAGTGACAAGAACTTGAAGGACTGATCATAAGTCCCATCTGTTTAGCACCTGGAATGATATCATGAGGAGTATTTGTATCTTTTTTCTTCTGCAGCAATCCAGTCCTTTTCGCAGAATAAGAACAGAAGAAATAGAAATAGATGTGCGAGTAGCTAACAATTCTTTTGATGCCAAGGTAGGAATAGGCATTCTTCATGCATTAATCTCTACAAAATAGAGACTACCTGGACAAAATTGCACTATTTGCTATGTATGTGTTTATGTGTTTGCTTCAAAGGTGAAATGCTACTGGTTTGGACTGGTTCAGCTGAACCGGTAGTAAAAAAATGCTACTGGTTCGCCAAACCGGTAGTAAAAAATGTAAATGTGACGCCCCTTCTGCGCGAGCTGCATTGGCTTCCGGTAGTCTTCCGGGTGTGCTTCAAGGTGTTGGTTATCACCTTTAAAGCGCTCCATGGCATAGGGCCTGGGTACTTACTGGACTGCCTTCTGCCGCCGATAGCCTCCCACCGGCCAGTACGCTCCCACAGAGAGGGACTCCTCAGCGTGCCATCAGCCAGGCAATGTCGGCTGGTGACCCCCAGGGGGAGGGCCTTCTCTGTGGCAGCACCTGCCCTCTGGAACGACCTGCCCCTGGAGATACATAGGATACCAGATCTCCAGGCTTTCACCGTGCCCTAAAGACTTTTCTATTTCATCAAGCTGGGCTGGCGTAACCCCCCACTTAGATATTTTTAATTGTAAATGGATTTTAGTCGGGAGGTTTTAAATTTTGGGCCAAACTTTGTTTAATTCTTTTAAAATTTTAAATTTTGTATTGGAATGTTTTTTATTCTTGGCTGTGCACCGCCCTCAGTTCAGTAGGAGAAGGGCGGTATAAAAATTTAATAAGATAAATAAATGAATTTTAAAAAAAGTTCTGACGATCAGCTGAGTGATGCGCAATCGTTGGAACTTTTTTTTCTTTTTACTTTTTAAGACATTTTTTTATTACCGGCTCAGGCGAATAGGTAGTAAAAAATGCTTTTAAAAGGTTTTAAAAAAGGTTCCGATGATCATGCAGCACAGCTTTGATCGTTGGAGCCTTTTTTTTAACCTTTTAAAAGCATTTTTTACTACATATTCGACTGAGCCAGTAGTAAAAAAATGCTTTCAAAAAGTTTTTTAAAAGGTTCCCACGCACGCCACAGCTGATCACCCCTCTCCATGCGCTGTTCTACTTACCTTCCCAAGACTGCTTTTGGTGTGCACTGTGTACCCGCAGCTCGCATTTGATGCACATTGCGCATGCGTGGCCAGCGAACCAGTAGTAAACCAGTTCAGATTTCACCACTGGTTTATTTGTGTATTTATTGCAACCTACACTCAGACTCTGGACAGTTTACAAATGCAAGGTGATAAAAACCATTTATGCTTAATGTTTTGTGGCTAAGGATCATGAATTGTCTCATCTTTCGCAGAAAGGAGCTGTAGGTGACTGGGGTGAAAAAGCAAATGATGTTCTGAAATTTACAAAAGGTAAATCCTTCCGACATGAGAAGACAAAGAAGAAAAGGGGAAGTTATTGTGGTGGTACTATCTCTACCCAGATAAATTCCATCAAATTTGAAAGTGACTAAACTACTACCATATTGGGAACGGGATCCCAATTAAATAATGAAATGTCATGGATATCTCTTCTACAACCTGTTGTCTTAATTTCTGAAGGGAGGATGGTTGCCAGTTTTCTATATGATAATGTGACTCTTAATGGAGGTATGGAATTGAGTCCTTTGGATTTTTCAGAAGTTTCTAACTTTGCATCATTTTAAGTTACAGCACACTTGATAATGTGATAAATAAACATACCTTATTTGTAATTGTTACTCTTCCTCTGATGCTCATATATATGGCAGGGATCAAATGTATCTTGCCATTTGATGATACATACTGTGTCCTCTATGTCAACAGAGAAAAATCTAAAATAATTTGTTAAGATTTGATTTTTACATTATGTTTGGAAGATCAGAAATTTTATTTAAATATAGATCTATAATATATTTTCATTAGATTTATAAATAATTGTGGTCAACTCACTATAACATTATTATTATTATTTTATTATTTATTAGATTTATGTACTGCCCTTCTCCTGAGGGACTCAGGGCAGTGTACAGCCATGATAAAACAATGAACCATACAACATTTAAAACCCATTTAAAACAGAATTAAACAAATTTGGCCTTCTCAGTTATAACACCCATAATTTAAAATACCCCATCCAAATTTTTTTAGTCAGCCAGGCCAGCCTGTTAAAATAACAGTGACTTAAGGGCCTGGCAAAAGGTACGGAGATCAGGAATCGTACGTATCCCAGGGGTAGTTCATTCCAGAGGGCGGGTGCTCCCACAGAGAAGGCTCTCCCCCTGGGGGGGGGGGGTCGCCAGCCTACACTGTTTTGCCGATGGCACCATGAGGAGTCCCTCTCTGTGGGAGTGCATTGGTCAGTGGGAGGCTATTGGTGGCAGAAGGTGGTCCCATAAGTATCCGGGCCCTAAGCCATGGAGCACTTTAAAGGTGGTAACCAACACCTTGAACCGCATCCGGAAGACCACTGGGAGCCAGTGCAACTTGCACAGGAGAGGTGTCACATTGGTGCGTTGAATCGCAACCATAATCACCCGTGCGGCCACATTCTGGACCAGTTGGAGCCTCCGGGTGCTCTTCAAGGGGAGCCCCATGTAGAGAGCGTTGCAGTAGTCCAGACAGGACGTGATGAGGGCATGAGTGACCGCAGGGCGTCCCGGTCCAGAAAGGGACACAACTGGTACATCAGGCGAACCTGATAAAAAGTCCCCCTGGCCACAGCCATCATATGTTCATCTAAAAACAGCCGTGCATCCAGGAGGACACCCAGATTGCGCGCCCTCTCTGAGGGGGCTAACATTTCACCCCCAATAGCCAGCGATGGAACCAGCTGGCTATACCAGGACGCCAGGAGCCATAGCAACTCAGTCTTGGAGGGGTTGAGTCTGAGCCTGTTTATCCCCATCCAGATCCGCACGGCCTCCAGACAGTGAGACATCAAGTCAAGGGCATCATTGGGGTGGTCTGGGGTGGAGATGTACAGCTGAGTATCGTCAGCGTACAGATGACACTTCACCCCAAAACCACGGATGATCTCCCCCAGTGGCTTCACATAAATGTTGAACAACAGGGGCAAGAGAACCGACCCTTGTGACACAACATAGATAAGGCACCTCGGGGTCAATCTCTGTCCCCTTGCCAACACAGACTGCGTCTGACCGGAGAGGAAGGAGGAGAACCACCGCAACATGGTGCCCCCCACTCCTAACCCCTCCAGCCGGCGCAGCATGATACCATGTTTAATGGTATCAAAAGCCCCTGAAAGGTCCAATAGGACTAGGACAGAGGAACAACCCCTGTCCCGAGCCCTCCAGAGATCATCAACAAATGCGACCAGTGCCGTTTCCATGCTGTATCCCGGCCTGAAGCCCGACTGGAATGGATCTAGATAGACTGCTTCATCCAGGTACCGGGGAAGTTGCTGCACCACCACACTCTCAACAACCTTCGCCACAAAGCAAAGGTTGGAGACTGGATGATAGATACTGCCGGGTCCAGAGAGGGCTTCTTGAGGAGGGGCCTCATCACCGCCTCTTTCAGGGCGGAGTGAAGGAAACCCTTACTCAAAGAAGCGTTTATAATCTTCTGGAGCCAGCCTCATGTAACCACCCAGGAGCCAGCACCAACCAAGAGGGAAACAGGTGGCAAAGCTCAACCTACCCAGAATCATGTCCACGGCCTTGGGAGCCACAGAGTCAAACTCCACCCAGGTAACACTCTCAAGACACACACACCCCCGTCACTCCCTCTGGACCCACCCAATCGGAGTTCAAGCCTTCCCAAATCTGAGCGATTTTATCATGCAGGAATTACGCAAAATCCTCAGCCCTATCCTGCAAGGGGTCTTCCGGTGCTCCCACATGAAGGAGGGAGCAGGTCACCCTAAGCAGGGTGGCTGGGCAGTTCTCTGCAGACACAATAAGAGTGGAAAAATAGTTAGATTTTGCTGCTTTTATTGCCACTAGGTAGGTCTTGATATAAGACCTCACCAGTGTTCGGTCGGATTTGGAACGGCTGGCCCTCCAATCACTCTCCAGGCGTCTTTTCTGGCGCTACATCTCCTTCAGCTCCTCCGAAAACCAGGGAGCTAATTGGGATCGGCACCAGGTCAGAGGCCGCAAAGGCACGACACAGTCCAAAGCTCCAGCGGCCACCCTTTCCCAGGCAGCCACCAGTTCTTCAGTCGAGTCGTGAGCCAAAGCTTCAGGGAATGGCCCAAGCTCCATCAGGAACCTATCAGGATCCATCAGGCGCAAGGGACGGAACCACCGAACATACCTAACGCCTATTGTCATGCACAAGCAACCACATCCATTTGTGAAAGGTTCAAATCCACTTTATTGCATTCTACTATATTACAAGAATCCCCCACTCTGCTTGCCTTGTCTTGGGAATGAACAGATAAGGTCCCATGGAACTTGGGATGGAGTTAGTCTAATGGCTTTTCTGGCTGTGTAAGGACTCAAGGCTAGTTCCCCACTTGACCCCTCCTCTTCACCTGGCTGAGAGTGTCCCAATTTTTATGTTTACAAAGGCAAATTGGTAAGATAATGTGACCATATAATGTGATATTAGGCCCTCAGTACATGTAAAATGCAGTGAGCATCCCTTATCATAAAGTTAGTACTATTCATTTACGTAAGATAAAGATAAAGGTTCCCCTCACATCTAGGGGGCAGTGCTCATTTCCGTTTCAAAGCCGAAGAGCCAGTACTGCCCAAAGACATCTCCATAGTCATGTAGCCGGCATGACTAAATGCCAAAGGCGTACAGAATGCTGTAACCTTTCCACCAAAGGTGGTTCCTATTTTTCTACTTGCATTTTTTACCTACTTTTGAACTGCTAGGTTGGTAGAAGCTCGGACAAGTAACGGGAACTCACCCTGTTACACAGCACTAGGGATTTGAACCGCTGAACTACTGACCTTTTGATCGACAAGTTTAGCGTCTTAGCCACTGAGCTAATAAGCATATATGCATGATACATAGACACTCTTTATTCTATTTCATTTCATTCAAAGAAAGTTAAAATACAAAATTTCAAATGTTTTTTCCTTCAAAAAACCAAACAAAAAAAAAAACCCTATGAAGCAAGACATTAAAGTGCATTAAAAAAACTAACACATACACACATTATCCCCCTAGTTGAATACTGATTAATATATTACAAGAATATTAGGTTTTCACCCCTAGCAAAACAGGCCCCAAACTTTTTAAAAACTACTGAATATATTTGCAAGTTATTAGCCTGTCATCTATATACTATGTTAATGACCAAATAGTTAACAAGAAAAACAACAACAAAGTCCTCTGTTAACAGACTTATTGTAATAAACTCGTAGAAAATTTATCATGGCATCTTTTTTTAAAAATTTATTTATTTAAATCAATACATCAAAAAAAAAAAGAAATAGTCAAACAAATGATCGCGACAGGAACTTTACATGATATTTACACTTTCTACGGTATGTAAGCTTCAGTCAGATTTAACATATATTAAACATAATCCTGATTATACTTGACTTTTTGGGCGTCTGTTGTTCAACCAAACGTACCATTTGTCCCAACATTGGAAATATACGGAGTCCTTTTGATCTCTCAATGCTTTAGTCAGTCTGTCGGCTTCCGCATAATCCAAAATTTTCTCCAAAATCAAATCTTCAGCCGGCAGGTCTTTCCCCTTCCAATGTTGGGCGAAACATATTTTTGCTGACGTGGTGATAAATACACACAGACACCATATATTTGTGCCTATGTTGTCTGGCCTAATGTTCAGTAGATAGTACTCTGTTTCAGAATTAAGTTATAACCTGTAATTTCTATGATCCATGCCTGTATGATTTTCCAGAATTCAGTCGTCCTGGAACAGGTCCACCACATGTGGAAATAGGTGCCAATCTCCCCACACTTCCAACAGTTTGGTGAGAGATTTGAATACATTTTGGAAAGGCGAGCAGGTGGGAGGTGCCATCTATACAGCATCTTGTACACATTTTCTTTGTATGATGTTGCCCACAGGAATTTCATATGTTTAAGCCAGATTTCTTCCCATTTTGTCATATCAATTGGATAGCCAATATTTCTCCCCCAGGCAATCATAGAATCTTTAACTATTTCATCCCCTATCCAATAGTCTATTAAAAGTTTATATATCCTCGATAACATTTTGTCCTCTTTTCCTAGAATGATATTGTCCAGATCATGCTGATTCAAGTTAATACCATCTTGTTCCCTATCTTTTTTAAATTTTGAGCAAATTTGGGCATAAGCCCACCAATTCAATTGTCTTCCCTGCAACTCCAACTCATTTCTTGATTTCAGACTACCATGGGGATCCAAAAGTTCCCGGTAAGAGAGATGATTTTCTTTGTTATATAGAGACTTATACGTTAAAGTTTTGAGTGGGACCAGCCAAGTGGGGATTGAGGAATAAAATCTACCCTTAATTTTCCTCCAGGACTAAATTAGAATATTCCTCACATAATGTCCTGCAAGAAACCTGTGCTTTGGGATTTTGTTTTGCCAAAGAAAATAGTGCCAACCTTGATGTAGCCCCTTACCTTCCAAGATCAACAACCTCCTTCTTCTCAACAATATCCAATCCCTGATCCAGACTAAATTTGCGGCCTGATAGTAATATTCCCATTTTGGGACACCAAATCCTCCTCTTTCTTTAAGCTCTTGAAGCATTTTAAGTTTGATTCTGGGTTTTTTATTTTGCCAAATGAATTTAAGGACATAATAATTTAGTTTTTTAAAAAAAATATTATCCAATCTAGCTGGTGCTGTATAATATAGGTATATCCATTTCGGGAGTATGTAAGTTTTTATAATTGCTATTCTACCTAGTAGGGATATCTGCATGTTCTTCCACTTCTCTAGATCCTGACCTGTTCTCTGAGAAGGTTCAGATAGTTGTCTTCTTTAATCGTAGAGCATTTGGCTGATATAATAATACCTAAATATTTTAGCTTATTTACAATTTGGAACCCCAAATTCACTTCTAATTCTTTCCCTTGCTTTACTGTCAGATTTTTGGCAATAACTTTAGTTTTTTCCCTATTGACTTTTAATCCCGCCACCTTACCATATTTTTTCTATTTCCTGGATCAGGCTCGGTCCCGATATCAACGAATCTTCTAATATAAATACTAAGTCATCAGCGTAAGCCTGCACCTTATATTGTTGATTTTGGATATAAAGACCTTTTATCCCCGTCTGATTTCCCTCAGTAAGGGTTCTAATGACAGAATAAATAACAACGGGGAAAGCGGACACCCTTGTCTAGTTCCTTTCTCAATATCAATTTGACCGGATACATCACCATTAATTGAAATTTTAGCAGTCTGCTTCGAGTAAATTGCCCGGATTGCCCGGATGAATCTTTCTCCAAATTGCATATGTTGCAGTAAACCTATTAAAAAGCTCCAGTTCACATGGTCAAAGGCCTTATGTGCATCCATGAATACCAGGGCCAGTTGTTTATCAATATGGGTTTCGTAGTATTCCAAAGCATTCATAACTATTCTTACATTGTCTCTAATCTGTCTGCCTGGTAAGAAGCCGTTTTGGTCTTCATGTATAAATTGGTTAAGAAACCCTTTGAGTCTCTCTGCTAAAACTGCTGCGAATAATTTATAATCTGCGTTAAGGAGCGAAATGGGCCTATAGTTCTGAATCTGGGATAGGTCACTATCGTCCTTTGGCAAAAGAGTTATTAGTGCTTCTGACCATGATTTCGGAGACTGTCCCTCCCAAATCACCCCATTAAATAACTCAGTCATATGCGTACCTAGTACTTCCCAAAGTGCTTTGTAATATTCAATCGGTAGGCCATCTGTACCGGGAGTTTTCCCTGTCTTTTGTTTTCCCATGACCCTTTCAATTTCCCCCTCCGTAATTTCTTCATCCAATACTTCCCTAGATAAACCTGGTATTTTGGGTATGTCTGATTCCTCTAAGTATTTCTTTATTTCCTGCTCAGACTTATCTTCCTTACAATATAGGTTAGTGTAAAATTCCTGTGCAATTATTTTCTTCCTTTCTTCCCCTGTAATCCAATCCAATCCAATCTTATCTACTCCAGAGTTCCAAAAGATAACAATGATTTGTCCTGGATCAATATCCATGTTTGTTTTTTAATACCATCTTGTATCAATTGCTGTCTGGTTAAATATAATGTCCAATCTCCAAAGTCAGTCTATCTACTAAAAAAAGTCCAAATGAAATTGTTTTACATTTTAATGTGATAAATCATATCCAGTCTCCTTCAATCTTCCTAGGGAAAACTAATTTATCACTTCTCCATTTAGTCAGCTGTTGTACAGGCTTCAAGTTCAGGGAGTTGAAGATGCAGTCGACTCAATTTTGAGTCTGTAAGCTCTAAGTCTGTAGAGTCCATATTTCTTTCCAGCAAATCTGCTTTCAGATCACATTCCTTTTGTGAGTCTAATTTATCTACAGCTAGATGCATCTGAATATTTTCCATAATCATTATTTCATCAAACTTCTTTTAAAAACTTTCAAATATGGAATTCATATTACCAGTCTTTTTTCAAATGTCAGCCATATTTTCTTGTCTGTAATCATTGTTGTCTCTGTAATGTGGCAATAATAAATAAAAGAACACAGAAATCTCCATCCAAAATTTAAAGAACAAAAAAATAAGCTCCAAACATTTTACAAATTAGTAAAATGCAAAAATCCTGTAGTGAGAGACCAACAAAGATGTCAATGAAATGAAAACACGTTTTTCCTTACAAAAAGCAAAAGTTATTCAGAACAACAACATAAAGGGAAAAAGAAAAAAGAAAAGAACAGATGAAGTCCAGCAAGGGATTAAAATAAATCAGCATTCAACTGGTCAACTTTTAAAGATAAAAAGCAAAGTGAAACAAAAGCTTCAAAAAGTAAAAACCCAGGCATGCTTAAGAAAACAAACTTGGATGACCATGAATTTCTGACAGTTCCCAGACAGAATCTTCAAGACTTCTCTTCCCAGGTGGGTCCATGGCCTTCTTGGATCATTCCTGAATGCTCCCATTCAAATCCAGGGAGCAGCACTGCCAAAGAACCAGCTTTGGCAGCAAAATCAGCAAATTCTCAGAAGGAAAAGGAAAAGTTTCTACCATTCAGCAGCCATCTTGAGTTTTTCACACGTTCACTCTTATCTGAAAAAATTCCCTTCCTCTACTGATCCCATGAAAGTGATACTTAAGAGTACAAGAAGGAGGTTAAAGAAAAGAAATGATGGGAAGGGGAGAGAGAATAGCCTACTCCATCTGTTAATTCAATATTTGCCTGAAACAATGAGCCAAGGTGTCATGGGCTGTTTAGTGTTTTATAAAATTGCCAAATTTCAATTCCATGGGCATTCAATTTTGGCCACGTTCTGTTAAGCAGTGGTGAAATATAATTTTTTTTGCCATCGGTTCTGTGGGCATGGCTTGATGGGCATGGTTTGGTGGTGGTCATGTGACTGGGTGGGCATGGCCAACTTTTTTCCCCACTTTTTAAAGAATTTTTAACTAATTTTTAAAAAGGTTTCAATGATAAAGCACCTGACCCCCTCTCGCCAAGCCAGATCCAACGCCGCCTAGCCCCGAAGATTGCAAGCCTTTCCACCTCGGCTACCCAGTCCGTAAATTCCCAGAACGGGAGTAGTTTACTAGGCAAGGCTGGCATGCAGAGGATGGCAGAGATAGTCCTCGACTTACGACAACAATTGAGCCCAAAATTTTGGTTGCTGAGCAAGAGCATTGTTGACGCATCTTACTCAATCCATCCTCCAACAGTGGATGTCAATCACCGTGGGCCAAATTCAGAATTTTAAAGCAAAGGCCTGCCAGATTACTTGTAAGGGAAAGGTAAAGGTACCCCTCGACTTACTGTATGTCTACCATTGAGCCGCAAATCTCCGTTGCTAAGGGAGATAGCTGTTCAGTGAGCTTTCTCCCACTTTACAGCCCATCTTGCCACCGTTGTTAAGTGAGTGGTTGCAGCTCACGAGTCACACAACCGCTAAGTGAATTCAGCTTCCCTGTGGACTTCATTGGTCAGGTCGCAAAAGGGGATCGCATGACTCTGGGATACTGAGATCGCCATAAGTAAGAGTCAGTTGCCAAGCATCTGAATTTGGATTACCTGGCCATGGGGATGCTGCAAAGGTCATTAAGTGTGAAAAATAATGTGAAAAGTGTGAAAAACTTTTTTCAGTGCTGTTGTTACTTGAATGGTTGCTAAGTCAGTCACACAGTCACTAAGTGAATCTGGCTTCCCCAAATCTATGTTGCTAAGGGATACAGCTGTTCAGTGAGCTTTTCCCACTTTATGACCTGTTGCCACTATTGTAAGTGGATCGTTGTTTAAGTCAGTCAGACAATGGTTAAACAAAGCTGGCTCACCAGTGACTTTGCTTTTCAGATGGTTGCAAAAGGGATATCACATCACATGACCCCAGGACGCTGCAACCGTCATAAATGCGAGTCAGTTACTATGCATCCAACTGTAAATCACGTGACCATTGGGATACTCCAATGGTCATGAGTGAAAAATGGACAACAGTGGCATTGCAACTTTGAACAGTCACTATATGATAAGGTTGTAAGTTGAGGACTCTCTGTACTGTTTTACAATTTGACAGCAATCCTTGGCCAGCCATGATCAATGTTGTATGTCCATACCTAGGATGGCGGACAGTGGGGGGGGACAGCAGCCGAACTGCAGGATCAGGTGTGGGGTGGGGAGAGAGCAGAATTTTAGGTACGGACATACGACATTGGTGACGGCTGGACATGACGGTCATAAGTCAAGGATGGATTGAGTAAAATGCGTTGAAATTCATTTTAACAATGCTCTTGCTTAGCAACCAAAATTTTGGGCTCAATTGTTGTCATAAGTCGAGAACTTTCTCTGCCTTCCTCTGCATGGCAGCCTAGTAAACTACTTCCCTTTTCTGGGAATTTCTTCTCTGTGTTAGAGGCACATCTAATTATATCAAGATGATATAAGGTCTCCTGCTGGAGCAGGGGTTGGACTGGATGACCTCTGAGGCCCTGGATTGCTGTGCTGTTTCAAAGCATCCACTGAAGCTGCATCTAGGAGAAAAGCTAGAGGAGAATCCCCCGAGACGGAAGCCAAGAATAGCTTCTCCTTTAGGTGTATCCAATCCACAGCCCATGGACTGTATGTGGCCTTGGATAGCTAGTAATATGGGCCTACAAGTTTGTAAACTTTTAACATATATTTTATATGTGGCCAAAGACAATTCCCCTTCACTCAGTGCAGCCCAGGCAAGCCAAAAAGTTTGACACCCATGCCTTAGATTAAAGCAGCAGTCCCCAGCCTTTCCAACTTGGCCCAGTATTGTGGGATGAGTGGCAAGTGCATACACAGATTCCATTGGTGTGAGCAGCAGGCAGGTATGCCCCACACTAGCATGAACAGAGCTTCACGTGTGAACACAAGTGCCCTCTGCTTGCACAAGGGGACAGTCATAGTGCCCATAGATTCAAACGCTGCAGCCTGGTGGTGGGCTGGGGGTTGGGGACCCCTGGATTAAATGTATTGTTTGCTTAAAGATTGGAAGACAGCAAGAAAGGAAGTCCCATATATGGAAAACAGATGATACTGGGTGAGCAGGAAAGGGGGTGGTGTTGTATAGAAGGGGCTGATTTGAGTGCGTATAACAGTGTTGGTGAACCTTTTCCGCACCGAGTGCCAAAATGGGAGCGCGCACACGGAGCACTGGAAACTGGAAGAGCAGCTCCCCCGCACATACGTTTCCGGTTTCTGGCACATATGCAGCGTGAAGACCAACTGGCCAACATGCATGCACATGCTGGAAACCAGAAGTTCAGCTTCCCAGTGCACGCATGCATGCCAGGGAGCTGCTCTTATGAACCCAGAAGAACAACAGGCAACGGCTGGCATACCCAGAGAATTTGCTCTGTGGTGCCACTTCCGGCACCTGTGCCATAGGTTCGCCATCACAGGCATATAATATGCTGTCACAGGAGTAGTTGATGTGGCTTAACAGCTTGCTGTCATTCTCTTGGGTGAAGAATAAAGATCTGTATCTTGAAGGCCAGGCTCAAAGAAACCTGTTTCTTTGATCCTAGCTGAGAAACAAATTTGGGAAGGAATAACAATTCTAACAAATACATTATCACTCGTAGAATCATCTATCGGGAGATCTACTTGAGTAATTGTCACAGATCCCTATGCAATCCAGAAACATTAATTTAAAACACATGCAGAAGGAGAAACTGGTTTAGATATCTCAAGAAGCATCCAAATTTGATGTGATTTATCTGAACTGGGCTGCTTTTATTTGATTTATGCATTCATATTAATGTCTTACTAAAACAGTGCATTCAATAAAGAGCATATTTGGAGAAAAACGCATATACTCATAGGCAAACCCTAAGTAGGGCAGAGCCCAAGCTATTGTTGCAACAACTTTATAGGCACCAAGGAACTTCCAAAAAGCTTGGCAACCTAATTTCAACCTGACCCCCCCCCCCAAAAGGCAAACCATATAGGCTCAAGTGATATTGAATTCTGCACACAGATTTTTCCAAAATTGCTGGTGCCAGGTCGCTACTGATACTGTAGATACCCCAATCTGTAGTAGTACTGGTCTTTGGATTTGATGCTTCCTAGAAAGGGGAAATTGGGACATAAAGTCTTTAGAATATGCTTCCCAAGCTATTCCTCCTTCTCAAGTGTACCAAGAAAGATTCCCAAGGGGCATCCTCTCTGCTATCTGCTGATGCTGTTGCTTCCTGCTCTTCTATTGAAATTATTTTGTTCAAAACTCAGGTTCTTTATCTTACAGCACAAGCACAAAGCAAGTGTCTGCTAAGCTTTCTGAGGTTTGCTGTATGCTTCTGATGCTTCCTATCTCTTCAGCACCTCCTTCCACATTGTATTTTGCTGTACAAGTTGGGGACCAATACCCATTATCTGGAAAACTACCATTGGCCTCTGGGGGTTGTGGGACCAGTTTACATAGTCTGCTTTAGATAACTAATGGATCTACTGCTTTCTAGAAAGTACTTCAGGAGTTTTGCCTAGTTGAAAATGCTCTGTAGAGCGACGGTGGGAAGTAACTGAGGCGAGACAGGTGTAAAGGAACAAAGGTTTATTGCTAACAGCTAACAAAACAGCTTCAGAACTAGAACAGCAACTCAGGCGTTTGACAGCTATTTATACACTAGCTGTCAAACCGCTCAGCCAATCAGGCTGCTGGAATTCTCCCGCCATTTCTGGGTGCATCTTAGCCAATGGGAATGATGTGTCGTATGTCTGAGGACTTAGCACCCCTTCCCTCCTGGATAGCGCATGTGTAATCGCTCAAGTAGGCAGGGCGCCGCCTAGTCCGCACAGATCTACGCAGTTCAGGGATGGCCTCCGAAGGAGTGGGAGGTGTCTGTGCTGCCTGTGGAACTCCCAGTGACTCTTCTGGAATCTCAACGTCGGACTCGACTTCAGAAGGCGGGCCTGGTTCACCAGGTAAGTTGGTTGTGGGTGGCATGCTTGAGACAGGGCCTGGATTTTCGTAGTTAGGGACTGGATGGGTTGCGGATTCCTGCTGGCTTATTGATTCTTTTTCGCCTCCTGTGATGCGTGCACGCAGTTGATTGATGTGGCGCTGCCAGAGCCGGCCATCGGGTAGTTCAACTTGGTAGGAGTAGGGCCCCGAGACGTGCACTATTGTCCCAGGAAGCCACCTTGGTTCCCCTGAGTAGTTTTGAGCAAAAACGAGGTCACCCACACGGAAGCTGCGAGCGCGGCTGGTAGACCCTGGGGGCTTATCTGGGGTGTAACTGGGGTGCAGACGGTCAAGGGTCGTTCGGAGCCGACGGCCCATTAACAGTTCAGCAGGGCTCCTGTTGGTAGAAGGGCAGGGGGTTACGTGTTGGGTCAACAAGTATCTCGCCACTTTCTCTGACCAATCCCCTTTTGCGAACCTGGATAGGGCGTCTTTGGCCGTTCTTACAGCGCGTTCAGCCAGCCCATTGCTGGCCGGGCAAAACGGGGCGACTCGGGCATGGCGGATCCCGAGCCCCGCTAGGTAGGTTTGAAAGTAAGCAGAAGTTAGTTGCGGCCCATTATCAGAGACGAGGACATCAGGGAGGCCGTGGGTGGCAAAGAGTCTCTGCATTGCCCTGATTAAAGCACTAGCTGTGGTGGATGCCATCACTTCTATCTCAACCCACTTCGAATATGCATCCACCATGATCAGGAAGGTTTGTCCATGGAAGGGGCCTGCAAAGTCCACGTGAATCCTGGACCATGGGCTTTGGGGCATTTCCCACTCTCTCACAGGAGCTGCTGGGGCTGCTGGACGTGATAGTTGGCATGCCTGGCACCTAGTGACCCACGCAGTGGCTGACTGGTCAAAATTGGGCCACCATATGTAGCTGCGACCCAATGCCTTCATCCTGACGATGCCAGGGTGTCCCTCGTGAAGGCATTCCATTACTCGGTGTTGTAGCTGGGATGGTATTACTACCCTATTTCCCCATAGAAGGCACCCTCGTTGGACTGACAGCTCGTGTTGCCTTGCCTGGTACGGTTTAAACTCTAAGGGCACTTTACCCATGGGCCAGCCCCTTCGCACCCAGTCAAGGACCTGGCGCAGGATGGGGTCTTTGACAGATAGGGCAGCGACGTCAGAAGCAGTCATTGGCAGATTGAGGGAGTCAATGAGGAGCACTGAAGAGGTTGGGGAAGGGTCTAGTACGGTGATAGGAAGGGGGCAGCGGCTGAGAGCATCTGCGTGGGCAAGATGCTTGCCAGGGCGGTAAATGAGGTTGTAGGAGTACGAAGCTAGGAACTCTACCCATCTCAACATACGGGGAGAGAGAACCTGAGGGGTTTGTTTGTTCCCTGCCACCAGTCCCAGTAGGGGCTTGTGGTCCGTGACTAGTGTGAACGGCCGACCGTATAAGTAGTCATGGAAGAAGCAGCCAATGCTTCTTTATCAATTTGTCCATAATTTCGTTTGGTAGAGGACAAGATTCTCGAATAGAAAGCAATGGGAGCTTCTGTGCCATTGGGCAAGGCGTGGCTGAGAACAGCCCCGATGCCAAAAGGGGAAGCGTCAGCAACTAGGACCAGGGGGAGGCTGTCAGTATATTGGACAAGGACAGCATCGGAGGTTAGAAGGTTTTTTACAGCCGCCAAAGCAGCAGCTTCAGTGGGGCCCCAGGACCAGTGGGTCTTCTTGTCCAGAAGCCGGTGCAGGGGCTCTGCTACCGATGCTTTGTGAGGCAGGAAGATGCTATAGAAGTTGAGAAGCCCTAAAAACGCTTGCAATTCGGTTTTATTGGAAGGAGTTGGGGCATGTCTGATGGCAGCTACCTTAGAGGGAGTTGGATGGATGCCGGTGGCATCGATGAGATATCCTAGGAATTCCACACTAGGCACACCTATCTTGCATTTTTGTTTCTTAAGCTTGAGCCCGGCCATTTGGAAACGGCGCAGAACTGCCCTCAGCTTGTGCTTCAGGTCAGCCTGTTTGGTGGCTGCGATAAGCACGTCGTCAAAGTATGGAACGACTCCTTGCAAGCCCTGCAAGAGTCGTTCCATCAGACCCTGAAAAATGCCTGGGGTGACGCTGATGCCGAACTGGAGATGTTGGCACTTGAAAGCGCCCCGGTGGGTAACAATTGTCTGAGCCTCAGCCGTGGCAGCATCCACCGGAAGCTGCTGATAGGCTTGAGCCATATCTAATTTGGCAAAAATGGTGCCTCGCCCCAAAGAGTGCAACAAGTGCTGCACCACTGGCACTGGATAGGGGTGAGCCTGGAGCGCCCTATTTACCGTGCACTTAAAATCCCCGCAGATTCTTATAGACCCATCTGGCTTGATGGGTATGACTATGGGGGTCTCCCAGGGGGCATGGTTGGTGGGCACTAAAACGCCTTGTGCTATCAATTTATCCAGTTCCTTTTCTACTAAGGGTCGAAGTGCGAAAGGCACTCTCCTAGGTTTTAACCTAATTGGTGCGACTTGGGGGTCTAGACTAAGGGAGATAGGTGATCCATTATATTTACCTAGTTTGTTGTCAAAAACTTCGGCAAACTCAGTCAGGATGTCCTCAAAGTCATCACAGGTGGTCGAGCAGATGCCAGTGATGCCAAGCCCAAGGGCGCCAAACCAGTCGAGGCCCAGCAGGCTGGGGAGGTGGCCACTTACAATGATCAAGGGCAGGCTGCCGGTGAAAGTTTTGTACTCCACCAGGAGTTTAATTTGGCCCAGAGTGGGAATATGATTTCCCTGGTAATCTCGCAGACGGAGATGGCAGGTTTCAGGTTTCCTCTCTTGCATGTAGGGACCAACTTTTGTAATGTGTCCCATGAAATGAGGGACTTGGAGGATCCAGTGTCGACTTCCATTTGGCAAGGGACACCCTCGATGGTAATCGTGAGGTAAATTTTGTGGCTAGATGGTGTTTTTGATTGGCAGGTGGCCACATCAGGATATCTGGTTCCCCGCCAAATGGTGTAACAGTCCCCACTTGGCTTCGTGCTTTTGAGGAAAGGCTGTCTATTGGGGTTTGTTTGGGAGGTCTGTAGGTTGGCTCTACAGACACATGCCAAATGTCCTTTCTTCCCACACCTGCGGCAAACTGCAGTTTTAAAACGGCAACTGGCTCTGGGATGTTTTTCACCGCAACCCTGACATGGAGGGCCGGCAAACTCTTTTTCAGAGGCTTTTATTTTTTCTCTCACTGTTTTGAGGCGGTTAATGTTGTCCTCCCCCTCATCCTCTTCTTCTGGGTCCACTTCTTCCGAATGTATGGTGGCAGGCTTGCTAGCAGGGAGGGAGCCTTGCGATTTCCTTATCTCCATGGTGGATTTGCTGGACAGCTCACACGCCTGTGCCTCCTCAATAGCTGACAGGAGAGTGATTTCCTTTTTTTCAAGCAAGTGGCGTTGTATGCGTGGGTCTTTAACCCCGCACACAAATTGCTCTAAAAGGGAATCTTCTAAGTCTTTAAACTCACAGTTCAAAGCCGCCATTCTGAGGGAAGCTATGTACTGGTTGATAGATTCCCCTTCAGCTTGGAGAATCTGTCTGAAGTTGAACCTGCGACCGATTCGTGAGGGGGTTGGCGAATAGTGATTTTTAAGCTTCTCCCTCAAGACCTCCCAGGGAACCATCTGGACAGGAACAGGGGCCATCAAAGCCATCGCAGTGGTAAACATTTCTGGGCCGCACGCGTTCAAAAAATGAGCCCTCTTACGGTTGCTGGACAGGCCGGTATAGTCGTTTGCTTCAAGGAAGCATTCGAAGCGAGCTTCATACGAATTCCAGGTCTCCGTCAGTGGGTTGAAAGGAGCGAAGGTTGGAGGAGCCATCCTGACAAGAATGGGGTTCTAGTTCACCCAGCTCGTAGTGACTTTAGCTACCTGTCACCTCACGCCCAGAATCCCATCCTCGTCACCAGTGCTCTGTAGAGCGACGGTGGGCAGTAAGTGAGGCGAGACAGGTGTAAAGGAACAAGGGTTTATTGCTAACAGCTAACAAAACAGCTTCAGAACTAGAACAGCAACTCAGGCGTTTGACAGCTATTTATACACTAGCTGTCAAACCGCTCAGCCAATCAGGCTGCTGGAATTCTCCCGCCATTTCTGGGTGCATCTTAGCCAATGGGAACGATGTGTCGTATGTCTGAGGACTTAGCAGAAAATTACAGACCAATCTCATTATGTTGTGTCACCTGCAAAGTCATGGAATCCATCATAAACCAATCTATTACCCTCTACTTAGAGACAAACAACCTACTCTCTAACAAGCAGTTTGGCTTCAAAAAAATTATCCTGCAATCTGCAAATCTTACACTGCAAAAACATATGGACTTCACAACTCAACCAAGGTAAAGCAAAAGATGCAATTTATGAAATCTGTAATTCAGTGGTACACGACAGACTACTAAAACTAAAATCTTACGGTATTTCTGGATCCCTGCATAAGTGGATAGCTGCGTTCCTATCAAACAGGCAACAAGTAGTCAAAATAGGGAACGCCCTATCAAACCCTGCACCTATTAACAGCGGTGTCCCCCAAGGTAGTGTTTTAGGACCCACACTCTTTATACTTTACATAAATGACCTTTGTGATCATATAAATAACTGCATTCTCTTCGCTGATGATGTAAAGCTATTCAACACCACTGACAGTGCTGCCTTGACTATATATCACAATGGTCAAACAATTGGCAATTCCAAATCTCAACTAACAAATGCTCAGTCTTACACATTGGCAAAAAAAATCAGAACACAAAATACAAGCTGGGTGGATTCGACCTCACTCTGTCAGGACCTTGGAGTACTCATCTCAAATGATCTAAGTGCCAGAGCCCACTGTAACAGCATTACCAAAAAGGTATTAAGAGTTGTTAACTTAATCTTGTGTAGCTTCTTCTCCAGTAATATTGAACTGCAAACTAGGGCATACAAAACTTGCTAGACCAATTCTTGAATACAGTTCATCTGTTTGGAACCCGCACTGCATATTGGACATTAATACAATCAAACGAGTCCAGAGATATTTCATAGAAGAGTCCTTCACTCCTCTGCAACAGAATACCTTATGCCACCAGGCTTGAAATTTTGGGCTTAGACAGCTTAGAACTTCGCCGTCTTCGGTCCAACCTAAGCATAGTACATAAAATTATCTGCTACAATGTCCTACGTGTCAATAAATACTTCAGCTTTAACCACAACAATACACAAGCACACAATAGATACAAACTTATGGTAAACCGCTCCAAACTTGATTGCAGAAAATATAACTTCAGTCACAGAATTGTCAATGCCTGGAATGCACTACCTGACTCTGTGGTTTCTTCCCCAAACTCCCCAAACTTTAACCTTAGACTGTCTACTATCAACCTCACCCCATTCCTAAGAAATCTTTAAGGGGCGTGCATACGCACACCAGCATGCCTACCGTCCCTGTCCTAATGTTTCCTTTTATTTGTTTTCCAGCTCTCTGACAGTCAGTTTAAGACCAGGTAGATCAGGGGTCCTGAAACTACAGCCTGCGGGCCAGATCCGGCCCACCGAAGCCATTAATCCAGCCTGCACTGGACCACGAGGCTGCCCCGCCCACATCACCCCGCCCACTCGAAAAACCAGAAGTGATGTCATGGTGATATCAGTCGCAAAGGAACAGAACTCTCCATCCCTGCACTGGCTTCTCCCTGTTTGTGGGCTCCAAAAGGAGCCAAAATCACCTTGGAGGGCAGCAAAGCTAAGGAGGGCATCCTGTGAGATCACAGGTGAGAATGCAACTCTCCTGCAGAACTCCAGGGCTTTTTTTCCCTCTATGCCACGGCAAGGAGAAGAGGCAGCCTATGATGGCTGTCACAGAGCCAGAGACAGCTTAACATCTAAGAAGAGTGCTGGAGTGGATTTGGTGAACAGTGTTTGGACTGGGTAAAGAATTCTTTTTATTGAAAGTGTAACCCCAAAGGAATATTCAGGAAAAGAGAGTCTCATAGTTATCTATAAAGTGGATGAAACTTAACACTCTGAGCAAAACTTTAAAACTGAAGGAAAAAAAATCAAAGGAAGAAAATAGAAAATTTGTTAAAAATGCAGAAAATTGACTTCCTAATTGGACAGGCGTTGGCTTGGGATACGCATTTTAAAATGCTAGAGCTATTTACATAAAAAGCTAATATATTTATATTTTGGAGTATTCTAGTAAAATTGGATGAGAATGGTTAAGATTGAAATCTGATTTAAGAATGCCAACTGCTGTCAAAGGACGTGACAACATATTCCCAAAATTCTGGAAAGGCTTGGCTTTTGGAGATCTAAATGTGAGAAAAATAAAACTTTTATTACTAAAAAGACCTCTGAAAGCTTCAATTTAAGACTGAACTGCCAGAGGGATTTATAAAGGTTCCATTTTTGGATTATCTAGAGCAGTGATGGCTAACCTTTTTGCTATCACATGCCAAAAATGGGGAGAACGTGGGGGGGGGGGTCATGCGCATATGTGCCCACACCCATAATTCAATGTCCCCTGTGCATGCACATGCGACCCCCCTCCCTTCCCAATGCTTTTGGCACCCAACTGCAAAAAGGTTACCGGTGGGCCCGGTAGGTCTATTTTTCACTCTTCTCAGGCTCCAGAGGCTTTCTTGGAGCCTGGGGAGGGCAAAAACGGCCTTTCCCATCCCCCCGGAGGCCCTCAGAGGCCAGAAACGGCCCGTTTCCCGACTTCTGGTAGGACCGCAAGGCCCAAAAATCATCTGGAGCTGAGCTAGGACAATGCTTGCATGCCCACAGATATGGTTCCACGTGCCACCTGTGGCATGCTTGCCATAGGTTTGCCATCATAGATCTAGAGGAACAGACTGATTAACTTCGGGATACAAAGACTTTTTGGCATTGGACATCAAACTTTTTGAGAAGTGGCTTTAGGTTTGAATATAAGACACTTTGACAAGACGATACAAGGGAATTATGAACAAAATGCAGAGCATAGATGAAAAGCTGGAAATTATGACACAAAGGACAAGGAGAAACCAGGATGCCCAGGAAGAGGAGGAGCTAACTGAAAGGGCAGCTGGAAAAATAGAACAGATAAAAAAAATAAAAAGAAATGACAAGAAAGAGATAAAAATAAAAATAATAATGATTGATGAAATAAACCAAGGGGAGAGTATTTTAAGGGAAGTTAAACAGGAACTGGAACTGCAGGAAGATCTTTTTGGGGGAGAGATAGGGGAAAAAGTAGACAATTTGAAAATTAGACAATGGAGACAAGCTAGAGAAGGGAGAAATGTTTAAGAGGATTGGCCAAGAAGTGGAAGCATATAGAGATAAAAATCCAAGAGAGGAATATGGGAGACAAGCTAAGAAATGAATAATTAAAGCTTTAAAATGGGTGAGAAATGATGGATAAAAATGGGGGGGGGGGATATTTCTTAAAAACAATAGTGAGATAAATTAAAAGAGGGTTGGAAGTTAGAGAAAGGGAAATTAATGGAATATATATTTTTACATTACAAAGTGAATTGATAACAAGAAGGGAACCTAGAATCTTAATGATGGTAATTTTGAGTATGTTTGAACAATATGGTGATGGTTATAAAAATAATATATTGAAATATAGAATAATTAAACAATTGAAGATTATAATTTAACATAAATATGTGTATTATTAGTAGAACTATGTAAGTTTGTTAAATGTAACAAATATTACTAACATTTTATTTGTAGTAAGAGGAATTATATGTGGAAGTTGATTGATATAAAAACAATACATGGAAATATTGAATAAGATAATGAAAGATTATAATTTAACAAAAACATATATTAAATATAATATATAATAATCATATAAATATGATTATTAATATTTTGTAGTAAGAGGAGTGACTTAGAATTTGTATATTAGCATAAAAATAATATACTGAAATATTGATTAATCAAATAATGAAAGATTATAATTCAACAAAATATGTGTACTATTACTAAAACTATAAGATTGTCGCCTGTATTAAATATGAAGAATATTGCTTTATTTGTACTAAAATGTAAGACACTCCGGTACCACACTGTGGTATGTTTGTAAAAAAAAATTTTTTTTAATTATTTTTAAAAACTCAGGGGGGTTTTTTTATGTTACAGCACAGGCACAAATCAAATGTCTGCTAAGCTTTCTGAGCATTACTGTATGCTTCTGATGCTTCCTATCTCTTCAGCACCTCCTTCCACACTGTATTTTGCTGTACAAGTTGGGGACAATACCCGTTATCTGGAAAGCGACCTTTGGATCAGGAGTAGGATCCATCAGTTAACTCCTGAAGAAAGTACTTCAGGAGTTTTCCAGCTCTCAGACAGTCACTTCAAGACCAGGTAGGTCAGGGGTCCTGAAACTACATCCTGCGGGCTGGATATGGCCCGCCAAAGCCATTACTCTGGCCCACACCAGCTCATGAGGCTGCCATGCCCACATCGACCCGCCCACCGGCCCCCACTCCTCAGCCAAGGCCAGGACTTACTTTCGCAAGTCCTGCAGGCTGGAACTGGAAGGTAAGGCCACCCACCCCTCCCAGGAGTTCCCCACGTGGCCCATTTGGGATGCAGGCAAGTGCAGGGCACATGCGGAGGCTCAGGGAGGGTGAGAAATGGGCCTACTGGAAGTTCAGGAAGGCTGGAAACGGGCCTCCAGGGGGTCTCCGGAACCTAGGGAGGCTGTTTTCACCCTCCTGGAGGCTCAAGAAATGCCTCCGGAGCCCAGGGAGGGCAAAACGCTTACCCAGCAACCGGGCAGAGAACCCCTTGCTAAAATTTTTGAAGCCCACCCCTGTCCATGCCCACCTAGTCACATGACCTCGCCATGCCCACCCAGTCACACGCCCACCTGGCCACGCCCACCCAGCCAGTCTAGCCACCCAACAGTGAGGGACTGGGAATTGGCCCCCTGTTTAAAAAGTTTGAGGATCTCTAAGGTAAATCATTACTATTCAGAAGTGACCCTGGTGTCAGTCTTTGTTGTCTCTAGGCAACTTCTTCCTGGGCATCATTTCCTTGGTTTACTGAAAAATGAAGTGTCAGAAATTTAAAAAAAAACCAATTTGAACCAATTGCACTCAAGCAGACCAAGGCATTTTTGCACAGAAAAGGGAAAATGATTAGGGAGGACGTGTCTAACGGTCTAATCTATACAAAATAACAAAGTATTCCAATAATAACTATAATTGTGTGAAAAATAATACAGTCCAAATAATTTCATTAAAATCTCTGAGATGGGATACAGCTCTGAATGGGCAGTTGTGATTACGTCTCAGTCTCTCTGGAGCCGCCAGTGCTTCACCGGGCGCAAATGAACATGCACACACGAAAAGGAGGATTCGTTCCAAAACCCGGTTTAATGGAGGCAACACAGCAGTGTACAGTAGAGACTGAGCTGCTAAGCAAAACAAAGTCGGAGACACCCTAGCTCTCCTCCTGTACTGTTTCATAGGGCGTGGATACAAGTTAACTATCATTAGGCAGGCAATAATTTCTCACAGCTATCACAATCAAAGCTGCCGCTTGTCCCGTTTATGTTCGTCGCAGGCATAGGACATCATTCCCCTCTGTACTATTATCTCTTCAGCAGCTGATTTACGTTCCCATTCCCCCCCCCCTCTTCTTGCCTTCTGTCCATCACCCACTATTAGTGCACATGGTGTCCTAACACAACACCCCCCTCCACTGTGTTTTGTTGCTGGAATCCGTCAGTATTCTCCGGATCCCCTTCAATACCATCCATTAAGGTGATGTGTTGTCGAGGGGCTTTTGACACTCGACATTACATAAGTAAATATTAAGACTGTGAATGACTGGATAATACAATCAGCAAATATATTTGTTTCACTAACTAATCCCTAGGTTCAGAAAAGAGCGTAAGTATAAAAATAATGTCTCTGAGTAAGAGAAAAGAAGGTTATAAAAGGGGAATTTTTCCTTTCCTGGAAAAATCTCCCTCATTATTTTATCGATACTTTGTCCAAAACAATCTGAGAAAGATTAGGCAAAGAGACAGCTCTGTCCTACAGTCACTTGAGCCTGGTCCTACCCCAAATACCCCAACACACCACCAAAAGGACTTTTTTTGTGTGTGTGGAAGATGCTTGGGAGTTTTAAAATGAGCATTAATTGTAGTTTTTCCTTTTTATTGATTTCCATTTCTGAAGAACATGATACCAGTAGTCAGACTGCAATTTAAATTTACCTTTATTTTAAAAAATGTCAAATGACCTCTCCCCATTGTGCATGTGTTTATACACAGACACAAGCACACACAGAAATATACACACACAGTCATACACAATCCAACATATGAAAAGAAACAGATATTTTTAAAAGCATGTATACTTTTTCAAGAAAATTATTGAGGCAAATTTTAAAATGTCTGCCCTGCTACTAGCACTCAAAGCATCACTCAATAATCTTACACTTTAATACTCAAAGTATTAGAATCAAACATATCTTTTAAAGAAAAATTATAATTTATGAATATAAATTAACAGTTTTTTAGGATCATCCATCTTGAGTAGTTTAATGGGTTGTTGGAGTAGCAAAAAAACAACAACCAAACATGAAAAATTACTTCAATGGTACCCACCCACTTCTCAGTTTGCCACTCGAGATAAGTTACAATAAGATCAAGTAAAATGAAGCTACAGTAGATGAGCATGACTTCCTTCACCTCTTCCCACAATACATTCTTATTATAGTAGGCTGCAGTTTTGTTGGTCATGGTTAGCATCTGTGGATTTTGATTTGTACATTTCTGAGCTCTGAAAAGTTCAGGAATTCTGGTGGACAGATTTGAGGATTAGAGAAAGTGATGTTCTTAAAGCTCCTTCTATACTTGTTTTGTGACAGATTATTGCAAAAACATTAGTATGATTCAGAGGCACATGTACTACTTTTGTAAGCTCAATGAAATTAAAAACAGTGAAAAAATGATTGTCTGGATTATCCTGGAAACTAATAATTGGGAGTTGTTGCCTGGATGTGGTCAAGGATAAGAGAATTCATTTGTCTAATTCAATGGATTACTTCTATCCAGTTGCAGACCTAATTTTTCTAGGTTATGAATTGTTGCATACAAATAGTGCTTGTTGCTTGTTGCTTATGCAATAATCACATGTGCATGAGGTGCTTGGGGCATTTTTCTTGTTTGTCTTTGGGAACTTAAGTCATTACAAAACGTGTTTGTTTATAATAGCAATAGTAGTTTGTCTTATGTACCACTTCATAGTGCTTTACAGCATTCTCTAAGCAGTCAGTATATTGCCCCCAATAATCTGGGTCCCAAGTCCTCATTTTACTGACCTCGGAAGAATAGAAGACTGAATCAACCTTGAGCAACTCAAAATCGAACTCCTGGCAGTGGGCAGAGTCAACTTGCAATACTGCATTCTAACCACTGCACCACCATGGCTCCTAAATAATATTTCCTTTGGTAGAAAATGAAATTGCACAGGGAAATAAAATATAGTCCACATACCTATTGGTTTTATACATTTAAATAAGTATCCTGTAGAACGATTATATCACCAAGTGGTTTTGTTCCAAGTTTGAAGACTTGTCTATGTTCTCCAAATATCAATGCTCTTTTGATAACAAATTGATAGCTACTGTTACAGTCATGGTAGCCAGGGATGCCTAGGAGCACATCAATGGTGGGTTGCCCCCGGTTCGCACCGGTTCTATAGAACCGGTAGTAAAACTGGCAGGAGGCTCCGCCCACTGATCCTGATATCATCAAAACACTTCTGTGCGTGCATTCTTTCGCACTTGCACACGGCCCCATTGCAAACCGGTAGTAAAGGTAAGTAGAACCCACCCCTGCAGCACATCTATATGTTTCTTTGTCCTAGATCTTCCACATAATTCATGGCATGTCTGCACATAAATTTCCTTCCCATGCTATCAAATTACTTTTGGCAATCTTTTGTTATGATATGCTATTTTTTTAAAACTGAAACCAAAGGTTTTACCCAAGACATTTCATGACAAGCTTTTATGAAATATACATACAGTAAATCCAAACCTAGTACTTCAAGTACAGAATCTAGACTTCCTTATGTAAGCAGGAGTATAAAGCACAAATTGCAGTCATAAATTATGAGCAGTGTCAACCATTTCCCTGGGTATGTTGTTATCACCGGATGAGAATTCAAAGCTTGGCAAAAAAATCCTCTGTCTGAAATGAATGTTCAGTGAGTAAAAATATATACTTTACAAAAATGATAGTAAAACATTTGTAACGATATTATAAATACATCTTTCCTGGAATTCATCTGCAGGGGAAACTGTTCTGCTAATAGTTCATAATTAGCAGTGGAGATTCTCATACTGATCTATCCACAGCATACTGACATGGGCTCAGGCTGGAGGGTGCCGTCTGCACTCCTGGATAGGTGAAGTTGGCGTGCTGTTTTGCCTTCAATCGCAAGCTAGCCAGGCTTGAGTTACAAGTATCCCTATACATGTAAGGATTGGCTGTGGATGCATAGGGACAGGTACTGGAAGGAACTGCAGAGTTAAGACCAGGGCTGTTAAGATTGTTAAGGCTTGGGCCTGGCACACCAGTCACTGTTGAAGGAACCATTGAGGAGGGTACAGACATAGATCCTATAGAACTGGATGTTGAAAACATGGGCTGGGAAGAAAGGGCATTGACAGACATGGAGTTGAAGAACGGGAAACTCTTTGTTGATAGAGTGCTGGTAGTAAGTCCTTTGGTAGCCCAGTTATTATAGGAATAACTACTATACATCTCATCATAAGGTTGCATCAGTCCATTGAACTGAGCTCCAAAACTATTCTTACAAAGTTCTGCCTGTTGATTTCTTTCCCGCTTCCTCCATTTGGCTCTGCGGTTTTTAAACCATACCTGTAAAAAAAGAGATATAGTTCTTGTTATAATGTTGTACAGGGCAACATGTTTGCTTTACATATTTCTGGCCTTAGATGCAAAGAACAAAGTAGATGTCAAGATAAATAGATATTTTGCCTAAAAAGAATATTCTTTGGCCTAGTCTAGAAGAATTGGTGCTATTCATAAAAGGAGACTCCATTGCAGATTTATACATATTTTATGAAAGTAAGCAATCAAAAATCAGACAGATCTACTTGTTCCTTGCATGATTGTGCTCCATTTGTTCTTAAAAATCAGATACTCATCTCCTATTTTTCAGATTACTGCCATGGCATCCTGAACTGAGCATATGGATCTGCTGAACCTGTTCTGACTTTCCAAACTGATTTAATAGCTCCTCCTCTATTAATTATCACTATTCCAAGGGTTACTCAGATCACAACCTATATTTCCTCAACATACATGGTTCCCATTAGTAATCAGAAGTGATTAGGTTAAGGTTTGTTGGTCTAATTATGTAATAAAGAGCTTGAAGTATAAGCCTGCTGCAAAAAGAAAAAGTTCCATGTTGGGAATAATCAGTAAAAAAACAAATTATTTTTGAGTTTCTGAAACATTTTTATAACAGATTTGAATAGATGTGATTTATATGGCTCCAGATATTTGTGGTGACCAGTAGTGTGCTTTTCCTTTTTAAAATGTATGGCGCTGTACAAGTCAAAAATAGATTCTTTTCTTTTTATTCTGTCTATTCTGATTCTGTTCTATTCTAAATATATTAAAGGGATTTTACACTGTGAGACGAACATGTAAGACAGGTAGATGACAGTTTATGTTTCATTGACAGTCTGAAAACATTCTATCTCTAACTTCAGCAGCATATTTCAATATCTTGTCTGCTAATAAGTAAAGAATTTAATAACATTGACCCTTAGTAATAATTCTGTTATGTTTTGTTTATGGCCTTGTCTTTAGTCTCTGCTCTGATTCTTTATCTTGGTGTAACAATTGCTAGAATGCTTTCTCAACTGGTAAATTTGAATTTGTCTTTAGTTTTGCTACAAATGGAATAAGATTTTATATTCTCAAATCCTTTGGTAGTTTCTTCTAACTAAACTAAACCAGCTAGCGGTACCTGAACACACTTGTTAGTGGATCATAAGCTTCCTAACAGACAGGAAGCAGCAGGTTAAGCTAAGCAGAATCACATCAGATACCTGTAAAATTAGCACACACACACACCCAAGGCTGTGTGCTCTCCCCACTTCTCTCTGTATACCAATGACTGCATCTCAAATGATCCAACTTAAGTTGCAGATGATACAGTGATTGGTCTCATTCGAGACAACGATGAATCACATACAGACAGGAAGTTGAACAACTACCCTCGTGGTGCGACCGGAACAATCTGGAACTGAACACACTCAAAACTGTAGAAATGGTGGTGGATTTTAGAAGAAAATCTTCTCTACTACCACCTATTACAATACTAGACAGCACAGTATCAACAGTAGAGTCCTTCAAATTTCTAGGTTGTATAATATCTCAAGACTTAAAATGGACACCTAACATCAAAAAGTCATCAAAAAAGCACAATAAAGAATGTTCTTTCTGAGCCAACTCAGGAAGCTCAAACTGATTAAGGAGCTGCTGATATAATTCTACAAAGGAATTATTGAGTCTTTCAACTGCACCTCTATAACTATCTGGTTCGGTTCTACAATCCAACAAGACAGACACAGACTTCAGAGGATAATTAGAACTACAGAAAAAACAATGGCTACCAACCTGCCTTCCATTGAGGACCTGTATACTGCACAAGTCAAAAAGAGGGCTGTGAAAATATTTACAGATCCCTCACATCCTGGACACAAATTGTTTCAACTCCTACCTTCAAAACAATGCTATAGAGCACTGCACACCAGAACAACTAGACACAAGAACAGTTTTTTCCTGAATGCCATCACTCTGCTAAACAAATAATTCCCTCAACACTGTCAAACTATTCACTAAGTCTGCATTACTATTACTATTAATCTTCTCATCATTCCTATCACCCATCTCCTCCCACTTATGACTGTATGTCTGTAATTAGTTGTTTGTATCCTTACGATTTATATTAATTGTTTCCTAGTATGATTTGATTGCTTATTTGTACCCTATGACTATCATTAAGTGTTGTATCTTATGATTCTTGATGAATGTATCTTTTCTTTTTATGTACACTGAGAGCATATGCACCAAAGGCAAATTCCTTGTGTGTCCAATCACACTTGGCCAATAAAGAAGCCTAGCTTAGCCTTTTTTTTAAAAAAAACAAGTTTTATTGGTTTTTTTTTCTTTTCTCCTCTCCCACTTTCACCCACATCTTTCTTTTTTTTTGAACAGTGTTGGTCGTTTCTTATTTTATACAATTAGTCAAATTCAAGTACATTTTACTCAATTACAATTTTTGTCAATATTGTCTTCCCCTCTTTCCTTTTTTTGAATATACCTCAGTATTTCTATACTTGCATACATAAACATCTTCTTCATTTATCCCTAAATTCTAACTTTACTATTTATACACATTTATCCTTTTATTTACACATTTTATTCTTAAACAATTCATTCTTTTTCTTAATACATTTATATTTGTTTGTTCAGACCTGCCTTTCTTCCACTTCATCTTTTTTTATTGTACAGCAATCTTTCTCCTCAAACCTAGCCTCCCCTTCTTCTCCTTCCAACTTTCTTTCCCCACTTTCTTCTTTTCTTCTCTACTTCCCCTTCCCTTCTCCTTCTCCTCCTCTCGTCCTCCCTGTCTTGCCTTTTCTCCTACTCTACTTTCCCTTCTCTTCCTTCCTCCCTACTCTTCCATCCCTCTCTCTCCTTCCTCCTCCCTTCCAATTCCTTCATCTCTCTCTATTGCTGTATTCATTTTCAATTTAATGTTTCCCATTGTGGAGTCCAGGCAGCCCCGATCCCTTATCTTTTTAATTATTAACAATATATTTCATCTTGTTCTCTTTTTTCCTTCAAATCTTTACTCAGACACTTTTCTAATCTCTTATCTTTTTTACTTTTACCAATATATTTTTTCTGCTTTACTTCTTGCAAGTATAACATTTAAATCATTTTTATCATTTCAATTTCATTCAGTTTTACATTCAATTTCAATCATTAAATATATTTCTCAAAACATCTTAACAATATATTTCCACTTATTCAAATATATATTTATAAAACTCATCTTAATCCTCCTCATTTTACCCAATCCAATTAATTTTTAAACTATTCTTAATTTGTCTTCTTTTCTCTTTTTAATTATGTTTCAAATATATAGTTTGAGATATTCCAAATATTACATTTCCCCCAACTAGTTTATTCATATTGTCAAAACTTATCATTCTATAAACCTCCAATATTATTGAGCATGTGACATTTATGGACTACTGTAATGCTCTCTATATGGGGCTCCCCTTGGGATGCATCCGGAGGCTTCAGCTGGTACAGAATGCGGCCGCGCGGGGGATTATGGGAGCGACAGGGCGCTCCCATGTGACACCTCTCCTGCGTGAGCTGCATTGGTTGCCGGTTGATTTCCGGGTGCGTTTCAAGGTGTTGGTAATCACCTTTAAAGCGCTCCATGGCTTAGGACCAGGGTACTTACGGGACCGCCTTCTGCCACCTATTGCCTCCCACCGGCCGGTTCGCTCCCACAGAGAGGGCCTCCTCAGGGTGCCGTCAGCCAGACAGTGCCGGCTGGCGACCCCCAGGGGGAGAGCATTCTCTGTGGTAGCCCCCACCCTCTGGAACGATCTCCCTCCAGACCTGAGGACTATCGCTGACCTCCGGTCCTTTCGTCGGGCTTTGAAGACTCATCTCTTCCAACTTGCCGGACTTGCCTGATCCCTCCTATTTTTAAATATTTTTAAATGCTTTTAAATTTTTAGAGTCTTAGAGTTTTTATTCGGTTTATATTTTCAGCCTAAATTTATATTGATTTTAGTACGTTTTAACTTATTGTATTGTATTGCTTTTAAATTGGCTGTTCACCGCCCTGAGTCCGGAAGGAGAAGGGCGGTATAGAAATGTAATAAATAAATAAATAAATAAATAAATAAATAAATAAATAAATAAATAAATAAATAAATAAATAAATAAATAAATAAATAAATAAATAAATAAATAAATAAATAAATAAATAAATAAATAAATAAATAAATAAATAAATAAATAAATAAATAAATAATAAATAAATAAATAAATAACAAATAAATAAATAAATAACAGTTTTCCTTTTGTTTCTACTTTTCCTTTTTCATGTCTTCTCATTATTAATATTTTGTCTCTTAAAATCATAAAATCTTTGCCCTTTATTTCCCATTATTTTCCATCCCTTTTCCCGCTTATATTTCCACTGTAAATCCCACTGTAATCAATTATGTTTTTAATATTTTTTTTCTCCTCCACCCTCTTTTCCTTCTTTGCCTTTTGTTTTCCCTTCTTCTTCCTTTCTTTTGTATTTTAAAAGTCTGCACTCTCCTATTCTGCCCTATATTTCCCATTGTTTCTCCTTTCTTTTTCCTTTTTTGTGTCTTTTCATTGTTAATCCTAGTATGCTTATTTTTGTATTTTAAAATCACAAAATCTTTTATTTTGTCCTTTGTTTCTTATTATTTTCCATCTCTTTTGTCTCTTTTTTATCTTTCCACTGTAAATCTCAGTGTAATCATTTAAGCTTTTTATATTTTTCCTGTTCCACCCTCTTTTCCTTCTTTGTTTCTTTTTTTTTTGTCCATACTTAATATTATAATTGTTTAATTTTCCATAGTCAGTCTCTTTTTCTTTGTCTTCTTCATTATCCATCTCTTTCTTGTTTCTCATTAGCTATTTCCTTTTCATCTTCAGTGCATTCTAGCTCTGTCTATGCTTCCTCAGATTTTGATTTTCCATGCAAATTTATAATCATTTCTTTTATTTCTAAACACATTGTCTTTATCAGTTCATTAAGTTCCTGTTCCATTTTATTCTTTCCGGGTTGAATTATTGCAGTTTTAAATCACATTAAGGTCCCTCTTTTATAATCATCGAAGTCTATCCTCTTGTAGGCAAAACGTATCCTCCTTAATTCTCAAGGTTTCTTCAAAGGTTTTCTCAGAGTAAACAATTCCATGTCATGCTCTTCCTTCTCCTGCAGATGTCTTTCTATAATCCACAGTTCCAGTCGACTAATTCACAAATCACCATTTTATTTGTAATCCACATCCATGTTTACCAAGTCATAAAAGAGAAAAAAGCCAGTTTTCACATCTTTCACCTTTATATACCAATCCAATCCAAATTAAATCCAAATTCCAGATTTACATTTCAGTTTGTCAATCACTTTTAATTTTTTATTCGGGTTCTTCTCTGGTGCACTTGTCATTCTCACTTTCTCTTTCCATCCGCCATCTCCCCCACCACTATTTAGCCGCAATTTCCATGCCGGGGTAATTTTAGTAATAGTTTAGTAGTTAAAAATATTTAGAATTTTCTTTTTATTGTCTGTGGGTTAGCTAATTACTCATCCAACACAAGCACTCTGTCCAAATCTTCCCTCCTGCACATCGCTTGCTCCAGAGGCTCCAGCTTCATGGCTATCCCCCGTCACCGGCTCAGAGAGAGTTTCTCAGGCTATCCAAGGGACTTGCCTATCCCTCATTAGACACCGAGTTGCCTCTCTTTCTTCGCTGTCCCTACAAGACAGCCTCGGTCCGAAGACCCCCCGGGGACGGTTCGTCTGGCTGGATTTTGCCAAATTCGTCGGAGCCTGACATTTTCCCAGCCAGTACCGCCACGCCGCTTCCAGATTCCCTATCCTATCCTATCCTAGTTGTGACAAAATAAATACAATTAACCTGAATTTAATTCATTCACATTATTTTAAACTCCCTACTAAACAATTTTCTTCGGAAGAGACTTACTTCGATGCACATTATACCTTTTGAGAATGATCAATTTAATTTTCTATGTATCATTGAACTTCATTATTCTTTGGATCTCTACTTTAGCCACCACTGAAAAGTTATTATTTGACGCCTCTGCAATTTTGACAGAGTGATTCAAAACATTTTGATTCCTTTGCAGATCATAGATTTAATGAGTGGAAAAAGGAAACTAAGGAACCATCTCATCCCAATGGGATTGGCCATTGCATCAGCAAAAGAGATCTTCACTCGTTAGCCAAGGAATTACAGCTAGCAGGGTCAAGGAGAAGAGCCTTCTTTCCTGTAGTTTCTGCCCTCTGGAACATCTTGCCTCTGGAGGTGAACTCCATCTCCATTCTTCTGGCCTTCTGGAAGGGCCTTAAAAACTGACTCTGCCAGTTGGGTGGGACCCCAATTGGGGTACACTAAGCTGGAGATGGTTGAGTGTCAGGTGAAAGTCCACCTCCATACTGTCCATGTTCTTGCATTTAACTTTTTCTTTAATTGTTAGCTTAATGTTAATGTTTATAGTGTTTTGATATTTATGCTTTTACATTGTGAAAACTGGCATGTGAAAACTAGGGGGTTAAAGGGTTTTTTTAATAAGGGTAGCAGGGAAGCTTTTAAGGGGATCCGGGGGGGAGGGGGTTGTAGAGATGGACCTGGGGGGCCACTGTACGGGGGGGGCTGGATGGGCACAGCGGAGGGGATGAAGATGGTAGCCGGAACGGAGAGCCGGGGGCTGATAGGAAGGGCAGTGTAATTGAAACAATAAGTGGGAGGGGCAGATATGATGGGCGCAGGGACCATATCATGTCCCGAGGGTGGGCACGCGCTGTATTCGAGCAATTGTGCATTCCGGCCCCCAATGCGCGACTCGGGCCCTAGGTTGCACAGAGTCTCGGGCCCGGGGCTGATGTTGTGTAATGCCAGGACTGTAGTTAATAAAGCCCCCCTCATTTGTGATCTTATTTTGGAGGGGGGTGCGGACCTGGCAGGAATTACGGAGACCTGGTTGGACCAGGAGGAGGGTCCCCCTCGTAGAAATGTGTCCATCAGGTTTCCGTGCGTTTCATCAGCCGAGAGCTCAGGGGAGGGGGAGGGGAGGGGCGGCGATTATTAGGGAAAGTCTTTGCCTGAGGGAGACCACTGTTCCTCAGATAGCCGGATGTGAATCCCTGTTTGTGACGTGGGGTCATGGGGTGCAGATGGGTTTGCTGACTGCGTACCTGTCTCCCTGCCATATAGCGGCAACCCTGCCTAAGCTACTTGACGTTATTGCCGGGGTGGCGATTGACACCCCAGACTTATTGTCATGGGGGACTTCAACTACCATCCACCGGTGAGGCGTTAGAGGTGGCTAGGGAGTTCATGGCTTCCATGGTGGCCATGGACCTGACCCAGTTAGTTCAAGGCCCTGCTCACACGGGGGGGACACCCTGGACTTGATTTTTGTCTCTGGTCAGTGGTTGAATGATCTTGGTAGTGGGGACCTAGACATTAAACCCTTGTCATGGACAGATCATTCACTCCTTCACTTGGACTTTCCAATCGCTTCCATCCCAGGCACCTGATGGATCCCGAAAGGTTCCTGACGGAGCTTGGGCCGTTTCCTGAGACTCTGGCACACAACTCGACTGAAGACCTAGGATAGTGCGGCCACCGGGGCCTTGGACCGCGTCGTGCCTTTGCAGCCTCTGACCCGATGCTGATCTCAATTAGCACCTTGGTTCTCCGAGGAGCTGAGAAAGATGAAGCATCGGAAAAGACGCCTAGAGAGCATCTGGAGGACTAGTCAATCCGATTCTGACCGAACACTGGTGAGGGCTTATATCAAGACTTACCTAGTGGCGATAAAAGCAGCAAAATCTAACTATTTTTCTGCTCTTATCGCATCTTCAGAGAATCGCCCAGCTGCTCTGTTTAGGTTGACCCACTCCCTTCTTTGGGGGGGAAGTACAGGAAGATCCCTTGCAGGGTTGAGCTGAGGACTTTGTTCAATTCCTGCATTATAAAGTTGCTCAGATTCGGGAAGGCCTGGACTCCGACTGGGTGAGTCCAGGGGAGGAGACCGGGGCAGATCTTGAGAATGTTATCTGGGAAGGGTTTGATCCTGTGACTCCCGAGAACGTGGACAGGATTCTGGGCAGGATTAGTGCTGCCACATGTTTATTGGACCCGTGTCCCTCCTGGTTGGTACTGGCCTCCCAGGAGGTTACATGAGGCTGGCTCCAGGGGATTATAAATGCTTCTTTGAGTGAGGGTGCCTTTCCTGCCACCTTGAAAGAGGCAATGGTGAGGCCCCTCCTCAAGAAACCATCCCTGGACCCGGCTATTTTAGCTAATTATCGTCTGGTCTCCAACCTTCACTTTGTGGCGAAGGTTGTTGAGAGTGTGGTGGAATGACAACTTCCCCAGTACCTGGATGAAGCTACTTATCTAGACCCGTACCAGTCGGGCTTCAGGCAGGGGTACAGCACAGAAACGGCATTGGTCACGTTGTTGGATGATCTCTGGAGGGCTTGGGAAAGGGATTGCTCCTCTGTCCTGGTCCTATTAGATCTCTCAGTGGCTTTTGATACCATCGACCATGGTATCATGCTGCAGGTTGAGGGGGTTGGGAATAGGAGGCACCATGCTACGGTGGTTCTCCTCCTTCCTCTCCGACCGCTCACAGTTTGTGTTGACGGGGGCAGAGGTCGACCTTGAGACGTTTCGATTGGGAGGTGCCGCAAGGGTCGGTCCTCTTGCCCCTTCTGTTCAACATTTATGTGAAGCCGCTGGGTGAATCATCCGTGGTTTTGGGGTGAGAGTCTACCAGTACGCTGATGACACCCAGCTGTACATCTCCATCCCAAACCACTCCAACTATGCCCTTGATGTGATGTCCCACTGCCTGGAGGCCGTGCGAGTCTGGATGGGGAGAAATAGGCTAAGACTCAACCCTTCCAAGACTGAGTGGCTGTGGCTTCTGGTGCCCTGATATAGTCAGCTGGTGCCATCGCTGACTATTGGGGGTGAATCTTTGCCCCCCACAGAGAGGGCTCGGAATCTGAGCGTCTGCCTGGATGCACGGCTGTCTTTAGAAGAGCACATGATGGCCGTGGCCAGAGGGGCTTTTTATCAGGTTCGCTTGATCTGCCAGTTGTGACCCTTTCTGGATCAGGAGGCCTTGCACACAGTCACTCATGCCCTTGTCACCTCCCAGCTGGACTACTGTAATGCTCTCTACATGGGGCTCCCCTTGAAGAGCACTTGGAGGCTCCAACTGGTCCAGAATGCAGCCGCGCAGCCAGATCAAAAAACCCTTCATTGGAAGATCTGCAGGAAATATCATTTGCCTACAAGCAAGGACTGGTGGATTCATAAAATAGAGAAAGTAATAGAAAATGAAGCCAAAGTGCTCTGGAACTTTAGAATTCAAACAGACAGGCACTGCTGCATAACACACTAGACTTAATAATTATCGATAAGAAAGACAAAAAAGCCTGGATAGTGGATGTGGCAGTACCTGGAAACAGCCGAATAGATGAGAAGGAACTGGATAAAATCACAAAATACAAAGATCTGCAAATAGAAGTATAACAACTGTGACAAAAGAAAGCGAGGGTAGTAGACAACCAGATCAAGAGAACCCTCAGTGACATCACTAAGAAAGGCCAAATTACCAAAAAAAGAACAGTGGTAGATAAGAAGCAGTGGACCCATTCTCCCATGCTTCTATGGATGCCCCAAAATACACAAATCTGGTATACTCCTCCATCCAATCATATCTCTAACAGGGACCCCTACATACAACATTGCAAAAGAATTAACAAAAAAACTTGGGCATATCACAAGAGGAAGCCAACATTCTATTAACTCTCCACTACAGGGTCTTCAAACAATCAGGGATGTGACTATAGATGAGGACAAAATCATGGTCTCATTTGATATCATAGCCCTATTCACATCTATAAATCCAGAATTATTTATTTATTTATTTATTTTATTTTATTTTATTAAATTTATATACCGCCCTACTCCAGAAGGACTCAGGGCGGTGAATAGCTACAAGATAAAAATACATCATACAAAAGTTAAAAACCATTTTAACTTTTACATTTAAACTTTTAACTTTTAAATTAAATAATTTGGCCCAAGATGAATTTAAAAAACACCCAATATGTATAAAACTTAAAAGCAAATTAAAAGGGAGAGTCAAGCCAGACCAGCCTGCTGGAATAAAAATGTTTTGAGGGCGCGGCGGAAAGGGCGTAAATCTGGGATCCTCCATATCTCCGGGGGAAGCTCATTCCAGATGGCAGGTGCCCCCACAGAGAAGGCTCTCCCCCTGGGGGCCACCAGTTGACACTGTTTGGCCGATGGCACCCTGAGGAGCCCCACTCTATGGGAGCATACTGGTCGGTGAGAGGCTACTGGTGGCAGAAGGCGGTCTCATAAGTACCCTGGTCCTAAGCCATGGAGCATTCTAAAGGTGGTAACCAAAACCTTGAAGCGCACCCGGAAGACCACCAGGAGCCAGTGCAGCTCGTGCAGGAGGGGAATCACATGGGAGCACTACGTCGCTCCCATAACCACCTGTGCAACTGCATTCTGGACCAGCTAGAGCCTCCGGGTGCTCCTCAAGGGGAGCCCCATGTAGAGAGCATTACAGTAGTCCAGGCATAAGGTGATGAGGGCATGAGTGACTGTACGTAACGAGTCCCGATCCAGAAAGGGACGCAACTGGCGAATCAGGCGAACCTGATAAAAAGTCCTCCCGGCAACAGCTGTCAAATGCTCTTCTAAAGACAGATGTGAGTCCAGGAGGACACCAAAGTTGCAAGCCCTATCCGTGGGGGCCAACGACTCGCCCCCAATAGTCAGTGATGGCGTCAACTGACTATATTGGAACGTCGGAAACCACAGCCACTCAGTCTTGGATGGGTTGAGTCTGAGTCTGTTTCTCCCCATCCAGATCCGCACAGCCTCCAGGCACCAGGACATCACTTCAAGGGCATCATTGGGGTGATCTGGAGTGGAGATGTACAGCTGAGTGTCATCAGCATACTGGTGGTACTTCACCCCGAAATAACGGATTATCTCACCCAGCGGCTTCATAAATGTTGAACAGAAGGGGCGAGAGGACCAATCCCTGTGGCACCCAACATACAAGGGGCCTCGGGGTCGACTTCTGCCCCCCTGTCAACACAGACTGCGACTGGTCGGAGAGAAAGGAGGAGAACCACTGCAACATGGTGCATCCCACCCCCACCCCTTCCAATTGGTGCAGCATGATACCATGGTCGATGGTATCAAAAGCCGCTGAGAGGTCAACAGGACCAGGACAGAAGAGCAAGCCCCATGCCACGCTCCTCAGCTGGACTAAGCATTCTCCCCCACGGGTTCTCCCCCAGACCCACGCAGCCCACCCCCCTCCCAGAGTCCTTTAAAATCTTGTTAAAAAACTTCCCTAAAAAACCCCACAGCCCTATTTTTGCAGCATGACGTCTCTCAGGACTCCAAAGCCCATCATCGAGATAGGCCCTTGATAGAGTGGAAGGTCAAACCTGCAAGAGGGGAGAATCTCTCAGGGCGAGGAGCTCAAGCACTGAATCAAAGAAAACATAGTCAAAGAATCCATTTTTGTTTATTTAGCGTATGGCTGGTCACACACAGTATTAAAACACTTCATTTTTACAGGTTAAAAACAATTAAAACAATAAAAAAAAGCAGTAAGAAAACCTAAAAGGAAAACAGAAATAACATTTCAGAATTTAATGTCAAGTTTGGAGATCCAGTCAGTAGCTGCCGTTGTTATGCAGAGGAAGTCCCTAAAATCTCCTGGATACCTTCTGTTAGAGCATTCCCTCACTATATGCTGGATAGTCTGTCGAGGGGCCCGCAATCACATTGTGCTGAAGGTGTCTTTCGCCATTTATACAAGGAGTCAGCACACACCCCATGAGTCATTCTAATTCTGTTATATGTCACCCATATGTGTCGGGGTAAGTTAAATCCTGGAGGTATACTATTAGGATTGATATGTTCAGAGATATCTTGGGTGGAATAGCTACTCCACGCTTCCATCCACTTTTGTGTGGTGTTCTGATGATCGGCCATCAACTTAAGCACTGTCAAGAGTGGTGGATTTCTTGACTTTAATCGGCATCTTAAGAGATCAGGAATGTATCCATGTATGGGTAGAGAGGAATTTAACAGGATCTTACTATACTCCCGAATGAGAGTTTCTTGTCATCGTAAGTGCGGGGGAAGTATGTGACTAAGAACTGGTAACCAGTAACTAGGTGTAGATTTTAGGTGTAGAATCCATGACTGTATTGCTTCACAGTATACATGACTTAATTGAATACACGAAGATCAAAACACTAAGGATTATGGATCTCATAAACCTCTGCTTAACTGCATACTTCCAAATTTACCAACAAGTTAAAGAGATACATATAGGATCATCGCTTTCAGGACTTATAGTGGAGGTCGTCATGCAACATCTAGAAGCCATAGCACTTCCACAAATACAACTGAAAATATAGATCAGATATGTAGATGACACCTTCTCAATAATAAAAAAGGACCAATTAAAGAACACCCACAGAACCATCAAAAACATTTGAAAGGAATTCAATTTACTAGAAAAGAAGAAAAGAACAACTTGCTACCCTTCCTGAACATCCTAATCAACAGAGACCACAATGGCAAACTAGAAACACAAGTCTACAGAAAAACAACCCATACTAACCAGGTGCTCCACTACCAAAGCAACAACCCAATCTACCACAAGAGAAGCTGAGTAAGGACTTCGTTTAGATGAACACACAAACACTGCAGCAATCCAGAACAGCAGAAAAAGGAAATGGAGCATTTATACAACACATTCCAACAAAATGGATACCCACACAACTTTATCAAAAAGTCCCAGGCCACTCAACCCAGTACAACACAACCAACACAAACCCTAAAAAGAATTACACTGCCATACATCAAGAGTATCTCAGAAACCACAAATCGATTACTACAACCACATGGAATCAGCATAGTGCACAAGCCAACTAAAGCCCTTCAAAACATCCTACGCAAACCAAAGGACCCAGCAACCCCTG
This sequence comes from Masticophis lateralis, assembly GCA_030761175.1. Taxonomy (NCBI): domain Eukaryota; kingdom Metazoa; phylum Chordata; class Lepidosauria; order Squamata; family Colubridae; genus Masticophis; species Masticophis lateralis. The sequence goes on from JAUDYJ010000005.1 coordinate 99,376,572, forward strand.
AAGACAAAACAGGAGTCATCTATAATATACAATGTAAGAACTGCAACAACCACTATGTAGGACAAACAGGCAGAAGACTGGCATAGTATACCAACTAGCAGTCAGAAGGCATGATGAAAATAATTTAATCTCACAATATATAGATAGATTTAACCATAGTTTCAATTGGGAAAATGTTGCTCTGAGGGTTGGTTTCTGATTGGATTGAAATTGGAGGTTCTGCCTATAATTTGCAATTTAAGCTTTGTTCTGTTGATCTTCTTGGCTATAACTATTATTTGCTGCTTTATTATTTCCAGGGCTTCCTTGATCTTCCTTATTTTTAAGTGGTATTTACTTATTAGGTATTCTTTAGTCTTCTTGCTCTTCAGCTTCTTTTGTTTCATTTGTTCTAGTTTACTGACATCTGGTCTCATCTTGCTAATCTTATTTTCCAGCCTGGTCTTCCATTTTGATGACTTTGGCTTTTTTTCTTCTTTGCTAATTTTGCATACTTATAACTGCAGCTATACTGTACATTAGTTGGTTTGTTTCTTTTAATGAGCTAGTTCTTATATTTGATAGTACAATATTGTCATCTTTTAGGGGTTTAGACAGTGGTGGGATTCAAGTAATTTAACAACCGGTTCTCTGCCCTATTGATTTCTTCCAACAACCAGTTTGCCAAACTGCTCAGAAAGTTAACAACCGGTTCTCCCAAAGTGGTGCGAACTGGCTGAATCCCACCACTGAGTCTAGACCAGGAGTGTCAAATTCAAGGCCCAGGTGCAGGATCCGGCCCATGGGGGCTGCCCTGAAAACAGGAAAGGACCAGCCAGCAGTGCCTCTGTGGGCAGCCCTTCCGAGCTCCATTTTTGCTGGCAGAGCAGATCAGCACAGATGTCCCCGACACGAGTGACGTTGAGCTGGCCACACCCACCTTGGCCACGCCCACCCTGACCCCCCCAAAGTCAAACAAAACCCTGATGCAGTCCTCAATAAAATCAAGTTTGACACCCCTGGTCTAGACAATTTGTCACGGACAACTCACTATGGCCAACTTGCCACAGGACACCTTACCGCGTAGAACTCACCACAGGACAATTTAATGCTGTATTAATCACTTCATTCAGTTACTTTTATTATTGGGGATCATGTTTTCGTCAAAATTAATCTAATTCTTGTATTTCTGGATTGACTTCCTTTGGTTTTATTATTACTAGCTATGGTTCCGTTGAAATTAATTTAACTTTTGTATTCGTTGAATTGACCTGCAGCAGGTTGTCCCATGGTGAGTTGGCCACAGAGAATTGTCCTGTGGCAAGTTGGCCATGGCAAGTGGGCTATGGCAAGTTGGCCAGGGTGAGTTGTCCCATTCTGTCTTTTAATGCTTGTGCTAGCTGTTTCTTTGGAACAAGTTTAAGTGCAGGCAACCTTATTCTTTTGTTTTTGTGCTGTTCTGGATGCTCAGTTATTCTTTGTTTTAATTCTTCTACTTCTTCAGTTAGATGGCTTTGTTATTTTTCAAGCAGAGGACAGGGTTCCTGGTTTCCAATGAAAAAAAATTCACTTTTTTATTTTCTATTTTACTTAGTTTATGTTACCATGTTTCCCTGAAAGTACAACCTATCCCAGAAATAAGCCCTAGCTTGATTTGTATGTGTGTACCTAATATAAACTGTAACCAAAAATAATCCCTAGTTAAGACCACATCCTACCGTCTGGTTGTATGAGGTGGGGCGAGGCACATGTGTAAAAATCAAGCAGGGATGGAGCTGCCCCATGCACCCCACACCTGCTTGCCTTAGGACCACCACAGCCAGGCCTTCCACACCCCAACACCTGTCGCGCCACTGCCCGACTTTTGCCAGATACTTCATGGTGCATGATACTGGTGCCGGCGCTTGCACATGCAACAGCACGATGTGCCCTGTGGCCTTCTGCCACAAACGGTGGCACTGGCGTGATGAACCACTCAGCATCCTGCTGCAAGCAGTGGAACCAGTGCAATGCACCACATGGTGACTGGCCATGAGCGAGTGGCCGCAGAAGTCGGACAGTGGCACAAGAGGTATCAGGACATGGGAGGCTTGGCTGCGGTAGTCCTAAGGTAAGCGGGTAAGACAGCCCCCGAAACTAAGACCTGGTGCTTATTTTGGAGCCCAAAAGAAAATAAGACAGACCGGGTCTTATTTTCAGCGAAACACAGTAGTTATGTTTGACTTTTTAAACTTCAAAAAAGATATTTTAAAAAAGCTACTCTTTATAGGAAATTCTTTTGGTTCTTTTAGGGGAAAGGGATTTCCCTAGCTACATTTTCTAACAGAGTTCACTGTAAGAGGTATTGTGATAATGTCCCTCTGTTTTAAAAGTATGCTATATAATGCTTCGTTAAAATCTTAGGAATGTATTCTTTAGGTAAACTTTAATTGCCCTACTTTCTCAAAAGGGAGGAAGGCACAAAGATACATTCACATGCACAGGCTTGTTCTGCATTCAGCCTTTTCCTTCACATTCTGGTCATTTTCAAGTAAATTAAAAAGAAAATAATTGTACCCGAACTCTGGCTTCCGTCAAGTTGGTCCAGACAGCAATCTCCTCTCGGGTACTCATGTCTGGATACCGATTCCTTTGAAAAGTGGCTTCCAGCTCCTGTAGTTGTTGGCTGGTAAAATGAGTTCTCTGTCTACGTTGCTTCTTTCTCAGGGAGCCATCCTCAGGAGTGGAATTGTCAGTCTGATTCTGCTGTGGCTTTTCTGTGTCTATGGAAGCAAAACCAAGGAATACTTCACAGATTTTCACAGTGGTTCAAGACAATAATTTTTCTTGCTATATTATTAAATGATGATATCTTTGTGTACAATTGCTCAATACGTACGCAAATCATTTGTTTGAACCGGGACAATTTTGCAGGTATGCTGCTGCCCATATATGGTTTATCACAAATATATGGCTTATCCTTCGGATAAGGCACCTAGTAGCAGTGCAAAACAGTGATTCTTTCATTTTTTGCTCTGAATTCTTCTTAGAGATCACATATGCTTTTGAAAGAAGCAAAACTCATTTCTAAACTCTTTTCTAAAGATCTAAGTGCCAGAGCTCACTGTAACAACATTGACAAAAAGACATTAAGAGTTGTTAACCTAATCTTGCGTAGCTTCTTCTCTAGTAATATTGTACTACTAACTAGAACATACAAAACATTTGCTAGACCAATTCTTGAATACAGCTCATCTGTCTGGAACCCACACTGCATATCGAACATAAATACAATCAAGAGAGTCCAGAGATATTTTACGAGAAGAGTCCTCCATTCCTCTACCCACAATAAAATACCTTATGCCGCCAGACTCCAAATTTTGGACTTAGACAATTTAGAACTACGCCGACTTCAGTCTGACCTAAGCATAATACATAAAATTATCGGCCACAATGTCCTACCTGTCAGTGACTACTTCAACCACAACAATACACGAGCAAATAATAGATTCAAACTCAAGGTAAACCGCTCCAAACTCGATTGCAGAAAATATGACTTCAGTAACAGAGTGGCCAATGCCTGGAATACACTACCTGACCCTGGGGGTTTCGTAGTGCATTCCAGGCACTACCCAACCCCCAAAACTTTAACCTTAAACTGTCTACTGTTGACATCACCCCATTCCTAAGAGGTCTGTAAGGGGCATGCATAAGTGCACCAGCGTGCCTACCATCCCTGTCCTAATACTCCTTTTTACTTACTCTTTTCATGTATTTGAATTATGTTTATACTTTTACCTGTTATCTTATATATGCTTGACAAAATAAATAAATAAATAAATAAATAAATATAAAATTAAAATAAACACTGTGGATTGTATAGGACTAGGCAACCTAGACTCATTGGCATTTTGTGATTTGAAAAAATAACTTTTCTTTAACAATAATGTAATAAAGAAAAATATATCTATCTGAAGTAAATTACACATTCATGAATATATTGAATCCTTTCTGATTCCTGATTTTTCTGAATGTCTCACAGGAGAGGAAGTGGGTATTTTTTTTGCTTTAAATAAACACAGAGGAGAAACATGTGTAATGAATGACCTTGGGGATAAAGGTAAGGGCCCAGGAAAAATCAGATAAGAGCCAAGAACCCCAGTGGCTTAACAGTCAGAGAAAGCAGCCTAGGAAGGATCTGCCCTAATGGATCAGATGGTTAAAAGTGGCAGTGGGAAGTTTGTATCTTCAGACTTTCAAGATTTTATTATTGTAGCCTTACAATAAAGTAGAATTAGCTCATCTAGTTGTGTTTCCTATTTGGCTTACCTGGGAGAGCTGACAACATGTCACACCTTCCAACCCAGAACTTGAAAATTAGTGAGACCTTTAAAACATGGAACATCTGCAGAATAGTACTTTTATTTTTCACTCTAAATTTATTTATTTATTTATTGGTTCGATTTATATGCCGCCCTTCTCCAAGACTCAAATATAATTTTGTTGTTCACTTGGGCTATTTAGAACTGCCAACTTTATGATCTCCAGATATAAGATCTGCCCCAAGGGCAGGTAAAACAGCAGAACCATCTTCTAGGAGAAGGGAAACTCTGATTACAAACCTCCACTGTGGCTATATCTACTACTGGAAAAGGCTTCAGAAGTCAACCTCAAGACAAAATCCGGAGCCAGAGTCCCGGAAGCAGTTCATGACTATGTACAATCACATTCTGGTAACTCCTGCGATGCAGCTGGAACTTATCATATTGGCTTTGCCGTTCCATTGGACTATTTCAGTGACGTGGAGAGGGGGGATCTGCTGCTTGGGTAAGTCTATCCTCCATAGTAATCTACCCAGGCATCGTGCTCTGGAGAGGACACTCCAGCTTTCCATACAGCATTGAAACAACACGGGAAATGGCAGTTACCAGTTATAAGTCTTTGCTTGATTGGCGTAGAGCGTGACACCAGGGGCCACTTTCGTCAATGGTCATTGTACCTCATTGGGCAGCTACCGCCTGCCTTAATCTGGGCAGCCCCCAGCCAGTAAGGTGCTGCCCTGCCATGGTCTGTTAACCTCACAGGGTGCGTGGGGTTTAGGGTCAAAGTGACAAGCAGAGCGATAACTTTGCACCATGCAACGAACATAAATAAACTTTAGCCTTAAAATTGGGCACCTGGAATGTTCGGACAATGACTCCTGGCCTTTCTGATGATTTACAAGAGATAGATGACGTACGTATGACAGCTGCCATTGACATAGAATTGAGCAGACTGCAGACGGACATCATTGCCCTTCAAGAGACAAGACTTAGACGCGGGATCTATTAAGGAGAAAAACTTCTCGTTCTTCTGGCAGGGAAAACCATCAAACAAGTCTAGGGAATATGGGGTTGGCTTCACGGTCAGAAACACCCTACTAGGATCCATTACTCCACCTGCTGCAGGAAGTGAAAGAATTCTGTCCTTGCAGCTCCACTCATCAGCAGGGCTGGTTACTCTTATTAGGGCATATGCTCTGACATTATCATCTTCAGTAGAATCCAAAGACAAATTCTACGATGATCTGGTTGCTACTGTCAAGAAAATCCCTGAGAAAGAACCACTGTTTATCCTTGGCGATTTTAATGCCAGAGTTGGAGCCGATAATAGTTCTTGGCCCACTTGTTTAGGTCAGTTCGGCGTCGGAAAGATGAATGAAAATGGCCAATGACTGCTGGAGTTTTGCTGTTACTATGGTCTTTGTATTAGCAATACATACTTTTAAAAAAAGCCTCAACACAGAGTCTCTTGAAGACATCCAAAATCAAAGCATTGGCACCAGGTCGACTTGATTCTTACCAGGTGCTCCAACCTCCCCAATATTACAATCACACGCAGCTATCAGGGTGCTGATTGCGATACAGACCACTCCTTGGTGTGCAGCAGAATAAAACTGCAAAGAGATTGCATCACTCGAAGAAGGAAGACCATGAATTGACATCAACAAGACCCACAATCAGGGCAAAGTGGAGGAATTTGCACAAGCATTCAAGGAAACTCTCCCAGGCCCGGCTGAAGTAAATGCATCTGAACGATGGGAATATTTCAAGAATGCTGTTTATAACACCGCCTTGTCAGTATTTTGTAAGGAGATCAGAAAGACAGCAGATTGGTTTGAAGCCCATTCGGAGGAGTTGACGCCAGCCATCAAGGAAAAAAGGAGAACTCTAATTGCATATAAAGCCTGTTCCAGTGAGCGCAACCTACAGGTTCTGCAAGCTGCTCATAGCAAAGTCCAACAGACCGACAGGAGATGTGCTAACGATTATTGGGTGCAGCTTTGCTCTCAGATCCAGATAGCAGCTGACACAGGCAACTTCAAGGGACTGTATGATGGCATCAAGCAGGCCTTAGGTCCAACACAGAAGAAATCTGCCCCTCTGAAGTCTGCTACAGGTGAGGTTATCCAGGACCGAGCACAGCAGATGGCACGCTGAGTGCAGCACTTCTCTGAGTTATATTCCAGAGAAAATGTGGTAACTGAAGAAGCATTAAATAACATTGAGTACCTGCCTATCTTGGAGGAGCTTGACAGTGAACCAACTTTAGAAGAACTAAATGTGGCCCTGGAATCACTGGCCTCTGGCAAGGCACCCGGGAAAGATAACATCCCTGCTGAAGTTCTGAAGTGCTGGAAAGAGAACATCTCCACTGAACTGCATGAAATCTTCTGTCTTTGTTGAAGGGAAGGTGGAGTACCACAAGACATGAAGGATGTGAATATCGTCACACTGTACAAGAACAAAGGTGACAGGGGTGATTGTAACAACTACCATGGCATCTCAACCATGGCATCTCAACCATACCAACCAGAGTCACAAACTACATCAAACCCAAATGTAGCAGAGGACTTAGCTGTCGAGTCTGGTATCCAGCACCGCCCCATCGAAGATGATCGGCCAGCCGGAGAAGTCACTGCCCACAAAGAAGTCAAGGAGGTTCCATTGGCGGAGCAGGGAGAGACAGGGAGTCCCTCCGATCTGCTCGACGCCTACCCTCCGACTGAACTGCGTAGGTCGACCAGGGTACGCACACGCCCTGGTCACCTGAGAGACTTTGTATGTTAATTCTCACCTAAGTGACTTCTGGGAGGGAAAGAGTGTTATGTAAATAGGTTTTATTGGCGGGAAGTTTAAACTAACTGACCATCAGCTGATTGGCTGACCACCACAGCTGCAAGGTATATAAGGGGAGCTGTTTCCCCAGGTCAGTTGCTGGGTTCTCACCCTACAATAAAGAGCTGTTGTCACACACTGCCTGGCGTACTGCGTCCTCATTCACCCAACTTAACAGGCTCTCAACAATAAAATCCACAAAGCCATTATACAGAGTTGAAATCTAGTTAAACCAAATAAAATTTAAAAACCCATAAAAACCCCATCAGTCCAGGTTAATTATATTAAAGGTAGGGCCGCAGGAAATAAGCTGTTCCAAATAAAGCTACGTTGTTGTTGTTGTTAATCTCCAATTTGATTCATAGTCTGGGACTGGTAAAAACTTAATAGTTCAAGTCCTAACCAAGGACCTAAGAGCTGTTAAGGTCCATTGGCATCCTTCAGTCTCAAGAGACTATGGTATCATGTTCTGGAAAGAAGTCCTAAAACAGCATCTAGTATGACTAAAAATTCAAGAGTGGCCATCCCTTCCACACTGAGGGCAGATACATTCTGTCCCCTGCCCAGCCCCTAGATTTTGCTGGTTCCGGGACTGCCTCTTTGCCTCAGCCTGCCAAACAAGTGTCTCTGAATTGGAGAAGGCCATGCTGCATCTTTAACCTCCAAGCTGAGCGAACGGAGGTCAAGGTTTCCCACTTGTTAATGTCCATTCCCAGGGCCTTTAGGTCCCTCTTGTAGATATCCTTATACCACAGCTGTGGTCTCCCTCTGAGGCGCTTTCCCTGCACTAATTCTCCATACAAGAGATCTTTTGGAATCTGACCATCAGCTATTCTCACGACATGCCCTAGCCAGCGTAGACGTCGCTGTTTCAATAGTGTCTACAGCTAGAAATTCCAGCACGTTCCAACACTGCACTATTGGGAACTTTGTCCTGCCAGGTGATGCTAAAAATTCATCAGAGGCAGCGCATATGAAACGTGTTCAACTTTCTCTCCTGCCATGCATAGAGGGTCCAAGATTCACTGCAGTACAAAAGTGTGTTCAGGACGCAAGTTCTATAGACCTGGATCTTTGTAAGTTCCATCAGCTTCTTATTAAGCCATACTCCCTTTGTAAGTCTGGAAAATGTGGTGGCCACTTTACCAATACGTTTATCAGCTCAGTATCTAAAGAGAGAATGTCAGAAATAGTTGAGCCGAGGTACACAAAATCATGGATTGGATTGGGATGTCACTTAACTCCAGTATGACTCTGCATGATTTACAATTTAAAAACAAAAAACAAAAAAAGACATTTCTGAAGCCTCTATACCATATTGCATATATGGGGGGTGGGGGGAGAGAATCTTTGGTGCAGTGGTGGGTTTCAAATTTTTTTACTACCGGTTCTGTGAGTGTGGCTTGGTGGGCATGACTTGGTGGGCACGGCAGGGAAAAGATACTGTAAAATCTCCATTCCCACCCCACTCCAGGGGAAGGTTACTGCAAAATCCCCATTTCCTCCCAATCAGCTGGGACTTGGGAGGCAGGGAATAGATGGGGGTGGGACCAGCCAGAGGTGGTATTTACCAGTTCTCGGAACTACTCAAAATTTCTGTTACCGGTTCTCCAGAACTGGTCAGAACCTGCTGAAACCCACCTCTGCTTTGGTGGGGCTTCGTAGCCATCCCACCTCAACAACTTGGGCAAATAGCCACATTTTAAAAAGTTTTCCAGAACTTCATTAGGGTGGGAGCTTCCTAGATCTCCAGGGAATATAATTTGCTGTGAATGAGTAAATAAATTTCCTGGGATAGAATCCCAGGTCCTGAATCAACTCTATCTGAACTTTCCATATGGGCAGAAACTATTTGAAATAGGCAGTCCCTCAAATAATCAGGCCCTATTCCATGAAAGTCTTCATAAGTGGTAACCAGAATTTTGGACCAGGTGTAGCTGCCCTGTGGTCTTCAAGGGTAGCCCTAGGAGAGGATGTTGGAGTAATCCGATTGTAAAGTGACTAAGGCATAAGTAACTCTCTGGAGGGCCTCCCCATCTACGAATAGGTGCAATTGACACACTAGACAAAGCCCTCTTCTCCACAGCTGATGCTCTTTAAGCAGGAGCTATGAAGCCAAGACAACTGCCAAACTGCATGCCAGACATGACTGGGGGAATGCAATCCTATCAAGGCTAAAGTTGGGAAGTCTCCATATCTGGGGTGGCCAAAAATCCACTGTCACTCAGTCTTGGGAGGATTGAATCTAAGTCTATCCTCCACATCCAGACCTGCACAGCCCTCAGATGTAGAACACTGACAGCATCACTTGGTTGCCCAAGTGATTATTCATGTACAAATGGGTATCATCCATCTGTTGATTATATCAAATGCCAAACTGATGGATGACCTCCCTCGATGGTTTGATGTAGATCAGAAAGAAGAGTTTTTAGGAATTACACATTGTCTCCTTAATACTGCATAATACTGTATTCCCCATGTAAAAACACATTTATTCATATTGAATCCTTAAATCAAAAGATACCATGTTCCCCATCCAAAAAAGACCAATCTTATTTTCTTTTGGATCTCAAAATAAGCACCAAATTAGGGTAAAAGTACCCTTTTACCTTAGGACCACTGCAGCCAGGCCCCCCATGCCCCGATACCTGTCTGATTTCTTCTACAGCCGCTTGTAGCAGGATGCCACATGGCGCATCATGCCAGTGCCACCACTCACAAGAGGCTGTATGGCGCTGCTGCACGAGCGGCAGCATTGGTGCAACAAGCCACACAGCCTTCTGCTGCAAGCAGCGGCATTGGCGTGACGTACCACATGGCATCCTGCCGCAAGCAATGGCACCAGCTCAAGGCACCATATGGCATCCAATTGTGAGCGGAGGCACAGTGTGATGTGCCATGTGGCATCCTGCCACAAGCGGCTGCAAACAGCCACAGAAGTCAGGCAGACACGCAACAGGTGTTGGAGCGTGAGAGTCCTGGCTGCGGCGGTCCTAAGGTAAGTATGTGCAGGGTGCGTGGGGCAGCTCCACCCCCCCCCATTCCCACCGAACTTGATTCTTATGCATGTGCCTCACCCCACCTCTTACAACCAGATGGTTGGACATGGTGGGCAGGATCTTAATTTTTGGGTAAGGCTTATATTAGGCACAAACAGAAAAATCGATCTAGGTCTTATTTTTTTGGATAGGTCTTATTTTTGGGGAAACATGGTAGTGGGAATCACTATATCGAATCTGCCATGTTTGAAGCAGAGATAAAATAGGCTGCCTGGAACAGAGATGAAGTAATATGCCTGTTGACCAGCTATGCTCTGGATTACTACAGACAATTACAATTGCATGGTGGAGAAAAGATGATGTGAATCCTGGAAAGATTTCAAAGTAGGCTAGACACTAGAGGAAAAACTGCATAGAGAAAATAAACAACAGAGGTTTATCATTCAAAATGGAAAAAAAATTGCTTTTTCTTCCATTGGGGAGGTAAGCCTTTTACAGACCTTTTCTCCTTTTCTGGAGAAAAGGTCAAGGATAATAGTTGAATAGTTGATCAATATCTGGTGGCTCAGATGGAAAGAATATTGAGAAAAAAGAACAGTTGGGATCAAAGAACCTGCCACATTATTTAAGCTTTTGTATACATTTGTGGAAACTCAGAGGTCGGCAAACTGCACTGAGTAAAACAGTTTCTCCATAAAATCCTTATCTTTCCTCAGGACTGTAAGACAGGATATCTGGCAGAGACCTGCCTCACGACGGTAGGACAGGATATCTGGCAGAAACCCTAAACCTTATCTCAAATATGCAAGATCCTGAGCATTGTCTGTTACAGGAAGGACATGAGGACCCTCACATACAAGAAACATGAGGGGGACACGAGGGGTCCACGTGAAAATCATGAGCTTTCTTTAGCCAATAAGAATGAGTAAATGTTTTGCCATACAGTTGTAAAATGACAATAAAAGGGAGCCTTTTGGATGGAGTCAGTGTGCCTTCCCACCAAGGCGCCCTCCTACCAAGGGGCCTTCCCATGAACCATCGTTCCTGCGTACGCATCTTTGTTCATCGAATCAACATCTGGTGACCCCGACGTGATTCCTCCTATGCTTACTCGGCCAGACGAACCCAGGTGCACCTCAGCGAACTTCGCTCCCAAAGATTCGTGAGTATGGGGGAAGGGATATCTCAGTTCTGTAGAAGCTTCATGCACAAGAACTGAGGAAAATACTTAAAAATAATGGAATGGCAGGAATTAAGTTAAGTGAGTTAGAACAGTTAGTACATGTAATAGGCTGTCAATGCCCATGGTACCCAGAAGACGGAACCCTGGTCTTGCAGGATTGGATTAAAATTGGAATTCACTTACACTCACCGCCACGAGCAGAAATAAAGCATTTGTTGCTGTGGCAGAAGTGTAAAGAAGCAGTAGAGGTTATGGGGAATTCTAAACTCAAGGCACTGTGACCATCTCTCTCTCTCTGTCTTCTGATCAGGGGGTCGCTTTCCCCCTCCCTATTCTCAGCTAACTTCGCCGGTTGCAACTACGCTTCAACCAGCAGAAAGCAGCTCTCCAACAGCTCCATTATTGATTTCTCCTTCAGAGGAGATGCTTTCAGCTGTCAGAGCAGGGTTTCAGGAGGAACGACAGAAGGGGACCCTCACCGGAGTAGAACTGGCAGAGGGTCTCCAAGTTTTTCCTGTCATACAGACGGTTAACCCCCTGAGACAAGCTCAATATAAGTGGAATCCTTTGCCATATAAAGTTTTGAGAGAGCAGAGGACAGGCATCACAGAGAAAATTTTGTGTTCCACCTATACTATGTTAAAGATAATGGACATTAGCTCCCAGACTGATCCATTATCAGTTGCTTCTTCACAGGAGCCAGTTAGCGAGGTCAGAGCAGAATTTGGAATTGATAAACTGCCTCTTTTAACTCCTTCCTCTCCAGAATCTCTGATTTTGCCTACTGACATAAGTCAAATTGCTAAACTTTCTAACTCTGTTGTTCAATCTTCTTTTCAAAACTTTGTGAAATCCTGTAAAAAGGATTCCTCCATGCCTGAATTATCATCATCATCAGGGTCAATTAGCAGTCTGCAATCTTGCAGACTGGGAAAGATTGCCTTATCAAAATGCTAACACTGATTGTAAGCAAGCTTTGCAGACTTTAAAAGCTACAAATGATTATACCTTGTCTGATATGCTGCAGGTCTGCCAGGAAACTTATAAAATGCATCTTTTAGCTGTTCCTATCCAAAAAAGGCAGCATGCTGCTGGTAATTGTTTTAAATGTGATAATTTTGCCAGAGGCTTGGTGGAAGGAATAAAAAGTAAATCTCATATGTTTCCTGAAGATTGGAAGCAAGTTTTTCTAATGATTTTAACTTCAATACAATATATTGTTTGGGACAGAGCTAAAAAGAGTATCTCTCAGGTCCCCTCCCCCAGTCTCTTTTCCTCTGTTTCAGCCACAGCAGATAAGGCTGGGCTTGATTTAATCACTCAGGAATCTGTGGAATGTTACTCTCTTCTGGAAGTTAAGTTGATTCCTTCTTTTCTCTGATTTAATGGATCTTACCTCACCTCGATCTTCGTCTCATAAACGGAGGTAATTTTTTGAATTTTGGTGTTATTATACTGGAACTCTTTTTACTGAGGGTTATTCCTCAAATTCTACTTTACTTCTGTGACTTTAGTTCAGCCTGTTTCTTCCTTTCTTAATTCTCTATTTGAATAAGCAATCTTTTCAAGGGTTACTTGACATTGAAGTTTGGAAAAGCATATAAAAGATTTAATTCTCTACAACAATTGATAAATTCTTTTGCTCTGCAAGCTTAAATTTTGGATATTCATACTAATATTTGGGATTGGAACCTTCTTTTTTAAAATATAAACTGATTTTGGATAATGGCTCTTTTCTCTTAAGTGACTCTCTGCTGCCACCGTGTGGTGTTTTACATAATAGCAAGCAAAAATGATATCACTGGCATGTTTTACCACAGGGCATGCTTAATTCTCCTACTTTGTGTTAGTATTTTGTGGACAATGCACTGCAACTATTTTGTGAGATATTTTTATATTATTTGGTATATCATCGTATGGATATTTTAATTGGAGCTCAAAAATACAACCTAATGGGCTTTCTGAAATATAAAATGATTTATGTGTCTATGGATTATAAATTGTCCTAGAATAAATACAGCTGCATGTTCCTTATCTGTATTTAGGACATAAACTGTTGCAGTCTTTTTCTGCTCCGGGTTTTTCCTCATTTAAAGTTACCCAAAGTTATTTCTTTAGTAAACTTAACATTAAGCAGAAACTCAGGCAGAGTTTCAGCCCCACCTTTCTCAATGGGCCATTAAGAAGCTGAAGCCACCTTATTTTCCACAACAAAGGACGGACAAATTTACAGGGGCTGGTAACATTTAAGCAGATATGGGACACAGGAAAGAAGAACAAACACCCGAGAAGGAAAAGAAATCAAGTCAAAATAAGTAGAATTTCAAACACGAGAAAAACTTTTAAGGGTCACATAGAAAAATCAAAATATGTTTTAGGATATAAAAAAAAGTTACTCTTACAGTTCAAACAGGCTAACCTCGGAACGCTGTGCTTGCATTTATTTCTTGCCTGCTTTCGTAGAAAAAATAAACTGATTCTACTCTCAAGCAGCTGACCTCCAATCATTTCGAAGCAATCTCCTAGCCGGGAGTTTTGAATTCCAAGAAGGGAAAGGCTTCTTTTGCCTTCCAGGAATCCTTAAAGGGAAAGGCTTCTTTTTCCTTTCAACACCTTTCTCTAAGCTACTGCTGAAGTTATAACCTTGGGGCGTACTCGAGCCTCTCAAA